>CM030890.1:82627-1347627 GCA_018136845.1 Heterotis niloticus | reverse complement strand
TTGTCTATTATGCAACTATAGCTAACACTGTGCCAAATGAGGCACAGTGTTACAACAACAGAGATATTGAGATGGAGGCTTTGACTGTCACGATAAAACTGTCTAATTATTCTTTTATGGCCGAGCCATTTTGCTTGTACGGAAATACAAATGAACGAAAATGATTCATTCAAATGATATTCACATAATGTTCAAAACCATTTCTTTCTCCAAATAAGTATTTAATGTTATGCCTATTTTTCTGGAAAATTTTCAGGCACAAACAAGAGTCAATTGTCAAACAAGACGCAAGTAGTTAAACTAAAATTATATTTATAGAAGTAATGCCAAATGCAGAGATTACATTTACGGTCCAGATCTCGTGGGTACGCCAATTTTTATCGCCGCGCTAGAAAAACGGGAGCGAAGTTTGCTTTCGCGCGACGAGAGCAGCGACGCCGCAAAGAAGCCAGAACCTCGGCCCTCCTCCCCGTTAACGCGGTACCTCCGGACCTCTCCCACGTGCCTTCCGCTTGCGCTCTGTGACTGACAGCCCGCCGGATTCACCGCAAACACCTTGGGATTTCAGCACCTCCGGCTGTAAAGATCACCCCCTTGCAGGAAAGCGGCCTACTTCTTGCCGGAGTTCAATCTGCGGCACCTCGGCGTGATGCAGCCTGACTTGTCGCCGGGTTACGAGATCTCGAGTGACTTAGCACCTCTGGAAATGTCAGCCCCGCAGCCGGGAGGGCGGAGGGGTGAGGTCGCCTCCGTCCGGGCCGACGCCGCCGCTGCAGCTGCTCCCGCCGAGCGAAAAGATGCGCGAGCCGGAGAAGACAAGCAGCAGAGACGTGTCGGCCATCAGTATCCATCCCCCTGAGCCCGGCTCACGCCGGGATGCTTGTGTCTGCTGTTGTCCTGCTACATCAGCCTCACTGGCGCCTCCTATTTATTCAGCGCTCGCACAGTTGTTGCTGCTCGCAGTCTGCTGTACGTGACCATTTTTAAACAGGCCCCTGCTACGGTCTGTTTGCAAGTTAAGAGGGAAAATCGAAGGAAACGCAAGGAGGGCCCGGTACTTTACGTGACCCAAATAAAGTGCAGCTTTCAAAATTTATGGCAAATGGCAAAGAGACAAGGTTACTAATGTAGGCAAGTTGAGGAGAACGACAGTTTGACGAACCTGTTCGGATTAAGGATGACCTAAAACACTAGGCACCGTGATGTGAGGAATCTCTCTGCTTCGTGGGACTTTGATTTATTCTTTCTGATTCATTGCGTGCCTCCTATTTCATTTCCCCACGCTGCTCCGCTTGCCAGCTTCCGTCCCGTCAGCTGCGGCATCGACTCCTTCCTTCCCGAACGGGCGTCCGGAGCAAAGCAAACTAAGTTTCCCAGTGCTCGCTTTTCAGTAGAGGAAGCTTTTCAAACAGCCACGTTGAAAAAAGGAGTTATTTTCAAAGTGCTTAACAGAGCAGAAAATTGGCAACACATACAGAGAGCTGGGCTACTTGTAGGACACAACTGGATGCCAGCAATGCGAATGTCAATTTTACACACTTATTAAGGGACCTACACAGACTTTAAGGCACAATAACTTAGTAGATGGACTTTATCCCATGATGAAAGTACACCCTGCAGTAGGCAAGTTTTTCTTTCTTTATCAGCGTGTACGTATATACAGTACGTGTGCTCGCACGGCTTGACAGAGGGTCCGCTGTTCTCTTTTAATGATGCGGTAGGTGGTCTTCTGGCTAAGAAAGACCAGCACGCAGTCCATGAGGGGTCTTTTCAACGGGCAGAAATGTCCCTCTTCCTTCTGCGAACCTGCGTTGGCGGCGCTTTCCGGTGAACGTCGGGCCCGGAGACGCAGGCTCCGCAGTTTAAGGCTCGGCAGGGGGGGCTTCCTTCAGCTCAACTACGCGCCGCTCGAGGTGCACAAGTGCGACCCCGCGTGATGGGCGAGCCGCTGTCTAATTTTTTCCAGGCTAATTTCGTGCCAAATTGCCGTTGTTCATTACGACATGTTTGGGGCATAGGCTAATGGCAGAACTACCGAGGTTGAAATAATACTGTTTTCCGCGTCTCCTTTTTCCCACTTACTGCCTACAACTGTTGCTCCGAAGGAAGCTGCTAATGAGGGAATGCCAACGCCGGTCCAGTTCGCTATGCATCGCCATGAAAATGAAGTGCACTCCAGGCTAATGTGCTTTTCCATTCAGAGTGACATTTGCCATTAGCTCCATGCTGGATCCACGGCACGGAGAAAGCAGAAGAAAAGCCCAAATCCCTTCCAATTAAGCAAGGCATCAAACAGCGAAAGTCTTTGCGGGAGATTTTACGGGCAGCGCGTGGGGAAAGGTCAGGCTCCGGCGGAACCAACTGCGGCCAGGGGATTTATGGCAAATAATGAGCACTTTCATTAGACCGAATTAGCAGAAACGCGGAAGCCGCCTTCCTCCGGACCCTCTCGGATACGAACCGGGGAAAGTCAAGCTTTCGCCTTTTTTGCTTGGAAATCGGAAGCAGGTCTCCGAACTGGCCAGACGCGCGTTTATCGCGAGAACTCTCGGTTGCTGTCGCCTAAAACACCGTTTAAGATGCTGAAGATTCTAGAAGAACCTCGACTCACATCAGCACGTTGCATCGTGTAGTGACCATGAGCATTGCACTTTGCGCCACTTCGCTTATTTGTTAACATGCCTGCCGATTCATTTCTTTACTCTTCTCAGCAACTTTTGCTTATTTATTTCTGCTCTTTGTCCATTTTTGGGTGCGTGCACGTGTGCGTACATGCATGCGTATTCTGTACTGTTTCATTCATTCGTACGAACAAATATATTTTACTTATTATATGTTATTTATTTAAAAAGCCGGCGGTAACTTTATAGTCTACGATACTGTACATTCTGGGTGTGCGAAAGAGAATCCGGAAGCATTCCCAGCTCAGGGGTGTCGCAGACGCAGGAAAAAAGAAACGTTTTAAAGATAAAGCGTGGAACGGTCGATTAAATCTGTAATTCGGAAGCGTGTGCCACCTCCATTTTCTCTCCCGGGTTGTCTTTAATGAGTTCACCTGTCGAGTTTCGTGGAGCGCATTTAGGAGGAAGTGCAAGCGGGACCTCTCTCTCCCGGTGGCCCGGCGCGGGTCCGCCTGGAACCGAATAAGAGATATTGCCTGTGACAGCGGCAAAATGAGGCTAAGGAACGCCCTAATGAGGATGAGCTGGGTGCGCTCCATCCATTCTGCCGGATTTGCATTGAAAGAGTAGGTCTGTGTGGCGGCCCGCTGCACCGACGCAATAATCTGTTTAATAACTCCCGCGTTCGGGCACATTAGCCGGGCTTCCGGGGCCCGGTGCACCGTTCGCAGCAGATGCATGGGACGGAGAAGGCGGCCGGGCGATCCGTTTAGGTCACGTTCGCTCAGCAGCCAGCGCAGAGCTGCAGGTGAACAGCTTCGGCCGGCCGCCTCCCGTTGCTCTGTTTACCTGCACCGTTTTTGCAGAAAGTTCAGTTTATTATGGCTGGATGTCACCTTTAACCACCGAAATTGATTTCTTTTTCTTTTTTTTTTTGTGGGATCAGGTTGCATGGCAGGAAGTGATTTAAAGGTTGACTGTGTTGTACAATGAGGAGCGCCAAGGACAGGCAGGGAGTGGATCTTTGATTTGCAGAGGATGTAGCTGGAGAGGGCGCCAGCGACAAAATGAAATGAATGAAATGCCGTGCGGGTTGCTGGCTCGTGCGGGGAAAGTCGGAGCCAAGCGCGGTGTGAATGCAGGCATCTGTGTGTCGGCCATACGGACACACAAACGCACACACACTTGCGCAAAGATACTGGTTTTAACGGGGCTACCTGAGAGGTCCGCTTTCCCTGCCTGCATGGAGCGCCGTGACCGGCGGCGCACGGCGGCACGGAAGCGGAGCGGCCTGCAGTCAGACAGATTGCGGACCGGGAGACACGAGGAACTCCGTGCTGCTCTGCAGGGCAGGAAACAGCTGCCACCTTCGCACTACATCTCCACGTCCCCCTCGCTCATTAGCATGGGGTTTGCCCAAACCGCCACGTTCGGGTTCAGCGGGGTGCGAGAAACAGCATCATCTGCTCATTTGCTGCTCCTCTCGGATCAGAAAGATACCGTTCAGCAAGTCCGCTCGCAGTCTTGTATTATTTGCGTGCTACAAATATAGCTGTACGTGTACTTGCGTTTCTATACGCTGCATATCTTCGGGAAACTGTCTTTGAAATGACGTACAACTGGAGAAATATCTCGGTTAGTGCTCTGGATGTGCTTGACGGAGAGTTTATTGAAACGGAGCTATTATAGGTCAACTTGCATAAACAAAGATTTAACACCGCGCATGCGCAACATAATGGAAAATAGATCAGTTACACCTTTTTCAATGGTGGAAAAATGCACATTTTGAGATACATATCCTTAAATGCAGTAAATTACAATAAATTGCTCAAAGGACTAATAGCAAAGAGCGCTGCAGGGACAGGGCTAACTGAGGTATTACTATATCGTGTGCCGCGAGGTGCTTTACGCCTCATTTTCTGGTACGGTTCTGCAAGATTCAACATTTCGGGTGGGGATAGCAGCTATGTGTTAGAAATGTGTATTTTGAAACCCTAACCCTAACCACATCTTTTTAGAGTTCACCAAATCAAAAAGGGGCGCCACACCCCCCCCATCCCCCACATGGTCCCAAAGTACCATATGACATCCGCGCGAGGCTCCGGAGCGCAGACAAAAGGCTGCAGTTAAGCCTTAAATTATTCAGCCTAAAAATGTGCCGAGGCCACGGTGGACCGTGCAGGTGATGGATGCACGCACGTCCCACGCCGAGGATCCCAAGCATCTTCCGCACCCAGCTGGGAGGCTCGCCGAAGGGCCCGGGCTCCGCTTGTCATTTTCCGACAGCCGAGGGAAGGAACCCTTACATTAGTTGTCCGCTAAGTGACAGGCCACGCGGCTTGTTCCAATCCCGCAAACAGGACAAGCCAGTGGGACAGCTGGGTCCCCGTGCGAGGCGAGGAAGGAGAAGTTCCTGCTTGCTTAACCCACATGTTACATTTGCAGGGGGGTGGGGGCCAGTTCCACAAAGATGGCCTGCGTAGCAAAGACACCTTTGATTTTGGATCGGCCCTCCTCGCAGGCTGGCCGGCCATAAGGTGGGGTGGTGCCTGAGGATAGCGGCAGCAGAAGGCGCAGGAAGCCGACAGCTGGCAAATGCTGCCCCAATATGCTTCTATGAAAGAGGCGAGGAAATTTCAGAAGATGTGACGCCCGAACGACGCGCTCTGCGGCAAAGAGAAGATTAAAAATAAAATGAGCTAACATCTTGCCCATTTCACCCCGCGATGCACATTTCGGTACAGGCACCTGATCGCAAGAGCCATGACGTCACGAAAAAATCGCGCGTCGCCCCCCGGACCCAAAGCGATTCAACCGCACGGCACGATTTCGTCTTTCCCGTCCCCGCTCGGCCTCCCCGCGTTTCGCTCCCCTTAACATCCCCGAAATCTGAAATGCAAATGGCTTCCTTTATCCCTCCGACCACCAGGCCTCTAATGAGCTGTAAAATATGTGCCTGAATGACAGAAAGTTATTGAGTTCTGGGACGGAGCAAATTGCTCCTAATCACTGCCTACATCCATCTGCTTGCAGGAGACAACAAACCTCTTCATCCCGCGAGCTCATTAGCCATATTGTAAATCACGATGACAAAAAGCCACGCTCGCGGCGGGGGCCCGACCAGGTTTCGGATCCGGGCGGCCGCGCTTTTCCGACGGCTCCCGGAACCGTGCCGTCTCCCTTCGGCGTAAGCGGTGCCGGGCTAGGGTAGGGGTCGAGGCCGCGCGAAGACGTCGCCTCGTAGGACCTTTACGAGAATTCGTTTGGAGCGGGCGGCCCGTGGCGCGTGGTTCCGTCATCGACTCGGTTCGCGAAACGGGCGTGGAACTAGGAAGGCTAACCGCCCGCAATACGTCCGCAAAGTGGAAGAGGACCGATTTAAGTGACGGTCTCGTTCACGGGGGCACGAAAGAGAGCTTGATGCGCACGCACACGATAGCTGGCGCACGGAGACCAACTATGAGCACGGGTTCCTTTTCTGCACGCTGTGCCATGCGCTGCTTCGCAAATGCGTCTTGGGATTCGCTTCGCTTTGCTTTTCGCGTTCGACCGAGGCTTTCCGAGAGGCTTGCCGGCAACTTCCCACTGACACGTGTGGCGAGTTTTCTAGCCTCTATCGACACCCTCACAAAGCAGGTCTGCAGCTCACACATTTCAGCTTGCAGCCTGTTAGGAGGCTCCAAACATGGTCCTTTGGACACGGTCACGCTACAGCAGATGGAGAAACCATGCTGAAGTTCAGAGGATCATGTGTGGGCTGGGCAAGTCTTAGAAATCTTCTACAGCGGCATTGTTCGGAACAGTGGCAGCAAAGCTGGCCCGATCGTGCGTACTGGTAGCTTGCACAAAGCAAATGTCTCTGATTCTGCGCAACGGCGGATACACAAAAATGTTCAAAGCAAACATAGCCTCTTTTATCTAATTTACTTTCTAATCCTGTCAAAGTTACCACGCTTGTTAATTTTTTTTGAAAATTATTTGATAGTCAAGGGTGCCTGGCCGTTCCGTTGGTAATGCCGCTGCAGCTGTTTGGACGTGGGTTAGATTCCCGCATAGTCCGAATAGAGTGTGCATGTTCGCCCTGTGGCTGAGTGGTTTCCTTCCGCAGTCCAAAGACATGTGTTCCAAGTTGTTTGGTCATTCTGCAAGGTCAGTACTGTGCGAAAGTGTGTGGCCATGCTGTGACGGACTGGCGTCCCACTCAGGGTGCAGCTTTGCAGCTGCCGCCCAGTGATTCCAGCATCCTGGATACAGCATTTAGGAGAATGGACGAATTCTGTAATGGTGCTCCTTCCTGTGTTGAGCCCTATGGTAGGGATGCAGCAAATGCACATTTCAACCAGGAATGCTTGAAAATTCAACCTTGCCTCCTCCTGGTTTTGCCCTCGCTTTGTCCAGCAGTGTAGCCTCAAGCCATTGTAAAGCAAACGGTCCGATTAGAGAACTCAGCAGTTTATGGCAAAAAGAGAGCGAAGTAGTACGGCTGACAGCCCCCCCCCCCCCACGATGTGGAAAAACCGTTTAAAATTTTTTACCACCCTTTTGGTTTAAGTCCATCACTTTCATTGGTTTCTTGGAATCACTTGCTAGAACTAGGAACAAAACGTTTCGAAGCCTCGATTACGTAGGATGTAACACACAAAGTCTGCGAGATGAACGCGGGACACAGCATCGCTACGTGGGAGATGTTGTGCACGCGTCACTGAGACAAGATGAACCGAGGGAGGCTTCCGTCGTCCGCCATTTTGGTGTTCCGAAGCGTGGGTGTCCGCAGTTTTTTTTTTCCGCAAAGTAACGGAAATGTACGAAATTTAACTTAAAAACCGTGTATATGTATGTATTAAACGACAAAATGCATCAATGTTGTACATATGTTGTATGACCTACTAAACTTTTTAACGTTTCCTTTACTTTTTCGTAATTTTTGTTTACGCGCGTCGTCTGCAGCGCTACGCGGTTTCCCGCTCAAAGCCGCAAAGCTCGGAAAAAATTCCCATTTAATCGTGGGAGCCGCGATGTGGGAGGATGAGCGGTGCATTTTCATTTGCGCTTTAATGCTAAGCCAAGAGCAAGGGCGCCATTACCGCGTGCTGCAATAATGAGGATCGAAGCAAAACTCAACTCAACCGATGGTCACCGTTTGTGGAGACAGATGTAGCTATTTAGTTCGGAACCCAAATATCAAAGCTGCACAAAACCTGACCTCAATGCAAAACAGACCCTCAAGATGAGGCAGAGGGAGATGGCGAGGCGCAAGAAGAGGTGCTTATTCAAAAACTCGCAAAGACCGAATGGTTGAAGGGGGAATTCTCGCAAAATCCGAGCGGTCGGAATGCAGGCAGCTAAACCCAGGGCAGCGGTTCACGCAGGTTAAGGACATGGACTTGTAACCTGAAGGTTGCTGGTTGAAGTCTGTCTTACTCCCACCACTGCTGTCGTACCCTTGAGGAAGGCGCTTGCACTCAGCTGCTGAGCTGAAATACCCTGCCGTTCACGCAGGTGAACATATCTCGCGTTTCAGACAGAAGCGTCCGCAAGAGACTAAATAAGAATAAGAAGATGTCCCTACGGAGTTGCATAGTACCCAGCAAGGTAAGAAGACCAATTTTTTGGACATAAAAATAAAAATAAAAATTGCAGTCTTTAGGCAAAGGCAAACGGTCATGTAAATAAAACTTGTTTAAAGAACAAATTCTGACATAAAAAAAATAAAAAAAACCGAGTGCTACTCATTCTTTTCCCCAAGTCAGAGAACCCCAGAGAACACGAGCACAGTTTTTTGTGCTGATCAAACAGGCTTGATGTATGAGTCCCATTACGAGGAGGCCATTGTTGTTTTTCGACCATCTGACTTCACCGTTCCGGCCGTATCCGCTGAGCGTGGCCCCTCTCACAGTCGACAAGCATAAAAAATCACCTGGATGGCCACCTTATGCTGACCTCAGACTCTGTCTTCCCGAGGAGTCCTGCTGGATGCAGAGGACGGATGGGATGATGAATGCAGGCAGCCAGCGTGAGTCAAAACATGGGCTCCCATGCCCAGGATATCTTGCGCCCGCTTCGTTCTTGGTTTCTGCACGAGCTCTTCCGAACCTGAATTTTACGTCAAGACTATGATTAAAAACGTAGATGAAAAAAATATATAAACTGCCGCAGGAGGAACATAGCAGGTTTCAAACAACCGCGCACTGTATATTTCTATAAGCTTTCATTTTGTTGCCGGATTAATATTAAACGTTTTGCTTCCCAGCCAGTTTTAACTAATGTGCAAACTAATCGTACATTAACCGCAACCTAGCAATAATTCCTGCGGGTACTCGGAACCAAAGTGCCAATCGGCTGTGAACCGGAGGCCACCTGCTCGCACGAATAAGACTTATTGCTGCTCGGAGCAACCGATGTCACCGACGTGTTACGTAACACTTGGATCTGCCAGTCAGCACTGTTTATACATCTCTGGTTTTGTTTAAATGTTCTAATTTTGTATAGATTTTGCTAATTTGGGAACGATCTGGAGTCACGTAAAACACGCTGCGGCCTCTTGTCAGCAGATGCCTTTTACGTCGTGACGGAGCACAGGCGTAACTCACTTCGTAAGCCAGCGTATCGATTTTTAAATATTGTTTGAATGCCAGAGGTGATCATCTGCTTCATGAACGTGGACATTTTTTGCTAACACTGGACTCTTTAAAAGCTGCATGGCGAGGGAGATGGATTCGCGCTTCGGTGGTCACATGAATACGCGATCAGTGTTTGTCAGTGACTCGGCCCAACGCGAGTTGGATTCTGCTTGCGAGGTCATTTGTCACGAGAATTATTTTCAAGTCACGTACTTTTCCAGGCATCTCTAAATACAGCTGGAGCTGTGTTTTTTGGTAAGGCTGCGAGATGAACAATGACTTCTTTTTCTCTCTCCATATTAAGGCTCTGCACATCTGTTCAGCCTAACTGATGTGCAAAGGGCCCAGAGCAATGCTTTCCCTGGGTGTTTCAAAACAGAGAGCCCTGCCTGGACTGTAGCCCTGCCTGTGGACTCCTGCAGAACTCGCTGCCTTTGCCAGGGGGACAAGTTTGTACTTTGGCAACCCGCTGGCAACATCTGGCCCCTAGCAACAGATTGGCGGCTTCTCGCTAACAAAAGCCACATGAGCAAATGGGAAACTTTGGTTCTTTGGCGCTGTACAGCCCACATTATATGGAGACACACAGATCTTAAATAGCTGTTAAATGGTTTATCTGTCCGTCCGTCCGTCCGGCCGTCCGTCTGCCCAGCTACTTTATCCATCTATTGAAACACAAAGACAAAAAGCTGCAATATTTCCAAAGTGTGGTCAAGCATCACTTTCTGAGAATTCAGAAAAAGCTCTCCAGAACTCTGAAAATCTCTCCGGAATTTGCACGAGCAGATTAAATGTTTTTGCAGCTGAGGAGAATTCATCCTGCGGGTCCTTCATATAAACGATATCACGGAGGGAGCTTCAGATATGGCTCACGGTCACAGAAAGGAAAGATGGGTTCTTTAGGGAAGGTCATGTGGGTTAGGGTTATTTTCTTTGGGTGCTTCTTGTTCACACCACGCCCCCACTGTGGAGTGTAGAGTGGAGATATTTAATATAAAAATCACGACATGTCATTATTGACCAAGATTGGTTGTTTGTGCAGGGCGGTGCAGCAGGAAGCACTGCCACCTCGCAGTGCCTGAACTGTTCAGATTTGGCGTTTCAGTCCGGCTCAGTCTGCGAGTTTACAAATTTTTGCTGCGTCTCTTTGGGTTTCCGCTTTGCGATTTGCCTCAGATGATTTTGCGTTGCCCGTAAAGTGCACGAACGTTTGCATGTTCCGCCGCCTTGTCACGGACCGCTGTTCTATCCAAGGTGTAGTTTCTTAGCCATCTTAGTGATTCCAAAATAGGCTCTGAACCACCGTAACCCTAGCCAGGACAAACCAGTTAAGAATAATGGATGGATGGATATTACGTTCAGCAGTGCGACTCTGTTGTGAGTGACACAGCAGGTAGCACACGGTTGCTTCACAGCTCCTGAGCTGAGGGTCCTGATGAGAGCTCAGCCGTAACTCAGTCCGTGTGGAATCTGGATCTTCTTACCATGTTCGTGTGGGTTTCCTCCAGGTGCTCCAGTTCCCTCCCACAGAGAAAAAACACATTTCGGGAGAACCGGTGACCTTTATTCCGCTGTATAAACAACTAGATGGTTGTATGTATCTTATTGACGCATGCCTGGCAATGAAGGCTATGTTGAAGAAAAGCACCAGATGAATGAATACAAGTAACATGATGTAATAATTTAGGCTTCGCGTCCGTTTTTTGGGGGGTTTTTTTTACGTAAATTCTACATTTTGTTTGATTTGGTCCTTAATCTTTGTTGGTTTGTGTTTTGATAAAAGGGAGGCGTTCATGTGCTATTTCACTTTTGCTATTTAAATGGCCATTACAAAGTATGGCTGAACAGATGCATATTTACAAGGAAAAAACCAACTGGGAATGACTACATGACCTACAACAGATTTGGATAAATGTGTGAACAAGTTCAGTGGCCTTTGTAAGCCCGGCAAACAAAATGAGGGTCTAATGAAGGTAACAGGGATGGTGGAGTCCCCGAAGTGTACAACACTTAGAGTGCATGCTGAACCTTGTCATGTAGGTCACTTCTGAGCTTTTAGCAAAGCCATGCATATTAATGTGCTTCTCCACAGGTCGTGCTGCCTTCGAGCTTTGGTGAATGAAGTGTTGGCTTTTTTTTCTAGAAGCATATGCATAGCAAATTTAGATGACGGCTAATTCCCGAAACGGACCCCCGGAGCATCCTTTGGCCGTGGCAAAATTAAGGGTACGCGATGCTGAAAGAACTCCGTGGCACTGAAGGAAAAATTAATTTAAAGGTGAGGCACAACACACATATGTTTGTGTAGCGAGGCCTCACGCTTCGGATGCAGTTCTCGTACCCGGACGCAAGTTCAGATGGAACCGCGACACATTTTTAGGTATAGTCGCAAATAGAAAACCACTAAAAGGCATCCCGAATAATGCAGATTACTGACAGACCCTTAGTAACAAAGCAGTGGACACGTCTTTAAATATTTTGCCTTACTATTTACCTTCATGTGTTGTTTGTAAAGCTCGGTTTCTGTTGTGCCCGTACGCTTGTTTATGCCCAGCTTTGTTTTTCAAGCCAGAGACGTACATTTTGGCCCATAGACACTTCTAGTGAGACGGATACATACACACACAGTCACGACTCTACACATGTCAGTGACGCGCGCTTCCACGCAGCTCCCAGCTGACTTAACTGGATAAGGAAAAGTAGCCCAACACACACACACACACTCTCAGCAGGGACGGGTGCTGGAGGGAAGGACCAGAACTAGAAACACGGAGGGATGGGAAATTATACATGACACATACATGCCGCTGGACCTATTACTATCTATTTGGTGACATGCACTGTATTTTATTAATTTTTGTCCTTTCCACCAGGCTATGGCTGTCGCGTGTGTCGCTCTCTGTGGCGTCCACCTGTTCGACAGCACAACCATGGTAACGTGCCAAATGGACCGCTTTAAGGGCAATGCAGTTTTGAGACTATTTAATACGCTATTACCGGGCCAGGTAACTCAGATAGTTATACAATTTCCTTTAATTATTATCAGTTATAGATTTTTATTTAATTCTGATTTTTTTCACCCCATTATACACAACCTGTATGCCTTTTCTTCCTTTAGAAGTACTTTCTTGCGATACAGCCGGCGGTAGAAACTGAAAATGATCTTTCTTTTGTGTACAAGTAAATAGTTGAGTGTAAAATGAAGAGTGAGGGGTAACACACGGTGAGATCCTACAGAATGCTACGAACCGTTCTTACGCTGTACTGTCTGGAAAAAAAGGATCAATTTCAAGAGCGAAGCAGCTTCTTCATTCGGAATCCACAGCACGGTAGCGGTAATATTGCGCCCGCGTATGTATATACGCCACGCGCGTCTTACGTAATTTTGCCGCTGCGTTTTTCTTTCGAGAGCGTCATCCGTACACAGACCTCCCGCAAGGTCTTGTGAAGGCCCGCCGTCTGAATCCGTTTGCTTTCCGCATGCTTTTATTGCATGAGATTGCGTTCCGACCAATGGCATGTGTCTTCAGCCAGACCTCACAAGTCGTGGGTCCCTCTGTCATTCAGCGGATTGTTTGTGGCCGGCTGTCAGGCCCACGCGCTTCCTCGCAGCGATCCCGGGGTGCTGTCTCCTCGCAAGTTTTACCCCAGATGCGTGATGTACAGCGTTGCTAATCGGATAAGTTGGGAGCCGCTCCTACTCTCTCCCGCGAAGCGTCGGCTCCAGTCAGCCGAAAGCCGGAGCCAGCCGTCTCATTACGAACCGCAGGATGCGCGCGGGGCCGCCGCACAATGAACGCAGCCGAAAGACGTTTTGCATGACAAAAAAGGCGCGCGCTTTCTGTAGAGTCCAGAGAGAAGAAAGGCGTAGATCCCCTTTCTGACGCCCGATTGAACTCTTTAACCAATTAAAATGACAGAGCCGAGCGCGTATTTTAATATGCATGGCAGAACGTCGGACGGAAAAAAACGGCCAATTACGCGGTCAACATTCTGCCATTACGCTATTGTACCTTCTATGAAATTTGCACATAAAACTGCGCCTTCATGATGGCAACATGCGTTTTGATCGTGAAGTCGATACCGGCGCTTTCAAGTGTATTGTTTTAATGAGGCATTGCACATTTGGAGCAATTGTTTGGTCAAAAAACACCCATAAATCGCTGTAAACTTATCAGCCCGTCGCTTTTAGTGCTTTTTGCCAGCGCTTTATAATGAGCACAGCGCTTATGATATTTCCATTCTAGACGGCCGCGATTGAGTAACCATTATTATTTACTCGCCCAAAGCTATGTTTGCACGTATGCGACGTCGAGCGCTTAATTCTATTACGCCGCGGCTTTTGCTTCCGGCGTGACTGCAAAGTTTGCCAGCCACTTGTACGTCACACGGCTCACGACTTCACGTGTAAATAACGGATGCGGGATATTATCGATCAAAATGTAACAAAATCCCCCCTAATTCCCGCCGACTTTTAGCGTATATATTTTTAAGGGGTGTCAAAAGAGACCAAACAAGGACGTGCATATTTAACACATGAACGCTAATATTACAAAATGAAGCGTTCCGATATACTTGTTATTCATCCTGATAATATATCCTAATAACACCCGCAAACATATTTTATTTCGCACAGCAGCAAAGCAGCATTATTCCCTGGCTCGCAAAACAAGCGGCAAAACGCACACGCCCACAGAGTGCCGCCCGAATGTCTAAAAAACCCAAATTGAGCTTTTCGGTGTCGCGTTAATGCTAAGAAATCCTTATGTAAATAAAAGTTGTCTTTTCTAAAGAGGTTGGCTGTTAATATCATCAAACATCCAGAATGGAGGAACATGTGCGTGTAACAGAAGCGAAGAGGAACATTACAATGAGTGTGCAAGGGAACTGCAGGATGCCGGCGAACGAACACAAGGTGGGGATGAACAGACGAGAGCGGGTGGATGCAAGGCAGGAGACATCGGGTTCCTCGTCTACAATCCGCAGGCCGACATTTGTGCATCCTGTGACTGACTGGCATCCCATCCAGTGCGTACCTTGACCAGCTCAGGGTTCTTTGTATTTGGGATAGGTTTTGGCCCATCACCAACCTGACTTGTGCATGGGGAGTGAGCCATATAACAGCCTCTGTGGTAAGAAACCTGGCCCCACCGGTGTAATTTTGTGTTAAATATACCACAACAAGCGCTAAAGATGCCTCCGAGGACTTTGGATGCCGACATGTAAATGCTCTTGTGAAACCAAAATGGTGATCTCATAAAAGCCCATATTGGTATAAAAACAGAAGGTCTGACATTCTCTTCTGTCATAGTTTGATTTAACGCTGAATTAAGTCATGACAAATCTTTCAGGTTCCACTCACAGGAAATACAGTAGCTTCAACTCATCATGCTTCGATCACCATGCATTTGGCATAAGATTCCTTTGTGGTGGACAGAAGTACTGTTTTTTTTTTTATGCACAGAGCCACTGCTTTTGGTTTAAAAGTTGTATTCTCGACCCTTCGGTCATGAGAACGCTGGAAGACCTCCAGGAACATCCATGAGGTCATTCGCAAACTGGAGATGAGCAGCCTGGTGTTTGCAGAGAGCAAAGTTTCCCGAAGGTTATTCAGAGTTGATCAAGGTCATTCTTTTTGCTGACATGTGAGCATAGATACCATCCTCAGCAAGAGAGACCTGCAGGTCCTTGGAAGCTGTCCTGGGCATCATTCAGACATTATTAACTTTCCTTCCTGCCCTATGAGATACTTCATGACGTCCGTTTAGGGATAGAATCACCGTGGTCCGACACTTTATACATTTATGCACTGTTTATCTCATGGTGGAATGATGAATGCCAGATGGTTGAGACCACTTTCCAACCACCTCCAAAATCAATGAGCAGCTAAAGCTCCTCCCCAGGTCCTCCGCAGTATCTTTACCATATTGTCATACCTCGCATGTTGGTAAAGGTGTGACCATGCTTCCTCCAGGGGTTTTTCCTCAACTGTTTGTGCGTCGCAACAACTGCGTGCCCAGAGGTGTTTACTGAAGTGCCAAAACAAATGAAGGGGGAAAAAAGCAGCTACTATAAGCAATGCATAAAAAAGGACCCCGCACTTCACCCGGGTACGTACCCGCGCCGCCAGGATGCGCAGATCCAGCTGCACCGCCCGTCTTCCCCAGAGCAGCAGGCGAACCCTCGAAGCTGCACTTGCAGGTACCGGCGGGCATCGTTTGCTGGCTTTCCCCTCATTCCTCTCCAATCGGGATTTGCTGCTCTCCAAACGGATGCGCCTGGGTCAACGGAGCGCCGAGTCGCCGCCCGGCCTCCTCTACCTGCAGACGGCGGTCCGTGCGCGCAGGAGGGCGGAGCTTCTCGAGTTTGCGTTCTGCTTGGCTTTGCTGTGACGCACCGAATTTTGTGTGTGTGCGCGCGCGTGTGTTGAGACCAAGAGTACCGTGTACTCGCTCAGTTATCTTAACTTTTGGCCACGAATCGATGAGTTTCCGGCACACATTTAGCTGTAGAATAGCTGCTCTGTTGCCGTTGTTATTGATTTTTTCTTGGCCGATGCTTCTTTCCTAAATGAATTTGGGTATTTTGTCCATTTATGCTTTTACTTTAGCAGTCCAGGGTACCTTAAACAGTAACAGTGACTGAGGACCATGGCCTTTGCCAACATTCTGCTAGCAGGTGTTAGACTAAACCAGATCACGAAGCTTTTAGATTTTTTAAAAATTATTTTTACAAGAGCTGTGCAAACTCTGTGCCACAATAAGGAATGCACGGCAGATTTTGCCAAAGGTGCTATGATGTGCATGAGTAACAGAATGAAGCTTTGGAGAGTTAGAGGTGAAGTGGCTCTCAGGAGCTTCCTTTTCAGGTCAATTAGGAACGTCCACCTTGGCGCTGAAGGTCATGTCAGCCCTTTGTTTGGCACAAAGTGAGAGCTGCGTCCAGGGCTTCTCCCAGCAGGTGGGCGAGATCTTCGCAACTGTGGTTTCAGCTGCCTGTTCTCTGGATGCATGTATAAAGGGCCAATTTTTAGCAAATAAAAATGATTTTTATTTACACGTGGACACATACAGATCATGAAGGAAAATAACATCTGAATGTATCAATAAAAGAAGCTGCTGGTGCCTCAGACCATGCTTATACCTAAAAACAGAAGCAGATATAGAACTCGGGCTTTCATGGTTTTAGGTGCCAGCGTGTTCAGCGCCCCGTACCCGCAGGCCAGTGTGCAGCGTGACCGTGACAGCGTGGCCCGAGCGCAGTGTCACCAGCTTCAGAGGCGCACACCGAGGAGAGCGGAGTTTGTTCCCTCCCTGGGCCGGCTTGGCTGCGACCATCCCTTTTTTAATATTCCTGCTGAATTTGCAGCGCTTGCCAAAAACGCTGCTTATCCAAAGTCATTTGCGGCAAAGTCCATTATCATCATCACTTCTGGTGATGAATTCCCCGCGATGGTGGCAGCCTCGCAGCAGCCTCCCCTCATAATGACATTCTGCTCTTGTTGGCAGGGCTCCCCGTCACATAGCTCATCCCCGTCCGGTCGGCTCGCCAGACAGGTCGCACACAATGCCGTGTTGTGCATCTTAGACAAAAAGGCCTGGAAAAAAAGGAGAGGTGTTTAAAAAAGAGACATCCTGGAGTCTCTCCACCCCCTTCCCTATGTAGACGTTTTTGTTTTGTTTCTCCCGTTTCGACGCTGAGCTCCGTAATAGAAAAAGACGTCCCTCCGAGTATCAGAAATAGGAAATGAAAGGACAGGACTCCCATCATGGAGGGAAAAAACAGCTTTATAAGCATCAGGCTGTCAGTTGGTGAGGAAATTAAGGTTGATGTCCCATGAAAACAGAAGTATGAGAGGGACTGCGGCCAATGATGTTTAAAAATGAGCCGAAGCTCTGAAATAAAACAGCCGGCTGGATCAAGCGAGCCTTCTCCGCTGCTGCTCTACGCCGCAAAGGAAATGTGGGCCACAGCCTCCTTCCTGCTTTTTTGTTCCGGCTCGATTTCCACTCGAGGGGCAGCTCACTCCTTTGTGTTGGGATCATTGTATAATTTTCAGAACTTTCTGTTTCTCGGACGGTTTAATCCCAGTCGATCCCAGCACATCCCCTTGTACTAGGCGCCGTTTGAACTCATTCACATTATTATAGGATAAGACAGGACATAACTTTATGATTCCCCGCAGGGAAATTCACATTAGCCTTCATACTGCATGTGCCCAGATTTAATATTTTCATAAAAGCAACCGTAATGTGGTTTTTTCAAGACCCCAAAAATGGCTCAATGTAATAAAAAATAAAATGGACTTGACAGGTTTCCCTTGCTGAGGGAAAAAGTCCAAAACAGTGCAAAATTTGTTTTATTTCTGACATCTTTTTCTTCCTCTCCTAAACGCAGTAATGGTGATGCTGGCAGTGGTCGACACCTGCGTGAGGTGAACGTTTGTGGCAGGCAGGTAAGAGGAACTGCTGGGCATTGGAGCCGTCCAGGTTCCAGGTCCACCCCGTGCTGTGGAACCCCTGCGCGTGGTACTTACCTTAAATTTACCTTGTTTAAATGAGCAAACGCAAAATCAGACATTAAAATCCTCCAGAACAGTGAGAACGAGTGGGGAAAAGCAGGATCGCCAAGTGGGCAAACGTATTTATGTTGTTTTGTTGCTTATTTTCCACCTCCAATACTGATTGTTGATCCAACCATTTGGCTGTGAATTTCATCAGATGTTTGTCCAGCAGTTAGGAGGTCACGGCCAGATGTTTGCTTTGTGCAGTCTACGTCTGTATAATGTATGGGCACGCTGCTTAGGTGAAACACCTCTGCGTTTTATGCACATTAAGCAGTTTTTCGCTTTGCTAAGCTCAAGGTTTCTATCCCATCCTTATTTTTAAGCCACTGCATACCGTTTGGATTCCAGCCCCAAAGCTTCCTTCAAGTTTCTCATCAAGCTGGGTACAGGTTTTGATATTCTCGCGAGGAGATGGAGGCCACGGTGGAAGTGCCTCACTGTGGTTGACCGGTGTAGCGTTCTCCAGCGCGTGGTTTCGTTTCGCCGCTTCTGCGACACGATTTCCTCTTCGCCTGAGCACGACTGGAAACCAACGGGAGGATCTGCACATCGGCTGCACCGCTTCACATCCTGACACTAGCACAGGCGCACGGGGGGAAAAAGCCCTTTGGAGCTGTGGAAAATGTTCAGGCTTTTCTCACTCCGTTCAGCCAGACAGGTGTTTTTGCCTGGAACGAAAGCATCCGTCAGGGAGCACCGCAACAGAGGGCTTCCGCCAACCTCCCGGCAGCGCAGCGAAGAGCACTGGCAGCAAAGTCTCACCCGCGGTGGCTCCTCTGCCCAGCGAATGGTTGCTCATTATGCTAGAGACGGAGGAAGAATGCCTTTTGCGAAAACAGGTGTCAAAGGCAGATTGCTCGCTATGACTACCTGCAGTTCCCACCTTGATATGAGGACTGCAAACCCTTTGTTCCTGTCTGATGGGCATCGTGCGCAGAACGGCGGGACGGGAAGCACCGAGAGCTCAAGGTGACACCGGCGGAAGCTCATCTTGGGGACCTGGCAACAGGGGCCTCTGCAGTTGACAACTGGTGATGGTGACCAGGTGGGATTTGTTATCCTAACAGTTTGGAACTCTTGTGAATTATTTGCTGATAGATATAAACAGCTGTTATTCTTGGTAATGGAAAGCAATTAGAAACATCTGTACACTTGGCTGTGAGTGATGCTTCTGAATCATACTGCTCCCAGGTGCCACTGGGAAATAATTACATCATCCGGGCAGCACCGGGGCTCCAGGACTCGTGTCGTCGCGCGAAGAACAAGCGGAGGAGCTGGCGGAAAATGGGCCGAGCGACCCGTTCGGGTGGCAGAGCTGCACGGCGCCCTTTAAGCACATGCGGAAACGGCCTTTGTGCGGTACGAAGGTACGAGGTTCTCCCCCTGCCCGCCAGGGCGGTGCCCGAACGTCCTTTAGCTGTTCCACTTGCTGTCTGGGGCTGCGCAGTGTGTGTCCCCGTAATCGTGTCATGCGCGGCGCCATTGACCTTTCGCGCCCCTCCATCCCAGTGAGCATCGTGCAGCCAAGGACCCCACGTGGAATTTACCCGCACTGGGGTGTGACTAACGCTCGCTGTCTGTCCGCGCCTCCTACCAGGAACCTTCATCAGCTGTAAATACCAGCAGTCTCTGCAGAGGCGGAAAGAGCCTGTAGATGGTGATCTGGGCCCGGTGGCAGCTCTCCGCTTGGCCAGGTCTGGACATGCCTGTTTCGGCTCTGACCGAACAACGTCTGCTTTTTCATCTGCTCTGGTCTCGGCAGGCAGCCATGGGGGAGGGGTGTCTTTGGGCGGCCCTACGCTGGGATTATCTGAAAAGAGATTGACCCCCATGCAGATGGCGATGTGTAGCGGACGCACTCTGATGCCTCTCTCAACACAGCGAAATGTGGAGAAAATAAAGTTTCGAAACGCATCCATTGCCCTCATCGACAAATATAAACGTTTTATTGCGGTGCAGAATAAAAACAGTCGATTTGTACTGTTTCCAAAACGTCGCCTCACCTATCGGTTGAACCTAGAAAAAAAAAGGAGTTTAATAAGAACAAAGACAATATAATTTATTTGAAACATTATCTAACAATGCAGAAGGTACACGAATAATATTTCATTAATTCAAACATGCAGAAAATAAATTGTATTGTTGTTAAAAATTCTCTACCACAAAATATATTTTAGACTTTATAATAACTGCCATGTTTACAAAGCCTGCGTAGAAGCGTCGGCTACTTTAGTGACACCCAACAGCAGTCTGCCAGCATGCTTGGTGACCATGTTTTCATGATGGTTTCTTCGCGCAGAAATATCCTGGCGCTCTTTCTCCAGGTTCCTCGCTCACAGCACCGAGTTGGATGCAAAAAAATCCAAACGTCAACGTGAAAAAGGTATCTTAAGGGACATATCGGTCCCGCTAGAATGTTTTCAATACGCGAAAAGTGCACGCGATGTACATATAGCAGACAGGAGTTGATCCGCAGGCCTCGCTGCCAGCCCTCACAGCCCCGCTATGGGGAACTGAGCACCAGGTGCGGCCGACGGGAAACATCGAGGCTTAAAAGAGACCGAAGAGGCCAGTTTCCTTCTTCTCTTGAGCCTGTCAGAGTCCGAATTTTGAGCGACAAAACAACAGCGCCGGTTTCATAATGAGGGCAACCTGGGTAGCCGCCTAGTAGGGGAGCCAAATTTTGTTGCTAAAATCAACAGTTAAATTATTGGTGGAAAAGGTTTAAAAATCTTGTTTAATAAAAAATTCATTTATGTGACAATTAAACATCTGCTTCCTTGTATATGACATAACCATGACATTTTCTACAAATTCAACTTTTATTACGCGCTAAATAATGTGTGTGTGTGTGTGTTCCCCTAAGGAACTATCTAAACCAAGATATTAATATTCTGTGCATATATTAAGTTCACATGCTTATCACAAATAACTGCATCAGATGTTTCCGCAGACCACATGCAAGCAGGGTGTCGATGCATCTATCCCGATACCGTCAATGAACCAAGAATAGCAGCGGTGCTTTTGCACACGTTCAGTTTTAGGGGCTAAAGCAGAGAAAATGTTGCTCAGGCTGAGAAAGCGCTGACACAGAGACGGACGGGGGAAAGCGCTCTCCCGTGCTCATCACTGTATCCTTTGGCAAACCTATGTGGCACCAGCCACGGCGCTTCCGAGCTGTGCTAGCAGCTTCCTGTGACAGGTACGCCAGGCGGCATTAGTGCGGTCGGCCAGCAAACAGCCCCTGTGCCGCGGCCCCGGCTTTATCTGGGCTGACAGAAATTTTCTGTTTGTTGCCCCGAGGGATTACAAAATGGACGAAACAAAGGCACAAACATAATGGTTTGTGTTACAGCTGCTTCTAGCTGCTGTCCAAGGGAAAGCAAGTACATGGAAGGAAAAAATCTGGTGTTCACCAAGTTTCGGCAGTCTGTTGCCAAATTTATCACCAAACCCTTTAGATTTTTATCTATCGGTTCTTGCTGCGAGGCCACGGCCTATTCAGGTGGAGGTACGGTATCTTGTGCATCCATGGCCTCCTTGTTCCCGCGAACCTGTGCCCTGTTGTTGAGCCGAGGCTGTTGCCCGGCTACTGAGATGTCAGACGGCCGCATTTAAACGGGGTGGCTGCCACACGCGGGGCCACGTTGGTTTCAGAGCGTCACCGGGCACCGAATTACTTCTCGCATTGCTGGAATGGCTGTCGGATAACTTTGTTTCTTAAATGATCAGAGCCACTATTTAAATACCGTCATGTTTCTTAAAAAAAAAAAATGTAGAGTTTTATTCCAAGTTGCCGGAGCACCGTTTAATGAATCAAATCTGTTTTTGTGTTATTAAAGAAATGAACGCGACCGTTTTCATGTAACCTCCTCACCTTAAGCCCAACGTACCTGAAATAAATGTCCAAAATACGAGCTACTTCGTGCAATATTAGGGATGTATGTTGAACACGGCTCTTAAAAAAGGTTAGATAAGCGTACTCCTTTGATTTTATTCCCTCTGAATGCTGGGTTATAGCAGAGCGGTTGTTTTTAATGAAAATGACATTGCTTGCCCATTTGAATGTGAACATCTGCAACATAATGCATTAGACAAAAATTGTGTTTGGTATTCGGTAGTTTCACGTATGCAGTTTAAATCTTTCATCCATATATAAAGTGTGGATGTGAATAATGCAGATTTTTGCACAGGCCCGCGAAACATCCTCATCATGCGATCTGGGAAAAGCGCTTAGGATACAGCGATTTATTTCCAGCGCACAATGGCTTTGCAGAATACATCTTTAAAAATGGTTTCCCCAATTTAAACCAGAGCATTGCACTCAGAATACCATTGACAATGATGCCCCCCCCTGAGTGCCATGTGGCAGATGGCAGTCTCGCAGCCCCCTCCGAGTGGTCAGTGGCACCTGAGACACAGAGGAGCGCTGGCGCGTCTCAGCCCCGCCGCCGGGGGTAAGTGTGGGCGGAGCCACGTAGCCTCGTTGCTGGCGAATCGCCGCAAACCAAGCAGAGGAAGAAACAGGGCGGCTCGCATTCACCCGCGTCCGCTGCAAGGCGATGCTCCTCTCCTCCGGCCCAATTCAGAAATATGCCCCGTAACTGCCGCGTCTGTCCGCGTGTTGGGGGTGCCCGTAAGCAGGGCACGCGGGGAGAAGACGTAACCCCTCCTTTTGGGTTCTGTAGCTCTGTCTGTCTCCAATTGAACTGCTATGCCTTCTGCGCTACAGCCGCATGGAAGATTTTACGGAGGAATTAACAGCTGCTGTTTGCAGCGCTGTATATCACAGACATTTATGACAAGCAACCCAAAGCGGAGACGCGCGCCACCGTTCGCATCTGCCGTGCCGTGTCGAGCGGGTCGCCCTGTCTTTCATTTTTACTGTTAGTTAACATCTAAACATGGTTTAAAGCCACGCTGCCATGATGGGAACCGATGTGGACAAACCGAGGACCGCGGTGTTGAAACGCATTTCATGCGCGCAGCAAGAATAGCCGTAGCCGAAAGCAAAAAAAGCGTGACGCAGCAGAGCCGGCAAAGACGCGTCTTCGGGGTACGGCCTGCCTCGCGGGTTTAGCTGCCAAGCTGCTCCCGCGACATAATTAAAACAAATGAGCACCATTCGCGCAACTTGCCATCTTCTAAGTTCAGCGTCGACTTGAAGTGGAAAGTCTGCTGTTTGCGTCCCCTCCGCCGGACGCGCCGAGTCTGTCCGTTGGACTCGGCAGGCCGTTCCGTCAAACGTTTATTAGCGCTCGGGTCACTCGAGGGCAACTTCAGAAGACAGCGGCGCTGTTTGGGATTTCTCAAGGAATAAAGATGAAAGATGCGCTTCTTAATGTAGGGATGCTTACGACAACGGCGCACGGAAACAGACGCGCTTTTACTGTGAAAACGATTTGCTGCATCGAACGGACCGGCTTGTAAATGCAGAAATGCCATCGAAAGTCAAGCTGCCTTCAAACGGAAATGCGCGAATGAAGGGGCGACGCTACCGCCTGCATTTCCTTGTTTTTGCCGCAGGGAACCGCGAGGCATGCAGCGAGAATTTCTGAAGCTCATCGACACAAGTAATGTCAAAGTAAAACAGAACGTTTCTCCAAATTATTAAAAAAAAGGGAGTTACGAAACGCGGCTCCCCGTGTGCGGAGCAGGTTCCGATTCTGCGCTGGGCTCCGCGCTGCCGAAGAGGCCCGACCGCATTTCGCGATCGTGGATGGATGGATAGATAGTCAAACGCATGCCGTAAGTATTCACCTCCCCAGAGCTGAAGCTCGGAAGGTCCACCTTTCACAAAAATTACGACTAGAGTCACTGTGGGTCAGCATCATACAGCTTCACGTGGGAAATGCTGAGTCAGGCTGAGCGCTGCACTGTCTCCTGTCCACAGAAATAGTGCTGTAGCTCAGCGTTTTATTAAAACACTGTTCTTTGCCAGGTTTGTAAGTCTCTTTGGACAAAGGAAAGGGCAAATGAATATAAATATCAATACAAACATAAGTATAAATATAAATGCGCTCGCCATCAAATTGACTTCCAAACACTGGGCCGCCGCATCCTAAATCATTTAAAGAAAAGGCACGGTGCCCTCAGCCCTCTCATTTACAGCCACAATGAAATTCCTCTTCCCGCGTTGCTGGCAAGATCCACGGCACTTCCGAACTTAGACTCAAAGTGTCATTAAATATAAATCTCGGTGGCATTTTAATTTTCTCACCGGGATCCGTTCGGACGCGCGGGCCCCGAGCATCGGCATCCGTCCGCCTCCCCCACCCCCGGCGCAACCGTACTTACGGGAGCAGCTGTTCATGCGCACTGCTTACTTTAGGACGTTACAAAGGAGCGGCAACATTAAGATGTTCCGAGCGTGTGATTTACCGCACGCTTGTGTAACAGCCTTATGCATCCGCGCCGATCTTCCGCAATAATCGCGGGGGCTTTCGATTGCCGAGGCTGCGATAATTCACCTTCGATCCGTAGCCCCACGCTAATGCAAAGCTCTCCCTCGCTCACGACAAAATTGTCCATTCGACCTGAGATTACGGTGCTGCCGAATATCGGCACGCAGAGGGCCGGCGGCGCTCGAGGCGGGGGACGGTTTGGAGAAATAAGCATTCGGGGGATGAAGGTCAAGGCCGAGCGCCACTCGAAGCTTCTTATTGAGAAGCGGCCGCACGGGCAATGCCGTGCACGGCACGTTCGCAGCAAACAAGCGACGAGGCCGTCGGTGACGCCATTTGCTGTGGATTTTATTCCGGATCTTTAACTGCAGGTCTGCGCCGCGGAAGGACGCGTCGGTCGATGACGGACCGCACGCGCGACGGCGCCCCCGTAGGATTATGTGCGGTACATAATACTCGATAATGATGGCAAACAACTATGTTACTGGTTTATGTATTTACTGTACTTTTTATCATTACAGTGCACTCGTTCTACTTGTAATAAAAAAGTTTACTGTAAAACAATATGTCCTGTTACGCCCGCAGCAGCCTCATACATGTCGTGTTTACCGTGTCTGCTGTAACCGTATAGGTTTGTAGCCCAGGAGCAACAGCCTAGATCGCATGCAAGTCCAAACGGACGTGATGCGGCCCAGGTTACCCGTATTCAGCGAAAACATTTAGAAAAGTCAGTGGCCATTTAGACACTTTATTTAGACTTGCTGTTTAAATACTGAAAAGTCAGTTCGATGAGAAGTTTTTACTTGCTTATTTGTAGAAACGCAGCATTTTTTTTTTTACATCATTCAAGCAGTTGCGCTGAGGCTCAGACCGCAGTTGTTTTCAGCGTCAGTTTCACTGCGACTGGAGGTGGGGATGTCTTTCGGTCATTCGGCTGCTCGGTTACGCAGCAGTTCACCCGCTCGCTGACAGGAGCCCCGCCGTTGTTCAGACCGCAGCGGAAAAGTGGAAAAATGAAGATGGAAAGAACGAAAAATTCCATGTGCGCAAACCAGGAGTGGTTTCCTCCACGATGCAAGTTTCGGGTCTAGAATGAGGCACGGTGAGCATCCTCTCCGGGGAATGACGGTGTAAAATCTTGTCACCTTTATCGACAGAGTGAAAAAGTGAGCGCGTCCAAAGCACACATTTAGGAAAACACAGTTTGCTTCGCAGGAATCCTGGCGGCTGCATTTTAGCAAAGTGGCAAAAGGATGCTCTTAAAGGCACCAGAGAAATGGAGCTTTTCTGCTTCACTGAAAGATGGAAAAAATCCTTCATGGCCTCTTACGTCTTACTCACTTTTCGGAACTTTGCTCTAAATTTTAAAGGAGCGATCGGGATGAAACACTTAAAGGTCTCGACCAGCTGGGTGTGTGCCGGCCAAGATATCGACAGCTCTTATTTTTATGCCGAAGGCACACATCTGTTTTATGCTTATCGGGCCATTTTCATCCATTCACAGATGCATCTGAAATGAGATCTCTTTGTTTTCTCATGAAATGAAGCCTCGTGGAACTCTGCTGCTCTTATTTAATTTTAGTTTAATTTTACACTTAATAATAATAATCTGCCCCGTACAGTAAGTATGACCTGAAACACGGCCACACACAATGCCTCGCAGCAACTGTATTTTTAGCAGTCTAGTTTCTTTCATTCTAACGGTCAAGGCCGCTCCAGAAGCTTCGTCTTGAAGGGTTGTTTTGCGGCAGCACACGCCGTTGTTGTTGCAAATAATATAAATGAATAAATAAAGCTGCGGCCTACAGTGACTCTTCTCTGGATCCCGATCATTTTGTACCGCAGCCTCAATCTGCTCCAGGTCTCTCCCAGGCTTCAGCCATGCACCATAGTGCGCAACACACAGTAAGATGCAGAGTCAACTCCATTTTTCGACACATCCGTAACAGGTAATTTCACCATAAATCCCCCCCCATCGGCCGTATGGTCGTTCGGATTTTATTTATTCCTCTACGAGTTGTCTTGCGCTTTAGCATAGTTCTCAGTGTTGTCGCTGTTACTAACAACGCGCAGTCGCTACGGTTTGCACCCGTTTGCCCATGCAGGTATTTAACTTTATGCCGTTTTACTTTAGCCAGCGTCGTGTTCCAGTGTCCCTGAAAGAGTTTCAGCTTCGAAGAAGGAACAAATTGTTGCGGCTGCATCGTCGAGGCGTTCCTGACTCACGCGCGGAAGATGGAAGTCTCGGCATGTACGGCATCAGCCGGGGATCCTCGCGGGTCGTGCCTTGCCTTCTTATCTGATAAGCTGATAACAGAGAGACATATTGAAAAAGAGCTCAAGAAAAATAAAAAAAAATGTTAAAAATCATGCTTGAGATTATACTCGGGGAGACAGATGTTTGAGAAGCGTAATATTTTAAAATATAAATAAACTGACAAACACATGGCTGGTGATAATGGAGGGATTTTCCTGAAGAGCCTCCGGCTATCATTGAAAAGCAGATTACGCTTGATCGGAGTAGGGTGGTTTTATACAAGTTCAAGCGTATATTAATGCAAGGGAATAAAGCGGACGCCTCTAATGCATTCTCCATACGATAACTTAAGAGCATCATGAGACGGGGACCAACTTGGAGCTGCATTATCTCGCCAGCATATGGCGGAGGGAGCTTGCGGAGATTTTGCTGGGTGCTCTGCATCGAACACGCTGCGCGCGCGAGTCCGTCCGGGCCGACAGCCGGCTATTGTGTCTGGGTGCCCCGGTTGGTCGTCGGCACTTTGTCTGCCTTTTTCAAGACACGGGGCGCTGCGATGTTTTGCTATCTTTATGCTCTGAATGACCCTAAAGCTGAGCGAGCCTCCTGCATCATCGATAGAGAATTCGGTCCGTTTTGGTTTAGCACGTGCGGCCTCGCGATGCCACTGTTTGCGCCGAGGCTTTGGGTGGAGTTAGGTTACAATTTTGCGTGAAAGCGATCACCGTCCCAAGCCTCGCTGCTCACCGCTAACGCCGAAACCCAAGTGGAAGACATGATAAAAGCCAACAACACAAGAACGCAGAAGGGATTTCTCAGCGGGCTAAGCGGAACTAACAGCTTCATCCGTGTAGCAGCATTGAATAATTTCTCCATCCTGACTCCGGAGACCTCCGTCTGGGTGTTGTTGGTGGTTCCTGTCCTACGGAGATGGTACAGGTCGGTGTGTGGTGTAAACAATAACCTCTGTGCTGCTGAGCAAGAAAAATTGCAGTCTTCGGTGTCAGCGGATGAAGGTGGGTTCCGCGGCGCGAGGGTCAGGAAACGAACACGCATTTCATTCGAAACTGTCATGAAATAAACATCAATCTGTTTAACTGCTACTTAAATGACTGTGCAGATTTTACAGCCCTATTACAAAAGGTTTAAATTAAATCTCTAAAAAGATGAAACATGGGAAAACTGTCCTTTCTAATTTGTTTCCAGCGCCCGTGGTTGCGAAAGACGCGCCCTCCCCCCATAAGAAAAGGGCTTCTCGTAGCCGTAGCGACTTAACATTCAAGTATTCGGTGCTTTTTAAAATAGCCTGAGACAACAACAGATTGAGAAGCATAAAAAGTGGTATAAAGCGTTTATTACCCGGTGACATTCCCCACATAATAGAAATATTTTACAATGCCCCCCATTTATGAACCTCAATTTGCAATAAATTACAATGTGTAAAAAACATCACCACCGGTGACGCCATTAACAGCCCAGCATAAAACAGGTTCTTGGAACAGAGCGAAAAATTGACTTGGTATATTTACCCTGGGACAAAATCCAATCTGCCACCATATTTAATGCTACATTTTTATTATCTCGCCAGCATATGTTTGAACTGCTACAGATGATGAAGTTCGCTCCTGGGCAGAGCGATCATCATTCCTTTCTGTCTCTATTCCAATAATATGAATGGGCAAATTGTTTGTGACCTTTGTCAAGGGCTTACTGGAGACAAGAAACCTAGCGGTGACTCTGCTAGCCTGAAGCGGGTGTGAATATGCAAGGCTCTCATTTTTTCGGTGTCAGGCAGGAAAAAATTAAACAGTTCCGAAGCCTTCCGCCTCGCAGGGCTTCACGGGGCAGACGCTCATAAAGCCGAGGTCCGCTGGAGAGCTCGATGGCTCCATCTTAGCTTAGCATATGCCACGCTCACTCTGCGGGACGGTTGAGTTCGCTTGGTAGTCTTCTCAGAAGGCCGCGGCCTCGGCCACGGCACGAACGGTCAGCAGGAGGCCGCCGTGCGTTTTCTGCCCACAGGTGAATAACAGCGAATATCCACAGAAAGGAGTCTAGGTTTTTGGATAGCAAATTGAGGGTTCTCAAAAAAAAAAAAAAACTTCAAAATATCTGTTAAAATTTGAAAAAGATTGAATAAGCGCATGACCGCAAGAAAGAGAAACGAATGCTAACTGACACATTGCTGTGTTTTCCATTCACAAATGAACAGATTGCCAAGGCACACCAACGTGTTTCTGAGGAACGGACGGATGGTCCTGACCTGAAAACGTGGACCATTAGAGAGCAAAGCACACCGAATAACCAGGGACGGAGAACGGCTTTTCATTAAGCATTTCTCGATGTGTGTTTTTCGACGCGCAACGACGCCATTTTATTCCGCTGGATATTTCACTTGGCCCGAGCTGCTACAGCAACCACAATGCGGCAGCATGAAGTGGCAGTTTTCAGTTTACGCGCCAAGTCCTCGTCTGCCGTGCCTCCCGCTGCTACCGCTTGCAGCGGTTCGGTATGTTTTAGCACACAAAGAGCAAAAGCGACCGCGGGAAGGGTTGCCTGAAGTAAGCTGGGGTGTCGCTAAGGTGCCCCGGAAATCAAAAGCAGGAGAAAAGCCCTTTTTGAAAAGTAGAAAACGGAGGCGAAAGGCACAGATGGAGAAGGTCCAAAAACCATACATGGCTTTTCTTTTAGCAAAGCCTTATAGTAAAAATCACTCCCCCCGATGCGTTCCACTCGACAAGCTAACGCCAAGGTACCGTTTTGGCTACTGCCTTCCTCGAGGACCTATGTACCAGCCTTGCATGTTGGCAAAGGTGTAGACGGATGTACAGACGTCCCAGAGCTCCGGATCTGTGACCAGAGGATCACGGGATGCCCTTATCGTTCGGGTCAGCAGGATTGTCTGCGGCCGACTGAATCGGTATCGCTCCGACTTTTGAAAAAAGCCGAATACAACTTATTCAGCATTTGCGTAAACCACCGGTTGAACGCAAGGCCCAAGACTTTGTTTGCCCTATAAGGGGTGAAAAGTATTGGTGGATACGTACAAGGAAACAGATGGAAAACGGATGCCTGCGGAGGAAACTTCTCCACAGACCCACGCTGGTTGAGGTCTTCATCCCATTTGGCTAGGACGCATATGAAGATAAACCGTACAGAAACTGATCACTCGCTGTTGTCTGGCAATGGATGGTAGACGAGCGGCAACAATCTGGTGTGTCCTGCACAGCACAAAAGAACACAGCACTAACAGTGGAAAATAACACTTTGTTATGTAACAGAACGCCATGCCAAAGCATCCCACGATATTTCACAGATAAGAGCACAGAGGCTGCTAATGTCTGTTAATGTTCTTACACATGGAGCAGGAAAATTTAAATTTTTTGCAAACAACGTGAAGTGAGCGTAATACTTGGGCGTTCGGAGGAGGTGAGACTAAAACATCGGGGCGCCTCTGGACTCAACTCCCTGGGGTTGAAAAGGCCGAACATTTAACGCGCCGTTCGAGGCAGAGGCGAAGCGCTATCATCCGCCGGCGACTTTTGCGGATGGGAGTCCGAAAGCTCAGATCGCATCCGGTCGCAAAGCCAACGACACCGTTAACTTCCCGGAGGAAAACGCGCCGCTTAACTCGGTTTGGCTTCTTTCAGCAGTAAAGCCCGCAGATGTGTTGCGAGGAGGCAGCAGAACGGGTCGCAGTAATATTCCCATAATCTGGGCTTTGTCCTTTCGTGAAACTCATACCGTGCAAGGTTCAAAAATGGATTATTTATTCTGGGACGTAATTGCACAGTTTATAACAGGCGGATCTGGATTAAAGAATTCATTAGAAGTGTACAGAGCACAGCTTGTACGCAGTTATCCTAAGTACGGCCTGGGGAAGCAGAGGCAGAAGCAGAAGCTAAGAGGTAAAATCATTTCGTCAATATGGAACGCTGGTCTGCTGTGGAGTGACCTTCATTTTGTGCTTCTGAAATTGTTAGTAAGCTAAATCCTTTCTTGATTTAATCTCAGCGGTTTAAGGAAAATTCTTAAACATATGGCCTTAAATTGCCGGTAATGGTTTGGGAGTGTAAGTCATTCAGGGCAACACACCAGATTACATTTTTTATTCTGTAGAGCCGTGATTAAAAGTCAGACTTTCGCCGCTGCGTACGTCGAGCAAACAACACGTCCCTCTTCGCGATTTCTTACGGTGAGGTCCTGGTACAGCATCTTTTCCAACATCTTTCAATCAAATGCTGCATTTGTGGTCTTTTTGTGGCAAATGCTAACCAGAGAATTCTTTGTCTTTTTTTTCTTTTTTTTTTGCAAAATGTTGGCATTGCAAATTAATATTTTGAATGAGTCTGAATTTAAAACACAATAAAATAATACATTATTTAAGATATAAGGTCTCGTGACAGCTACTCCCTTTTTCTTGTTTTATACCGGTACCGGTGTGTATCAAATATGGTACCGCTGTGGTCACGGGCAGCCAGGAAGCAACATCCAAATTTAATTTGTTAGCGCGGCTTTAATCTGACTGCGCACATTTGCGGAAAATAAATCAGAGCCCCATTAATCGTCACAAACGGACAAAAATATATATTAATAGTGCACCTGTTAAAAATCACGAAAGTCTTGGTTTATTTACGATCAAATCTAACACGAACTGTTAAATAGAAGGACAGCCAAAAACTGGCAATAATACTCAACCCGCCGCGCCATCATAAACACATCAATAATAAATCGGCGACATAATATTGCGCTTCGGCACCTGGCCAGTGGGGGCTCTGGAAATAAAATCTCTTTTTATTTAAGAGTAGATATATACAGACTTGTGCAATTTCCAAATAATTTAAATTGTATTATTATTATTGCAATATTAACATGGGGTCTACAATATTATTAGATAATGCATGTCTCTACAACATCCTACAATAACTGATTTTCCCATTTGCACAGCAGGTTAATTTACTAGGGTAATTTTGGGCAAGTACCGCAGGATTATGCCCTAGCAAATATGCAAAACTATTTGATAACCTAACCAGTATGGGAAGCAAACTCAGCGAACACCACTGATGTTGCCACCGCTCGTCCCCTTCTGCATCACATCGTCGGGGGCAGTTGGCTTGAAGCCGCCACGTTGGAACTCAGAGGCCTCAAGCTGACATCCACCCTCCTGCTGTAGTACCGTGAGCCACGTACTGCATTTACCCTCAGTTACTCCAGTAAAAGTGGCTTAGCTGTGAAAACGTGTAAGAAAAGATGTCAGCCGCTTTGGAGAAAAGTGTCGGCTAAGTGGGTGAAGGAAGGTGCGGCTCACTGTTCGCCAGAACTCCTGCAAACCCGCAAGTTATCTGGAGTCGCGTGAATTCAATTTCGAAAGCCATGCTTTTTCTGTCCCCGGCTTCCGTACGTTTGTTTTATATGTTGTACAGCTGTCAGCGATTCTAAAAGGAACAAGGATTTTCTGAAAGTCGTGCACAGTCACACAAAATGAGGAAAACATTGTTAAGTCGCATCTTTCCCGGCGCCATGTAAATCGGTAAGGTGTCATGTACGTTCGCGGTTACGTTTGTATTTACACGACCGCTGTGTTTTACCACCTCCGCAACGTGTTCACGGCAGATTAGAAGCTGACTTAAAACTGAATTTCATTGTAGTTATTTTTGTTTTACTGTATGGGTGAAGCCATTCATTGTGCCATAAAAGGCCGCCGTAAACCGAGCGCCGAACTTAATGAGTCCGACATTAACACATCATTACACCAGCTGGCATAATGGACCATGTGTTGTTTGTCATAATATATGCTGCCATGCTTACCGGCCATTTATTATTTCAAAAAGCCCCTGCTGGATATATCATTTTTAAAATTCTGTTTGCATTTTTGACAGCCTTTTCAAGTACGAGAACAAATATCAGCGCTGACGCTCGGACGCTTTTACCTGTAGGAAGAGCGACCTTGTACTTCGCTCAGGTGTTGCATTAACTTTGTTTAGTCGCTCTGCCTGCTCACCAAATCCCCGATGGTTACGACGCGCGGTTATTTACGTTAAAGTGAAAATGTGAATGTTTTTCTCTAAAAGGTTTCTTGTTTGCTGTGTGCAGAGCTGACGTCTACAAACGTTTCACGGATTGATAGGATAGGACATCGACAACTGTCGATCCGGGCAGGAAAATTCTCCCATACAGCAGGCTGAAACGGAATACGCATGGCATTGGGACACGAAACAAGTTGCTAAATAAATAAATGAATTAATAATAAAATACATAAGGAAATGCACCGGAAGACGTTTGCCAGCATTTTGCGTATCTTGCATCGGTGCGTTGGCAACATACGTACAAGAATGTAGGCGCTAGGGAAATACAGTCTGGCTGAAGGAAAACTGATTTCGGTCATGGGAAGCAAATGTTATGGATGTCGCCGGCCGCGTGCGCGCAGCGCAGACGAAAAGTGGACGCCTGCGAAGGTCAAGCAGCCCTTCAGCTCCGAGAGATGATGGATACGGGCATCTGCCGGCTACCGAGGGTTCGCAGAGACCACCGGTTTCCCTCTAGCGCGGGTGGAGGGGCGGAGCTGACCCCAGGCCCCCCGCTGCTCGGTAACTGCTACCAAATGCTGCCTCTCTCTGAGACGGTGGCCCCTGCGCGGGCCACGTGCGGGGGCAGAGGACCCGTGGTCCAGAGGACAAGCCAGCAGATGTGTTCTGTCACCACCAAGCACCTTGTCCTGGAAACTCAGCAGCGGGTCTTTGACACGTGTCAAAAACAAATTTGTCATGATATCATTGCCGTATTTTTCTGCCTAACCTGACTTGCTGCTTGGACGCAATAAGCCGAATAGCACGCACCTCGCAGAACGGAACACTTTAAATGAAGCCGAATTTGCACGAGCTCTTACGATAGCCGCAATAGTCAGCAATACTGCATTTTCCCGTTGAAATGATACGAAAACGCCGAAAGTATCGGAATCTCGATTTAACGCCTATGCTGCACCAAACACTGGGATCGATGAGTGCCGCACTTTTATTTTATTGCCTTTTACCTGCAGAACAGGAGCCTCGCTTTGCAATACTGGCCGTGACCGGAGAAGTCGCACGATTGAGTTGTCCATCAAAATGTGACAGAAGTTCGATTTTGGCCATGGACGCAGTTAATAACCTGGTGGACGGAGGCAGAGTCTTTGCAGTTTATTTATGAGCCTTTCCTCACGTCTTCGGCGCCGATGTTGCGAAGAACGTCTGCTCTCCGTTGCGGCTACGTCATCGTCCGCTTCCTTTCCACAGCTTTTTGGTCCATCTTGCAAACTTTAAACATTTGTTTATTCTTCCCTGTCCCTCGAGGGCCATCCTTGAAACCCCCCACCCCCCCCAAAAAAGCCCATAGTTATTTCAACCCTTGATCTTGCAGTTGTTCTCTGTTCAGAACATAACATGCAGCTTAAGGTATTAATACAGAAATGAAAACATAGCTTAGCGCATTTTATTCCCCTTGTTCGGCAAAGCTAGTTATGCCACCTGCTTACATGGAAAAGTAGTTTAGTGTTTCTGAGAAATGCCTGACATCTGTTGTCATCTGCCTCGCGCAGCTTCGCTTGTCTCTGGGCCGCTTTGGGACGCAGACCCGTGCCGCCCTGGCACCGTGACGCCCACGGGTTCTCCTGGGGCCAACGTGCCGCTCCTCCCCGTGAAGAAAATGGCGGCCGGTCCCGGTGCCCCTCCAGGTGCCCCCCTTGGCGCCGCCGGTGCATCTTCTTAATCTGCTTAACCGAGGCCTGCGGAAGCAGAGAACAACACACGCGTTTGCATTCGGATCCGCAATAACCGCATAACCCCAAGGCTCATTCAGTTCCTATTGTCTTTATACGAACACAACGGCGGGACGATAAATGAATGGATCGCGAGCCGCAATGTCGGCTCAAATTCTGCCTGTCATTTAAAGAGTAAAAAAAAAAGCACAAAGTAAACAAAGTTTAAGCAATGCACGGCACCATACGCGCCGCCGCGATGAACAAGAAGGCGCTTTCTTTGACGTTCGCTCAAGCGTGCGAAGTCATAAAACGGGGGAAGAGCGAGAGACAGAGAAAGAGAGGGAGAGCGAGGGAGGGAGCGATAATCAGATACAGCCCAGTGTTTTGCAACAGCAGGGATGAGACAATTTATGTCTCAATCTAGGCACAAACTTCTGCTTTTCTTTTTTATTATAGAGCTGAATGGCTTGAGCAGATAATAATGAACTGTAATAGATGCCAAACAGTGAGGACAGGGGGAGAATGTAATTTCCTCAATGTGGGAATAAATCACATGGCGGGGGCTTTGCAGGAAAATCTAGCGGATATTCAAATCCGCTGCTTTGTCCGGAACAATCGGGATGGATCGCGGAGCTGTGGTTTGACAAAGAGTTACGCAGGTGACCCACCCGAATGCGATCTTGTTTCGGGCGGAAATTGCCGCAAGATTATTTTCGGGGGTCGCGTTAGTCCCCTTGAATAAAAAAAGCTTTGGCGTCGATGCGGGAGCGAACCGGGAGCGTTTTGCTGTCGCATCCTCACGCACGCTCGCACACCTACGCGCGGTGCTGTCGTGACGCCAAGGCTCTTCGGTTTAGCGTCAGCGTAAGCGCTTGCATTAATTCAGACCGCGGCTGCCCTGAGGATTAGGGCTGTAACGCGGCATCTGAGCGGTGGCAGAAAGAGCAGAAATGAGGAACGCAGAGGTGCTGTCGCAGGAACATCCCGCCGGTCCCCCTAAACATTTACCCTCTGCCGAGCAGCTTGGTTCATTGGTCTCCTGCAGGTGTCACAAAGAGGGGTCACGGGGGTCCTTGGGAGCCAAAGGCTATGCGCGTGGGGGCCGGTAGCCTACTTTCTGCAGACGGAGGGAGCGGCGAGGAGAACGTAGGGCCGCTGAGAACATCCTGCTTGCTTTCCTCGGCAACCTCGTACTATGAAAACAGATACGGGTGTCAAGATGGTGAAGGGAAAATCAAAAAGTACATTTTGGTTTACTTACAGTTGGTCCCCCATTTAAACAGCCAGGCCATTTTTACTGGGGTATTAGGGTAAGCACCTTACTCAAGGGCACCAGAGGTAGCAGTGGTTCAAGCTGCTCCCTTTAGATGTGAGGGGAGATTCAAACCTGCTCAAGTCCACCTCCTGCTGCCCTGTAGTTTATACGTAGGTATGGCCAAAAGTATGTGGATCCCCTCCCCCCTTGTAATGGCCGAGCTAAGCCGTTTCAGCCTCACTCACGCAACATGCAAACACAGTCTGGACAACTGTGTGCTTCTGGCTTTGTGGCCACAGTTTGGGGAACAAGAATCTCCTTTCCTTCCCGTGACTGTGCCCCCGCCACCATAAGCGCACGGTTTGCCCAGTGTGGTGTGGAAGAACTCGAGCGGCTGCACAGAGCCCTGACCTCGACCCCACGGAACCCCTTCGGAATGAACCGGAACACCGACCACGAGTCGGGTCTTCTCACCAAGCCTCACCGATCCTCTTGTGGCCGAATGGGCACAAATTCCCAAAATGTGGTGGAAAGCCTTCCCAGAACAGTCGGGAGGGCGCAACTCCATATGAATCCTCATGGGTTTGGAATGGGAGGTTCAACAAGCACCTATGGCGGTGATGCTCAGGTGTCTGCATACGTCCGGCCATGCAGCGCATCAACCGTTTGCAAAATTTAAAATGTAAAAAGAAGAGAACCCTCATTTTGCCTTTCAGTGCTTTGCTTTACACATGAAGTTCCCTCTGCAAGTACGCGGTTGTCTGAAATGTGAAAAACGCACATTTGATCTGCACGAAAGGAATAATGAAAGGAATTCGGGAACGGGCGCGCACCCCTCCGGAAACCATTGCGCAGAGACCTAATGCTGCTCCAAAAGCTGTCCGTGAAAGACAGAAAAACAAGATGCTGCACCTGCGACTTCGTACGCTGTAGATATTCGCTGGATTCGTGTGCAAGCTAAGCACCCATGCAAGCTGCGGGACAAAATCTATTTGTTAACACTGCAAATATTCTTTCAACTGTAGGTAAATCTGGGTAGACTTTAGAGTAAATCCAGAACCGGCGCAGTTTCCGCCGATTCGACAGAACAATGCGCAATACGTCAGCATTCTGCTAAGTTAAATATATTGCGTTTTAATCCCAGCTGTTGACCTTAATTAAAACTTTTCAGAGCTTCGGCTTTAATCCTCGCTTACAGCTGAGGTTTTCACCGAATGAATGGCTGTGAAAAATATTAAAGCTAACAATGCATCTCATATTCAGCTTTGCCATTGATGCGCTATATTTCTAAAGCGCGTAATTCTGCTGCTGAGCCTCCCGCTGGCCCGAAGGAAGGGCAGGAAACGCAAACAAAAAAAAAAAAGGGACGTTTCCTCGGGGCAAATGAGCCAGCGTGGGACCGTCTGCATCCGCCGTCGCTTTCAGACGTTCACGTTCGCGCTCGCCGCCGGTGTCAGCGTCTTGACAAAGTGAAAAGTACACACGGAATGCCGACGTTCTTCCTCTCCGCGCAGTTTATAGTTTATAGTATTCGGCGAGGAAAATGACTTTTATGAGAAATCCCTTAGAAATTAATTAACCGAGTAATAAATCACAGCCCTCTTTAACACTGCAGATCAGAATCCCATCAAGCTGTTACTTGGAGGATAAATACATAAGAGGTTAAGCCGCGACGGAGGAATTGGAAGAGCGATCATAAAGGAGACATTTGCATACTAGTTAATAGAAAGTAATATTTCTACGGATATCTTTAAATCCAGCGCAAAGGCTATCGCGGCGCTAATTCATCGGACTGTTTCGAATACCCAGGTGAACCCTCGCCGAAACGGGCATTTGTTTCCGAAAAGCGGAGGATTTTTAATTGCGGAGCATCGATCTCCGTCTAAATCCACTTCCTGTTGTTGCTCCCAGCGCATCATTTCCCAGCAAATGGCTGTTTTCTCTTTTAATTTATCGCTCTTTCTTTCCTCGGCCTGTTATAAATCCGCAGATTGATGTTGAGCGAGTTTCAGTTTCTCGCTGACTTTATGCAAATGAAAGCGTTCTTCGCAAAGCCTTCGGAAACGTTGTCTCGGCATTAAAACGGGATGCGGCGACGACACGTTCGTCGCCCCTCCGTTCCGCTGCGGAAATCGCCGGAAGCGGAGCCGTCGCAGTGTTACTGGCATGCTCGTGGCGGGAGTCCGTACAGGTGGGAAACACCTTTAAGCTGGCCATAAAATTTTCCCCCCTTGCAGCGATTCCTTCATCCAAAATCTTCTACTACAGCGACGTGCTGACTCAGCAGCTGGAAGAAACATCCGGTTGCCTTCGGCTTCCGTCATAAAGTTTGCACCGATAACTACAGATGACAACTAATATCGCTTACGTCAGTATCGTTTGTCCACCTACGTAAGAATTACTATAACTTTTCGTGCATTTATGCAGTTCCGTGGCAGCTTTTACCGACAACTGCTACGGTATGTTTAAGTCTACCGTATGCCCACTGTTATGTTTTGGGCCTTCCTAGCCCACAAACTTCTCATTTTCGTCTCAACGCTTAATAGTCTCCATACCAGCAGTGTGTTTATTTACCGGTCTGACTTTTCCTGCCCCCCCCCCCCCCACACCTCTGACCTAAAAAAAAAATTGGGCCTGGAATCAAAGGGTGCAGTGAACAAATTTAAAAGCTGTAAAAATTTCTGCCAATGAAGGAACTTATTAAAAACTTAATATAAAACTAAAATATAACGGTGTATAATATGACTATATATATATATATATTTCGATTGATTATTATATCTAAAAATATAATATAATGTAAGTTTGTTCTCCGTGTTTATTCGGCTACTGAACTGTGCAGTACAGCAGCAAACGCATGTGCAGCAGATGCAAAAAGGCAATTTTTTTGTACTTAGAAGTGACTCTGTGCTGCTAGCAAAGCTGAGAGCTGTGCTTCGGACCCTGAAACTAAGGGATACGCATGCTTGTCTCATTTATTCTAGCGCATTTTTGCTCTTACACTGGAAGGGAAAACCTATGTGAGTTTAAGCAACATGTAATTAAATGTGTAACCCATATTTTTAATCCTAAAGGCTATTATAGTTTTAAATTTGGGGCATTGTCTGAGCCTGCGGCGGCGTTTTTTCCCTACACTCCCACAAATAACCCCCATAACTGGGCTGATAATGGATCTTAATTCTCCTTTGCGCGGGGAGTGCTGCTTTTTGTCGGCACACTGCAACGGATAGAAAGGTTTATCTCTTGGGCTCACGAGCGCGATTCCGTTTCCTTCACCGGAGCTGACGTTTATAAAGCAGTTTGGGCGAAAACGCCCCCGAGGACCGAAACTGTAGTTAAGCAGAATTTACTTTTAAGATTGGGACGGCACTGCTGGGTGTGCACATTTGAAATTTGGAAGACTGTTGTTCCAAAATCCTTTGCACAAACACCCGCACGCACGCACAGCAGATGCATGCAAACGCAATCCTTGGCCGTCAGTCCGTCGTCCGTGTCTTTATGAAGGGATCTCGCGCTATTTCTTTCCTTCCCTTTAGTCCGGCGAAATGTCTCAGCTGTCAGTTTTGACCTACAGTGAATTTCCAAGATAATCGTTGAGTGTCGCGGGTAAAATAAGGCACGCGCGTGTCAGGAGGTTGTTTTCTCGGGAGCGGAACAGTTTCGTTCTTTGTCCTCGTCCATTCTCGTGTCCTTTTGCATTCGCTTTAAAACGGCCGGGCTCCGGTCTCAATGTTAATGTATTCCCGCTTATTTGACTTTTTAATAGGCTTTTACCTAATTATCATCACACGATCCCGAGGATCGGAGCGACGGAGGAAAGTTGGTGAGGGAACAAAGGGAGGTGAAATTCGGAAGCGCCGGCAGACGTCCTCGGCCGCTTCCGCTAAGATGGATTTTCCCCTCGAACACGATGTCAATATGTTGACGTGCCTTCCTTTATTAAGACGCCATCCAACTGATAACAAGTCCTGCTGTGTGTTACCAACATAAATAATTAGAACAGAGACCAAGGAACGGCAGGTGGCTCTTGGCACAAAGAAATAATCATACTTGATGTGGAAAATAAAGTAAAAGGAGCCATCTGTTCTCGGCAGGGGTAAGAAAAAAAACACGCTAACATATTGTCGGTAACATTATGAAATACACAGTTAATAATTTAGTCATGGCACCCGATTCTGGACACTTGTTTAACCAATATAGGCACGGAGCAAAGCCTGCTTTCAGACTTAAATTAACCTTCGCTTTTAGCACTCACGCCCCATCAATCTGGGCACTTTGTCGCGGGCCCGGCCGTTATTTGCCTAAAAAACCGGCTGCATGAGCGGTGACGGACTCATTTGCGGGCACAACCGCTGCCGCGGATGCGTTAACCGCGCGGCCGTAGCACGAAGGCGCACGGAATTCTTTTGCGGCGGCCAAGACGGCCGTTTCGCGAGCCGCGTTTGCGTGTTACGTCGGCTGCCGCAAAGAGGCGCCCGCAACGCGCACCTTGCGGTCGAGCGCCCTCGTGGCCGCTTTGAAAGCAGGGCGGCTCCGCGCGGCAACCTCGCCGAATTTTTGCGGCGACCCTTCGGGTTTGCCACGCAAGGGGTGAGGACCCCGCGGTGCGATTTGCGCGGCAGTTGGTCGCTCCTTTCTTTCCAGAGAAGCGAACGTCGGCCCGGCGGTAAAGGGAACGTTCGATCGCGTTTCCGAAACAATTACGGCGCTGCGTCGCACCGGCATCCCGAGCATCACGAGCGCCGTGACGTATTTCCCGCTAAACGCGCCCTGTCGGAAGCACAAGAGTCTCATTACCGCGTGCGGCCGAATTATCTTTCCGGTTTCATGTACCGGCTAATGAAACCGTGTTTGAACAAGTTGTCGAGGCGTAACCGTCGCCGCCCCTCGCCCCGAAACTAAGTCCCCGAGTTGCGTTCCGCGCTGTACGATGCGGGGAGCTTTGCTCGCAGGAGGCGCGCGAGGCACGCTCGGGTCCTTGGAGAGTCCCTCGAACCCGAAAGGGAACGCCTTCTGTGCCCAGGAGCGAAGAAGCCATTACGGCGGGCGCTGGGAGATTTAATAGGTGTCATAATTTATCATGTAAACCGAAAAGTGTTTCTTAATTAAGTGTGCGTTAATGAATTTTTTAATTCGATCCCTGGAAGCACTTTGCTATGCTAATTGCAATATTCCGCACATTAGTTATCGGCCGCTGCCCTTGGCTATTTGCTGCGGCGAAGAAGAGGACCTTTTTTCATCCAAACTTCATTAACTCATCCGGCCCCAACAATCTGAATTTTAAAGAAGGATGTCTCGACTCGAGGTGGACCGCCTCTCGCTTTTGGCGTTCGGAGCCCTTCGCCAAGGTTAAGCGGCCGCGTGTACGGGACGCGGGCCGAGCAAAAGAATCGGGCGACCGGAAGAATCGCGGCGGACCTGGCTTTTGAGCGGGGCGAAACGTCGGAGTCGGAGCTCGGTGCCGCTCGGTCCGCAGCAAAGCTAGGAAAGCTGAACGAGCGCGCCGACGTCATTCGTTTTGGCTTAGGCTTACGTTTTTTAGGTTTTTGACCTTTTTCGTGCGTTTATTACTCATGCAGCTCTTTAGAAGCAGTAACTGTTTTAAATCACCACACGTTTCAGCTAAGTCCTTGTTTTGCTGTTGCGTTGGACACGGAGTGACTTGGCAGAATGGGGGGGGGCGGGGGGGGCTTCAGTTTCCCATTTCAACTTCAATTTAAAACAAATAGTTTTTCTTCTTATTCGTGCTTTTTGGCTTATTTGGTATCGCAAAGCATGATCTGGAGCCGTACTTTGAAGCAGGCGGTAGCTTGGGTCACCCCCCCATTTTACAGACTGCGCTGCACCTGAGGGCTAGGGGCACAGGTAGAAGGCGCTTTAGAAGAAACAGGTGCCGAACCCACTGCAGTCTCATGCCTGCTCACTTCCTGGGTCAGGCAGCCTCCTAAAAGAGTGAGTTATGCAAAAGAAATGTCACATCACCTAGGAACCTTCTCCTAACTTTCTAACACGTTCAGTTCCTGCCGCCATTCCTTTCCAAACCCCTCAGGAGCAGCAAACAGGCTTCGCCCAAGCCACCGGGTTCCAGTCCTCATTTGTATGTCCATCATATGGTTTGTCATGTTGCTGCCGTGCCAAAGATTTACTACAGAACCTCGCACGTGAGCTGCCGGATTTATCTTAGATTTCAGAAAGGCTGGGAGGAGTCCCTGTCCTCAGAAAGTTAAAACTAAGCATCTCCAAACCCGAGGTTAACAGCTGACGCCCCAATAGTCGGGTACTTATTGCAACGTTTCAGATTTCCATGCGCTTGTACATAATCCTTGAAAAACCAAGATGTTCGGATTCTTCTGCGGTTTCCTTCTGCACCTTTCCCTCGTGAAATGTTTGCTAAAGGATAGATGCAGGCATACATTTCAGCAAACATTAAGAAACTCATTTTTGTCAACATAATCGCATCTAAGAAGAAGAGAGTCACGGTTAAGTCATACAAAACTGCCATAAGAAGCACATTTATCATTACCAAATAGCAATAATATATAAAAACTATGGCGATGCTCCATAATAATACAAGAGAAGCATCTGCAAAGGGAAGCGTTTCGTTTTCAATGAGGTTTTTTACACTGAAATTAGGAGGAAAACCTAATCCCCAGTAGATTAAATGAAATGTGGGTTAGCGTTTTAGCCCCGCTATTGTTTCCGTTAATACCAAAGGCATTGTGGTCCGCAGCACATGATATTAAATACACCCATGAGCTGTTGTCATCCATAGCTTCTTGATAATTTCAGAACATAATTTCATTTTGGTTATAATCTCTGAGCAGCAGTTTAGCATTACAGTTTTTAACTACAGTTAATGGTACCAAAATACGCATTTGTAGTATTAGAATAAATCTTCTATTAAGATAAAAGCAGAAGACTTATTGCAATGCATTGCACAGAGCATTTGCCCGCCTTTCCTAGGGAGAACAATCACATAAAATGGTAATAATAGCAACACATTTAATTATTTAGTTGGTTATGGAAGGTATCTTACCGATTTGTTTTACGCAAGTGCTCTCAACAGGTTGCGGCCTCAACGTCATCTGAAATGGAACCGATTCGTTCTGGCTGGACAGATGTTGAATTCCGGGTCTTTAGAGGATGCAGAAAAACAGGTGCCTCTTACACGAGTGATATTAATAAAAATAATACGCAAGATTTTCCGCCGCGATACTTTTGCGGACAAAGACCGGGGATTTTAGGAACGAGATAACCGAAACGGATCGGACAAGAAGAACAAGGTAACCGAACGCATTTGAAGATATTTTTTAAATCCGCCTTTGACTGTTGTGCTACTGGCCCACAGTTTGCTGGCCAGGACATCAGTCCCCTTGTTTGTGAAGCAGATTTGGAGGTGATTTTGAAACGCGGCCATGCAGTCACTTGGCATCGGAAAGATTGCCATGGTAACCGCAGACGAGACTTTTGTAAACACACCTTCGCTGTGGCCAAATCTAGTTCGCTCACGGTGCGTGGATGTTTCTGACGCAAAACCCCCAGATCTGCTGTTTCATAGCCGATAGCGAGTCCCACTGCTCCGTGAAAACGTAAGCCCCGAGTTTAACCATTGTTAAAACAGAGCCCAGAAATGATTCTCGGAGCAGTTTTTTTTTTTTTTTTTTTTTTTTTAAGGGAAAAAAACATGACTAACTGTTTGTCCTCCGAGGATTATAATGATCCAGATGGGATCTCTGGTCCAGGTGCCAGGACATCACACATGCAGAAAGCATGTCCACGAAATGCGGGAAGATACACAAATGTAATTGTAAATTAATTCTATTTGTTACGCTGGTTTCAGCTTTTTCGAGACGATTCACTTCCTGACCTGTACAGCTATTAAAACTGAAATTGTGTTGTTTTATTGACTCGGGATGTGTTTTCACAGGCACCCCGAAGGCACCAGCATCTGTCCCAATTATTAAAGGCAATTACGCAAGGGCAAAATGAAGTTGAACAATGTGCCACCCAAAACAGATGTCTTTACAATGCCCTTTGGATTGAGGTCTGGGTTTCAAAATGAAACCGTGAAAATGCTGCTCTCAAAATGGACCTGTGTGAGCTCTTTCGGGTGCACACGGGCCTTTATTTTGCAGAACTGTCGATTGTGAAGATGCACAGTGGCATTTAGTAGAGTGCACCCACCGGACAGGCGGGCCCCGACTTACGATGGGGTTACGTGCCGATGAGTCTATCGTAAGTGGAAAAAGCATGTGATTCACCCAACCTCCTGTCACACCCGCGGCCGCTTCGGCAACACGACGCAGGCGGTCTCTCCATCCCCATCTTCAGACCGGTTCACGATTGGATGCCCGATTGGCGCAGGAACAAATCGTGGAGGGGATTTTGTTCCTACCCGGACTTCCTGTCGGTGCTCAGTTTCCGCTGCTCCTCGTGAACCTCCCGCAACCGCTGTCTTGCTAACACCTTGTATTTTGTTTATTTCGTTTATTTTGAATTGTGGCAATTGCGTTTGTGTTTACCGCCAATCGCTAATGTTTAGCGCTGGCTCCCAGCTAACAGCATCACTCTTTTGTCAGAAACAACACGTAATAATAACAACAATAGGACATTATGCTGTACAACCAAACTGTTTTATCATTTAAATGGTTGTATTTAGTCCGTAAGTCTTGTTAGTGCTTTCAAACTGGTGAACACCACAGAGAGTGGCACGCGGGCCTGTTGTAATCAGGTGGAAAAGAAAAACGCAAAAAATATATTGCCAAACCAACGTTACATCACTTAGGTGTGCAGTAGCATGTGTGTGTCATGTATAATTTTTACATTTTTGTTTGCTCGTGTATAACAGTTATTGGTCCCTGCGGTCAAATACGCAGAAGGCACTGACACAGCAATGCACATGCTGGCTGTAGTGATGATCATATAGTAACAAATGATATATCACCAAAATGTATTACCTTTAAACTTGCTGAATTAAGTATATTTGTGTGTGTGTGTGTGTGTGTGTGTCTGCGTGTGTGTATGTGGGTGTGCATTTGCTGCGCATGTGTCGTGTCCATCGCTGTGTGTGTTTGAAGCAAGAAAATCCATCAGCGTCACGTACATACATCAGGAAACTGTACGTGACATCTGCCACTGTGTGTGTATATGTCCATCGGTGTGTTTACGTGCGCTCTGTGATGGTACTACGTGCCGTGTGTGACGTCACTTCTCCTGCTTCTCCAAACCTTGTCAGACGGTCGAGTTTAAATTTTTTACTTAGTAAGTGGCCATTTTGGAGTTTGATGAACTTTACTATGCGAAAACCTTGCTTAGGATAAGAAGAATGTGTGTCCCTTAAAGTCTGTGGCTTAAAAACAAAGCAAACAGAGATTAAGTTTTACACATAAAGGGATAATACTGTAACTGGGCAAGATGGTGGTGCCGGTGCTTCATATCTCCCAGGATGTGATTTTGGATGCCGGGTTTAATTCGGCTCAGCCTGCGTGGAGTTTGCGTGTTCTCACCGTCTTCACACTAAGCTTCTCGTCGGTGCTCCGGTTTCCCCCTGGAGTCCAAAGACTCAATTCAGGTGGATACGCATCTCCAAATTACCCAGGGTGCGTGTATGTGTGACTAAATGATTGTATATAATTTTTTTTTTTTATTTTTTTTTTTACTGAAAACACAAAAGACCAAAAACACGTGTGTTTGCATACACAAATGATCCTAACCCTAACAATTTTACAATTGACTTATTGCCGAAAGAGGTACACGGAAGGCCAGCATCTCGGAAGATGCCATATTCTGCACCCGGGGGTAACTTTCTGCAGTTTCCGGGATCACCTTGACTGATGTTCTGGGAGCTTCACGCTCTACTTTGCCAGCACTCGGTCACACGTCCGCAGCCCCGCTCTTCTCCCCGAGCATCCTGACACAAACCACCTCTTCGCCAGCCTGGCGTGGCTGATCAAGCTGTTCCAACAACTGGAAGACATCACAAGTTAAACACTCATTACTTTAATTTGATCCTAATCGTGTGTTAATGGGAATAATCCTTGCAATGATTCAGGTAATTTGCTTAATGGCTGCCCAGAGTACAGATTACAGCGATCAGTCATGTTCGATAAGGCAGCCACGGCAGAAGAAATGCTCAGGTAGGAAAGGTGGAAGGGCGCCGAGGAACGTGGGGCTGCCTACACGCGGAGGAAGCGTCGCCGGAACGGCGAGGTGTGCTGAGCGTCCCGTTTCTGTCCCCTTACTGTCTAATGGCACAGCTGCAGCTTGAGCGGGAGCAGGTATGGGAAACAAATGAGTATTGATAGTCACCACCCTGATGCATGAGGCCGGAGACAAATGTCTCACCGAAGGGCCTGCTCGTGTCTTTAACCTTCAGGTAGTGCTGCTGTGAACGTTCCTTTTCCTACAGCTAGAAGCACCTTGTGCTTCTCAGCTGCTCTGTAAAGTAGGATGTAGAGAAAATTTATTGACCGGGAGTGAAACTTTGATTTTTTTTCAACTGCGTGTGATTTGTGATGCAGCTTTAGGATGAACTAAATGCAGAAATGTAACCACACAAAAACAAATCTAAACACATCAATCCAGCTAACACATACCAGCATAATAATGAGATAAATAATAAATTGTCTGCAGAATGAGTCGTGCGAGCACTTGCCAGTTTGCCTGATGTCTTTTTTCCCCCTCTGGTTTATTTTTCTAGAGCACTCTTCTCACCGGTGTGACAAAGAGCACTGAACAAAGTCACTAGGAAGCACCAAAGGTTACGGTTACAATGTGGCCTTAGATTACAGTGCAGCTGTAACTACAGGCACAGTTTTGCAGTAATTTACTTTGCGGTTTTGGTAGCTGAGGAGAGGAAAACAAAGCCAAACTCGCAAAGTTAAAAAAAAATAAAATAAAAATAAAAAAAAACAGTAGGAGCCGGAACAAACAAGTCACTTAGCCGACTGTGCAGTGCTGGGTTTTCGGTGCTTGTGCATTGCCCTGGGCTGCATAAGCTACATATTATTTGTCACAAAAAGAATATATATTTTATAATTTTTCATTTGCTTATGGACAAAAGTTTTCCAACACCAATAACAGCCATGCGAAAATGTAATTTAAATCCAACTGGCTGCATTACATTTAGCAGCGATAAGTCTAACCGGATGTTTCCTATAAACCGATATCAGCCTTTCACCACCCTGTTGAGGAATTTCTCATGCACACCGGTAGGTTTTCGAGCATAAACTGCTCCTTTCAGGTCCTGGCCCAGCATCTCTCCTGGGTTGAAATCAGGACTTTGACTAAGCCACTGCATAACTTTAATTTTGTTTCTTTTCAGCCATTCAAATGTAAATTGCTTGCTTGTGTTCTGGATTATTCCACTGCTGCATAGCCCGGTTACACTTAAGCTTCAGCACAGAAGACGATGGGGCATTCTGATAAAAAAAATTTCTGGTACAGTGCAGAATTGCAAACAAAAGGCAAGTCGTCCAGGTCTTGTCACAGCAAAGCATCTCCACAGCATCACACTACCACCACCATGTGTGACAGTTATCCACAAGGTTTGAGGATCATCCAGGTGATTTTCTTGCCAGTGTGACGCAAGCACTGATGTTACTTTTGGATAGCAGTGGTTTCCACTTTGCCGCCTTGCTCCCATGAATTTTCTTGTACAGACTTTGTGGTGGCTACTTCACTATCATACTAAGGTACAATATATGGTAAAGTTTAGATTCAGCAGGTTTGGCAGCAGTCAAGTCTGGCTGTGTCAGTCAGATGAATCTCATTAACTGAATCGGGTTGACAGGTTGAATGAGCAACAACTGCTTTTTCACATGAGTGACATGGGTGTTGGATAACTTCATACTTTAAATGAATTATGTGTTTACTCAGGTTCCCTTTGACTCACATCACATTTTGGATAAAATTTTACAGTCCGAGTTGTGTATTACTTTTTCACATAGACTTTCGAAAGCCCACGAGCACTTCATTTGCTTCCCCTCTTTACTCTCCCAGTGGCTTTATGGGATTCCCAGTCTCTGTCGAGAGCTGCGGGAGTTACACATTGCCTGCGTTTCCATTCCACACTAAATGCAAGAGGTGACTCGGTTTCTGACCCACAACCAAGCAGCAGAGCATCATCCTGATCGATGTCCAGGCCTAGAAGGTGCAACTGATCTTTACTGAAATTAAAATAGTGTTGCACATAACCAATGTTAATTCATCTAAGTCAAATAAAACTGGCATACTGTAACTTGAAAGTGAGCAAATGAATATATTTATGATGCTAAATATTTTATTAATTTTATCTGTTCTTTGTAAACACAATTTATGATCCATTGCATACAAAGACAGTGGAAATGTGTTGCAAAATTAATATAAAGGGAACAATAAACAGTCCTTCAGAAAGACTGTGTTTTACTGTGTGTCAGTGTGAAGCAACACTTGAGTGGCTGACATTGGCCTCTGCTCATCACTGGGCTGATAAATGGAGGCTGAACCGGCAGTTTAGTGGAATGAGTCTGCCATCACAAGGCTTTGCTCTGCCGCCGCCCATCCAAGATGAGAGCACAGGTAGAAGGTGAGCAGCAGCTGCCCCTGAAAGCCAGAGCATCTAAAAATCCCACCTGGTTCACAACTGAGGTAATAAAGATTCAGAATTGGGCTGCGGTCTTAACATCAATTCTTCTGAATACGGAAGATTTATTGTGTTTTTTTTTGTCTTTTTGTTTTTTTTTTTTAACGCGAGGCACCTTGAGAAGAAAGCCATGCAAACACTGGACAAAGAGCTTTAGTTTCTCCATTGATCACCTGCACCTCCAGTTAAGACTCTTTATAGAGCCGATGGATTGTCATTCCCATGACAAAATAAAAATGTAGTCTGTAACACAAAGGTTAAGAGCAACAAATGCAAACGCTGCATGACTGCCACAGTTCAAACTAAAAACATTCCCCGAGGCTGCATATAAAACCATTTTTAAAGGAAACTTCAGCGTCTGGCCCGTTCCCAGGGTGCTTCCATGCATCTTACCTGCCGTACGTTTGTTCTAGCAAAACACATATCCACTCCTTTTAAGACATTATTTTCACACAACCAAACCAAAGGTAGTGTAGCAAAAATCACAAGACAGGAAACAAGTAAATAAACGAATACACACACCAATGGAAAAATACAAATACGTATTTTATTTAATAGCACAACATGAGCACTCAGCTGCAAATAAAACAAACTGCTTTTATTTATAAAGAGCAAAATTAAATAATAAACACAGTAAAAAGTAGTTGCCCAAAGCTTCAAAGCTACACGCAAGCAAAAGTATAAAATGACACAACAGCAAACTGAATGGACTGCACAAACAGCATCAATTTTACAGCGGCTGTAGCACTTCGGAGCATCACCTCTGACCACAACGCTGCTCGCACAACCGGCATGAGGTGGCCTCCTGTCCACGTATGTACGATGGGGTTACTGCCAACATCTTTTGTTCATTTTGGAGAAATGGCTTCGGTTGGAATGCTTGGAATGGACTTGCTGGCTGTTCTGAAGCTGAGCATCTCAGCGAATGAAGTTGAATCGGTGCTCCATCTGCACGCACGGCCTTCCTCACCGTGTTGAAGTAAGACCAGATGTTCCGCCAGTACAGCAGAGACCTGGACGGACGTTGCGGTGATGCTCGAAGATGGCCTGCTACGCCTCCCTTGTGGATGACAAAAGTGTGCGGAAAGCATCTCGGTGTCTTTTCGCGCTTCGTGCTGCAGGTGGCTGAAGTCAAAATCCCTGCCTCTCCAAGTAAAGCGGACCAAACACTCGCTTCGATGGATGCCCCTCTACCCAGAAAGCCAGAGCATCTGAAAATCCCACCTGCTTAAAGGATGGTGTTCACCGGGAGGTTTATAACAAATTGTTGCTAATATTTACTGCCTGCTTGTTGTTCTGTTTACTCTTTTACCAAAAATTGCTTTTGATGAAGCCTGAGATCTTCTTTGGGGCCACAGTGCCTTTCGTTTCTACAGAGCCGGCATGATGTTGCTTCACAGAGGCAGGATAGGCTGTGCTGTGCTTTGTGAAGGGTGATGGAGAGGAAGAGGTGGATGTGTTGGGCGGATGTAGTAGTGTTATGATTCCAGAACCTGGTCCGTGTGTTATTTGCACTGAAGAAACAATAAGAAGCACCAGACGGTTTATTGTTGTTCTTCTGGAACCTTCTGACATACCCCCCATTTTGGCAGAAAACTGTATTGTCATTGGTTGCAGCAGCACAGATGATGCCATGCGCACAGGAATAAAATGTTTAATTTTGCACTAAAAACAATGCCTGATGCAAACCCGAACGCCACAGTTACGGCCCGACAGCATCGTCTCATAAAACCACGCCCTTTTCGGCTACTCGCAAAGCAGAGTCGCAACATCTGGACGTAGTATTTTTTCTGCTTTGGTCTGACCTTGCTGGATAACCAGGCTCTTTGTTTCTGAGGAACATCTGCCGTGCTGAGATCAGTGACCTCACTCCACAGCCATGTTACCGTGATGCACTGCAGCTGGCCTTGTGGGAAAGGAAGCGCTGGTGGTGAAAGACGCCGGACCCCTTCGCGCACCCGACGTTTGCCACCTTTTCGGATCTCCCGAGGGCTGGATTACGGGCGCATCTTGGACTCGTTCGTGGTGGAGCGACAAGGTCGGCTGCGAGAAGCGCACGCGTGCAAAGCTGCGTTTCACCGTGCAATTCGTTCCCAGGGTCACGCGCAGATGGAAACTTCGCGTTTACTCTGTTATTGGCGTAATTTATGCTGTTATAAGTTTTATGCCGTCTGCTGCTACGTTTGCTGTAAATGCCGTGTTGCTCAGGCTTTTTCCCAGATAACAAATTATAGTTATAAAATCGCACTGGACATCGGTCTGAGCTGTGCACATAGTAATAACAGCGTAATGACATCCCATAATTGTTCTATTTTACAAGGTTTGGCTACCATTAGTCAGATTTAATAAGATTATCCTGAAGACACAAAATGCTGTATGATCCCATCTTGAGTTAAAGTGATAAGAAAAGGAATTACGATCGGCTTCAGTAATCTGTTTACGGAGCCCTAGCCTGTACGAATGAATGCAACCGCTTGTTTCAAGGCACATTTTTTTACAAATAAACAATAAATAACATTGCAAAACGGATTTCTGCAGATGCTTTATTAAAATATGTAAATATTTATTGCAAAGATATTTGTCATTTCTTGCCTTGTTAATAAATTCTAAAATAAGAAAATTACTCTGGTATTGTATTTTTTCATGAAGAAGAAATGTTTTCCCTTCCTGAGACACTAAATACCTTTATTATACCGCTTTGCAGAGTAATGGAAATAGAACCCATCCATTCATAAACCGCAGTGACATGGTTTCCATAAGACTGGCTGCACTTTAACCCACGAATGTTATTTCCTCAGCCAAAGACCATTTGTCGCGAGAATATTTTGCTCCTCCTCTAAGCTATAGCTTTTATTTTTAGAATTGGGCAAGATGCTCCTCTTTGCCATCCAAGTTATTATTGCCTTCTCCACGGAGATAAAGGGTCATGAAAAGCATTACACGGATTTACGTGATGATTTTAACCGCGCGTTGGGACTGCTGTTGTCTTGCGCCGCTTCACACGAAGCCCTTACTGTATAGCATGCGCAATAAGTCTATTTATACGTCATCTCTGGGCGTAAAAGTTTCACACATATTTTAGATTTTAAACAGGGTCCTCCTGTGTAGAATGCGTGCCGCTGTATACATATCAGTTACGTAAGGTAATTTCACGGCGCGGTGAATTTTGGCCGAATTTTGCCGGCGTTTCCAGGCCGACGAAAAGGCCTCGCGCTGTAAGACAAACCGAGTGAGATGTCACAACATCAGCGCCACGAAAAACCGTCGCTCTCGTTTCATTGGCTGCGGGCAGCCGCGGTGTCATGGGGCCTGTGCGGCCGAGGGGGCCCTCTACTGGTCGGAGTGGGAAGTGCAGGCTGCTCCTCAGGCAACTGAGCTCATTTCATCTCAAGAAGCGCAGGGCTTGAGGAGAACAAGTACATATTTCGCACAATTATAGAGATAAGTGCTCTTGGAATAGCATGAATTTTAATCTGCAACATATGCAAGATCCAAGTCATTTTTCTATGAGCTGGAAACCTAAAGAGGATGAATTGTAACGTCCCTGTAAGCTGCTTTCGTAGCGCCCCAGCTGAATGAAAATGGAGCAATTACTATATTGAGGTGAAGAGGCCACGACTGCGTGCTGGTGTCCATGTGGTGACAGCAAATTCAACCGTACATTTCGGGAAGGGACACGAGTTTTTTACACGCCCAGCAAATTTATGGCGTGTAAAAACGGGAGTACTTTCATACAGGAATGACTTACACAAAGTGATTTAGTAATTTACATTTTTTACATTATTCTTTGAGTTTCCTCTTAAGCCATAAAATAACTACAGTTGCTCTATTGCTCAGGTCTCAACACTGGGATTCTGAAATCGGAACCAAACGGCGTGTAAGAGTCTTTCTCTTATAAGTGTCCTTAGCATGAAGTGGGCAGAGATTATTTCATTTCATGGCTCTTGCCTGTTTGATGTGTGACACGGAAGGCCGACCGCGTGGGTCCCGTCACGCACACCGCCAGCGTGGCTCTCAAATGCCCTCACTGCGCAGAGAGCGAAATAAAAATCAAAAGCAAACATAAAAACGCAGTGAAGACGTTACGACAGCGACAGGCTATGGTGTGCTGTACTGTACTGCAACAGTGATCTTTTCACACCGTCACAAAGCAGCGGATGCGGGACAGCATCGTAACCATAGCATCGCAACTGCATTTCAGATAGACTGCTTGCAAGCGGTTCAAAAATACATTTAGGAATAGGAATATACAAATAGGAAGTGCAGTTATTTTAAGAAAAATGTATGCTGCTGAGTGCAAAAATCAATGTCTGTTCTATCTGCCTTCACAAATTCTTACAATGAAATGGATGATTTTGTGGCAAAGGGCAAGATGTTCACAAGGGCTTAGATGAATCCTTTTTATTGCACACCGGATCCCATTAGTCAAAACGTTTCATAGGGGAAATCTCTTTGTTTAGGAAACTGGGTCGTACCACGATTTATTGATGCGGCCGTACACGTATTTAATTTAAGGGCAAGAAGAAGTGAGCACTTCGTGCAGAGCGCATGTGGTAAACAGAGAAAACAGCTTAATTCTGCCGTTTTTGCCCTCTCGCTGCATAGTTTTTATGTGCAGTGAATTGTATGGGAGCAGAGCAGTGAGATCTTGTCACCTCGTGTGGAACTCGGTGACAACATTTTAATAGATACGCCGTAATCTATTCAGTACAGCTGTGGCAAACAGGTCACTTAGTTAACCCGCAATAAATGGGATTTTTTTTAAACCAGCAACAGATCCTTTTCATTTAATGGCAAGAAGCATTGTACAATGTCAGCTGCGTTGTATTTCCTGCCCGCCTTTTTCTAGCTTTGCAGATTACGGTTTGAAAAGTTTTCGGCAGCCGCGTTAAGGTACCTGGGCGGTTGAGGACACGAGTGAGGGCCCTGCCAGTCATGCAGTCAGTTGCAGTCGAAAGTTATGGATGATTTGCCGTATAAATTGTCCAGCGTGCAAAAAGCTAACACGCACGTGATTATGTCATAATAATATTACCGTTATTTTAAACCGGAACTTCACATTTTAATAGCCTGAGCGGGAAATAAGAATCGAGGGAGAGACGTTAATAAATGGAATCAATGATTCACATTCAGTCATTATGAAGCCATTAAAGTGATTTCAGAAAAAGAGGAATAACTGGCAGGAATAGCAAATCGGCTGTTGCTAAAACGGTCCCCATCTTACAATTACATGGCGCTTAGCAAACAGACACAAATCCACACGAGTTCATGGTTTTTTTTTAACTGCTCGTGTCTGTAGGGCGTTGGGCAGCGATCGCGACATTTTTTAATAAGTTGCATAAACAAGCGGGCCAAACAGCGCTGCTCCCAGTGCATCCGGAAACTGGGCATCTGCCTCCAACAGTCGGTTTCCTTTCTTGAATATGAACTGGAATAATGAGTCAATTAATGGACCACAATGGAGGATGCTGGATGAGGGGTGGGGGCGGGGAACGCAAAGGCCCCACTAGGATGTGTCTGAGCGTCTCGATTTTTAACAAGCGTCTCTCACCACGCGTGGCCGATCATCCGCTGATGCCGACATCCCTCTCCTTGTCCGCTTTAACCGAAGACCTGGAAGTTTAATTGAGAGGAGCAAATTATAAATTAAGTGCAGTGAATACGCGGTATTCCTGTCAGGTATTCTATGGATGAGAGGCTCTAAAGCCAAGAACTGATGAGATGAAGTTGGCTTCCTTTGCTGATGCTGCCAAAGAACTCATTTCAGTGGACAGCAACAGAATTTCTGTACCGCGTTGGATTTAAATGTTGTAAATTGTCAAGAGGAGTCAAAAGGAGTGCTGTGATAATAACAGACAAACACGCTCTGCTTAAAGTAATAGCACTCTTATTTTGGTCAGCATTCCTTCCATCCATCCATCCATCCATCCATCATTCTCACCTCATACCTGTCAGGATCGCGGTTATCCAAAGTCTATCCTCGAGTCGCCGAGCGCAAAGTTACGGAACTACACATCTTAGAAGGAGTGCCAATCTACCGCAGGTCTAGAAAATATTGAATTAAAACTTTCACAAATCAGACTGGAAAAAGTATGTGAACCTCCAGGTTGATGGCATCTACAAAAGCTGTTTGGAGTCAGGTGTTCCAATGAATGAGATGAGACTGGGATTGGGGTTATGAATGGGCACACAGTTTGGTCCCTCAGAGTCTGCTCTTCAGGAAGGAACATCTATTCATGTGAACCATTTCCTGATCTAATCAAATTTCAGAGGACATTAGAAGAAGAGTTACAGAGGTACGTAAAGCTCGAAGAGGCTACAAATACATAAAGGCCTTGATGTTCATCAACCCACAGTGAAACAAACTGTCTACAAATGGAGGAAAGTGAGCACTGCTGCTCCCATCCTGAGAGCAACAGCACAGTGGGCAATGCTGAAGCAGGTGAGAAAGGACCCCAGGCTAGCAGCAGAACCTTTTACCCAGCAGGAATCTCCTGAAGTTGCCAAAGCTTTTGTTGATGTCCACTGTAAGAAAAATCCTGAACAAGAATGGTTTTCATGGAAGGACTCTGCAGAGGAAACCACTGCTTTGAAACAAAAAAATTCTGCATGTCTCAGGTCTTCAGAAGACCACTGGGATGCTCCACAATGCTTCTGGGGTGATGTTCTGCAGACAGAAAAGACAAATGTTGAACTCTTCGGTGGGAACACACACTCATGGTTTGTGGTTTGGTGCTCTGCTGCCTTCAGGCCTTGATGCAAAACTGTAGCAGGAAATTTTACAGCAGAAAGTAGTGGGCAGTGGTCCAGTACCTCAAGCTTAATAGAAGTTTTTTTTCAGCAAGACAATGACCCGAAAACAGGAGTAAATCAACAACGAAATGACTTGGACAGAAGAAAATTTGTGCTGCAGAAGGGCTTCATCATGGTGCAGACCTCAGCAAAATGACCTGAAGAGAGCTGTTTGCACAAGAAATCCCCAAAGCACCAGTGGAAAGATCTGTAATTCCTCCTACCGGCTGCTCCAGCCACACCGGCAGCTACAGGAAGTGTTTGCTCCAGGCTGTTCTTGTTGGAGGAGGTTCTACAAGTTCTGAAGACAAGGGTTCAAACGCTCGATGCACCCTGGACCGCAGACGTGGCCTGTGGATGCACTACAATTGTTTGTGCGTTATTATTTTAAGCATCCATTACTGTGACTTCGCTGAAGATCGGACGACTTTTTTTATGAGGAATTAATGCCACGATTCCAAACTTTTGTGAGCGGCATAGAATTTGCGCCGTGATTTTAGGGTTGCCCCGCGTTTCACTTTTTTCCCTCCGCAGACCAGGAAGTCAGTAAAATCCACATTTCATGTCATAGCAGAAGACATTTTTAACATCGTGGATATTGTTTTGCCACGCTGTTTTAATGCGTTCGGCTAAGTTTTTAAGAGAAGTAGAGTCTTCTAGCTTCTTACCATTCTCCTCAGCATCGCAGTTCAGCCACCCTGTTTTTGCATTCGTATGCAGACTAATTGTTTCCACATTAACATCGCTGAGGAGGTGACAAATCTGATGGATTGTCCTGTGAGGTATTTCTGACCAAGTAAAAAATGTACTTATTTCCATGGCCCTCGGCAAAGAAGATGTGCTAATGGCTTATTTCCGTAGCCTTTGAACCAAGAGGGCCGTCACACGAGCACAACAGCCGCCTGATGGCCTCCTGTCTGATCGCAGATGACAGCCGCAAATTGCTGTCCTTGATCATTTCTCAGGTCCAATGCGAACATTAAAAAAGTCCTGACTTCTTCCTTTTAGCATTCTAATGCTTCACCCTGGTCAAACATCGCATTACTTCCCCAATTCCAGAAACAGAGCCGCCGCCACAGCATCGCACATCAGCTCATTTTGACCTTTGGCAAAAGCAAACAAGAGCAAAAAACAGCGAAGGCCGCGCAACAAGTAAATGAGTAAATGGCGTCAAAGGACCGCACAAAAATTAAGAAAATGTGGAAAAAAAAAAAAAAACAGATCCTGGAAACATATACCGTTTATAGAAACGATTCAAAAACTCACCTGTGTCAAATGTAAATTTACATATGCAGGAACACCTGTGCTGCTGCTAGCGGTGCTCTGAGGAACGGAGCCGAGTGAACAGCGCTGTTGCTTACATCTTTCAGAGGAATGATCAACACGGAAGAGTCTATTTTATGGGTAACAATATTAAATAAAAAGTTTCAGACCTAAAGTATTTAAAATATGGCAAATTATGATAAAATACTCAAAGTAAAAGAGCACTGCAGCAAAACAGCACTATGGGAGATCTGTCTGAGGTCCTTTATACTGTAAGTGTTACTGTACTCATGAGGGATCGTGAGCTAAAAAGTAATGTGCAAAATTAAACAATAAACATGAGCGTGACAGATAATTTAATGCTGCGCACGCTGTCTTCACACAAAACTGACATGAAAACTCAAGCCGCTACAAATGATTCATGGGTGGAAGTGCAGACCTCCTTAGCCATTTAAACATTTACTTATGACTGTGTGCAGGTCTCCAAAGGGATGTGCAGGAAGGAGGATGTGATTTAAAAATCAATTCCCTGTCCCACTGCCCAGGATGAAGTGCTCTACCAAGGCCTGCTTCTCCATCGCACTCCAAGCAGAACGTCTCTGCATGTCGGTGATGAAAATGAAGCACCGTGCTACACCGATGCCTCTCAGGGCCACGAGGAGGGTTGCTCCCGTGCAAACAAAATGTCTCGTTCTTATGACACTGGAAGAATCAAAGTGTGCAGAAAGCTGCATACATGAGGTTATTCTTATAAAACAGAAGTAAAACAAAAATCTGAGCAACTAAAAAAATTTGAAATAAGTTCTCCACCCATGATCTTGACTAAAAAATGAACTGATGATGCTTGCAAATGGCTCTAGAGGGCCCTTCAGTAAGCGGCTTTTATGCGAGGTAACAGTTTTTTAGAAAATTTCCTCAGTTATGTAAGGTGAAAGAATGATTTTTCACCTGATTCATCATTTGTTCTGCGTATGTACAGCACACCGAATGTGTTTGTATTGTTTATTTAGGAGGCTGCCATCCCAGGTGGGTACCTGGCTGATAGCCAAGCCTGGCAGTACAGCAGCAAGTCGCCAGTTAGTGTAAAATTCTCACCTACCCCTAATCAGACGCCCCGTAAACAGTAAACAATACATTTTCACTGTCAGCTTTCATCATTCAAATAATATAACAAATTATTTTTATTCCATTGTTTCTTTCCCAGTTTGTTCATCAAAAAATGATAGAACTGTTTGAGAGGGATTTTCAAATTAGGTGGAAAGGTGCATATCAGCTGAAATAATTACTACTGCGGAATTTACATCATTGTAATACATGTGGTCCCTGACTTACGATGGGGCTACGGTCTGAAAAAATCCATCGTAAGTCGAAAACGCATTTAATTCACCTGAACTACTGTCATGCCCATGTAGGCGGTCTCTCTGCCTCCGCCTTCAAACTGAGCACTGATTGGTGGACTGACTGGCATAGGAACCAACTGTAGACGGGATTTAGTTCCTAACTGGACTTCCTGTCAGTACTCAAGTTTCCGCTGCCTTTATTGAACTCTCTTGCAACCGATGTCTTGCTAAGACCTTCTATTTTGTTTACTGTGTTTATTTTGAATTATGGCGTCTTCTGTTTTCGTTTACCGACAATAACTAACGTTTAGCGCTAGCTCCTGACTAATGGCAACACTCTTTGTGAAAAACAGCGCTCAGTAAAGAGTTTAACGAAACAAACTTATCACTGTGGTGTCTTGTGATTGCTTCCACCAACCCACACCATAACACCTAGCAAACATCGTAGCCTAGCCTAGCCTACCTTAAAAATCATTGTGGGCTTCATGCCGCTTTCAGAAGCCACAGACACAGAAGGGCGTTTCATAGACATGATGGATGCACAAAGCACAACAAAGATACAAGGGGGTATCCAAAAAATGCTGGCAACACAGAACACTACAGCATCGGTTGTGCGCACTAGCAACTGCGTGGCAGACGGGGAGATGCAGATCGCTGTCGCTGCCCAGCATCATGAGAGAGTATTGTACCACATATTGGTTGCCCAGGAAAAAATCTAAATTCAAAATTTGAAGTACAGTTTCTACTGACTGCGCATCGCTCTCGCACCATCGCTAAGTCAAAAAAACGTAAGTTGAGGACCATCTGTAAACTTGAATAAGAGGAGATATTTTACAACAATGTAAGCAGTGTTCTTCTCACCCTGCGATGGAATGGCATCCCTTCTTGGGAAAGTTTCTGCTGGAATGCTGTGACTGCTTAAGATAAGTGGTGTATGGTGGGGGATGGATGGATGGATGATTGCTATTCTTCCTTTCGTCCCTTTTTACATGAACTTTAAGCGTATAGACTATCAGGAGCACTCATTTCTCACCAACAAAAGAGAAACTCATTTGAATTTGGCTTTTAAACACCCATCTCACAAATTCATAATTTCAGCCGAGATGGATTTTCCCACTCCCTCATTGACAACCGGGGGTGATGGGGACGCGACCGATTCACGGTTACCCTGGGCATTTCCTCCTGTGCCCTAATCAGCTGTTCCTGCTGATGTGGCCTTTGGCAGTTATTTACAGTTATTTACCTGTTTTCTTGGGACTCAATGAGGCTTTTTAGTGTGAACAACATCACTCCTGGCTTCAGTCTTGCTACTTCCACATTGGTCTCAGTCACAGTTTTAGCTGCAGTATTTGGCAGATCTACATGTTCCACTTGACACCACGAGTAAAGGGTATTTTTTACTACATTTATGCAGTTTCTTATCCTTGATGAATTAGATTAGGTATTCAGGAAATAGTTTACCACCTCCAGCCTTTTTAAGTGCAACTTGGATTGTACAGGGAATGAGTGTGATACTAACACTAGTAATAATAATAATACCAATGCTACTGATAATAGTAATAATGACAACAAAATCACATAGAATACTTTTGACATAAGCGAAAGTCCTCAAGATGAAGTCCTGTCATACTCCATACTCTGTTTTTTAAAAAGTCCTTTCTTTTCCCTGGGAGTGGTACCCCCCCACCACCGAATCAGTTGCAAAGTTTCATCAAATGCCTAAAGAAAGAATTAAGCATTCATTTGTCTGCAAAAGTGCAGCTGCAACGAAAGAAGCACTTTTAATACAAACACAGCAGGAAAACAGGAAAAACAGCGGTGAGCTCATGAGCTGTTATGGGCAACCGAGCAGAACTGCTTTGGCACACACACTACAGTGGCAGATTAATGTCACTTTAAGCAGCATCTACACGTCCATACGCACGGGTGCCGCCTCTCACTGGCGAACGCGGAGCCTTGTGGCGGGCAGGGCGCGTGCTGCCGAGAGCACCCAGAAGACACCATAATGCGATACTAAGCAGCCCGACCGGAGCTGAAGGGGGAATTGAATGAAAAAAGGTCATTCTGTGGGCTTATGGGAGTCGCAGTGCATTAATAGACCGGGAAAGCGTACGATGGCACTCGATCCACGGCAGCTGTTTGTTCAATGTTTCATGCTCTTAGCTACAGCTGCTCCAAATGAGAGTTAATATTGCAGGGGCCTCCACTCTGCTTTGGCCCTGTCACATGTGCTGAATGTCAGCCTGGTCCCAGTGACGGTGGCCCAGAGAATACTTTTTTGCCCTCTTTTTCTCTCTTTTTTCCGGCACCGCGTGCCTTCCCCTGGACCGACGCCATACGTTTTTTTTTTTCCGTGTTGCTGGCGTGGAAAAACGAGAATGCAAATGAAAAAAGTGCAGAAATGTCCTTTGTCCCATGCGCTGCTGTCCTTGGTCCTCCTGTGCTGCGCTCTACAAACAAACAGTGTTGTCACATACGTAGATGAGGTGGTGGGGAAGAGCAACACTTGCAGCACTGAATAACTGGGAGGTCCTGGGTTTAAACCCCCACTGCAGTGTCCTTGAGCAAAGATTTTACCTGTAAAAATTGCTGATCGGCAAAAGTGGGTAAGACACTGACATTTACTATGTTTACTATAAAGGCACTGTAAAGTTATCGTGGATGAAAAAGTTATATGAATAAAATGTTGCACGGTAGCGTTTGGTTTGTTTGGCAATTATTTGGAGAAGAGACTCGGGAGCTCCTGGTTCCTCTGCAGCACCAGATAGAATCGAACCACTAGATGGACTGTGAATGTCCTGCAGCTGCACTGGAAACAAATGCGGAGGTGTTTTGGCTTCTTTCTGTCATTTTTCCCCTGTACGTTGGACTGCAGTACAGATGCAGGAGCTAAAATATCCAAAATAGTTCAGGCGCATGGCCAAGCTTGCTCACGAAGCTGTTCCTGTGCGCGTACGGGGAGATGCGGCATCTACTCAACAAAACTGTGCCCCGTTGCCGTCACCTCCGTCCCGATCATGAGGAGGAGAGAGGAAGAGTGTGAGGATGTGGCACTGGCAGTGAAACTAATCTCAGAAGTTAGGGTTGCTTTGCTTCTTATTCTCCGAATTAAAAGATATTCCCATCACCTGACAGGATCTCTGCTGCCCTCCGGATTCGGAAATATCCACAGCATCACATAGATGCGAGGAACTGTCGGTGTTATGGTGGCACAAAGCTGCAACTGCGTGCCTTGAAGTAAGACTTGCGACACCTACAGCCCTGGGGTACCTCCAAAAAACATGCCATTGCGAGGATGCACTGATATACTGTGGATCGGCACTTTGCTCTTGGTCAACATGCGAGCATCGCTTTATTCATCGCTTTATTCATTCCCCGTGTGATGTGATGCCGGAAAGTCATCCCCTGTTGTCTTTCGAAAACACCGGCGGCCATTAACTAAGTCGTGCCAATCTGCCGATGTATTGGAATGAGGGTCCAAAGGGCCACGGAAATCTTTCACACGGTGAAGCTCAGCAGTATCGCAGCACAGAAATTAGCCTTCCAATTCTCTTAATTCTTCCTTTTTCCGTCTGAAAAAGCAGACAGTTGGTTTGTTCCCAGAACCATTCATCTCGTGTTACAATCCCTCTTCTCTACATCCCCCATATGGCCATTCTCAAGGAGAAAAATTGCGTTCGTTTCCAGTGGGCTGCCCAGCAATGTCAAATGACAGTTTATTCATCCTTAGAACCCCGGTGACATTGAAGCATATCAACACTGACAAAAGTATATTGAATAATTATCTTGAAATTAATACATTATCCCAAACTTAAATAAATGTCACCGGATCAATATATCTTGGAATGGAAAGGGAAGAGATATAAAGGGCACTGCTTCATTATTCATTAATTTTAGAGTAATGTAGGCAAATGAAATGGTTATTTCAGTGAACTCCCATTACACTCACCGGCATTTCAAATAACTTAAGTCTGCTGTTAACAGCACATTCCCCTTCACGTCAGGCAAGGACGATTAACCCTTCCTGTCTCAAGGCCCGTACCAGAACCTGTATTTACGACTTTATCATTTTTACTTCACAACAATCACTCACGGTGTATTGAACTGCCGTAGAAAATATAGGCTTTTATTACTGACTCATGCTGTATGTGTTTACAGTACAGAAGCTGGGTAAGGAAGGAGAACGATGCATCCAACTGTATCGGGGAGGTGGCGGTTTTGCCATCGGGATTGCTGCTTTTTTGTGAATGATCAGGCTTTTCTGACAAACTTCTGACAAATTCATGAACAAAAATAGAAAACATAGCTGTGCAGCCTTGTAGGTGGGCAGTTTGAGGTCTTTAAACAAATGTGGTGTAAGGCTATACATGCAGTATACTCATATATAAATACCGGTAAACACGATTTAATAGCATAGCAACAAAAATACCGCACAATAAAATCAAAGTGCTAGGCCTCTGGTAGGTGAGTCTGGGGCGGGGGGGGGGGGGGAATACTACTCTCAGGGAAAAATGGGCTAAGAAAGGATTTTTTTTTTTTTTTTTTAATAAACAAATAAGGAGATTTCTATCATGCTATTCCTGGACTACCTTTCAACTGATTTTTTAAAATTTGCTAAACAGATGGAAAATGCAAATGTTTTTCAATTTTATTATTGTTTACTCATTCATATTTATCATCTTTCCCCACCATATATTTACCTTTATGCCTTTTTCCTTTTAGCAGAATGTATGTGTGCTGCTTGGGAATGACTGCAATTGATCTTTGTTTTTGGTACAAATAGATAAGCGAGTTCGGAAAGCCGTTGAGACTTCTGAACACCAAGTTCCACAACAAGCTTCAGCCCCCCCATCCCCAGCACTTGCAGTCCATTATTCACAATCGTAAAGATTCTCCTTCAAGTGTCCATTGAGCAGCATATGTGCCACCTAAAATAGTCCATTTCCGATTCAGAGCATCTGTTTCGGAAACCTGTGGCCAGCGTGAGCATAGCGGTGGCCAAGCACAGCTCTGGGAGGTTTGCACAGCTTACAGACTGTGAGTTCAGAGAATGAAAAATACATGTTCAGAAAAGGCACAGTAAGGTCGTGAAATATGTATGAGAAATCTGTTTGTGCGCTAAGACTGTGGGCAGTGAAAACATCCGAAGGCCAGGGAGGAGTGAGCAAAGTTCTCGCAGAAACATACGGCATTTAAGAGAAATGCTTCTGTCTGACTTCAGGAACCATAACTGTAGCTTTTCAGTTAAATCTATAGGCTTCCCCTTTTTGAGTCAAAATTCATCCAACAACTGTGCTCTTTGCAGGTGTAAGTCCCACCGAAGTTAATAAACAATAAAGCCAGACCACCGATGTGTTGGTGCAGTGAAATACAAATGTGTCAGTGGAAAATCGATTATTTCAGTTGCTGCAAATAGTTGTTAACACAGCCCCCCAACACACGCACATGCTGATGTACTTTCTCACTCAAACTCACCAAAGTTTGCTGATATATTTCATTTGCCATTACTGTGTGCACATCACTATGGTCAACACAACAATGCCATCTGTGTGTTTGGTGAAAAGAGCTGTTAGCTGTTATAAGGAAATGAGAAAAACATAAATGAATGTTATATACATGACACATAAGTAGTATACACCTTCGTGATGTAAGGGTAAAAAAAGTTTGACGGGTTTCTTCCTTTCCACCTGACTTAGACACATACGCCTGTCTGACAGCACTAACAGTACTTATGTACTAAATGCAACCATTTTAATGGTGAAACAGTTTTGTGGTTATAGAATTTGGTTTTACTTTTTACTTTTTCATTGCTATACCTTTTAAATGGAGTAAATCGGAGTCATTGGAATAAAAGCATTTCACCTGCTGCTACTGTAATTCCTTTAAAATTTCTTTTTCAAACACTGTTGTATATTAGTGCCGGTTAATGAAGACAAAAAGAACACTTTTGGCAGTAAAATACAAAACTCAGAAAAGTCTGCTTTTTGTCATAAAAAGACTTCCAGCTATATTTGTAAATTAAAGTCTTCGCTACAGAATGTCACTAAGCTGTGGCAACAATTCATTCTCGCACGCCAGGAAAAGTTTTGTTAAGATGAGGTCAGGCACGGCCGACATCAGTGGACCAGGCTTCGGTCACATTTGTCCATTCCAAACGCAGGTCCGCAAAGGTGGGCTAAGTGCTGTACTGTCTAGAGCTGCAATTACATCTTTCGTTTTATTTAATGCAGTAGAAAGTACTTATTATTTCTTTATTGTGGTACATTTAGGCCATTGTGTTTTACAGGCTTTAACAAAATTAATTTAAATTGTAACATAATCAGTACTGATTCTTCAAACCAGTTTTATTCCAATTTTAATCTGCAGGAGTAATAAGAAGGAGACCGAGTCCCGACAGTTTTCCCACTTGCCTGCTGGACTCCCAGCACGTTGGCCGGTGACTTCATCGAGTGACACTGCTACTGCTCGGTGGTCTTCCTGCTGCCTGAAAAACCGCTTTTGTGATCACCCGGTGTATCGAGTATTAAATAATGGGCTTTATGGGCAACAATTATTATTTAGTCTTACTTGTTCTTGACTCAAGTCATCGGCATAATTTAATTGTTTAATGCGAGCACCAAGCAGTGTCATTACGTCGACCACATAGATGTTTAGAAATGTGAATTGTATGAAAATTTACATGTGAATGATCTCATCAAGTGTTTCATAGTGAAATGGATTTATAAGATGTAATAAATCAGAAGCAGCCATCCACCGATTCAGTAGAACCGGAGCATCGGGTATTGCTGTTAATGAAAAAGTTTTTGGCTCAGCACTTCTCGAAAGAACATTTTGCTTCCTGCACTACCTCGCGGTCAATGTTGCAGCTGATAACAAGAGACACTTTAGCTAAAACACTGACGCATCCGTGATGTTAGGATCTTTGCGTATCCAAATGGATGCAACGTTTAATGGAGAGCAGTTAGGTTACTGCACGTGAGCAGCCACCTTATGCAGCCGTGTGATGACTGGAACATGGAGGAGAGCCAGACAGCTACCGCTGGTAGAAGGCAGCAACCAAAACTCAAAAAACCCAAGAAAACATCCAAACCAGACATTTAGTTAGAATGCATCGCAAGCGGAACAACGAATAAACCCCAAGGCGTAACCCCCAAGTTATTACAGAATCAGAAGACATAACTCGGACTTCGACCAGTGCCTAGGACAAGCCTGTATGCGTATACAGCTGAAAGGCAGAGATTTAAAGGTGTCGAATGGCAAAATATGCAAAAAAGATGTTCATTAGCAAAATTCCGAAGCCTGAAGAAGTTAACATTGTGAATATTTGCCAAACAACAAAACAATCGGCACAGCATGAATTTAGCACTCAAGGTAAATACTGCAGGTTGGTTTTGAGAAAAAATTATGAATGAATAATAAGGAATCCGGTTAAAGAAAAAATGTGAGATGCTTTAACATTTGCATTTTTTAACACGCAACTTAATTCCTCAACCATTCAATTTAAAAATGCTCCTGGAAATTTAGCAACATCAGGTTTGATTGACAAAGTAATTCTCTCTGTTGGTAAAAGCTACAGAGAAAGCCATGGGGCTTCTTCATTTCAGTGCAGAGACAGAATATTTTTAATTACAGCAAAATTGCCTAACATATTAATTCAGAAGTCTCACATTTTCCCTTTGGGAGGTAAGGAGGTACAAGCTTGAACTGTGACATGAATGGGTGTGATCATTAAATTCCTTAAATAAGGGATGTATTAATGTACAGCGTGTAAGCAGTTTAACAAGAAAATCCGCCTTCCTGGCCTTTCTGTACAATGACATTACGGCGCCATCATACCAGAAAAACAAAAAAGAAAGAAAGCAAGCAAAATTGTGGTCACAGCTGTGTAGTACAGATGCACGCTTTACATGGTATTTTCCTGTCAATTTTTGGCGTTTGACTTTTTTTGCTTTAAAAATAGCTCTTTGTTTACTCACTTGACCATTAAATATTGTATAACAAATCTTTTGGGACAGCTTCTAAAGTGTCACGCCATTATCTTGCATGAAAAGCATGACCTTCAAATATTGCATAGCGCCTTCAGGGCTCGATTGAGCATCTGTGAAAAAGTCCACAACTGCAAGTCTCATCCAGCTCCTTCTCTCACCTGTCAGGGCCTCAGGCTCCAGCAGACCTCCTGCAAGACCCTGTCATTTTATCTCTGCTAAATGAGAACATGTTACAGTCCACCACCTTTGTACATTTTCTACAGAGTCCATGGTATATGCATACTAATGTTTAATGCAGTTTGAATACATTTAATGCAATTGTTTAAACTGTGTTAAAGTGCAGGCTGGAAAAGTCACATGACTCTTAGCAGCTTAGCAAAAATGCTGCTAAGTATATTGTTAAATATTCCAACGCAAATAAGAATTGCAAAAGTAAATTTTTGGGCAGCTCTCAGTCTGTTAAGCGACTTCTGGAGGCATAGCCTACCGTGGCAATAAGGGTGGCACCCCAGCTTGCAATAATGGAGATTCAAAGTGACCAGCTGACCTGAAACACATTCCCTTGGCTCATTCAAATATAAAATGTACATATAAATAAGCAACGCAGATGTCCGTTGATTCATGCATTATCCGTAGCCTCTTGTCCAGTGCAGAGTCGTGCTGGTCAGAGACTGTGCCGGAAGCTTGCAGCACAAGGAAGAACAGAGCCTGGACAGGATGCCACACACACTTATTCACTCACATGTGATGGAGCAGGTGGTCCACACATAAGTACCACTGATAAAAATATGCGTATGGCGACTGGAAAGGTTTATGAACAACATCATGACATCGTCTTGTTGTAGCTGAATCTGTTTACAGAGCTATGCTGGGATTAAGAGCACTAAAACAATCAAATGCAAACACAAACCTTACCTTCCTGTAAAATGGCAGCTGGATGGCCCGGACAGCAAATGAAGAATTCTGGGATTTAAACTGAGGGCCACCAGTGAGGGCGGAAGCTAAGAGATGAGACGGACGGAAGACGTATATTTGTTTTCAGTTCTTCAAAATGAGGGTAGCATTTGGCCAGTGCAACCCAAGGCCACGTTTGGGGGAAGCTCTATGGTCTGCGGTAAAACTTTTTAGTAATCTTATGACAATAACTAATATTCATGTAGTTGTGCAATATACAGATGTTCCCCAGCTTACGTTGGGGTTACGTTCCAACAAGTCGAAAATATCGTAAGTCGAAAATGCATTTAATTCACCCAACCTACTGTACTGTCGGTACTCAGTTTCTGTTGCCCCTTCTGAACTCTTCTGTAACCGCTGTCTTGCTAAGACCTTGTATTTTGTTTATTTTGAATTATGGTATCTTTCGTTTTTGTTTGTTTAGCACTAGCTCAAGGCTAACAGAAACACTCTGTCGGAAACAACACTCAGTAAAAAGTTTAACAGAACTTAAACTTATTACTGTGGTTTCTCAAAATTCCACCGACCCATGCTATAACACCTAGCGAAGATCTTAGCCTAGCCTACCTTAAAGGCCATTACAGGCTTGTTGCTTTCATGCTGCTTTCAGAAGACACAGACACAGTTGGGCATTTCGTAGACATAATGGATGCACAAAACACAACACAGATTTGGGGGAAGTGTATTCAAAAAAATGCAGGCAACAGAACACTGTAGAGTATCGGTTGTACACAATAGCTAGTGGCAGACTGGGAGATGCCGCTGCCCAGCATCATAAGAAGGTATCGTACCGCATATCGCTTGCCCAAGAAAAAAAAAATCAAAATTCAGTACGGTTTCTACTGAATGCACATTGCTATTGCAGCATTGTAGAATGGAAAAGTAATAAGTTGGATTGTTATAACTTGAGGACCATCTGTATTGTAAAAAAAGGATCTAAACAACTCTCTTGTTTTTTTGTGTTATGTCCAAGCAAATAGATTTTTCTATTTTGATTGATATGACCGTAACACAGTTTATTCATATGTACAACCTCATCTTATCTCATCTGTATAACCTCCACTGCAGTCTGACATATTTCATTTTTCCTGTTTACCATTCTCTCTTTATTCCTGTATACTGTTTTCGTTCTTGTTGTCTCATTAAACTTGTAAAGCACTTTGAGCTACAGACCACTGTATGACCAGGTGCTATACAAAAAAAATGTTGCTGTTGTTGTTGTTGACATCAGATAAACTGTTTCTGTGCCACCTGATCCACTCTTACTTTAGGTGGGAGACAAGCATGACAATGAACAGCCTTTTATTAAGGCCCAGTTTCCACGGGCAGCACGGATTGTCTAGGCTTCCCATAAAATTTTGTCCCCACCCCAGAGCGCAGGACATTCCCAGTTGACACGCTGCATCCACGTGAACATCAGGAAAAGCTGAAATTAGACATCATAAAAATATGAAGTCGTTTCTGCACACGTTCTGAAATCAGGGCTCAGTGCTGTATGAGAAACATTGAACTTGAGGAGTTTTCTCAACACATACATTTCTGGTTCTTCATATTGAAAGAGGAAAATAGGAAAATCCTGTAACAGACATGGATTTACAGAAATGGGCAAGAAACAGCTGTGCCAGCTGTATCTCTGAAAAGCTCATGTTTTCATCTTTCCTCAGGATGAAAGTACATCTGGAATCACTTTAACATGCTTTTTGCATCCAACTGGACAGGGGGCCATCGATAATTTCATCTTCATCAGATAAAAAGCGGTGCCTGGGTCCTCTGGACTTTTCTCCAGAAGAGAGAAAAATCTGCATATTAGTAAAATACATGCACACTTAGACAAGCTTGAAAATTCCCTTAAGCATCATAATGCCCATTACTATATTACTGCATTTTTTTACATCTTTTAATTCCTGTAAGAATTGAAAATAAAACATCACTTTAGGGATAAAACACATTACTATTATATAAGCTCCCTGAAAGTGCTTTCAATCTTTGTGTTTTTGCTAAATCTGTTGGATTGTTTATGTCTAATATACCTGAGCCGTGTTGTAATGAGTAGAAAACAAACAGGCAGAACACACAAAACCACTGTCTAGTACTGAACCACTAATGTCTTCTTCTTCTTCTTCTTCCGGCTGCTTCTGTTAGGGGTCGCCACAGCGGATCAATTGTTTCCACTTCTTCCTGTCCTCTGCATCTTTCTCCATCACACCCATCACCTGTATGTCCTCCTTCACTACATCCATAAATCTCCTCTTAGACCTTCCTCTTGCCTGGCAGCTCCATCCCTAGCATCCTTCTCCCGATATATCCAGAATCTCTCCTCTGCACATGTCCAAACCAACGCAATGTTGCCTCTCTGACTTTGTCCCCAAACCGTCTAACCTGTGCTGCCCCTCTAATATACTCATTCCTAATCCTGTAAATCCTTGTCACACCCAATGCAAAACTTAACATCTTTAACTCTGCCACCTCTAGCTCTGCCTCCTGTCTTTTAGTCAGTGCCACTGTCTCCAACCCATAAAGCATAGCTGGTCTCACTACCATCTTGTAGACCTTTCCTTTCACTCTTGCCGGTACCCTTCTGTCACAAATCACTCCTGACACTCTTCTCCACCCACTCCACCCTGCCTGCACTCTCTTCTTCACCTCTCTTCCACTCCCTTCTTCACCTCTCTTCCACACTCCCCGTTACTCTGAACTGTTGATCCCAAGTATTTAAATTCATTTACCTTCGCCAACTCTATTCCCTGCATCCTCACCATTCCTCTGTACTCCCTCTCATTTATGCACATGTATTCTGTCTTAGTCCTACTGGCCTTCACTCCTCTTCTCTCTAGAGCATATCTCCACCTCTCCAGGGTCTCCTCAACCTGCTCCCTACTCTCACTACAGATCACAATGTCATCCGCAAACATCATAGTCCACGGTGACTCCTGTCTGATCTCATCTGTCAACCTGTCCATTACCATTGCAAACAAGAAAGGACTCAAAGTTGATCCTTGATGTAATCCTACCCCCACCTTGAAAGCATCCGTCACTCCTACCGCAGACCTCACCACTGTCACACTGTCCTTGTACATATCCTGTACCACTCTTACATACTTTTCTGGCAAACCCGACTTCCTCATACAATACCACAGCTCCTCTCTAGGTACCCTGTCATATGCTTTCTCTAAGTCCACGAAGACACAATGCAACTCCTTCTCAGTACTTCTCCATCAACACCCTCAGAGCAAACATTGCATTTGTAGTACTCCTTCTCGGCATGAAGCCGTACTGCTGCTCACTAATCGTCACCTCCCTTCTTAACCTAGCTTCCACTACTCTTTCCCATAACTTCATGCTGTAACTGATCAATTTTATCCCGCCGTAGTTACTACAGCTCTGCACATCACCCTTATTCTTAAAAATTGGTACCAGTCTCCACTCCTCAGGCATCGTGTCACTTACCAAGATTACATTAAACATTCTAGTTAAAAACTCCACTGCCATCTCTCCTAAACACTTCCATGCTTCCACAGGTATGTCATCTGGGCCAACAGCCTTTCCATTCTTCATCCTCTTCATAGCTGTCCTAACTTCCTCCTTGCTAATCCATTGCACTCCCCTATTCATAATCCCTACATCATCCAACCTTCTCTCTCTCTCATTCTCTTCATTCATCAGCCCCTCAAAGTACTCTTTCCATCTGCTCAACACACTCTCCTCGCTTGTGAGTACGTTTCCATCGTTGTCCTTTATCACCCTAACCTGCTGCACATCTTTCCCAGCTCGGTCCCTCTGCCTAGCCAGTCGGTACAGGTCCTTTTGTCCCTCCTTAGTGTCCAACCTCTTATACAATTCACCATATCCCTTTTCTTTAGCGTTTGCCACCTCTCTCTTCGCCCTATGCCTCATCTCCTTGTACTCCTGTCTACATTCTTCATCTCGCTGTCTATCCCACTTCTTCTTCGCCAGCCTTTTCCTCTGTATACTCTCCTGTACTTCTTCATTCCACCACCAGGTTTCCTTGTCCTCCTTCCTCTGTCCCGATGTCACACCAAGCACCTATCTTGCTGTCTCCCTTATCACTTCTGCTGTAGATGCCCAGCTCACTGGTAACTGCCACCCAATGCCTGTCTTAATTCCTCCTTGAACTCCACCTTATAGTTTTCCTTTTTCAACATCCACCATTTGATCCTTGGTTCTGCCCTCACTCTTTCTCTTTTTGATCTCCAGTGTCATCCTACAAACCACCATTCTATGCTGCCTAACTACGCTTTCCCCTGCCACCACTTTGCAGTCTACAATCTCCTTCAGCCTGGCCCTCCTGCATAAGATATAATCCACCTATGTGCATCTTCCTCCACTCTTGTACATCACCCTGTGTTTCTCCCTCTTCTTAAAATATGTGTTTACCACAGCCATGTCCATCCTTTTTGCAAAATCCACTATCATCTGACATTCTGCGTTCCTCTCCTTGACACCATACCTACCCATCACCTCCTCATCTCCTCTGTTCCCTTCTCCAACATGCCCACTGAAATCCACTCGAATCACCACTCTCTCTCCCTCAGGTACACTCTTCACCACTTCATCCATATCACTCCAGAATTCTTCTTTCTCAACTGAACCACTAATGTACTTCTATTTATTATGTCGGAATCCAAAAACAGGGAATTCACACAACAATGTTTCTGTTCTAAGTAGTAATGCTAGAAAAAAGCATGAAGTGCAGAGGCCATTGATAACTGCAGAAAGTAACATTTTTTAATGGCGCGGTTTCAGTTAAAGTAGTTTTTCAAATTTAATGGAGGAAATGTGAGCAGCCGAAAACGGACCGCCTTGAGTAAAAGCAACAGGTCCGAGAGTATAAATTTGTTCACTTCTTCAATCTGTGTGAAGATTGCTTGTTCTTCCCATGCTAATGTGGGTTTTAGGTGTCCTAGTTTCCTCCCTCAGTCCAAAGACTGTTTGTTCAGGTTCATTTGTGACATTGTGTGTGTGTGTGTGTGTGTGTGTGTGTGTGTGTGTGTGTGTGTGTGTGTGTGTGTGTGTGTGTCATGATTGCCCTGTAACAAACTTCTTCTCTATCTTGTATGCTATTCTGTACCATATATAAGAGCAGCTTTTGAAAACCAATGAATAGATGGATGGATGAATGGATGGACGGATGGATTGTGTTAAACCTGTCTTTGAACTGTCATCCAAAGTTAAGTCCCAAACTTTTTTATTACATGTCTTTAATTCAATTATGAAGAAATGCTAAGGATGAAAATTAAAACATAGAACTCTTTACAAATATAAACCCAGGTGAAGCTAGAAAATGCCATTGTGAACAGAAATTTTGGCACATTAATCCACCCATCCATCATTTCAGTATCCTTAACCGCTTTATTCTAGACAGGGTCGTGGGGGTGCAAATCACCGGATGCTAAGCTAGGGGAGAACATGTGAAGAATTTTAGAGCATTTCATCTCGCAAACATTTTATACTGAAGTATTTGTGCACATTCTGACCAATGGACGCAGTGGAAATTCTCCTAAAAACATTACTTGCAATATTTTGTCCTCATTCGAAACTTTGATCCGCGGAGGAACACCCGTGTTAAGGATACACAAATACAGATAAAAGCAATGTAGTTTAGTATAATATTGATGAAAAGAACGCTTTTAATTTGCAGATTATTGGACCCTGAGCGGAGGTGACGGCCATGTTGCTGCTGTTCCTTTTCCGTTCGTAGTGTTTTGGTGTCTGTGGGATTAAACTTTTCGGTGCGGTGTTTGACCAGTGCTGCCGCTGCTCAGTGGCCTGCGCTGCTGCTTGTTGACCCAAATTAAAAGATGAGAGAGAAGCTTCCAGCCCACCTTGTGCCTTTCCATTCACAGAGGATCAGGCAATCTTAATCCCTGGATTTTATATCTACCAAAACAGCTTGGGCCCATCAGCAAATTGCGATGGCATATGGTATAGGTTTATGATTCATCTGGCACATGCATAGCAATGAGGGCTCTTAATCCATGAGCAAACATGAGGAAATATCGTAATGTTAAGCGATGCCAGCGTCAGAGACAGGCAGGCGGGGCGAGCGGGAGTTCTCTATTTGCTCTGCGAAGTTGCGGCAGCTGAGGTTGTAAACTGCGTCCCGTCTTTCCTCCTCTCCTGTGGCCGAGCGCGGATTACGGCGACACCGCCTCCAGCAGCCGAGTCTGCGCTCGGACAATCCGACGGAGCCGCAGTCAAACTCGGAGCCCTGCTGTCGCACGAGTACGTTTTGCAGGAAAGTCGGGTTTTAGGGGTGTTTGAAATAAAACAAAACAAACGAAAAAACTACAAAAATGTGGTGGTCCACCTTACTTTAATTTCAACATTTTATCTATTAAATTCCAACCTGCAGCTGGGGACCTTAAGCAGCAATGGGACAGATCAGGTTTAAGAGCAACAAAAGGAAATTCGGATTTTAGCTCTCAAGATCAACAGGTGACACTTATTCATTCTCCAACCTCCTCACAGAAAGTTTCTCAAGTTAAATCAGCGTTGCTGAAAATTTCCTTTGCCAATGAAATTCCGAGCGCAGCACCTTTTTCTTTTCCTCTTCTTTAACATTCGCTAAGCAAGTTTACATTTTCACTTGCGGTGACGTTCGTTCACCCCACAGTCCAAGCAGCTTCCGGCACGATAAGCGTATTTTATTTTCAGATTTGAAAAAGTACAATTGTGGATTGTGTGTCCCTTTGAAAGAAAAAAGAGCTTTGTCCACATGGCAGCATTTATTTCAATATTTTATTTGTCATTTAACATTTCACAGCATCTTCCCACAAGTTATGACTCAGTTATAAACACAGACTGAGACTGATTTTTTTTTTTTTGCTGTTGTTTGTAAGGAAATTAGAAAATTTTTTTGTTACTCACTAACACTGGCACAAAGACTTTTGAATGAACTTTTGTCTGTATACTCATGTATTATTATTATTATTATTATTATTATTATTATTATTATTATTATTATTATTGTTGTTGCTGTTGTTGCATCAGATAATATGCAGTCGGCTAAACCTCCGAAATTCCGAACATCTGCTGAAGCATTCATGAGCCATAATTCAGTGCCGCAGGGACTGAAGCTGTGACATGACTGCGAGCACCTCCAGATATTGTTATCCTTCTAGTTCATTAACAAGGTTAGTTGACTTCTGGCAAGGTGACTTTTCTGCCTTTTGCTGTGCCCCCTGCAGTGGGAGTTAACACCCGCCGCAGTTTTGCTTTGACCTCACCTGATTGGCTCAAAGGGCCGTCGGTGGGTCCCACGCCAGGTAACGTCGGTTCAGACACCCAGAGGAGCCAGACGCTGTCTCAGCGATGTTGAAAGGCCGACTAAAGCCTTGAAATGAACTGACAGTCGTATGCTATGGTTTACCATTAGTGGAGCACAGACAAATCTCTGAGCCTCGGGCTGCAAGGTGAGCACGCTGGGGCCTGAGTCAACGTCGTCCTCACGGTATTTTACCACACATATTGCGTTATCATTATTTCTTACCTTGTAGAAACTTGTTTTAGGCACTGCCTATATTTAGGCTATTTATTCGCAGGCCTCGTGTCTACAAAGCTGCTCTGAAATGATGCCTCTCACCAGGCGACAGCACGAACCTTTACTGGGTTTTACACATTTAACTGAAATCTGTTTTAATAAATCATTTTAAACTCATTCAGGAGACCACATTTTTAACACTGTGCTTCAGGTCATTTGTTTCAGTTCTGTTTTGACATGAACTATTATTTATTATTATTCATACTGCAGCTCTGTTGGTGGATTTTGTGTTTTCTACTTATTATTAGCAAAATGTAAAATACATGTTAAAAAGAAGCAGAGCTGCAAATAGGCGGTATGTAGAGACAACAAACAATGATTAACAACAAAAAAAAAAAATAAATTAAAAAATAGAAAAAAAATATTATAATAATAATAATAATAATAATAATAATAATAATAAGAAGAAGAAGAAGAAGAAGAAGAAGAAGAATGGACAGCCCAGTCACACATTGGGTAATAGGGTTGAGGTACTGGATTTGAAAATGGGTCTGAATCCAGTTAACTCTGTCCAGAGGTTTCGTGAGCTCCCTGTCACCACCCGGGTTTCCTTTGGGTGCTCTGGTAACCGGAGACTAAACTACCTGTAGGGAGAGTGTGTGTGCATGTGTGTGTGTATGTTTGGGTATGCACTGTGGACCTTTGGCAAATGCAGTCCGATTATTAGCTTGAGGTTCATGCCACTTGGTTTAAAAAACACAGCAGCCATGCAAAACAACCAGCAAAGGTCTTGTTGAGGCAACAGGCAGGTGGCAAAAACGGACGATGCTAGCGACAGAGAAGCAGACCAAAATAAAAAGGAAACAAACAGACAAATGAATAAATAGAGTTAGCAAGTCAGGTTACAAACTGTGACAGTTGCCTTGATCCTCCTTCATTACACATTGCGCGCACACACGCACACACACACACACACACACACACACACACACACACACACAGCAAATACTTTTGCTTTCCTTTTCCTTCCCCTAATAGCAGTTTCCTTTATTACACGAGGCGGTTTTAGTTTATGTGTTTTGAAATGCAGCACATAAAAATGAAGCGTCGACTCCGACAAGCTGTTCTGAGGGTGGAAGAACCGTTTGGAGCCTCGCAAAGATCCTCTTTTTGACAGTTTAGGAGTGGAGCGGCAGTAGATCCTGCAGAGACTCCGAGTTCAAAGAGCACAGTGCAAATCGGGAAACCTCCGAGGCCAGACGGGCTTACGGGGGGTAACAGCTGCTTTTGCCGCTCTCCACAAAAAGCTTATAAAGTGCATCAATCTTTCGACCCCGGTCAGCTGTTATAATAATGTCCTGAAAAAATGAGCGCTGAGTAAGTTTTGGAGACCACGGCTACATGCTCACCTTCTAACCTGAGATGTTAAAAGCGGCAAATAAAAATGCATTTTTTGGAGCACAAAGCCATAAAAACATTAATCTAGGTGATTTGTGATGGATCGTAAAAGAACAATGGTGGAACCAACCATTAAAGTACACAGTGAACGCATGAAACTATTTGAATCGTTTTGTTATGAAGCATTTAACTGTATCAATTCAATGCACATTCGTCTGGGATTTAAGAGGATGGGAGATAAAAGATAAATTTTACTGCTGCGACTGGGGACGGCTTCACCTTTCACCACCGTGGGAAGGATGCAGGCGGCGTAAGAAGGTGGACCAGGAAGCAGGGGATTCGGAGGGCTGGGGAAGTGGGAGTGGGAGTGGGAGGGCAGCTCTAATACAGCAGATTCATCGCCAGCTCAATGCGTACCTGACTCTGGCCAGCTGGGGGCTTTGGGCTGTGGGGGGCGCTGAGAGGTGCCCACCCCAGTGGGCAGCGGCTGCAGAAGTGAGAGGTTAGCATTAGCGACAAGAATTAGAGTAAACGTACATTCAAGTAAATGCTGCAAATAACAGCCCCTGAACCACAGCTTTTGGGTAGCCGAGTCGTAGCAGCAGAAAAAGCACTAGGGTAAGAGCAGACATACTACGGTAAAAACAATCTCATCACTTTAGGCTTTTCAAACACAGCCAGCTGTGTCACAACTTGCTCCGTTTATTTCCTTATAAAACTAAAACTAATATTTTCTTGCCTAAAAATGCGGTGGCTTCAATGTGCAAAATCATACCTGACATGGGGAGATCTCTGTGTCGCATGAATGGCATTTTAATGATTTTATGTTGCACTTCAGTCATTGTCTGATGTTTTCTGGGAGTGCGCCTGGTGGTGTGTGTTTAATATTCAGTGTTAAAAGCCACAAATATTCCGCAGCCACAGTTTTTGTTTCGGTTGTATGCACGCTGTCTCAATTTACGCCTATAAACACAATACTAATATTTTTTGTGCCGTCAGGTACTGCTGCATTTATGCCCTGCGATTCGGAGACCGAAGGACGTTCCGGCCGCTCGAAATAGTTTAAACCAGTAGCCGTGTTCACGAGCACCATCTAAAAGATGTTCTTGCTTCTGAGCCCGGGGCTGAAGTTGACATGTAAACAGGTAAATAGACAGATGAACCGCTTTACTGACATATCTGCTTTTCAAATTCACAGACTTAAAAGCATATGAAAATGTGGTTTATAATATCTTAGCAACTGTCACAGGTCCTAAGCTGCAAATGGTCAGCTGAGCAAAGTAATCTCCTTAACCGGGGAATCCAGTGATGTTGTTTGCACCTCGTGGCGTGCAGGATGAACAAAATAAACGAAATACATGAGCTGCGTTGTTGGAGAAAGCGTTTATTACGGCTGTAACGTGAACAGAAAGCGCAGTCGCCACACCGGTGCAAAAAGGAAAGCAAGGCGTTTAGGAAACGCTGAACGTCGCTGCGAAGTTCCTGCGAAAGATGCTGTGCAAGAATAAAGGCGCGAGGGAAAGGCATCGTCCTCCCTCCGTGCGCAACGGCTTCTGCGAAGCCCGCCAGTTCCGCACAAGCCCGGCGGTCCTGCCATCTTAGCGGCGCGGCATCCGCTCCGCCAGGGAAGGTGGGGATTTTTGGCACGGGGAGCCACGAGGCAGGAAGGGGTTAAAGCCTGTTTTCGGCCCAACGCGGCCGCGCTGGACGGGGGGCGGGGGGGGGCATCTTGTCAGAGCATGCAAATGATGGGAGAGCGGAAGGTGTACGGCACATATTTTGCTAAACGGCAGCGCCCGTCTCAGGGCCACCCCGCACCTCGGAGGGCCGTCTGCGCTCACAGCGCCTGCGGAGGCCTGGCCTGTCGTCCGCCCTCTTATACATGCATCTTCCCTTTTTGAACATATAATTAAATCCCCTGTCTAGCATTATAAATCTTTTTGGGCCCAATTAAACACTGCCTTCAGCATGGCTTCTCTTGCGGACACGCGCTCGCGCGCACGAGCACGGCCACGCACAGCTGCGGCAACAGCCGAAACACAGCAATTTAAACCGAATATTTTATTTCTGTTTATTTCGGCGCCGACGCAACGTACGCCCCACGAGGGAGCGACGGAGAAAAAAACGCGCCGAACTCGACAGTCGTGTCCTTAAAATCGTTCGATAAACCCAGGTTACGCACCAGAACCTGAAGGGAGGACACGGCGCGGTAGTGGCGGAAATTTATTTGCGCTTTTCATAACTGCGCCCGCAGCATTAAAATGGATGGGCAGCAATAAAGCGACGCTGTTTCAGACACGTTCACCCCGTGTTTTTATTTGTTTTATGCGATATCATGTCATAAACACAAAGCGTTTTTATTTCCTGCAATGTTTCTGTTTAAAATAAATACACATTTTCAGCTTAAAAATTAAATGAATGAAACGGAGAATTGTTAAACTGATGCAGTTCAGAACAGACTCAAATATACAGTATGTTAGCGTGCTGTGAACATCATCCTAAAATGAAATGCATTAGCATTAGAAATTTGGAGCATTTAAAAGTGAAAGCATTTCATTAAAAATTAAATTTGCAAAAATGCTGCCGGGATAGAAGGGGCTGCGTGAGGGCCAGCGCTTTACATGCGCGCTGATCTTCACATAAGAACGACTTAAAAGGACAGGAGCGACTTTTGTGGGAGAAAACAGCAAAACATACAAGTATTAAGTGTGACTAAGATATCCACCTGGAGGTGAAACAAAAAAGACCCCCCCATGTGCTATTGGGAGAGACCAAAGCCCCCTCCTGACAAAATTCATGCGATGTGAGGTCTGACTGTGATGCCGAGCCCCGTTGTGAATTGCTCATTGATGTAGGTTAGTAACACTGCTTTGCTTTCTGCCTTAACACACACACACACACAAGACATTTGGCTACACAGATGCATATTTTCTTATCCGTCTACAAAAATGAATGGCTAAAATGGAAGTTGTGCTAAAGACCGCGCACGTGGGAAAGAAAGGAAACGCGTGTGTAAAACAGCCGCGCGTTTCTGGCAGCGGGCAAATTCTGCAGTCGAGCAAAAGAATTTTATTTATGTCCCTTACAATTTCAGTGAAGAGCACAAAAGAATAATTAGACCAGGATGCTTTCCAACGCTCTTCGCATCTCGCGCACTTGCATGCCCACCAAATGTGAAATGTTCGCCCATTCCCCTCAAACTTGATGGTTGTTGAACTTATTTTTAGTGTCATTTGATAAGCTTCCCTGCTTGCACAGAGACATCCCACTGACCCAGCCACTGGTCATTGTCTATACCAGTTCCCATCAAAGCGGGCGCGCTTTGTCAGGTTTCGACTCGAATATCCATTTTGCATCTGAAGTACCGTATCGAAAGTGACTAGATCGTTCGAGCCTTTTTCTTCAGCTGCCGCCTCCTTCCTCCCCCACAGTGTTTCCGCTCGCGCTAGCATCATCCAGGATCATCGTCGTGACAGCGCGCTCGAAAATTGTACAATAAATATTTATTGCTCGCTTTTTTTTCCGCTTTAATATTAGCCTCGCTACGAACATAATATTTGAGACGGAGCAATATGCTTTACTCTCCTTTGCCCCTCAGCCCCTTCTCTCCCGTTCCGCCGCAGACCCAGGCCTCGCTTTTTAGCTCGGCCCACCACGCTCTTAAATTCAAATAATGGTAAACACGATAATAGGTCAGTCAGTGTCAGAAGACATAAAAACAATGGGCAAAATGTTCACAGGCTGCTGCTTGCTGTTGCCTTCAATTATATTAATTGAAGTTTGAGATTCAACGTGCGGAGGGAATAACTGGGTTGCGACGAGGACGCGGACCCTCGGAGAATCGCGGCGCGGCACAGCCCGGCGCCGGGGCGCTCGACTTTATATCTTGCAAACTTAAACCGATGGGAGTATTTACGGGCGCCGGTTCTCCGCGCTCGGCTCCGGGAGACACCAGGCAGAGTGACAGGGTCTCGGCGCGCCGGTCCCTCGAACGTAGCCGGAGATCTTTGGTTACGGGCTGTGTCGCGATAGAATAACGCTCTATTAATTTTTCTGTCCCGGACGCATAATGAAAGAAAGGTGTCTTCAAAAACTAAAGGGCAAAGTCTCGCTGCTTCCAGCACCTTGGGGCATCCTGTCTACAATTTGTCATGCGTGTGCACTTCTCAGTGTTAAAATGACAGGATCTGCAGTCAAAGAGCAGCCGCCAGGCATTCAACGATAGTGGAGTTGGAGAGGTTTTGTGATGAGACATTGCCAAAAGGCAATGGACTTCTGCACTTGCTAGGCCCGCTGGGATTATTTCTACTTCCACGCCAACGGCAAACAGCCTCTTTCGCGTTTTTTTTTCCTTTTTTTTTTTTTTTTAAATAGCTTCCGTCTGTGTCCATGAAATTAGGTTTTCCACAGAAGGCACAATATGGTCAGAATATGTTAAGCCTTTGGTGTGCACAAAAAGCTAACCAAATCCGAACGGCACAAAATGTAGCACACTGACTGTATTTACTTTTCCCCGAAGTAAAAACAAATAAACAAAAACATAATTGTACCTCTGTTGGAGAGATGGAGGCAAATAAAAACGGGTTTCGGAATATTAGTTTTGGGGGAAAAAACGGCACGTTTCGTGAAAACGGAGCCGCGGCGCAGCTCGGCAAAACGACTTTGATTTTTGCATAAAATCGGGAAGTTTTTCCGACGCTGTTTTTTTCATAGAAAAAGGTGTTTAACCGGAACACGGCAGTTAAATGTGAGGATAAACTGCTAGGAAAAGGCAAATTCTCCAAAAATCAATCGATGGATCACTGGCAAATGGCAAACTGATCACGGGGAAAAATAGGCCAGGCTCACAGCATTAATATTGCACTCTTCTGCTTTGTGTTCCACCACATACATTACGAAACGAAAAACTTTGAACGGATAAAATATTTATTCATTTTTAAAATAAATTACTGGCCGATGCAGCATTTCGCAAACATGTCTGAGATTTTAATCTATTAACGTAAATTTGTGCGTTCAGGTTAAGAACTTGAAAAAAGGCTTTTTGAAATATTTAACCCAAAATACGAGCAAGCTGTAATTATTGTGATTTTAATCCACATACTTTCTCAGTTTTTTAAATAAAACTTTTTTATTTAACTTGTCTGTTTTTTGCAGACAGCGTTGCTCTCTTGAACAGTTACAGTATTGACGGTTTACGATTGTTCACGTCTGCTTTTGCCTGCGTCTCATTTAACAACAAATCACTTTTCACGCAGCCGCCCGTCTTTATTTTGGCGCCCTTACATAGCTGCAAGTTTCGACATATTTTTTCATTGTTACCGAAAGCAAGTAAGCAGCAACATAAAAAACTCAGAGCAACCCGTCCGAAATTGCAGGAGGCAGACACGTGCACCAAACGTGTTGTGAGCGAGCCGTTTCCTCCCTTACGCTTAATAGGGTCCCCCGTTTCCATTTTACCTCCCTGCCCGGCGTGACTCCGCCACCCTCGGCCGGTCCCGCGGACGCTGCCGAGGCCACTGGGCACGAGGCGGGCAGCTGCGCGCTCCGCTGGGGCTGCAGGAAGCGGTGGCCTCAGTGGCACAAAGAGGGAGCTCTAGCACAGCTTTTGCGTGCAGCCGCGGCCTCCTGTCAGCTCCTCTCCTCTCCTGCCTCCACAGAGAAGAGCTCAACGGCATGGGACAAACAAAGTTATTTTTACCAGCGGAGGTACTTTGTCATTTGCCACAACTGACATCGAGTCTTAGGCAAAGCGTAGCTGGCAGAGGGTCGTGAAATAGCCGGTTGCTCCCAGTTCTTCTGCAGGTTTGGCACCAGAACTGGGATTAGCAGAAGGAATTTCGGACGGGATTTCTGCACACTTCTGCTGCCGTGCTCACTCGGTCCGTCGCACCAAACATGTAAGTCCCATCAGATGCTGTTTTGGCCGCGGCCAGCAGAGCGGTTAAGTTCACTGGATTTTCGGAATTAAGTCGAGGGCTCCGAAGCCGTCCCTGATGCCGGAGCTTCCGGAGCGATCTGGCGAGGGGGTGACGTGCAGGTGCGGCGCAATACGTTCAGACCCAACCCAGTTCTGCGGCTGCCAGCGAGCCGGCCCAGACCTGGCGGCTGGAGCTGAAAGTAGGCCACAGCGCCACCAGAGCGAAGAGCTCAGCGGCGCTGCCCACCTGCGCCCCCCCCCCCCCCCCACCACAGACAGGAATCTGCATGTCACCTCTAATGCTGCTGAAATTCTACCAAATGACTTAACAGATGGATGGGTGGGGGGATCTTGTGTTGTGCTTTGTTTGCTACGGTAAGGCAATGCTCTAATGGGCTAAGGAAGTCTTTTTATGCTTTGTTTGTAGGGAGGTAAGAGCAAACATGCAAAAATCTGCGATTTAAAACATATTCCGCACTTTGGGCCCAAATCCGCAAGGAAGTATCGGTAGTTGTGTAACAAATGAACCCGGTGATTCGGGTGCTGCAAAGCGGCGCTTAAGGGACGCAGCACCCCAAGAGGCCGTCGCTCCCGTACATTGCGCACGCGGGGCTTGAAAACTGCGCAGCTGTGCAACATAATACAGAATAAATTTGTTGTACGCTTAATAACGGTAGTTAAATGTAGAAACGGTATGACAGTTAATTCAAATAAATTTTTTTTTTTTTGGAAAATATGGAAAACTGTTGTGAGAAATTGTTTTATTAAAACGGATTGCTTCTCAAAGTGCGCAGATCCACAGTACGGCACAAATGCACGTGTAAAACTGCACGTGCATTCATATAAACTCTCATCATTGGAAAGTTTGCTTGGTTGCCGAAAAAAGCCAACTTGTGCTTTCTGCCTGGCTCTGAAGTCGTCCCCATGCTGCGCGCCGTTTAGAATCTGTTGGGTAAGCTGGGTGCGAACGCAGTCGCTTTCGAAAAGGCCAGAGGTTGAGGCCAGCAAAGTTAAATAAGTGCGCGGCCGAACGCGTAGTGAACGAGAGCTGAAAAACTGCTTCCCGGGCTTCGTGGACATCGACGCTCACGTCAAAGAGAAAAGATAACAAGTCCGGCCGGGCCTGACTAATGTTGATGTATGAGGTTGCGGTAAAATATATGGCCGACAAGCGATTCTTCTCCCGGGTTCTCTCGCCTTCTTGGCCATCTCCTGCTCCGAACCGCCCGCTGAGCGTCTCTGCTGGAAATGACCCACCGCTGACCCTGCTTTTACACTTTTCAATCGCTGCTGATGGGAGAAGTCGAAGGTGAATATTTGCATTTGAGAGCGTAATGAGCGGCACGTAGCCGAACGTATGGGTAAGTGGACACGGGCAGTGGCTTACTTGAGTCCGGATACCGCAGCGCATCAAACACTGCGAGTCAACCTGGATGATGGTGTCAGCTAGGCAGTACAGTAGTCAATAGTATAGTATAGCATACTGTGCACACAGTACATATATGGTATAGTCTGTAGTATTCACTGTAAGCCAGCTCGGAGTAAAGTGTCTGCTCTACGAAAATACGCAAACGTGCGTACAAGCTTGCAACTCACTGCTGTGGGAGACTTTGTGGTGTTGACCCTGCTTACCAGTGCATGCCAGGTCAGTTGTGCCCATTGAAGGATTTACGGTTCAAACCAGTACATCTACAGACTCAATTGCACAGATGACGTACAGCTTGTCGGTTGCGTAAATGGTAAGTAAGTAATATGTTTGTAAGTATAGAACGTGGTAAATACGTGTAACATAAATGTGCGAATGGAGTGACGGATCCAAACCGGGTCGTTGGTTAAACCGGAGCCGACGATTTAAAAAGCGGCACGGTCTTCCGTGCAAAAAACGTACGAACGAATTATTGTGCGTAATGTTTGATTCGTCCGCGTTGGCGCCCGTCCGTCAGTATTTTTTGTAGAAGCGAACAATTTCTTTTGCGCTGCCGCGTGTGTTCGTATTGCTATAGTGCGCTGGTTCGACAGCTAATTGAAAAAGCAAAATGCTTATCGTGACAGGAATGAGAGCTTAAGTGCTCTCCATTAATACCGGTGGTATTACCGGCTGGAGCAGCTCCAAGGCAAAACTTCAAGCAGGTTTTAATCTCGTTCACTCTTTTCTCGCTTTGGAGAAAGTATTTCATTTCGCCGACGGCAAATTTACGTGTCCGCTCCCTCGGCGGCGTCTGCATCCCGACACATATGTCGCACCTGGAGGACCGGGAGCGGAAGGAGGAACCGCCTTCGCCGCGCCGCCGGAAGTTGCCGGAATCTTTGTCTGATAGCGGCCCTCTCCGTGGAAGGTGTCCAGTGACGGCCGGCCGGACTTCGGCATCGTGTTTGTCGCTCTGATTTGCCATGTATCTGGGCACGGCTCCAGGAGCGGAGTCTGTGTGTGATTCCGCATCTCATCTCCTGCTCTTCATGCACTGAACAGCTTGACTCCCCCCACTCCACAGCTCCCACCGGAGTTGTCTTGCACTTTCATTTCGACATGAGAGTGAGATCCAGAAAGTAGGGGGTGGAACTGGCGAACCCAGCCTATACCATTTTGTTAACCATTTCCACAATACAGCGTCAAACTCGCAAAGACGCCGACAACAATAATGTGCGTGTCATTTCTTATTCTTTTATTTTATATTTTATAACTGCCGTAGCCTTCCCGGTTGTCTTCTTAGCTCGGGAAACTGACCAGGTAAACTCCCCCTTCATTATTCGATTCTTCTTTTTTTCTTTGTTTATGGGGTGGGGTGGGGGGGCTTGCTGTTCTTCAGTTTTTTGCTGGGCCACAGCAGCACGGAAAGCAGCAGCGACACGGCGGAGTCAAGGATGCATCAACTGCAAAACTTCTCCAAATGGTCAAATACTACGGTACAAGTACACTGTCTTAAGATGTGTACAGAGTTGTTACACACATCGGCTCTTAACATTTATGGCAAAACAGAACTCATCGGCTCTCCTGTACTCTGAGAAGAGAAGAAAGACGAAATAACGCAATGCTATTAAGCTGTTAAAACTACAAAAATGAGACTCGCGCAAGTCTTTGTGAAATTTCAGCGAAACATTAAACACAGTTTGCCTTTTTCTTTCGGTTTGATATCAAAGCGACAAAGCTCCTGTCCTCGAACTATTTTGTATCGCGAGTGATAAATTTAAATGGAAGGTAAATTTTACCGCAAAATAGTATGCAATAAACGTCATTCAGGCTGCCAGACAACCACCTCACTTTCTGACTTCCCTGGCAAACTTCTCTGTGTAATTTTGCTGCTACGTATTTTTGTTTGCAAATAAACTAAGCGAGTAATTCATATTCTCTATGAGTTTAAGCACCTTTCCCTTTTTAAAATTTTACTCTAATAAATGCAGCAAAAAGAAGTAAAGCACCGTCGTCGTCCTTGTGAAGGTGCTTTTACCGAAATGCAGCATTTCCGTGTACAGCTTTTCTTTATTTTATGAGCGGCAAAAAATGAAGAGCACATTCACTACTGCATCACTGGGACTGCTAAGCTGCAAGCGTTATGAACAGATCAGAGAATTTCCTTGTACGTTCGCTTTCCCCGCAGCGTCAGCTTTTACGCGGGCCGTTCCGATGTCATTGTTCCCGCAGACCCGTCCTGCCGAACGAAGGGCCCCGGCTTTAAAGCGGACCCGTGGCGACCGGCGCCGCGCGAGTAAAACCCGTGTCCGTATGATCCGCTCCACAGCATATGTGGCTATTTGTTTTTCTTCCCCTCCCTTACACACTGAACAAATGAAAAGTTCAGAATGCGGGGAACTCAGCTGCAAATGGGCTGCGCGAGTTCCAGGACGCGACTCAGTCGGGCCTCTCAGACTCGTTGCCCGTGGGCCACATGCGGCCCATATGACACCGCCATCTGGCCGGCTTGAGAATGGATCAAACTGGGTGTGATCTGCCTAGGAGGAGGAAGCTCCCTGACATCTTTAACATTTCTTCTTGCAGAGAAAATCATACAGGAGCGGGCTTCTGCAAAGGAGGTGCTGCTGTTTTCATTGGTTTTTTGCGAGAAGTTCACCATAGCAGGTAGTAACCCTCCCTTCACCCCTGCTTAACCAGATATGTCGCTTCAAAGACCCCGACAGGGTACCTTTCGCTGGTGCTGAGCCCTGGTGCAACGGCCGCCTGTCTGGTGCGATTCACACCCAGTGCAGCGCGTAAAAACCCCCGAATCCCACTTTAGGGCGAGTTCCAGGGTGCCGAAATTGATTTAGGCGGACGGCAGATCCCCGCAATTTCCGCCCATTGTCGCAATGAGAAGCAGTCTCCAGAGCATCACGATCACAATTTTCCAAGGAGATAAAACACCCCAGCTGACACAATATTTACAGCTGAGCAATGAGTGCCGGATCGCGTCAGGTCCTGCGTAAATAAAGTGACACGCGATCGCCAGTCAGGCTCCCTCGGCGACCCGAGAGCGAGGGGATTTTTCACACCGTTTGCAATTTGTTCATCATCAGAGCCCATTTCTGCACTGACAAAGGAGCGCTTATTTTGTCTCCAGAAGCCCTCCGTATCCACATGACCACGCGTAGGATGCGTCGATGACAGGGGAACCCTGCCCGCCGCCACCTCTGTCACGGGATAAGACAACGGGGCAGCATTTAGGAACTTACGCCATGGTTCAGCCGCCATTTGCATCCCTCAGAGGGCGACCGTAGTCATATCGGCGACTTCCTACCTCCGTAGTGCAGCACCGTTCGTATCCCACACCGTAGTAAAATCTTTTATCCGGAAGGAGTGGCCAGAGAAGCATTACATTTACTCCAGTGATAACAGCTGCATTTAAAGTACCATCTTGGACCCTTAACTTCACCCAGAAATGGTGAGTATACGGCAGAACTGATAACCTGTAAAATGAACCACAAGGCAGAGAAAAAGTACTGTGATTTTATGTCGCGGCACAGTAAATAAGAAAAAAATGTATGCTGCTCTTCTGGAGGGAAATGGAAAAGGAATAAAGCAGACGTCCCTCAAATTATTGTTGCAAATCTCCTGCATGCTGATATATTGAAAAGGTTGTAAGCGTGAGACTTTATTTTAGCATTTTAGTTTACTGCAAGTTTTAAATTGAAATTAAACTGAATAAATTTATACCAACTGGAAATTTTAAAAAAACCATTGTATTCTCACCTCCTTTCAGTAGCAGTTTTTGAAAGATTCTGTGCTATAAAAATTGCACCGCTAGCTATTGATCAGCAACACTCAGTAGCGCCAGAATGGAGCTGTAAACACTGTGGAAGTAAAGTGAAGTGAGCTCGGCCACAGTCCTGCTCTGCGCGCGTTTCCCTACCGGCCAACGCTTGGCCAAGTGCATTCCAGTAGAAATAAAAACCTTAATAAAGATTAAATGAACGAGATTTTCACAAAAAATCCAAATCGCTTCATAACCTGGGGGCCCAGTGTGCAGGCTGAGCTGCGAACAAGTGAGAGCAACAGAGGAAAAGCGCTGTTTTCTTTTCAAGTTGTTCACTTTCAGTACAAAACATTTGGCAGCGTCAAGTTCTGAACCACCGCACAAAAACACACAAAACGCAGAAAAGGGGAAACAAACATCGGAATGAAAGCATCGCTCTGTGCGCGCGCGCGCGCGTGTCTGTGGTGGGGCGATGAGAGGGGACAGTTAAAGCGGCGCTGCTCTGCATCCAGAAAGCAGCTCGGGACACCCGAACAACCAGTCTTGTCCGAATAAACGGGCAGATGAAGAAGCAAAGAGGAACGCAGCCCACTCCAAAAGGGTGAGGCTGTAAAAAGCAAGAATTAAATGTAATAAATAATGGGTAAAACAATGAAGCCTGTCCAAAAGATTCAGCCTCGATACATTTCTTCGCCCACCTAAGAGCAGAGCACCTGGAAGTCCACCTGCAACCGTTAAACAGGTTTTCGGAAATGCACGAGCGACATTCGCACGCAAACTTACCCATCGGGTTGTGCTCGGCTGTAAAGTCGGCACAGCAGCCACCAGCAGCTGAGCGGGAAACAGCATTAAAAACAGATGAGGCGTTTCCTCCCTGCAGGGGAAGCCCAGGTTCATCTGCCAGCGCTGGATTTTGCTGCCCTACCTGCAGAAAAATGGCGCTTTTTTACAGCGCAGAATTGCTAAGACGCAGAGCTCAAATCCTTCTGGTGGGGAGCACCTGCCAAGTAAAAGAATGTGAAAGTAAATAATGTGCGTTTGGGCTGGGCAGAAAAAACGGGTGAATTTGTCTCGGGAACGTTTGCGTTTGTTGGACCGAACTACACACACGAAGAAGCTGCCACACTTGGACGCAAGCGGTGCCAGTCAGAGGGACGAGAAGCTCTGGCCGGAGAGCTTGTTCTCCGCAACAAACGCGGGTTTGAAGATTCTGCCACTGTTTCATGTGATGCCCGCTAACAACGTGTCTTACCATTTCGTGAAATGAACGTGCGTCCGTTTTCATCCCTCATTCTTTGTTCATGTCCGGCGCATTCCACCCGCCGTGGCCGCGAGCCCAAGCCGGACAAAATACGCAGCGGCTGGAATGCGCTGGATTTTTTGGACTCGGCCAAACTGCTCAAAGTTCACCGGCCCGTTTCGGCACGGACTGGCACGAGAGCGTGCGTGTCCCACAAACAGACTGTGGTCAAGTTTGAAATAAGCACATCTGCAGTAGAAAAGCAAAAATTCCAACAGCGAAAGTCTGAAAGGCTCTTCCAGCTCTTAGTCCTCTGCAAACAGGTGAGTTGTGTCAGACGACCAACTTGAAATGTTTTCACGTTTGTACACATTTCTGCTGTGTTGTAGTGTCCTGTCATTTGTGACCCCAAAAGGAGCTGAAATGACAGTGACACCAATGCATTATGGGTACGGCGCCTGACGCTGGACGCTAATCCAGAAGGTGCTAAAGGTTTATCGTCACATGAAGCAGAAATGGTGCTGCTCCGCATATTTAACTCTACCTTCAACTTAAATATAATCTTGCAACATTGCAGACTAACAGTTTCGCAAACTACGATCCTTCATTTTCTCAGTGAGAGCAGCCACAACATCCGTGCCACCAAAAATCCGCGTAAAAGGCATCCAGCCTTTCACCGACTCGCCTGTTAGAAACGTCGACTTCCGTCAAATTTATCGCAGGTTTTCATCTGCCGATCGGGCAGTGCCTGTGCGCAAATACACATGAATGCAGGGAACGTGTTATACCGTGCGCTATATTTTCATTTTAAGCCGCTGTCTGCAGTTCTACGTTAAAAATCGAAATCCATGATCAGAAATGAATGCATTTAATACCTTGCTAACTAAACTGATGGGACAAACATATCTAAGAGTGATGAAACGGCTCTTCGAGGTGCCAAATGGAACAAAATCTCTTATCGACTTAAAGGCTAAAAAAAATCGGAACGTTGACAGCCGAATGCATTGCTGGATGCGGTGCTTCAGACGGTCACCCGACCGGGTTTCGAGTGATTTTCACCGCGTCGCACATGAACCCGTGTGTGTGTGTGTGTGTGTGTGTGTGTGTGTGTGTGTGAGCACATTTGCACACCTACAGTGAGCTTACGCGCTCCCATACTTCAGCTCTGGATTCGAAACAGCAAACAGCGTTGTCTTCCTTGGGCTGCAGATAAGTAATTTCTTCTGAAGCATCATAAGTGAACAGCGCCTGGCTGCAGCTGTTTTCTGCTCCGCGTCCCGTGTCTTTTCCCCCGGTTTTGTCAAAGTAAGTGCACATCACTGCCAGCTAAAAGCTCTGGGCACTGTCCCTGGTTGTTCCAGAGAAATGCCAGTCGTTTTGGCGGCGGTCGCCTCACAGACGGCGCGCAGAGGCACAGATGGCACTAATGGACAAGTGGAATCCAGCAGAGGGCCGGGGCCAGAGCGCTTTCCAAATAACTGCGGTGCACCCAGTCTAGCTCTGTAATACCAAGGTTAATGGCACCGTGCTGCACCCACGGTCAAGAATTTCAAACGATAAAATAGTAAGGAGAGCGGTAAGGGAATCGCGCTTGGAGGGGAGCCAGGCGGGGCCCGGCAGGTCAACGCAAGGCCGCCGCTTGAATTCCTTTCGATCGCTCGGGCACCGATCTTCGCTTCTTCCCTCAGACTCCGCTTGCTCGGCTGAAGTCTGCGAGCCGCAGCTCTTGCTCAACAAAAGCACAAAGCACACGGTTGCTCACTGTACGGTTGGACGACGTATGCACCCGTTCATTTATTTCTCTCTATTTTAATTTTACGGCCTTACGCGACGAAAACGCCGGACAAATCGAGGGCGCGGCAAGCCGGGGCACAGGGAGGTTTCCGAAAATGTCACAGGTCAGTGCCACATTTTATTAAATAAATGGTTTACCTTCAAAGCAAAGTTCAGCGTTTGCTGCGAATGATTGAATCTTCCCAAGTTGAGATTCTGAATGCCAATTTCTGGTTTTCTGCCCTCCGGCACAACATTTGAATGGCAAAAATGTGAGATTTCCATTTTCTTCAACTGTGCACAATGTGGCCAGAATTCAAGGCTTAATGTATTCATGTGTAACTTGCAAACATGCAAATATCCAAATGGTATAAGTGAGGAAGTAAGAGCCTTTGTACTCATCTGAAAATAAGACGAACACAAAAGCCAAGGATATTTTGATAAGTTAATAAATTGTTAAAACACACCGAAGAGCCTACACATCACGTAGCTGCGGGAAACCAAGCGATCCGCAGGAGGCTAAAATGTCACGGGCAAATTACATTTTCTCTTTGTCCATGTAAGCGAGATATGAAACCCACACGTTTTTTCGCAAAGTACTGGAAAGTTTTACTTGTTTTAAGTTCTGCTTTCAAGTTTTGCAAAGTATTCCCTGACCACACGCAAACATGGTTTAGTCCGTCTTGTAATCCCCACAGTGCACATATGCTGTGAGATTACTTGTATTGTCTTCACTGGACATTTTGTCGATTGTTGGTTCACACGACTCCAAGATCTTCCTTATCCTGCGTCTGTTTAAATGTCCAAATGATGTCCATCTGTGAGATCTGGCTGACATTTCTTCTGGGCAGCACTGGTGCCCACACTCCATATATAACACCTTCGTGGAAGTTAAGCGTCTTGCACATGACATGCAGTCAACTGAGCCGCGCTGCTTCGTTGCTGTAAACCCGCCCGAATCTTTAAACGCTTTCTTAAAAGTACAGGCTTATGCGTCTCGCTCGAGACAAACGCGAATGTGAAAAAGAATCCGTCGAGTCAAGCGTCTCTAATGTTCTGGGCGAACGGCGGATGTTGCTCAATAAACACTCCCGTTTTAAGTGAGTTTATATTATTTGCTTATCAAAGCAATTTAATGTGTTTTTCGAGGATGCCACGGAGATGTCGATCCATCGTCTCCGAATATAATCGGACCTTTAACTACCGACCGACTGCAGGCCCCCTGCTATGCTTTTTCTTTTTCTGCGTGATGCCGCCATGTAACGGCAGAGGAAGAGAAAACAACACGGTGAAGCTGTTGCCCGAGTGATCGCTTCAGAAGCCCAAAGTAAGCAGAAATGCAAAGGAATGCTGTGTTTCAAGGGGGTAACAACTACAGGAGGCAAACTTTAGGGTTCGGACAGATGCAGAAGTTGATCTGAGCAGAAAGTTCACGAAACCCTCTGAGCCCTGCTTGAACTTAGCAGCGCAACAGTCACCCAGACTTCAGCTTTTCTATTCACATCTCCTAGTAACACCGAAACAGTGACAGAAAGAGCCTTCAGGCCCAACCATCTCCAACCCCAGCGCATCTCCATGTCAGTCAGCAAGGCCCTGGGACGCCACACCTCCGCTACGGGCAAAACATAAGCGTGCATCTGAGCGTTTGTGACAAAACAAGTGGATGACGGTGGCGTTAGCCTGAATTTTATCATTGGTTTCCCACATTATTGGTAGAGGTACTAATATAGTTGTGGAAAATAAAACGGCAGTCCTTCAGGAAAAAATTTCTCCCTCCTTCAGCTGCATATTCACACTTTTTCATATTTTTTTTTTTTTACCAAATTCAAAATCTGTGCAGACAAGCAGCCATGTGTGCTCTGGCACTCCAAAAGTGGCCCAATAAAATGAAAATAATTTTTAAAAGTTTAATTTGTTTTATTGTAAAACCCTGTTTGGTGTCTTGTTAACCTTTAATATTTTTTTCCTATAAATTTGTGCGTAATAGACAATAACCGGCACCACAAGATGTCCTACAATTTTTTTTCTTTGCACAAAGGTTTGGGTCGTAATGCAAGCGCAATACAAATAGCGAGGCAGACAGTTGCAGTTTAATTAAATTTAATACGCACGAAGAACTAATTCAGAAGAATTTAATAAAATTAGATTTTTCCGCACCCTTTGCACATTAGCATCTGTTTGTGTTCGTGTACTTGCAGGCAGACTGTATTGACTCTAATCTGTAAGTGATCAGAACACAAAAACAGAGCCTTATTTACCACCCACAGAGCCAAACCAAAAAGTGATGGGAGAGTGGGTGGAATCTCTATTTTAGTCTCTGTCTTCTTATGCTTTTCTAAAATATGCTGGTACCCAGGCTTCCATTCCCAGCACTGCAGTCACATGGCCACGAGAGCTAAGATTTATTACGCAGCCTCACATGCAAAATGCTATGAAGGTTTGCGTGCACCTTCAGGATTTGTTCAAAGCTATTTTTTAAACATTTTACAGTAATTGATCTTCACTTCAGATCTTCACATCCCTCAGTGGATGAGCTTATTGGAGAGAAAAGTACTGAAAATGCCATATACATTGTAATAACCCAAAATGACTATTATTATTATTATTATTATTATTATTATTATTATTATTATTATTATGTTGTTGTTGTGGTTGTTGTTACAACACAATCTAAAATAACTGCATATGTATTCATTTAAAAAAGCTGACAATTTTTTTTTTTTTAAATGCCAAATAAAAATAATTATTCTAGGGATAAAAAACTGTGACAATTTTTTCAAACAGAAATGTAAATTTGCTACATGAAAAAATGTAAATAAGATAATTATAATAAGTAAATGAAATTAAACAAAAATGAATATATATTAAACATTTACTTACAAAAAGGAACAAAGAAGAAGAAAAGAATATGCATTTTTATATTTCTAAAGGAATTAAATAAAGAGTGAACTGTGACTGATGCAACCATTCCCACTGGTATATGCAGGAATTTATGCAGATGTGTGTGTGTGTGTGTGTGTGTGTGTGTGTGTGTGTGTGTGTGTGTGTGTGTTTGTGTGGGGGGTGCGCTTCTCTCCCTCGTTCCTCCACCAGCCCCATGCTGTACGGGGTCACATGAGATCTGCAGGACCGGGAGATGTGGCCATGCGACAGGGAGGCCAGTAATTGGAAAGAGCTGTCAGGATGGAGTGCGGCGCGTGTGTCTGAGCGTCTGCCATTTGGACACGGCGGTGCGTTCGTGCCAGGGCCCCTGCCCTCCCATGGGGTGGCACACATTAGGCGCAGTGATGAGGCTAATGCAGGAGGAAACGGTTCTGGCATGCGGCCCACGTGGGGTTAAAGGGCAGCGCGCTTTAGGGAACCGCAGGCCGTAGGTGGAACAGCTGATGGGTGGCGGTGCCGGACGAGAACGCCGAGCCTCTTGCGCTGGCAGCGTTTGGCGCGCTCTTACCGTCTTTATTTTACCAATTACGGTGCACCAGTTCTATTAAATTAATACTTTTGCCCTTTGCTTGACCCGCACACCTCAGTCCAAATGCTGTCTGCGCAGCAGATTCCAGCCATTCCGCCAAGCAGCGCCGCTTTGCGCTGCTACACTTCACATTTAAGCAGGCGGCGAATTTAAATTTTTACGACAAAATTTTTATGACGGTTTTTACTGCAAATGTTAAGTCCTAAACTTCGGCACAGAAAACTTTTATTTATGCCAAACTGTAAAACAGCAGCATAAAAATAGGAATGCTGAACAGCCTGCCATATACTGTCGAGTGTTCTGGCGATAAAACATCTTGTTGCGTCGACTGAGGAAAATATGCTTATCAAGCCGCATGTGAATGCAGTCGGTAAATAACGTGAGCGTGGCATCGCCGCGGTGGTGGAAAGGGAACGGCGCGACGCAGCTCCGGGCCACGCTGTGCGAAGCGCGCTTTTTTCCCTCGGTTAAAACAGTGGGAAGTGGGTTAATGTGACCTGAGTCGGACAGACACGGGCGCGCGCACAAATACCCGCGCGTGCAAACACAAAGATGTTTAGCGACGATAAATAATCGTGAGCCACAACAACATGTGGAGGAACACGGCATGAACAATTCAAGCCTTTAGAATAAATAAGTGCAATAATATGTGGAACTAACAGAGATTTTTTTTTTTTTTTTTAACGCTTGTGCATTTGTGGTCAAGATCACAACACCGCTTTACTGTCTTCTTTAAAATAACGCCGTTCGCCGTCGCACACATTAGAATTGAATGGTTCGATATCTTTCTGTACAGACTTCTATTCCAGGTATGACGTTTGGAAGCGTGTTCTCGTGTCCAGCGGCAAAAAAAATCAAAGGCCCGGGTTTTTGGTTCCCGCAGGTTACAGGTAGCCAGGTGACTGCGGTCCTGCACCTGCCTGGTTTCCCAAAAAATCAGATGAACTTTGGCCCTTTCTTGCTTCTTGCAGTGCAAATATTCTCAGAATAACAGTGGAATATAAATAATTTCTGGATTCTTGAGAAACGCAGCGCTTAAAGAAAGAGCGCTGTAAGAGGTCACTCACATACAACAGGACAAAATAAATAGAAAAGCGGCCTATTTTAAGCTTAAAATAATAAATTCAAAAAAGTAATTTTGAAATCTCCAAAAAGGAAATGTAAACTACGATGTAAAAAAATCAAATAATCCGACAATAGAACGACACCTGGAAACAGCGCCGAAGGAGGCAGAGCTCATTGAGGTTTTAGCGCGTAATTCTAAACTGGAGCTTTGTTTTGCGGCTAAAGAACTATTTTGTACACAAGTCGTGCCTGCACCGATCAAGATGTCTGTTAAATACATTTAAGCATACGAGTCTGCTCAATGGCCAGCGAACACCAACTGCGCAAGCTTTGCCAACATACAAATGAAGACTTTTGACAAAAGTATCTCAGATTACGACAGAACGCGATAAAATGTTCTTTCAAAGCGAAACGGCGCCACGCTGAGCGTTCGCTGCCGTTTCGGTGCGGTCCATGAGAGAAAAGGAACCCGCAATGACGGCTCGATAACCCGATTCTAACCAGTCCCTCAATCCCTCGCGCAGTTCCTGCTCACAGTGAAAAGGTCTGTTTCACAAATTCTTTTGTTCTCCTTTCTTTCTTCACGCTTTGTTTAATACGCAGCTTCGAGGTGACGGAGAAGACCTTGTGTGCGGTTGCAGAGCCGCGATCGGGCACAGAATGTAGAGCAGAGGGCCAGAAAATGCACGGCCGCTCCGGCCGCGGCGCACAGGTCTCGGGCCGTGTCCCCGCACGCATGCAGATGTACGCTTGCTCGCACCGGGGGCAAATGACAAGGGGGGGTGGAGGCGGCGTGCCGCTTTGATACCCCAGCCGGTGACAGCGTCTGCACACGAGGGCAGCGCTAATAAATGGAGCCTGACAAGGGGCGATTATTCTAATGCGGCGCATCTACGGCTAAACAGCAGCGGCTGCGGCGAGGTGTCACCGCCGAGTCATTAGCGGTGACAGAGGTGGGACACGGCCCGCGCAGCTGTCTCCATCCCAGGTGGCCTGACCCGAGCCGCCGTGATCCTGTCTCCCGGACGTCAGGAGGACGAGCGCCTCGCCGGGGTCGCGCGTGCAGTCGTCCTCCGCTGGGGGAACGGCGGCGCCGCCCCCGACCGCTGCGGGCCACTCGAGCGCTGCTGCGAAGCGGGGCCTTGCGTGGCGGAGCTCTGCGAGGGCTGAGGCAGGGTTAATGCCGCTGCCTTTCCACCTCGCAGAAGGACTTGCGTCAACCGTACATTTCTGATCCTCCCTGCCTGCCGTGACTTCGCAACCTTTTCTATCCTAGCCTTTCTAATAGAATTAGATTTAGCAAATTTTGAACAATTATTGTCATTTATACAGAGCTGTCTGTGGTTAAAAAGCCTTATTGCCCTCTTTCAGTCTCACATTCAGTTGAGAAAATCCTACTGCATCTGAGTGTGGCGCAGTTAAGGTCCTCTCCAGGAGGATTCGAGCAACACCTCAAATACACAATATTTACAAATATAGGAATTTCAAATTCAGGCAGCAAAACTTGCATGCAAGAAACAGCAAAAGTCTCTGCTGAAAACTGGTATTGAAAGCCCTGGAAATCAGTGGAAAGGGCAGCCCAGGCTGAAAGAGTCATTGAAAATCATTTTTATATGTATATAATGCACAATGAGATGTCTCTCTAAAGAGATTCTGTTCCATGTTCAACTGACTTGCGGTTAAATATAAATAAAAGTTCCGTTAAATGAGTCTGTCGAGTTCATGGGGTGACAAGGCAAGGAGTGGAAGTGGGTGGACCTGTGTGCATTTTTATTCTGCCAGCAGGCACAAAGGATACTAAACCACTTAATGAAATGGAGCAAAAATAGCTTTTCAGATCGGTCAAAGCAGGAAATCGAACAAATCCTCAAGAACAACCGAAAATGCAAAAGTAAAGCGCAGTGACCGACCAACTCGGGTGGAAAAAAATCCCTCAGAACTGTGAAAAAAATCTCAGGATCATTCATCCAGCCATAAAGTCGAGATTCCGTACAAACTGCCTCATTTTCTGTGCCCGTCTTCACGATTTTTGTGCCAGCGCTGCCTTTGTGAGGAGTCCCCGTTGGCCGCGCCTGGTGCTCGTTTCTTCTCCGCAGACGTCCCGGGCGCGGCCGGAAGGGCGGGGAGCGGGCGTGGCCAGGCACCCACCTCCCACGATGCACTTGTGTCCAAACAAAGCAACGGTATACTGTACACGGCAAGCGCGCGTGGTCTTCGCTACTCTAAGAAAAAAGTAGCACCGTTTGGCAAAAGAGTGCATTTTCCTAGTCCCACCTCTCTGTGCGGCCCAATTTTTTGTCAGTGCTTACAAAATGTGAACCGTTTGGCTGATTTCACTTTTTCGCTTTCATCATCTGAGGATCTACTATGAGGCTAACATTTTAGCGTGTAAATGCCAAATTGTATCAGCGTCACAAAAACTTGAATACATGAATGCGGCATTAACACCAATTTATGCTAAAATAATGCCCTTAACCATTTATGTAGGCCACTCTGGAAAGCTTTGCACCAGTATTTTCCCAGCAGCCATTAAAGAAGCGCATCCATGTTTGCACATTTAGCTCAGAGCAGATCCCACAGAACAACGTTTGCTTGCAATGTGCGGTCCCTCCAACTGCGTTTGGGGACGAAGGCCCGTAAAAAACTTCCGATGCGAAAGATTCGGCTCGGATCTGATGGCCAGACTGCATTCCCCTTCCTGCGTTCCAACTATGCGGGGCAAAAATATCAAGCACGCGAAATTTCCTTTGACAGAAAATATTCAAAAGTATGTTTATGTATGTGCAACATTTTAATTTTTAAGCCACGCTGCAGGCACGGGGACAGTTTCCTTCGGTTGCCTTTTCGTACATATTTTGTGAGTACAAACGTGAACTTACACGCATGCTGCGTTGGCAGGAACTAAATCTAGACGGCAGATACGCAAATAATTTCATCGGACGTTCTCGGCATCTGCGTGTATTTACTTGCTTTTGCCTAATGTGTAGAACTATAGCGCGACAACTGGCTCGGCCAACAATGGCCGACCCAGTGGTTTTAGAAATATTTCACAAATTCCGTTCGTTCGCCACTTTATTGCCAGCCAGCGTCCGCGTCGATCCGACGGCCATCGGCGGCGGAAGGGCAAGCGTATCCCTGCACCCGGCACCCAACGGCCCGTGCCCCCTCACGATGCGGAACCTCATCCCGGGTCCCACGGCCCAGCTTCTCTGGGCTCCCTGTGTTCATTAGCAGCAGTTTGCATCACCCTGCACAAAAACGTCAGATGTTATCAATGACTTCATTCTTTATCACTTCCTCCAGTATAGACAGCGTAACCTTCAGAAACCTGCTGCCCACACTTCTACATCTTAATTAGTATGACTGTCACTTCTGGGAGTTCATCTCGGTCTCGATTTGAAAAGACACGGACGCAGACAAAGGAGCGGGGCGAGGAGGAAGCGGGAGGCCTCGGCGCACCTCCTGCACTCCGCTTTGCTCCTTAGTCGAGTGCCGAGGAGAAACGCGGTCGTCATCGCTGGCAAAACGCGGAAGAGTCCGCAGAAGGAAAGTGTGGCCAAGGTCACCACTGTGCCCCGTAACCTTCTCAAACCTTCATGCTTTCTATTGCCTCTGAGGCTGATGCATGAAGTCTGATGTTGTGGTTAAAGATGCTCGCGGACGTGAAACGCCAGCGTATTTACAGCCGCCTTATCGCGATGCAGACAGCGTAATGCATGAATTACAGTTAATGCTTTTACAGTAGCTCGCGGAGGCCGCGTCGCGGGCTAACAAATGGCGTTTGATTTATTCCTTGTATTTCTATCAGGAGCTGATGGGACTTCCTTTGCGCTTCTCCTGTTTCTCTTGCACGTTTTCGATTAACTGTGACTGCGGTGTAGAAGAAGGAGAAACGGAAGCCGCAAGGGCACCCACCGCTGCCTCTTGTCCAGGGACTTGGGAAGCCTTGGGAAACTTCCAGCCAACTATTTTCACTTCTGTTTTCTTCTTCCATTAATAATGAAGAAGAAGCGGTGATTTATTCATGAGGAATTCAAGCTTGGATAGTCAAATGCTGAAGGGCCTCAGACAAACTGACAAAAAAATGGCAAAGCTGACATCTTGTTAGAAAGACATCTGTCCGCATCACGTGACAACGCGGCTTCAGAACAGCGACCCACTAATTTCACAGGACGCCCGTTCTGCTTACAAAGGCGCTTACGCTGGCCTGTGACATTGCGGTTCTCTTCCCGAACGCATACCCGCGAAATTTTCCTTATCGCGCGGCACAAAATTGTATTTTGTCATCGCTGTAAATCTTCACTGAGCCAAGGGCTGAATCTTCCTTTTGACCATCCGTTTGTACAAAATATGAAATATGACATATATTACTAGATTATTCTTTTGTGTTTGAATACGTGTTACATGCGGCCTACTACACATAGCTTCTATATGACAAACTGCCACCATACTGTGACACATTAATTGTTAGTTACATAAATATTAGAAGTTTAAGAAAGTCCAGTTTGCAAATTTCAAATATAGGGATAATAGTGCAACCTCTCCCTGTGAAATATTCTAATGTCTTCTACATATGAATTCAAACCCACAGCCAAACAGCTCAGGTGCTGTGAGGCACCAGTGCTACTCCCTGTGCCTCCGCGCTGCCCCTTTCTGAAGCAGGCAAACTGTAAAATAAATCATTAAGCCACTTTATATTAAAATCTTTGCAGCGCTTTCCCCTCCTGTTTCTTAGCTTAAGGCACCACGTGCTTTTCTCAACCTGCCTGTCAGTCTTCAGGTGAAGCTTCGCTGCACAATTCGAATTGGTCTGCCAGCTCTCTTTCTGAAAAAGAAACAGCGAATAGTAAATAGCATTTCTCAATGAACATTTGTAGGCACAAAAACTTTTTTATTTGACAGTTTGCGCATCAGGGACCCACTGTATAGTCATTAAGCTGCTTTCATTTTGCATTAAAATCTTACCCCGCTGACCTCCCGTACGTATGGTCCATCCGTCAAGCACCTGAGCGTAGTCCACCTCCAGGCCCCCCCGAGCCAAGTCCCGTGCCCAGCTACCTGGCCGCGTGAAATCAGCCGCGCACCGAACCGGGCCCGGGGCCATCTCTGTGCTTTTGGTCGCAACTGTAAAAGCAAGTAATTTTTCTGGAAATGCTGAGTCGGTTCATAAATGTGGGTGCAGATGAGTGCCAAATGTGTCACGTCTGAGCTTGGAATGGAGGCCCAACTGATACGCCAGTTCTCCACTTTGCTCTTTAGCGCTGGGCTGCCCTTGTACAGACGTCACTGCTGAGACGCTTTGGTTTTGTCCCCGAAGCAAAAGTCCCGTCACTGCAACGAGAACACATTTGGCTCAGTCCGACACCCCCTGCTTGAGCACTGACTGATCCGGCAGCACACAAACGTGTAAATTCTGGGAATCGGCGGTTCGTAAAGATCCATGCAACTGCAGGAATTTCCATACCAAAACTGTACACAAGCAGTCGTGATGCTTTTTTCTTTCCTTTCATTACGATGGCTGGTAACTATGGGACCACAAATAATTGTATTTTTATTTGTTTCGCAGCTACCTCTAGCCTTTGCGAATGGCGACAGCTCAAAGGCTCACTTGTTTTTTCAAACGCTTCATTGTTCGCGATGCCTTGGTTTAATTCCAATTTAATTCCAATTCCTATTAATTAGAAACGGAATGCTCTCTGATCAGGATTTTGTTTGCACTTCGCTCCATTTGCCTCATTGTTGATGCTCACAATAGGCGTTTCATCTAAAAATTCAGTACGCAAGCCGGAAAAAGCGCTTTCGCTTCTCACATGTTTGACTTAGCGGTGCCATAGACCTCCGGCACTGCAGTGACATCAGTCTTGAGGAGACGATAGCGGGAGACTGCAGGGTAGCACACCGCACAGCATCAAACGCTGCCTTTTCGATAACGCAACAATTATTAGATCAATTTATTTGCTTATCGGGGCATTTATATAGCAGAAGCGTAACAGCGGATGTTAGATAATGGCATCGGGGCTCAATTTTGATTAACGCCAGCTGGGTATTGGTTTTTTGTATGAGCCGCATCAGCTTTGCGCTATATTAATAACCGTGCAATTTTGCTTATGAAAAATTGTCTGGATTACATTTATTTTTCATATTTATATTTCTAACACCTCACACTGGCACATCAATACAGTGTCATTTATTTTTATATGACAACCCCAGCGGCTTGCGAAGAAGTAAATAGAGTTCCTTTTTTCCTGGCCGGATAAGCTGCCGTCGATCGCAGCCCTGACTTCGGATAAGAGGTTACCTCGAGCGAGCGAATGAGCGAGCGGAGATACGCGGGCCTCCGTGTTAGGTACACGTTGCGATTTAGTGACAAGTTGAACTGCCGAGCTCGGGACCATTACCATCTCATTATTGCGTATTAACATACATTAACATACATTAGCACTGAGCCAGATGTTACTTGGACCTCCACTTGCATTGCTGCTGAAACCAAAGCGCCCAGTTATGCAAGAGCCCCGCTATCGGTGCTGTTTTCATGTCACAAAGACATTTTGGTATTTTGTTGTGCCTCTGAATCTGATTGTTGTGCTAGTCTGAACATTTTTTGAGCTTCCACTTATTTATTATTATTATTAGTAGCAGTAGTAGTACCATGCTATTATTTTTATCGTGCTGCAAACTTGTGGTCATTTCAGCTGACAGTGGTTTGTCGTCGACTCCCAAGTGCATCGTGAAAGAGTCCAAAACTGCGGTAAAGGGGTGGGGAGACAAATGCTTTTTTTTTTTTTTTCCACATCTGTCTTTGTGTGCGTTGGCATGTCCTGAATATTGGTCACCATCTGTGTTGCACGCTTGCTTTTTGGAGCTTTTTTTGATTCTTCGTGTTTTTTTCACACATATCCTGCCTTGCAGGACCTTACTAATGAGATCTGACAACTAAGTAATAATCCATTTTTGCAGTTTTTTTCTCTTTTTTTTTGTTTCAGTCTCATAAATGTTGATAAAGAGTTATTTCAAACAAGTACATCATAATATCCAAAAAAAATTACATTTGTTGATACTGCAATTACGGTTACGATTCTGATGAAAAATGGGATTCGTTCTCGATGCCCTAAATTTATTTTATGATTAAATGTATCAAAGAATAGTGTGAATTTTAATTATATACTGTATACACATAAGTACTGTATGTGTATTTGTAAGCAGCAGCTTGGAAACTGGAAACAAATGTACTCGTGCACATTAAAATAAACAAAGTACCATTTAAATTGACAAATGACAATTTGTCGTGAGAAATTTGAACAACTTTGAAAGCCAGGTTGTTTCTTGTTGATCTCGGTCTGTAAAACTGCTGCCAGCATGGGGCTGCATTATGAGTTGCCGACACGGAGTCACTTGGCGCGCGGCACATAAACAGGGAAATATTGTCTGTGCGCTGTCTCTGCGGCTCATTCTTTGCCGGCGTGTGTCTGCGAGCCAGGGGACGTCCTTCCCGGCCGGTCTATCGCCCCCTCGCCGAACACCACCTCCTACCCGCCACTCCTCCGCCCCGTACCCCTCGCCAGGATGCCACTGTGTCCCTCTCCTCATGGCAAAAATGTCCCAGAGCCACCGCCTGGGCCCCGCTTGCCCGCTCCCATAATTAAATGCGCCCGTCGCATTGTTTATGTGACCGATGGCTGTTAAACGCAGAGGCTGTCACGGCGGGGCCTTACTGTAAAAATGTGAAGCAAGCAAAACTGCAAGGAAGGAGCCCGAGGACTGCAGCTGACATGTTTTCTTTGTCTGAGGCCGGAATTTCCACAGTTTAAAAATACACTCCACCTCATTACAGAGCCGCCTTAAGGAGGAAAACCGTCTGCGTGCGCTAATAAGGCCGGTGTTACAGCGGCTCCGATTTTAATCGGCCCCAACGTACACGAGCGTCCCATAAACCCGGCGCACGGGTTTCGCGCGGTCGCCCGCGTCTTCCACCCCTTCCGATTTTCCTCTCTTACAAACAATTTCTCAACAACACCAATGGTGAGAATCTTAGGATAGCAGCCTCAGATGTAACCGTATTTCTCCGGAACGAAATTTACAGGTGAATTTTAACCGTGGCCGGGTTTCCGCCGCAGGCTTTTTGAAATTCTGCATTTAAACTTCATATTGCATTCAACATGGTTGCACCTAAGGGCTCGGTTCCACTATTCTTGAGCATTTCAGAGCGCCAACATCCTTTTCGGCAGTAAAGTTTTTCCTTCGCAGCTGTTACGAGCACCTATTATTTTAGTAATGGCAAAAACAACGAACGAACAATTGTTTGCATAAAACAAAAAAACCAACTCTTCAGTAACCGTGGCAGCACAGCAGAACGGTAGAGCTCTCGGAGAGTTGTGTCCGCGTCGTGTGCCGTGTCACTCGTTCCGAAACGCGTGCCGTCCTGCAGCCGTTAGATCACGGAGCCACAATTTCAAAAGGCGGGACGACTCGGAGACCCGCAAAGAGGACTCTCCCGAACCCGCTGCCCCTCCGGGCCCACGCCAAGGTGCGCCAGGTTAATGTATGGTAATGCATCATTTATAAAGCGGCTTGTTAGTACATTTGCAGACCGCTGCTTTGTAAAACAATGCAGACTCCCACTGAGTGCGCCAGCAGGTTGCGATAGGAGGCCGTTCAAAGGCGCTCGAGTCCTTAATAGGGCCTGCCTCCTCGACGCCACCTTCCCTACCTGCTGTCCCCAGCCGCTCCCCGGAAACTTGGCGGCAGATGTTGTGGCGCTTAGCCGGCTCTGAAGTGCCTCGGCGCCTCCCCAGCCTCACCAACAACACAGTCAAACCGCATTAGATCTCTTTATTTGTGCCTCGGGCAAGTTCGGCAGTGCAGCTGTGTCCACCCCCGCTCTACCTTTGGTGTCGAAGCCCCTCAGGCAGCAACTGTGAGACCAAAACTGCTCCACCGCTCCAAACTACATCTGCTGACAATCCAGCAGTGTGGCTGCGGGCGGGCGGGGACCCCGGGTCTCCGCGCGGAACAGATGTCTGTGACAACCTGCTTCCTTACACCTGTACGAGTCCTCGAGTCCCCCTGCAGAGCCGCTACTGAAAGATTCATGACCCCGGAGGGTTCCTGTCCACCATCAAAGGCCGCTGCAGCCGCGTGCGTTCGGCTCTCTCTCTCTCTCGTTCTCCCTCTCTTCCTTTCGCTCTCTCTCTCTCTCTCTCTCTCTCTCGCTCTCTCTGGCCGGGTCGCCAGGCCTCCTCGCCCAGCAGTGCCAGGGACTCCTTGCGCTTTGATACTTCACGCTCTCGCTTCATCAAGGACTCCAAAATCCACACCAGAGTTTACGTCTAAAAACAGGAATCCACAAGCCGGCTGGAGACGCGCGGCGTCGCTCTCAGATATCGACTGCATCTTCTGCTTTCTGAGTAACTCGCTGCCGCATGACAGCAGTTACCAGCGCTTTGTCACGGTTTTCAAAAAGCGACGCTTGAACAGGAAGACTGAGTTCCACCACATTTTTCATCGAAAACAATTCTGCACATCAGCTCTGCCATTTCCTCTGCGACGCTTCAGTGCAAAAAAGGCGAAAGACAGCATCTGTCCCTGTCTGCATCGCTGCTGTCTGTATATAAGGCGTGTTTTTTGTTTAACGTAAAATCTGGTTTGCATGCCGAATTTATTTTTATCTCACCTGCTCAAAATAAATGCGCCGAACTTCTCGGAAGGACATCGCCTAAAAAAGGCAGCGCGGCTCTTTCATGATCGTGATTCTGCCATACCTTAGCTTCCAAAATATCTCGACAAGGAAACTGTATTTTTAACATTAGTTTCTGTTTCGCAGCCAATTTCTTGGGCCAGCTCTAAATCAGGGAAAGCATTACTCGGTTTAAATATGTAAAAACTGACATCTCACCGTGGTATTTTTTACAGTGTTTCTGCCTCCACTATCGCAGCTAAATGCTCCTTGGACTTTTTCAGCACAAAGGATTCATTTCATTGTCAAGTGTTCTGCGAGTGTTTTCTGAGCGGCCGTGATTTCAGTTTTTAATATAGGTTTCAAAAGTTTTATATTTTAAGAAATTTAAATAATTAAAGTCTTTCACATCAGTGATATATTCTGCATGATTAAATATTAAATTAAATATTATTAAAATATTAAATGTTATTCTTTTAATTAAATTCGAAATTGGTCATGGATTCAAAGAAAAATGAGCAACCAGCAAATAAAGCTTTTGCGATAGATTTCTGAATTTGCTTATTTGCTTGGAATTTTAAAGGAAAACCATGATCTGAATTTTAAATGAATCAGCAGCACATTTGTAAGGGCTCTTTGATACGACTGGAATTTTGAACATTTCGAGTTTAAAATTGGGATTAAGGCCGCCGAAATCGTTTCAGCGGAGTGCTGTTCTGCAGAACTCGCTGTCTACAACTAGGATATATAATGATTTATATTTTATTAGTGATTTATTTGGACAGTGCATGTCTTATTTTGACTTAAATATTTGAGCGAAAAGCAAAAACAGCAAACAGCTGATTTTAGAATGAAGCAAAAGATATGAGTGAAAGCAACACAAAGGCAAATGAATAAATGGGCATTGCTGGAGAGAAACCCAGATCAGCATGGGACATTTCTGTATCACTGAGTAAACCCCATGCTCTGCCCCGAGCTAATACCGCACCTTAGGAAATGGCCGTGAGTCACTTTTGATGCCGGGCACTTTGGTTATAGACATCTGGCAAGTAGGACAGTTTTGAATGTTGTCTTGTGCAAAAATTATTTGTTTCTGCCTATAAGGTTATCAGAAAATAATTTCTGAAACGCACTGATGTGCATTAACGGAAAACTTTAATCTGACATTTTTGTGTCCCACCCTGAGACATAAGCACAAAATTACGGACGCTAGAAGAAAGCAATGTCAAATGTTAGTCCAGACGCGATGGAAAGTGACTGACCGTTCAAGTTCTAGGTCCTGCAATGAGCTTCAGCTTGCATTTTCTGAGCGGATTTGCAGAAACTCTCCATCTGCGGGTGACCTCAGCGGCCTTGCTTGCCCTCCGATTTTCACATCTCATAACAAGTCCCCATAGGCCCTTAATATGCCTGTAACCACACATTAAGAGGAAATTTAATGTTTTTTTTGTACACCCACTCATATTATATGTGTATCTGGTCGAGGGCTGCAAAGCACTGTGGATCTCTGAGACATCTAACAGAAAGGCCTCAGATAGTAAGATGTGCAGTCCAGAAGAAAAGATAAGTCCGAAAAGATCCGTTTTTATCTGAGAATTCAAAGACAAACTTGGGGGCAACCATCTTAAAGATTTCCTCCAAATTCCCACAACTACACCTCGGGCTGGAATGGTCCGGTAAGAGGCGTTGGTGACCAACAGAGCTGACTGAACGTAGAGCTGACGGACTCAAAACTGGAAGATGAATCCATTAAGATGGCCGTGGCATTCAGTCCATCATCTTCACCACGATTTAAGACAATCAGACTCCATGGCAGACGAGACGGCAAGACCTGTCACGTCCGAGCCATCAGCGTGTGTGGAGAACAAGCATCCTGCTGGATTTGAAAAGACTTTTCGCGTTCAGCTTCGAAACTTTCAACGGTCGGGCCGCTCCTCGCCATCTTCCCTTCAACACCCATTAACGCGTGAACCACCTGATCCGAAGAATTAAAAAGCAGGGCACAAACGGCTCTGTAGTGCCTTTGCTCGGTACAACTACCCACGCTCCTCGGCTCTGTTTACCCATCCAAAGGGGAAGCTAAAGTTTTCTTCAGTTAATGCTTTAATCTGCACACTGGAACTTAAGGTTTTATTTATTTATTTATTTATTTATTTATTTATCTATTTATTTATTTATTTATTTGTGTTTGTTGACTTCTTGATGTTTGGTTGTTTTCGTTGTTGTTTGTCTTACTCGTGGAGTGGAACCACACACAGTCTCCTGAATCAGGGCACATTTCGCTACAAGGTATACTTGGTAACCATGTATGTGACAAATAAATTCTTTTGATCTTTGATCTGAAAAGTCTTCACCAATGTCGCCTCTTACTGAAGGTGCTCGAGTGATTTTTAAACTTGGCTTTTCGATCGGAACAAGCAAATCACTTTTAAAGAATGGGCAGTTTAGCTGTTGTTTGCACTTTATAGCCCATGATATCACAGCAGGGAACGTCTAAATTGCAAAATGAAGAAACATTCAAGATTGCAACAAGATGCCATGAGATATTTTGAAACTGCAGTGACTGAGCAAACACACTGTTGATGGCTAAAGATGAGAAGACAAAGTCAGGAGCTGCCGGACGCTGAAGATGACGCTCGAGCCCCTGCTCCTTCACCGTGGGCAGCTTTTCCCTTTTTGCTTCCCTGCCCAGTATGCCATCTCCCCCACTTTTTTCATAGGTATCATAGGTATGCGGTTATACTGTAGGGGACCGCGTTTACGACAGACCTTTCCCCCAGATCTGCTTCGAAAATATACAGAGCGATGCCGGGGGAGGAGGGGTGCACAGCCATTCGTAGCGGAAAGGAAAAAATGTTCCATTCGTACGTAACGCAAAAGCTCACTGAACTCAGATATTGTTTATCTTTAAAGAACCTTGTATGTCCGCAACAGAACATTTCGGTCTCCGAGAGGTCAATTCACCCTCAAGAATTGTGGTCGAAGTCTATGGACACGCACGGAGGCAGCGGGCAGCATAGCGCTGTCATCCGTTGCCACCTCCTGATGCCTTTGTTCCAGCAGGAACGACCCAGCTGCACAAATGGGCTAAATCACCGTAAGCTGCTCCTGACAAACGTGTCAAACCAACGAAAAAAGTAAGAAAATGGCGGGGCTCAAAAGCGACCCTGTAGATAACTGAGGGAATCGTCTGGGGGACCTTGGTGGCAGAACCGAGCACCGAGGGTCTGAGAGCTTTGTGATGGATGCAAACCGTGCCCGGCGCCCGCTCGGGCCACTTCGCCGGCCCGTTTCCGAAATCGACGACCGGGGCCCGGCGTTCCCGAGCGGCTGCTCGCAAACCGACGCTGGGGCTCTGGTGCAAACTCGGAAAAAACGTACTTGTCCACAGGGAGTCTTTGGGGCGAGCGCGGCTGCCCGCTTCTCTCTTTATTAATTGGATGAGGCTCAGCGCTTCCAAGCAACCCCCCATCATGAAGTCCTAAGGAGATAATTGGTTTGAGTCGGAGGCAGAGGGGCCGCGTGGGCTTTGGTCCAGCCCGCGTCTCAGAGACGAGCGCCCACACCGGGCACGGGGCGCGGCGAGAGCGCAGCGGGGCCACGTAGCCGGGAGTGTCCCGGCAGGAGCCCCGGCCCCGGGGACGACGCGCGTTTGTCGCATCTCGCATCGTACGTGGGACTCCTACACCTTTGCGCGCCTCCACGTGCGGCACTCGGTCCACCGTGGCATTTCCGACTCAGCAAAGGCATTTAAAGTCAGCCTGCGAGATGCGGCGGCTAAGCGGGACAAAAGGGCGGTTGTTCTTACCCAACATTAAGATGAGAATAATAATGGCACCTAAGGCTAATACACTTACTCGGCCCTTGCTAACTGAGTCACCGGCTATCAGCGTCCGCTTGCGCGCCTAACTTTGTTGCTCAAACCGGCGACCGACGTACAGCGCGCACGCAGCAAAAACGCGCAGCTGCCTTCCTGCTGTTTTTCGTTCTTCGAGTGTTGACAAAAGCGGCGCGAAGCCACCGACCTTCGATGCTCATGTTTAGACGTTCATAAAGATCACTTTGGTCCCACAGAATCAGAGAGACGGAATTTCTCAGATTAGAAGAAGGGAGGATCACTGTAACTCGAAAGTACCGTTGCGTTCATTTCTCTTTTAAATAACAAATAAGAGTTGGATTCGCACCCACTTGCGGCTGTTCTGTGTAAAATCCGCCAATAGCGGTTCGGAGGCTCTAGGTGTAACAACTGACATGAATTTAGGCTGACCCCACGCTGAAAGATGACCGCTTTTACAATTAACCTCCGATTTATATCTCATAAACATATTGCAGGACAAATAAAGCACAGCCCATTTTGCTAGAAAAAATGCCTGACAAGCAGATGCGGCGAAGATCGAAATGAAACGCAAAACCGCAGGGCACTTAACTGTCTGAGATTAGCCTGAGCTGCAAAAGTCCCCAGCAGGTCAGCGCTCCCATATGGCCACCCCATTACTGCCCAATTGGGTTTTATAATCCATTCCCCTTTTCCTAAACACACCGTGTAATGCCAAGCTGTTTCCCAGCTTAATAGGACAGCACATACGTGGCAGGTAACATATTTGCAATAAATAAAAATTCACTTTCAGATCCAGCAAATTAACCTTTCTTTCTTTTTTTTTGGGGGGGGGGGGTTGTAATAATCAGAAGATCTCGATTTTAATCGATCATTCACGAAATACAAGATTTCGGCTGCTCTGGCACTTGAATTTTTTTTCGAATTTCAAACTGCACGTGCGGTTTGCGCAGATGAAACACCCGTAAAGATAAAACGTCTTTTCGATGAAGTGAGCCGGATTCCTTCCCATTATGCATTTCAGAAGCAGTTGTTCTGTGAATTGCGTTTCGCTCCGAAGGGGGTTTGTTCTGTGCTGTAGTTGTGACGATGAAAACCAGCATCATCCAGTTTAAATATTAACAACGCACACATGGCCCTCTTTCTCTTCAAGTCCCCAATGAAGCCAAGCAGTGGCTCCTCTACCAAGACAAACACAGCCACATCCAGATAAGCTGTAGGGGGTTTATATTTTAATGTGTTTGTTGGTTTTCCAAAATATGCTTCCATCTTATCCAGAAAAATCAAATCCCAGCTGGGTTCTAATAGGGCATTGACTCATTGTCTGACGGCTGATGCCTTTTGTCCAATTTCTGACTCCGAAAGTCAAGAAAGGTCCAACTTTTCTTGGGATGAATGAGGTGAGGCAAAACCACGGCAATGCGCCCTCAAAAAACGATTTTTACCCACATTCGTCCAACACGACTCATCATAGGGCGGTCGATGCGGTGCCTTAAACGCCTTTCGAAGCTGAACAGGATGAAGAGCAAATTAAGGAGGAAGTCCTTCGGGCTTTTTTATTGTCTTCATTTCAAGTTATTGCGGTGCGGAACTCAGAAAGACCGCAAGAGATCCACCGAAGGGCTTGAACTTACAGACAAGGCTGCACCCGAGGTCCAAAGGCAGAGCTACAACGCAGAACCGAATGATTATTTTTATTATTTTTTGTAGTGTCATATTTAGCACACTGCCCAAGGCGGCTTCCTCGGCGAGATACACTAAGTTACCAGCTATACCAACCGTAAGTGCACTTTTAGGCATTGATACTGTGGAAGACAAAAATTATACTTCAGCTTCTGTTGGTTCTCTGGTTCTGTTTCTTGGATTTGCATTCGCCTCACCGTCCATTTTGCTATAGAAGCTCGGACACCGTAGCCTCTTTTTCGAAGAGAAACCTGCTGGCCAGGAGTTCTCAAAGGGACCCGCTGTGCCGAGACAACCGACGAAGGCATTCGTTTAACTTCTCAGCTGTTTAATTCTCTCATAGTACAGTTTTAGCTGTGGACGCACTTTTATAGGCACGGTTGCAGTTTACTATAGAGAATGACCGCTGACAGCTGAGGAGATAAAAACAAAAAACCTTGCAAATACAAAGAAAGGGGGGAAAAATGAACCGCTGGAGATCTAAATGCCGGTGGCTGCCACTACTCCTAGATGAAATCCTTGTGGTGGAGCGAAGATGAACATTTGCAGGGGCGGTTAGGGGCCGTCGTAACACATAAAATGGAGACGCTCCCTACACTTTGTGTACACAGAAGCGTTGCAGGAAGCCTTGCTGTCTCTGCTCTCTGCTTTGGAGATATCTGTGAGGACGTCACGAAAAGAGTAAGAAACTGCAGCAGCAGCGGTTGCTCCCCACTCCAGTGGGAGAACAAATGTGCAGGTGCAAACGTAAGTTTTGCGGTCGTTCAACACACCTTCCGACACCTGAGCAGATTGGCCCTAAATGGCAATATGGGCTCCTGCAGGCTGATCGATTATTAATGAGCTTCGGTCCCTGTCCTGCTGCTGGCAGGTGTTGGGGGCTCGGCTGTTGTTCCACTGCGGTTGCGAAAACGCAGGTGAGGATGCGGCAACGAAGAAGCGATGCCGCTTAACCTTTGCGGGGGGGCAAGGCGAAGAAGTGCCGTCAGGGGCCGGGGACGAGCGCCGGGCCGCTTGACTGACGCCGCAGCTGTCACAGCAGATGAGGCGCCGGGACGAACCTGCCGCCTTCAGCCGAGGGACCCCCTAGTTTGAGGACAGGGACGTCGTGGCAAACTCCGTCACGGCAGGGCTTCGCTAAAAATGGCGACGTGTGACTTTGTGCTGGGAACTTTGGTCTCGAGCAAAAAAAAGGAGAAGCAACACCGTGCTAGACTGCGCAAAGACGGTCGCTGGAGCTGCGTTACAGCTTTTCTTTCCTGAACCAAAGATGGGAAAAATGCCACTGGCCTAGGCGTACATTGCAAGGATGCTCTACATGCCAGCGGTGACCGTGCGAGCGCAAACAGATGGGCAGAGACGCAACTCCTGGGTGTGTGCGTGTGTGTGTATTGTCAGACCACGGTAAATTATTGAAACAGCACCGCAGGAAAGGGAATCGCTGCATCTGTCGTACATCCCTCCGCAGCCCATCACCAGATGTCTTTATTCTCCGCTTACACCACCGAACCACTTAATGGGTCACAGTCAGAAGCCAAGAGTAAATTAAGCGAGAAGGGGAAAAGCACAACTTTACTTTCCTCTCACGCTCAGAAGTCGCAGCGCTTCGAGGCGCTTGTTGCGCGCAGTACAAGCTCATTCTACAAAAAAAGACTTGAATGAACAAATGCAGCTGCTGAAAAAACTGCCTTTTTCAGTTCACCGTGGGTAAATCGGAATGAAATAGCAGGTGGGTGGAAAACTTTTGTCCTGCCAGCTAAGGTAAATTATTGAATATACTGCATGAAGCACACTTTATAGTCCTTTAGCACAGGTGCAGCACTGCAGGTTTCGCCGACGCTCGGACCTGTTCTGGGAAGTCTGCGGTGACAAAGCGAAGCGGCACCGCATGGGCTGAAGTGGAAGGCATAAACGCTGAGCAATCCCCTTCCGGGTTCTCTTTTTTTAAGATGTCACACATTTTGAAGTTACTGTCTCTTGGCTCCTTCTTATTTTTCCTATTTTATTATTATTTCTGCAGGAGCACGATGAGTAACCGATCCTAAAAGTGTTCCGAAGAACCAAACAGCTTTGCTTTTGTCACACTTTCCATGGATGCAGTGTGGGCTCCAAACCTGGCGGACGAACAAGAAACTGTGCTGTGGGGCAGAAGTTCCTAAGCGATTATCTGTCGACGTGCGACGTCGTGTCGCTGTTTCGCAGGAGCAGCTTGAGGCTTCTTCCCCGCATGCCCCCGGCACTTGCTGGCTGCCTGAGAAAGACCGTCCCGCAGCACCGCACCTGGCTTCTCCTTCAGCAACCGCAGGGGTTCTCCAAGCACCGAGACGGTCCCGATGCGCCCGAGAGCACCAACAAAGTGTCGAAAACTGCCTTCGGAAGGACCGACTTTGCCACTTTGTCTGCGCTGCTGTTTTATGACGATGGGAGGGCCGAAGCCCTTTAGAGTTTGCGGATTCCCTTTTCGGAAGCAGCGATGAGGGTGCCGCTTTTCAGCTGGAGGAGAACAAATCATTTGCTCTTTTCCAGCGACTGTAAGCAATGACTTTGTGTCCAGGAAGAACTTGGCATTGGTTAACATGGCAGGCAATTGAATGACATGTTTAAATCACGTCCATCGATTGTCATTAAATGTACTTGAAGCGTAAAAAATCTTCGGTAAGAAACCCGCTTTGTGGAAAAAGCCACGTGCTGTGGATGGTTCTGTTTTGCCACACCGATGTGGCTTTTTGCGCAAAGCTGTTTGTTATTTCGAGCATCGTGAGTGTAGCAGCGAAACTGTACACTTTAGCAGCATTATTTTTACAGGCACGTTTATGCTGCTGGAAAGAAATCAAAGTTAAGCATCAGGTACAAGGAGCAGAAAGGAAAATACGCCAGTGTTTATGGGGAAATTATACAGGACCATTACGTTGGACAATGCTCCAATTACCATATAAAAAGGCTTATAAGAACGGTCGGTCACAGAAACACTTCAGCTTTTATAGAAATGCGCCAAAGGCAAGCGGTGACAAGGCCTGCACGCAGCCGTATAAGAGGAGTATTTCGGCTACGGAGCTGCCGTCTGGACAGAGGGGCCGAGCATTAGCCAAAGTGGATGATTTTCATAGCGTACAACACAGAAAAGCCAAGTATGAAGGGTATGAAGAGTATGAAGTGTTTCGGAACTGCCTCTCCAGTTCAGTTTACTCCATCCGGTGCTGTTTCATTTGCGCCGTTTAGCTTTTCTTTATACTCGCTTTGTGACAAGGGTAAGCAAAAGTGCAAGGCTAGGCCAAACGTGCTATTTTGTTCTCATTCCGAAATCGGCTCCGTATACGCGGAACCGCCGGTCTGTCTGCAGACGCGTACGCGAGGTATCCGTTTCCCCCAGGAGCGAAACCCACCTCAAAGCCGGATGGGCCGTTGCATCGGACCGACTCGATCTCACCGGCACGGCGGGTCAGGATGCTCACAGCAAAACTTTAGGACACGGCTCAGACGGAGCACATTTTGGTGCAAAAATATTCACGCTTTCAGAACGCAGAAGTTCAGGCCATTCGTCACAGCAATTTTACATGAAAGCGAATGCAATTTTTTCTCAAAATACGTCAGTTAAATGACTTTGACTCTATTGTTTAGTCAGAATCATGAACTTTATGTGAAGTTAGACAAACTGTCAATTGATTCTTTTTACCATAAAGATTCTTAAAAACACTAAAGCTTTTCTCCTTACTGATGTTACCCCCAATTTCAGCTTATTCATCTTACACCTTTGCAACACAAACTGGAACAAAGTGTTGGATTTTTCTTAAATGGATCACAACACGGTCTCACCTGCGAGCCTTTTTCATGCTTCTTTTTCCATTTAAAGAACAATAAAGCTGTTCAGGACTACAAAGTAGATCTTCATGACCGCAGTCAACTGTTTTCCTGTCCAGGGTGTCATTTCCAAGGTTAGGCTCTGGCCTGCTGTGAACCTGACCAGGACAAAGCAGTTACAATGGATGGATGGATGGATTCTCATGAACTCCTCAGCGGATGGTGTGTATTCATTACTCTGCTTGCAGACTCTGTTGTGCAACCGCACAAATCTTCAGAGCCCAAGCGATGCCGGAAATTGTATTACATATCCACTGAAAAATGACCCCAAGAATAAAGGCCGCACGCAGTCATAAAGAAGGGGGATATCTGCTGCCTAACATGCTTGTATGATCCGTTGCCATGGAGCCAGTAGAGAGGACTGTATGATGCTCCAGCCAACTTCTCACTGCATTTTGGTGCAGAAGAATGGGCACGACTTAAGAAGGAAAGAAGTGTCAAAGATGTTATTTTGTTAGAATATTAACCTAAAAACAATGGTGGTTAACATGCAATGTACACATATTATGCAGAACGGTGTACTCCACAAAGACAGGCTACATGTTTCTGCGACTCTGTTCATGATGTAAGACATACTGCGTCGCTCCTCCGTTCTTCCTTTTACCGCAGGACCACAGTAGCACTGAACCGAATAAAAGAGAAGTTGAAAAGCAAAAAATGTAAATCGACATAGTAATGCACATAGATGGATAAAAAGAACAAACTCAAGGAACTCGGGAAACAACAGTTGGAAGACTTTTTTCAGGATTTTAACTATTTTTGTATATCCCCCAGTTGCTGTACAATAAATGTATGTGGAACCTAATTAAACCACAAGAGATGAACACAAACTGTTTTCTGCCTTTCCTCAGATATTCCGCTATGTATTTTCGCAAGAAAGCGTACAAGCAGAAGCAGTGCTTTCTTTGCAGGGAACGGAGTACAGTGGAAAACAATGTGCGAAACGCATCGCTGTTTGTATATTTTTACATTGTGTTTTAAAAAATGTGTGATCTCGCAGCGCTGCTTCTACCACTTTCAAGAAAATGTTTTAAAAGTGCAGTGAAAAGAAGGAAAATGTCCATTCATAATTCGGACAGCAGCTTTTTTATTATTTTACTGGACAAATGAAAAAAATGTTGCAAGTGTGTGCAAACTGCCTGGCGATACACAGTTTAAAACAAGTTCAACAAATGGGAAGCATCGCATTACAATTGGCTGCCACTTTATGTACCGAGTCACTGCTTTGGCAGCGTCACCTCAACATAATGTTGGATGGCTGAGCCCCTGATCCCCAGCTATCCACTCCAGTCTCAGAGTGACAGTCGGCGGCGGAGTGACCGCAAGCCGCAAATTCCTCTGTGGATATTTGTCTAAATATTGTCTTCTGTTCAGGCCAATCCTGCTTTTTCACAATCTGATTTTAGACCACGGTCCTATTTGAAGCAACAAGCAGGAGAATAACTTTGTTGCATTTGCAGAGATGCAGCTTTAAACAGAAATTCAGTGCCTTTTAACTATAAGGTACTGTAGTTGTAATGTAAACGGTTGAGCCCAAACTTTAACCTGAGAAACTTGTGCCCTAATGCTTTCTGAAAATGCTATTTGCTTCTCAAAAGCTGTCACAAGGCCATGTCGGGGGCGCAAAGACACGGCTGCCGTGTCAAAATCCTTTCCCTGCACAGTCATCGTGCCTCTGCCCTCCTGGACATCAAAGTTCCTTCTGGAAGTACAGGAGACTTCTTTACAAACTGCTAAATGTGCGAGTAACCGCAAGTGTGGCTTTAAACATCTGATGGAAAATTATTCTCACAGTGCAGTCAAAATATTTTAAAAGGGAAAAAATGCAGCTCGCATCCAGAATCTCTTTTCAAGCGAACGTGTTTTAACATCCTTTCCATTTTCGCTTTTTTTTTTTTTTTTTTTTACTTTTCGCTAGAAGTGAACGTCAGCATCGCACAGCGGTTCGGTAAACACTGACTTTTGCCTTACTTTATGCCGGATAGCTGCGCTTGACTGCTTTGCTCTTTTGCAAGCGCGGTACAAAACATTGGCCCACGTACCGCACTCCTGCTGCTTACGGTGTGCTTTTTACACTCCTTTGAGCGTGCGTATTTCAAGTAGCCGTTCCGCCTAATTGTAAAATCATCCGTCACGCTTACACAATGCATAGGACACAAGTCGGTTGGAAAAAGAAGAAGTAAAGATGCCATCTGGATGCAACACGTCCAGAATCACCCGCACAAATAGTCAAAGAACGGTAGAACCGCCCATGTGACCGACGCGATTAAAGTGCGGCGAAGGAGGATGCGTTCGAATGGAGGAGATGACAGGAAGTGAGTTGTCACGGCGTGATTCACTCTTACACAAAACACATCTTCATATATTATATTTTGGTACCTCTCGCCGCGAACATTGCCATTATGTTGTGAAAGTAAGAAAAAAGTGGCATTTGCTTAAAATATGCAAAAATAATCACAGATTGGCTAAGTAATGGGGCTAAGTAATAATAAGATGCCAAATGACAATAAAACATGTTGTAAAGCAGTTGACAGCTGAATGCCGTGTCTGTGGGACTGAGATTTTGCCAGGCCAGGATGTTGCTTATTACTTCATTTTTCTGTTCACTCCATTTTTCTGCTTAAATTTTATCCAAATGATGGACAAGTTAGAGGAAAAATATACACAGCGATAGCAATAGCCTCTCTGCAACAGGAAAAGACTTATACTACTACCGCTACTACTTCTAATAATAATTTGCATTATTATTATTATTATTATTATTATTATTATTATTAAAGAATGCAGCCAATTTAGAAAGGTATTGTACATATTTCTGTACATTTTCCAGGATTAATACTGCTTACTCAAAGTTATCTCTAAATATATTTCATTCTCTTTTGTCAAACAAGCACAGAGGGAATTTGCGCAGTAAGACCGAGACTGCCTTTTTGTGGCCTGACCTCGAAAACTGCGAGGCATCCGAACATAAGTAGAGGTGCCGCATTTGCTCACCCACAAGACACATGGCACAGCCGCCTGCCACCCCCACGCTTCGAGCACAGAGCCTCTCAGCACCGCACTCACACTGGGGGAAGAAAATGACACCTAGGCCAGCTTGTTTAACTAAATTTGGTTCCTTTTGCACTTTACCTTCGCCGTGCACCGCTGAGCACATATCGGCCGAGAAGCTTCGAGGGAGCCATTGTCTATCGTTGGTTGCGTGCGTGCGTGCTGGGGTTATTTAGCCTTTTTCTTATTTTTTATGTCGTTCTCCTCAACATGGGAGCTGCGTGAAACAATTACAGTTAAGGAGTTTATTGCAGAGGGACACAAATACCAAAATTTAATGCGGAAGAAAGCCGAACAGCAGAGCATAAGGGGGGAAAACCTGATAAGGCTGAACGGGAGGAAGGATAGGCTCAGCCCAAAAGGTTAGAAATGGACACGGACAGTTCTGAAAGCTGCGGCAGTCTAACATGCGCAGTTTTTTCCTCCTTTACAACTAGTTAGCCGCGGCGCGCATCGGGCTGGGTGCTATTTCACACCTTGCTTCGAAAAGGGAAAATTAGCACGTTAATCCTTTCTGGCTTCTTCACAGCTCCTTCGCAGAAGGACACTGCGCACAAGAATTTACATATGAACCTTTACAACTACGTAGCATTGCTGTGCCGTGGGATCTTTCATGTAAAATCGTCTCAAACTTGCTTGCAGAGATTAATAACTGCTTGAGGTAAAGCAGCAAATAGCAGGCTGTAAGCCCGCTCTGTCCCCCGATGGCTTTGGCTATGTGAACATATTGAAACTGCAGAAAAGATTCACGGCATGTCCTGCGCTTGTGTTGGATTTAAAATTCATTTATGTGGTGCCGGAAAGGTGGCAGGAGGCACTGTAGTGGTTACAGCCGCCGGCTTGAAATAAAGAAGCTCGGATTTGAATCCTACGTGTTGCTGCGGAACCGCTGAGCAGGGCCCCTAACCTGAAGGGTGCCACGTAAATGGGGGAAAAAGCCATGAGGCGCTTAATAAAGGGCCACAGCACTGTACTTGTCTCTGGAAGAAAGTGCCGGCAAAGCGAACGTGATTACCGAATATTGTGCCGAGGCTGAAGCGTAAAAGCCGAGCGTCGGGACTTTAAAGTCTTGCTGCACCCTGTGTGCTGCACATTAAGTGCGTTTCCCTATTGTATGGTCTATGTGTGGATATGGATCCCCCAGTACAAATGGCCATCCTCACAGCCCAGAAGACTAATCCTCTCTGCCACCCACTCCCACCTGGTCCCATTGCTATTTTCCTCAGCAAACCAGTTTATTTTGGCTGGGTCGCCACCATCTGTACTGGCACACACATTGAGTCAACATTACATAAGTTCAGATTCACCACAGAAATCTCTTCTTTTTTCACCAAATTCTTCTCATGAATGTCTGGACTTTCGCTGTGTCTAATCTTTGTTTATGACAGGAAACTTTACATGGCACCGTCGCCGGTTTAGGGGTTCTTGTCTTATGCTCGCGCTTAATTGTGCCCCGGAGGGAATGGATGCACACATTTCCAAAGATCACTGCCTGCGTGGCTTGGTTTCAAGGTCTGCTGTTTTATGAGCCGCGTTTCAGAAGCTTTGCCATTAACGTTGAGCTCAGATCGAGATACCGCATTCTGTAGGTGATGTTGGCAGCGATCAAACTGCACTTTGATTCTTCTGCCACAAAAAAACCCATTTCCTACCCAAAGTGATTTTCCAAGGGCATCGATGCTTTGTATACAGTACATTTCCTTTTTCGCTACCTTTATACCTCAAAGGATGTTCACTTTCTTGCACAAATGATGAGTTGCATCTTTTAAATCTGTGACAGTTTCTTTCCCTGCGATGCTGACTAAAAAGGAGGTCTAATGGTTCGCTTTAAGGCATATAATGCAGAGCCAGAATAAATCCAACTAAAATTATTAATGCGCGTTAAATATGTAAGTAAAAAAATTTACCAGGTGCTTTGGTGTCTTCCCGCAGTCCAAAGACATGTTTCATTCTGCGAATGTGCACAATGCGATTTGTATCAACCCTGCGCTTCCGTGTAACCGCACCCCAACAAAAGGACCAATTTCAAAACACTTTGCAGTTCAAGGGTAAGAATTTCAAAGATGATCACAAACCATGCTGTGCTATTCTCAATGGCAGAAGCGAATATTACCAAGGAGCCACAGATGGATACGGAAAAATGATCAATACATCATTTAAAAACAGGAGAAGGTAGCAGAGGAGAGGAAACAACAACCTTGAAGACGGTATGAGAGGAAACCCCTCGCTGGAGGATTCGCTTTACACAACCAGGAGGAAATGTAAGCAATTTGTAAGCAATTTCAACATGGATCGGCTGGTTCTCTGGACGCCCAGGGTGGCGTCTGCCGGTTCATTTTTAGGACATGCAATGATTTCAGGAAAAAGAGCAAACTTACTTGCGTACCAGTGTTTCCCTTTAGGTCTGGTACTGCAACTTTTTAGGAGGCCTCTTGTACTGCCTGCCTCCATAGTGCACGCGCTCAGCTGGAGCTGAACGGGAAAACTCATCCTTGGGGGTGTTTTTTAAACGCGGTTCGGATTCACCGCCGTCCTTTTAAATAGGAGAGCACTTTAACCCAATTTATACTCGTATATAAATCAACCAAAGTACCTGGAAGTGGAGCTTAGTCTGTGTTACGCTGCTGTCCGTGTTTACTTGGTGCAGAGCTGTAGTGCCGGGGCCCTTTTTCTGTAAAGTGGTTCAGTCCGTCTTCAGTGCGGAAGGGAAGCAGTTTAATGGGCTCGTCTGCTGCTTTGAAGGAGGCCGGCGTGCATGCCTACCGGTGGTAGCTGTAGACCTTTTGAAAACACTTTGCATCGAGTCGGTTCCTTTTGCTCTCCTTATTTTGGCGCTTTGATAAACGCCTTTGCCGCTCAACTAAGGCTGCAGAAAAAGCCTGGTGGAAGTACACTCACCCGTCACCGAGATGTGAGGAGCGACACCAGCCCGGCAGCGTACCGCACATGCAATACAGAACATTGAACTATCGCACTCACGGGGTAGAGGTTCAAATCCCCCTTCTCCTCTAGTACCCTCGAGCAATGTATTTAGGCCGATAAACAATAGCCCGGCCGTATAAAAGAGCGAATCGCCCGGCGCGCTTCGTAAGTTGCTCTGTGAAAAAAGGAAGAGCTACACGAACGGACGGCTAAGACACAGTCTGTATAGATGCAGGAAAGAACGTACATGCTTTTGTCATCGCTTCCTTTTCCAGACGCAGTAAGAATCACAACACATCTGTAATAAGCGTGCGCAAAACTTATGAAACGTGACAAAGTGAGAAAACAGTTAATGCTTCATGCGGTTTTCTAATGGATCAGAAAAGAATTAAATTTGAATTAATGAGTTGGAAGAATGTAAATTTTTTGGCACACCGCTTTGATGCGCGGTACACGAAAAGCCTCTTACGCATTCGCAACGGTGTGGATGTGGTTAGCGCGGTGCATTTATAAAAGGAGAACCTTCGACTATTCGATTAAGGTGATACGTTTTAAAATGCATTGGATTGAGAATAAGTTTTATTTTCACCAATTTGTCATGGACTTTTAAGGTATAATAATAATTAGAAGTGACAGTTAAAGCAACGCAGCGAAATGCAAAAGGCAGCGAGGTGAGGAAAGCGGTTAGAAACAAAAGCGTGACAACGCGTGGCGCGGCGCGCGCAGCCGCCACGTTTCGCACAAGGGAAACCGAGGGACCCGTGCCTCTGAGAAGCGGGATCAAACAGGAAGCGAAGCAGACGTTTCGGCAAAAGTATACATAAGAGGGCGTAAGTGTGACGCTCGCTCATATTAAGAAAGTGCCTTACCAATTTCCTCTTGCGTTCAGCTAATGCATGTGATACATTTTAGGATATTAAATTCGTGCTTTACTGGAAATGTAGTTTTATTTTTCACTCTGCCATTTGTGATTTAATTGTTATGACTTTCATTTCAAAGTAAGAGCAGAGCTTTTAACAGCTTTAATACTTTATTCTGGTCCATTACAGCCACACCCTGCTAAAAAAGAAGTAAGCGGGCTAATACATGGCCAAACGCAGAATAAATGAAGAGTTAAAATTTGTCGTATTTTCGAGTCATGCTTCGATTCGGGCTGCTAAACCGCGTCATGTTCGTATGAACATCGCTGCAGCAAAGATTAGCAGAAATCCCGGATCTGAGGGCTCACCGGGCGTTCATTTTGACTCAGTCTGCTCCGTAGCAAAAACGCCGACAGTGTGTAAAACCGGGTGGTTTTAACATTCGTAAACCTGCTGCCTATCGTTCATGAACCTGAGAAGCGCTGCCCTGCCACGAAAAGGACCCGGGTTTGAAATGCCTCCGCCTCCCTGAGGAAATGCGCAGAAGTTCCCCGCGTGCTGCATATACTGTACGGGCAAATATTACTCATTTGACATAAACAGCACGCAGTGTTTTCAAGTAGATATGTAACCACCCAACACTGTAAGTCATTGAGAAGAAAAGCATCAGATAAATAAATAATAAGAACAAAAGTGCCACCCAGTTAAGGACTGAGCCGTCCCAGTAATTTTACTCCCTGCAGAGACATTTCTCCCTTTGACAGAATGTCGTGGTTGATGCTTAAGTGGATTAAAAATGTGTCCCTATTAATATACTTTCAGCTGAAACTTGTTACGGAGTCACTTTGGCAGTCACCTCTCGGTCTTAGCGCAAAGCAACCCTGCTGACTTATCGTGTATTTCGGCAGCGAAAAGGAGCGCAGGAAACGGGAGGCCGTGAGGTTCGGGTGCAGCTAAACGCAGCGGAAGGTCGAGAGAGCAAAAGTGATCACCGTCAAGGGGAACGCGAGAGTCCTGAGAATTGAACAGACCCCATGGGAGCGATAGCGATGGTGACAGCGCAAAGCACGGCAACGTGAGCCCTGTTAACCGTTTCTGAGTCCGAAGGCAAACACGCGAGTGAAGACGGACATCGGGATCAAAGTTCTCCGTGCGCTTAAAACCCGCAAGCGCACCGTAGGGATGCCTTTCCGATGCAGCCCGGCTTGTTTTAACTTTTGTTTTCCGCCTCCTGCCGACAAACAAAGCAAAACGCTTGACATTTAACGCACGGCCAGGCCCTCGCCCCCCGCAGCCTCCCCAAAGTCGCCTCTTCCGGCGCATCGGTTGCAGGAATAATCTGGCCTGAAAGGAGTTAATTGTTGCTGTTGCTCAGCCTGTCAGCTTAATAAAGGCGGTCCAGCGAGCAGCTCCTCTCCCCCACCGCAGACGCGCTGCAGCGCCGGGCAGGAATCGAAGTAGACAGAGCTGCGCTCGCCGAGGCTGACCCGCAAAGAAGACTCAATCAGGGCAGTTAGCAGTGCTGCCGTCTGACTGATGTGCGGCAGCAGCCCTTTGCAGCCCTCGCCGAGAGGAAGGGGCCTTTCGTGGGCTTCGTCCTGCTTCACCCTGCAGGGCCATGACTTCAAGCACGCAAGCCACCTTTAACCAATTTCCATCTGCGGTACTGGAGTGCCGCGCCTTTGCTTTTAGCCGTGTGCCGCGGTGTCGAGAGCGATGCTGTGGAACTCCGTGGAAAGTTGCGTAGCGTATTATCTGCGAGCTCCTGCCTTTGTCACCATTCAGGAGCAAAAGGGTTCTGCTTAACAGATCCCAGCGGCCAGTTTTAAAATGACGCCACTTTTCTGAAGGAAACAGAGATGAACTGCTGTGCAACTTAAATGTGTTGGAAAATGCACAGGAGTGCACTGCACATTTTTTGTACCCTTTGCTTTACATTTCCATCATTCATTTAGCAGATGTAGATTTTTGCCAAGTGGTGCACAGTGATTCTTACACAGACAACTTGCAGGGCAAGATACACTGCACTAAACTGTACAAACTAAGTATAATAACTAGTTATAATGATAATAACTGATCATCTGTACACAGAGCATCATAGCGAATGCACAGAGAATGAGCACTTCGGCGTCACCGGTTAAGCTGAAACACATAACTTTGGACCGTAGGAAGAAACAAGGAGCCAGACCCAAGTGAACAGAGGGTGAACGCGCAGACCGAACGCGGATCGAATCCCCGTCCGGTCAACCAGCCCGAGCGCAGTGGTTTTATTTGGAATGCATCAGCGATGTGCAGCGACCGGACTGTGAATCCCTTTTGATGGCTATAATACAGTTTCTTTCCAAAATGCTGCCAGCATCATGTTGAATGTCATATGCTGAGACTGTGATTCTTAAGTATGTCTTCGTTTCCTCTTCTTCTGTCTCCTGTTCCACATCTGTTTACTGGTTTGACAAGCAGCCTTATGCTGGCAGATTTGTCCATCAGATGGGAGTTGCTCTTTCCCTCTGTCGGTTCAGCTTCTTTTCCGCAGCCGCACACGATCCTGTCTCTGTGATGCTCTAAGCATCTTTGCTTTCTTCCTTCCTTTCCTTTCTCTTTACCATAAATACAAACATATGTACAGTTACGTATTATTTTCATAAGCAAAACCACCGTGTAGGCAGAATTAAGTGCCATTTGCCCCCTGTATGTTGTGCAGATTTTCAAAGTTGCCATAATATTGATGAGGGAATAATGGTCTCTGTAGACCAGAACTGGTTTTCAGCAAAGGATGCATAAGAGTACTAAACCCTGCAAAACTGCCGTGTCCCCTTGCCCAGCCTCATACCAAATTCTGAAATCGTGGTTCAGTTTAAATCATATTTCCGAGGCATCTCCCCGCTCCGTTTTGCGACGTCATATTTATTGTCATTGCTACGCACTCACAAAATGAATAGACACAAAGCAAAGTCTGTTTATGACATCATGAGCACAGCCAAGTTTATTTGAATGTATGAAGAACCTGGAGAAGAAACACAGCCACTCGCACACCTGTATGGCATGAACTGGACAGAAGAGCGAAAGATAAGCAGCGCAAGAAACGTTGGTTCGCTTTCCGCCTAAAATTGCTATCGAAACAGCCGGTACTCAAACTTTTGACTGCTGCAAAATATATGCATTCTAAGCTTAAAATAGAAACCAAAAATAATTCCAGGTAAAGGATGCATTATTGTGATAGTGAATATCATTCAAAGTCAACTGGAATTATAGTTTAATGTTGTCTATTTCATGTACATAAAATAAGCATGGGTCAGGAAAGGCTAATATTAGTACACAAGAATTTTTCAATTATTGAAAATAATTTAAATGTCTTTGCTTGGGAAGGTACCCAAATGGCCCCGGTGTCTGCAGCGAGTGTGCACGCAGCCATGTGTTGTGTGAAGATTTACTGCCGGTCTGCCCGTTGGGGCCGAGTGCGTCTCAAATCGTTGAAAAAATGTCTTTTAATAGGTTTACCTACGCAGCCGCACATGACTTTGTACGCGGAATGGCTCCTCACTCAACTTGACAAGCTTGCCTTGCCGCATTTGCTCTCAAGTCACGAAATATCTACAGCATGCGACAAACTCCTCAGACGGAGGGGGACTCTGCGCCTCCTTCTTCACCGGCTCGCCCGACAGCTGCCATTTTGCTACCGAGTGCTGCGCTGCTAGACTCCAATTTGCAGTCAAGTCCAGCGTTTATTTTCTCCTTAGCAGGTACGGCAGGGGTTGCATTTACATGTATTATTTAGCAGACGCGTTTCTCCAAAGCATCTTCCAGTCTCCGGTCGCCTATGATTATTTGCCCATTTACTCAGATGTTTTCATTTTTTCACTTTCGCACTTACTGTAGGGTGACTGCCTGGCTCAAGGGTACTATAGTGAAGCTGAGTGGGCCCTGTGTCTGCATCCTCCAAGCTCAATGGTAGCCGCGCTCCACACCGCACTACTCGGGTTCAAAGCTGCTCTCCTGCTGTAGGACCCTTGAGCGCGCTGCTTACCCGGAATCGCTACACTAAAAATGACCATTACAAAATGGGTAAATAATGGTAAGCGGCTAAGTCACACTGTAAGTCGCTCTGGAAAAAAGTTTCACAGTAACAAAGAAGCCAAATAACTTGTTTGGCAGCAATAGCCCTGTGTCAAGAATAACAGAAGGTGAGCTGAAATGTGTTTTAAAAAATAACAAATTGTCATGGAGACCATTTAAATTTGTACCGATTAAACGAACGATTGAAAACGTCGCCTTTTCATGTTTCGATGCAGATGGAGATGTTGCTTCCGTAGAGAAATTCACAATAAAGACGTTTGTCCTTACAAACAGGTAACCTGCAGCACCCGCGCAGCCGACTGCCGGGCTCATTCTCCGTAAGGCACAAACTGACCGTAAGGAATGTGAAGAAGCGCCGACTTGAAATACGAAACAAAGGCGAGGGCAGCCGCAGCTGTCGGTTTGCTACGCTTTGTTTATCTGTATGATGAATTTAGGAAGGCAGAAAACTCAAAACCTCCACGGACAGCAGCCAAATTGCTCAAAGTAGCATTTCAAGAATCATGTTTTCGGGAGAATATATCAATTTCAGTTTGAACATTTGCGGTGCACGGCACAGCGAACCAAATGCAAAAATATTTGTATTAATAAACCAAATGTGAAAAATGTTAACAATTTAGCGAGTTTGTTTTCCGGCATGCAATTTATTTGAGGCCTGCAAATGCACCAATGAGCCTTTTTGTCTACCCCTCTCGTAGATGATGTGGATGACTCTACTGCAATGTTAAATGTGCACTATTAAGAAGCAAACTGCATGTTTTACCACAGTGCTGTGGACGAGTCCTGCATTACAGACTTTGTCGGTTTGTGCCCTAACACGTCGGTGATGACCTGAGCACCCACGTCTACGCTCTCAGCATCACCTTCTATACAAATAGCAGCAGAAAACGTATGATCTGCTGGTTTTGTGCAATGAGCAGAGGAGGGTATGCTTTACAGTAAGTGCAGTAGAGCCAACAGTGCCGCGGTCGGGACCCTGGTGATCCCCCGATGTCGGTCGCGCTTTCTTTCGGCTCGGTCGAGCTCTGAGGAAGATGAGCGTAAAGGCTTTGACAGTAATGAGGCTGCATGCGTGTAGCAGATCCAAGGGTTTAATGGGCCCATTTATAATACCAGTAAACTCCCAGCCAATCTCAGCAATATTTTACTGGACATTGAGCTTGAATTTCAGCTGGTCTTTGGCTAATGTGAAATGCCACTGGCTTGACGAAAACACACATTGAATGCAGGGTTGCAGTCAAAGTTTGATTTTGTTATGGATCGGGCTGCATACGTGAGGTGACAGCAAACCGTTCTGTAGGAAGACCATCTACCTGGGGCCGCGTCAAGCGAAATGAGTAAAATTAGGTTCCCCGACACTGGTTATACCGGAGTGGTCACATAAAATGGCGAAACCGGCGTTTGGTCTCCGACAACAGCAAAGCTGCCCTGCACACAGCGAAATACGGCTCAGCGTCCTTTTCGTGGCTGTAATATTTCCAGAGTAAATGTTAAAAAATTAAACCGTGCTTTTTTCACCAGGAGGGCTGCTGTATAATGAGGTAAAACCGCCTAAGTACAATGACAGCGCGCCGGACTACGCTCGGCGATGAGGTTAATGATGTGGTCACCTCCATTCGATCTATTCGTGCGTTCCCAAGGTCAGCACGGCAAGGTTCCGCAAAACGCTTTTCAAACCGTCTGACATTTTCGTTCTTTTCGCATATGTCTAGCTGTTATGGCGCTTTCATATTTTTACCGCAATGTTCTGTGGGATGAAGCTGTGCAAATGAATGAGCAGATGCTCCGTTTGTCCCCTAAACAGGGCACCTTAATGAACGACGGGGCAGATTAATGCTGCCGAATTTCTGAGGGCGGCTCTGGCGATGGGCGTTATGGGATTTTAACACCCCGATTTCCATTTGCGCTTTATGTTTTGCAGTTGTCGAAGAACAAGCTTATCGGCGCTGGGCTTGCAATTGGGCACATATTCGTATTTGGTTGTTTCACCCGTGAACAAAGTTGAATTTTCTCTTTGTCACATTAAATCATTTTTATGTGACTCAGTGTCCTGAAATTCCCTGGACTCCCATTAATAGAGCTGCCAAAACCTATATTTACTCTTTATAGCAGAAATGCATATTCACCTCGATAACTTTATCATAGTCACACGGGAACTGAGTTTGTTGACAGAATTAGATTTTGTCAAGATCTTTATTAAATTTGTGCCCGCTGCTTACTGAGAATTAGTACCATCCTTTTTATTAAAGACTGACAATAAGAAGGGCACAAAATCACTCTGCGTGAAAGATCCACATTCAATGGTGAATATTTAGCAACGTTTCTTTCTTCATCGCTCCAGCTTAAGAAATTTTGCCCTCCAGCTGTCATTGCATTATTGCCTCTAATGTCCATTCTTCCTTTGTTTATTTTTCTAATGAAATTTTGATGAACTTTTGGGACAGGGGTTCTTCCCCAAGCTGGCCCCTGCCGGTTTCTGGCCTCGCGGCCTCCCTCCCGGAGCCGACCGGCGAGGATTCCCCACCCGAACCCGGGGCCTCGGCGCTTCAGCGCGCGACAGCTCCGCTTTCTGCGTCTGCGTCCACTGCCTGCAGCTGGGACTTGGAGGTTGACAGCTCTGACAACACTTCTGAAGGTGTTTCGGCATCGCCTGTCATCTTGTCCTCGCCTACATCAAAGCTCCCCAAAAATGATGGCTGGATCCTGTTTAGCCCTCCTGTGGTACCTGTTTGTTTTGGAGGGGGAACGCTAGCGGCTGGGCAGCTCTCGAACCGCCGGTCTCGACGAGCCTTTGCGGTCGCAAGTGGAAGGCATGCTTTTCCCAGACAGAAAAACCCCTAACCTTTGCGTTACAATGACTTGCTGCTTGTTTGGGCTCCAAAAACAAAACGTTTCTTTACTTTATTAGAGATTCCTCACAGAGGAATAGAAAAAGTCTGAATGTGATGATCACTGTGAATGAGAGCTGAGAATTGCCTCTTGCGACAGTTTTAACAAAAAGTGAAATACACTGTGAGTCACCGAGATGCCAAAAGAAGTCAGAACTCTGCTGTCTACACGCGTGCTCTTGAACCGACCCAGGAGTCACTGGGCTATGAAACCACACCCTGGCTGCCAGGCCCTTGCAGGTTAACCACACACGGCCACTCGCTACGGCCAATTTGTAGTCACCGATAAATCCGAGAGCTACAGAGACACGAGGAGAACCATGCAAACCCCACGCGAGCTGAGCTCGAACCCACACCAAGCAAACCCAGGTGCCGCGAGGCTGCAGTGCTACCGTGATGCAGCTGTGTAGTCCTGCTGCCGTTGGCATCATTGCCATTGTAATGTAACTGAAAATGAATGGGTTCTCGAAAACAAGATCCATTCGTAAAGCATATGAGAAGCACAGATATCAGTGAGAATTCTGAAGAGTTTTGCCGTTTTTATTCGGCACGATATTTATTCTTGCGGATTCACACCCTAACACACTAAACTGCTTGGTTAACTTTTCCTTTAACATGAGTAGTATTGTAAGAGTAAAATGATGTAAAGTGTCAAATTTGTCAAAAAATAATGTGGAAGAGCTGAATGTGCAGAAGCAAGACAAAGAAAAGTTGGATTTTTTTTTTTTTTTTTTTGCCAAAAGTGGCCTGAACCCTCATTGGTCCTGAGCAGGAAATGTGAGCGTTTTCTCCAGCTCATTTCTTTGCTGCCTCGTGCCTTTATTATTATTGCTCTTATTTCTGTGAGCCGTATTGTTTGCCCGCAGGGGTTGTGCGAATTCTGCTAGTGCGGCTATCGGCATCCCTTTAGCCCTAAGTAATGGCCTTGTTAAGCAATCCCTTCGGCAGAGACACAATTCAAATGATTACGTCGATCAAGGCGCAACCTCGTAGGAGACGGACAGAAAGGTCAGCGACTGTGCGGGCAGCAGGCCGTGCAAAATGTGCTGGCTTCCTGCGCCCGAACGTCCCAATGTTTCCTCCTGTCAGCCAGAGATAGCGGCACCCGCGTGGCCACGATTCAACACTGCCAGCCTGGGCTTCTCCTCCTCACTGAGGAAGTGAGCAGATGCCCCAGGGGCAGAGAAACCTGGAATATTAAGGCTTGCCATGGTGACTCAGCTCAGCGGCGGACCTTCAGCGTGTCTGGCAGCCCGGCTCCGGGGCCAAGCCGGGTTGGGTTTGGGACCTGCCTCCATTCGCAGCAGTCATCCGGCGCTCCGCTCGACCTGGGATCACCAGGGATGAGGCTTACGGTTAGTAGACTAGCAGTCAGGGAGGCACACTGGCCTCATACAAAACGCCATACCTTCAAAGTGGCTAAAACGTTGTTGCGAAGGACGTGCGGTTGAACAGAGCGGTGTGTCAGGCCCCACATGTTGTCTCAGTGGCACATTTACATTTATTTATTTAGCCGGCACTTTCACCCAAAGTCGCTTACACCGATTTACCCATTTGTACACCTGGCTCATTTCTACTGGCGGTGATTTAGGGCAAGCACCTTGCTCAAGGGTCCTACCGCAGCGGGGGTTTGAACCCGAGCTCTGGCCACAATGCCGCCCCACTTGTTTACAACAGAATGTTCTCAAAAACTGCTGTTTAGAAAATTGTGTAAAATTCTGGGTGACTCAAAAAGCACGGAATGCATTATTCTCTAACAAAAGCATGAGAGTGACATCTCGGCCGCTTTGCAAAGTTTTTGCAAATGTGCCGATTCTGTTTTCCTTAATCCTACAAAAGCTCGCTGTAGTATTTTGTTCGTGTCGCACTTAGTCGATGAGTTTGTGAAAGATTTTAGTTCTTTCTGAGTAACCCAGTAAATTTTAGGTGTCAGGTAACTTATTGGAAGCAAAACTTGTATTTGCATTAGAGAGGATTTCAAAGCGAGCCCCCTCATGCACATAAAGAAGCGCTTCACCGCAGCCCAAAAAGAGCTCCACAAAGAGCGCCGGGCCCAGCCGATTAAAATGACGGCGAGGCGCTCGGCGACCAAAACCAACGTCGCCTCCATGTTAGCGGAAAGTTAAATTTCCACTTCGCGGGAGAATGCGAAAAGGGCAGCGGGGGTAAAATAGCAAGGGGTGGCCGCAGAGCGCACACTGCCCGTGCAACCAAACGGGCGAGCTTGCTTCATCGAAGCGAAATCTTCACTTTTTGCATCCGGCGCTTCTCCTTGATCGTGCACGGCAAAGTGTGGCGAGACATCAGTGTGGTTGTCGGAGGCACTGAAGCATTTTTGCACAGCTCTTGCCGCGCTATTGGCAGTTACAAGCGACCATCGTGTGCCGCCGTGCCAATTTTTGTGAAAACTGGCACATATGGCAGCTGAAGTGCCATATGCCATACAGAATATTTTTTGGCTGTTGCTTCCATTTGTATAATCGCTGGATCCCGTATAAAAGTGCCTCATTATTAATTTATTCCTTCCCTTCCTCTCCAGAAGGACCATTCCATGCAAATATGGTGCGGCAAGTTAATTTAATATGCAGCGTGTGGATTAGCAGAGAGTGACCAGGGGGCGGCTTCCTCGACAAGGACCGCAAAGCTGCTCGAATGAGGTCATGTGTGGGCAGGTAAAAGGGTGTGTAAAGAGCGTGCGTAAAAAGGAGGAGAGCTGAGACGCAGCCCAGCCTCCGACAAACCCTCGCTCTCGGTTCCCCCTCGCGCAGCCGTGTCGGCTCCATCCCTTTCCTCTTCTGCCCTCCATAGGAAAGAGCGAGGAAAGTGTGTGTCACCCCACAGCTTCCTCCTCCTTCTGGACTGCATGTGTGAAATACACACTCTGCTTCACAGAGATTTAACCCCGAGGGGGTTTGACCAGAATGTTCTCCCGTCCCCAGAGGCTCGAGAAGGCCGCTCCACGCTCACCTGAAAGCGATTAAAAGACCAGGAGCGTCGTGAAACTACGCCTTCGGAAACATGTCGAAAACGCCTTTTATGGGCCGCGAATTTACGCACAAGTGGCTGCCAGAATACTTCTCTGAACTGGATTGTTTCGGGAGTTAAATTGCAAGTAATTGCAAATGCATTTAATTACACAAGGCGCAAGCTGTTCACTTGGCTGAAAAAATCACGGACATTTTCTGGGAAAAAAGGCCCTGAAATTGTTATAAATAATAGAAATGAAACCCACTTTGATTCATTCACCACGAGGGCATCGGAGTACAAAGCGTAACCATGATGAGCAAAGTCGCAACTCCGTCCCCAAAAAAATCATCGGCGCCTTCGGCGAACGCTTGCAGGCCTTGGACCACCGTTCGAGTTAACAAGCTTTTCATTTTGTCACATTTTTTGCATTGTGTACTTGCTTATATTAAGATGCCATTTTTACATTTTTACTGAGTCGCACACGTGTTTTTCTGTGAATGAGTGCTGCTTCGGGATAAAGCAACCGTGCTGCTGTTAAATGGCATAGGGGGAAAAAATCATAAATACAGGCTATGACAAACCTTCGTATGACTGTGGCTATTCATAATCAGCCCGCACATTTATCGATGTATGATACAATATATTGCCGAAATTTAGCAAAATGCAATAAAACAGAAACGCTGAATATACTGTATATGTACGCCACTCTTTTCCACACCATATGTGGTTTGCGAAGCACCTTGTAAACATCAGTCGAAACTGTTATAGATTTAAAATGTGCCATCTCTCCCTTATCCCCCCCAAATCCCTATTTTAATTGGTAAAAGCAAGCGTATAATAACTGCCCGTATCTCAGATACAGATTCATTTATTTTAGGCGTTATTAATAAACCGGGTTGGCCCTGCACACGACACTCTGAATGTAAACATTTTCATGCTACTCATTTCTAGTACATTAAAAAAAAAAAAAAAACTTGAATATATTGTTGGCAGATATTCAATAATCGGCATTTATAAATAGGGTTTCGTGTGCAATCTGTTCAAAACATTATATTTCAGAAAATATGTGTGAAGGGTGTGTATGCAGCTACAAGTAAACAGTACACACTGTCATTTTTCTGTTCAACCAGTACATACATTACAGGCAATTTTGTGTATTTTTTACTGGTTAATTTTATTCGCTGTACATTACAATTACCAAAACCCTTTTGTTAACAATTTATTAAAACAAAGAAAACGCATTGCATTATAATAATTTTAAAATATTATGCAGCTCTGCCATGCTGTTTTAAAACAAGCGGGATGGCAGCAGCCGATCTGAAAACACTGGCATTAGCGCGGACATTTGTTATAACACAATGAGAGGGCACCCGTCGTGCCAGAGCTGCTACCAGGAGCCGCATTTAGGGGTGAAGCAGATGGCCACTGACTGGGCGAGCTTTGTGGTTTTAATTCTCACTACTGTATGGGAAAGGTCCTTATCATGCTTGGATGGACAAGAGAGGGGCAGGAGGAGATTTAGAGCAAAGATTATGGCCCATAAATCTTTTTATGCTGCAGCCTCGGAAGAAGAAAAAACATCAAGTTTATGCAAAAAATGAAAGGAGTCAGCTTTTATTCTTATGGCAAATTATACTGTCCTGACCGACAACACCGTGTTCACCGGGCACCTCTTTCACATACAGAGAAAATATCATAAGCAACAGGAATTGCTACTTAAAACAATTCTAAATCGGACATTTATTATTTCACTGCAACCCAAAAAATATATATGTATAAAAGAAAACAGTTACAGGACATCAGTGTATTTGGCTCCATAGTTTAGCATTTCGGTCCGGTTGAGCACCACGTCTGCCCAGCTGCCACGTGAACTCATTATCCTACAATAAGGTAAGAAATAAATGAATTAATAAATAAGTGCATCAGCAGCGGGTTAAACCGCAGCAGCCACGGGTCTGTGACAAACACGACAGCAGAGAAACTCGACCGACAGAAAAATGACCGCAACAAAAAAAACGCAGCAGCAAAGGCAACACAACTTCGTCCGGCGTGCAGTCGTGTCTGTGTGAAGACGGAAGAGGAACTTTGAGAGTCCGGCCAGGCAGCTGTGCTCTGCATACTGAAGGGCGCTCATGTAAGGCGCATTAATGGTCCATTAATAGATGAAACAGGACCCACATTTTAATTTGAATTTTATGACATTCTGCTCTTGGTTCCATTTGAAGCGAGCCGTAAAGAGGTTCTGCCAAACAAAGCTTAGGTGTGGCTGAAAGCAACATTTAGAAGCAGTCATTTCTGAACTGTACATACAGTATATATTTATATACAATACAAGAGTGTTCTGGATTCCATAAGGAGCGACGGATGCTTCCCAAATGCAGTTTGTGAGATACTTTTGCTTTGTGGCACTCGGGTTTTCTCAGCTTTTACCTGGCACCTTCACCCAAACAGCGTGCCGACTAAGAAGCAACACGACGGAGGGGTGTGTTTGCTTTTCCTTCCTCTTTCTGTCCCTCACGGATGTCCTTAGCACCGCACTCGTAGGGGGCAACGCAAGTCGCCCATTCGCCCCGCTGTCTCCGCAAGGCTCGGCCCCACCTTGAGAGCTGCGCTTCGCGTCTGAAGGACTCGTTCTCTTTTCACAAATAATACGAATTTTTATTCGCGCAGTAACTACATTTTCGCAATGGCTGCAAATGTCCTTTTTTAAGCCTTTCACGCAAGTCGAGCAAAAGCCGCCGCAGTCAAAAGTGTTGAAAGAAAAACGCGTGCGGCACACAGCGCCTCCGAAAAATTGGTGCTCGGTAAGGAAAGGGAAGTGGGCCGACCGGACCGGAGCCTTCACGCCAGGCGCAAGGAAAAGGCCTGCGACGCCGGCGAACTGGACCACCGATCGCTTTCACTGCTGGTGCAGAACTGGCCCGAGCCCCCGTGCAGGTTCGGCGGCAGAAACGGCCGAACCGAACTCGAATTCTCAAACGTGGAAGAGTCCGTTTCCCGGTTCTAAACGAGCGCGCAGGTACAGCCCAACGGCTTGGTTTCGACAGCACGATTTCCTTTAAAGAAATACTCATTTTTATGTCAAATTCATCTTTTGTTAGAATTGCTTCAAATATTTCGTGCTGACGTGCGTCTGCAGTTTTTGTTTGTTTTTCCTCCCAATTCCGAAAACGAAACCCGCTTCGCCCCGCACTCGGGCCTCGAGACCGCGCGAGTCACGTGCGCGCGCGCGCTCAAGGTAACAAATTAACGGCACTGCGGGCCCGCGTTAATCGGCGCGCGCCACTCGGAACCGCCGCGAAGTCGGGCCTTGCGTGGACGCGGGCGCCTCGAAGAGAGAATTCCGCGGCGGGACGACGCGTTTGCCGCTTCTTTCACGCAAAAAGCGCAGCCGTTTGCGCCGAGCACGCTTGATCCCGCAAACGACAACTGACGCCCGTGCTTACGCAACGGCAACTTACGTAACAGGTATCCGCGATTATAAATGACTTGCTGTACATTCATGGATGCGGAATGGCAGCACAGGACGGCGCCGTACGAGATTATTTCATGCCATTTTTGTAATTATTAAACTGTTGCGAATGAGTACATGGAATACAAATCACGCAAAGCATAAATTATGCTGAATGTGCATAAAACGCAGATGTAATATTTTGTGGCCGCACAATGTTAGTAAAAACCATGAGTAAGAATAATAAAAATATGTTTTAAATTCATTTTAAAACCTAATAATAATAATAATAATAATAATGTAAAACTTGGGCATATGTAGTTAAAGAAAGAAAATATCTCTGTTTTTTAAAGCATTTAAAACGGCAACTTTTTTTTTTTTTTTCCCAAATCAAACACATATAGTAGCTGTAAAATGTGATAATACCTGCGTGCGTGCGTGCGTGCGTGCGTCTGTGGGCGGGGTTCGGGTTTCGGATCCCGGAGCGGGAGAGGTTCGGCCGCGCGCGTCCCGGTCGGGGTGCAGGTGCGCGCTCCCGGCCGGCTACTCAAGAGTTAAAGGGAGGAGACGGACGGCGACACGCCTCATTGGGCAGATTATGTGCGCCGAACAAAAAGTGTGTGTCTGTGTGCCAGGCGGCCAGTGTGTCGGGTCCGTGTGCAGCGCGGGGTGCCGTGGGGAGCGACACACACCGCCGGCTCCGGGATGTACTGAGCGGCCGGCGCGCACCACCGCCTTACACCCGCTTTACACCCGCGTTACGCCGCTTTGCCCACAGCCCGTCTGCGCTCTGACCTTGTGGATTATTTTGGCTGCGAGGAAACGGTGAGTGGCAGCACTGCGTTTTCCCGCAAAGTGCCCGCGCCGTGGAGGAGTTGGCGCTGGGACACGCACACGCACTCACGCACACACACACACACACCCGCAGACGCAGAGGGACAGCGAGAGAGACAAAATAATGCGTTTAAAAACGAACGTCCGGCATGTAGTTGAGGTTGTTGGGCCTGCTTGATTTATTATTATTATTATTATTATTATTATTATTATTATTGTTATTGTTATTATTATTGTCATTCGTTCCTGTGGAACTCCTCGGTGGAAGGGCAGCGCAAAATAAGGACGGCTGCGTTCATGAGTTGCTCCTCTGCGCGGACGCCCCGAGTCCCTTTATGCGCCGTAGTTGCGCTGCATATTCATCGGCCCTTTTGTCTGTTTCCCCGAGTGAGGGAGCGACCTTTGCACAGCGCGAAAGCCCGCGCCGGGGACAAAACACTTTTTATTCGTTTTTCTTTTGAACGAAAAGCGGCGTGGAAATTGGCGCAACGCGCGGTACGTGGGCTGCCCGCGGGAGTTCCCGAGTTCCGTTGCGTTCGACAAACGCGCGCTCGTGTTGGCGGGGGAATTCGTCCACGGGACTCTTTGTGAAATGACAACTTTTGCCGAAACGTCGCCTGAATGTTAATGCTTCATTGAGATGCGACGCGCGGTTCGGGCGTCGCGGCGCTTTTATTCGGGTCGCTCCTCGCCGTTTTCTGCGCGCACAGAGCGGGCTTTGCGGCCGTGCAGAAGAAGAAAAGTGTTGTTAGCGCGCTGCTTTCGGCGACTGCGGATTCTCGTTAATAGTAAAGAGAAATAATCGTTTCTCTCGTCGTAGCTTTGCTTAGTTTTAAACCGCGGGCTGAAACGGTTGCCGTAAACGTGGAATTTCGCCGTCGCACAGCCTTCCGAAATTTGTGTGGAAACGTTTAGCGCCAACACGTCGGCTTTTCTTCTCTTCCAGTTCGCCGATGCATCACAATAAGCGCTCCGTTTTGCATTTTCACCGTTTTATTTGCATGCGTGCGCGCCGTGTGTGCCTTCCATGCCTTCCTGAAGCGCATCAGGCGGCGATGTCGCCTGGATGCGACGAGGGGAATTCTTGTCCGTCCCCAAAAAACGAATGAAAGTCTCGGGAGGGAAAGTGGTGGATTATGCTAATGAGCACACATACGTTCCCCCTTGTAGGATGGAGTTAAAGGTTAGGCGACGTGAGATCAGTGACTCTGACAGTCCGCTCGAAATCCATTCGACATGCCTTTGCGATCCAGCGCCTTCGCCGGCGTCCCTCCTTCTTGTTCTGCGAGCGCTGAATTCGCGTCTCAGTAAATCCTGGGGGTCGCGCATTAAAGCTGTGATGTGGAATTAAAGGCAGGACGCCGGCGCTTTGAGATGCGATTTTCTTGGACGCTCACTGCTTGTTGGGCGCCTGCTAGTACGCGCAATAATAATAGTAGTAATAAAAATAATAATAATAACAACAACAACAAAAATAATAATAATAATAATAATAATAATAATAATAATAATAATAATAATAAACAAGCAATGGCTTGCTTAAGTCTTTGCGATCCAAAAGCTCCCAGTCCGAATCGTCCGAATCACATTCCTGCTGTAGCGCCCGTTTACCGTGAACTGGTACTTACCGTAAGAGTTACCCGTGTTAGGTAAAACATTGTAAAGTCGATCTAGCGCCATAATTATTTTTGGCCAAAGGTGTGCATAATAATAATAATAATAATAATAATAATAATAATAATTTATAGCTTGTACCAGCACTATTAAATTATAAACCTAAACCACCAAATTTTGTAACAATTGACTCATGCCCAAATTAAAAAGGCAAATCCCACATTAATATTTTAGAGGAAAAATTGCAGTGTTATGAAGCTGTCCTTTTCCCACTGAGTACAGAGCTATAGTGCAGTGTGACTGTCACTCCTGCCACATCATGCAGGACCTGCTGTTTACTTGCCTATCTGTCACCCGGCAGACGCCCATGGAGGAGTCCAGCTCCCAGAAGTTGTCGTGGGACGGTGACGCCAAGGCCGTGCAGCAGTGCTTAACGGACATTTTCACAAGCGTGTACACGACCTGTGACATTCCAGAAAATGCCATCTTCGGACCCTGTGTCCTGAGCCACACATCTCTGTACGACAGCATTGCCTTCATTGCGCTCAAGTCCACGGACAAGAGAACTGCGCCTTACATTTTCAGGGTGAGGATACCTTTGCTATATAATAATAATAATAATAATAATAATAATAATAATAATGTCACTTATTATTTCACATATTAAATACTGCAGTTGTATAAATTATTATATAATTATTGTTTAATTTTTAAAATGTTACTTGAGCACAATTTGTTGGTACGCAAAACAATTCATCTATTTGTCTTGCAATGTGCCTGTAAATACACTTACGCATGAGCAGTTTAATAAAGCACTTATTCTTAGCAAATGCAGCTGACTGACATGCCGAATTTCTACTGCTGTATTAAAACGGCTTCGATGCTTATGTTTTTCTTCCGTGAATAATAGAAAGAATGTTATATGCGATGGTGTAGGGAAAGAAGCAGCCGCAGCGAGCGGGAAGCCCCAGGCCGATGTTGCGGTTTGTGGCAACGTGCTGCTCACTGTCTCTGCTCTTCCAGGTGGACACCTCAGCAGCCAACAGCTCCTCGGAGGGCCTCATGTGGCTGCGGCTCGTCCAGTCGGCCAGAGATAAGGATGAGCAGAACCTGGAGGCCTACGTGAAGAACGGGCAGCTGTTCTACCGATCCCTGAGGAGGATCGAGAAGGACGAAGAGCTGCTGGTGTGGTACGGAAAAGACCTGATTGAGCTCCTGCTCCTGAGCGGCGGCCGAACCCAGGCAAAAAGCAAAGGTAGGCCTGGACAATTTAATTAGGGGTTGCTAAGAGAAACGGACGCGTTCGCATAGTTGGTCTCGTGCGCAGAGAACGGAAGTGAAACCAATAATGAGTTAAACATTTGACAGCGCAAAATTCTTGCAGCAAAAAAAAAATGTTTTAGTATGTGTGAGCAAATAAATAATACATAAGTAATAAGTAAATGATATGTAAAATGTTTACTCTTTTTCTGTGTAATGATGAGATTGTGTTGTGAGAACAATGTGCAGTACGATGTAAAATTTGAAAAAAAAAATTTTAACAAATGCCTGCTAGCACGTGTGTTTTTTTCCTATCAATTAAAATGTTGATAAATTGTTCATTGATTTGTTTTGTGAACAAAAAGTACGTTCTCTTCGTTTCAGGACTGCCTCCCCATTTGTGTCCGGACTGCAACCAGCGCTTCCAGTTTGAGTTTCCCTTCCTGGCGCATTTGCGGTTCCGCTGCACCAAGAGGCTACAGACTATGAACAGTACGAATGAGGACTGTAAGCACAGCGGCGACCAAGTCATTGTGGCTCCCGTACGGTCCAGCCCCAAACTGCCAAGGTCAGAGGGTTACTCTGTCTCCCAGGATGCCAAGCCTTCCACAGACTTTCACAATCTTGCGCGAGATCTGGAGAACAGCCGGACGAGCCCACCGAGCGACAAGGAGGCTGAGATTAGGAGCGAAAGCAACCACAAGAGGAAGTTCTCCGAAGTGGACGAGTGCCGGAGCGGGAGCTTGGCGCATGCCATCAAATCGAAGGAAGATTTGGTGAGCTCGGCGCAGCACTACCTGGGAGCGTACGGTTTGGAAGAGAACAGGCAGGCGTACTCCCCCTCTGGCCTGGATGTCACAGAAATCAAAAGAAGCGCCTTCACCGAGGTCAAGAAGACTCCCCAGAGCCTCAAGCACAGCACCAAGAACCTGAGCTCCAACGCAGAGAACAAGGGCGGCTCGAGGCCAAGCGGCAGCCCGCTGGAGAAGCACGCTAACATCAGGCAGGTGCTGACGGAGACGCAGCCGCAGTCACGCATGGAGAGCTCCTCGGGGGGCAGCGCCTTCACCTCCGTGCCTCAGCAGGTCCCCGGCTCGGAGCGGAAGAGCGCCTTCAGCCAGCCGGCCCGCTCCTTCTCGCAGCTGTCACCCCTGGTGATGACCCCCAAGCTGCTGCCCTCCGTGGACTGCCACACCTCTGTGGGCGACACCATCTCGTCCAACCGGCTGTACCAGGCCGACCACCTGGCAGCCAAACTGCAGAGCTCAGACCTGGGCGGCAACTGCCCGGTGCCGGGCGGCATCCCCAAGCAGAGCCCCTTCCTTTATGCAACAGCGTTTTGGCCAAAGACCTCGGGACCTATCCAGCTGCAGATGCCCTCGGCGCTCACTCTGCTGCCTCCCTCCTTCACGTCCCTCTGCCTTCCCGCACAGAACTGGTGTGCCAAGTGCAACGCTTCCTTCCGCATGACCTCTGACCTCGTCTACCACATGAGGTCCCACCACAAAAAGGAGTACTCCATGGAGCCCCTGGTGAAGCGGCGGAGGGAGGAGAAGCTCAAGTGCCCCATCTGCAACGAGTCCTTCAGGGAGCGACACCACCTTTCGCGTCACATGACGTCTCACAACTAGCTTTTCTCCAGGCTTTCGGGGGAACTGTTTGACTGCTGACCGTTTTCAAAGTGGGATTATGGTTAAAATGGAGGTACACCTTTGAAAGCACTTGTTTTCACTTTCAAAAGGACTTTTTTTATGTTTTCGCATATGCAAATCCATTTTAAATTAAAAAGTAATTTATGAGACAAGGCACTTAATTTGGGACTAAGGGAAACCATACCGCTATGTGTAAATGTAAGTTGTATTTTATATATATATACACAGAAAATGAATAAAAATGTGCATTCCATGGATTATTGCTATCATTTAATTATTTTCTCCCATGTTCATACTTAAAGGTTAATTACTGAAATCAAATGGGATTATGATGTCAGACTATATTTGAGAGTGCATGTAATAATAAATAGATATTGATTTAATATGCAGTCTATAAAACGTTGTAAATACTCGTTTTGTTTAAATACAAAGTGTAATATTTTGTGTTTGTGTGGGATAGTTTCAGTGTCTTTTCCTTCTGCTCAGATTTACTACTTGATAGTTTATCTAATCATGTTGAATGCTTTCACAATAAAATAGCTTTATTTTCATCCAACCCGCGAAGCTGTGCGTTTGTGGGCCGATCCGTAATTTCGGTGCCGGCAACTTTGTGCGGCGCTGTGTCAGATTCTGCATTCAGTGTGAAGGCCAGATTTGGGCCGAGGAACGAACCAGAACCGTCGCTAAACTGAGAGAAAACGTGCAAATTCCGTGAGCGCAGCGGAGTCTCAACGTCGCCGACACAACGGCTTCCAATGGGATGCAAGCGCAAATTCTCCGCGAACGAACGCACGGACTCAAACGCGCTCCGTTCCGACCCATATGAAAGAGCCCGAGCGGGACGCTTGGCGGCCCTGACAGCCTTTGGACTTCTTCAAGGCTCCGGACTCTCCCGCGTTTCACCCAGATCATTGGTTTCACGCCTCCGAACCGAACTGCGAGGGAGCCGTTTTTGCCAACAAGGCGCCGTCATTTTAGCCGCCGCTCTCCTATTATTAAGCGCGGCTTTTCCGTCACCCTAAAGCAGCACAAAAAAATTCGCCAAAAAATTTCGAGCGCATTCACACCTGCCAAGATTTTTCCAGAACATCTAATTAGGAGAAGCAGGACACGTGAGCAAGCCATAAAGCCGTAGTCCAGCTTTCAAAGCGAGGGCTTTTCTCATAATAATAATAATAATAATAATAATAATAATAATAATAATAATAATAAGATGCGACTAATAAAAATAACAATAATAACAACAACAATAATAACAAAAACAATAATAAGTTATTGTTAATGTTATTGTTATTGTTATTGTTATTATTATTATTATTATTATTATTATTATTATTATTATTATTATTATTATTATTATTATAAAAGCATTCTTATCACATTAAATAAATAATGACAGTAAATTGTTACAAAAATGCAATTTGAAATTCTTTTGTGGCCGGCAGTTTGCGCCGAATTTGCGGCTTCTCCGGCGGACGGTGCGAGGCTCTCATTCGAATTGACCCCTGGCGTACGCATTTCCTAAAATCCGCAGCGAAGTCGCGGTTGCGCCTCATCCACTGCGCATTCTGAGCAGCAGCTGCGCCGGGCGCGGAGCCTCCGCTTCAGCATCGCCCGCTTCTCCTGAAATTTGGACATTGCGCATAATTTAAATTCATCTTTTGGCCACTTTTTTTTTCATGTGCCCAGTTAACGATTGCAGACATCATATTTAATTTATTTAATTTATTACGGCTTCGTGCATAAATCTGAGCAGTTTAAGGCTAAATAATTATAAATGCATATAAATATGTGAAATAAATGAAGGCACGTACGTTCAGCACCCGTCAGGCAGTGCGCACGCACACTTGTGTACAGAAGTCATAAACTCTCACTTTGTTTTACCGCTTTAACAAAAGGTGCACATTACTAAATAAAAGGAATCTTAAATTAATTTTACTTTTACGAACGGCGTGAAGTCTATATTGAAAGTATTTTTTTTTCAGCTAAAACTAAAGATCATTGAGTGTCATTGGTAAGAGGTGCGAAATATAATAAATTATAGAACGGTAGGGCGTTGTTCGCGATATCCATATTTTCTGTGCTTACGTGAAAATTGGGAAAAATCTTAAAATAATTGTGCACGCACGACAATTGCAGAGACCGAAGCGGAAACAGCTAAAGAGCGACATCTAGCGACAGGACTGCGTAATTCTGCCAGCGTTTTTCCCAGTTTGAAGAACTGAATTTCGGGGTCAGAGCGCCACCAAGAGATTTTTTAATGGATGCTGTGCATGCAGTCATTTTTTAAATTTTGTTGTGAATTAAGAATCAGATAAGCCGCAATCAGTTTATATTCTGCTATACATCTTGTGACTTCTGCAAAAGCATGCATACAGCAGTGGTGGTTGGCACTGTGCACCACTGGGTCCATTTGCATGCCAGTGTATTTATACTTACATGAGTGTTTATACAGTACATACTACACGCTTATGTGGCACTCTGTCACCCTGTCCAGAGATCCTGTCGTGTTTGTCACCGGTTAAATCAACACTCCACAATCTGGAATGGTATCATCACACAAGTGGTGCTGGAATGCTTGGCCACATCATCTAACTCACTTTGCCACCTAACATGGATTCAAAGACACTGCCTTTAAACTCCACCCATCAATTATTGAATTTTAGCAAAACAAGAAATGAAATTTTGCCTGAATCACTCAAATTTTGCCTGAAATGTCAAGGAACTTCTAGGAAAAGCCCTTTAACTCTTGCATTTAGTCATTAAAATAAGTTAACACGGCAAAGTTTGCGTTTCATATCTCTAAAAGGCTTGGGCAGCGCAGTATGGTTTGTGACTGCATGAACCTGCATTTTTCTTGGCCAGTCATTACATAAGCACAGTTTCTTCCTTCCAGCTGATTAGGTTTCTGTGTCACATTTAGTGACTCAGAAAGTTAAATATAAAACACGCATTGAACAACAAGCCACATGCACTATTTTAATGCACCGCACATTCAATCTTTCTACTTGCTGACAGGGACAAATTTACACTAAGTGTCACTTTGAAGACAATCTGCCTTTATTTATGCAGCTTTGAAATGTATATCTTAGCTCTTTTTTACAGTGCTGGGGTGTTTTACATCCCTCTTTTTAAAATCTATCTATCTGTCTGTCTATCTATCTATCTAACCTGTTTGTGTGTTTGTTTGTTTGTTTGTTTTGCACCGAAAGCACCACTACAAAACCAAGGCTCTACAGAAGTGATATTTATGAGTAAATTCTTGTTCTCTTCAGTGAGAGCTGAACTTGTACTCTTATGTCAGTTGCACAATTTTTAAAACAACCTCCAAAGTGAAGGAAAATTCATACAAGAACTGGATTACATGAGGCCTAAAGGCTGGACAGATAAGGGCTGTGGACTTCATCGATGCAGCTTTTTGACTGGAAATGCGCAGCACAGTGTTTTTGTACTTGAATTTTTTAAAACTTTCTAATTCTGCTGAAAGGTGAAAAGGGCAAATAAACTAATTTGATTCAAGAAGATCATCCACAAAGATAATCTGACATTATTCTGGTTTTCTTAAACAATAGCGCTAACTTTATAATTGCTGTGTACCTTGTTTTTTGCTTATCGCAGAACAATATCATGTGATTTCTGTATAAAGTGATTATACTTTCCTAACTGATAAAAAAGCTATTTTCTGACATTTTTAGAATGTAAATCCATTAAAAGTGGAGGAAATGGGCATGAAATTAAATGAGGTTGCACATAAGGTTGTGTCCATGTTGTATAGTGTGGACACCTTCAGACTATGAAAGCATGACAATAGGAAGTGACCATTTGCATCATCAGAAGTTCACTTTTGGACCAGAGACTTGAAACACACGGGACTGTGATACTGAAAAATGTTTCACACATCTAGTTTCATGGATCTGAACTTTGCTCGGGGCTCTTAAAGTCTCCTGATGTTCAGCATGCACTGCGAAACCTCAGGCTGATTGAGAGCAATGAGGTTACCAAACCCGGCTTTTAAGCCTGTCTGCTCCACTGGCTCCCCACAGCGCCGCCCGGTCATGTCGGAGAGGGACACGGTCCATGGAATACGGAGAAAAAACTGCTCCCGGGCACCAAAACAACGGTAGGACTGCATGTCAGCAGTGACCTCTTAGGTGGCTAAACTTTAGCTCGGCCGATTTTAAGCTGCTTGCTTGTCTGTCACCTGGGTCATTTATCAAGCAAAGGACATTTTTTATTTACTACACAAGAGGTCTTTGCGTTAAGCTTCCCCCGAGGTAAAAATACAAGCATAGGAAGTGCGGTGTAAAACTATACGGAAGTAATGTTTCATTGCGGAGTGGGAGCCTTAGCATGGACTGCGGTCAGTGGCTCCCATGCAAGTGCTGGCACAGACAATGAAGGTCACACGACGGATGGAGAAATAAGTGCAGCTCTTTCGCTGCCTGACTGTGTTTTCTCTCTCTTTTTTGCAGAGGTCCATTAAGTTGAGAAAACATTGCTCTTGACACACCTTAACGCTTTAACCTGCACATGTTTTTCCAGTTCCTGCAGAATTTATAGGAAGATAAAATGTGCCAAAACAGGAAACACATTTTGAAGTCTGAAGCCGCAACGAGACAAACAGCCGAATCACTCTTGGAGGGAACCTGTGCAACGGTTGCCATTCATCTGCTGGCAGATGTTTCTGTCACCACGTGCTGGAGTGGTACCTCCTGCGGTCGAACGAGGTGCCATTTGGACCCGAGGGTCGGCAGGCAGGCAGGCAAGCAGGCAGGTGTGTGTGCATTTCACGGGGACAGGAGAGGAAGCGGTCCGGCTTCCACCGGCGGCTCAGTCGGCAGCCGGCACTTTGACAGCTGGTTGTGCCTATAACTGTGCAACAGGTGTTTCTCTGTTGATCATCAAATGAACTGAAACCGCTGTGCACAATAAAGAGAGCTTTTCCCACAAATTAATGGGGAGGGCTCACGCTTAAGCAAATGTTTAGTTCGGCGCGGTGATTAAATGCTTCACTGATGTGTGCTGTGTTTTGAAATGCTGGGTTTCGGCCCCCCTTTCCAGCCTTTTTCCACTGCAGCCACCACTCTGCGCTCCCTTATTCTGGCCTAAGCCTCTCATCCGTGAAGCACAATTCAGAATTATGTTTTGGGGAAGAGCTGTGACTAAAAGGCTCTGGGCAAGTTTAAAAAAATGTTGAAAAAACATAGCTGTTTTTCACTTTGACACAGTGGAATTCAGGAAGCACCGCAAGCCCATGCGCAGGGTTCACCGTTATTCCCACTTTATGCTATTTCACCACCGTGGACTACAAACTGTGTTTTGTAACAGGAATGCCAGTGACACGGTGTTGCAAGGTGGTCCTGCGTACCTTTACTACAGAGGCTTTGTTGCAGAAACAAATACGAAACCTAATAAAGTTCCTTTCGGAGTTCCAGCAGACATCGTGTCGCAGTTCTATTAAATAATCCAGAGTTAACTGTGGCGGCACAACTTGAGTTATCCAGATATTTGCTTCTGCTCCGCACAGGTACGTACCAAGGCCGATTCTGGATCCTGTTTATGCATTATTCAGTTGGCAGGTGGGAAGGGTATTTCAGCAGCTTTTAAAATATGAGCATCGCTGACACTCAATAATTGAGCAGTTTTATTTCCCTCTGACATGTCAGTCCAACTGAGCACAATGCAGCCACTCCAAAACCCAAAATGTGCAAAAATAGCACGCGTTCTGGGCCATGAAGGATTGCTCAAACTTCACTTCTCGTGCTCATTTCAGGCCGTAACTTTGATTATCTGACCACTGAAACGTAATGTAGAATGTGCACAATGCCTGACAAGAATTTGCAAATAGATGGGCATTGCTTTCATAGCCCCATACATGTTGTGAGGAGGGCACCGTATACGCTGGTGCAGTCTAACCGTTTGCTTCAACGTACGGTGTCCTGACCGCATATGATGGCTGCACTGATTATTTTGTCATATGGTTAAGACATCTTTAGAAAAATCTCTTTGGGTTTTTACCATGGATCCAGTATGGCATGGAGTACAGGAACATAGAACAGCAGGACATCAAGTAGACAATTCTGGTCAGGACAGGAGAACAGAGCACCGCTTTATTCATTTGCTTGTTTTGGTGGTTGGTTGCTTCTATCTATCTATCTATCTATCAGTCTGTCTGTCTGTCTGTCTGTCTGTCTGTCTGTCTGTCTGTCTGTCTGTCTGTCTGTCTGTCTGTCTGTCTGTCTGTCTGTCTGTCTGTCTCTCTGTCTCTCTGTCTGTCTGCTTTGCTCGGTAGCATGATAGTAATGTGTTCAACCTCCTCACATTTATTGAAATTCCACAGTGGATTTTATTCGGCACAAATTAATGCATTGTCCTTGTCGCCATACTGATGTTTTCATTCTGTGCAAAGCATAGTAAATAAGTTAAGATAATGTGTGTCTAACCTTGTATTAGTCTGCCTGTTTTCTAGGGCCTGAGGGTGCCTTTCACATACAGTGTAAACCAGAGCTAAGTCTGTGTGTGTGTCTGTCTGTGGGCTTAGCGGGGTTTCCGAATGGACTTTTGCATTTTATGTGTCAGAACTGCCATGTTATTTCGCCATGGTGTTTCCTCACTAAAGCTCCAGCTTTGCAACTGGAACCTCTTAAACTGAAAAATTGACTTGACATTTATATGTTTTACAAAATATATGTCAGAGAACAGACTGCATGTTATGGACCATTAGAGTAAGAAAAGTATTTCATTCCTTGTTTTACTCCATTTTGAAAGCTCTATTTGTAACCGTAAACATATTTGTCAGTCAAGCGACGATATTCCTCAGTGCTCTGTTCTCGTTCTAAAATGTAGGTGATCTGGCAAAACAGTTTTGGACGGAACTTGAACAAGTTCACCTCATATGGCGTCCTATAACGCAAATTCGTTGAAAAATCTGTCTTCGGAACAGTTCTTTTTCATCTTAAAATGCGCATTTAACCGTGTTTTGTGCCTATTTTATGAGAACGACACACTCTTGAAACACTGACATGACTCACGGCCTTGGGAATCCCCTTCGCCGGCAATACATTGGCGAGCTCCACGGCCACGCGTCTGTTGAACGGCGCACCTCAGGCGCGTTTAAGCTGCGTTCTGCGCCCTGCCAGCCGGAGGGTCGCTGCTATCGTTTGTATGTGGCTAAACCGACGCTTTTTCGGGTTTCCATCTTTGTGTCTGTAAAGGGTTCGTGAACGGGACTACTTTTTGAGGGAGAGAGAGAGAGAGAGAGAGAGAGAGAGCGAGTCCAGATGAGCCGTCCTTCAAAACCTGAGGCGCGCATCAAGCAGTGAGATCATGTGTGTGTGTTATAAATATCCCGGTGCCACAGAAGCGCCCGAGCTCCTGCAGCCCAGAGAGCTGCGACCGCATCTGTGCGCGCACTCTCTTATGTATTTATTTGCTTCTTTGCTCGTTTGTTTGTTTGTTTGTTTGTTTGCTGAAGCCACGTCCGCGCGCGGAATGAGACGAGCGGGAGCCCGCGCGCCGCCGCCGCTGCCCTAGCGCGAGCACCGGCCCGCCCGCGATGCGCGCTCCCGCCGCGCGCGTGCTGCTGGCGCTCTGCGTCGCCACCGCCGCCGCCGTCGCAGCCGCCGCGTCCGAGCGCGCCCCCGCCGAGGACCAACTTGTGGAGGCGGGCGGCGACGGTGGCGGCGGTTCGGGCCGCAGGACCGGGAGGCTCTACTGCAGGGTTGGCATTGGCTTCCATTTGCAGATCCACCCGGACGGCAGGGTGAACGGCACGCACGCGCCCAACCACTTGAGTAAGTTGGCACCTCCGTCGTGGAGCAAACAATAATATTAGCAGCAACGATAATAATCGCAATAATGGTAATAATAGTAATAGCGAGACAAACATCACTTGTGCGTCCTTGCTCGTGGTGAAACTGCGCTCGGTAACCGCGGCTGCCGCATCACTCTGAGGTCCTCGCTCATGCGGCCACGCTGACCTTCTGACTCCGCCGAGTTGCCCGTGGTGGCGGTTCGTTTCCATGGACGAATCCAGAAAACTCCACTGGGCCGTTTTAGTGGGGAATTTGGAAAGTGTTGGCCTCAGAGGGTCTCCAGCTTGGAGAGGTTGCGTAGGACTCTGGAGGCAGATGGTCATGCTGTACTGTACGAACAGGGGTGAAACTGCGAGCGGAGCCGGCGGCCTCCTCAAGGTGAGTAACAGGTGCAGCATAGAAAGCGGCGTCTTTTCAGCCTCATTCGGCTGCCTAATACCCTGTAACCGTAGACACGCCAGGTTTGCCAGAAGTTTTTTGGTCCCAATATGACAAACGATCACTTGAGCCTTTGTTTTCAGCGCTTCTGCTTCACTCCCCAGCTTCACTTTGTTCTCAACTCCCAGTGCAACAGTGCTGTTTTAGTTGTCCTGGCATCACGTGAGTTCTCTTTCAGTTTGTGGGCAGCTTTATTTTCAGCACTTATTGTGAAATGCAACATTCAGTTTAGTCTCATGTACCAAATTTCAACTTTTTTCCACCTCTATTTCTGTTATTTGTTAGCTGCTCTTATGAAAAAAATATACACACCAAAAGCAACGTGCACTGTGGTTACACTGATATTGTCACTGAATGTAAATGTGCCAAACAGCTGGAAATGTGGCCGTGCAGACCTTGTGGTTAGTTCGGGAAAAAGGTGTTAGTAAGGCCTTGTAAATCAAAAGTTGTCCCCTTATTATAATAACCAAAGCAAGATCCAAGCCTCATGCTTGGCAAAGGCTGCCACAATGCCATCCTCTCGGAAGTGACAGCTATGTAAGAATTTAATTTCGTAATTCATTGTTATGCATCAAAAGTTTTTCTTTCAGCAACTTGCCATTCTATGAAATACATTGGTTTAGAAAAACCATGAATTTTCTCAATGCCAAGATTTTAACACGAACAAATCTGGCGTAATACCACTGTGTAGACACGATAATGACATTATTCTGACATTTCTACATAGTAATTGCACCAGTGTATAGAGAATGTTGGGTGGTAATGTGTAAAACATGGGAAGTTAGAATTTAGACTAGAATGTCCAGGAGAGTTGCGCAGCCGCTTGTACTTGAAGCCGCAGAGGTTTACTTTTCTCTACTTTGGGAAGCTGGGAGTTTTTTTTTTTTCCCTCAGCTGCCAGCAGGTCTATCATTATACCTAACTGTAAAGATGCATTGTACCGCTCCCTACGTCACCTTTCCCTGGAACCAGAATCAGCATTGTGTGTCATCCTGGTGAGAGGGCTGCTATAAAAAGACACTTCATTTAAATTAATTGAATTTAAAAATAAAAAGTTGCAGTTGAACTGAATTCTGCATGTTCATTTCAATTACCATTAACGTCGGTAATTTCTTCCTAGCAGCAAAAAAGAAAACTTGTTTCATAGCAAAATAGTCTTTAGTGCTTTGCCAAATTAAACACAGTCCTGTTTCCCACAGCTCATGTCCTGCAGAACGCTTGGCCACCATAAAACCATTTCTCTTTGGAGCCCTGGATTTTGTCTCACAGATGGCCACCAAAGCCAAGCCCCATTCCTCCCGTACAAGCTGTGTTTCCGAGCCTTCGCTGGATGTCAAATGATGCTGGCATGAATCTGAACAAATTGCTGAGGTATCAAGAACAATTTTGTTTCTCTACGCAGGTGTGCTGGAACTTTTTGCAGTCTCTCAGGGGGTTGTTGGTATCCGAGGAGTTTTCAGTGAGAGGTTTCTAGCAATGAATAAAAGGGGAAGACTACATGCCACTGTAAGTATGGACAAATCCCAAGATCACTTGATCAGGAGAAATAATAAAAACAGTTTAAGCAGACATTAATTGTAAGTGTTGCAGATATGTGTGTTCATTAGCCGCTTAGATACGCCTCTCATGTACTGGATGGAGCCCTAACCCTTTTACCCACAGAACAGCCGGAATTCAGCAACAAGGTGCTGACACATTTCCACAGCATTCTTGCTCCATGCTGGCTCGACAGCGTCGTAGAGTTTCCGTCGATTTTTTTGGCAGCACATTCATTCGGCTCACATCGCATTCCTCTTCTTCCCAAAGATGTACCGTGGGCTTGAGAGGTGGGAGCTGCAGTAAAAGAGTAAAGCAGGAACTCGTGTTTGTGGAGCTATCCCGAGATGATGTGTGCTTTGCGATTGGAGATGTTGTCCTGCTGGAGGCATCGGGTTGAGAAGGGCTGGACTGACCGTGAAGAGGTTCAGCTGGTCGGCAGCAATGTTTTGTTCGGACGTCGTGGTTATTTGGTACTAAAAACGCAAAGGGTGCAGAGAAAACATTCGTCGCGGCGTTGCGGCCAGTCCGCACCGGCCTGACGCACCTGAGAAAGTGGCCCGGCGAGTGCGTTTTCTTCCGCTTTTCCCCAAAGTTGTTTGGTCACCGCAGCGTACCGCACCACCCTGGAGTGTGCATGTGGGTGATCTCTGCAGGCAAACTGCTCAGAGAACCCAGCTGCTTGACAGAAGCAGCGGTCTATTAGCATGCGTTAATGGGAAGCACGGATTAAAACCAGCCTGGGACGCCTGATAATATACAGATGAGAAAAGTCAATACGCCAGGTAAACAAATCAAGGCAGCTGCAGAATCAGAGCAAATCTTCCACTTGGCATCAGCCGCAGCATCACAGCGGTGTCACGGCGTGAATTTCTTTAAGCAATTCATTTTGTCCATTAAACAACTCTGTTATTTCAAATACTGTCAGATGAGTATGAATAGAGCAGTTATATCACCTCTTGCTCTTTGCATTTTTCCCTTTACTGTTGTTAAGCAGAGACCTGCCAGTGCTCGTAAATACTGTAAGGCAACATCCTGAGAGGGATGACAGTGTGCATTGATGTGCACGTTGGTGGCTGGACAGGGAAATGAAACACTGTTAAGAAATGCCTTTTTTCTATATTAAGTTCTGACAATATAGAGTAAGAACCGCACGGTTTTATTTTCATTTCCATCTGCTTCCTATTTAAATCTGAAAGTAGAAAAAACATATTTTTATTGCATTGGGGCTTAAAATGCCATTATTCTTTCATGAAACAGAGTCGTGCGAGAGAGGTTGTGTGCGTTTTCTGTCCCTTCAGAAAGCAAATCTTTCGGAAGGCCACGCGAAAATGTGCGCCGTGCAAAAACAGTCGCCTCATTTACTTGCACTTCGCTTGCGTCCGTTTAAGTGGAGGAAGAAGTTGCATGAAGCACCGCACAAGAGCATAGCAAAAGGATGAGGAAATTGTTGAAAGAAGGAGGAAAAAAAACAAACAATAAATCTGAAGATGAGCCCCTAAGCTGCTGCGGACGTGCGCGACAATTAGCGCAGCTGCGGCAGATCCATCAGGGATGAATTGGGCTTGATGGTCCTCAGCGCCGCTGCACCGTTGGACCGTATTTAATGGTCCTGTCAGCTCGGGACATTAAGCGTGTTGCTGCGCTTCACACACAGTGTAGGGCCGATCCGAGAGTATAGGGTTACACCCAGCCCTGTGCTGCCCTGCAGCCTGCCATGCTCGGTATTTAGATGTTTTCCGAGTGAAAAATTATTAGGAGACTTTGCTCCATTACAAATGCAGTCTTTTTTGTTTTGCTTTGATTTATTTATTTTTTATTTATTTAACTTGTTTTTTATTATTATTTATTTATTTTTTAAAGGTTAAACGGTCGCATTGATTTATTAGGCTGAATTTTATCTTAAGGAAAAAAGTAACAGCAGCCATGCAGTTGCGGCCAAATCAATTCTCATCTGGTCTAATACAAACATGAATCGATTGCTGTGTTCAGTGTATTTATTTGGAGTAGGAAGACAATATTTTTCTTCAAAGGCAAAGCGAAACTGTTGAAGCCAGACTTTTAGCCATTTCACAAACAGATTTATTACTAGTAGATTTTTCAGGGGGCTCATATGGTCCTTGGCTTTATTGTGAACTATGTGCACTACAGAAATGCTGAGATAAACTTGTGGACAAACTTGCAGGCTTTAGCAGAAAAGCATTAGCGCCTACGTCTAAATAAACCGTTTATTATTATGGCATTTGGATTTTCTGAGGGAATGAGAGCAAAAAGACCTCTTCATTCATTATTCATTATGAGGGACCTGCTGCGGTGGGGAAGCTGTTTCCAAAGAGTGAGAAAGGACTGTGGTTTATCAGAAATGAAGGAAATTTTAAATAAAAATTCTAGTGAAAGCAGTTAAAATGTCAATATCTTCTCTCTTTTTTTTTTCTTGCAAAAAAAGGTAAAGAAGTATATGTTACATATCTGTACATAGTAATTCACAGCGACGCTATACTTTTAGTAACCTTGAATAATATTTATTTACAAAAATGTTTAAATAATTATTTGAAAATATCCAGAGGACAATGGAAATTACATGTGTATGGGATCTGAATTTAAGTATGCGTACAGTACATGGAGCTCTGAAGTTATGGCAAGTTGAGTCTCTGTCTGGCGTGGTTCTGAAAGCAGTGCAGTGGCATTATTTTCTGCTATGCTGCACCACTCAGCAAAGCGTAACCGCTTTATTATTTCAAAATGCAGTTTAGAGGGTAAATAAGGGAAAATATTGAACAAACAGGAGCCATTGAGCACATTTTATAGTTTCCCACAAAAAGTATTTTTGGAACTTTGACCACAGTTGCTTGAACATGACAAATGTGTTTGCCCTGTCACTGCAGTAAACAGGATATTAACTGAACAGACAGCATGCATGCCCGCAATCTGTCTGAAACTGAAGGTAAAAATGAGAAATATTTGAGCAAGGGTAGCTGTTGCTATTAAAGCCTGCATTTAGGTAGTTACATAAAGTTGTGTTTTTATAATAATTCTGTGATTTGTTTGTCTTGCATTCTTTTTCAGCTCCTGTAGAGCAAATGTAATCTCGCAACAAATGATTTTATTGAGCTTGTCCTCGTGTTAACGTTTTTTATTCGTATACTGAATGTAAAAAAATTCTAGAAAATAAAGGGATGTGGATTGTAGACATAGAAGAGAAATTTCTGGGAGTTTTCCATTAAGTAAAATTGGTGTTCTGGTGAATGAGGACATAAGTGTGAAACAGCAGCAGTAATGTTTCCTCTGGCTTAACTGTACATGGACTGTGATTCATTGTTATTTGTTGTTGTGAGGAATGATGAGTATCGGGCCGTAAAAGGACGCCCTTTTGTCACTCACAGCATTTCTTTCATTCGGAGGTCATTCTGATGGCTTCAGGTGGCACTTAAGGAAGAAGTCCTGCAATTATTTTGTAAGCCCTAGGGAGTCTGCTGTGTGAGTGTTTCTGCTACGTAGAGTTTTTAGTCACGGCCTTTATTTGTTTTATACATCCTGTCAGTCCACCATCCGGTCGGTTCCAGCCACCTGCTTACAGGGCGTCCCGCAGAGTCAGCGCGACGTTCAGATTGTGCGGACTTCACTTTGGTGTGCAAAAGTACATTATTGTTTTACATGCATTTTTTGAGATGACAAATTTAACATAAGGAAGTAATAGATTCTGAACATATGCAGAGGAATTTCATTTCCTTGTTTTATTCATTTCATCTTTAATGCTCAACCGACTCATTACAGTTCCTCTAAATGACTGTTAAACTGTTGTACTTTTTTTTTTTTTTTTTGTTAAATTTAGTATGTTGGAGGAAATTTTTGAAAATAAATGTTAGGTACGTTCAATATTTGTAGGCGCCTCACCTAAGGAGCAGGGCGTTCTCCTGCATCAGCTTCTCAGGACGCTTCCTTCTGATCCGAGCGTCCCTTCCTGTCGGCTTGAAAGTGCAGTTCCTAGTACGTTTAATAATTAACTTTGAGGGAAGACGCGAGCCGCGCGGCCCTTTGCACTCATTTTTGCTGCAAAACATTCGGCGACTCGGTCCTGATCAACAATTGCGCACACGCACCCGTACGCACCCGGTCCCTTACGCACTCCACGGGGGGGCAGCTGTGTTCCCGCATGCATTCTCGCTCGCTGATGCTGCGCAACGCGCAGATGCCGCGCAGACGAGCAGAGCCGGGAGACTCGCGCAGGAACGCGACGCTTTGAGCGTTTTTTCACTTCGCAAGCAAATGGATGTCAGTGCTGGAGAACTTCTGGCAGAACGCGCAGCTTTATGGGTGCTTGTTTGACCAGAAATTTCCTGAAAAAGGATACGCGTGATTGTTATTGCTTAGGCATAAAGGCAGTTTTCTAATTGGAGACCTACAGGGAACAGCTGAGGTAATGAAGTAGTACATAAACACAGGCGCAGATGGAAGCCAGCTGATGAGCGTGTATATATTATTGTAGGAGCCTTGTATTATTCACCCACGCCACTCATTGCGCCTCTAAATGCGGCCGCAGTAGACGTGGGGAAAGCTGCTGCGGTAGGCCTTCCTTTTGAACCCGAAGCCTGCGCTGCGTGATGCTCTTTTCGGCCGTCTCACGCCACCTTTGTCTCCCTTTCTCCCAGGAAAAATTCACGGACGACTGCAAGTTCAGAGAGCGCTTTCAGGAAAACAGCTACAACACGTACGCCTCGGTCACGCACAGGAACCGCAGGACGGGGCGCGAATGGTTTGTGGCTCTCAACAAACGGGGCAAAGCAAAGATGGGCTCGAGCCCCCGTGTGAAGTCTCAGCATGTTTCCACACACTTCCTCCCCAGGTTCAGCATGCAGGACAGAATCGAGCAAGGGTTCACCTTCGCCGACAGGAGCGCGGAGCGGAGCGCGGCCCCCCCGCCCCAGCCAAAGCCGCCCCCGCCGTCTGTAGTTAAAGCAAACGTTGGACAGAAGCGTTTGGAGACTGTCAAGTACTGGCCCAAGTTCAGGTTTGGGTAGAAAAGCGGCCGCGTGAAGAGCATATTTATACCGACAACGACACAGTCGATGAGCTGCGGTTCGTGTTGCTGTTCAGAAGCCCTCGCCCATTTTAGCGCTTGAAGCATTCCAAGTTTAACAGCTGCCAAAGGGCTAGAAACACCTAAAGACTGTGGAGCAAATCGCTGTGCAGTTACACAGCTGAGCGGTGATTTCCTTTCTGACCTCATTACCTTTTCCGTTTGCTGTAATTTATGCTACTGTACTTTTGAAAAGGTCTTCCGTGCCTCAGGAGCAGAAACTTGTGCACTGTTACTTTCATCCAGGATGCCAACATGCAGGCTGCCAGCGGCAGACACAGTCAAGCCTGTTATTTAAACTTTATTGTTTCCTTAATAATGTTTTATGTCCCTGCCATTTTTCTCAATGTCTTGAAAGAAAAAAAAGAGCTTTAATGGCCTTTATGTGTGCTGTATTAGGTCTTGGGAGGTAAACTTGTCCAAAACTGGTCAAAAATTTCACTTGGTTTAAATTGCCCCGCCAACCTCTCCAGACAGAGCAGTGCAGTTTGTTGTGTCAGAATGAGATGAGCGGAATTGGGCTATTTAACCCCCAGGACCAGGTTGGCTCTCCTCGAACAGCTGGCAGATCTTAGGCTGGACTGTCCATCAAGTCTATCATTTTAGCAGCTGTTGCAAAAATCCCCACTGTGACCCCGCAGCATTCCTTCTGGGGACGTTCCACGGGGATAAAGATGCCCCACAAGGGCGCTCTATGTTTTGGGGGCGACCCAAGTCATAGGTGTATCAGATGGCAGACAGCAGCCATATCATGGCCTAGGATCTAATGCTGTCATCGGTGAAGAAGCTCCATGCGGGAGCTTTTCGCAGAGCCCAGATGGAGCGGGGCCCTTGGACTTTGCATAATGTTCTTAACAGGTATTTATATACAGTATACGTGTGTGCACGTGTGTGAGTGCCCAAAAGCGGCACATACTGTAAATGTATGCAGGAGTGGCATTTGTGCTATATATTAAGTTGACTTATTTGAAGCTAGGAATGACAAAATTTGTCATTTCAAAACAAATGTCCCATTTTTCTCATTTTCTTTGGAACTGAGCAGTGTTTACTCTTGTTTTACTCTTGTTTTGGTGTCTCGATAGTGTACTGTATCACCTCCTTCCGGACCTCATTTCTTTTTCTGTAAAGAAAACATTCATTAACTCATACTTGTTAGATATAGAATGAAGTTTCTATGCTTATTCCATTTATAATAATAAAAAATTATTTTACTACTGTGTCAGTGTTTATGTCTCAATATGCAAAGGTTGCATTTAGGATTTATATGAACTCAATGGACACCTAAAATGCTTAAAAATATATTTTCTTGTGCCCTGCATTAGTTTTCCTCTGATGTACAGAAGGAGGAAAGCTGAAATTCAAAGTCTAAAATTATATATATAATACAGTGCCCAAAATTGTGTATATATATAATATTTTATATATATAATATTATATATATACACACACGTCCTAAAAAGTAAAATGAAGTATGAATGAAGAAAACAATTTTACCCTCATTTGATTGTGTGGTTCCACTGGAATGTGGAGCCATTGCATGGTGCATGGATATGAAAGAGGCATGATTTGAAAATAAGATCTGTACAATAGTGAAGTGCACCATTACCCTGGTGTTTGAGTTCCTGATATAATGTGCTGTATATATTAGTACCTGGGTCGCATCCAAGTCAAGAAATCCTGGCACGAGTTCTGTCTAAACAAAGCTGACGTGAGAAATACCTGAAATCGGTGTCAGGTAGCAGCGCTGCACCCAGCATCTACGTTTTCAGCCTTTGCCTCGTGTGGCCCGTATTCAGCTGCATTTTGTGTTTTCAGAATTTTGTTCCCTTCTGTTTAGTCATTGGGTACCCCAGTAATAGTTTACTACAGTAGGCAAATTGTATTGATTTTTATACCGTAATTTTACCCGAATATGAACACACACACATTAATTATCGCAGTCACTGTTTTGCAATTGGGTTATTGGTATTTGAAGTGTTCTCTCACAATGAAATAGGTACTTGGGGTTATTTTGGGGAAACGAATCAAGGTTTCTCAAATTTTAACCCTGGAATGAATCACAGCTGTCCGCAAGAAATAATGGAAATTGCCTCCCAGTAGTTAAGTATGCAGTGTTTGACCCGTTTCAAGAAACCGGCTACGCTCAGATACCGGGGTAAAGGTGTATGGCCAAGGCTTGCGAAACGGCCCTCAAACACACACCACTGCCTCCCAGCAGTGACAGATAAGCAACCCTCAAATGCCCTCTGTCTCACCCGATAAAGGACACCGGTCCGTCTGCTTCGAGGACTAAAGTAGCTCATCATATGGGCGCAAAAGGTCAAAATGTTTATTCTTACAACATCAAAGCATAATTACCAAAGAGAAGAAGTTCCTTCAGTTCTCCAAAAACTAAAACCTTGATGCTCTGCTCTAGTCTAATTAGAACTTGGGGTTTTTGCCAAAGGTAAGATTTGCCCATCAAATGAGATTTACTGCAGCTATTACTGTAGGAAGAAGATTTAACAACAGTAACTGGAAAATTAGTATGTTTTTCTCCAGCAGTTTTCTATCAACTCATGTTGACATTTTTCTGCAGTTAATATTCATCCTTTAATGAAGATTCAGCTGAAACCCTTAGTGTTGTCAAAATAAACGTTGAATAGTCTTGCACAAGCACATCTACATGAAGACATTTTCTCTCTTTTTTTATTCCAGTTCATTCTACAGCAAAACTGAACTCTTCTGAAGGTCATGTTCTCGTCATACAAGCTCACCAAGAAAACAGTCAAAAAGCAAATCAATTTTTTTACGAAATGCCTCAACATAGAGAAGCATATTTAGGAACCAGCCATACATTAAAGAATGACAATTAACTTTGTTTATTTGTGATAGCATGTTGCTTATTCGGGACAGGTGACTGCCATTGCCAAATTTCCACTCGCAAACTGCCCATCCCACACCAAGAAGGCGCACGCTAACGCACCTCGGTTGTGCCGTGGCGCTTATTATTTAGTCGACCCCGACTCAGACAGCGCACGGATTTTGCTTCTGGTTGTGTTTTATATTCTTTTCTATTTGATTTAGTAAAATTTCAGATCATTGCCACTTGGACTTGACACTAAGCAAAAGAATTGCCTTACTGGACCAAATCAAAAGCCCCCAATCTAACATCAGTCATTGTTAGCCGGTGGAGATAACCGGACCACTAAAGTCTACAATTGCACATTTGATACCCCAGTAAGATAAACTGCTAGAAGAATGGATGTTGCAGTGCGGAAAGTTGGCGAACTGCAGAGGGCTTTGAAGTAACTGAAGAAAATCCACTGCAATCATCTTCAACAGCCAAGGAAATGAGTGCAAGGGTTCTTCTTGTATAGTCAGTAGAGTTTGTTGCCGAAAGTTGGCAAGAAATAAGCAGAAGGATAATTCGGAAGTTTTTTTGCTCGCAGCATCGAGGCCCGACAAGATGAAGATGAGGATGCAATCACTGAAAGCGCCGTATCTCAACCCTACAAGGAGAAGGATGAGGTCGACACATCTGAACCTCAGCGAGTGCCTACCCAAGACAGCAGGCAATGTACCGCCAATTACGGCCCTGTTTCCTGCAGGAAGGCAGTCCGGGATCTGCAGAGAACTTCTGTGCTGATTTTGGTCACTTGCAGTTGATCAGAAAAATAAAGCAGGATGCATTGGACAAACTACTGGAACATCATTGATTATTAGAAACTACTACTTATAAAGGAAGTAAGTGCGTGTTTGTTACAGACTGTACATTAAATATTAAATATGTTTTTGCAATTTGTTCTTTAATTTATTTAGACACACAATATGTTACTTAGGAAAATTATAATTTGTCTTTTTTTAGTACCTTTTTCATTATTCACATGAAAATTTGCAAAATTGGGGCAGCCACTTAAATGGGCCAAAGTGTGTACATATATAATAATAATATACAAAATACAAAAATACTGTGTCGTTCCTTCCAACTTCCAGGCCTCTGGCAGGAGGCCTAAGTCTGAGAAAAGATACCACCCACAAAGGAAAATGGGGTGAGAAAGGAATATTTGCGTGTGTGTGTGTGTGAGAGAGAGAGAGAAAGATATGTTTGCCAATGTTACAACACCCATTCATCCATCTTAAAAACTACTTATTCAGTAAAGGGGCACAGTTCATGGAGAAGCTGTGGTGGTGGAGAAGCTGTGGTGGTGAAGAAGCTGCGTACACCCCGGGTGAGGCGTCACACCTTTACAGGGGACTCACAAACACATAAACACGTTGCTGGACTGTGGGAGGAATCCCACTCGAAACGAAACAGAACGTCAACTCTGCAGAGACGGAGCAAGATTTGAATCCAGCCACAGAGCCACACGCTGGGAGCTGTAAGGAAGCAAAGTGCAGGCTGGTACCCATTCCTTTAAAACATAAATTGAGCTTCCAAGTGTAAAAGCAGGGAATTGAAATTCAGGCTATGTTTTTTTATCTGCACGCTACCAGGCACGGACGATTAACATTAATAAAGGTTTGGCAAAGCACACCACCAAGTTAAATGACTCATTTAGCCAACAATTCACAAAGTAAAATTCCTTATTAGTTCCAGCAGCCTATGGGACACATATGAATGCTGTCGGATGTCCTATCATAATAAGCTTGCATGGTGAAGAAAGGACTGCGAAGAAGGAATAAGACTGCCTAATTGGTTTTGCTTTTCATTCTGCTGAGAGGCCTCAAACAATGAATTGACTGTGATAAAGATAATAGCCTACAACAGTGGCAAGAGTGTCCACAAAATACCCCTGGATTTGGCTATCATACAGAATCTCACTAGGCAGCCAGAGGGCAGAATCTGAGGAACAGTCATGTTTATCCTACACTAAGTTGCCAGTATGTTAGGTACACCCCCGTCTTCACACAGATTGTACATTCCAATAAGTCATGTATCACGTTACATTCGGGTGGGTGGCATAAATCAGGCACGACAGTATTTTAGTGTTCAGTCTGGCATTGGAATGAGCAAAACAAGTGACCTTTGCTAAACATGGCATGATGGTGCAAAAAGTAAAAAAAGCACCAGCGAGTGGCGATTCTGTGAAGGAAAAACAGCTTGTGGATCAGAGGGTTCAAAGGAGAATGGTGAGAATGGTGCAAATAATAGACAGACTACAATCACTGAAATCACATCTGAATGTAGTATTGCTGTGCAGAATGTCATCTTGGAACTGGCGGTCAAATGGGCTAAAACAGAAGGCACGAGAGAATCAAAACTGGAAATGAAAAAGGTTGCCTGGTCGAATAAATCCATGTCCAAGTTCATTTTGCATCCCACTGATGGAAAGATCCGGATGGGGCACAAGGAGCCCTCTTGTTTGATGTCAACAGTACATGCTGGTGGTGGCAGTGTGATGGTGTGGAAAAGGTTTCCTTGGGCATCTAGAGGTGAGTTCGAATCTGGCTCAGTGTCTGTGGGTTTCCCGTGGTTCTCGGGTTTAATCCCACAGTCCAAACGCGTACATTTTAGGTTAATTGGTCAGCCTAAATTGCCCGTAGTGTGCGCGTGTGTGTGTGCATGCACGTGTGCATGTGTGGCCACCCTGTGATGGACTGGCCTAGTCCACTGCAGCCCAATCCAGCATAAGCAGTTAATGAAAATGGATGGATAGATAGATGATTTTAGTTTCTCTTTAACAGAACCAGACAAGAACTAGCACAACCAGTAAAGTACTGTTGTGGACCGCTTAATGGCAACCACTGGCTGAATATCAAATTAAAGTTTAACACTTGTTACTCTTTTCATAGCAGCTGAACGCTAATGATAGCCAAGACAAAATCTATTGCGACTGGATTTTTTTATGCCCGTATACTACATAAAGGCCTCATTTAGCTTTATAAAATGAATAATTTTTAAGGCCACAAGATTCGCTCTTGATAAAAACATGTCCAAGGGAAAACATTAGCCCTGTAAACACGCCCCCCCCCCCCCCCCAATTCGAGCTTAAACGTTTTTCATCCAGCACAGAAACTGAACCAACTGCGAAGCCCATGAGAGGCTGCTTCCAAGCCTCTTTCAGGAAACCTAATTAGAAACATGATCCATTGTTCAAATTCTGCAATGTCACTGCGGAAGTCTGACTTTTGTCACACAAAGAGTGAAACACTTCACAGGATGCAGAAAACACACTCGGGACAAACACAAAGAATCTCTACTCAACATGCATAACAGGTATAGAGCAGTTTTAGGTAAGCAAATATTTGAAGGAGGGAACTGCACTTTTGACCACTGGCACTGACTCATGAGCACAAACTAAAAGATTAAAATATACCAGACCATTAAAACTACAGGTGAGATAAAAATCTTGAACCAGCCAAATATTTTTAAGATGTCTAACGTCGGACTGATCTAAAATTTCAAAAGACACTCAGCAGTGATCCGTTTTTAACAGCTTTACTGGTTATGAAGTTTGACCCATCACAGTGCAGACGTTGAGCAACCGTGCTGAGTGACACAAGCGTAAAGTTACGCCATTTCACGTCCTGTTCACTGCGCCATGCGTTTTCCTCAAAGCACGACAAACCTTTTCTCCAGTCAGTGTGAACACGTTGAACGTCCAAGAGCTTCCGGTTGGATGCTGGCACAAGCCTCAGTCGTGTGAGCCTTTATATGGTCCAGACGTTTTGCAGCAGACTTTGCACCACTGAATGTCTTTTAAAATTTGAAACATGTTAGAGCGGTCACATGAAACCCTTTTTCATTTGTAATTTCTCACCTAAATTCAAGATGGCTGACTTCTAGATGGTCTAGTACAAAAAGGTTAAATTGGTGTAACTACACGGGTCCAACGAAATAATGCTCACGCATCATACAGATGTTTTTGCAGATTACATTTTTTTATCTCTCTTTCTTCAAAAATACACAGTGAAAACGTGTGAGCCTCTTGGACCACATGCAGAATAAGGCGATTTTGGAGTCGCATCTCTTCCCTCTGCATCAAAGTCAATTCTAACCCGCAATCCACAGTCATGCGCTTAACTAAATTCTGGTAATGTGACCCATTACATTTTGCATTGAAGAATCGTGGCATAAATTGAACAATATTTTTAACAAAACATAACAAAACAGATGGCATATTTCATACAATTCATATGAATGTCACGTTTGATCATCTTATTTATTACATTTTTAATCATAGCTTTACAGCTCTGTGAACTGAAATAAACATGCATTTTTGACAGAAAAATACAATATAAACAGTTTAATGAAACTTGTCTCTGGGACAGTTACAATTAGTCCAACATTCAACAGCTAAAAAAGGTTTGGCTGGTGTTCATCAATGTTTGCCATTTATCAATGAGAAAACATAACCATATATTTTTTAAAAGCATGAAGAAAATAAAACACTGAGAGGATCGTTAGCGGTAAAAATTCCCTCCTTTCTCCCGCGCCCTACTTCGCTGGGAAAGTAAGGAGGCCGCAGCGCTGAACAGCGCCATCTGTCGGCCACCGTCCTTTGCGCCTTTTGCGCGCACCGCCGTTACCATGGAAACCAAACAGGAAGCGCTCGTTCAAGATGGAGGACGACACTGCGGCGGCGGTAGATAATATAGTCGCCGAATTTCACACGTATGAAGACTTCCTCGACTCCCAGATCACTCCTTTGGATTTATACTATCTCGAGGTAAGCTTTCTTCTTCTTTTTCAAATTTGTCACTAGAAAGCTGCGCCAGCTTAATCTCTGACTAGCATCAAAAGTAGCCTGCGGTGCCGTAAAGGGTCCTTAAAGTCACTGTGCGTTATGAAACTTAAATGAACGCTTGTGCACAGCACGTTTAATAGTGCGTTGTATGCGGCATAAACATTTGCCTGAATGCACGCAGCTAACGCAACGTATGACTGTTAATAAAAGTCATGGACGAGATGGTGTCGGGCTGTGTTGCCAAGCGGCTTCATGATTTTTTTATTTTTTATTTTTTTTTGTGTCCCAGTGTCAGCGGCTGCGGCGAAGTTCTTGCGTTCCTTGCGAGTTTTTGTCAAGTTTGTGTTTCCCGCTAAGCGCCTCAGCCTCGCTGAGTTCGGCTGCCCCGCGCTGTTCTGTCGTTGCTCTCCGAAAGATGGCGGCATGAATACGAGGGTGCGCTGCTCAGGCCAGCGTCACCGTAGGGCTTCTTGTTGTTCAAATGCTGAGCGGTTGTCGTAGCAAAAGCGCTCAGATGAGGCGGGCACAAACACTTGTTTGCAACAAAATGGGTTTTCACTCTCAGCTCGACTGGCCAGTAGAAAGCGGCTAAAGACGATGGATGGATGGATTCATTCGTTCATTCTTTCATTCATTCATTCATTCTTTGGAACATCGAGCACCCCCCACCTGTGTATAGGCCACAGCATGACAAACTCCAAAGTTCCGTGCACCTGTTGCGTTATACAGTATACAGTATTGTGTGCATAAAACAGGCATAGTATGCGAGTCTTGACTATAAGGATGCTGCGTTAGAATATTGTGCTTTGGACGTGTATCAAATCCATTTTAGGTACGGATTTCTGAAGTAGTTTATTTCGGCTGGTTAACAAATACGCGCCAGTACACGCCGGAGGAATACCTTGGATTAACTGCTCTACTGTATTTGTAACGGTCAAAAATTGCGATTACAAAATAAAAAAGGTTGCATGAACTCCGTCCATAAGATTGATCCCAGTGGCGAACCAGTGTTCAGTTAACACCGAATATGCTTTACAAATTTAAGGCCACAGTTATTAACATGCATGTTAATTATGATCTATTACAAAGGAATGCTGTGTGTGAGCAATTGTTTATTGTACTTCCATGTTGAGAGCTCGGCAGGACTCTGGCAGCGACTCTTGACAGGAATGCTGAACATTTTTTCCCCTGTTGAATTCTCACTCGCAGGGATTTACAATGTGATACTCAGGAGTAGATAAGGTCAATAAATAATCAAGCCAAGGTTAGTGACTTTATCCGAAAGTGTGTATTTATATTTATAAGGCGTCAACCGCAAGTGTAGGAAGTCTGAATGTTGCCCTAAAGAGGAAATTCATTCCTCGTAACAGCTGCATTCTTGTTTATTCATATCTCTGACTGGTTTATGCTCATTGCTTACAAAATGGGACCCTTTCAGCATTTCTCCACTTGTTCTGTGTAGCTTTTTACATTTACATTTTTCATTTAGCAGACGCTTTTCTCCAAAGCAACGCACAACTAAATAAAAAAACAACGGTGCACTTACGGACAGAGACGCAGGTACAGACTCGCAGTTCTCGAGAAACAACCTCTTGGTTTTTGCCCACACGCATTACACAAGCAGCTAGGCAGGAGATCAGGAGATGAAGTGGGACCTAAAGAGATGTGTTGAGACCCTTCTTGAACACCAAGAGGGAGTTACAGAGGGAGCTCATTACACTACATTGGAGCCAGAATTGAGACCCTTCAGGCTTTTGATTTGCGACCTTTCTTTTTCTTAGTGGGAACGCCAAGTGGCCAGAGTTGACAGAGAGAGGATCAAGCTTGGCTGGGGGATAGTGAGTGATCAGGTCCTACGGTACTGGGGATCAGATCTATTGATAGACTTGTAGGCCGGAGGCAGAGTGTTGAACTCGATGTGGGCAGATACTATAAGGAGGGGACATACATGGGAACACACTGGCAGGACAAACACAGCTCACCAAATGTCAGAAAAGAGTTCTGTTTGGCATGATTTCCACTTAAAAATCAAATTCCATTTCCATGAAAGACCTTCTTTAGGCTGACGTAAAACCACTCTCCACTGTTTTCCGTGCCAAAAATTGTTCTTGGAGGTAAATTGTCGGCACTGTTTTTTACTAATGAATTTTTTCAGTAGTTAAATTTAGGTTTATTTTTGTTTTCTTTTTATTCTAAGATGCAAAGATTAGCAGTATAGTCTTATCATGGACAGGAAAAGAAAGTAAGTACAACTTTAAATGAAGGAGGCAGCAGGTAGCATTGTTGTTATTCATTGCTTTGCAGTCAAAGCGCCTGGGTTCATACACCGCTTCCTGCTGTAGCACCCTGGAGGAAGGTGTAATAATCTCATGTGCACTGCCTGGCCAAAAAAAAAGTCACCACCTGGACTGAACTCAGTGATATGATGTGGGGTTGCTTCAGTTGGTCAGGTCTAGGTTCAGCAATGTCATGTGGCCAAAAAATGAGGTGAGCTGACCACCTGAATGTACTGAATGAGCAGGTTTTACCATCAATGGATTTTTTCTTCCAAGATGACACTGCCAGGATTCATGGAGCTAAAATTGTGAAAGAGTGCTTCAGGGAGCACGAGAGAGACGTCATTTTCACACATGGATCGGCCACCGCAGAGTGCAGACCTTAACCCCATTGAGAATCTTTGGGATTTTGTGCCGGAGAAGACTTTACGCGGCGCTCCGACTCTCCCGTCAGTACAAGATCTTGGCGAAAAATGAATGCAACTCTGGACGGAAATAAATGCTGTGCCGTTGCATAAGCTTATCGAAATGATGCCACGGCCAGCGTGAGCCGAAATCAAAGCTAAAGGCGCTCCAACCGAATATTAGAGTTTGTCACTTTTTTTGGCCAGGCAGTGTATGTAAGAAATTCATACAGCGAGCACTGTGGCCAATCGTTCTCTTTTGGTGTAATTCCTGTATTTAACACAAGTGCTAAAAGTCTGTTTTATCCCACCTCCTGTGAGTAAAAATAATAAGCAAAAATGCATAAAAGACCTTGCAATGACAAGAAGTGAATGAGTTTTTACGTGGCAGTTTAACAGGGGAGTTATAGCATAACAGGGCACATGGATTTAAGCAGCACAGGTAGCTACACCACAAATGGCACTCATTGAGCCAGGGAATTAGAAATGAGACATTTTAAGCAATTTTTTAAACGGTCAAGTTTGCATAGAAATGAACCGTTATTTTCCTTTTGTTGCCCTGTGATAAATTTTAATATTTGTTCATTTCCACAGATATGCTACTATTTTGTCAGTGATATGGCCATTTATGCTTAGTTTATTATATACAACACATACTTTTACACTTCAACTGGATGAGGTATTTTGTTTATATAGCAAATGCTTCAAATGTAAATGGATTTTTAGCCGAATTCTTTGCAAATTGTGTCTGGAATTAAAGGCCACGAAATGAGCTATTTTTAAGCAAATAGCTCAGGCCAGATCCACTGCCACAGGACCACATGAAAGCCGGTTGGCTTTCTGAAGAAAATAGGACCGCGATCGTCTGCGTACTGTAGGCTGCGTGAACCCTGGGTTGTGATGACATGTGGCAGCGGCCTTGATCCACGAAGCCACTGGTCTGCCCACATAGCTCTATTTAGGTTATTTTGTCATGCACATGGTTCTGTAACACAAATAAGCCCGCGGCTTGTTGTTTGCTTCCTTTTAAATCCCCCCTCATCCCCATACACCCACTGTGCCTGACTAACCCCCCGCCCGCCCTGCACACATCCATATCTCAGGCACTGAAGAACAATGGCTCTTTTGTGGACAGATGACAGTCCTGCCCTCTGTTTAATTCCCGTCCCTCAGTAATTCTGTAGTGCACGTGTTGCTCCAAGAGTTAAATTCAGGTGGGGTTGCGCTGGGCGGGAGGGGTTCGCGCGCTTCCCTTCTCTGTGTTCTATTGCAAGTCCCAAGTCATTTCCACTGCTCCACCAGGATGAGGAGCTGGCCCGTCAGCTGGTGGAACTAGGCTACAGGGGCAGCGGGGAGGTCCTGAAAAGGGAGGAATTTGAGACAAGGAAAGCAGCTGCAGAGGCCTCCCGGCTATCCAAGAGGAGCCAGCAAAAGTAAGTTCCACCCGCAGTGACGACAAACACAGCATAGAAGGTGCACCTTCCTAAAACACGTGCGTCTGAGTCCCAGTTCCTCTGCGGAGTTTGAGGAAACGATTGCTTAAATTTTGCCTAACACAGTGTAGTAAGGATAAGAATAGTAGTAGTTTAACAGGCATAATAAAGCATAGATAATACTTTGACTTAAAATAATGTCTTATTTTAGAATTAATTTTTTTTTCTACCCACACACATACACAACTATTCTCTCAAACACTTGCGGCATAAAAAACTGAGCAAAACAGTCTTATTTAATGCTGACATTTTGATATGAAAACAACTGTACGCAAACCGCACCACCATTTTTCCCCGTTTGTGCTTGCCTGTGCTTTTTATTCAGTAGCCAAAGCGCTGCTGAGACACAAACCCGTGAACCAACCCCGTTTAGGTTTCCCCTGGATGCAAACAAAGGCACCAAGGACACCAAATGCAATGAAAGCTCTACCGGGTGTGGGCAAATGAGTGTTGCAAACACAAAAAACAGTAAAGCACCCCAACTACTAAACCATTGTTTACATAACAGAGACTTGGCATAATGCACCAGAATGCTTTAAAAAAATAACCAACACAACACAAACAGCAGGCAGCAAAGGTTGATGGTCCACCACCCCAGGTGGCACTATGGTTCTCCCATTATGCCTTGCTTTTGTATGTGTGTCTGAATAGTTTTGCCTTTGCAGGGTGGGGTTACAGGAGAGCTGATGGTGCTGATGGTGTTCAGCTATGGGTATCTTGTGGTGCTCAGTGGGCGCTGCTGTGTCAGCCATGCTGCGTAGAAATAAAGCTCTAACACTGCCTGAGTCCTACTTTTGTAACACGATTGAGAAGGGTTGTTGGAACCCTTACACACAATTACCTTTAAATTTAATGGGGTTTATGTTTTTCATGTACAAATTTTCAGGATATGAACATTTTTTCAGGATTCATAAATCGAAGAGTTGCTGTGTATATTGAGAAATTCCTTTGTCACCCCTTTTCCCCATGGGTAGGAAAGAGATGTATCCATCCATCCATCCATCCATCCATCCATCTATTGACATTAACCGCTTCATCCTGGTCAGGGTCCCAGCAGTCCAGAATGATTTGGCTCTTGGCTCTGATACCACACAATAGATGGGACACCACGCCATATCATATAGGTAGTATGCTTTTGAAACTCAGGTATGGGCCTATGATGTAAAACTCACATCTTTCCTTGGCTGGGGTACATTTTTTTTATATAATAATGAGACATAGTAAATATATGTCACAACCAGTGCTTGGACGTAGTAGTAAGCAGCAAATAAGTCTTGTAATAATGAAATGGTGCAAAAATGCTATTGTGGGTGCACTTTTCTGAACGTTAAGCCATTTCATTTTTAGGAGCCAGATTTTAGGGGAATGGACAAGTTACTGTGTCAGAAATTAAATTTTTGTAGTTTTCTGTGGTTGAACCCTGTTTATTTCTACAATTGATATCTTTTCTGTGTATTAAGTTCCAAATATGCTCTCGCGCAAATTTAGACATTAGGTCTTTCAGTCTGTACAACATATAAGCATGTACAGTAGACATATATAAGGATTTGTTACAGAATGGTTCGCTTTGGGGGGGGGGGTTAACACAGCGAGATCTCGGAAACAGTATAGCTGTACTTGAAGGACTAAATGTTTAGTTGTGGGAGTTATCGGAAGCACCGTTGCGTGACTGCTTGGGGCTGCATGAGGCTTGCTTCAAAATGCATTTATTTCTGTTAGCACAGCTTTTTCTACATAATAAAATTGTTTGTGTCAATGATGGCAAAGTTTTATTGGGTTTAACTGTTGCTCAAGTTTTGTCAAGTGGCCCTGTTCAGCAGCTCTACCCCACAGTTTATGAATCTGCTACGCTGATGTGCTATGAAGGTGCTGTGTTACAGTATAGCACATAGATCCACAACGTATGGACTTTTGATCGAAACCCTGGCGCAGGGTGCCAGAAGCATCGGCACGGCCTTTCTTACGGTCTGATTCGGAGTTGTACAATCACTGCCGAAAGCCAAAGATCATCCAAATGTTTATCAGTTTCCATTGTTTTTAGCAGTAAAACGCAAATTCATAAACTAACTCAGTTTGCTAACTGATAAACTGTAAACTCAGATGAGCAACATTAAATAAAAACTCTCAAATAAAAAGGCTGCGAAAAAGACATTTGTCTGTATTGGAGGGCCTTGTCTGCGTGCCTTTTTGAAGATCAGACCAGAAAGTCTGAATAGAAACCTGAATGTGTGTAACTTCAGTTTGCCGCTACTAAATTTTACGAGATACTGTAATGTTTTTCTTGAGTTTGTTCTCTACAAATTCATCCATGATGCGGTCACGAAAATCTTTTGAAATGCTGTAGCACCAACACAATCATATGGTTTCCACCCGGGCAAAGGACAACAAAGGACTTAAATGTGGTGTCCGCATTTGTCCTTGTGTTTCTCTCTGGCTGAGCTTAAGATTTAAGATATTTTCTGTGTACAGAAACAATTGACGAAATCAACCCGTTCCCTTTTTTTGAAACCGGTTGCTCTACTGTAGTTCTGTAATATGTTGAAATGCACAATGCAGCTTTAAACATGAGTGTTGGCATGTGTCCTCTGTTAACTGTCGCTAGACGTCTCACAGTATAAATACGTCCGACAGCCAGGCAAAGCAAGCAAACAAAACATCTTAGAGTATAAAAAAGAGTTCTGGCAGCCCAGATTTCGCTGTAGTAAATGCCACATCCGTGTCTCGTTGGGTCTCTAGTTTTGCGCTAACAACTTTTTTCACTACCTTCCCTTGTATTCTTTATAGTATTTCTGCACTGGCCATATACTCCATTGTCATGGGTATAGTTAAGGCTGAGCGTGTCAACTAATGCGAATATAATGTGTTTTGTGAAAGCATATACTTTAATTTGGCTGTCGTACTTATTGCGCTAAATGTCAAAACTCTGCTATTTGTTGCTTTTCCGAGCCTTTCCTAATTCCCCGTTACTTTTGTTTGGAGCGCTGTGTAAACTGTTCTTACAGTTTCTGATTTCTTCATGGCGTCAAGGGGGTATACTTTAGGGTTTTCTTTTACATGTGATAAAGCTACAACAAAAATATATTTCCACATGTAAAAATAAAGAATAGCTTAAAATGGGATCTTAAGAGCTGCCCTTTAAATTACATGACAGTGGTTTTTGTCAAATACGTCGAGGACATTGGCTTAGAATGGTCCTAACTGATTTAAATTCAGGAATGTCAGAAAAAGGTCAAAGGCAGCTGGACCGAAGGGCCAGAAAGTTCCTTACTGAATTTAATTTCTCGGTGTTACAAAATCCGTCATTTCGTGCAGGTGGTTTGAAAAGTGACCAAAAGTTGACTGCACTCAGCTGGATTAGTCTCCAGTTTTACAATAATACAATTTAATGTTATGGCTAAGCAGTTTTGACAGCTAAAGTCAGAATGATTTAGGGCCTTTTGGTTTAACAGAAATCAGTTGTTGAACTATAATTCTGGGCAACTACAGCGATCATTTTTTGTTACAGTTGAACGCAAACCAAGTCAAGAGCACCATGTGGCGTAGTGGTTAAGGCTGCTGCCTTCCAGTTAAAGGACCCAAGTTTGAATTCCGTCCCTTGAGCAATGTGCTAACCTGAATCGCTCCAGAAAAATGGGGATATTAAGGAGTAGCTAATAAAATTAAAGTAACTGGTTATTCTTCCCCCTCAGTAGACTTATTAGGGTCACAGTGGTCCAGAGTTTGTCCCTAAGGTTCCACATGTTCTCTTATCAACAGTACCATTTATGTCCTTTCACATATTTACAGAAATTTAGGCTCCCCAGTTCACCTGAAAACTGTTTTTGGACATGAGGATGAGGGGCAGAGCACCCAGGAAAAACCTACACGATCACCATGAACTCCTTTCCGAGTTAAGTGAGAAACTACTCGGTTTATTGGGGGGAATATGAATGTTTTTTAGAGCTTAGTTTGAATTTGTGTTTCAATGTTTGTTCAACTAAAGTTATTATAAAGTGTAAATTTGGCAATTTTACTAATTTGGGAAATACAGGCAAAACCAATAAAGTCAAATGTTCTTTACCCCTAATATCATAATAATGACATTTCATTAATCTTCTTCTTCTTCTTCTTTTGGCCGCTCCCGCTGGGGGTCGCCACAGCGGATCAATTGTTTCCACTTCTTGCTGTCCTCTCCATCTTTCTCCGTCAAAATGCGAGTCAAAATTGCGCAGTGAACGCTGGGGTTTGACGCAGAGCAAAACCGCGGCAGACATTGAGCAAAGTAAACAAAACCTTGCGACGAGGATGGGATTCGAACCCACGCGTGCAGAGCACAATGGATTAGCAGTCCATCGCCTTAACCACTCGGCCACCTCGTCCTACGATGTGTCATTAATAATTGTTGAAATTTGTTGTAGAAGGTTTTGGCTTTGGGTGTAAAACTTCAGCAGCTTTATGGTAATTCGGTGCTGGTATGGGTGGCATTTTTAAAATAAATGATAGAACATAGCCCAGGGCTCGTTCTATTATTTTGTGTGTAATTGCTTTTAAATTACATTCCATCCCATATGCACAAACTTTTCCTCTGAAATCCTCTAAAGATGGTCAATATACGCTGATCAGCCACAACATTAAATCCACCAGCCTAATATTACATAGGTCTCCCTCGTGCCTCCAAAACTGCTCTGACCCGTCCAGGCGTGGACTCCACAAGACCTCAGAAGGTGTCCTGTGGTTTCTGGCACCAAGATATTAGCAGCAGATCCTTTAAGTCCATTAAGCTGCGAGGTGGTGCCTCCATAAATCGAACTTGTATTTCCAGCACATCCCACAGATGCTCGATCGAATTGAGATCCAGGGAATTTTGAGGCTGAGACAACATCTTGGACTCTTTGTTAGGTTCCTCAAACCATTCCTGAACAATTTTGTGCAGTGTGGCAGGGCCATTGCCATCAGGGAATACTGTTGCCACGAAGGGGTGTACGTGGTCTGCAACAATGTTTAGGTAAGTGGTCCGTGTCAAAGCATCCGCACGAATGCCAGGACACAAGGTTTCCCAGCAAACGTTGCCCATAGCTTCACATTGCCTTCTCCTAGTGCAATCCTGCTGCCATCTCTTCCCCAGGTAAATGACACACACGTGCATCCGGCCGTCCATGTGATCTAAAAGAAAACGTAATTCATCAGACCAGGCCACCTTCTTCCATTGCTCCATGGTCCAGTTCTGACGCTCACGTGCCCATCGTAGGCATTTTCAGTGGTGGGCAAGGGTCAGCACGGGCACTCTGACCGATTGGTCTGCGGCATCACAGCCCCACATGCAGCACACAGCACAATGCACCGTGTGTTGTGACACCATTCTATCATGGCCAGCATTAAGGCTTTCAAGCAATTTGTGCTACGGTAGCTCTTGTGTGGGATCGGACCAGACGAGCATCAATGAGCCTTGGGCGCCCGTGACCCTGTTGGCCAGTTCACCGGATGTCCTTCCTTGGGCCACTTTTGGTACTGTAGGTACTAACCTCTGCATTCCGGGACACCCCCACTAGACCTGCTGTTGGACATGTGCTGACCCAGTCGTCTAGCCATCACAATTTGGGCCTTGTCACGGTCGCTCAGATCCTTGCGCGTTCCCGTTTTCCCAGCATGCAGCACATCAACTTCAACAACTGACAGTTCACTTGCTGCCCAATATCTCCCCCCACCCCCTGACAGGTGCCACCGCGACGAGATCATCACTGTTATTCACTTCACCTCTCGGTGGTTTTAATGTTGTGGCTCATTGGTGTATATGCACTGTAAATACATGCAGCGGGTAACCTGCCATTTCCTTTGTTCATCTGTGGAAGAGCTGAGTGAAATGTCAGTAGTGCCGAGTATTGAATTTTGAATGTTGGTCAACAGACAGGTACGCGCCACAGAATTATAATCAAATGAGTTCTAGCTGATTTGCTGTCTTATTTTAAACTGTAGTTCACACGTTTTGAGACGTGAATATAAATGATTTGCCAAGCGTTTGCCATGGAAAAGGTTTATGAGTAAAGTTTACAGAACCTGCCAGGTTTCAAGTAGTTTCATTAGGCAGCGGGTTTGGATGGTTTTGCAGCACCTAAGGAATTCTTAAAGATGTCTTCGCTTTCATGGGAGTTTTCAGGAACAACCATTTGTGACATGGCTTTCACAGTCACCAAAGCAGTAATACTGCTGCATATTTTATTTAAAAAAGAGAACCCAACTCCCATTGAGCAATGGTTTCGAAACAGTCCGGATTCACAGCCCCGGCGTACAGTACTCCCATCTGTTGGTGGTAATAATTACAGTGCGATGGTGAACTCCTGGTTCATCGTTGCCAATGAGCCTTGATAAGAGATTTGCTGGTGGAAGAACATTTTTACTCTTTTCTGTGTTTGCAGAGGTGTTATTCATCCCCGAAGCGTGACTGTGTATGTTTTTTTAGCTACTGGATGGGGTTACCCCATTCACTTGCCTCCTCAGCACCTGTGTTTACATTGGGGCCTGGGCCTGCGTGACCCCGCAGCGATCCTTCACTCGCTCGAGAGATGAAGCAAGCTGCTGGCCTCCAAATATGTGCTGCTCATGCACTTTCACCAGCATGCGAGTTCTCCAAGTCTCATATTATGCACAATGTACAGTATAAGGTCATTTGCTCCTTGTCAAAAATTATATAATGCTTGAAAAAAAGTATAAATCCTATTTCATAATTTGTATTTAACTGAAGAAAGAAACGTGTTTCAACACAGCCTCTTGTGTTAATGGTAAGTAAATCCAATTGAAGATTCAAACAGCTATTCCACTGACTCATAGTAAACCTCTCCGCTGTACCTCATTATTATTCCACATTTACACTGTTTACCGGGTGTGTTGTTATATCGGCAGGGTCATTTAGAGTTTATTTAATATAGACAATCCGTCATCGTGTACCTCATTTAATACTGGCATATAACTATGGATCACATTCATGTATCATATCCTTGTCGAGAAAGCTCAACGGCAACTCACAGCGGAAAGTAGTTGAAAAAATAGTTTTGGAAGGTTCAGCAAGAGTGCAGTTGTGATTAAACGAAGAAGTGTTTATTACGCTTGTAAATGTGTTCACATCTTTGCTTACCAGACAGACTGTGGTACCAAAGACAAGGTTTCCTGAACCACAGAGACCACTTTTTGAGCACTTTACAGTACAATAAAATGCCATTTAATGCGATGCATGATTTTTCTGGAGAATGTGAGACTTTGCCTCAAGACTCGACTCTCTCTAAATTTAAACACTTAATAATAAGCGTTCCACTGGAATTTGTTGTTGGTTTTATGTCAGGAAACCTACGGATTTTATTGAACTTTTTACAGTTTTTACCGTAATTCTTCCTTCATGCGCTTGCACATTTGGACTACATCAAAATGTGTGGTACTGGTATTTTGAAGTAGAATATTTTATGAAAAATAATGGCATCGTGTGAGTTTTTGCATCGCGATCAAGTATGAAACCTCAACACATCATACGGTAGCCACACACAGGGGTCAAGCTTGCATCCAAATGAGGAGCCCAGCACTACCTGCTGGACCACCGTGCCACTCCTCTAACAATGCCGTTGTGTCAATTACTCGTAAAGCGTGGTCAGGAGTAAAGAGGGAATGAAAAGGTAAAAATGGTTAAGGATTATAAAACGAACATCTTTTCGGCTAGCGCAGCTGTTCAAAAACACCTCCGCATCTTCTCCGTGGCATTACGTGGTACTAAGGCCAAAATGCACTCGTGGAGCCCGATGCTTGACTGCTAGTGTTCATTTTATCTCCACAATAAACCATAAAAAGATTTGCAAGTCAGCCCTGCATGAAGGATAGTTCTGTTAATGTCAATTAAAATTTCACATTGGCTGTCACTTTAAACAAAGGACCGGGGAGTCTTAAGGTCAGTAAAACCCTTATTTTGTCGCCGTCGGTAACGGCTAAGGATCCGCGGGTGTTTCCTGCAATTCTTGTTGTCTCTGGTCACGCATCTGCATTTCGATATCCAGGTAAGAGTCCTATCCTTGCCAAAAACATGCAGCAACCTTTTCATGCAAGACATTTCAAGACTATCAATGAATTGCTCTCCTTGAGCATAAAGGAGGCTCCGCTAGCTATTAAATTTAAAGTCTCAAATGTTCATACTGTAAGTAAAAAAATTAAACAACAAAACACATGAAGTTTATTACATTTCTAATGCAACTATCATCATATCTGAAGACCGGTCAATGCCAGAATGAAAATAACAGAAGGTTCTCACATCGCTACTGCATCTGTGAATTGTTTAAAGTTATTAAAAATAAACTGAAAGTTTTGAAATCAAGGCAGTTTATAAACTGCAGCAACAAATCCTAATGATTTACTATTACTATCATTTTGTGCTTTTTTCAAAAAATATTTCTGTATTTAGTGTTAGTGATTAGAAAATTGAATTATTTCTGAGAAAATTATAATCTATAAATAAATTTTTACTGTTGATGATCTCACCTTGCTTTGTTAGTACAATCGGTTTTATATGAATGAAATCGCTGAAGTGCGCTGTTAACATTTGTGTCCGTGTTTGGTCAGGTGCTGAATCTTCACTGCATGCCAGAACTTGGTTTTTATGGAAAAGAAGCCAAGTAAAGGGCAAAAATCTGACTAAATTTAGTCATGATATCAGTGACAATGTATTTAACTGCAATAGAAGAACACCGGGACCTCAACCCACAAACGCAACCGGGACCGGAATTCTCATCACATCTAAACGTTGTTCATAAATGCAACTATTAAATGACAATAAAAGCATCATAAATTTGCTGTAAGACTTAATTTGGTTAGCGGTATATAGAGTTCAGGGTCCAAGAGCCCAGCATGGACCACCGTGGACGGAATGTCAGTAGCAGAACTTTTCGTTTTATTGTAAATTAAATAAGACAGTGCAAACCCGACCAGAACCAAATAAATGATAAAGCACATGAAAGTAGTGTAAAAAATAGACGAGCATGTTCCTTTTTTTTTAACATAAATGTTGATTTATTAATACCTGTTTTTTTTTGTGTCATTTCTTCTGCATTTGTATCTAAGATGTATTCAGCATTCAACCATAATGAAGGCACAATATTGCTGGGATTTGTGAACTTTGTGCACTCTTCTGAAGTTCTGAGGCTTGTAGCCTCTGTTTGGGATCTTATTCATTTTGGAACAGACAAGAATAAAGCTAACATCAACTTTGAAATTGTACCATATGACCTTTAAACTACTTTTGCACAGATTTTCAGATAAAATGTTTGTTAGCATTTCTTATTAGATTTCCAAGTTCTGAGAAGTCAGCTCCAGTGAATATTCATCATGATTTGCAGGTACTGATACAAGTGACAGAACAGTGGGGTTGCTGTGTTAGATAGTTAAAAGCTGCAATAAAGATCCTTTCAAGTTGTTAAAAAAAGCATTTTTAAAAGAAACATTTCAAGCCATCTGAATGTTGTCTTTTCCAGAACATTGGCAAGTGCTGGAAAAGAACTCAAAGATAACTTCCTGAAAGCCCTGGCAGAGCGAGAGGAGGCCAACCGCAGTGGGAAAATGACTGTGAGTACATTATTGCCGCACTCCCATCTGCTACGTAATGGGATTCCCTCAGCATATTAAGGTAATTCCATTAGGATATGAACAAGTTCCACACTGTCACTTTCACAAAGAATGACACACGACGGCTCTTCTCAGCTGAACTGCTTACACTCTGTCCGGTGGCACGTTTCCATATAAAAGTCACAGGTAAATAAAGTTTATTAGAAACAAATCTCTGGAAACTCCCAAAATCCTTTTTGTTTTAAAATAGTTCTCAAAATGTGCATGTGTGTCTGCAGTTAAATGCAGCACTAAAAGATACTGTTAATACACTGTATTGCAACAACGGAGATGGGAAACTGCATGGGACCTAGATGCATATGAAATAGATGAATTATACCTTTAATATTTGAATAAAATGTAGGTTGGCATTTCCTGTTGGTTTTGTGGAGTCCGCACCAATGAATACAGTAGTCATCATGGCTTAAAGGTACTAATACAAGTGACAGAAAACAAGTCTATTTTATGCCATATATGACATATATATAGAAAGTTCTGAAAAAGTTTAGATTTTTTTTTTTTTATGTTTAAAAATATACTAAACAATTTTGATAAAAGACCGAAAGGGCCGGAACAGGAAAACTATTGCAAAACAGCACTTATAGGAGGCAGCACTTATCAAGGTGTCCCTGTGCAAGAAGTCAGGTCCCTGTCCCGAACCCTGCCAAGAGATGTATTTATGCTGTCGCTCGGATGTTGTCATTTTCCACCTGACATGTTATGTACAGCTTGGTGAGTCACGTAAAAAGGGCGTTGCTTCTGCTTCTTGCTTCCACCTTAAAGTTCCTCAAACAAATTTAAAGTTTGCCGTTATTAACGTAGAGAGTAAGTGTGCTTGAAATGAACAGGGTTCATTTCAAAGTCACTAAGCCAAAAAAAATGCCGAAAGGGAACGAAAGCAGAGAGCGGGATGTGTTGAGCAGCAGCCTCATGACAACAAATGTACGCACATCCGGACTGACCGCAGCATGAAGAAAGAAAGAAGTTAAAAGGCAGAAAGTGACCTTTCCATACTTGCCCCCAGGTGATTTGTAAAGATCACACAAGGAGCAGTTAAGGAGCACAGTCGAGGCCACTGGTGCACATTTCCCCACTGCTTGTTGACTGTGTAAACAGTCCGAGGCAGAAATCTGTTCTGGTTTTCTCAGGCTGCGTTGCTGAAGTCCGTGTATAGCCGGTGGGTTACAGCTTGTTCCTTTCACAGGTATTCAAAGAAACCACTGTAGCTGATTCAGAAAAAAGCTGTGAATCAGGTAGTGTCTAATACACCTCTTCCTGTGCTAAAAAAAAGAGAAAAAATATGGAAGAAAATATAGTGTTGTGTATCGCCAACAATATTATGCTGACATGATCTTTCCCCCCTTTCTATCTTTTTTTTTTTTTTGCTAAAGTGCTTCCTCTGATGAAAAAGTGTGCTGAAAAAATGTTTATTTTCCTCCACCCCCTTCTCCTTCAAATTGATCCCACATTCAGGCACTTGGAACCTGTCTGAGTGACCGGGAATCTTGATAGGGATGGACGAGGCTTGACCCTCTACGGTGTGTTTATGCTGAGCGAGTGTATGCGAAAATTGTGCTGCCTGTGTGTTTTTAAACGTTGTTCATGCACATTCGTGCTTTTATTCTCTTAACTGACAATTTTGTGCAGGGTGACTTACAGTGTTCAACCCTCCAACAGCTTCATAAAGATTTATACAGCAGGGTCATTTTTATTCTTTGAAGGTAAGCGCCTTTATCAAGTGTACAACAGCAGGAGCACAGGTTTGAATCTGAATCCTTTGACTGTAAAGTGATAGCTTGAACCAATGCACTACCTGCTGTCCCTTTCTATAATAAAGCATAAATTAAATGATATCTGGCACACAGTTCCAGAGTGAAAATCCGGATTTGTTCAGATGTTTTGTGCAAATAAACCCAGAGCGCTGCTACAGGTGTTGTACTCTTTAAGAAATGTGAATCATGTTGGCTTCAGCACTCCCTGAGTCAGTAAAACAGTCTCCCATGTAAATCATCTTTCAGGTATTTCTACTGTGTATTAAATTTACACCAGTAACTCTTCCGGTAAGATATGCAAAATATAAACCTTGGTATGAATGTGTACATTTGAAAGATATAAATGTTAAATGGCTTCCCATGTGGCATAATACGTATTGAAGTTCCTTTTCCACATTAATCTGGGCATTATTTATTTATTTATTGTTTAAGTTTCCTTTATATTAGTTTCCACGACCAGGTGAAATGAAGCAATGTTGTCTTCATATAGGTTCATCCACAAACACTTACACTCTATGGCCAAAAGTACATGGGCACTCCTTCTAACAGAGTTCATCTTAATAATTATTATTTATTTAAAATCACTGTACCTCTTTTAGTCGTGTGCCCATGACTCTGGGAGAGGCTCTGGACTGATGCAATCCTGACAAGCCCAAGCAGTTAAGGATGGTGATGATGATGGTTATTATTACTATTATTACTATTATTATTAGAGAAGCAACATTTCATAACCCCTTTGTGTGCTGTTAAATCAAGTCCTCATTTGTCTCCCTCCGAAGGCTAAAGTAGGGCTGGACCTGTGTGCCGTGAGCTTAAACAAAGGACGAGGCCTCCGGTCTCAGTAGGATGCAAAATAAGATCCATTAAGTTAGTAGGCTTCTGTGAATGCAGTCACCTCCAGGCTGTTTGAATTGCTGCTGTGCCATTATTATTTTCATTTGTCGAGATGCTAAAGCCTACAATGTGCTTTTCATCACTGCTATGGAAACTGTACTTTTGCCAAAAGTGTCACACGAATAAAAGGTGCACCTGGGCAGCTTTTGGTCCATATTCTCAATGGGTTAGAAGTGAGGTTTTATCAAAGCCAGGTCACACCTGGAAAGCACAGCTAAGGGCGACTATTGTTCATGACGCATTACTGAAATTGAAGGTGCGCTTTTTGTTGTGCTCGGAGGAGGTTGTGGGGAAGTCTTGATGTCACGACTGATGCTTCTCATCTTGTGACCATCACACTGAACCTGCATTTCAGTGCTGTTCTGAGTTCAGTATGCTTTCAGTTACACTGGTCAAATTGTCATTATTTGTGCACCTGTTTAGATACGAGCCCTGTAGTGGGCAGTTTTCAGCTAGGGTTGCCAAGTTTGCCTTTGAATATAAATATTATATGATAAAAGGCAATTTTCCCACTGAAAGACAGATATCTTCTGCATGTAAATCTCTCCAGTTACAAGAGCATATCTAGCAGATATGCAATGTCTTGTATGAGTGTTTAGGCATGCAATGAACAGCACGAACAGTAAGCTGCATAGTTGTACACATAGAGGCTCTTTAATGAACCGCCTTCCAAAGGCCGTTTAACAAAAAGAAGCGTGGGATATTGTTTCAAAAATTGTTCTGATATCTATGGTGAATTAATAATATGTTACTGTTTTCACCTCTGTATTTTGCTGCTGTTAAGACTGATGTACTCTTGAGTATTTCCTACTGTGGTGTAACAGTGGGATTCTGTGTACTTGTGGGAAACCTCTAATGTGCACTGCATGCTTAGTTTTAATAAGTGGAGTAGCATAATGTTTTTTTTTTTGTTTTTTTTTTACAAAATAGACATTCTTTTAGTTTCAGTTTTTCATTATTATTAATTACACTTTTGTGATTAAAATTTAAAATTTCTGCGTGTTTAATAAGGTGTTTAGTTTGTGCCATCTGTAAGAGCCACCATTTGTCTTACGATCATGGTGCCGATCACTTTATGAAGAGGGGTGATGATGTCATAGCAAATTGCCCATAAATAAAGTGGCGGACATTTGCCTATTTAATCTCCAAATTTCAATTTCAGTTTTAAAAGTGATTTAAAAAATTCATTTCTGACATTTTATCAAAATGCTTATACAAAAATGCAATAAATAAAATATGAAAAACACAAGTTTTAGGTTATAACTGCAGTCACATATCCATCTATAATCACTAGAGTTTCTGAGCCTATTGTTTATGTATTTTATTTCTTTTTGTTCCCGATGCATTTCTCCAAAGCAACTTACAGTATAACATTTTTTGCGGTGATTTACCCAACCATCCAGCTGGGTAATTTTTGTCAGTTCAGTGCAAGTACTTTATTTGATAAGAGCAGTTTTACTGTGTTTTATATGTTTCTAGTTTTATATGTAGATTTCAGGGCATGAGTTAAATCCTTGTAAACTCTCCATCTGTTTTGTAGTTTGTCAAGCCTGTATATTTAATTGGACATTCAGACAAGATTAAATTATGGGCAAAAAATTATTACAGTATCAACTTTTTAGAATAATCGCACCATACGGCAGGTAAACAGAAAGAATGGCGGCAAAGACGCAATGATTTCCATTCTGTCTTCATCAAAGTGGTATCACACACACTTCATTGCTTACAGCAGTACAACTTAGCAGTGCTTACTCTTGCCGTGGTACCATCCCACAACAAAGGCAGTTTGTCTTTGGTCTGTGGACCCAGCGAGTTCTGTATTGATTAAGGGCTTTTTCTCCTGTATAGGTAATAAGGTGGTCAGTCATGCAACCAAAGATCAAGTTTAACATTAAAATTAAATAGGATTTCCCAGACCTATAGCGTTACAGTCGGTGCACAGAGTGCTGCTCCCCAGGCCTTTGTCCCTGTCACCGGCACTAAAATAACAATAGCAACTTGATTTCAAAGCACCGGTCTTACATGGAAGGTCGGGTTTGGGTTTTGCAAGGACTATCATATGACCATGGCAGTAATTGAAAAAAGTTGTAAAGAGGTGAGGACATTGGCCTGTCACTGTAGCCCCCTTTATAATTCACCTTTTATATGCATTTTACAAAGAATGCCTCTTCATGAAGAGTTCGCGGATGCAAAGTGTTCATAAAAACTGCCCGACCACAAATGCAGCCTTTTGGTTTGAAATACAGTTTGTAGTTGTACTGATTTTGCTGATTTTGTGCTATTGTTGAGGCTTGGTCTTTTGTTTCTCTTGCTCATTCCAGCGAATGGATTTTAAATATTTTGTGTTGTGTGTTCTGCTATGCTGTGTTGTGGACTCTCGCTCATGCCCTATGCATCTTGGCATTGTTGTCGGTAAGTGGTTTTTGAAAATAAAGTAGTTAATAGTACACAATGGTATTGATGCTATACGCAATATTAGTTGCCTTATGGCTAATTCGGTATTGTTTGAAAATGAAATTTTCTAAATGCTGCCTACTGTGAATAGTGAAAGTCAGGACCCAAGCTACGTAAAGGGATTTCACTTTTAATGGCACGTTAGTTGTGTAAACCATGGGCGCGGAGCATCTTAAAGTCCGTCTGAAACAGGGCCAGCAGGTGGCGTAGCGGTCAGAGCCATAGCCTTCAGCTTAAGAAGAACCCCCTTCTCGCTGCACTGCGCTCGATCAGGGTTCTTACTTAAGCGATACGGTAACTCTTACCCTGATGTAGAAATGCATGAATCATTATAATTTTGCTTGGTTTTGTAAGTTTCTTTGGAGTTTCACGCACTGGATAGAAATGTTTGGAAGTGTAGCGCAATTCTTTAAAATATAATTTATAGTCCATGTCCTTTGAAATCTGCTTTGATAAGTGAAACAATCGTTGTCTAAATGATCTGTAAACCTGGCCCGGGTCTTCTAACTAGCGATCCATTTGTGTTGCACTGTCGCGGAGAGGGTTTAGCGGTGCTCAAAGGACATTTACTTGGATCCACACTGTTACGTGATCTACAGATCAGGATATGATCACGTACTCTTAGGAACACATGGAGCACATTCTTCAGAATCCTCTTTGTTTTATCACTACACATGGGCTTGTTTAGATTTGTATTATTCCACCTGAGTAAATACCGTATGGCATTTCACCCGCTGAGGTCAGTCCACATGTACGACATGAGCATTCTTCAGCTCTCAGCCTGGCCGTATTTAACCGTGTACCGGCCTCCGTGGCCTCTGCCGTCCAAGCGGAAGTCGAGGAATGCATGTTTCTGATTCCTATCTTGAAAGACCAGCTGGCGGCTGCAAGTAGTTTCGTAATCTGGTATTTTTGCTTTAATGGGCAGGGTACCCTGGGAAGGCCAATAAACTGAGCTCATACTGTCACATTGGCCAGACATGCCAAATTCTCTACATACATTTATTTCACTGCAATGTATAAAAACAGGTGTACACGAGGCTTCCCAGACATGAAGATGGTCTGAAATAGACTTCCTTCCTTCGCTAAAAATGAATTGGTATTTATCTGATATTTGTGGCTGAAATCTGATTCTCCTGGTCCATTGTCTGAAACATAATTTACAGTTATTTACATTAAATCTTTGTTCACAAAATACAGTGGATATAAAAAGTGCACACACCCCTGTTAAAATGCCAGGTTTTTGTGATGTAAAAAAATGAGACCATAATAAATCATTTCAAAACTTTTCCCACCTTTAATGTGACCCATAACTTGTACAGTTCAACTGAAAAACAAACAAATCTGTTAGGGGAAAAAATATAAAAAATAAAACGCGTCCAGTAAGCTGGTTGCATAAGTGTGCACACCCTTCAAACGATACTTTGTGGAAGCACCTTTCAGTGTAGCGAATTGCAAGATGCCTCGGATAAAGGCATCAGTAAATATTATTTAATAAGGACCGTTTATGTTCCTTCGGAGAAAAGTGCCTTAAACGAATAAATGTCAAAGTTTAGAAGTTGTGTTACTGTTTGTATTTTTCGCAGCACGCACCACCACACGTGAAATGAGATGTAGCACATGTTCTAGGCCGACCATCTCTTTAACCATAGAGCGCTGCGGTTGTTTGGTTGGCTTGAAAATCAGCTAAAATTTGTTTGTAGCAGTGCAGTGTTTGCATGAATTAAACACCACGAAATTCAGTTGAAATATTATTTTCGATATCGACGGCCTCTGGGTTTCTTCACAGTCCGGAGGAGCTTGTCGGTGGCGCAGTGATCCAACAAAAACAGAGTTGCGTTCGAACGCTGGTTTCCACCGGGAGGAAAAGGGGTTCAGAGGCTTTAATCAAGACTCTCAAACAGTTGGGCCTTTGATAAAAACTCGGTGTTTCTGTCCATTTATCTTACTTCTCAGAAGGGCACCCTGGCTTATGTCGTCCACTTTGATCCTGGTTTGGAAACAGACTGCAGGACATACAGTATCTCCCCTGGGAAACGGTCGCAGATAACACTGGCCAGCCGGTGATAGGGAGCAATAAAAGCTCTTGCTCTGACAGCCTCCCTGTGTGTGGGACATGGTATCTCTTTTTTGCTGTTTCTCCACCTGGAATTGGGGTGCCATTCATCTTCCAAGCGCTGTCATGAACACCGCCTTCCCTCTGAAGAGGAGCCATGCTACTGTACAGCCCTGTATGGCAGATGGAGAGCAACTTTTCACCTGAAAGAGCTTCTAGGAATGACGCCTGTCACAGCAGCCCACGTGTTGACACCTGTAGCACACGAATGTCTTCGCTGAGAGCAGTGCTTACGCCTTAGTTCGTAACTGGACTGTATTTTGATCCATCTGCGTATGGGTAGCACAGAAGTTCCGGAAAGTACTTTTGCCAGCCCCCTGAACGAAGCTGACGTGCTGATGCCGTAGTTGCTTTCATCCAGCAACTCGCCCATTACCACGAACCTCACGTTGTCTTGTCTGTTTAGTGTGCTGTGCAACACGGGCCAGGTTACGTTACGTTTTGTTTCCTCGTGTGCGTCTGTACAAGGTCAGAATGACAGTGAAGTAAACCTTGCATCCTTTGTCCTGTTTAGGGTTGCCATGTGCGAATCCGGCCTCACAGTCGCTGGGTGCGAAGCTCGGAGACGGCACCCTGGATGGGGCGCCCGTCCGCCAAATGCTTTCGATTTTAGTGAAATAGTTTAGAGAACGATGCGAGAGCGTTTAAATGCTTAAGGTCACATTTTGGTGGAGCAGAGAGAAGGGTTTGCCAGGTTTCTGTGAGCCTGTAGTTTATAAAAGCATCGGGCATTGTTGACATTACCCCTCTTTTTAACCCCATCCTTGACAGTATGAAATTGTCCTATATTATTAGCGTAACAGTATAACCGGTGTCCTTCGGCGCAGCGTGTGTTTCAGGCTATCGTCTAAAACACATTTATCATTATTAGCTGCAAAATGAGTTGTGTTGCTCTGGTTTGCATTACTTAGCAGTGTCCATTGTAAAGTTCCCAGGTGTCACTATCACAGGTGTAACTTGGCAAATGGGGATTTATGTGTAATGCTGTGCTTTTAAAATGCACATTGTACCTGTAAAACCGCATTGTTACTTTACTGTGCAACCCAAATGTTGCAGCGCACAACAATAAACACCAACATGAATTTAAACATGAAGAAAGGAAATGATACGCAGTTCAGTACTTGGTTTCCTGTAAGGAGGGCAGGTGTACGTGTCTTTAAAACTGGCCATGGTGCCAATATTTATGCATGTTTAATACAGTAAATGGGAGCGAGCGTTGCTGCCGTTTTCTGGATTCTGATGTTTAGCTGCATAAAACATAACTGCTGCAACGCTCTTACTGTACAACAGCCATCGCACTGTGTAGTTACAGTAATGTGACCTGATGCCAGACCGTTCTAGAAGTTGCGTTCGTTGTTCAGAACAAATTTACTGCACTGTTGTTGGGTGCGCCGCTTGCAGACATTTGACGCTTTGACCACTTTGTTCCGTGACAATATACCTCTCGCACGTATGCACTCCCAGTGTTCCTGAGAGGGAAACCGAAGCCTTTTAAGACATCCGTTTGAGAAAGACGACCGTTGTTATGCGGGACCACAAAATTATGACACTGGGGAGGATGGGATGAGAAGAGTAGTTTAACATGACCCGACTCTCTGTTATGACATTGGTTGGAATCCGCCAGGCTGTCATAAGATAGAGTACGTAGCGGTTTAATTTGAGCCCGGTGCTTAACCGATGTTGTACCAAGAAACCACAGTTTCCCTCAACAGATGGCTCACAATCCTTTTATGCTGATTTCCACTGTGAATGTCCAACGTGTCTAGCAGTGGGCTGCAAAATGTTGGTCTTGAGACACAGATGCGACGCCTGCAAGAACGTTTATGTTACGCAAAAATGCTACGTGGTTGCTGCAGTTTGGTTGTTCACGCCATAACATTCAAATTTTGAAAGTAAATGTTATACCGTAGTTCTGTTTCTTAGTGAGCAAAATGCATTTGCGTGTTTTAAGTTAGCAGATGCTTTTCTCCGCATTGGTATACGGTTACCATTGTGTGGTATTAATCCGGCAAGGTGGTAAAATGTAAACCGAGTACGTGTGTAGCAGTTTGGAGGAATGACTTATAGCCTGCAATTTGTTGGCTTGAATCCTGCTCCCGCCAGTTGTAAATCAATTCGGATAAAAGTGTCGGAACGTAAAAAAAACGTTCTGAGTGAGAGAAACTTGGTATGTGAGGTTTTTTTTGTGTCTCAGGCAGCTTTTTTGAACGAGCGCTTTTTTACTTTTTCTTGAATATTTGCCTAAATAACAGTACCTTTAAATGACTGCTGTTTGCGACTACTTTACGCGCCTATGAGCAGAACTCGCCGAAAGGTGTGCGATGTTGTGGAGCCGTTCCTGCCATCCTTTGCCGAAGACTTGGCTTGTTCTCACTTGTCTTTTTCCACCGGACACGTGTCCTCCTCTGCTTCACGGAATGGGCCAAGCCACGATTGCCTGAAACAAGCGCTCCTAATCCCACAGGAAACTACTGTCTGTGTATACATTGCGTCTGGATCTGACAAACAAAATACCAGAAGGGTACTGTTTATGACCAAAACCAAGACAAGGAGGAATTATTAAAACAAGATAATGCCAGGGTGTATTTAGTGCTCTGCTTCTGCCTTGAAGACATGTGCCAATGGATTCTGAGAGCTGGATCTTGGAAACTGGGAGATGTTGTACGGCAGTGCTGAGTATAATGGTACATAGTTTTATTTTTACAATGCTTCTCACAGTGCAGCTGTGCAAGCTTCATTTCAGTACACTACTAGCGTCCCTGTGATAGCCACCTATTACAGTTTACCTCCGATTTACCCCGGTAAAAGCCTGCTGCTGGCCTCCTTATCGGTGCTTTGGTGCTGTTCCCTCTGCAACAAACCTCCTGACAATCTCTAATCATCTTCAGCATCAACACCCAAAACCTCAGAAGGACTCCAGAGCTTTTTCCTCTCTCCTGCTTCCATATGAACTCCCAAGCATGATCAACAGAACAGTCCCAGTCAGTCCTTAGGAAATATTCAAGGCATGCGTGTTTTAAATTCATAGATTCAAACCACACGCTTTTCAATAGAGATATTTTGGTACAGTATTTACAAGCTGCCTCTTTGTACAAAGGGCAATCGGCTCGGCTAAATCGAAAAATAAAGTGACAGTAAAAGGACATTAAAGGAAAAATGTCCGATGGCACTTAGCTGTAATGCTTTCATTGCTTCTTCATTACTTCCCTCAAATAATATTGCTTAAGCTCCGTAATAATTTATAATGCCTATCTAATGCTATGAATGAAACGCAACGCAATGTGATCGCATACATTTGTGAGATGCGTGATTTGCTTAACAAGCAGAATAAAGAACCTGTGAACATCATTAAACTTGTCTGCAGCCCTAAACGTTAGAAATACACTTGGAGATGCTAAAACTTGGCGATGCAAACTTGGAGCCATAACAGGATTATTTTATCTATGATATTATAATTAAGGTTAAAGATGTCATTTCAAGTTGGGGTTAAGGTTAGGGTTAGGGTCCTAACTAGCAAACTTGCTGCTTGTTGACGAGAAGCTCCTTGACTGGCTATGTGATGGAAACTCCGGTGCCAGCTCAGGCCTACCGTATTGCTGCTTAACGCTAGCGACGCCGGCTGCAGTTTGTGCACTGGATATTTGTAATATGCCATTTAAAGTTTCTATCGGACAAAAAAAACTTTACATGCAAATGTTTTAAATTCAATTTTTCTGCCGTTTAGAGTGTTTTATCATGCTGAAATGTTGAGTTGATAGTTATATACTAGGTGTTTTTGGATGGGCAGGGAGCACATTATTTGGTTTTTCCTCCATTTAAAACAATGGGAAATAAACATTCGGTATCCAAAATTTTGGTATCCAACGTGTTTTCAAGGACAGATTAGATGCAAATACCAAGGGATCACGCTCCTGGAAAAGTTATTATTTTGACAATTTATTTACATTTTTCAGTAATATTGAACAAACTGCTGCAAAGTCAGCAACTAGTCTACTGTGTCTACTTAACCTATGTCTATTTTGGTACATTAGCGAATTTTATCTGATAACTGTGAGTCAGTGAAGAGGACCAACTCAAATCACAGCGCCATGCATTCATTTCCACCTTTTTGTTCTGTTGCTGTGGACCTTGGAGAACAAAAGGTGCAAAAATCTCAGCTCTAAATGGGCGGTGGGTCCACTTTATCAGCCAAGTACTAGGCAGTACCAAAGAAATTAAAACAGTCTGCTTGCAGAATGAATTTAATTCAACCAATATGATCTTTGCTAAAATATAAGTACGTAAATAATGTAAACGTGTTTCCATTCCACATTAAAGTAGTTTTCGTTTCACTGGATGTACGTACGTGAACATGTTCGTCTTTGTAGACGGATGTTTTGAAAAATTGGTACATATTTTTCAGTACAGTACAAGCTCTCGTTGTAAAGGTGCACTGTCAGCAGCCATTTTCTCAAATGAAGTTTTGAGACTTCAAGCTGAATATTTCTAGCAATCTTATTTCATGAGGAGGGCTCATTTAAATGACTGACATTCTTTGCACGGCAAAGCAGAAGATTGCGGAGCCCTTGTCTTCATCGCAGAAATGCCATATAGTTTCATCAAAGATGCTTTCAGGCCAGAACAGTTAACCTTGCATTGCGTGTATCACTGAAGGAGGATAACAGGGCAGCAGGGGCAATAAGCATGATTGTCAGGTCTTGCAGGGTTTATTTTAGACCCTTTCTCTGTCATAAAGACATCTCAGCTAATTTAGTATGTCCTCTTTGGAATGTATAAGATTTCCATCCCTCAGCCACACACCCTCATTCTTCCCACACAAGAAAATTCAACATACTTTGAGATTAGCTGGAACTGAGTATGTGGGTAAGTAGATTTGACTGCAGCACATGTCTTGGGCAGCACAGGGACAGCGCTACGACAAGGTAACTACAGAGCAAGCAGGCAAGGAGACTGAAGAACAGACCGTTGTTTATGCAGCTCCTCTGCAGTGTTAAAAACACAGTCTTTCAGTCTTTGTTGAGGGAGTTGCTCAGTAAGCTAAGGCTTATTGAAGCATTCCAGTCCTACATTGCTGGGTTTTCAGAATTGCTGTTCGAGCGAAACTTCACGCACGTCCTTCCTTCAAAAGAATGAATTACATTCTGCATCATGTGTCATAATTGTTATTATTTTTCCTCTGAGCTCAACCCGAAGGTCCATTTCAGCAAATATTTAACGTCCATGTAGACACAGGCAGGAGCAGCTCTTTTTATACGCATGACGTTGAGAAGAGACATTTTTATAATCTTATCTATCTATCTATCTATCTATCTATCTATCTATCTATCGATCTAATTAATTTGTGGGCTGCCAAAACTTACTATAGTTCGTGTAGCTCTGCAGAGGTCCACTCATAACCACTTTTGTGTCCACTGTTTATTTTTGTCCACTAAGTCTGTAATTACCAAACTAAAAATCAATCTTTCACAGCCCTTTCATTTGTTCAATTTTTTTGACCCCCTCCATTACTTTCTGTACTTAGCATCATAAAATGTAACCACATCTGCAAGCACTGAGCATTTCTGTGGACATATGGACAGCTTCTGTATTTTCTTTTCATTTACCAGAAGATTCTGCGCTAGGATCATTAAGTATCCCATTTAAAGAAAAGTATGTTTAACTAACAAATCTAATTGATAAGTAGCAACTATTTTTAACATCAGAAAAGTAAATGCAGTTTAGGAAAAAAATACAAAAAATGCATGGTTAATGTTTTTTTTTTGCTTACATTTTATTGAGACACCACGTACAACTGTAAACTTTTTTAATCCATTTTTTTAAATCCGTTTTATTTATTTACAGCATTAGAAACACTTTGTGGAACTTCCCACAATTATTTGCCCATCTATACACCAGGACGATATCTCTTTCTCTCTACCACACACACACACACACACACACACACACACACACAGATCCCTCTCAGCTCTCGTAAATCCTAAGATTAATTTCAAATATCTTTTAAATCGGTCTTCATAAAGACATTTTTCTTATGTTGCATTCAATTTTATTTAGCATGAAAGTGCTGGTGCCGTTTTTAAGTACTGACTCTCAAGTGTGTGCTGTGCGTGTTGCCTTTGAAGGGAATGATAAAGAAACACGAGGCAGCACTTACCAGCATGGATTAAAGAAAAGCTTAAATTTGCCTTGTAATTTAGACCACAGTTTAAAGCGTATTTTCTTGCAAGTGACAACAAATGTGCTTCTGGTACGTGTGTGGGTTGGAGAGGAAGCACAGACGCGCTGATAAATGTAGCGCAGCTGTCAAATTGTTGCCTGTGGATGTTTATCGCACAGTCATGTCGAAGCATTGTATGGCACTTACGGCCAAATTAAATTGCTGTATTTGTTTCACCTTTTCAATAACTTTATTATAGCGAGACAGATGAAAGGGGGAACAGATGAAAAAATAAGCACCTTTTACTGAGCTGGGATGTGGATTATCAAGCCTTTTCTATAATATATCACAAAATATTGTGTCATTGACTTGACACAGGAAGTATGGAATTTGCTAAAAATTATATTTTATATCAAGGAACAAAGCTATTCCAAAAGTGTTAGTTTTTACTTGTTTGATTTTTCCCAGCAGTGGCTTGTGAACACACAAAACAATGATATTGATGTGTCCTGAATTGTCCCAAATTACAGTGATATTATATGGCTTTCAGTCCAATGTTGAGTCTGCTCAGTTCAGTCTTCAGTTTAATGTACATTTTAGCGTACTAACTTGAGGAGGGGTGTTTCACATCGCTGAGTGTCAGTTAAATTCATCTGTCCAGAAAAAAAGGGTTCATATGATTGTTAAATAAAAATATGTTTTAGACATACCAAGCAGTCTGTTAGAGGGAAATACTAAAGTACTTACATATGAACCAGAAAATAGCAGGGAGTTGATAACATATGAACAGTTGATTTTGTCTGTTAAATCCAAAAGCCTTTAAACTGTGGCTTGTTAAACTGAGGATTTGCTGCAGAGGGCTTTTTAAAAACATTTTTTGTACACTTCTTTAACAGAACTTTTGTTGCCATTGTGCTCTTGTGCATTATGGCACACACATTACTGTATCCCATGAAGAAATTGAATGTCAGTTTATCATCGATATGATGTTTTCTAAGAGGGAAATGACTGCATTACTCTGACTGAGGGCAAGTCGTTCTGACAACAGCTTAACTTAAGGTAACCTAATAAACACATTAACAAATCAGTGGAACATCTTTTTTTTTTTTTTTTTACATTTCTTACTTATGTACATCGTGAATGTCACATTTACACGATAAGGATGCATCTTGTTTCCCTGAAATGTTTTTTTTTTTTTATTTTTTATTTATTCCAGAGCCCAGTTCTACTCTTGAGGACTGGTGTCACGCCAGGTGACACCGACTGCGGGTCCCTGTCATGGCCCACCCCTTGTCCTCTATTTTTCACACTGCGCAAACTGGAAAAAATACGTTGACTCAATGAAACTGAGTGGAAATTTTGTAGTGCATAAGTACATGCTCAGGTTTTTGGTTCAGTGTGTTGCACATCCAGCTGGATTTATCATATAAAATACTCAAGATTGGACTAAGTCAGGATTTTATATGATTGGTGTGTTGACATGGTTACTGCCTTGAACCTGAAGCCTGTCTCGTATTAGGGGTGAAAAACGGGCCGGTGTTCATTAGCACTTGGACGTCATTCACATTACACTATGTTTCAGTCTTGAGGGACTCGTAGACCAAGTCTTCCACTTTCTGGACAGACTCCCAGTGCCACAGCCATCCTTCACGTGAACGAACGAGAAAGTACATTCGCTGACAAGTACGTTCAGCCAAGCAGGCGAGGCAGAATTCACCCTTGGTTGTTTGTAAGTGCCATTTACGTAGGCCTCTGTTATTCGCCTTGACCTTTGTTCAGATGGGTACTGGATTTACGACATAAAGTTGAAGGCTTTGTACCCCGTGCTCAACAAGGCAGCACGTGTGCGCTATATAGCATGTGTGTATATGTAATGTCTTGCTAAGGTCTGCATATGATTAAATTGACAAACTTAAACTGCAAATGTTTATCTCACCAAAAGTTTCCATGGTTCCTGTCTTTTGTAAAGACAGATATTCCTACTGTAGAAATGGCAAGACGTGAGTTTATACCAGGGACCTTCAGATCACTAAATAGTTGTTTGTTTCCACAAAATCTGATTTAATTTTCATCAGAATCTATTTTATTCTGGTAAAATAAAACACACTGATGTGTAAATGGATAAAATACCGTGTGGCTTCTTGTCCAACATTCTAAGCTGCCTCGAACAAAATGTCAGCTAAATTTAGTTAAATATCTAATATTACACCATTGAACTAAATGTAATTGGTAGTGTTACTTAAAATGAAAAGTAGAAGAATATGATAGCAACATCTGGCCATAGACAGAGCCAGATTTGTTCCATGTTTTTCTACCTAACTTTAGAGTGGAGAATTGTGGTTTAAATCTCACTTAAATGAGACAAACCCTCACTGTGGTGGAAGTCCTTACAGAGGGGCAAAGCGAGCTCAGCACTTAACTTGGGTCAAGTCTGGATGGGCCTAGAATTATGGACTCAGCTGGAGAAGCTGGATATTTGAGAGAAAATTTAATTTAAATCTGCTTATATGGTGGTGTGGATTCCATAGGTGTTTTAATCAGCAATAAACAAATGTGTTAAATATTTTGCTATGCTGAAAAGTATTCTTATATACCATATACTCTACTACTCAATACTATTTAAATTTAAATGGGGCTGAAGGCATAACTTAAGTGCAATTGTTCAGCTTGTTTTTTGAAGGTTAGGTTTAGAGTCTTGTCAGAAAAAAAAATTTGTAAAAGTTATTTAGTTTATAAAAGTTAAAGTTATTTTGTTCAGTTTCTTTATACAATGTAATTTATTGGAGTTGTTAAGTTTAAGTAGTTCTCACTTCTCTAGCTCTCAGTTGTTTCTTAGACTTTTCATTAAAGCATTTCAGGTACAGATGTGAACTCCATGTTCCAGCTTTAAAGTCATGCATTTCTTTGTTTTGGTGTTTTTTCAGTTTCAGAGAGACAATAAATTGTGTGGGGGAAATGGTGGCTCAGCAAGGAGCACCATTGCCTCACAGTACTTGGGCTGCTGGGGTGTGAATTTAGAGGTGGCTCAGTCTTTGTGGAGTCTTCGTGGGTTTCCTCCCACGGTGCAAACACGTGTTTCAGGTTAAGTGGTCACTTTAAATTGCCCATACCATGAGCGTTGATGTGTGCGTGTGGTCACCTTGTGATGGACTGCAGTCCCATTCAGTTTTCAGTTTACTCTGGATGTGTCCAATAAAGATGGATGGATGGATGGATGTATTAAAGGTATAAATTGTGTTATCAAACATAAGATGGTAGTTGCATGAAAAAGTGGACCATAATGAGGTAAAATACTGCATTCTTATGTGTCATCACCAAAAAACTGAATAATTCTCCTGATCTTAAAAAAGGTGTTAAAATCAGCTTTGCTTTGTGATAACCAGACACGCACAAGTTAAATACACCTGAGACTGAACCGGTGTTTAATCTGACATAGATTTAACTATGTAATACGAATGTGTATATGGTTTAGGCCTGTTACGAAGAACTATAAATCTCTCGTAAAACTATAATATAACGGGCATTGTTCTTGTGTGCGCTACTTGCAGTGGGCACTACTGAAAGGCACAAAATGTCTCCATGTAGATTTTTGTTACTAGCAGATAAATTTTACCAATAAAATCCATGTGTTTTGTTAAAATGGCCTCTCCACATCCCAAAAATGTCATTTTTGCTTTTGTTTTCTAAAGAAATTGCAAACACATGTATTGGGGAAAAGAATTTATCCATTTCTTTGTGCAGCACATTCCCATGCTGGTCTTGTTTATTAAGGTAGTATTTTACAATGTTATTGAGGTTTGTTATGATTAATATATATTGCATTCTTTGAATTTTGAAAAACATTAGCTGTTTCATGTGTTTTTTCATGTACAAAAGTAAAGAAACAGTTGCAGTATCTGTCTGCTTAAACTCCACTTGTAGGAGCCTTTACACATCAAATAAAATATTTATAAATGCATTGTTTTAAAGAAATAAAAAAAATTAAAGGTACTGATATATATTTTGTCTGTTTATGTTTTTTTTTTATCTTCACATTAGTTATGGAGTATAACACTGAGGAAAATATACACAAAAATCCTTGTTTTTTTCATTGTCTAATAGAAAAGTAAATGAACTGATGTCCAAGAAAAAGGAGGGAAAATAGGTGTTTCTATTAGGTTTTCGGTGCACCACATGCTATCACAACTTCATAGCGGTGACATAGAGGACAAAGCTGTATTTTTTTCTACACGTTCCACTGCTTCGTAAACTCTTTGTTTCATCAAGGTAAACTGCCCTGTGCGCCTTGGCCAACTCTGACCATAGCTTTTAAAACCTGTTTTGCACCAAAGTGTTTGCGAGTTTTTCCCTGCAAGTGTGAGTGGGTTCTTTTACCCCTCAGGTGCCAGAGGGTTGGACCTCAGCGCTGTAAATATCTTTCAGTGGCAGTAAAAGCTCTCGATGGGACAAACTGAATGAGGGAAACATGGCGAAGCTGAATGTGATTAAGAAAAAGAACAGAGTCTTTACAGTGGGTGTGATCCTGTGGGCTGCCACTGCTGGGGGCTTCACTCTTCTTTAGGGGATGTCAAACTGTGAGCTGACCAGGAGGAGGGTAACCCCTCATTTACACCACTGCTGGACTGAGCACCACAGCGTGATCCACAGGATTGTTTTTAGCATGCATTTGAAAATATGCCTCTCAATTACAGGGACACAAAAGATGTGGGTTGGTGCAATTGCCATGGTTTTATTCCCTTTGGTCTTATTTAAAGCCTTGCCAACCTTAAAAGTCTATTAGCATTGAAGCCCACACAGGAGAAGGTTCCACTTACATCATATTGCTTCAATATAAAAATCACTGTGAACTTTTTTTCCCATTTGCTTTAATTGTATCTACCAACTCTCTGAAAAGGTTTATGGTATACGTAAATTAAATAAATGAGCAATTTAATTCTTAACATTAAGGCTAATTGAAATTCTAATATTTTAAATAAAAAGGCTGTCAAAGGACTGTAGTTTAACACATAAAAAAAATTTATTATGCTTTTTTAGGGATTGTATTAAAAAAATGTTCCTGGCAATACCCTGAACACTTACATGATTTAGTTGATAGTTCATCAATTACAATTTTATAACTAATAAATTAAGAGTTTGTACATTTGACCACAAGGAACCGCACCAGTCCAGTCCCTCGATAATGGACTTTTCCAGGGAAAGTTCTAGTTGTTTTGTTCATTCTGCATACCATGCAGTTTTTAAGGGTCAAACTCATTACACTTAAATAAAAAGAGTGTAATATCTTATTATTTCTTATGAACATAAATTTTCCTTTACTTTAATCTTGACCACAAAAATAAAACATTTGTTCAAAAATATTACACCCGCTCCTTTTTAATTAGTGAAGTTTGAGTCTGAAAATGGAGGTCAGATGTACTCGGTTTATTATGCTGTATTAAAAATTACAGTCCCACAGTCCTTTCTGTGATGCCTTTGTGCTTCAGATTCTCACTACCAACAACTATGTCAGCTAATTTTTTGCCTCTACAAGGAAATATATGAACTAGTTCATATATATAAATGATAATGAGAACCCTCACATGAAAATAGATGAGGCCTTCGACACATACATATAACTTAATATTTGTACAGTGATCCCTCACTATCCCAATCCAATTCATCTCTGAAAATACACCATATTTTTCAAATGGCGAGTACCTGTTTACCAGTATCTTAAATTTAAAAAAATGTGCTTCCTGCCCACCCGAAAGCACTTAAAATAACTGAAATTTCAAAAATTAGCCCAGAATTTCAGCATCATAAGGCACTCCGAACCAGTTACCTAATTATAAAACGCTCAATAAATGTATTAATTCATTAATTCATCCAAATTATCTACTTTAAATAGCAGAAAATGCAATGACACTGTGCAAACATAGTCAAACCAAGCCAGCATGTGACCAGCGAGGAAGTGCGGAAACAGCTGATAGGACACCAGCATGAGCGCAAACGGGACAAATTCATAAGAGTACTCAATACAGTTTATTGCAATACATGCAGCATTATTTGTCATTACACTACACTGTACAGTATTTGTTTGTTTGTTTTTTTGTTTGTTTTGACTTTGATTCACATTTCTTTTATGGATAAATTTTGGATGGAAATTCATTATGACAGAAGCTTCTGTTCAGATACTGATATATCGGTATTCATTTTCAAGAGCTGTTTCAGCAAAAATTCAGGTATAGTGAGTTTGGATATCGAGGGATTGCTGTATACGCTAAATAATAATTTTCATCGAAAGACGAGTGACGGTAGTTGAATTTGGTTCACAATATTTTCACCAAATGGTTTGCCTTGCAACATTCGTCAAATGAAAAATAAGTAAAAACAAAGAATAGATCACTAGTATGAACGCTGGGCCCAAATATGCAAATACAGAATTTCATATACGTACTTTGCAGTCATAACAATACTGAATAAGTAGTTGACTTGAGATATTTTCAGTGCATTTCTTTAATAATTTTGTTGGCACTTTGGAACCTGGTGTGAATTTTTTGTTAATCCTCTTACTCTGTACGGCTTGACAGTTGTTTAGAAACACACTGATTTGTAAAGTGAACGCTTCATTCTGAATTTTGAAAAATGAGGCCTAATGGAATTGTTCCTCTGTCACCATCTTATTCCCATATGCTGTAGTTCTAAATGGCTTTGCTTAAATCCCAATGTAGAATACATGTGAAATCGTCAGTCTGCTCATCCTTTTCCGTGTTTTAACAGTTATCTGTAGTTACACGTTACGTTGTGAGTTCAGGAAATGTTTCATTGTAGCTATCGGTAGACAGAACGTGTGTTAGCGGCAACCCCGTTTCAGCCACAGTTGGGTTGTACCAGCTAATGGTCAGACAGCAGCCACTATTCCGGTCCAAAACGCTGGTTGTTATGGTTCGCCAACATCCCTGAACGACTTCAAACAGCATCAACTTTTGAAAAGATTATTCAGTTTCAAGGCAAGCGTTTAAATTGCAAAATCTTCCAGAGATATTGACTTGGGACAAAAACAGAGTATTATTAGATTTTTTTCCCCCTCCATTTTGACAAACTGTTTAGTCCGTTTTGAGTATCTTTCCTCGATTCGACCCATCCGAGGTAAAAAAAAAAAAAAAAAAAAACTGAATCAGACTTCCAGTCGGATGTGAACTGCTGCCAACTTGCTGCCATTCAAAAAGTGAACCAAAAATGGCAAATAAAATTGTTGACCAAAAAATGATCATGTTTTACGCTTTTTTCCCTTCAGGCTCTTGTTGGTGCACAAATGTAGGCGTTCTTCTATCCCTGCAGGGTTACACCATTCCACAGATGTTGAATGCTAAACCTAAATTTTCTTCCCCACAAGTAATTTGAAAGCCAAAGGAATTCAGAAAATGATTGTATGAGCACAACAAGAGGAAAGGCTATGCCTGCGCTCGGTCACTTTGGTGTATAAAATGTGTAGCTAGCACCGCTTTGAGTGACTGGTGTTTTTACCACACTTGCCAAATTCAACTGCTCTATTTTCAACCCATAATTCCTCACAGATTTCAAGCATGCGTCTAATTTAAGTTTCTTCTTTCTCTGTAGAGCATTTTGTCACAATGCAACCTTTTCAGTAAGTAATTGGAAATAACATTTGCTCTCAGATTGTGAGGAATCAGCACTTTGTTGAGCATAAATTATTTTTCATTTTGAGAAAGCCAGGAATCGTGCGCCACTTGGTTGCTGAAGACCGAGTAGTGACGTGTAGAAAAATATCCTTCGAGGATCGATCGGTTCCAAGGCTGCACTTCTAGACGTTCAGTCTCCGCACATCATTCTGTATTTCTGTCACATTTACTGCACGGTGTACAGTTTCCTGGTCTGTGGGCAGCAGGGCGTCACAGTCAGTAGCCCTGCTCGGTCACAGTACCTGGGCCGTGGGTTTTGGGCTTGGGTTCAAATCCAGCTAAGTCAGTGTGGGGTTTGTATGTTCTCCTCCTGTTTGACTTGTGTTTCCGCTGCACTGCTGACTGTAAATTCCCTGCAGTATGTGAGCGTGTGTGCAGGTGGCTTCCCTGTGATGAGATGGTGTCCCATCCAGGGAGCACCCCTCCTAGTCTAGCGCCCAGCGATTCCAGAATAAACTGCAGGACACTGCCAGCTTGACAAGGATCGGTGAGCGAGCGAGTTTCCTGGTCTGTGAAGAAAACGTTCTCACCCACAAGTGCTAGTAAGCAAAGTGCGTTCTAAGCTCCTTGAGCGAACTTCAGTGAACAGAGGAGTAAAGCCCTCCATCTGGCCTCCTTGCATACAGAGGACATTCACTGGAGCAGCACACCCAAAGCGGGGCTGCACAACAGGGTGCCGAAAGCGGCCGAGGGCAACGGAGGCTCACGAAGGTGTTTCCCAAATGCTGGACGTGTCTGTGGCACGTCGCGGCTTCTTTGCTTTTGCCGGCCCTCGGAACACAGACTGGAAAAACAGCGGGCGGTCTGGGGACGCACGCACGCCACAGGGCACCCGCACCTCGCAGCCATCCTGTCGGCCATTCCCGTTGTGACACAGAGGCTGTGGTCAGAGTCTAGAGGTTTGGGGAACCTCGAGGGCTTTGAGATGTGGGCTGTTTGCATGGAAGCAATCAGTATGAAGACATTTTAAGACCTCGTGCTTCGAACGTCATATTTCACATGGTCTGTGCATTTGAACGTTTTAACTTAGATCCTTTTGTTCAAGCAACCCTGATAACTCATTTTATTTTTATTGACTCTTAAGTCCGTGCCCTGAGAGTTTTGTTGTCTGCATGCCTGTTCTTCGGCGTGAGATGGCCCTCTGTTATTTCCGTGATAAGACAAATACAAAAGTCAGAGCAGTGTTATATGCACGGCAGTGCTTTTATCTTCTCTTGGTTCGTATTGTTGTGTCTATCACCATTTTCTATTCTTTATTTGAAAGCCATACCTTGACTGCGTGCCTTATTGTTGTGAAATTTACCGTGTTTTGGAGCAAGTTTCAGAAAAGTGATTATATCTGTCATGACATCAATCAGAAAAAAAGAGTAAATGTGGGCTGAAAAGGAGGTTTTAATAGAATTTTTAAGATACCATTTGAAAACTAGGCTAGCGTTTTTGATTTTGAACTCCCTGTAATTTGAAGTATGTGGGTTCTGGCCGCTTATTTTGTGGCTTTGGCTCGGCCGGCTACCTCCGTAAAAAGTGGCGTGCGGTGCAGTCCCCGCTTGGTGCCGATGGACTCTCCGATTGGCCGCTTTGCTGCCCCTTCGGTCCACGGCCGCAGTTGTTCTGCCTCCATGGCTAACCTCAGGGTGTAACCCTCTCTGCTGCTGGGTGTTTGGAGAAGGGAACCCAGAACACCTGGCCCGGATGCATTCATTTCCCTGCACAAACACCAGAGTGCTGTTTGTAAATGTATATGCAGCGTGCACACATAAACAAATGTCCAAAACATCCTATGTGTTCCACGTACACAAGATTTATCTTTTAAGAAACGCATGCATCACAGACGCATGTACAGTTTGTCAGCTTCACAAATACTTGAGTGTTTGCTTTCATTGAGATCGCTTTAAACTGGATTTGGTCATATGGGCTCTTTGTGTCAAATGTGCTCCGTCTTGCATTGCTCTATTACTGTAAATGCATTTAATTCTATTTTTAGTTTTGAATCCAGCACACAATGTTATACAGTACTTTCACAGAGCACAGATATAAAATGTGACCGCCAAGTGCAGCAAGCAGTGTTTTAGCATGGTTTAAAATTTTTGTTTCTTGTGCCAAGACATCTGTCTGCAGACACACCCTATCATTTTAAGCAAGAGGAGGAGTGTATTACGATTATTTTCATTCTTGCTGCGTACAAGTGCAGACAGAAATCGAGCCGGAGTAAGAAGATATGATTAATAAGTCATTGGCCTTGAAGCACAGTTTCTCCAGTTCAGCTGCTCGATTTCAGTCCATGGGAACGCACCAGCGGCTATGTAGCTAGCCACAAATTTAAGATTGTGAACGTAATTGTATGTCCCGCGAATGCTTTTAAAAATAACATTTTGCGTAAAAATTTCCTTCGCCAGTACAGCATCCCACTCTGGCACGGCATCTCGCGCAGAACCTGGTGTCCGGCTGACTTCCTACTTATGCAAGTCAGTACTGCGCTGGTGGCTGCTTTGTTACTCGCTCTTCAGTCACTGCTGTCACCGCAGCCGTCGTTTCTGCGTTTTGTGTTTGCCGTTCAAACGGCCGGCCAGACCGTGTTGGACTGCCCGTTTCTTACGCGACATTATTTGACTGTCACACTGTCAAACGTACAGTACGGTTGTGAAAGTGCAGGATTTTGGAAGTGCAAATCTTTGGTCAGTTTGGTCTGCTTTGCCATAAGGAACAGGTTAGCTGGGGGGTTACTTTGCGCATCCCAAGGATCCTGGAAAGGGGGCTTGGGGTTTCCAGAGACCATCATTACTAAACGGCAAGAATACAGCGGTAACTCCAGTCTCGACAAAACTTCCTAGAACATTCTTGAAGCTCTGAATGTATTAAGAAGCTGTCGTATATTGATAGGTGAACTGACTGTAAATTATATTCATGCAGGTATTTCCAAGGGTTCCTATCAAACACCCTGTCCACTGAATAATCCACTGGGCACTTACGAATATGTCAGCAGGCAGATCCATCGTGGGCATTGGCTCATGTCCCACGCATGGAGGTATCCCAGTTAACTCTTCCTCCACTGGCTTCCTCGATTTTTGGTGCAGAAGGTCCTTCCTACTAACAGCCCTCAGCCTCTATAACCGCCACGCTAGGACTTGACTGTAAACTCTTCTCCATTGAAGGAGCCTTATGACCTTAGAGTTACTAACTTGTCTACTTGTACTGTAATTGTCTTCTGTTGTTTGCTATTTACTATTTTTTCAAATATTTGTTACATGGCGTGCGTTTAAGCTGCAGAGCCAGTGAGTTTCCTTCCAGAGATGAATTCAGTTATGTCCTATCCGATCCTGTGCTATCCTATTCTGTCCAAAGCCTGCTATTCACAGATAATTTCAGACCTCCAAAGGAAGCGTCCGGCAACACCTCTCGGGCCCGAACGAGCAGCGCACCTCGATACAGCTGGTTTCCACTGCTGCTTCCACTACACAAACCCTACTCTGTGAAGTCCCATCCAAGCCAAACAAGCGGCTCTTTTTCCCCTTCAAGAAATACCTAAAGTCACACGAGGGCAGGGCTGCCAAAAAAGGGCTCGGACCTCAAACATTCCTGTTGTACAGGCCATGTTTTCATTACCCCAACAAATTTACACAGTTGTTAGTGATGGCCCAGGATTCCTCCTAAAGCACAGCCCACCAATAATAAACAGAGGCCAGCTGACACCCGGAGACACCTGCACGGCGCCCTGACAGTGCTGGATTGTTCCCGGGCTGGAGGGCACGGGGAGGCCCCGGAGTTCCTGTGGAAGCCTGATTCTCCGAGAGGGGCCACTGCAGCGCCCTGGCGCACGGCTCGCCCTGAGATAAGTGCGTCAACGGAAAATCCTGCGGCAGAAAACACCCTCGTGTGTGCTGGGCAGTGCCGTGATAAAGAGATGCAGTTATTTCCTTCGCCGGTCATGTTTGCTGAAGGGCAGCTCCCTGAGAGTGTGTGTGTTCTCTCTTAGCTCCGCCACACACACCGCAGGTTTAAAGGAGGCCTGGCAAAGCCAAATTTTCACAGGATGTCAGACATGAAGCTCTCTCACCACCTCCCATCCCATCCACTATTAAAACATGAGGTAACATTTGCTCCTACACTCTCATGCTGACTTTGTGAGCTTAGCTTTTGTCACCATCGTGATTTACACAGTGGATCCTCGACTTAATGGATTAACTGGGCGAAGGGGGTGTCTGACGGTGCCAAATGTGCTTTAAATCCAGACAACTATAAAATGACTTCTGTATGGAATTCAAAGTCCGTTGCATAACAAATGATGTATTTTGAAGCGTCTATTGAACATATCGACCACAAAAATGCATTTTGCAGTTATATCCAAAATCCTTTAAATCCGGCATTTACTTTATCACCGATAGTGATTGCTGGAAGACTGCAGTCCATATGGAATTGCGATGGAGTAAAGAATCCCATAATGTTTTTTGCAGTCATCTCTTTTGTCCTTGTCAGAAGCGTTCTCCGTCTGTAACTAATATCTCTGAAGGAGCGCAATTGCTAATGCTTAGGCATCACATATAAATGTTTAGATGCTATTAATCTGCAAAGAGGGTCTGGAATATTGAATATCCAGCCTGTCAGCGTTATATATGGGGGGAATTACGTGTTCCTGACACCCTAAAGCCCTAAATGAGTAACAACTCCTTCGAACCTCAATGAGGTGAGAACACCTGTTGCTCGCAGCTGCAGGAGGGTGGTGCACCCCTGTGGTCTCGGAGGTCCTGCTGCCAGCTTTCATGTCTTGTTCTTTCCCCCTTTTCTTCTCTTGTCGTCACAATGTTAGCGGTCTGTGAGCCAGTTAGCTTTCCTCTGGAGTTTGATATGATGAATAGAAAGGTGGTCTTCCTGCTTCCGTCTTCCGACTATAACTCTTTGCATCCACTCGGTGATTTATGTTCAGCGCCAGTCAAGGAGCTCTGGAGCCACGGACGGGGCGAGTGGCTCAGCCTTCAGCCGGTTGTAAACTTGATAGCATCTGTTTAACAGATAAAGGAGAACCCTCTTCCTCTGAGGTCTGCAGTGCTGGTTATCTCACTTTTATCCTTCACAAGTAAGGAAATCTACAGATGCTCTGAGTTATGACTGTACGAATGCTGTGTCCCTCGCTGTGAAATTTCACTTGGATCTTTTCTCCCTGTTTAATTGTAAAAAATACAGGTAAATAGTATAGCCACAACAAAACTGTTTTCCACACGTGACCCTCCGTGTGATGCTGCTATTCAGACAAAACAACGTAACGTTTATGTTGTTCTGAATGCTATCGGGGGCCTGACTTTGTGATCGTATCATCGTAAAAAATATATTCGGGTTTTGTCACCCCGTAGTTTTTCGTGTGCTTTGTTTTGAACAAAGCGCTGGCTTGCCACGATTTTTGGGTGCCGTAAGCGACTGAGATTGTTTTCAAGATCTAGGAAATGTTGGTACAAAATTTACCGTACTTATTTTTATGGCTTTGTAGCCTCTGTTAGACGCTGAATTGCCACGGCTTTTTTGCTGTCGACGGATGTTATATTTTTCCTCGATTCAAAGTCATTCCAGTGCAGGAGGCATTATTTGAAACCTGCACCCTGTATGTCCTCAATATTGTAGATTAATGTCGCTCTTCTTTCTAGGTCACTGGCCAAGTCATTTGTGATTATTTACCCAGTGTTTCCTCCTGTTTTTTACAGTCTATCATTTTCATAAGGGACCGAAATTCTCTTGGACAGGAAATATCTGGGTATATAGACTACTCCCACAGACTGAAAACTGAAGATTTCGAACCATATTTCAGTGGAAAGAAGCGGCTTTTGCCAAAGCCAACTGACTTAAGGTAGGCCTGCTTTTGGAGTAACAACTTTGTGGTCAAAACAAAAACTGTGGAACAGCCTAATTCATTGGTTGAACAGATTCATAAATTGTTTGGATTCTCATCAGGGTTTCCCCTTTTATAAGTTCACTTTTCCATATTCTGGCGCAATGACATAGCTCATTTTCACTGGACTGTACAACATACTGGCAGCATGGCTGTGCAGCAAGTAGCGCTGCCATCTCGCAGCACCTGGACTGGGCTTGATGGATGGACGGATGGATGGACGGATTCATCCTATCCTATGTTTTCAACCTGAAACATATCAATCACTGATAAAAATGCAACCTTTTTTTGCTTTGTTAAATAAATACTTACGTTTACAGCCCATATGCTGAGGGTGAGAGTTGCCGGTGACCTTGGACAGCGCTCTGTTTTATAATATTTAAAATGAAATTGTTAAACTTATGAAGTCAGCATGATATGGAACATTTCACATGAAACAATTACAACTTTCCTTCCTGCTGAAAAATAGTTTGGCCTTCAGTATCTGGAAGACATGGACGTTTGTCAGAACCAGTAGCGTTTTAGCTTCACTGTTTGCTTCATATCCTTTAATCAGCATCCCAGCATCTGTTTTCTTAAGGAGCAACGTCCTTCCTAAAAATTTGTATCATTTTTACCCCCCACAGTGACACGTGTGGTCGCATGTAACACGTGTCCTGGTGTGCAACAATAGTGAAAATTCCCAACTGGTTCCTAGCAGAATCCCAGCAGGTCTCCATGTAGGGAAGTCGGTGACTCATGGAGTGAGCATGGCCGGATGCAGGCCACTCGCGCCGCGGTCGGGCGTCTCTCTCGCGATTCCCTCACAGCCCTGCGGGGAGCAATAATGTGCGCTGCGCTCCATGTGGCTGTCGCTAAGAGGTAGCAGATGCCGACAGCCCTCCCCCTTCGAGCGCGCAGGCTCTGCTGCGCATCAGGACATCAGGGCTCCCGTCTGTCTGCTCGGCCCCTAAACCTAACTGCTCGGCCCCCCCTCTTCAGCCCGCCAAGCTGCCGGGAACACATCCCCATCGCGCGGAAATGTACAATAAACCGTTTGCCCAAGATGCACATGTCGCACTGGGAAAGCAGCAGGTGTTTGGCCCCTGGTTTAGGTACCAGTGTCACGAAGTTTGCTCCTGCCAACCACTGCCGGAGAAATGAGAGAAATGGGATTTTCTGTTTGACAGGTGCTTGTACGATTGAATAATTCCCTCCTTTTTTATTATAAGGTTCTTGTCCCTTATTGGTGTGGAGTTGAATGGTCACTCTTCATGGAGCCTAGATGTTCCCCGAAGCTATTTTATTATGAAGTGGTTTCACAGAGAAAAAGGATGAATATTTTGATGAAAGAGTGTAAGAAGAGGGACCAGTAACTTTGTCTAACTTTCTACCGTGGGCTTAAAATTGATGATCGTAAATCAAACCTAAAATGTGGATGCAGGCTTCTGTTTGGTGGAGCCCCAGGAAGCGTCCACCCAGCGTTCACATGCAACCGTCACCTAATTTTCCCATAATGCCGATGCGCGTGCGCAGCTTCCTGTCATTCCAGATGGGCCTTCAGCAACTCTGATGTCTATTTAATGTTCCGCTGCAAAATGACCATATGTTTATGTGCTCTAAACATTAACCTCTCTTTACTCGCAATGATCCTTTGAACAGAACCGCTGCTATGCTGAGCAGACACCGCACTTTGTCCTGAAATATATTCAGAATCCACTTCACCCATAAATGTAATACGTATTCCATATGTTTGAAGATAGGATGTGCTTTTATTTAGCTTTTTACATTTATGAATACGGACTATAGCACGTATGCCACTATAGTTCTTTTTGCTTGATTTTTATCGTAAGTGCATGACTGTCGGGCTTTATTCAAGGAACGTGCTGTAGCGTACAAGGCCAAGTTATCACATGAGCCCCAGAGCTTGTGTGCTGCTGTAGTGACGCAGTCCAGCACGGGATTCGAGCGCCTTACCCTGTTTTTACCCAAGTTTTCGAAAGCGAAGGCTGCCCCAGGCAACATAAAGCCCCCTGACTGCAAGCAACAGCGACCCAGGAGAAGGATTTGTAATGTAAGAAGCTTATCTAGACTGCATTTGTGAGTGTTTGAATTATTTAGCTTGAAGGATTTCATTTTAAGAAAAACATGGCTTGCTTCCTCTGGCCAAAACCATATTGCTTCTGTACTCCAGTTCTGCACTGCACCTGTGTTCCTGGCTTCATTGGCCACTGGGTAAATATTTGCATTGCTGTCTTTCTTTATTAACTTTTAATGTGAAGAGCAATAATTACAGCTCCTGATGTGAATTTCTGTGCCCCCCCCCCAAAGCATTGTCTATACCAGGTGGGGGGCCTCTCTGAAACATCTTGCAAACACAGCAGAGATGCTGCTTATGACAAATTATTGCAAAGATTAAATTCCACCTCGTATCATAATATGAACACATGGTGAGCGCAGCTAAGGATTAAGAACAGCTCATTCCGGTTAAAGGGGAAGTTCACCGCTTGCAGTTCATCCGTGTTCTTTATAATCCTTATTCTGTGGCACATGTTAATATTTGTGTTTCTTAATTTTCCAAGTCTTTTTTTCAATTTTACAGATTCCATGAAAACTGCTTTGTTTTTTAAATTACGTAAATAGACGTTTAAAAGCATAGACTTGTCATACCTGTAGTGTTAATGAAAGACTTTAAAGACTTGTTTAGCCAGTTGAAATTTAAAGGTGAAAAGACAGTTACTTTTTTCTCTTATTTAAAGATAACTAAATGAAGAAGTTGCACCCATTTTCAAAGCACAAAAGGTGAGAAACAATACTGACTTGCCAGTGTATTACAAGTTGTCTTCTCAAAGACATCTTTATTTTATCATGCACTTGGAACTGGCTGTTTGGATGTAAAAGTGTTTCATGATGCCATTATTTCCTCTCTTTATAAGACATGGAAGACCACTGAGAATGAAACACAGTTAACCTTTTTCAACACAGAAAAGTTATTAATCACATGAGAACTGGCCATATGGAGGAATATATTACACCCTATTGTGTCACCACCTTATGTAATGGGGCGCGCTGCCTGCAGGACACTGGAGGACTTGAAAACACATAACACCTTGAAATCCATACAAAACCGAGTTTCGTCATGTGCTGCGGATTTCTTACTTCGGTCATTTGTAAGCCGGAGTAGACTTCCGTCCTAAAGACGGTGAATAAATTATTGTCCCGGGTTCGTGAGAGCATTTCTGTGCCGTTCATGCGCTGGTACGAGTCCTTGTCACCAAAGATCAGTTTTGTGTTTTCCAAATAGCTCCGTCATCCATTCCGAAAGAGGCCAAGGATGTGCTGCATAAGTCACAGATGCACAACATCCCGAACATAGAAATGTTTGGAGACATCACAAATAACGTGACTGTACAGACAAGTTTAAGCATGGTGTGGTAACCACAGAAATATAATACAGGCCACCTCCCCCACTTGTGATGTCAGTCAGGTGTGACTGAAATTTAATTCCTTTACTAAGTGTAGTATTTTTTTCCAGACAGATGTGCGTTTCTTTATTTTAAACTCTACTGTATAGCAGCTGTACTTCCACAGAACTGCGTACCCACCAGATAGGTGTGGTGGTTTGCATTTCAGCAGATAAAAGTTTCTTTGTTAAAAGCACAATTAGTTTTCTGTGTTTGCAGCCCATCTCCTCCAGCGCTGTTTGTGTTCGGTGTGCAGTACAGGAATCCCCTTTAAACACTTAAGCTCCTCCACAAGTACCAGTAAACACTGTCGCTGGAGAAAAAATGTTAGCATTCGCTTGCTTTGGAGCTTTTGTCTTTTCGTCCTTTTGTTCTCAGTTTAAACATCTCACTTCTTTTTTTTCTACCCAATGTAAGCGGTTCACCGTAGAAAAAAAAGTGGTTAACCCAAATATGGTAATTGCTATATGACGTTTGGTATAAATAGGCACTAAAAATACTATCAAACGTTTTAGGGGGAAAAAGACTTGTAAACCCCTCTGTGCAAGATGAGAAAAGAAAATATGTGTCCAGTACGTTGAAAGAATCACTTATGTGTGTAACGCTTTATGAGCAGCGCAGTTTCCCTACGATACAGAAACTGTGCTTTTCTTTAATATTTGTTTTTATTTCTTTAAGCAATGAATCGGGGACACAAATTTTTGCTCCTTGCAATATTGACGCCAGTTTAAGCCAACATGAGATTAGTTAGCTTGTTTGCTGAGATAACTGTCGGCCGTGGGTGAAACGGCCGAGCACGGCTGGGTTCCCCGCCGGATCGTAGCCGCTTGCTGCACTTCTGCCCCATTATCACTGTTCCGCGTTCAATGTGCCGCAGTCGCTAGATTGCGGAGAAAACACTGTGAGACACGACGTAAAGACAGTAGCATGGAGGCAAACAAAAGTGCATTTCCACAATAAGCTGGTGAACGGAGTTTTGTCCCTTCGATATTTCTTCCAGATTTTTGTTGCTTTTAAAAGGTGCCAATATGCATCTGCTTAACTGCACAGTTGGTGGACCTGGCCGCCTTCAGATTTCGGAGGTGGGGAAAGGCAGACCGCACTAAGCGTGTGGGAGGGAAGGGGGAAGCAAAGCTGATAGGACTTTGACTGAGAGATATCGCACCTCTCAAGATGTGGACTTCTGGGATGAACCCTTATGTGTCTAACAGATTCATTCTGATTCCTTCACGTCAGCCTTGTTATATTGCAGTACAGTTCGGGAATAGCTAGCATTCTGGCTAACAGGGGTCCTTCTAAAGTTAGAATTTAAATATATTTAAGAAATTGCCATAAAATGCTCTGTTTATTTGAAAAAATACAGCTGGTGAAAGTATAATTATTCATTTGATAAGTGTAATATATATTCATGTCCTCTCCTGGAGGCACAGTATAACCTTTCTTTGAATCATATTTGTTTATTACATGTTAAATGTAAAATAGATATTCTTGTGTTTAAAAACTTTCAAAACCTTGCAGGCTTCATGCTTCACCAGGGATTGCTACTGAAAAAAAAAACCTCTGAAGGATATTCAACTCCATTCTCGCATCAGCCAAAAAGAGCAATAATTCAAAGCTCACCGTGGCTAAATGTAAGCAGTCTGTGACTTCTTTCAACAGTGTGGATGAATAACATTTTACATCTGTTGTTTATCATGTACCGAACTATTAAGCAGCAGAGCGATATATGACAAATAGCACACTGGATTTATTCCAGTCTCTTATCATAATCATCCACGATATGCATAATTTATTATAGCTTTCTCATGTGCTTCCCTCTCGGCGGATTTATAAAGCGAGCCCTCCCTAAGGTCCAGCTTTGTTCTTGGAAAAGATCTGCAGTGAGGGAATAGCAGAGGTCCACTAAAGCAACTTGCGGTGCCTTAAAGTGTGACATTTGGAATTATATTACCGTAAAGCAGCTGGCTCACAGCAGAGGAGCTGGTGATGAGAGCCATTAGAATGAGGGCAGCAGCGTCACACTGGGACCAAACCCTCCGTTCACGCTCGATGCACAGCACAGACGTCATGGTCTCTTGTGGACGCTGACCAGTGTCGGTCCGGTCGGACCGACTGGAAGATCTCGTGCCCTTTGTATGGCGAAGTCGAGAGAGGTTTGCAGTCACGCATCTGATTGAATACATTTGGTTGCAGCTCCCTTTCAGCAGTCATGGAAAGGAAGAGGGGAATTCAAAGACATGTGCAAAGCGCAAGCCGAGGTCGTTGCAGGATTTTTTGTTTTTACCTGGAACCAAACTTTATATTTGGTACGCACACGGGGCTGCGAAAAAATATTTTTCATCTTTCCCATTTTGGCGCTAAAAGGAAAAAATGACACGAGAATTGTTTTTATGCCGCTTCCTTGGTGTAGAGCGTGCAGTTGCCCTCCGAGTGCAGTCGGCCTAAATAAGGAGGTAGCTAGTGAGCTCTTTGGATGTTCAGGCCGCATTTGGGCCAGTCCTGTCCAACATAATTTTGAGCTACTTAAACTCTTACTAGAAAATGTCAAGTTGCCAAAAGAGAAATTCGCATCATGCCACACGCAAAGGAAATTTCTGGAAAGTTACTGATGTCTGTGAGTCAGGACACGTTGCCCTGCTCTAATGCAGTGAAGCCATAGTCCAAGCCATACTTGTGAAGCGGAGGCAGTTTGTAGCAGCGGTGGGTCTGCCTAGGAGTGGCCATCCTGCAAAGCAAAGGAGCTCTAAAGGAACCCCAGAGCAACACCCGGGAAACCGCAGGCCTCTCTCGCTTCATCCCCGGTCAGTGGTCTAGACTCCACAGTAAGAATGACCCTACGAAAAAATAAGATAAACGTGAGAGCGAGGGGCAGAAGCATTGAAAACGAATGCGACTGAAAAGAATATGAAAACTCATCTGTAGGTGCGCAGAAGCACCTGGATCTCCCACAAGACTTTGGCAGCAATATTCTCTAGACTGATGAAGCAGTATTGGAGCTTCTTTGATGGCATGGGACCCCCTTACAACTGGCAAAAAGTAAATATGGCATTTCAGGGTGTGAGGCTTCTGCTCACGGTCAAGCACTGCGATGGCGGTGTGATGGTGTGGTGATGTTTTGCTTCAAAACCCAGGCGGCTTGCTGTCTGAAGGAATCCTGTATTCCTGTTTGTAGCAGGAAGCATCTGTCTGTCTGTCTGTCTGTCTGTCTGTTTAGCTAGCTTGCAAGCCGAGCAGTTCTTGGTCACAGAAACGAAACAGTAGCGCAGACAAATTACGGTTACATGGACTGCAATACATTATTATTGAACGAGTATTGCTGTCCTAAAAAATATACATAGTTCATAAGAGTTCATCATTTTGGTCATCTGTCTAGAGCGGATATTTTCAATATACTGTAGACCCCAACAGTAGAAGCAATTAAGTTATTAAACCAAAGGCAGGTCTAACACGGGTCCTTATAAGACCTCGGTACTGTGTTGAACCGATGAACAAGAATGCAACCCAGAAAGCAAAAAAGAGAGAGCGAGAGAGACCGACACATTAGAACCCGTAGAGCAAAGCCAGAATATGTAAAAGACGTCTAACAACAACCCTCTACCCTCAAAATCGATCAACCAATGACTATGTTTACAGCTGACAGGCACAGATGACGTCTTGTAACTGCTAATTCCTAACTGCACATCCCTGGCTGCTCCTCTCCCCCTACGACCCACCGCTGGTAAAATCCCAAGAGGTAATAATAAGGTGGTAACATCAGAAACAGGAAACAGAGAAATGGTATAATACAGTATATAAAGAAACAGTATGAAAAACAAAAAATTAGCACTTACAGTACATGTTTGGCCAATTCCCAGTCTTAGTCCTTCAAAAGGGCCAAGAAAAGGATGGCAGATGCCGCACAGTCAGATGTGCGAATCTTCCCTTCGTCTCAGTCAGGCTAGAAAAATAAAACCCTGGTGGATAGGAATTTGGAAAAGAGAATGTCAGACCATTGGTCTGGACGTCGAAGCTTAAGTCCAGCTGGGTCATATAGGAAGGCAATGATCCCAAACATACGAGAAGGTCAGAATGAAAATGCCTGAAAAAAATCAAAATACAAAACAAAAACTATGGAACAACCTAATTCATCGGTCGAACAGATCTTTAGATATTCATACATTGTCTGGATTTTAATCAGGGTTTCCCCCTTTTATAAGTTAGCGCTGGTCAGTTACACAGGTCGTGTTCCTCCCACCAAAAGCATAGCAGCTACAGAAACCGAGGACGTGCGCACACAGCCACCCAGCTTCTCTGATGAATCTGTTTTTTTGTTTTACAATTTACATGAAGTGGCAGGGACATTGGTATTCTTCAGCGATGCCCTGTGGTCACCTGCCTAACTTTACGTGTGATTGCGAGAAGGAAGGGGAAGCCACGTCATCTCATCCGGATGAATTTACGTTCCCTGGGGTTTCATCACCAGGAACCGCACCTGTGGAACCCAAGCACAGGGCACACAACGCTGGCAACGGACCCTGATACGTGTGTGTGTGTGTGTGTGTTGTTAATATTTTTCTTAACTTTTTCAAGTTTCTACAACTGGGAAACTCAGGTGTCCGCATCCAACCCCAGCACAAACTATCAAGTGATTGCTGAGAACCCAACTGGTTTGCTCTTCAAAAACAAGAGAGACCGAAAGATTCTAACTGTGGATCCAAAGGCAAGTAAAGAGCTGTTAGTCTTGCTAGTATTGCGATTTGCTCATATTTCTCATCACTTTGTCTTTTTTCCCTCAAGTCGCAGAGGTTATAAAGTCCAGATTTTGCCTTAATTTTATGAATCACAGATAGATGTATTGGCATCAGTATATCTTAAACCATTTGCCATGACCACCTGCTGAAGTCAGTGGTGGGTTTCAGATTTACTAGTAATGAAAAGTGAACAATAATACGGTGGCCTATTGATAAATGTCGTCTCTGGAAGCTTCCAAAGTGAACTTTGAGCTCTGTGAGCAAAGACTAGAAGAGTAAATTATATTCCCACACAGTGGTCCAGTGAAACGCAGTGAGATGCAGCCCATTTAGTTGATGCTCGCTTTTTCCAAGCCTATGGACCAGAACTATTTTTTGAGTGCATATAAATGCAAGCGACAAGGATGGAGTTCACTTGTGCCATCCTGTTGAGGCCAGAATGTCAGTACAGGGTTTCTGGCTGTGGTGGGCACGCCCAGCTCAGCTGCCCATTAAAAACAGCAGGCGGAAGCACAGGAACCCGGGCTGAGAAACCAAAACCGAAGCCCTGCTCTGACCCAGCATGAGCTCACAGCCTCTGTGGACGCACGCCTCCACAGAAGAGGCTGGGCTCGCAGCTTTATCGCACGTCACTTGTTAGGTTTTGATCCAAGTCTTATTGGTAATTGTTGAAGATAAGCAATTTGTACAAAAACACTGAGTGCTTAAATCAAAATGATTCCCCTCTCTCCCTGTCTAAGGCTTCGCCTGGCGACAGCTCCTCAAGGACTCCCCTCCACTCTGACCTCTATGTTCAAGTTGTCTTCTACGACCACATAACCAGAAGGACAACCTGAGCTTATCTGCAGACACAGTAACTGAAATGCATTTTGAAACTCACGAAAGTCGTTCATTTAACGGTAGTAAAAGTTTTTTCCAGCTCCAAGCATTTTTGTTGTCATTTTTGCATCATGCAAGCAGTCTGGGCTCCGTTTATGGAGAAGTGATGATATTTTAAAGGTTCTGTATAAGTAACACTGTGATATTAGCTGAATTAGCTCCACTCCACGCTGCATTTCATAGAGGAAAAACTGAAAAGCAGATACTGTTACCACTTTACTGCCCTCAGTGATCAGAGCAAAGCAATATTTACTTGCCATTTATAAAGCGAAAGACATTAAATTTTTCATGAAAGTTACTAGCAAATGGGTCCTTGGTTTTTTTTTTGTAAGCAAAGTTATAGGAAGAGTCTCCCAGACTTTAGGCCGGCAATTGACGTACATCACAAAGAATGATTCTGTAGAGTTGAAATAAGTTTAGTCTGGACCTCCGTGTAACAGAAATAAAAATTTGTCATGACACCCAAGTGCCGTGTAAACTGATCGGATCTCCAGTTCAAAGCTGGAGGATGGTTGAGGTCCCCACACAAATGGTCTGTGAAGCCATAACCTGCTCCGGGACCTCGGTATTTCAGTGTGAAATGCTTATTCTGTTGTGTAAACAAGGGAAGGGCGTAAAGGCTTTGAGATATGTCGGATCCGTTTTATGTTCCTTGCCTGGCTGCGGAAGCTGCGACCGGACTGTGAGAATGGCACTGTTTCTACAAAGAGCGGGAAGCGGCCTCCAAGCGCTGGGCGTGCTCGCAGATGCCGGCCAGGCTCAGCTTCCAAGCTTCAAAGGTAATTTACGTATCAGTCACTCAATGGCTTTATTGAAATTCCCTATAGATTACAGCTGAAAATATTCTTCTGGGCCATTTTAAATGTTTTTAGGCAGGTTTCAGTCAAGGAGCTGGCATCCAATTCCTGATCCAGCGGTGTTTTGCCACGTTGTCGCTGCTGTTTTGGTTACGGGCAAACAGAAATAATCAAAATGTCCTTTCTAAGAAGAAAGAATAAAACTTCGTACAAATACAAATGGAACTGCTGAAAGATCACCGTAAATGGCATTTTAGGTCGAGCTCAACGGTAAGGGTGAACGCGCTAGTTTTTCCTTCTGACATGTACTTCAAGCGCTTTGGCAATTCTCGAGTTTGGTGCGTTTTTATGAAGCATGACTTCATGCGACAGTTTCTCTTCCTTTCCCTCTGAAAGAAGACCTTAAACGCTGGGTGGCGAATGAGCTTTGGCCCGCATTTGAAATGGTTTAACTCTTCTGGCCGCAGCTCGCTCAAGCGGCAGCGATGAAACTGCCCACTTTCCTGTTGGACAGCAGCAGCGGCGCTGAGGCAAACACCTAGAAATAAACCAGCAGATGTGCTTCCGAAAGGCAGGAGAACATCTACAAGTTTCTTCCGCGTGCACTGTCCGGTCAGTTCAATCAGCCTCTTGACCGAGCACCACCTGAATTATTGATAAACCGGTTATTGAACGCATGCGTTCGAAATGGAGGCTATTGTTTGACCTGTTATGGCAGAAACTCGACCGATTTATGCAACATCGTAATGCTAAACATAATAATACCTTTTTCGTGCATAGAAACCAGGGGCTGTGAATTCCACTTGCATGGAAGAACCGGTCATACAGGTATCGGCATAGATGAAAACTGATAAAGCCCCCAAAGTTTTATAAGAGCCACGGACAATTCCCAGATGTTCCTCGTGTAGATCGCACCAGCGCAAGCAAAAGCAAAAATCCTGTTGTCGGTTTGGGGGCCGTGCGTCCGCCCCCGCTGCCGAGACGCTTTCGCGAATTTGTGCGACGACCCGGCAGGTAGCAGCAACCCACCTGACGGGAACTCCAGCAGCAGCTACACGTTTCACAGCCGCTTCGCAATAGCCACACCTCTGCTTTCTTTCACCCGAAGGAAGTTATTTAAGCCCCGCATTTATTTACCTCTTTGTTTCCTGTAGAGAAGCAATGGTTTTTTGCTGCTTTGCATAAATAAAAAACAAAACACTGCTGTGTCTGTAAACTGTGAGTTGCTGTTGAGTCTCCAGAGATTGTGAACGCAGATTAAATAAATCCGACTGCATTAGATCACAAATGCGGCCGACTGTCTGCAATGGCAGAAAGCCGGCGAAACCTCGCTTATCGTCTTGTGATTTTCTCACAGGCGCCTGTCGTCGATACCCCCGACGATATATACTTAAAAATGTTTTTGTTAGAAGGCGGTTGATGATCATTTCTTCTTGAATGGATATGAAAAAGGATCGGCGAAAGGGGGTTTAAGTCCTTTATACGGCCTAAGCTTACAGCGTGCGTGCGGGCTGGGGTGCCGCATCCGGGTTCCAGTGCGGTGGTCAGGAAGCGCGTGCTTAACTCCGCTGAACTCCACAGAGCTTTTAAATCCGCTGATAATCCATTTCATTCACCGGCATCCCTCTGAGATGCTCAGCGGGGATCCCTTTACAACTTTGCATCCAGGCCAGATGCAAGCCATCCAGCCAGGAGGAACGTCCTGCAGAAGCAGCGCATCGATGTCAGGCGTAAAACAGCGGAAAACATCACGAAGACCCACCTGGCTGGTCGCGATAACCTATACGCTACCGGTCAAAAGTTTTAGAACACCTCAGTTTCTCCGCTTTTTATGGAAATGCGCGCAGCTTAATGCCTGCTGCAACTTCTGCAGCAGTGCTGGGAAGAGCTTTCTGACCAATGTTTGATTTCCCTTATAGAAAGAATGCCACATGGTGCGTTTGGCTGTTATGTCAGCAAAAAGTGGCCGCTTTCAAAAATCTGAATAAACTTTTATACACTTAATGATTCCCAGACTTTTTTTTATTTGCCTCTGTTTATTTGTTCTATGCCTTGATTTCATGAAACTGTGTGCGGCAGCGTATCTGCCTAAAAATGAAAGAAACAGAAACGCATTTGTGCCACAAACTGAATGCATGCTTTATTCTTAACCTTTACTTGGGCAACATTATTTGTCCATGGTGGAACGGGCTGTTGCGTTCATTTAGCCGTTTGTACCGCAGTGTACAGTGTTCTTACTCTGCTGGTTCAAGGTGAGTACAAAGTGGGCTTCGACCCAGAAACCCTTGGGATTCTACGCTGCTTAGTGAGGCTGTAGGTTCGAGTCTCAGCTACTGCGAGACCCTCGGGGAAGCTGCTTGCTTTGAAGTCATCCCATAAATAATAATAAAGGCTGTAAGAATGCGTGCGTGGCTGCGGGCTGCTTGTCGCCTTAAGTCGCGCGAATGCGACTCACCTGTCGCAGCGGGGTTGCTGACGCCGCTTTTACCTGCAGAGTTTATGGGTGAGAAGACACGGGGGGCAAAACGTCTAGTTTGACTAACAGAAGCGGTGGCGATGCGAACGCTGCGTGTGTGCGTGTGTGTGCGTGCGCGCCGAGCTGCTCCCCCGCGGACACGCACCACCTTCGGCTAGCGGGGCAGAGCGCGGGTTCCATTGGCTGTCCCGCCCGGCTCGGCCCCAGAGCTCGGATACAAAACGTGGGGAACGGCCCCTCGCAGCCAGAAGGACCAGAAGGAGCAGCAGCAGCAGAAGAAGAAGTAGCAGCAGCAGCAGCAGCAGAAGAAGTAGCAGCAGCAGCAGCACCCGCAGCAGCCGAGCGACGTCGAGGCCCAACGCACGGCGCCCGGTGTCGCCCCCTGGCTGCCGGTGACCCCCTCCGCCGACGGCGGGTGATGTGAGCGCGCCCCGCACGGCCCCGGTCGCGCGCTCAGCATGGTCCCCCGCGAAGGCGCGCCGGCGGTGCTGCTCCTGCTGCTGCTGCTGGCGGCGGCCGCTCACCTCGTGGCCCCGGGTCGCAGCGCCGAGCGCCACCACGCAGCGTCGCGCCACATGCGGAGCCTCCACGGGAAGTTCAGCGCCCAGGGCTTCGGCCTCAGGGACGGCAACACGGTGCGCAGCTTCACGGCCGCCCGGGGTACGTGCCCGTGTCCGATCCAGCGGCCTCCGATCGATCGCTCCGTATCACGTTGCGCGGTTGCCCAAGGCTGATCGATCTCCTCGTGGTTTATCGATCGCCCTTGCGTTATTGCCGGGAGCTGCAGCTGGGGCTGCCGGGGCCCCGTAAGAAGCGGATGGCGCTCCCTGCGTCCCTCCGAGCTGCTGAATCCCTCCCGGCGTTCAAGAAGCCTCTCAGCAGGCGACTCCTTCCGTTCGCCTTTCTGCTCCGCGCTGGTAAAACCGGTGGTGCCGGACCCGTCGGGTGGAATGCGCGCTGTTTGAGCCGAGTTGTGCGTCGCCGCGGAGAAAAGCGTTTGGAAAACAAGAGCAGACGATAAAGTGGTTACTGAGGATGGATGGATGGATGGATGGATGGAAGCAATAAGAGTACGTAGTGAATGTGAGATGCGTGCAGCTGTGTACATTTTGACAACTCGTGTACACGACATATTTCTGCCTTTTACTCGCCGTTTCGGACGGCGCTCACTGAACTCCGCTTTGCGCCGGACCGTGCGAGGCTCTCAGGTTCTCTGCTGCGTGAGTCTCCACCTAGCGGTGCACCCGAGAACTTCACATTTGAAAGTCCTTCACCATCTTCTTCTATTATTATTATTATTATTATTATTTCTATGCCAGTGTATTAGTGTGAGACTACTTTTTACACACAAGATAGCATATATGGCGCACCATAAATTGTAACTTCCCTTGCCCTAACTTGCCTTTCTTCAACTTCTTTCTTCAGGTATTATTGACGGAAAGCAGCTGCAGATATTCAATCTGACCTCCCTGGCCAAATCCGAGCACATTCTCGCGGCCACGTTACACTACTACACGGGAGACCTGCAGGACGGCCCGCGCTCCGCTTGCGCACGGCTCAGGACGTGTAGCCGTCACGGTGCCCGATCGCAGGGTCATCGGCACATACACCTCAACGTCTGGAGCTTCGGCTCAGCGGACAACAAAACAACGCCTCTGGGCCACCTTCGCATCAACGTGTCGACGCTGCACAGGGACTTCTTCGCGTGGCGGTGGAAGGATGTCACACACGTGCTGAAGCAGGCCAAAGCACAAGGCCTGCTGCTTCTTGGCGTTGACTTTGAGGCACAGGGGGTTGGAGGGCGGGAGGAGCTCTCCCCTTACATCCTGGTATATGCCAACGACTCTGCCATCTCTGAGCCGGACAGCGCTGCTTCGGCACCGCAGGGTTTCAGAGGGACGCTTTTGCCAGGCCTCGAGAGGCTCCGCACGCTGATGCATCGCGGCGTGCCGGCGCACAGGTCGAGGCGCTCGGCCAATATCCTCCTCCTCCCGCTGCAGAACAACGAGCTCCCGGGCCCGGAGTATCCGCACGGCACGGAGGCCTGGCAGGAGACGGGCCCGTACGAGCCGCCTGAGGACACGGCGCCCAAGCGGCCCAGGAAGAAGCCACGCAACGGCGAGCGCCACAAGACGCCGCTGCTGCAGTTTGACGAGAGGACGATGAAGAAGGCGCGCAGGAAGCAGTGGAGCGAACCGAGGAGCTGCGCCCGCAGGTACCTCAAGGTGGACTTTGCCGACATCGGCTGGAGCGACTGGATCATTTCGCCCAAGTCTTTCGATGCGTATTATTGCTCAGGCTCCTGCGAGTTCCCCATGCCCAAGGTGAGATGAAGAAAGGCAAGCGCACGCATGCATGCACACACACACACACACACACACACACACACACACACACACACACACACACACACACACACACACACACACACAGCATCCCCTCATCGTCACTCATTAAACCCTGCAGTTCCTTCGCTTCCCCGCTAGATGGAACTGTAAAAAAAAGTTTAAAATCCCATTTGTTCAACTCAGCCACTTGTTGCTTTTGAACTTTGTTTTAAAACTGTAATCCTGAACTTTCTGGAAAGACCTCTGTAGATAAGTTAGTGATCGTTTGTCTGCTCACTTTTCTCTGTTTGAACTGCACTACTTGGATTCTGTGATACTGGCAGGAAAATTACTTATTTAATCCACATGTTGTACTCGCGAAATTTCACATTCATACAAAACAGATTTGATGATACTAAGCCCTTCTTTGTTGCTTTTGTACATGGCGATATAAAGCGGTGTGTCGACACCATTAAGTTTAAAAATGTGCTGTAAAACATTTTAACCTTACGCGCTTTTAGCCTCATTCTTTAGCTCGGAATGAACACGGGGGCGAGACGCAGACAAACAAAAAGTAAAAATCGTGAACGAATGCAAAAACGTCGAAATCGTCGGTAGGAACCACACAACCAACACGAGCTGCTCTATGCTGCACATTGGCCCTTGCGTTTATTTTTATTTCTAAGGACGTCGCTATTTGTGCAATTTTTATTTTGTGCCGCGGCTCGGTGTTCCGTCATTTTAAGTAGTGACGTCATCCCCTCAGCTTCACGCGTCGCTTCGCTGCATGAAGAGCGCCATCTGCCGGTTAAGTTGAGAACCCGAGCGCCGTTTCCCAAGCGGAAATATTTTTTCTCCATTTTTTCTCACGCAACTAAAAGGCTTTAATATTTGGGTAGGCATCCTTAAAGTCACCCAAAGCTTATTTATATCTATATTATATATTTAAGTATTTGTTTTTTTTTTTGTACCACTGTTAAGAACAAAAGTGCAGCCTATTATTGATACAAAAAGGAGTTATTAACTTCTGTTAGTGTAACAAAAATGCTGGGAAGTGACTTCTTATTGCATTCTTATTGCATTCTTATCGTTTGCAAACTCCAGTTCTGTGATTGTGTTTCGGAGAGGAATCGTGGCTGTCGGTGCTCCTCCATCAATGGCGGTACCGACCGCACTGGTGGTGGTGGTGGAAGTGCTGTTGCTCAGAGCTTGAACAAACGTGACGCTCCTTAAAGAGTCTTTCGGTATTTCTGGCCTCGACGCGGTCAAATAACAGCTTCCCTCCTCTGTCCTCTGCAGTCCCTGAAACCCTCAAACCACGCAACCATCCAGAGCATCGTGCGGGCTGTCGGCGTCGTGCCTGGCATCCCCGAGCCGTGCTGCGTCCCCGAGAAGATGTCGTCCCTCAGCATCCTGTTCTTCGATGAGGACAAGAACGTTGTGCTCAAAGTTTACCCCAACATGACCGTGGACTCCTGCGCATGCAGATAATACGCCAGCCTGTCCGGCCTCCGCTCGTGGCCTTTCTTATTGCACTGGAAGAGAGACTGCATCTCAGTAACAAACTAAAAATCCATTTTGACAGACATGATCTCATGAAGACTGCCTTCCACTTGGATGCTTGAAGCTTGACCATTCTTTGACGGAATGGATTGAGCCATCACTGTTCACAGTCGTGCTTAGATGGACGGTTTAGTAACCACAAAAGGGCGCACCACACATTTTCCTTTTTGACCGTGGAAGAAAGTTAATCCTACTATAAAAAGTAAACTTTTCTGTAAAAGGCAATGATTTATGCTCGAACGGATGCTTGGTCCGAATCCCATCTCTAGCAAATTCAGTATTGTGACCGTCCAGCACATCTCTGCAAACTTAATGGAAGCTCATGTTTCAGGCTTTTTGGTTGACAATGGCTCTCACGAATTTGTCTTCTTCTTCTTCTTCATCTTCTTCTTCTTCTTCTTCTTAGTTACCTTTATTAACTAGACCACTCTTTCAGCAACAGTTTTATTGTCGTATTACCTTTGACTGTTTTTCTCCTTTATAAGTGTAGACCACATTACTCTTTACTTACAGTCATGTCAGACTATTCCTATGGCTGCTAAATATTTATAGATGTGTTTTAATGCCACGTGGTTTGCCAAGTGTAATTCAAATGTTGTTAAATGGATGCTATGTGGTTACAGCCTACCTGTATTTTTTCATTTCACACCTGAGTGTAGCATTGCAAACAATGAAGTACCTGCACAGGTACAGATGTCTGCAACAGTAAGCGCGTTGTTTAAAATGTGTAATTTCTCACTTTGTCTCAGCATACCTGTAAGTATAACAGAGTTCGTATTAACTGCTTCTTCCGTCTCCTGCACTTTGTCTGAAACATTAATGCATATAAAATGTGACTGGTTGGGTGTTCTGAGGTTCGAATGGTGAGGTTTGTCTGGAGGCCGGGAAAGAATGGAAAAGCTTTGTTTGAATGGTAAACAATAACAATGTTTGTAAAACGTTTAAATCTGGCAAATATACCATAATATGAGATCTGCAGCTCCTTATGAACAAATGTATGACGGATGATGAACCGTTTGGCTTTGTTTCGATCCCATTTAGCCAAGATTAGTCAGGTGGTGCCAAGTGGCCAGGAAATCCAGCATTTTATTCAGTTAAAAATGGCACCGTGTAAGAAAAAGGCCTGTGCTGCTGGATGTGTTTTTGCTGGACATAGCTGTACCCTCATGTACACGCGCACACACACACACTTGCGTGCACACATGTACAAACCATGCACACATCATTGCTACGGTCTTATGGGGTTTGTAAACACTGAGGTGTTTTGGGTTTCGGACAATTTGGTCATCTGTAATATTTTGCGTGCACAGCGGTGGACAGATAAGCAGCTTGATGCCACTGCTGATGTTGGCTAATGTAGAGGTTAAGCATGTGGACTTGTGACTTGGGTCCCAGGATGGGCTCTGTGGTCGTACCTCAGTGCAAGAAAATCTCCGTTTTTTGCTTCTGTCTAAATATTCGGCTTTTGTCTCATAAGGAAGAATGTCGTTGCAGGCATGCACTTTGGCAAAAGCATAGCGGCCGTATTTCTGCGTTTCATCTGTTTCTCTGATCCAACGGCGGTTTTAGTCTGACTCACATGCGAGTGAAGATGATCGCTGACATAAAAATGGAAAAGTGGCGATACAGCAGCCTGTCTGGAAATGACAGCTTTCAATAACATTTTGGGTTTTACCACATTTGGCGCCGGTGTAAATAGTACCTGACAGCCTTAAAGGACACAGAATCAACTATAGCTGCAAACCCACACATTTGGTTATTCTCAGTACAAAACATTCATGATATCAGTGAAATATTTATTTAAAAAAAATAAAATTTAGAGGCCAATACATTTTATAGATTTGTATATTGGTTTTGTATATAAACTGTATATTACATGTGTTCATTGTTATATTTTATATAAAAGTGCCTTTTTTAAATGATTTTCACATTAATGCTAAATATAAATTCACATTATTATTCATAGAGCCTTACTCATTAATCGAGTTTATTCACATTTTGGTGGTTATTTATCTGGTGATACAGACTGTTTAACTTGGGATAAACTTGGGATACAGACTATTTAACTTGTTTTTCAAGGAATCCATACAGGCTTTTTTATGTATTTTTTGTGTCCAGTAACTAAATGTTTTGTTTTTGCTACAATTTCTGAGTTTCTCAGATAAAATTGATTAAAAAATTGACTATAGTATTTTTTAAATACATGGTACATATAGAATATATAATATCTAAAAAAAAATGTATTTTGCCATCAGCAAATATATACACAATAACATTTTTTCTAGCTTGTGAACGAGGGAAAAGTTTGCATTTCTATTGATCTATTGTGATCTAATACCAGCGCAGTTACATACTGGTTTCATGCATTTTTCTGGTTCAATAGTTTCATGTGATGCAATAAACTGTAAATGTGTATTTGGCCATGAATGCGAGACAAGAAAAATAAATTCATCGTTGCCCTTTTTTCTGCATCCTTTTATGCTTTGCATCCCTCACCAGCAGACATTTTCCTCGTACGTTAAAGAACTTTGCCAAGTATTATGTGCCTTAAAATATTCTTCTGCTATGGGTACAACCTTCCCTGTGAACATGTTCAGCTGCAAGTAAAAACAACGGTACAATGAGTTTTATTTAAGGATATATTTGTATATGGAAGTTAAGTGAGAATAACATTTATTTATTTCACCTATCTAGCATTTATTATACTGTGTGCAGTGAGGGGTGGGAAGAGCCAAGGTACAGTCTGCTTGCCACGTGGGAGGCGGTGAGGAAGACCGGTGAAGCTGTCAACCATCACTACTGCTATACCCACTTGCAAGATTCTGTGTAAGGGCTCCTTGTGTGGAAGGAACCCCTTGTTGCGAGCCATTCGGATGTGAATAAAGCTGTGCACGCTGGCCTGCTGTGCGCTCTCCCTTCCAGTTTTGTGCATTTTGGACGTGCGTTTGTGTGTTTTGTTCAGAGTGAGTTCAAGCCCTTTAACAATGCACACACAAACTTTGTGGTCTGTTATTATTGTTTATGCTTGCTGTTCACTAAGCCAGATTTCATTTTGCTCAGCTAAGCCTGAGGCTTCAGCAGCCATCATACCTACGCGCTTACCCGATAGAAGGTAGCATGAGTACCGCCAGGCCAGGTTGACTCAAACAGCATCACCCCAGAGACCAAGTGCTAACCACACTAACTTTGTTTTTACCAAAGGTGTAAACTGCACTTTGCACTTTATGGTCACACAAGAAATCCTTTAATTATGTTTTCATCTTCTGAAGCATTATAGTTTGCAAAAATAGAAAATAAACTTTTTTCATAACTGACAATTTTCGCACTTTGAAAAGCAATCATTTTCAGATGAATAAACCAGGAATTTACCAGTTTTATGACAGCAAATATGTATATACTGTACATCACAACAGCACCTGTCGTGAAGCTGGAGGAGCTGTGAATATTTTCAAGGTAGACGTTTTTCATAAACAAGATCCAGATGTAATGCATACAATTTAATATATGATAATAAGGCACTAAATAAATAAAGCAAAGGAAACAGTCTTATTAAAGAAATAACACACTGCTTTTGCTTCTTGGACCATGAAGCAACACATTCACAAATACCTGTGGCATTTAGAGGTCCCACCTTTCTCTTGGCCACAAAATGTACTCAAAATGATCGTATGGTGAAGCTCATGCTTACATTCACACTTTTCTCTGTGATACTCGAAGCTCACCGTTCACATGGAGAGGAAGCGGACTTTGGAGGTAACACCGAGGCACAGGTTTGACCGGACTGGACTGGAGGTGGAAGTGGAGCTCATTGAGGCTCCTGACACGGGTGTGTGAGCAGCGTAGTTCTCAAGTCCTCCTCCTGGCCTCCACATGAGTGATACACGCCTCTGCCCACTGTGCTGTGCAGTCAGCCCGGGGTGGTGCTGCCCTGTACGGTGCCAAAGGGACATCGAACTCTTGAGAACATCCGCCAGCTGACCAGGGCCATCTGAGCGGAACGGCCAATGCGGCGGCAAAAAAAAAAAGTCTTTGTTCTCGAGAGAGGGTGGGAGATGATGGGGGCTCTCAGAAGTCTGCGTCCCAGCCAGATAACTCATCCGGGGGAATGTCTTCATCGGGTGGATAGCTGTCAAAGTAGTGGTGGTCTGTGGGGCCGAGCACCTGCGTGCGGAAGGAGACACAGCTGTCCAGTTGCAGTCCATCACGGGCGGAAGGGTTACCTTCTTACCTTCGAGTTTCCCACAATGAATGGTTACCGTGATGGGCTCTCAGCAGTGGGGTATTTTCCTCATAAGCAGAGCTTAGTCAACCAAGGACAGCGAATATTAAGGGAAAAAAATCACAGTTAAATTAAAAACAGTGCAGCAGTGAAAGTTTTGAGTTCCACTAAGATATGTTTGGTTTTGTCTTGTTTTTCACTGCACCTTCTAGACAAGCACTGCTTTGGCTCCGCAGATCTCGCAGCTTTTAGTCTGCAAGCAACTCAAGCTGAAAATGATCGCTTTTTTGCAGTTATGCTCATCTAAGACCAATGCTACTGGCAAATACTGCAGGCACGCTGTACAACTGAAAGGTTTTAGCGCCGCTTGTAAAACAAGTTTGCCGCTTAGTGGTATTGATATATCATTAGCAGGCAATGTAGTCTGGCTGCTCCCAGCAGGCTTGCTGGTTCTGCAAATAAAGAAAATGTCTGGCCAGTACACAAGGCTTGGTGCAAAGCAGCCTTTACGATTCATCCCAATTCTGGATGCCTCGTAGCCTCATTACTGAAACAATATTGAGTGAGAATGAATGTGCACACAGGCTCGGTAAAAATTACAACAGTACCTCTCTTTTAAGAGGAGACGGCAGTTTTCTGATTTTCAGGCCCTCCCAATTGAATCCATTAAACCACCTGGAAATGAAACAAAAAAACTCAATTCTGATGCTGAACTTCAAGAATATAGCACCAAACATATGTATTTCACATGAGGACAATATTACTCCCAGCATCTACTTACAGAGTATGTACATGATTCTTTCTACAGGCGTGAAAGCAGGACGTCAAAGACTCAAAATACGAACCGGTGTCTGCTGTCAAGCGGTCTGTTTTTCCATTTAAGTAACTGTCCCGTAAACACCGTACACAGAGTCTCACACGGAAAACCGTCGTCCGTTAAACTGAGCCGTCTGTAGGAGTGTGAAGGACAGCCTGTACAGGGCTAGAATCATGAACGGTCACTCTGGGTCGGGCTCCTCGGAGGAAACCCAGCCAAAAACCGCAGAGGCCCAGAGGACAGGCCGAGGTCAATGTGGTTCAGGGCCATCTGCTTGAATTTACAGGGCTATTAAACAAAAGGGCTCTGCTGTAGTGTGCTGGGGTGGGGAGGCTCTGCAGGGGAAGCGAGGTGCTGTTAGGGCCCCACAGGGGCTGAGGGAGTGAAACGCCCAAACCTGGTCAGACAACAGCAGCAATGTAGACAGAGGAAACAAAATGGAGAACTGAACTGCAGCAATGCATTATGCCAGCATAACCACACAGCTCCATGCACAACATCGCACCCACCGATGTTTCTTGATGTCCACGATTCCATTTTTCAGGTTTCCCAGACGCTCTGTTGGATTCTGCCTACAAACGTAACACAAAGTCAGAGCTCACAGTACAAGGCTAAATGGCATCCGGCAGCACCACCGACACCGCGTCTACCTGCACAGCTTCCGAATAAGGTCCTCGGGCCGCCTGGTTATCTTCTTGGGGAATTCCATCTTTTCTATACCTTTTAGGATGAAGGTGTATGTCATCATATGGTCCGTTCCAGAAAAAGGAGGGCTGTAAGAATCAAAAATGTCTTTAATTTTTAAGAAAGTCTCTTGTTCTCCTCTAATAAATTCAACACAGACCTTGCAAACAAAATCTATCGCAGCAAGAACCTTGCGTGCAGCTCCAGCCACTAACATGAAGTTAAAAAATATATTTACTAACTTTCCTGTGAGAAGCTCAAAAACCAGAATCCCGAGGGACCAGAAATCCACACTGAAGTCGTGACCTTTGTTGAGAATGATCTCAGGGGCCACGTACTCTGGCGTTCCACAAAACGTCCATGTCTTCTGTCCCAGGCCGATCTTCTTTGCAAAGCCAAAGTCCACCTGGCGGGGAAAAAAATAAAATAAAAATTCTTAAATAGAACTGCTGAGGATCGGGGGATCTGGTGTCAGTACATTTATGCTATGCAGGAATACGTGGAGGACCGCTTTCGATGTGCAAAATGGAGCAGTTCATGAAGCGGGGCTGTGAGAGGTCACTAATGCAGTATTTTGTATGAAGGAGCTGGAAAACTGGGGGCAAAAAATAATACAAGACAGGTGACTTTTAATACTAACAGTGAATGAACACAAAAATGGTCTATTTTATGGATAACAGATTTAATTCCAAAACTGTGGTAGAAATAATTAGAATTTTTAAAGAATGATAAATTATTATGATGAACAAGCAAAATGGCTAAAATAAAAGAGCACAAATCACAAAACAGCAGTATAGGAAGCAGTGCTAACTGAGGTATTAGTATATATGAATATGAGTTAGAAATACATGATCTTGAGACAACGATTATGTTCATTTATTTAGCAGGTGCTTTTCTTCAAACTATACTTCTCAGGGTAGAGAAGTATATTTTGCAGCAGAGAAAGAGATTTCGATACGGATTATTGAAACAGTTAGTTTGCCTGATACGACCATTTTTGTTCTTTCAGTCAAAAAAGCTCTGCTTCATTTTTATACCTCAGAACGGGAGCAGCCGAAAGATGAAGAAGAAGAAGAAGAGAACCTTTTCTGGATTGTGGAAGATTACGGCGGCGACACATGCACCCGCCAATAAACAGCAGATGGGCTGAAACGAAGTGACCAGATCACAGGAACAGCTGTCTGTCTCACCAGCTTAATGTATCCCTCTGTGTCCAGCAATAGGTTTTCGGGTTTCAGGTCTCTGTATAGAACCCCATTGCGATGAAGGTAATGAAAGGCTTCTGTGACACAGGCCACACAGAACTTGGCGGTGTGCTCATCAAAACTGCCCCTTCAAGGCAAGACACACCGACATGGTTACATGCTCACCACAGCCCGAACAAAATGATCAGTTTGCATTACTGATTCATTACGCAGAAATCCCTCGGTGTTGGAACTCCCAATAACCGGAATTTGTTGGAATGGTTCTTGAAAATTAATACCTGCTGTACTGTATATATCCGCATCCAAATGGAAACTGCTCCTATAACGGATTTTCCCCAAAACTTATCCATAATAAAAACATCAAGACACGAACGAAAATCAAAATACATTTAAAAAATGGACAAATAAATACTGTACAGTACCATACAGTGTGCTGTAAATAAAGCTGCATGTATTATTATTTGACATGTTTTCAGACCTGAATGAGATTCGCATTGCTGCATTCTACATGGGATGGATACACCTGTGAGCATCCTTAATGTGCTTGAAGATCCATGAGCATTAGGACCCTCAGGGTAACCCACCGGTCTCTGAGAAGGCTCCAGATCTCTCCTCCAAGGCACGCCTCCAGCAACATGTACACATACTTGCTGTCCTTAAAAGTACGGTATAGCCTGTGAATAAGAAAAGGGCCAAGCACCAAGTGCCTTATTGCAAATTAGAATATCTTGTTACAGAACACATTTAAAAAAATCCAAACTACCAAAATATCGGAAGGGGTAGCCCACTGGATTTACACAGTGGCTTCCAGTGAATGAAAGTCAATGAAAATCCAATGAAAAGCTTTCATTATTGAATTCTTGGGTACAAGCAGCTTAACAAAATGCATCAAACCTGCTGCTTGACCAAATTCACTTGGGCGCTCAAGCGGCAATTTGAGCGGCGAGAAAATGCACAACCACAGAGTGAGACGCTTATGGAGCTTTTGCTTTGCCTTCATTTCCCTGCTCACCGCCAAGCTGACCTTCATGTCGGTTTACAGGGTTTTAGTTTTAGACGTCTGGCAGTAATGACTTTTCAGCATGTTTGTGGCTGCTCCAGACCAAAGGCAATGACTGAACACAGAAAACCTCTTCGGTTCCCATAAAGCTCTCATGTTTGCCTCAGTGTAGCTTCAAGGCAGTCTGTGGCCCAGTGTCGAAGAGAAACCTTACTTCACCACAAAGGGAGAACAGGCTTCCATCAAGATCTTCTTCTCGGAGTGGATGTGCTCCTCCTGTTTGGTGTCAACAATGTGCTTCTTCTTGATGCACTTCAGGGCAAAAGTTACATCCTCACCCTTCATCCTCACCTGTAGTTCAGCACACCACATATTCACATTAACACACGCACACATCTGTGCAGTTAATGCTATCGTCCGAGTATTCAGTTAGTATTTAAACTCTGCGAAACTTAATAAACTACAAAATGCAATCGAATACCTCCACGGTTTGACTGATACTGAAATGGGCTTTACTTCATAACACACTTAGAATGGCTGTTCTGTTAACTTGTTTTCGAGTCCTGACGTACTGATGTTATTGCTATTGTTTGGTCTCAGTCCATGTTTGGGTGTGCATCAGTGATTTTTTTTTTTATTCCATATAAGCATTACTTAAACATTAGTACAGTATATTATCTTCGAGTCCTGACATTTGGTCTTAGTACCTTGTTTTGAGTGTTTAGAAGTAACTGCAGTTTATTTAATGAAGCGTTGTTCTATTTACAGAGCTTTGCATTGGTTATTCCATTCAAATGACTTTTTAGTTACAACGGACAGCAAGAGAAATGTTGAGTGTTCTGGTGGTGCTGAAAGGAAAAAGCAAAGTAAAATAAATTCAAAAAAGAATGTAAAAATAATGCAGCACTGAAATATTATTCTGCATTCTGTTTTTATTTAGGGTGGCACAGTGAGAAGCATTACCACCTCTCATTGTCAGTGTTCAGATGCAGGTTCAAACCTGGCTCAGTCTCTGTGGAGTCTGCATGTTCACCCTGCATGGGTTTCCTCTGGTTGGTCTAGTTTTTTCTCACAGTTCAGAGACATTTGTTTCAAGTTATTTGGTCACTCTAAACTGCCCATAGTATGTGAGTGTGAATGGGTGTGTGGCCATTCTGCAGTGGTCTGGTGTCCCATCCATGGGGAGTTTCATAGCTTAGTGGTTCCAGGATAGGCTCTGGACCACCAAAACCCAGCTCAGGATTAAGCAGTTATTGACAATGGGTGGATGGGTCAGCATTAACATAAATTATGTGTGAAATGTACAAAAAAACAAACCCTATTATTGAACATACCATTCGGGCATGTTAAGGGTTTATATCCATACAATTCATCTGGTACCGTATAAGGGGATTTGTGACTTAACAACAAAGTCAATTTACTTGAAATAAAGTCGAACTGAAATAGAAATCCATCGTAAGTCTTGGACCATCTGCACAAGCAATATTCTTACCAGCTCTACCCGGCCGAATCCCCCCACTCCAAGCGTGGTGATGATGTCAAGGCCTTCAAAGGGTGAGCTGGAAGAGAAAGCCGATAGCCGCTCCCTTAATGCAATGACCTCCTGAGACGGTGGCTGGGTCAACTGTGCACAGATTGGACTCCTGTAAGAGGGCAAGGCAGTGAAAAAGACTTAAAGTCTTAAACATGCGCACCCTTCGCTCAACTCGGTCCACCCGCACTGCCTACCAAGGCATCGTCCGAACATCCCCTCCCTCAAAAACCTCTTTTTTCCTTCTGCCGCATAGAGGTGACCTCTACTGACTGCTTCAAGGGTGGGCTGAGATGAGGTTAATAAAGGAAATTTAATCAAAACTGGTGCATGTCCCTCTGTTGGAGTTGCAAGAGGAAAAAGGAGAAGGGAAGGGCGGTCAATCCTACAGCCACAGAAGGACACCGCATGGGGCCTTTTGAAGTGACAGTACAGGCTCGCCTGCGTCACGCTTGGAAATGCCACCCTACTCAGTCACAGTGGTGTCACACTTCAAACACACCAGCAGCCACAATTTACCATAGATAAAGAAATCCAGACCTGTGTTTTTGCTTACAACAAAGAATAACTTCATAAGGGCCTTTTCTCCAAAGCAGTCTGCCTTCTGCAGCATCTTTACGGTGTGGGGCTCCTCATCAAAGTTCACATATTCACCAGAGGTGTAAGTGCCAAGGATTGTAGATTTAGACTGATCTTACTTAGAATGGCTGTTCTTGTTATCAAATAGTACAGACTGCACAGAGCCTTGCAGGTACTTCTGAAGTTCACTGAATGTCCCAACAGTTTGACTGAAGGTCCTAGAAGGAAAAAAGAAGCACATTTTCCAGCAAATATCCCATAAAAATAACATACTAACCTTGTGTAATTTCCTCTGGGATCTATCTATCTATCTATGTAAAGAAAGAATTTATGTCATGCATACATTTCAATAAACAGCAAATACGGCTATTTGCACAAAACAAAAAAAATTACCATTTCATTTCGGTTTCATGTCGGTTGTGGCAGTCAGAGCGGGTTTGAAAAAAGGATACTCACTCGCGGTCAATTACAAGGCATTCCACAGCGTTTTCATCCGCTATTATGTTTGCAGACCTCACGTCGTCGCTGGCAAAGGAAACGGAAAACATGCATCATGTTCCTAAGCAAAAAGATGTAATGACCAGACTGTACACGAATTCAGACATGGCATCAAATTCAAATCTGTGAAAGAGAATAACCTGATAAGGGCCTTCTCTCCAAAATAGTCCCCCTTCTGCAGGATCTTTATGATGTGGGGCTCTTCGTGGTCCTCGCTGCTCTGAGTTACTCTGATCTGAACAGCAGACACAGCAGTCACACACCCCAGCGGATCACACACTACCCTACAAACACAGATGAACGCATAAACAAAGACGGTTCCTGTGCAGGGCTCCTTGGGGCTTAAAGATGAATTTGCGTTCATTTTTGAAATAATGATTTTGCCTTAACCTTCTTAAAGACACATTCTCGGGGGAAGCTCCTTGTAAAAAGTGATTGTTCACCCCGCGTATGTTTGACCTCATGGCTTGTACTTGGCGCCAAACACTAATGGGGTTATCCTGGACAGCGTTTTCCATGCAGCGCGAGACAGCCGGGGAAAGGCCACACGAGGCCCTTTTGCCGCACTAATGCAGCTCTTTGAAAAGCATCTGTCTTCTCTCATTAGCCCTCATGGCCCACAAGTGCAGGGGTGCAGGGCCAGTTCATTTCCTCCTAATGGCCCCAGAGCTTTCCCGGCGGACAGCCACCGGCTTGGTCTGGTGTCCGGTTACTGACCTGTCACCGATTCCTTCGGCACGGGCAGATGAGTCAGAGGACGGCCCCATCGCACCCAGCGTGCGTAGAAAGCAACATGAGCGGAGCGGATCAGCTGCAGTTACCTTTCCTTTGGCTATGATGTAGAAGGTATTTCCTTCTTCTCCCTCCCGGATGACATAGTCCCCTTTGTCATAATATTCCTGACAGGAGAGGAGATCTTTTTCTTAAGTGAGACATTGATTGTGCCCAAATCCCAACAGTCCCCAAGGTAACTGAGATTTAAATGGTTTATTTTCTCTGTGAAACCCATTCACTCACTTTTGCAGATTTAACCCCTGTCAAACCACAGAAGCTACAAGCTGGCTCTAGTTGGACAGGTAGCAGGAAGCTAATGTTACCCGTTGCAGGAGCTGTTGACAGATAAACGCTTTATTTCATTTAATCGCTTACAAAGCCAGCCTTTTTTGGGGCATACATTGTTCATTTTAGAACCCTAACAACACTTTCTGCAGTCAATTGTCCTTCTTATTGTGTTTCTGATACGTTCACATTTTGTGCCACTAAAAAGCTTTGTTTTTCATTTTATTGTTTAAAAATGATGTTGTGAACAGCACAAAATGTAAAGCTACAAACTGCTGGTCACAAAGAAAACGGTGAGCAAACAGCCTTGTGGGATACTGACATGGCGTGCAATAATAAATCCCAGAAATTCTTGTCTGAAGACTCGCTTATTCACGTGTTCAGCCTCAAGTTTCCTTACTGTAACAAGGTCTGGTAAACATCTACATACATGTACTACATCCAGAAGCTTCCATGCCTACAGTTTTGTGCAACAAAACCACAGGCCTGGATGAGGACTTTAGTGCGTCCAGTCTTCAGCTGTACCATGATAGACATACTGGACATGTCCATCCAGGATCTATGTCACCAAAATATAACATCCAGGAGGGGTGGGCAGCCATTGGTACCCCCAGGGGTTTCATTTTTCTTCCTTTCTTTGCTGTTGGGAATTATTTCTCCCCTCAGATGCTAGCTCACTTATCCAAACAGCTATCTCTGTAGCCAAAGAATGGATAATCTGTGTTATTCACTTCTCTGTTGCTTATTCTTTGAACCTGGAATTGAAATGAAATGAATTGAATTGTAAAACAACTCTCTTGGTATGCCTGAAAAAATACCTTGAGTATCATTTAAAAGCTTAAAATAAAACTGACCTTATAATGAAAACATCTCGGACGCGGTGTGTTTAGCGAGCCGACATTCAGCGGCTGTGTCATTCAATTCGATGCAGTTTTATTTTTATATAAGAGTGTTTGTTAGAAGATTAGAAATTAGAGTAGAAAATACAAAGTTGTGCATCAGAATGCATTGATCTGACTTCTACATCAGAAGCCATCAAGCATATTTTTAGGGCCTTTGATTATCAGACTCTTTCTCTGTGTATTCCCTGCCAGCAATTCTTACACCTTACCTTCATAAATATTCAGTTGTACCTCCTCGGCTGAACTCTGTGTTCACGTATATGCACTTTGAGAACTTCTGTGATCAAACATTTAATTTTAACTGAGACTTTAACCTCACTAAATTAGAAAAGACTTGGAATGCACCGGTAACTACTGGTGACCTGACAGAGAATTCTTTTTCCTGCTGTTTCAACAATAGATTCGGACATTATCTGTGCTGCTCTGCAGAAGCATCTGCTGCACTATAGAGTTACCCCCTATTTCCCCACAACAGAATATAATCGACTCCATCAGGAATGACTAAATACCAGAATTCTTCCATTCCACCCAGGGGGAGGACAATTGAGAGGAACGTCCTTGAGGTTTGCACTGTAAAAGCATCCTGAAGGGCCATTTGAAGCCAGACTAACAAATCTCTCACTTAGAGAAGATGAGCAAATTACTCAGCATCATTGCATGACCTCTCACTCTCAGGCCTAAGGATACTAGGTGATGTCTCAACTGTCAACTTACCACCTCCAGGCAGTCCACTATCTTGCTTAATTTTTCCTCTGGTAAATTGGCCAGCAAGGAGACGCTTTAAAAAGAAAAGAGACCGGTTCTGCTTAGCGAAAAAAGATTAACAACGCAACTGTTTTCTACAGCTTAATCTTATGCGACTCTAAGATTTATACTGTGAAATTGTGATGTTAAAACGGCTATGCTTAAAAAAAAACAGAAATACAAAAGTATTACATATACATGAATTTTTATTTTCTATCTTTCATGTATATTTTAACTGAACAAAGCAAAAATCTCCACTGTTTTATTAAACAGTCATTATATGTATTAAATATAAGGCATTGTTGCCTCTAATTCAAGAATAAATTTTTTATTTATTTCAATGCTTTGACACCTATTAAAATAACTCTGACCTGCTACAATTCAGCATCAGAATCAAACCTGAAGTTCATGACAACAACTATGCCAACACCTACAGTACTGTGTCACCTTCTCAGGAAGTTGCGATATTGTTCATGCCGGGTCTGTGCGTTTATCCGCATGATGTTCTGAAACACCTCACGGTCCAGAGCCCATGTCTTCACTTCGCTAACTGCTGCAAGTCATAACACAAGAATACGCAAAATAAAGATGAGTATGCTTGCTTTTAAATCAAAAACGTCACCAACAACCGTCTACCTGCCTACACAGCAGGTGCTGTGTCAGCTTGCATCGCTTCACACAACTACCTGAAATGTCCATGCAAAGAAAGTCGATCATCTCAGCTCAGCATAAACCCACTGAAAAAACCAAACTTTATCTTACTTTTCAATCACTCATTCCAAAATTCCTTTCCACAAAGCGGAAAAACTTACCTCTTACTGAGGCAGTTCTTGTACAGTTATACAGTATGGCCAATTCACCAAATGCCGTCCAGACTTCGATTGTTGTCAACATTTTGCTGTGCTGGAAGACATCCAGTTGCCCATCTGTGAATGCAAGATGAACATCACAAGCCTTCATCAAGTAGCTGGGTTGTAGTATTTTAACACTAAATAAAATGTTTTATTTGTCAATTTAGAAAGAGGAGACTGTATTTCACTTAATATATTTGCAGATACTCAAACAAAATAAGGTTCCTTTCACAGTGGTGTGCAAATTGTGGCATGACATGGTGACACAATGGCCATGGTGGACTGAGACATCCCTTTTTGCTCTCAATGGACCTCCACAATTTAACCAACAAGTTTCCACCACTCCGAAGCTTATGGATACATTTGAAAAAATGTGAGCTACAGTATGCACCTTATTGAAGTTATTTTTGAAATGAGAATATGAAAAACTTTCCTTCTAACAATTGAGCTGAGCTGTTTCAGATGCACCCACAGAGCATACAAACACATGCTAGACAACTCTGTGCTTTTTCAGCATCGGCAGGTTGTCCAGTGCAGGGTGGTGGTGGTCCAGAGTTCACCACTTAAGCACAAGATATTAGACATCTTGACTTGTCATTCTATACTTTAACAGCCAAACAACAACAGAATGTAGTTTATCTTGGATCTTGGGACACAGTACTAACAGATAATGCAATACTATAAGGCAATACTAACTGAGGTTGAATATATATGAATAGGTAAATAAAAACACACACTGTCCAGCCAAAAGTGTGTGGACCCCCCCATTTCTAGTGGCCGAGTTGAGCTGTTCCAACTGCACCAATGCAGCATACAAACACATTCTAGACAATTGTTTGTTTTCAGTTTTGTGGCCACACTTTGGGGAAGATGCTCCTTTCCTGCTCCAGCATGATTTTCCATCTCCTTGTGCACAAAACAAGCTCCATAAACACATGGTTTGCCCAGGTTGGGGTGGAAAAACTTGAGTGGGTGCACAGAGCCCTAACTGCAACCACATTGAACACCTCTAGGATGAACTAGAACGCCAACCGTAAGCCGGGCCTTCTCGCCTGACCTTACTGATGCTCTTGTGGCTGAATGGGCAGAAATTCCCAAAATCCAGTGGAAAGCCTTTCCAGAAGAGTGGGGGCTGTTATAGCAGCAAAGTGAGGGGGGGGTGCAACTCCATTTTAATGCTCGTGGTTTTTGAATGGGATGGTCAACAAGCAAATAAGGGTGTGATTCTCAGGTCTCGGCATAATTTTGGCCACAGAGTGTATTTCACTACTGTATAAAAATGTTTCTAGCACTTATTATTAGCTTTTCAAACAACTGTAAGCTTTAAGTGCACAATATTATCATCATTAAAGTTTTTAATACAAGATTTTGTATCTTATATTGTGGTTGGTCTTTGTATCGAAAACCCCACCTGCCAGGACAAACAAGTGATTTCCAGGCTCTCCTTGCTTGATGACATAGTCTCCTTGTTGGTAGGACTTCTCATACATACATTCCACCATGTCCTTTATCTGCTGCATCTCAAGTCTTTTCAGGAACTGGTTCTTATTCAGGGCATCTGTGATAAGCTTCTTCACACTGCCAACATAAATTATTGATTTTTATGTTTTCTCCCATGAAGCAAGACAAGGGTATATGCATACGTTTGATGTCTGCACTTCCAGTGCAACTGAATTGTTTGGTTACACTAAAATTAAGAGTAGAAAAACTACAGTTTTACGTGTATTGTCATTATTCTTGTCACCTGCAACATTTACAGAGCTAAAATAGGTATGATGTTATTGTTTCATAGTTTTGTGTAGGTCCAGATTCAACCCTGGAATGGATGTCAGTCCATGTCAGGATGTTCTCTCACACACACACACAGATTTCTACAAACATTCATCCCCACCGATTCATCTGGCATTATTTGGTTATGATTAATTTTGTACTGGAATAGACAAGATTTAAAATCTGCCAAGTCTCACCTTGAATCTTTCCAAATCCTGGCCTTCTCAAAGGAGAACTTGGGGAGACTGCTGGAGTTGTAGGTCCGTGTGGTGGGCTCTGCCGAGACCCCTGCTTTGGCTCCTTTTCGCCCGTTCAGGGTGTCCTTGAAGAGGTTGCTGACGTGTTGGTTGAACTTTGCTTTGAGCGGTGACGGGTGGAGACCTGCTCCACCTTGCGTCTTGATCACATCCTGAAGCTTGTTCAGCTGGATGCACTTGCTCTGTAGTTCCTCTGTAATCTCAGCGATTACTCTGGTCTGCTTGGCCAGTTGCTCCTGCAGTTGTTTTATCTTTAAGTTCCTTTCACAGATGTCCTCATCCTTTGTTTTGCTTTCTTTTTCTAGATCAGCCACCTTGGCTTTAAGTAGGTCCAATGTACATTTGGGATTTGCACTCAAGCCAGGGTCTTTGAAGCGATTGCTCCCGTTGTTGCTGATGGAGAGCTTCGCCACGGCTCCATCTGGTTGCTTCAGCTGTTTTGGCTTTACAGATCTGTTCCCCATGCTGGCACAGGGCCTGTGCTTTGGGTAAAAAAGAACAGGAAATATTTAGAAACTTTAAGCATTTAGGGCTAAATAACTGTAGGAAACAACAAACCAATCTTTCCCAGACTAACATTTTGCATCTCCTATTACTACACATTGATGTTAACTCTTTAAGGACATTGACATTTACCTTTCTTACAACCTCCTGGTATGAACCAGAATGCCATTCAACTCTAAACTATGAAGGATGACAGCAAAAAGGATCCTTTAGTTTCCTATTACTTATTAAAAATGAAAGTGTCAGTTTTAAAATGCCTTTTCTCTGCATTTTGGCAAAGCTAAACCTTTTTTCCACACCGCAAAATCACTCCTTCCTGTAAAAGATGCAAAGCGTAAGCGTCCATAAGGGCCGCTACTTCACTGTTCGTGAGGTTGGCAGTATTAAATACCTTATTGGTTAGTTGTGCTGAAAATCTACCCAGGCCACTGTGGAAGGAATGGTTTCATTCACGACAAAGACGGACATATAAGGGGTTGTGGACATTTTGCCCTCAGCCTGACTATTTGACCACTGCGTGCCGTGGGCGAAATACCAGAGCACAACGAGCCATTGTGGGGCAGCAAAACGGCGCAGCAGCGCCGACGCCAACACACAAACTCCAATTCCAAAATTGTAATTCATTCCAAAATAGCAAACATACTTGAATACAAAGAAACACTATGTATTCTTGATGGTAAACTAAAGCCCGCTCGTTTTGTTACAAAAGCAACAATAATTTTAGTCATATGCAGTGACTTATGTGGCTGACAGAAGAAAAAATACTTACAGAACCACTGCAATACAGGAAACACTGTTGTATTCCTTACAATTTTAATACACGTCAGCCACATTTATTTGCATGAATGGCGATATTTTTGCCTGTTTAAAATGCTCTCGTGATACAAACGAATGCGTTTTTAGAGGAACAGCTGCTGGACTTTGGTGAACCGCGATGTGTGCTTATTTTTCAGGTGTAAATAGTTGTATTGCACAAACTCTTTAAAGTGCGCTTAAAGGCGACAGCGCCTCTGAATCTCCGTCATGCTGGAAAACGAAAGCAGAAGAAAACGAATCTGATTTTTTCCCCTCATTTTTACGGCAAACTGCGCACATTTTCATACAGTAGTTTTGGCCCTCATGCAACATCACTGTCCTGACTTATTTGACAAAAGTTGCTGAGCGAAACGGGGCCGCAAAGCGCTGCACAGGCGCACCCGTTTGCGCCTCGCAGCTTCATGTTAGCATGCATGAAAGACACGGGAGAAGCACAACTCACCGCCCGGTCTTGGCTGTGCGAGAAGGTCCACGTGGGTCTTCACGTCAACTTTCGTAGTTCCCGCTCGTCGGAAACCGCAATAAACAGAAGAAACGTGCGCTCCTCCCGCGGGGTCCGTCCACGGGGGGTCGACTGGGCAGGGCAGGGGCGGGGCTACGAGCGCGGAGCCGTGTGGTGGGCGGGCTTTGCACTGAGCTCCTCCGCAACTTGGCTCCTTATTTCTCTTATTCGCGTGGCGTGCAATGTTTTCCCTTTCCCATGAGTTACTTTTATCCATTGTTTTTATTGTATTATTATTATTATTTGCGTTTAATTTAATTACTGACCAACTCTTTTCTTCTCTGCACCTCTGCCTTGTTGCAATGAGTTTGTTGAAGGCGTAAGAATTTCCCTCGGGATTAAGTCTTATCCTGTTTTTGTGTTGTACGTCTAAATAATTCAGTTTAGTGTAATCTGTCACGTTATTATGAAGCTATAACTTTAATTTTAATATTGCTAATAATGTTAATAATACCTTGGTCCTGGCGGTCGTGCTGGGTCAATTATTGCAGCTTTAAATTCTGCAAGGGCCATCCCTTTGGGAAAATAATATACTTATCATATTCACTCTGACAGTATTAAGCTATTATAACAGTATTACTGCATGTGTCATATGCTCTTGCATAAACATATAAGGCCTGTATTATATTTTGTGCAGCTTAATGTGTAAGTACAGTATGCCCCCCTGGATGGATGATCAAATATAATGCAGGTGGACATCAGCCTAAACAGATATTGAAATGTCAGTTTTATGTGGTTTGCCATGAAATGTGAGCCAGATGACACACGTTGGCAATACATGGCTTTATTGTTTCACATTTTTGTGTGATTATCATTATTATAGTACTTCTATATACTTTACATGCACTACTGTTATATTTCTTTTCAGCTTCATGGTTCTCATGTGCAAGGGTGCTACCTGTGCTTCAGGTGCCCCACACATTTGGAGACAGGGCCCTGAGTCCAGCAACAACATCAAAATAAATAAATTAGCCATGATAAACTCAGCTGGAGAGATGAACTTTGCTACCTTTGTGGCCTTTTAGAAATGATCTCTGTATGTTTAACTTCCACAGTTTTATTTAATTATGGAGCCAGTATGTGGGAGTCCCCAAGAATATGAACTCCAAACCTTCCTGGAAATGACAGAGTTATTATAACAAATAGTGTTTGTCATCCCTCTGTACAGACAGTGTGATGTGAGTAGGTTGAGGATATCAGGACCAGATTTATAAATAAATATAAATGGGGATCATGGGCACTCTGACCCAGGATGGTTGAGGGACCCCAGACAAAGTCGTCCAGGAGAGAGAAAGAGTGCAAGTGGTGGGAAATGCGGTGGTCTGAGTTTGATTGAGCAGTCACTCTTCATATCTATAAAACCCAGGCATTACAGAATATGTATAACGTTACGGTGAATGTGTGAAGAAATGTGCTGTCTACATGAGCAACAAACACTTGCCTTACCTTAAATAAAACTGAAGCCGAGGGCCAAGCGGCAAAAGAGGAGCTCTGGGGGTTGCAGTTCTGTAAATACTAATGGGGAGAGTCCGTCTGAAAATGCATTTAAACAGATATTTTGTTTGAATACAGTTCAACTGAGAAATACTGTGTTTCTAAAATGTTGCGTTACGTGAACATTTAATGCGTTGCACTTAAAATGAATGATGGTTATCGTGTTGTACTTTGAAGGAAGAATGGAACGACTTAGGCAGAGCCTGTTATATAAAGTGGCTCATTTCAGAGAGAGGGATACAAGTGGTTGGAGAGTATTGAAACGTCCTGTTAGTAAGAGTCAGTCACGGCATGGTGGTGCCTCTCCTACAGTAGGGCCACCCGGGGACAATAATAATATCACAGACAATAAAGATGATTTCATCAACTGTATACAAACAAGTACGAGACCTTGACACTTAAACAGGTTTAGCGCCAGGACTGCAAATATGGGTAATCTCACCTTTATTAAACCAACTAAATTTGATCTGCCGTCATTGTAGAATAGTTTGAAATGCGGCTTATTAAATATTGGATGGATAAATTTAAAAAAGAAAAAAGAAAAAAAAACCGTGACCTCTTAACCGGGCTAGCCATCGCACATGAAAAAGTTGGTCTGATGGGGGCTTTAATATTGATGCAGATGAAGCGTCGGACAAAAAAAAATGCATCTGTCTCTTAAATTCCGTCGGCTTTAGGCAGGTAGTCGATGGACCAGCGGGTTCCCACAGCCATACCTCGATCTCATTATACCTGACTGTGGGGATGTCCATAAGGTAGCTGCTATCCTCTTCATCGCAGCATCCCCGACCATCGCTTAGTCACCTTCGAATTAGTCTTGCCAGTACTTCATTTAACAATTAAACGTAAATCTGGAAAAATTCTGATTTTAGTTTAACTACTGATATAGACCAGTTAGCGCTAAACCGTAATACCGTGGTAAAACGCGCGTAAGATGCAGTGGCTCCGGCAAAAACGAAAGTTTTCAGAAATACGGGAAACTCCGCACGGTTCGGTGACTCAACTGCGCGGCCAAACCGCAAATTAGAGCGCAAATGGCGTTCGACTGCTCTGTGAAGCCCGGTCGAACAGCCTGAAAACCTGCAGGAAGTTGCTTTTCAAAGCCACATCTCATTATTACAGTAACCTGATTAATAATAAGAATAATCCTCCTTTTCTGTTTAATACAATCAATAAATTGGTCAGTTCCATCCAGAATAGGCCATGTAATGCTCTCTCCATCACTAAAGATGAATTTATGACATTTTTAACAACAAATTACATAATATGAGGACCTCGATGGTGCCGTGGATTCCGGTCCTATATGGTGCAGCTGATAACAATGTATGTTCTCCAGAGAGGTTGAGTGACTTTAGCCCTATTGCAGTAGAGGACCTTACTGGGCTTGTTAGTAAAATGAAGTCCACTACATGTCCTTCGGATCCATTACCAACTAAGTTACTTAAGACTGCGCTACCAGTCCTGGCCAAACTAGTGGTTAATACAATCGATACTTTGCTGCTAACTGGTACTGTCCCTGACACATTTAAAATCACCGTGACTAGACCTCTACTGAAAAAACTGGATCTTGAGCAAACTGACCCAAATAACTTTAGACCAGTCTCTAATCTACCATTTAGCTCCAAAATCCTGGAGAAGATGGTATCCTCCCAATTACAGAATCACCACAATTATAATAATATATTTGAAAAATTCCAGTCCGTGTTTCTCCCTGGCCACAGTGCAGAGACAGCTTTAACCCGCGAACGACATCCTTGTCTCATTTGATTCTGGCCAGATCTCAGTTCTAATGGCGCTAGATCTGAGTGCTGCGTTCGACACAGTCAACCATACTGTTCTACTCACCAGACTGTAAACACTGGTGGGATTGTCAGGAACTGCCCTCAGGGGGTTCCAGTCATATCTTAATGAACGCAAACAATACGTGTCACAATCAGACAACCACCCTGTGTCAGTGACATCAATAGAGCAATATGGTTCACCCCAGGGCTCCATACTGGATCCGTTACTATTGTCCATCTATATGCTACCACTGGGTGACATTATTTGGAAGCACAGGGTGAGTTTTCACTCATATGCTGAAGATACCCAGTTGTATGTCTCTTTTAAACTTGGTGACTATAAATGCCATGTTTCACTAGTCAATTGCTTCACAGATATAAAGGTATGGATGAGTAACAACTTCTTATCCCTAAATGCCAACAAAACTGAGGTCCTTCTGGTAGGTGGTAGTAATACAGACTGCAGCAATATCATATCACTCCTTCAAAGCCATGGCCTGAATTTCACTATCTCAGAATGTGTGAGAGATTTGGGAGTGCTTCTGGACACAAACATGTCTTTTGTGTCTTAGACAACAGCTTTAACAAGGTCATGTTGGTTACAATTAAGAAACATAGCTGAACTAAGGCACTTCTTGGACAGAAAAGACACCGAGAAACTGGTTCACGTTTTTATCTCGAGCAGGACTGATTACTGCAACTCCCTGCTATCTGGCTGTCCATCTATGTGGCCGCCCAGACTATTTCTAGGCTGCAGCTATAACTGAATGCTGTGGCAAGGATAGTCACATGAAGCAGGAAAAATGACCAAATTACACTGGTGCTTCAACCTCTGCACTGGCTACCAGTCAAATACAGAATTGATTATAAAATTGTATTACTGACGTACAAGGCAGTGAGAGGCATGGGACCAGCCTACCTCAGTCAAATAATTTAGGATTATATTCTGGGTGGAAGCCTTCGATCGCTGGAAACAGCTCACTTCAGATCCCAAGGATCAACAAGGTAGTAGGCGGACGTGCATTTTGGCACAGAGCCCCAAAACTCTGGAATAGCCTGCCAGACTCGACACGTACTACCCACCTCTTTTTAACTCTAGATTAAAAACTTACTTTTTTGAATTGGCATATCATGTATATTAATGGTGCCTATTGTCATGCCCTTTGAGTTGTCTAGGTTGCCTAATGCCCCTTCTGTTCTCTGAGCGCCTCAGTGTGGCTGCTATGTGTTTGTTTGTTTGTTTGTTTGTGTCCAGCGTAAACACATGGCTATGAGCATATGGCTGTCCGTCTTCGCTGTTGAATCACCAATTTAAGTACATTCATGCGTGAAATAAGACGTCGTGTGATTTAGACGTTGTCTTCTTCTTCTTCTTCTTCTTTCGGCTGCTCCCGTTAGGGGTCGCCACGGCGGATCTATCGTTTCCACTTCTTCCTGTCCCCTGCATCGTTCTCCGTCGCACCCACCACCTGCATGTCCTCCTTCACCGCATCCATAAATCGCGATTTAGACGTTGTGCGCGCACTATATTATATACACACACATTATTACATACACACACTGTATAACCTTTTGTTTCGCTTCCAAATCGGTACTTCTCCTTTGTCTCTTGCTGCTGCTGTCACCAGCACTGGTCTGCTGCGTTTGGGAGCAATAATAATAATAATAATAATAATAATAATAATAATAATAATAATAATAATTTCGATATATATGCGATATAACAGAGACGACCGATACACGAGGTTGGAGGCTGCTGCCTTCGAGTCGAAGCATACAATGTTATACGGTAAACTTTTTATTTGTAAGTAGGGAAAGCGCATTAAAATAACGATAGAAAGTACAGTACATACATAAGCCAGTATCACGACTATGAAGACGTACTGTGTATTATAAGTTAGGTATTGTATGTACTGTACCATTACACGCCTGGCAGCGCAGCCGCTTCGTATACAAGAGACGAGAGATACACGTGTTGCGTGCTGTTCCGCTCCGTTCGCTACGACTGGGACTTCCGAACTCTGTGATAACCTTAGGGGACCACGAACGTACATGCGGTCGGACGTTTCCGAACGGACATTAAGCGCCGCATGACTACAGTATATTTCTTCCCCACGAATGATGTCACCTTTGTTTGTGTCCTTGAAATTTGATCTGCATTTTCTTTCTAAGCCTGTTGCTTGTATGCTTCTAGTTTTGCATTGTTAAGAATAAAAAACCGTCAGCATCGTCTACGTTTGAAAGGTTGCCGATGTATCCAGTTTATAATGCATGTAAATTAGAAATACAGTAGTCCGCCTATAAGGAGTATACTGTTGGAACGGGCTACAAACACATCTTGTCAGGATTGCTAGTCCAGAATGACTTTTATATTTTCCGTTTTAATATTTTACGTCTTAATATTTAAGAGTGACACTACAGAAAGAGAAATTTGAGAGTTGCTACGGTCAGCGTACGAGAGGGAAGCCTTCGAACTTCAGCCACGACAACGGCGGGACCAATAAAATCAAACGTCGGGGCCGGAGCGACCAATCAACGACCGCTCTGCGTTTCGCGGCGTCCAATGAGCAGCGCCGCAACGCTCCTCGGCGGCATCGCACGCGCTGACAAGCTGAGCTCGAGCCGGCGCTGCCCCGCTTCTGCCTGAAGTTGGACGCCGGACAGCCGCTTCACGACTTTTAACCTTAAAATGAGCCATTTTTCACAGCTCCTTCGTTTTTAGCCACTTTCTGCGTGATCATTTCGCGGGTTAAATATGCAGTAGTTTCAGCTAAACAAGTGTTTGACTTGTGTTATTTGGGGAATGTTAAGATTTTTTTTTAACGCAAGTCGAGAGATTTCCGCCACAAAACGATTAACCAGGATTTAGCAGAACTGTTCTGATTTTCGACCCGCTGTCATGCAAATATAGGGAAACGAACACAATTTGTTCGATTTTTTACCTTGGATTTCTTTTTTTCTCTCTCGTGGTTCAGTTAGTTCCCGCAGGCCTAGCTGCTGAAGCCCAAAAATGTCATCTGGAGCCGCTGCGAGACAACACGTGAGGTATTTCATTTTAGTTACCTTTAGTTTGATAGTTTATTACTTTACAGTCTGTTGTGCTGCAAGCACCAACTAAAGAAAATTATTCCTACAGGAAAGGACAGCAAGATGTTAATTCACGTCTGAGAGAAATTGCAGCCATGTTGCCCGTTCCTAACTCCTTGAAAGGCCGCACACTCACCAAGGTATTTCTTTTATTTATTAGCAGTACACTCCTCATCCCAGATAAGTTTAGTATACGTATGAGTTGTAAGATGTCTGTGTACAAAGTGGCCCATTCAAGTGATGTGTGCGCCCAGTTTTTGATCCAGGCAGTGCTGAGTACCTCAGCTAGTAATACACTAGAATACATAAGCAAAAGCAGATACCAGAAAAGAAACAGATCACTGAGGCTTTTCTGACCTTTTTGCCTGCTACGCCACTATGGTCCTACCTGCCTCTCAGCTCCATGGGTTTGCCACCATTGTACTCTGGCATCAACATGACAACATTCATAAACACGGTAGAAGGAGAGATGCTGTGTTGTAGTGCAAAAGCAACTCACTGACGCTCTCGGTCCGCCCCCACCGACTGGCAGCAAGAGACGCTGACCTACCTGCTGTGTTACCTGAAATTCCTGGACAAATGCATCCAAGAGCTGGAGAACAGCCTCTCTGTTGACTTTATCCCCAGGGTCTGTGAAACGGGTGAGTGAGATGCAGGTATCTCTGCTTTTCAGTTCAACACATCATACCAGAGTGCTCAGCTTAAGCCCCCATTTTTTAAACTGTCTGCAGTTATTACTTATGACATCACTTTCTTCCCATTGCTCGTGCTACTCCTTGCTGTTCTTGACTTCTTCAGCAGCATAATGTCTGAACAGCCAAATGTTTTCACCTCCTATTTGTCCCCAAATTAATGGCCTAATCCAGCTATCATTAAGGTGATAATGACTTTTTATTTCTAGCAAGTTCCTCAAATAGAATGTAGAAAATATATTGTCATTATGAAGTCATTGTGCACTTTAAAATATTAGCATATTTTGTTCTATATGACATGAAAAAATTGGTAACATAGTTAAGTAAGGCCATTTCTTTAAATTTTCCCATATTTAATTTTCAAATTGTTAAGATTCAACATACCACCACCATTATGTGCTCAAAGCGCAATACGATTTTAAGTTGCACAGATGCAGGGTTTCAGTTATGGCATTAATAGCATCAGTTAATCCTGTATAAAGAATGACATTTTGATGAATAAACAAAAGTTCTGGAGTCAAAAGCATTAGATGGGTTGTGTGTTTGGTGTTCTGCACACTGGGCATGTCGTCTGCTTGAGGACTCACACCTGTCATTAGAACGAGGTTGTTGAACCCCCCCCCCCCAGGATTTTTTGAACAACAGCAGTGGGACAGCGGTCGATTTATGAAAACAGTGTGCATGGGGCATAGTAGGTGGGTGTTTATTAGGGTTTGGTCTAATATTTCCCTCCTAAATTACATTTCATAGGAAGCTTCACTTTTAATAGACCTCAAGAGTCCAAAGAACACAATGCTATCAAAAATATTGAAAGAGCTTTGAAATAATAATAATAAATCACCAAGATGTGTATTGAAGTTTAAACCCTTTCATCAACATTAAGTGCTGTTCACATATTCTGTGACCACATTTGACAGGTGTTGCTCTGATATTATTAGAGATGTTCACAGGAATCTCCTCTGGATTCATTCTACTGCTTATATATCTTCAAAATGTGCCATTCCTCCACTCACAGAGGATGCTATGCGGACAGACCCCAGCCTGCCAGCAGAGAGCAACCGCAACCTCTGCTCTGTCAGGGAGGTCCCAGTAGGCAGCAGAGGGGGCAGCCCTGCCTGTAGTATCTTCCACTCCCCGGGGTCAGGACAACAGCCTTCTTTGTTTCCGTCTTTCTTCCTGATAAACAGATTTTCACATTATGTTTCACCCCCCCCCCCCCAAGAAGTACAAAGTACAAGGAGTGTGAGACAGGGGTGTCAAAAAACCAACAGGACTGTAATATGGGTTAAAACTCAGGTGATGGAGGCAACTGAAATTTACAAAAGCAAACCATAAGCAGGCAGATAACTGTACACTTAGCAAATGTTAATACATGCAACACAGTACGTTAGTCGAGTAATACATTGTTGTTCCATAAGATATTAAGTCACACATCAAATTTAATTTGTACGGTATAATAAATTTAGTTTGCAAGGTATGCAAAATATGTAGCAGTAACGCAAGTGACAAAGACTCTCATTTTTTTCCCTGCACAGTGACCGTTACCATTTAATCATTAGCATTGATCGTCCTGTGTACCTAACGCTGCAGCCACCCTAACAAATCGTGTCAACTCTTGTTCCACAGATAAACAAAACTGCAACAATTCATTCTTGATGTTTTAATGAACTTGGGCCTGACATTCCCTCACTTGTTGATGTTTGCCGAGACACCACCGGGACTCTAAATAATATTTGGAGTAAATATGCATTATCCGCTGTTCTCTGGCCAGTACGCCGACAGTTGTGTTGGACGACTACATGCTGGGGCCGTGCTTCTCAGAGGACGACGGTGCCGAATCTCTTGCCTTGGGGTCTCCGGTCACACAGGGCTCCCAGCTGCCCCTGGTGCCCCACTCCAAGCCCAGGGAATGCCTCAACCTGAGTCCTTCTTTGTTTGCCTCCCCTGGCAAAGACCTTGCCCACCAGCTGTTCCCAGAAGGAAAGGAAGAGCAGGAGTTGCAAGGTGCCAAAAACAGATCAGTCTTTTACTTTTAACGTCTGACATTTGTATGCAACTAACTTCCTTTCTCTGCAGGCCTCTTTGAACATGTGTGGCTCAGCCCAAAACCTGAGGCCCCTGACAATGCAGCCTGGCCTAGAAGTTCACCGAGTGACTTGCTGAGAGAGGCCAGCAAAGTCTATTCTGAGGAGAAATCATCTAGAAGCAGTGGCACCATTCCACACACACAATCCCCTGTGCTGCTGGTGAGCAAGGACAGAGATGATCCATCTTCTCAGGGCGACGACAAGAACTTCAACTGTACACCTGCCCGCAGCAGACCTCAGCGAAGAGGGAGGCATTCAAACAGAAAGAGAAGGTACAACACTAGGGGGCGCCCTCGCTCACAACTGAGCCCAAAGAAGAAGTGCATCAATGGCTTTATCATGTTTTGCCAGATCAACAGAAAGCTTTACCATCGGTGAGTCTCTGGGGAACCAACGTCTTTTTACATCGCAGTTCAAGGGTGTGTGGGTGCAAAACAAACCCAAGTTCTGCTGATACGTAACCGGTATATTCTTCACTCTCTTCGTTCTTCTTGTGCTACAGCTCCTATCCTGGGACCCCATCCTCCACGGTCACCAAGGAGCTGGCCAGCCTGTGGCGTGTCATGTCCAAGCAGGAGCAACAGGTGTACTGGTCAGTATTTCGACACGAAGGTAAGGTGCCTGTTAGCAAGTGTGTTAACCTCCTCCACCCACCACCACAGCAAGAAGGCCTGGCTGTTCAGCCGCCAGCAGAACCGTAACGTGCGGATGGAGTATGAAGCGTAGGACGGGGAGGCCGAGTCTGGCTTGGAGTGGGGAACAAGCAGCCGACGCAGCAGAGTGCGATACTGCGCGCGTGCTTCTTATTGAAAGTGCATTTTAAAGAAAGAAGTTCGGGTCACCGCGTGTTCCTGTGAACGGACAATTATTAAAAGATTCATTTTTGAACTGTGATTCTTCTGCAAATCTGTAGCAGATGCCCCATCTATTGCCTGCTGTTCATCACACTTCATATGATGTTTTTATACCACTTTGCATAAAAATTGTATGTTTCTGTTTTATTATTTATATTTGATAGCATTTTCCTAAATAAAAGCAATTGTTTCCAGGACTGCTGGTCTCTTATGTATTATTTAGCAGAAAGGTTATGGGTTGTGCTGCATTGTTTTTCCCATCCTCAAGAAACAATGGACTGTAATGTGTTTAGTGATGCAGGCCATTCTGAAATAAACGTTACAGTGCATTAAAGTTGCATGCATGTCACCAGTTTGCAGATGATATTTACCTTCTCTTGTTTCCCACATCTCTCCAGGGACAGCCAGAGCTGAACGGGATGAAAAACACGAAAAAGGAACGAAGGCGCAGAATGACGGTCATAAATTACGAATAAGGCAAATGTCGCACTTTAAATACTTTTTTTTTTTTTTTTGCATACAGCTATTGTGACAGAACTGCTCGAGTGGCAGGAAAGTCGCTTCTTTCCAAGCAGTTAACTGTGGGTCTCCAGAAGCTCCGCCCTCCTCCGCGCACGGACCGCCGTCTGCAGGTAGAGGAGGCCGGGCGGCGACTCGGCGCTCCGTTGACCCAGGCGCATCCGTTTGGAGAGCAGCAAATCCCGATTGGAGAGGAATGAGGGGAAAGCCAGCAAACGATGCCCGCCGGTACCTGCAAGTGCAGCTTCGAGGGTTCGCCTGCTGCTCTGGGGAAGACGGGCGGTGCAGCTGGATCTGCGCATCCTGGCGGCGCGGGTACGTACCCGGGTGAAGTGCGGGGTCCTTTAACAGTAAATTGTTAAAAAGCATTGCTAAACGTACAGTTATTGTGCTTTAACGCGTGTTTAGAAAACGCGAATTCGCTCAGTCTCGTAGGGATTCTAACACAAAACCACGTTTTCTCAGCGCCACAGGTGAACGCAGCACAGCGTAGCGAGGAACACTCAGCGGGGCCATGCCGGGCCGGGCCGGGCCGGGCGTTGTCTCTGGCCGCTCTTCGCAGTTGGGCTGTGGGGACTCCAGACCGACATCCCCCGTGCCAACCCCCACCTCCACCTGCCATGCCTACGGAGAAGCCCACACAAGACGAGGATTTAGAGGAGAGGTGGCAGCAGTGTGTAGGTTGGTGGGCAATCGTATGTTTTGGCAGAAAGCGGTGGCCTCGTCCTATTTGTGTGTCTTCTTAAGCGGTTCAGATCGGCTCAGACGCGAAGGCTTTGTTTCGGCTTCGCCGCTCTTCTTTCTGGTTTTAAGATGCACGGTTGGTCTTCGGCTCGCACGCAGTAGAGCTGCTGGTTTGTTGTCCCCTGTGACCCCTTTGGCCACATCGCCGCTGTTGTATGTACATTTTTCCTACAAGTCGCTCTCCTTTCTGTCAAGCAAAGCTCTCCGCAAACGCGCCTTTTGGGTTCGGGTCCAGGTGAGCAAAACGCACGGTGAACCCCTGAAGCCCCCCTCTCCCATTTTGACCCCCCTGGCGCTTTACTGAGCCTCAATAAAGAGGTGACGTGAAATAGCAGCACTTCCAACAGGGAGAGCCTAACGGGGATGATTCGGGGAAACTATTGCTACGATGCTAATAAATACTAATATTGTGCTGATACGAGGCATTCTGGGAAAGCTTGAAATAACCAAAAAAAAAAGCGTTTGAGAGAAACGAGGCCCGAAAGTGAGAGAACTGGAAGCGAAATCTGGCAGAACTCGCACGAAAGCAAACCTTAGGTCTTGTTTCCAAGTGGACGTCTACATTTGCGCAGTAGTTTATTAGGTTTATGGAATAATTGCGAATTTGAAACGGGCTTTTTAACTGCGCTAACACTTTAACTACAGTACCTTTGTGGTAACGCGGTTTGGGTTGCGTGTCCCGCCCATAACTTCCTTCCCCCTGGGCTGCTGTTTTTATTGCGTAGTTTAACGCGAACAACATTTTTGCCAGAACTCAGACAACAAATATTTGCCGAATAAATAAATGCTGTTTTTTCTCCGTGTAATAACCTATCGGACCACGTGGCGGCGCCAAGTGGACACGACACCTGCCCGTTCGGCTCAACTGTGCGAAGGCTTCGCAGACCCGTTGCGCGTCGTTGTAATATTTGCATATTTTTGGTGACGCTTGGTTGAAATCGGAGGAAACTCATTTTAATTTTGGCTGCTTTACTCTCAGCTCCCCACAAACCTTTCCTTCCGCTCAACTCTTTGCCCACTTGGTTCACAGCTTGTCCTGAGCGCGGACTCACAAGAGCAGCTCATGCGCACCCGGTCCAGACATTTCACCCCTCCACGTCTGCTTACTTTGCGTCTTGCAAAGATGAGTGAAAATTTATTCGTTGGACTGCTGAACCAAACTGTTTGCATTAAAGACACTGAACAGGTTAAGCCGGTTGCTTCAGAACATCACATTTAATACTTTAACATTATTTCACTTAAATTTCCAACCCATCAAGATGCTCAAAGAACATACCAGGTCTCAGGAAAAAAAGTAAATTTACAAAGTACTACTTTGAAGAAAGCCCTGATGAAATTTATAAAGAAAAAACAAGGGCAAGGATGACAGGGTTCGCTATACATTCCTGTACCTTGACAGCAGTTTTCCCTTAAATTTTTACAGAATATCCTGCAACTGCCAAAGAGTGTTGGGCACCGGGTGGGTGTAGAATTAAACAGGACCCATACAACAGTTTGAGCAAACAAAGACAAAGTCAAAAACGCTTCCGCCTGCCGTGGGTTTGTCAATTCCGTGATAACGGGTCGACCTGCTGCCCGCAACCTCTTCTGCTGCCGAATCCACGCTGCAAGCTGCACCGGAGCACACGGTTAAGGGAAAAGGATCCCCCTTCTGTCCAGTGCAGCAGAGGTACTGGCGTTGGAGCAATTCGTGCCAATAAACAGCAAAGTGGTTCAGATCCTCTCTCCTCGGGCTGGAGGACTGAACGTGCCGGAAGCAGAACTTCAGCGCCGTATTTACTTTGTAAAGCAGCTCAGAAGAGTCCAAGAAAACTGGCGGTTCTGGTACCTGCGCACGCACGCACACTCTTCAATCAGGATCCTCACCCTATTAATGTCACAGACGTTCAAAGCTGTGGATCCCATTGAGTATTTTTGTCCTTTTGGGTTACGAGATGGCAGCACGCTGTATTACAGCTACCGGCACTGCAGCCAGCCTACCAAGCACGCATTCTGGAAAAGGCCTTTTCCACAGCAGTACATGGAAGCAGTATTTATACATTATTCACCTGTAGAAAAAGTAAAGCCTCGGAGCAAAAGTGCTAATACGCCAAGTACTGCATGTGCCTGCTGTACAGTAGCGTTCACCACTGGTTTTTGGAGAGCAGCTTTTGAGGCCTTCACGCACAGTGGGCAACCAGCAGCAAACTCCTGCTTCTGCCAAAAAGCCTCGATAAATGTTAGTAAGCAACACGCAAGAGGCATGCGGCACGGAATAACTTGCTGCCCAATTGATCCAGGCTCTTCCCCTGTAAAAAATGAAAGATAAAAGAATACAAATTCTTGCAAAGAGAGGAAATAACTGTCCTGAAACATCGAGTAAGAAAACCGGTCTCTCGGCCGTGTGGAGAAAACGCTGCAGATCGTCACCCCGTCCGCTAACTGGGACGCGTGTTTATTTTTGGAGGCTGCTGCATGTTGAGGACATCTTCAGTACTTCAGCACCAGTGAGGACCTGTGAAGCAGAAGAAGAAGAAGCCGGACACCCGTTTGTCTTTGCAGACTTTCTCCTACCAGCAGCAAAACACCTCACACCTATGCAGCAGCACCGGGATCAGCAAGAGAAGCTAAATGAGAGCTCAGCAATTTTGCATAATGGGAGCTTGATAGCTGCGTGCAACATGGCCTGAAACATATAAATGGTAACCTTTGTAAGAGTGAACACACAAAGAAAACTAATTTAAGCATAACAAGGTTCTAAAAGTTTCAAACTATTTTCTGAAATTTAGCACGAGTAAAAGAACGCTAGGGAAAAACAGTGGTGTAGCAGGAGGTGGCACAAATCAGTTTTTTTTTTTTTTGGAATCAACAGTAGTGAGGGGTACAAAAAAAAAAGTTTAGCAAAGAGTATGGAACGAGTTTGTAGAGCAAAATGCTCCCCTGGACTCCCTGTAAGCACCACATTCAGGGAAGGATGTTTACGTTGAGTCTTTTTCCACAGCCACGCAAAGAAGAATCTTATCTCTTGTGTGTGAGGATGTTAGCGAATGAAGGCCTTTCGGGCATTTACGGTGCTTCGCACAGGACGGCAGCTGCCGCCGTCATAAAGGCAGTAAGCAGCCGCGTAAAAGGCAAGGTAACGTAAGGTAAAGCGGACGCCTGGCACGCACCTCAGAGACTTCCACCTCTCCTTCTCCGTGTGATTCTCGGGGGCTTCGCTCTCATACGAGGCCAGATACAGGGCTGTGGAGACAGAGAATTGCACCGTATGCCATCATCACAGCTAAACCCAACCCTTTGCGCAAATCAACGGGAACCATAAGCCCAGCACCTTATGGGCGGGGGGATGCAGACCACGAACCTCTGCTACGTGTCAAAGTCTAACGCATCCATGCATGTCTACTAATCCGTAAGATTGAAAACGACATGAAACCTTTACACTTTGCTTCTGCTTATGAAGGGAAAGTGTTTCACTATGAAAATCTAAGATTTTCTTTCATGCCTCTCAGTATGCGAATGTGCATTCACCACAGCGTGCAGCAGTAAGAGGCACCAACGTGTGCAGATCACAACAGACTTAAGGACTAATCTGTGACTCTAATCCACAGGCCCGGCCAGCGAAGCTCAGGCAGCCGGAGGCCGTCGGTGGGCTTTGAGTTCAAGAAGCTGTCGTACCCCAGCCTACCCAAATTGAGATGAGAAGTCAAGCTAGAGGATCAGCTGAGCTTCCAATTGAGATGGACAAAAACGGGCTAAAAATATACAGATAATCTAGTCTAAACGGTGGTTTAACTCCTTGAGGTTCATTCTGATGTTGGGGGCGACGATAGGGTGACTGCGGCAGAGCATACCGTCCTCGGCGAAGACCGGAGTAGTCAGGAGGTACGTCATCACCTTGCGTTCTTTGTCAAATGGACACTCCACTTTCTTCCACACCATGAACTCGCTCACCTGCTTAGCAAGTTCCCAAAATTTCTGTGAGAAAGATAGAGCATGTTAACATTGGACCATTTAATTATTTCATTAGATCATTCGCAAATTATTTAATGGATGATGATTATTATTGTTATTACTGAGCGCTTAAATCTGTGGATGTAGCCTAGCCTCTGTGAAGGTGGAGCTCACGTTAAAAAAAGCAAATATTGAGCAATGTGTCTACAGGTATGAGTGCAATACAGTCCTATAAATCAGCTTGCAAGGGGAACTCTCATACGTTGGAGACGTAATGAAAGCATCACTTTAAGTGCGCAGAGCATTATGGGATGTGAGTACATTCTAGAGAAATGCCTGCCAACCACTTGGGTTTTTTTTTTTTCTTCTTTTTTTTTCAACAAATAAATAGGAAAATTCCCCCACGCTTTTTACTCGTAAATGTGAAAAATCAGCTTCGTATGTGGTGTAAACTCGATAAACAACATTAAATAATTTCACTCGTACATGCGAAAACTCACAAGTCAGAGACTTGCATCTCGAGGGATACCTGTACATTTAATTTAGGTGGCAAAGAATTTTGAATAGATATACAATATATTGTCATTTAATACAGTATTTTTTTATTTTTTTAAACTTGCAGTGCTTACCTCAAAATTAATTTGTCCATTTGGTAGTCGGTTGGGGCATCTTTCGTTCAGGAAATAAATGTCCTTGATTAATAAGCTGAAGAAAGGTATAACAATCTGTCAGAGAAGAAAAAAGGAAAATACGGCTTTTAGCAGGAAAATCTTTTGCAATCCTTCCTCCCAAACCAGGCAAATCCTGCTAATCTTTTAGGCCTTTGGATTAAGATGCTAATGTTCCAAACTACCCCATTTCTTAAATAACTCCCTTAATGCTGCAAAACTACTTTATTTTGATTTAATTAAGGTGCGAATCCTTTCAAAGTGGTCAAATTCTAATAAATGCGTTACACAGAGGCCTAAAGATGAGAGCGAGCGCAAGGTGCTATTAGATTAAAACAGTACCGTTTTACTACAGTAAAACAATGAGTACATGAGAGGCTGTAGTTCATTTAGAAGCGCCACACAGCACAGCATAAACAGCAGCAACCTGAAATGTTAGCAGGACCTGGAACCGTGGCCTAACCCAGCAGGTGCAAACAAAGTTGCCCACCGCTTCTAAGGGAACTAGAGCCAACTTCTATGACTTGTGCTCTGCTTAAGGTTCACCCCAAGGTTAAAATGACCTGATTTGATATTTTGGAACCAAATTAGCAGAAGCCGCTTCATTTTGCTGTTTTTATCTTGTTTTTCCTCACAGGGAGATGAGCAAAGCCAGAAGCACTTTGTGTTTTGGGAAAAATGTGCTGCGTAAAGGTTTACCACTGAACGAGGGGGTAAAAATACACTTTCTGCGGAAACGTTGCTGTACACAAATTCCCCCAATTTGCCCAAGACCAGTGCTGCGGTCAAACCTAGAGTGATCGACTTGTGACAGCATAGCGAGGGTCCCCCACAGGCCCCAAAGCATCTACGGACAAAGGGGCTCCAAGCCGACTGGCTGCGTAGGGCTTCAACAGCACAGCCGTTCGGGCCGGCGGCGCCGGAGCGAAGGCCGAGGCTGTGGGTTCGGGCGTCCGAGCGGGATGAGCCCGGGAACAAAATGGGAGCTGGCGCTTTGCCTCGTTTCCCACAAGGGAGCAGAACATATCTGAGGAGGAAACGGCCGGGCCCCTTGACGTCAAACCCCCCCCCCACCTCCCGGCAGCTATTTCTAATCTGACCTCTACGTGTTTACTAGCAATCCTGGATTATGCAACATTCAAAGCCAGTCAAAGGCACAGCGAGTTCAGTGTAAACAACTCTGTACAACTGATAACAAACCACGGCAAGTGCTGTACTTTTTTGTCTGCCGGAGCCACCGCTTGTTCTCAGGAGGTTTGATGGCGCAGTCGCCCGACTCTGTTGCTCCCGGTTGGCCACCATTAATCGGTGTTTACATTTTCTAAATCGTGTGCTGGAATTTTACTTTGTTCTTGTTTTCAAAACCGTGGTTCGCAGTTCCAGCAACCCATCTACATTCAAAGAGCAAACGCAGAACCCAAGCAGAGATGACGACAAAACGTGGTCTGCAACTCCAGTATCTCAGACGCAGAAATGGAGTTACACGTGGGAATGGGGGGGGACATTTTCAGCTTTAATAATGTAACCGTATTCAATTTTTAATCCTGATTTTTAAAAATAAACCAACAGTAAGAACAGAGGGGGATTTTTCTTGAAGAAAGGTCGCTGTATTCACCTTCTCTCTACTGCTATGTGCTGTTACGGACCTCTGCGTGGCTCCCCGGAGTGCCGTTCGGTAGTTGTAGAAATTATTGGAGGGATCCATCTGACGCTGTGGAGGAAAAGAAGAGACTCCACCCCGTCAATCATGTGCTGCATCCCAAGTGCGAGTCTTGGTCATTTGTGACAATAGCACGTGACATAAAACCTGCGTCGCATCCCATCCGTGGAAAGAGGAGACGCTGAGTCATTTTCCAGCATTAGAGCTCAGTGTGAGCTGTCAGGAGGAACATCAGACACCCTGAGCCTGTGATCCACAGAGCTACCACCATCTTCAATGTTTTTCAATGCTTCTTTTCATTTAAACTTACTAATGAATCCACAGCTGAAATGTATGTTGTCTGAAGGAACATAGTAAGCACTAAAGTATTAACCCATAAGCTTCCATTTTCTCTAAGAACACACACACACACACACACACACACACACACACACACACAGTATCTATTGTACATATACAGACTGTGCTCAACCTACGCCCGGGCCAGGAACTGACAGCTAGGACTGATAAGTCACATTGTACTCATGACAAAATAATCATTTCTCTGTGCGTAGTCTACCGTACAGTAACTTCAAACATTTGTTGGTGTTTTTGACCTGTTTTGCTTTATTTCTACCCACAGTACATTATACTGTATTACTTTTGGGAATTCAGTACTGAATTCAGTACATATCCTTATTTTGGGAATTCAGTACTGTGTTTAGTTTTTTTGGAAACTACAGTATGTATGAAATGCGGGAAGATGGATGCTTAGGGTACAGTTAGGGTGAGGCACTGCCATAATGTTGCAGCCCACAGTTTTGTACGGTGTTCCCTTACACAATTGTTAATGTACGATGTTAAAACCTGTATACATTTACATCTTGCTATGAGATGCTATGCACTATGAGATGTTCATTTGTTTACCAGAATTCCTGGAAATCATTTAATTTTTGTCCATTTAGCTAGTATTATTATTATTATTATTATTATTATTATTATTAACTATTGTAAGTGCAAGTCACATCATATATCAAGTAGTGTAGCTCCTAAGTTGAGGACAGTCTGTACACAAACACAGCAGTTACATAGCAACAGCACTTCCACATTTTCCTCTTTGCAGTAGCAGACCTTCTCCTAAGCTCCTAATGCTCTTTTCTGTCCTGAACTGACCAGATTCTCTAACTGAGCTCTTCTTCCAGCAAAATACTGCTGTAGTAAATGGCCATTATTCAGAACAGCCCTTGTTCCTCCATTTCATTGCACTACGTTATGTTGCAAGTCAGCTCATGTGCCGTTCTCCTACTGCTTGTTTGAAACTTGTGTCCCCATTACTGTAGAAATATATATTAGGAAATCAGTAACATCCCCCAGCACCTTTTTTCACTGCAGAAATTCAAAATGTAATATTTGATACTTTGCTGATGTCAACCAATGCACACAGTTACATGGCAATAAGCAAGCACTGGAACTTATTTATTTACATGTCAAACACTGCCATATACAAGTAGAACTAAATAGATTTTACTCTTGGAAAGGCTGCTGAGGTAGCTGAGTCACTCACAGGCTCAGTATTTTTGTGAACGCTGTTAAAAACCCACCCTTTTGGCAGACGCTGCACTGAAAACACTCTCAGGCCACCCACAGTTCACTAATTCAATGTGCTTTGTTCCACCTTTAAAGTGTGGTACATTGTGATGAAAAAGTACTCAAAGGGCTAAAACAAGAGTGCTGTTGCTGTACTGTACTTTAGTGTTATATTTTCTAGGATGGTGCGAAAATGCTTCTTCCCACAACCCTACTGCCTTTATACACCTGAATGTATACACAGTAAACGTAGAGCTGCTTGAAGCTGGTCTACTACATACCTCTAGAATATCAAACTTGGCTGTGTTGACCTTGCCCCAGGTCTTCTTCAGTCTGGAAACGGGGCTCATGTTCATGCCAGCTGTGAAGGGGTGACCGAGAGGAGAGGTAGTTGGTCAAGCCACTGCTCGCCATTGAGGACATCTGGGCAGTTTGAGCGCCCCACTCGTTTCTGTGCTCCATTGTTTTTCACTTCCATGCACACAGTGGAATTTGAGCCCAGACAGACTGTGACATATTTGAATGTGAGTTTTGTACAGTTTTATTTTGTCGCTTTGTCCCATCACCATATAAGACCTGACTTCTTAGCACAACCAGGTTTAGTCCAATGGGGTAAAAATCATACCTCTTTAACCACAAAAGTAATATCCCTTCAAGCCAAATAAAGAATGATACTAACAATGACAGCATATTTTAAACTAATTCTTGAGAAGCCAGTTATGTCACAGTTCACAGTGCAGAATGTCTGTTTCCATGCACTGAACAGCAGATTTCAAACAGGGCTGAGGGAGGGAACCTTTCCCATGACTTGTTTGCTCACTTCCCCCCACCTTGCCTCCCCGGAGAGTTAGGGTCTGCCTGCAGCCAAGTCTCTGAAGAGATGAAGCTAGGACAGATGGACTCCCCCACCGCTGCCAAAACTCCTTTGCCTGGTCAGCGCTTGACCATCTGCTTGCTGGCCGTGCTGCCGAGTTCCTCCCCCACTGAGCAGCCAGCTGCCCCTACAGCCACCTCAACACACAGGTTCAGGCCCCTTACTGCCTACAGTGCACCTGCTGCGGTGACTACGGTTGGAGGGGCCACAAAATTGTAAACTGAAGTTGAACTTTCAATTTGGTTTTGCTACTAGCCAAAGAAAATATGTCTACTTTTCCCACCCAGCTTGCTGCTTGAAGGAAATAAACAAACCACCAAACTACACAAACTGAAAGTAGTCTTTGCGGGTATATAATCAGTTTATGAATTTGCATCGTTGGAACCACTGTTTCCTGCACCACCAGGCTAAATAACAGATCAGATTTGATTTTCTGTGGTGAATTAAGGCAAACTGGAATAGAAACGTGAGTTCTTACAGATGATGGCCATGAGGGAGTTGAAGTTGCCGATGTTGAAGCACTCCCGCGCCACGTCGATGAAGAACTCGGTGACCCGCGCCCTTTGCTTCTTCTTCAGAGGCTGCACAGGAAGAGGAAAAGCAGTCTCTCAGAGAGGAGAGAACAGAGGAGGGAGCTGGACATCCAGAGATGGTGCTCACCATGCAGATCTCCGTGGCCACAAGGTAACTGAGTCGGTTGAACCAGTCCACATAAACCTCGAGGTTGCGTGCCTTCTTGTGGCCGATGAACCGACTCTGTTGGAGCAAAGACATGCGGTCGCATTCGCAGAATTAAGTCGCCAGTGATTTTAAGGCAGATATCAGTATTGCACTTTGGAGTCAATGTTAAAATATGGAACTCCTTTCAACCTCCCACTTTAATACTTTGTTTTGCAACAGCACTTATTTTAGCCCTTTCAGTAACTTATCATAATTCACCCCATTTAAAATATTTTTAAAGAAATGTTTAAGATTTTTTCAAATCTTTTTTCCATAATGTACATGTTTTCTGGGTTTATTCACTAATATTAAAAGTGTTTTGTATTATGTTGCACATATTCAGCTTTCGCCATCTATTTATTTATGCAATTTACTGCATCAATGAACTTTTCTAGTATTATTTCAGTAAGCAGCCTATTTCTCAAGAGCACAGGAACACTAACCAGGTACTGCTGTGTTTATGATACAGAGAAATTTTGCAGGAAGGAATCTGCAATGTAGAATTTTTCCTTACCAAAGGCCCCTTTCTGATCACTCTGAAAAACCAACATATAGCTTAAAATATCTCCACTACCTTATCATTGTCCAGCAGGTCTTTCTGAATAAATGCTTGCAGGAATTCCTCAGGTCCAATGAAGCTTAATCTCTCCTTTAAAAAAAAACAAAAAAAACAAAGACAAATCTTTAAGTCAAATCTGCACATGCAATTCTCCAGATGGTGAACAAGAAACCAAATTGTTTTACCCAGTGAAGATGTTCCAAGGGTTAATGTGTTTCTGCCGCTGAACAGAAGGCATTGATGAAAATCATAAAAAACCCCACAATAGCGTGTTCAAAAGATGGCTCAAGTAGTTCTCTCCATTCCACTCACCAGCTCTATGTGGGTGAGCTGCTGGGCGAAGGTGAAGGGGTCACTGCAGATGCTCAAGATGTCCTTCTGGATGGCCTGGGGTTTGGTCTTCAGCACAGCCAGCCTGTCTGTTACTGAGACGCTGATCTTCATCAGAGCCTCCTCATAATGGCCAAGGGCTGTGAGCTTGCGGATCAGAGCCTGTATCATCTGCTGGACCGCCTTGCGGTAGAACTGCACCATTAAACCAAAGACACCAGAACCGATGGTCATTGCTTCTGACGTAACATTCTGTGACTGTCACATAGCCTATGAGCTGAATTAGACAGTAAAGGTACATCCGTGCCATGATGGCAGCTTATACTTGGGTTTAGTCTACAATGTACTAACAGACTCTGATTCAGATACCAATTATTCCTTAAAACTGAGTTCTTCCTGGGCTCATAAAGCTAATTTAGCCACTCTTCTTCATACCTCATGTACTGTATACAATATATAATCACGTGGCATAAGATACACATGCGGGCCACTTGAGGACAGCGCTTGCATAATGGCCCATAGCTACGAAAGACATCATTTGCTGGAGGCTATAGAGAGCACCCTCCAAATCCACATCCTCGGAGGTTAATGTTCACAAACCCACTGAGTTCTGCAGCATCAACAACACAATTTTCAGCATAATCTTCTCTGTGATGGATGTGTCAAGCAGAGACAGCTGGGCACCTGGGAAATTGAAATGTGCCCTATCCATCTCCCAGCTACAGTAGGGTTACTGGTGAGACAGATGACTGACCCCTCTGCTGTAATTCACTTGTCAGCCTATGATAATAAATTCCTCTCAGCAGGACAGATCAGGATCCCTGCTGATGGGCAGATGGTTCACTGTGAACTTCAGCAATCAAAATTATTTCGCAGATCTGGCAGTACTGCTGTGGATCTTTGAATTTGTTTATACTCAAAGTGGTGTTTTGTTGCTCATAAACAGTAATACATTGTACAGCTCTGTTTTGCATTTTATTTGCCCCAAGTCTTGCCTAAACTGTCATCATGTGTTTTTTCAATTCATGAATTTATATTACTATATGAACATTTGAATACTGTACTGTATTTAATCTGTTTAATAAAGTTTTTTAAAAATATGGATAACAGAAGTACAGAGAAAAATACATATATGCACATTTAAAGTTAAATTTGCCCATTATAGTTTATGCAATACCACCTTAATATCCTCTTACAGTATTTTTCATTCCCATTTCACAGCTCCATTTCTTAAGAACATATATTGAGCAATAATGCAGGTATTACTGTACCCAAGGTACACTCCAGTGCTACACTGGTTCTTGATTTTACATGCGTATACCTGTAACTGCCACCTTCATATCTTATTTTTATTCTCATATGTTCGGTTATTTAAAAAAAATCTGATCAGATCTTTGCATTGATGTCTGTCAGTTCAACACAGCACATTTCACATAGTGCCTGACAGGTTTGGGGACCACACCAATATTTGCCATTCTATGTTAAAAGTTTACCATCTGGAAAAGCTTTTCCTCAAATAGCACTGGTGAATATAGAAACATTTCCTGAAGACAGCTAGCCAATATTTTTGATGAGCACCCGCTTATCATTCCAAAACACTACGTTCAGTTTCTGCCCTCCCTCCACAGGGGGCTCTGGCAGCCAAACGGAGAACAGCCAGTTGCACGGTGCGACCCTGAACAGAGAGCATGGTTAACTCTGCGTTCTGCCTCTTTCCTGATGCGACAACACTGCAACACATCTCATCCCCACAACGATATGTGAAGCAGGGGCGTGAATAGATGGGGGCTTGGTATATGTGGACATCACACACAGACACTGCTGCTCAGGCCAAGGGGTGCAGACTTTTGCTCCTGCTTGGCTACACTTCAGCACACATTCCTCAGTTCTGTACTTAGCTGACCACTTCTATAATGACAGTCCTCGCTATCCAAGCCAGTCCGGAAATGGCCACTGACAGATGGCTGGAGAAACCCATTCTGAGTACACAGCACTGTGGAAGTTTGAGGGGCAAAAACCAAAGTGCTATCAGTTTGCTGAACTTTGAGTAAAAGTTAGGCTCCTGCTCACAACAGGGCAAGGGTATGCAGCCCTGCAGGGTTCAGCGAGATACTCAAGCACATTGCTGAGGGTTGGCCCATTATGAAGGGTTTGAGTGCAATAGAGCACCTGCCATTGTTCTCAAAGCTTTCGAGGATCAACGATAAAGGAAGAGATGGTGTAGAAGCCAGGGACACAAAGATGAGCTACTGTCTGTGCACCATCATCTGTACATATAGAGATCAACATTTGGGCCAAAAGAGCCATCATTAATACATACATTAAAAATAGACAATTATACAGCATTACAGGTGGTCCTTGACTTATAGCAGGGTTCTGTCCTAATGACCTCATTGATTTTGTTAAGTCCCAAATCCCCTTTATACAGTATATATAAAATTTAAAGACATGTAAACAATTAACAGACATGAATGCTGTTTTATATTATGGCTTTGTGTATTTGTTTACTAATTTAACATTTTGGTGAAGTCAAAATAATGCTAATATAAAATAATAATAACATCAACACCCTACTGTATTATACGTTCATGCATGCTTTTATTTTCAATTTAAATATTTTCTTTAACTTTTCTTTTCATTAGTGCCAGAACATACTTTTTTGTCCACTAGCTAAATTTAATGTAGAAAAAAGTAACTTGAATAGTTAAAAAAATAAATAAATAAAAAAAAATAAATAAAAAAAAATAATAATAATAATAATTTTTTTAAAAAATCAGTAAACAATATGCCTTTTATTAAACGAAGCACAATAGCTGCTAGACAACCAAAACCACACTGGGCTGCGTATACTGCATGTGTCCATGGAGAGGACCTACATGCTAAGCCGCCCAACCCCAAACCTTGCCTAATTCACTGACAAATGTGGTATCCTGGCATGGCCAGCTAATGCTATCCTACAGCAGCACCATTACAAACAAACATTCAAACTCAAAAAAATATAATAAGGTTGATGGGATGGCTGTCATAAGTTCATGTTGCCATTAGTTGTGCATGTCGTGGCCTACCCATAAACCAAATAAGATGCTGTGATTAGAAGCCTGTAATGATACTCTGGTACATTTCTTATCACAGTAAATATGAATCCAACAGGTTATCCTCTTTCTTTGGGTCAGGGTTCAAATAATTCACAATCAGTTGTCTGGTTTCAGAATGCTTCTTACTGATGCCAATTCTTACTACTTGCTGGTAAGCAGGACAGCTTGCTGACCACAAAGTGACAGACCCACAGAAGAGCTCTGGCAGGGTTAACAGCAGCCATCCACAGGGAACAGGGCCAAGCCAAACTGGCCCTGCCCAGCTCAGCCCTGTGTGTGGAAACCCTGCGTTTGTGCTGCTACAAACAGTGGTTTTAAGAAAGATGCATAGCTACAGGCACTTGTCCTTGATCACTGCCCATCTCAGGCAGCCTCTCATTGCCCACATTAATCTCTCAGCTGGAAACACAGACCCAGTGACCTGCAGGAACCTGCTGCGAGGAAAGATCGCGTGCATCCAACTTGGCAGTACTGGTAAAACCACGGGATCGCAACGATGAGGGAAAAATAACATAAGGTGGGGATGGAAAAACAACAAGAGAGGCTCAGAAAACACAGTTTGGAGCCGAAAAATGAAAGCAGGCCTGTTCAGCTCATTTCATGTGGTTTGCTCATGCAGGGAACAGAGCACAGGGTAAAAAACAAGAAAACAAAAATGCTCTACAAAAGTAAAGTACAAGGTTTTAAAGCAGAATCATCTATTTGGCCCAGTACAAGTTTAACTCTGTGAAGAAACCACTTTATTAGTCAGACAGATAAATAGTGCTGCTCTGATGCGATGAGAAGCAAGTGGTCCCACAAATGACACCACAAAAGGCGCGTGTTGAACTGTGGCTCCAAGTCGCCATTCCCAGGACAATTCAAACACTGCCTAAGGCGCAGTGATGTGACGGACAGAAGCTGGCAGATCCCTGAACAATGCACGCATTCTCTGTGTGCAGCAGCTCTTCAGCTATAGCCCCGGACCCCCTGTCCATCACCCCCTACCAGACACATGCCAGCCCACCAGCGGTCCACGTGAATGTCTTTTCTAAGCAGCAGTGTTTTTTTGTCCAAATCCCAACAGCAGTTTAAACAGAAGTGCATCTGCCACACTGGGCTGCATATACTACGTGTGTCCATGGAGAGGACCTACATGCTAAGCCACCCAACCCCAAAATTCTCTGTAAAACTGCCACAGAACTTACAGCTGTCCTAAAAAGCAAAAGCCAGTTTTTGTTCTAATCTGAAATCAGAGGACAGTGTGACTTTGTTTTGACAGGCAAGATGCATGCAGGGTAACTGGAAGACAGACCTCATCCCCGCTGGCTAACCGGTGGGTAAGATCCTTCAGGCGACGCATTGTCCGCTCGTCCCGGAAGTCATAGGGAAAAGTCTCAGTCCATTCTGTCAGCAGCTGCAAGACTTTTGGGGCAATTTTTCTTATCCTCATCTGTGGTAAAAGAAAAGGCCATTGCAAACACAATCAAGTACCAAAAATATCTATCCAACAATAGTTTAAATAAATATGAAAATATACATATTTAACAGATTATTGCCGATACTAAAATACAAGGGGCACAATGTCAGACACCTGCACTGGGTAACACAAAATGACTATTCCATGGCTTGTAACCAAGCATCCAGAAAGGGAAAAACATGGTCAAGGAAGGGATACACAGTAAAAGTCACACTAGTTACCTTGTCAGCCTGAGGTTCACCAAGTCTCTGGTGTTCCACCACCAAGTGATACACCTTAGACATCAGATCAAAGGGGTGAATGAAGAGGCGGGAGCTGAGCAGGAAGGTGAAGATGTAGGTCCTCTGCTTGCAAGAGAGACAATCTGTAAAATTTCCCTATTTAAAACCATTATGGTGCTCTAACAGAGTCTTCTGCTGCTGCACATTCTGTGTGTGCAGCACAGAGGGACTTCTCCACATGACAAATACACATATCAACATTGTAGTACAGTAAATCCTCGATTTAACAGATCCTAATTTAACAGATTTTAGATTTAACAAGCATAATTCTATGGTTCATACACAGGTACTTTATCTGGTTCAAATATGATTAAAATATATTTGTTTTTCTTAACAGTCTTTTTTTTGTACACAACTTGAATTTGGATTTAACAGATGTTCTGCAACATCCAGTACCCCCCTCTCCAGAATTAGCGAGGATAAAGTGTAATAAGAAATTCGCAATCTATTTCATATCTTATACGTATAGCTGCTGTTAATTTTAAATCAATGAAATATATTGATCGTAGAAAAATGCAAAAAAAAAAAAAAATCCACTCACATCTGGGTAGTAGTCGACACTGGGGACTAAATGCTGAATGAGAGCTTCAAGAGACCCTGACACAAGGTTCTTGTCTTGATAATACAGATCTCCATAACTGTTCTCTTTAGTGTGACAGAGGTTGCTGTTGTACCCATTGGTGCCAAACACAGCTGGGAAAGGAGGTGTCTGAGGCATGTTTACCTGAAGAGAACAGAGCAAAACAAAAGGGTCAAGTGACATGTGAATGACACATATTTATAGGTACTTCCACACAGCACCAGAATGCAGAAATTATTCAAAGTCCGTATAACATTAAAATCTGAACCAAAGCAACATAAGGATCACTAAAACGTGTGTGCCATATTGTGGTAACCACAACACAAATAATGGTGCCACTGTGAAAGCTTTGTACAGTACATGGCCTTCCTTTTGCATCCTTGTGATGCCTGAAGATGTCCATGTGGTCTGGGTAGGGAAACACTTTTTACCACCATCCTGCTGCCGGCTGGAAGTTCAGCTAAGATCTCGTGGACAGATGCCGAAGAGAAACTACCCTTTGCAACCCATCCCCTCACGTGGGCAATGGCACAATGCAGCCATTCAAAGAAGACACGATGAGCACAAACCTTGAAAAACGTTTGACCCGCAGAGCCAATCTTGAGAACGGTATTTTCCTCATTGCGAACAAAGAGGGGCACAGAACAGTGTAAAGGTTACTGGGTGAGAGAGTCGAAGCAGGGCCAGGAGCATGTAAACAACCGGTTAGCAGTCATGATCATCCCCCTTGCCTCAAAGAAAGTGTGCTTTTCGGAGATGGGCTGCACGTTGCCGTGGTAATGGCCACCTGACTACGAAGCTGGAAGCGGCATGCCAGCACAAGCTGTTGTGCCAGCCCTCCTGACCTTCTCTCCACCTCCCGCTTGCCTCCAGCTGGGTGCTCTTTCCACACCAATCCCAATCACGTTGGCCCTTCCAGGGCTGCAGCTATTAGACCACTGGGCATGTCCCTACACTGCACAACGACTGCACTCAGACCCTTGTTCGCACAAGGGTGCCATTCAGTGCACCAGCACAAAGCACACAAACCTCAAAGTACAGGACACCCAGCAGTTGCCATCAGTCTCTCCAGGCTGTTGTCTGGGGAGAGGGCACGAGGCCCGGGGGTGACCAGGAAGAGCCGTGCAATCCTCTCGCACCAAAACAAACGTCTGGGAAGGTTGAGGGGAATTGCTCACACCTGTTCCCCCACGTGTTCCCCCATTCCAGCAAAGGCATGGGATCGTGAGGGAAGCCTCTAGATGTCAACATCCAGACTGCAGCCCAGGCAAATTTGAAGATCTGAGCAGATATGCAAGACATCTGCAATCATTAGTATGAAATCCATCACAAAAGTCAGTGGGATATACAGGGCTACAAAGTGGCTTCTAACAAATAATACCAGGAATCAGCAGTTACACACAAATAATGGAAGTGTTTATGAAAGTGGAGTGCAGTTCAATGAAGACTCTACAGAATAATATATATTTAAACCTGTCTTGATTCGTTTTGAAGTGGTAAAACAAGCTCAGGTGTTATAATAGGGGAAACATGGCCAATTGCCTGTATGAGACACTGAAATTTGGGGGTGCCATAGTGTGCTACTAAATTTATTTTAAAAAAATAATAATAATTTGGAAGCAGTAACACCTTTTTTAAGAAAGAATTTCTTTTTTATGCAAACGTGATAACGCATCACTGCCTTGTGTCTTTAAAATGTTAGCTTTAAAAATAAGCTTAGCTTTCAGTCCAATATAATATTAAATGTTAAAATATAAATTTGGGTTCTGCAGACATACAATATTGCATGTGTGTTGTAACAAATTATTTATATACTGAAACTTTATTTTCCTTTCTTCATGGTCTGTACATATCCATCCAGCTGTCATTATTAAACACTACAGCCTGGTCTGGGTCGCGGTGGACCGGAGCCTAACCCAGAATCAATAATCAACCTGTATGGAGTGCCAGTCTAAAATTACAAAATATTTATGTCTACTGTATGTGTACATGTGTACTTTTTAAATTTATAGACAGAAATCCAGATTGCCAGATTAATTCTTGCTCAGGTGCCCTAAAAACCCTCACCTCACCCTGGCTACAGCTCTCAGCTTTATAAGATGGAGCTCGCAGCTATGTCTCCCTCTACTCTCTGCCCAGTGGTGTCCCCTATCATCAAACCAACACTGTCACTGCGATGAAGGAGGCAATCTGAAGATGGCCTACAAGTAGCAGCTGCCACACAATATATCCCAGACAAGGGTGCAAAGCAAGGGCATGTGGACAAACACAAACAGGGAGGAGGAAAGTGTCACCTCCCCGCTGAACAAAGACAAACTGATTTAGATCTCTGACAATAAAAAAACAACAATGTTAAAAATGCTGAATAATATTATATATAGTATGATATATACAGCAAATACAACTTGTCTGGGCTGTGCTACAATTATAAAAATGATGCATAACCATTATTTTGCAATTAATAAAGCAGTTAAAAAAATCATATACAGTATATCAAAGGTGGTTTATTCTTTTCTCCGTGGGAAGTCTAATTACACTCAGTGAAAATAATTTTAGGATAGTGTCCTAAAATATCAAAACTGTTTGATATAAATATACACACAAAGAAGAGATGCTGTGTTTAACCACAGGGATCCTACAAAAAGACTGCTGAGATGACAGACTGAGTCAAGATGTCTTGTGATTGTCCAGCTCATATAGTCTCTCATGGGGGAAGTTAATTTATAGTACAAGAGGTTAGAACAGTAACCCCCCGGAAATGAGAAAAAACACAAATTCTGAGCTCCAAACCATAATAGAATATTACAGGTTGCAAAAAAGTGACCTCAATGTATACAATTTTGGTGGCAATGTGCTTTTGAGTGACACTACGTAATTGTTTCGATTTTCATATACAGTATAAGAGACTCTACGCACTCTCTTTCTCTCTCTCTCTCTCTATATATATATATTTTTTATTTTATTTTATTTAAATATGCATTATCTTTAACTGCTTTGTTTTGATGAGGGTCGAAGCAGGCTAAAGCCTATCCAGGAATCTCTGTTGTATGAAACTGCACCATGAATGGTTGCCAGTCCATTGTAAGATGGCCACACACATGCACACGCTACAGGCGGTGAGATGCAAATAGCTCTCTGTGATGAAATGGCAGCAAGACCATAAGCCATGAAGTGGAGGTCACAGAAACAAAGCCACAGCTACCATTTATCTGCCAACAGCCAGAACCTATGGTCCTGAGATCTAGGCCCCTATACACACTATGGACACAGTGACAAACATAGACAAAAAGGCATTCCCTGTGGTTACCTGTGGTTCTATGAGGAAGGAAGAAGACAAACATTATCCAAAAATAAATTCTGCAGATACCACAGCCGATGCATTCAAACAAGCAAAAGCCGCTTTAAGGTTTGACCTGTATAATGGAAAGATACCACTACCATTTGCATTTAAAAAAAAACAAAAAACAGCTACAACCTGACCACCAGGTACTAGTGATGTGTAGTAACCACTTTCTAGTGCAAGCAGGAACTCCTTTCACTGTAATCCCTATAAGGTTGTGACAGTACATTATATACTGTATTTCATCATTATCTTAAGATCACTCACATTAAAGTTCAACTACAGATTGCATTTAAGCATTCATACCGCTGTATGTCCAAATCATTGTGGTTAATTTGCCTGCCACAGCTTACAAAATATAAAAAGCAGCCATATTTACCACAAATACACAGTGAAATTTCAGGGGATAGCAAAAATTCATCTTCTGCACACCACTGATCTCAAGTTTGAATACCAAATCCTGCTTTAATACCCCAGAGCAATGCTCACTTTGAATTACCACAACAAAAGTAAAGTACAAATGGGTGAAAAGTTCTAAGTGGCTTAACACTGAAAGTTGCTTTGGAGAAAGGCATCAGTTCAATGAATGAATGAATGAATGTAAATATACAAATGTAGAACAGTGGCTATAACGAAAAAGTCCATAATTTGTGCAAATTGCACAATGCAGTGTGTGACAACCACCTTTTAAGGATGGCTGTCTTCTTGTCTTTATTATTATACGGCTGTTTTCACACAAGCACTAAACCCAATGCCTTAAGAGGACAGGAGATTAAAACGGGTGATCCAGACTTCAGCCAAAGAAATCCTCTTTACGTCTCCCAACACACTGTACCGTGGTCCTAAAATAGTGACAGTAAGTGACAGTAAGTGCTCGGATCTCCACATGGGATCACTTCACAGCCTGCGCTCCCCTCAGGATCTACCCCGCTGCGGTAAAACTCTATGGCGGCCAGCAAACACACAGAAGTTCCATTTGATCCATCACTGAACTTCATCCCTGTGCCTCGACGCGGTGCATGCTGGGAAGCGGCTCAGGTGCTCATCAATTGCCATTTTGCGGCTTTTTAGTCGTTGGTCGCATTTGGCCGCGGACAACAAACTCGCCCATTTGTGTCGCATGTTAACATAGCGTATATTTCATAAAAACGCACCGCATGGGTTTGTGAGCTGTCTCGTTCTCTTAACGCCCGCAACGACACACTCATATGGCATTGCTGAGATGTGAAGCACAAGAATAGCGCAGTGACGAACGCCACATTTACGAAATTATACAAAGTAAACGACGGACGTGAAGCGTCAAACACCCGCGAACAGTCAAAAGCAACTGAAGTATCGACTAATAATTCATAAATGTCGAATACACGATTTTAATTTAATAATAAATTGAGCGATTTTGCATATGCGGGACCATCTGAAAATGACTGAAATAAATAGCATTGACGTGAACGTACCTTAAACTGAAGGGGGTAAAAAAAAAAAAAAAAGTTTTTTCTGCTGCTACGAAAATCCGTCAGCAAGGTGTTAAAATGCGAATGAAGAAGCAGAGAGTAAAACGGAGAATATTAAAGAAATGCAAGTTCTCCTCAAGCGTCCGCAGCATCCGAGCGTCTCTGGCGCCCGACGCGCAGCCGAGGATCCGAGGGAGCGCGAGCGAGCGCGCGGCAGACGGACACCGACGGCGCGAGAGCCGAAAGACACCGCCCCCCCTCCGCGGCAGCCAATCAAAGCGAGGGGCGCCACGGGGGAGGGGGCAGGGGCGTGGCTTCCGCCTCCACGGACGTCGCGTTGCGCTCGAACGAAGAAGGAGTTGAAAAACTCAGGATCAAAATTGCTTTTGTGCGTTTGTGCATGGCGGTGCTTAGCCGTGGTGTCTTGCAAATGGGAGCTTCCTACGTGAGGGCTGAAACAGTACTGAGTTGATGCAGTGAAAATACGACCGCTCTGTTGTAGAAAAAGCAAAATCACTATAAAGCCGATTGTCTGACGCTGGAAGGTGAGTTGCGCAAAAGTGTTGGCTGATGTTTAATAGCAAGCATTTACATTAAGGGCTGCGAGTGATGAATACTAACGTACTGTAGTTTTAACACCCGCAGGACCTTCGCACCCAGCGGTGCAAGAAGCCTGAAGGACCACAGTCACCCCAGCCACAAACTGTTTTCTCTGCTCCCGTCTGGAAAACGCTTGAGAAGCAAGCAGGACCAAGAGGGTTCCGGGACAGTTCCCCCCCCCCCATACAATAAGACTGAAGAACCACTGAGCCTCCCTTGGATGCTGCGACTTTTTTCAGATATCAGAGTATTTATCACTTTTTTTTAGCTAAATGTTTTGTCATCATTTTTTTGCCACACATTTTATTTACATATTTTTATGTGCTGAGGATGTCTGGAAGCAACACATTTCATTGTCATAACACTGCTATGCTGTCATTGTACATCGACAAATAAACTTGAAACTCGAACCTTGCTGTATACACGTACGCACTATATGTCATGAAAATTCAAGCAATTTCTTTTCTGGGTATTTTCATTCTAATGTTTTTTCATCCAGTTATTTTTAAGATGTTTTGCAATAAGATGAAAGACGAGCTCTGCGTGGAAGAGCCTGCTTCCCCAGGCGGTGTGTAAAGTGAACCCCTGTTTGTTACAGCATCAGGCAGGGTGGGGATGCTGCTGATCTCCCTGGACAGACAAGCTTTGCAGATGTCCGCTGTGACAAACATGCGAGTCCCCAAAAATGCTGCTTGACACGCTTTTCAGCCCCCCGTGGTGCACGAGCCTATCGGATTCTCGGACTGTCGAGCTGCCAGATGGCGGGTCAAAGGTCTGCGTTTATCAGGTCTCTGAAGGTGAGCGTTGGACTTGACAGAAAGCGGTGAGCGCCAAATAACCAAACGCACAGAAACGTCTTTATTTTGTGGTGACGTCACGCTCACACTCTACTCTGAATGCCTCAAAACCCACCCGCAGAGAGTTTGAAGACATTAAAGGTGCTAAATATGTTTCCAACACCTTAACAGTTCTTTCAGCTGTGACAAAGAGGAATTTTGTGCCATGGGAACTTGTCTAAAGGTATATTTTTTAAGTTTCTCTGCCCTTGTCAGGCCTTTTTTGCCAGGTATCCAGAAAAGGTGTGCAGAACACATAGTATGCATGTGAGTGTTTGTACTTGGTATGTTAAAGTAGTTTGAAAACAGAGTGAATGTACTGTTAGTCTGCTGTGGAACAGCTATCTTGTCTAGCAGGCATCGTTGTAATTTGATCAGTTAATCTCTGGCATATAAATTTAGACAATGAAAAGCTCAACAAGTGTTCCCTTCTGTTTCAGCAGACCTTGCAAAAGCTACAAGAAACATCTTCACAATATTAAAAGAAGGTGGCAGTTGAGTTGCAAATGCTGTAAAAAAAAAAAAAAAAAAAAGCTTGTCATGATGAATAATATGAGTTTTTAAATAAATACTTCTCTTTATTTCCCATCTTTCATTTTAGTTTCTATATTCAAAAACTGCTATTCACTCATTTTGTATCCACTCCTTTGTCATGGAGCTCAGGGGTCCATTCTGGAAGCATTGGGGGTGAGATGAGGTTCACCCTGGATGCAATTCCAGGCCACTGCAGAGCATTGATATAGCAAGGAAAATAGCACTGCCAGCAACCAACCTAAAACATATGCCTTTGGACTGTGGGAGGAAACCAAAGTACCTGGAGGAAACTCAAGTAAGCACAGGAACAGCATGCAAACTTTGCACAGACATCCAGGAGCCGTGAGACACCGGCATCACCTATGATATCAGATCTACAGAGAGTGTCTGCATGTGTTTCTCTATGTTATATATTTTACATACAGTCTTCAGTGAGGTGAAGACCAAAAGGAGCAAATAAAAGGTCACCTTAGGACTCACCTTAAGAGAGGTTCACACCTTTTTCATCTTCTTTTCACCCTGGTCCACAACCACCTGCTGCCACCACTACCAGCTACACTTGTGGAATTTTTTGGTAGGTGACCGCAGACCTGGTGGTTTCACATTGTTCAGGGTGGTCCATGGTCACCAAACTGCCCCACAGCAGTAGCTGGGCCAAGACTGCAGGTATCCGCTGAGCCCCATACCTTCACTACTTAGTCAGTGTGTGCATTCACAGTGGTTATGCTTGAACTGTGTGGAATAACTACAAAACTTTATACTCAGCCACAGATACAACCTCAAAAAACATTTCTTTAAATTTTCAGAGATTTCCTTGGCTTCCCTGCACTTTTCCTTCATTTTTAGAAATTAGGTTAGAGTTAGGGACCAAAAGCAAGTATTTCAATGACCTTAGCAACTGCAGCAGCGTCATGTTTATGTGCTCACCCCACCGTTCAGCAACTTCCAATGAAACAAATTTATTGTCGCTTCAGTCACCAACAAAATATAAGTTTTATGTGTGTGTGATGGCAGGAAAAACTTTACATTTTTAGTTTAAAAAGGGCAGATAAGCTTTCAGGTTTTAAAACATATTCCAGATGAAAGCATTGTAGCTTTTCAAAAATATCTGAAATGTGCTTTAATTTATGTTTGGCTTCTAGTAACTAACATGCAATGTGAACGTATTGGCACTGCTCTTCATCTGCACTTCAGTGGGTCCAATGCATTACACTGTGATATAAATATAATTCAACTTGAAATGTACAAAAATAAACACTGAAAGTTGCATCTGTTTCTCTCTCCTGGAAGTTTGTTCATTCGTGGTCTGCAAATGTGTTCAAATGTTTTAATGAAAGGAGAAGTTTTGAAGAGGAAAGCACAGCTGCCCTGACTGAATAATGAAGGATTTTCTTCTTATGAGCAACGCAACTGAATCGATTCTTTTGGATTCTGTAGTATGGCTTGCCTAGTTGACCCATTTGCTCTAGGTAATCTTCAGTCATTTTCCCTGGACCTCTACGGTGTGGCTGCATATTCTGTTTGACTTTTTTGCTGTTTGGAAAATGCACGAATGGATCTGACCCATTGTTATCTGTTCTCTGGAAGAACATAAATGCACAATTTGCCATGCTGCACTCCCAGTAGCGGGGGCTGACTGCCCTTCATCTGTTTAATGAGCAAACCAGCACTGGCTTCCTTCTGGTAAACCAACACTGACCACACAAGTGGATTCCTATCCTCTCCACAAGCTCCCTCATATAAGCCAGTCGCCGTGATCACAACCACATGTGCATGTCTGACTGCGTGTGACACACCTGACCGGAGTCCCACTGAGAGGGAATACAGATGTGCAGCTGCTTCTAAAAACCAGATACAGTTTACACAAACAGTTTGATTTTGACTTCTGTCCAAAAGGAGGAAACTCAGCAAAATCACTGTAGGCAGGGGTGAAAATCACTTGTACGGCAGAAATACTCTATGAGTGGTCAGATCCTCTCCTTCTTCTTAAGAGAATCAAGACGCCTGCTATATGTTTTGTGAGAAGGAATGGCTGCTGTGTGATGAAGAAAATGGTGTGTGTGTGCGCACCTGTGTGTGGAAGGGGGTATTAGGGGTAATAACAGTACTAAATGGAGACGGTACAGCTCCACCCGAAGCACAGCACAAACTGACTATAGCAGCTGTGTATTGGTAACAGCTAATGTACATACAGGGCTCCCTTGAGATAGAAGTGCTTGTCTTACGAGTTTTTGCTTAAGCGAGTGATACCCTTAGTACCCTTTACCAAGTTACGACCAGGCTGATTTTTCACGCGTACAAGAAATAAGAGCCGAGACCGCATGAATTTTCGAAGTTCCTGCCGCAAAGGTAATGCGTCTCACTTACAGGATTTCACCTTACGAGCTGATTTCCAGGAATGCGTTGCGTTCATAAAGAGCAGGAAACCTGTTTAACGGTAGTTGGTGTTCCAAAAAGGAGCCACACTAACCAGCTGCCACCCTGCTGTCATATCTGGTTGTCCTGCCCCAAAGTGTCATACACAAAGCAACTTGCTTTGTTGTCAGCAATGAGGCCCATCTTCATCAGCTTCAACTCAATGAAGATCAGAGCTTGCTGTTGTTGCTGGTGGAGGCGTTGCTTGTGCTGCTGATGTTATGTTGTTGGAATTTTATTACGGTGGATACAAAGGTGCCCCATCTGAAGTTTGAATGTATGTTGGCAAAGAGTGCAAGCTGAGGGGGGGTTGTCTTCAGTGTGAAGACCACCTTCAGAGCGAGGTCTTCAGCGCGTCCTTTTAACATTGTTCCTGTCCTCCTTGGGTGTGCGCTCCTGCAGCAATATTATGGCAGAACAGGTGCTCCAGGATAGCTGAACACACACACACACACACACACACACACACACAGCTTCACAACAATGCCTAAATCACATCCATTATCCATTGGCTATGAGTAACGCCTGGTGTGGTTCTGCCAAACTGTAATAATTGTGCTTCATCACTGAGACTCTAAACAACTTCAAATTGGCCAAAAAAATGAATGGATCTGACAAAAACCCGCCTTGAAACCAGTGCTCTGGTTTGTTTTAAAGTATGCATTCAGTTCAGTCTTGTATAATTCCAGAAATTATGTTGCTAAGGGCTAGCTGGTCACCAGAGAAGATCTTTTCCCATCCAGCAGGAGCTCTATAAGTACTGCTGGCGGTGACCAATATTTTAGCAGTCATTCGACAGTCATTTCAGAATTAGCACCAAGAATCGGCCACTAACACCATCCAAGTTCAAGAGGTTTGCTCGATGCTCTTCATGTCCGCGGTATCGCTGTACAACAGAGCTAATTTACAATTGTGGTTCTGATGAAAGCAGTTGCCTTGCAAACCCAGTTTGTAAAGTCTCATAGGTCATTAAATCTGATATGAACTGCAAATGGCTCACTGTACAAAAATGCCTGGGCAAATATAGGCAAAAAATGTTTTGCCCTGTTGTGCTCATAGGCAATCGATACATTTTGAGTCTTTTTTCATTTTTTCGAAAAGTATTATTTCCTTTCATGGATGGCAATGTTCATAGTATGAATACAAATTTGGGTGCAGATGGTGTGAAAGTCCTACAGCTGCTCTGCGTGGGGCGCAGACTCTGTAAGCGAGAAGAGCAGCTTAGCGCAAGGACGCAGAGGAAACTCAGCGCAAAATCACTCACATCAGATCCCTGAACGCAGGTCTCCATGGGAAAGAGAACAGGCGATCCCAATACAGGGGTAAACTTAACACGAGTGTTGGCAGTGCCAAGTACAAGGATGGCTGAAAAAATATACAGTACGGTACTGACTTGATTTATTAATCAGTATTGAACATCACATGAAACATAGAATACACAATAACCCCCCCTGATAAATTTAAAAGGAAGTCTTAACTAAATATTTAACAATAATCATTTCTGCTACATGGGTGACTTAAGGCCTCCACTACTCGGTGGTGGGAACGCGTAGTGAACATAAGTGAATGACCTGATAATGCAGTTGTGCAATGCGATACACAGCCGTCTAGCAATAACCGCCGTCGCTCTTTCACGGCCTTGAGAAATGGGGCACTTCATGAAACGGCGCTATAAGAGGTTGTTTATTCAGCATATTGCATAAATGGAGCTTGAAAACTGCTGCACGATACGAAACGGATAAGTTATGCCTTTAGTTATAGTGGATAAACACAGAAGACATAATATAATATGATAAATATGGTAAAGTTACGCAAAGCATTGAAATAAAAGTGCTGTACGAGGTGGTGCTCATCAATGTTTTACTGTATTTTGCCTCTCTCCTTCCAGCTTTTTACCAGTAGAGTCCATAAGAGCACAAATGGTGGCATTTTGTGACCGTTCCAACTTTCTCATCTCCAGATTATTTACAGTATCTTACATATCTTATACAAGAGTAGAGATGCCTTCCTTATACTTGACAACTTCCTCTGACTTTATATATTGACAGGCACGTGGACTGAGGAATCACCGTTATTATTATTATTATTATTATTATTATTATTATTATTATTATTATTATTATTGGCTGCTGTATTATATCATTGCATTTACATTTTTGGTAAGTTGGAGGACAATCGCATCCAAAAGCACAGTGGCACCGGCCAGCCCATCAGCTCCGCCGCCCCAGCGAAGGAGAAGAGACAAAAGGCCACAGATGGCACGGCGCTGGGCTGCTCTCGGTGTGCCAAATGGCACTCGGGCTCGGCCCAGATGGAGCCGCCTGGGTCTTTGTGTCACAGACAATAGGAGAGATAAGTCCACGCCCGGCCCGGTGAAATACAACCACGTTGCGGGTATCGATTGCCTTGTGAAAGCGTTACCATCGGCCCAGATGTGCAGGTCCTCTGGCGCACAGAAAACAGGAGCGGCAGCAGGTGCGTCTTGCACCCTAAAACCAACGGAAGATCAGCCAGCTGAAAACTGGGCTCTGAGTATATAAAAGCAAACAGCCTCAGAATATTATAGCTTTGTTTTTTCAAACAGTGTTTGAAGCGAGAGCAGGGGACCGTTTCTTTCTACTTTTCCCTCATTTCTCAGAAGCCTGACAGAAGCCAGGATAAACATGTGGTGTAAATTTTAGCTCTCCCAAAAATAGAGGAATTCAAACAGCGAGACTGGCACAGTGGTAAACACAGCTGGACGGTGTTTTGAAGCTGTACGGCATCCATTTAGCAATGAAACTGCGAGGCCAGCAAACGCCGCCTAGAAGAAAAGCACGGCGCTCGGTCGGGGCAGCGCTCTCCTTGTTTTTCGGAGAAGCCTTCGAGTGTTCCTTTATGTTCCGTCCACTTTAGAGCGGTTTGAGCCGCGTGGGAAAAGAGCCGATGAACCGGGCAAGCGGCAGCAACGTGCTTACTCTGCTGTCTGCGTGAGAGCTTAGCTAAAACTCGCTGAATGAAAACGCGATCGGCTGGCATTTACGTTAAAAAAATGTCTCCGGCTGCAAACCCTAACAGAAGGTATATGGTTACACAAAGAAAACAGTGGACCGTTTTTCATTTATAAAACTGCACATGTAACCCAAAGCAGAGATTTATTGTTTTCTAACCATATTCTTGAAGCATAACTTTAGAGAAAGGCTCTAATTTAAAAGAAACAGTAACTCCGACTCCGTTTGAAGATCACCAGGCCTTAACCTCAGCTGCCTGACTTAAGGAATACAAGGAATATAATTATTTTTAAGTAGTTTATGAATTTTAAAGCAATATCACAGATTAATGGTAATAAATGCACACACACATGCAGTATATTTCAAAATAAACCCTTGCAATGTACGGCTTCAGCAGTTGTCGGTTAGTATCAGCTGTTCGTCTCGCTTGAAATGCATGTAGCAATGGGAATAAATATACTTACAGGTGAGTACTGTACTCTTTCTAGGACAGAGTAGGGGCTTTAACCTGCCACTACGCTGATGAAATTGTGACATGAAGCTAAAGTGCTTTATGAAGTTTACTGGACCTCAGAACAGAACGCGTCCTTTAAACAATGAGAATACATACCGTACACAACCTGTACTTTGCAGCTGCTCCAAACCCACAAACCATTTACCGGTGTTTTCAGAACCTAATAATAGGGCCCAACTTTGAAGACTCATTCGGCATAATTACATGTTTGTGGGTAAATTTAGATTAGAACCGAGTGACAAAACAGCACCTCTGAAATGACAAAACCAAAGAGTGCGCACATCTCACACAGCTCCATTTTGCACACCTCCACAGCCTGCGGTGGTGTCGCCCATTTGTTATTTTTCAGATATGCACAGCAACATATTTCCTCCAGCACTGCGTTTTTACTCTGCCTCCCCGTGTGGCTCACCTGGGGCAGGACAGGTTCACAATAACGCCACCGGCATTGTTGTTCCTCACCTTCTTAACCCTTCCTCCCTGACCAGGCATGAAGGATTGCGGAAGAACTGTGCGTAAAGAGAGGAAGTGGAGTCGCGGTCGTGGCATTGACTGCATGGGGAAGTCCCGAGGTTCCTCTGTCATTGGGTCAGGAGGGCAAGGGACAGGCGTGGACTGAGGAAAAACCTTGGAATGTTAATCCAGGTTAATCCTTACCAGCGCATTATTCTGCAACTCCACTGGATATTCAGGGCTGGCCTCAAAGAAGAAAGTTGTGGCAAAAGTAATAATCCCTACGGATTATCCCTGAATAAAAGGCCGTGCCTTTGTCCCCACTGGTCCAGTTCTGCCTACTTCAAAAGGGATCGAGATCTAATGATTGGCTAGTTTATCTGTGGGAAGTCTTTAAAAAGGTTTACAAGTTAACTTCACCACATATTTACTTCCTTGAGTAAAACACTGTGCACTGAACAAAGTGAGGACCCGTTTCCTCTTGACAAACCATAGGATACAGCAAACGGCCATACGGTCATTGCTTTCTTCAGTTTTAGCCCGGAGTTCTTAAATTCATGTTAAAGCAACGGCCGTTTTTTATGGCTTGTAAGTCATGAAATGCCAGATGCATGCAAAAATACAAAAAGGCTCCTGTAGCTGCTCTCTCAAAAAGTATATAAAATATATTAAATACACACGGTATGCTGGCATTTCAGCCACACAGGATTCTGTGAATGTCAAGTTACCTTTTCCTTCAGAGCCATGCTGCACACTGTGGGTAGCTGCAGACACACAGAGAGCTGGGCTGGCTTTAGAGGAACTTATCTTTTTTGTGCCATGTTCCTCATAAAGGAATCCTGCACTGGCCCATATTCTGTCTTTGCAACGAAAATGTCCGAGACGGATGCCCCGTTCGCAACTGGGAAGCTCATAAATATACAGTATCCGAAGGGATCGGAAGAAACTTATACAAAGTGACCGTAGCTCAAGTCAGCCGTGTTAACTGCTGGAGCCTGGCCTTATGCTCATCTCATTTTCGTGAGCAGAAACAGTGAACAAGACAACGCAGGAAGTTGTGTAAGAAAACCCTGTGGTCACATCAGGATGGCTCTCATTCTGAAACTCTTTCTGAAATTCCACCAAAGTCCAGGCCTTCTTCTGTTCTCTTTCACTGTTCTGTAACTTCCTCCGTTGCATAATCAGAGTTTGTGTATCAACTACATCTGTTTACCCCAAAACATTGCCTGTGACCATGCACTGTGCAGAAAAGGCCGGCAAGTGAATGTGCAGAATGGGGATGAACACAGCAGAATGTCCCTTTGCATTGCGTGCGTGCACACACACACACCCACCCACACACTTGGACTTAACAGCAGCCACTTCGTGCCCCTTTGATGACCTTTGAAAACGAAATGATGGATATTCTGTTGATGTTTTTCAGCCCCTTGTTATAGGAATTTGGAAGCGCTGGCTGGCAGCAGAACTTCTAAGGACGCGGCCTTGTTACCCTGGCCGCGAAGAGGACAAAAAGGGGGCTGTGGAGACAGCATCCGTGTAAGCAAATGATCCGGTTATCAGAGATCGACTTCAGCGGGGAAGACTGTTTATATATTAATACACATACGGTACACAGACACGTGTAGAATGCACATTCATAAGCTGCATGTGCGTACGGTACGTAATATGCTGTATAGCACACAAATCCAACGCAGGCCAGTAACACACAGCATGCGGCTCAGAGAGACTAATTCGCCGGAATCGCAGGTCACGCGCATGGCCTACGGGGGAATTCCGGCCGTACACAGAGACAGCACTCACGCGTCACTGCGACCCGACCGGACTGGAACAAATGGCCAAAGCACAGCCCGTACGCCGGGAGCCATCGGCGCCGTGTGCTGTGCCCCTGTGAGGCCAGGACAGTAAAACAGCCTGGGTAAGAGGATCGGAAAGCTGTCATAGCGTCCATGCGTACAAACGAAGCCGTGTCTACGTGAAGTTCTTGGACTTCGTATAAAGGCAGCCAGCGATACTGCTGAGTCAATGAAAAGGTTCCTCTTGATATTCATTTTAAGAGCAATAATCGCAGAATATCGACATACATATTTCATGTTTCATTTCGCATGAAGCTAACTGACGGCATCTTCAGCAGCAATAACTTCCAAATGCTTTCCTCTTCTGCAGATGCGAATTTTATGGTTCTGGACAATTTATAGTTCTGTTAAAACCAGTTCTACGACATGACCCGAGGTCCCCTCCTGTGACAAATTCCACGTTAGAGTATCGTGTTCCTGAACACCTTCCCCTGAAATCTGCTGTCCCCAAAAACCTCTAGTGACATTTCTTTGGCAACAGAGAGCAGCTGGAAGTATTCAGGCAATGAAGCTGTGCCTCCAGCTGTTGCTACATGTGCTCAGGGTCCAAAGGGAATCAAATTACTGACATAAAAACGGCTCAGATGGTATCTGTTCAACCCATCTTACGGTCACGCCACAAGCATTACTCAGTCCTGTTGTGTCCTGCGTACTTTTGGGTGAAGAATGCCACCTGCCTTATTCCTCCTCTGACACAACTCTCTCCTGTCTGTCAGGTCTGCACTCCTGTCTTCGCGTTGCATCTTTCTGGGCTCAAACGTCCTTGAGGGGGCTTCTCAGTGGAAGAGCCTTCGCTGCAGGGCTGTAAATAACGGATGGACATCGGTAAGGCACATGGAGGAGCACCAGGGAACCAGGCTGGTTCACGGTCCACGAGTTAATCGGGCTTCATAAGTGCACGACGGAAGACAGCGCACAGGTCCCAAAGTGGGAATCGACCAGCAGTTGAAGGTCGGATTAGCTTGTGTTTGGAGTTCAGAAAACAAATGGAGCCTCATCCGTCTCGTACAAAGCGTGCTTTAAAAAAATCTGCTGGCAGAGTCATTCTACCTCTGCAGGAATGCCGTGAAACACATCCACGCTCCTTTATATGTTCAGGATCTCCAAGATCAAAGTGAAGGCTTTACAAAGGCCATGTCTCCCCTGGGCTTTGCTGGTGTTGGTTACTTGACGTGGGTGTGAAAAGAACCACAAGATTACAGGCAGCACAATGGCCTACTGGAATGAAGCAAATCTCTTCTACAGACATTGCCAGTAGGGCTCCTTTTTCTTAGAAAGTTTGAATAACTTTTGAAAACTCCTTACATCTTCTGTATTTTTCCAATATATATTTAACAGTTCATGAACACAAGTTGAAGCTACACCGATCAGCCACAACATTAAATCCACCTGCCTAATATTACGTAGGTCTCCCTCGTGTCACCAAAACAGCTCTGACCCGTCCAGGCGTGGACTCAACAAGACCTCAGAAGGTGTCCTGTGGTCTCTGGCACCAAGATGTTAGCAGCAGATCCTTTAAGTCCATTAAGCTGCGAGGTGGAGCCTCCGTGGGTCGGACTTGTTTTCCAGCACATCCCACAGATGCTCGATCAGATTGAGATCTGGGCAATTTGGAGCAGAACCAACAGTTCGCTTGCTGCCCAGCATCTCCCCCACCCCTCGACAGGTGCCATTGCAACGAGATGAACAACTTTATTCACTTCACCTCTCAGTGGTTTTACTGTTGTGGCTCATCTATGTATATAGCAAAGTGTCAAGCAGTTAGCTTGGTTTTAAATAATTTTAACTGAAATTAAATTTTATCCATTAAGCCCTGAGGCGAACCAGGGTCCAGAAACAGCAATCTAGCATTATTTTTTCCCATGAAAAACTAAATGTAAAGACCTATTGGCCTGTACATCAAAAGGTTTAAAATAGAGTAAATGTTCCCAAGAAAAAAATATTCCATTTTATCTGACGAAGTAGGTGGAAAACTGTCAGCAGCAGAGTTACTGCTAGTTGGTCAAAAGAATCTGGTTTTAACCATCTAAGTGGTTTTATTCGCTGAAACGCGGCTGAAGTGTTGGGGGGATCAAAATGCTCATAAGGGTCTCAATTATATGACTTTGAAGGAAGGATGCGCAACTGCACGTGCAAGAGATCCAGCGTTCGTGCAAAACGATGGACCCAAGGGTCTGGGTCCCGATGTGCTGTTCTGAGAAAGTTTATCTCATTTCAGTGCTCTCACCAGCAACAGTGAGACACAAACAACGACACGTCCACGTAAGCGAGCACCATGATCTCACTCCTGGGCTGTGCCATGTTTCCAGGAAGCGATTTACACCCAGGCCTTCTGAGCTGAAATTACACACTTTAGCTACACGCTTGCGTCCCGTTTCTTTTTTATAGTCCGTCTCACGGACCAACAGCACGAAGAACCTCCGCCACAAGACCGGCTTCATTAAAGACCAAGACAACGGCAACGAAGCGAAGCGACAGATCTGGATCGACATCTCTAAGCACCATAGGGCTGTGGGAGTGAACAATGGGCTCCTTTGCCACCCACTTGTGGCCACAAGGGACCAGCATGCTGGGCGAGAGACAAACAAACAAACAGTACTTCAATTTCTTGCGGGGGGACGGAAGGGGACATAAAGGGACGTTTTTATTGTTTTCTGACATGTGAGTCCCAGGCTGTCTGTAAACGTGCAGTTTTCATTAAGGGGCTGTGGCTGAGGAATTAAATGCGGCGGCAGCCAAGGCAGCAGAATCTGGACTTTTGCTCAGCACCCACAAAACAGGCAGCCGGCCAAGCCCACCGGGACGTAATGATCTCCTTTGTTGCTCTTAATTGGATTTTTATGGCTCCTGCTATTATCATTTGTGTTTTGTGACAATACAGAGGCAACAGCTTTAAGGTTTTGGTCTAAATCGATGCATGGACGACCGGTCGGGTCCTTCTTCCTACTCAGGGACCCCTGAAGCGTAGCCCTGACCGTGCTGCACATTTCATTTACAGTAAACTGCTGGGTTAGGTCTCAAATCAAGATTTGGTTGCATGGGATGAGGAGAGCTGCGGTACCGCTGACACACGTTTCTTGCTGCGCTGGGGGTGTGTGGGATGGATGGGAAAAAGGCTGTGCAAATGGACCTGTGCCTGTTGCAGAGCAGAATTTATTTGCACAGCCTTTTTCCCATCCTTCATCCTAACTGTCCAACATGTACACAACCCTCTTAAATACTATTGAAGAATAGTTGGCATAAACCGAATGCTGTGAACCATTACGTCCCCCAAGACATCTTTTTGTAATCTTACTTCTGAGCCTTTGTCCATGTCAGCATGTCAGAAGCGCGTGTTTTTTTTCTGCAGATTACAGAGGAACAGGATCACCTTCTGGCCTCGGCGATGAGCTCCTAAGGCAGAGGGACACAGAGCGCAGAGGTCCAGATTTGGCCTCTTGCTCCCCAACACAGAAGCATGTGTAAAATAAGATGCTTGGTACTGAACGCAAGTGCAAAAAACACAGTATAACTCGGCAGTGGAGAGCAATGTTTTTGCTGAGGTTTACCTGTTCGCAGTGTCGGTTCCCTTTCAGGCCTTGACACCGATCAGCACAACCTTCAGCTTTGCGCAGCCGCCTTATTGTGTTTCCCAGTCAAACCCACACTCAGCCACGAGGGTCATGCAAATTTTCCCACAAGCGTGCAGTTACTCGGCCTTTATTTCTGATATTTTCAGATCGGTCTGACGTGAATGCAGAACTTCCGGCAAAACCCCTTGTAACTGCAGTACAGGGAAAAACGAGACACAGCTCAGAGTTTGCTGGAGGACTGTCTCAGATTCGGTGGGGGGGTGGTCAGGATGGGAGGAACACCATGCTCACAGGTCTTAACTGCACACATACACACCATAAACGACCAGTTCTTTCATTTGTACACTGCTTTTACAGACACAATAACAGTAAAACGTGCTCCCAAGTCCTCTGCCTCAGCGGGGCACTGTACTTTGATGTCTATATATTACTAAATTCTCAATTAAAACGGTGTCTCCCGCTAGGACAGAATCTCATGGGTGCTGTGTGGAGAATTTTAATGCCTTTTGCTGCATCCAAGAGCGATGGAAGGAGCTCGGAGATGTAAAGCACAGTAAAACTCGCAGCAAACAGCGCTGGCTCATCATTCACGCAGCCCTAATGTCCTTTCGTACTCGTGGTACAAGAAGCTACCGTTCCACTCGGGAATTAATAGTAATGTGATTTCAAGCAACCTAATTGTATGAGATGATGGTTTATTGGGCTTTAAAGCAAAGACAAAGACGCCTTCATTTAAATAACTAAATCGGTCGGCAGCTCAACAGCCACCTGCTATGCTCTGTGTATGAAAACCTTAAAACGCGTGCACAAAAAGTAGGGTTTTTTAAGGTGCAGTGCAGTGTAGTAAAGTGTTAAATTCCAAATATGGCTGCAGGATCAGGTACGAATCTGAGTCAGGCCCAAGGCGGACACATAAATACAGCGTGTGCAGTCCTGGAAGAACGCGAGTCAAAGAAGCCCTCACGCAGCGCTCGCTGTTAGAGCAACACACTGATGCAGATCTAATTCTCCAGCTGACACACACACACACAGGGTGAGAAAACTGTTCCCTGTAAAGGATTCGTTTCAGTATGAGTGAAATGACAGAGAAAAATTGTTGTAAAAAACAAACAAACAAGCAAACCGAGATTAACTGCAAACCGCTAGCAATTGCATTATTTCCATTTGAATAACCCTGTAACTGGTGTCAGAATTAGCATGAGAATTGTGTTCTGTGCGCCAAGCCATTCGCAGCAATTTATCCACCGTGAATTCATCTCTATGGTGATCGAAGTGAACCTGTATTTATTTGCATGATTTAATTCTGAATGTAAGCATTTGACCCGTTGCTAAGTGATGTGTACGTTCGAGACCCCCAGCTTTTATATGCTGTAATGTTATTGTTGTAGGACCGGGCTTTGTGTCACAGTGGTAACCATGAAATATTTCTTTAATTTGCTGTGCAAAAATTACCTTTTCAGACAATAATTTGAATAAATGCCAAATAAACCCAGAATTATCCTACTGAGAAACAATGAGCTCCTGTGCCATTCATAACCTGTAGAAAGAATTATGCATTTCTATTCGCGGTGGGACAATGACTGATGATGACAGCGATACCGGGGTGCAGCATTAGGATTCTGGATGCATTTCAGAGCTAAACCGGTGCAGAAACAACTTCCTCTTGAGAACCCCATGGTCATTTTTTCCCCACATCGGCCAAAAAAAGCGAGTTTTTGCTGTGCTAAAGAAAAATTTCAATTTAGTTGGAAAAGGCTAGCCACAGTACAGCAGTACAACCTTAAAGGTGTTGCTACAAACATTACATGAGATTTTAAATGAGTCAGTCATAAACAATAGCTGTCCCTCCACTCAGCCAGGGCAGGGGGTAGGGTTGCAGCATTGGCTATTGACTGACTATAGAGAAAATATGACTATTTCTCATGTTTGCAGTGAACGGGGGCAGCCGATTTTTTTTTTTTTTTTTTTTTTTTACTTTTAACTCTAAATGATGAAATTAAAATTTAGATTTAAGATTGCGCCCATTTATTGAACACATGGACTAAACGCTGCTGCGGCACTTTGGTGGGTATTGTGTGCGTGTGCGCCATCTAGTGGCTCAGTGCGCTTTTCGCTCCCGGCTCGCAAGCATCTTAATTTGTGTTAATGTAGAAACATTAAAGAAAAGGATTTCATTATTATTATTATTATTATTATTATTATTATTATCCCCCCACAAACTCAAGTCTGAATGTTAACATATTTATTATATTCAGGTCACCCAGGTGTAAATTCTATGCAAAGCCACTGAATTATTTGGCTACGGGTGCTGCTCAGGGTGTTCAGGTCACCTTCCTGCACACCTGGAACAGCCCATTCCTCCCTCTATGCTGTGATTTGTGCAGACGGTGCAGCTGCCCCCGCCCCCCCCCCCCCCACATTACCTCAGAGGGACAGCCGGCCATGGGAAAAGGTGCAGCAGCCTCATGGCAGGCAGGCAGGCAGGCAGGCAGGCACAAGAGCAGCTCTTTCAAGCACAAGTTTGCTGTGGAGAAACTGTTGTTCAGTAGATGCTCCTTCTGAGCATCTCAGCAAAAAGACCAGACAGGGTGGGAGGGGATCAGGGATCAGCCTTTAGCAGGTGCTTCTGGAGAGGCAGGTGCACGACAGGGCGAGATGTCCATCCAGCATGATGAGCACAGAACAAACCTACCTCATGTTGGGCAGAGCAAACCAGCAGGCGTCTTTGCCTTTTTGTGCAGCAGGTGAGGTCATCCCCAGCAGACAGAGAGCAGCACTGCATGATGCCCCCTCACAGCAAAGACACTGACCACACGGTGCTGGGCCTGGGCTGCTGTGGCCTTCGGTGGCTCCTTTTCCTCGCTGTTAAGCCTCCCAGCCTCTCGCTCTCCCGAGACCCTGAAAGGGACTGACAAATGCAAAAATGTGCTGAGCAGGAGGCAGACAGCATGCAGCTGAGCACTGCGCCGCCAGCAAAGCCTCTGCTCTGTCAAATTTGTCTGCTGAGGGGGGCAAGAGACAAAATGACATGTGCACTCGTGCCAAAAAGTAATACCTGTAAACTACACAGATATTCAATAAGCTCTGCTGTGCTTGTGCAGTAATAAACAGATCACAGTCAGTTCATGTCAGCAGACAGTGAAGAATGCTTCTCATTCATAAAATTGCACAACACAAATGTGAGATCCTTGCCGAACTGAAGGCGTTCGGTGTGCAAATCACTCATTCATTTTTTTTTTACTGAAGTTGCTGTTATATGCAAGTTAGACAAAGCTGAAATACACCAGGCAAAATGAGGCAAAACATCCCTCAAGTTGCATTTTTCACTTCAGCATTTGGACTCTTTGCCCCAACTTGAGCATCACGAGTGAGGAACCTGGAAACCTCTTGACTGCAATGTGGTGCAATGCTGCCTCAGAGCTGCTGAATCCCTGTTAACATTCAAGAAGGCTCTCAAACACAAGTCTTTCAGACCCATTCCTCATCTGCTATCTGCTCTTTAAATTTTCACAAAGATCATTTGTTTTAAAAAAAAAGGGCTCCCTGTCAACTTTATAGATTTCACTGCTCTTTCACCCTCACAGCACAAACACCATCACACTGCCATGTCAGATAGTAGCTAAAGACGAATACAGGTAGTAGAATAAAACCGAAGCCGTTTCGGTACATGTCAAGATTTTGATAGTGAGGATAATACAATTATGACCTAATAGGCATCGAGATGAGTGACTGAGCAGCGCTACAGCAGCCGCCAAAATCATTCTGAGCGTCTCTAAAATTGGAATAGAAGAGCAGTACAAACAGACGAGAGTGCACATAAAAGGCCACGACGTCACTGAAAGAAGAAACTCGGTTCTGTTGTTTCTGAATTGGGAATTCTACCGGGTTCCGAACAGCACCCACCATCCAAGTTGGCGATCACTGCTCCATAGCGCCTTCGGCTGGAGCTGCGTTCAACAGAACCGTGGACCTCCGGCGGCTGCGGGATGGACGTCCAGCGTGACTTTTACACCAAGCGGCACAATGATTTACCCACATAAACAGCATACTGCCGCTTTGGGGTACATACTGTACCTGGATCAAGGCAACTGCACCAGGAGGGGGAGTCAAACCAGGGCTCTTCAGACTGCGGCCACCTTAACTGCTACGCCGCCTGCTGCCAACGGGAGATCCTACACACTCAAATTCTGCTAAGCACCACCAAAACACGCTGTTGCATTGACCTCTGCAGTCTTTTCGATAAATGTGAGCAACTGCATTTCTGCCTGGAGAGATGTGTACGTTAAACCTGTTCCACAATTGGTTGCTTGAGCAGAATTTGTTTGCTCTTGCAGGTTAGCCAGCTTCTGCAAACGTTCAGTATAAAACGCAGAAAGCGGGGCTGCAACTGAAGGTAATTTTATTTGATTTCCAGATTATGAGTCAAATTCTTTGGAGGCGAAGGTCATGTTGGCTTTTTAGCTGGGAGAAGTCACTCTCATTTTCCCTGTTTTTTGTGACATTAAAATGTACATAAACTTATATTTAGGCAGACAAGCTTACTTTTAAAATTTAAAATGTCAGCACTGTAGAGGTTGTGGAAGCGGCCGGCTCTTCCGCTGACACATCAGGCAACCATCATGAACGTGAATGCATACAATATTAAAACCAAAGTACTCTGGAGGAAAAAGTTAAATATTTATTAATCTCTCTTCAATATTCATGTCCCAAAAGTATACAATATTATACTCATGAAACTTCTAAGGAAACTTAAGGGGAAATATTGGTTTCTATGTGACACTTTCTGCATTATTCTTCCGCTACATTTCAGAGAAACTTACCAAACTTTGCCACTCTCAAAAATTAAAATAGACCAAATTATGACTTCTGCAAAAAACTTAAACCCAAAAAAAAAAACTACAGTATCTGACAGTGTAGATTACTTATTTTCAGATAATGTGTGCAGCAAAATGGGCAACTTTCAGCCATGTTATCGATGAGATATTTTGTTAAACCATGTAAAGTGAGGACACGAGATGGATCCGCTTTTTACTTAACTGTGACACCTGGATGCAAGGCTGCTTCCTGCTGTCACGTAAACACAGATGACTGCGTATGGTGTACAAAGCCTGAAGGACCTACAAAGACAGAATGACTACAGCATGGATTAACTAGCAACTTGGCCACTTTCGGTGTCCTCAACATTTGGAGATTTGCGTTGCTTCAGAATGACTGAATATATATCCTAAATATCCTTCATATGAAGTGATATGTATCGAAAAAAATCCAGAAATGTAAAAGTGCAATACCAAGTATTGCAATACTGTACTCTTAGCAGAGAATCCATGTTCACTGCATGTCAGACTCCTCATGGTTAACGCGTTAGTCAATAGCGCGTGAGCTAAAGCGTGCAGTGATCCTGCACCACACAGCATGGTACACTTTACATCAGCAGAAGAAAGGGTGTCAGTTTTGTGAGCTTCAAGAACTTGATGTGTCTTTTGCACTGGGAAAACATTTAAGGGCTCTTATCACTATTAGTACTTTGTCAAACTTTTCCTTTAACACTTTTGCCTACCTGAAATAAAGTACACTTTTTTGCTTAACACCAACCCTTGTGTACGTACTGACAGAAGGAGCAAAAGATGTTTCGGCACCAAAAAGAAACGTGAGCTTGGGAATGCAAGAAAAGTCTTTTTAACATTGCTTTGTGCACGCAAAAGCATATTACAGTCCCATTCAGGAATTTAGAACGGCATTTAATCAGAACAAGCATGACAACCAGAGTTTAAAAAACCTCAAATGCTTGGCTGATGATGCTAAGAACCTGCAGGGAGATTCCAACAGGTGTGGCAGAAGTTGTTCAGCCACATGATGTCAGTGCAACTAAAGAGCTGGTTCACTGGAAAGTGACTGCATAGCCATTCACAGTCCTCACTGGATGCACCGTGGGGGGTACCCACAACACCCTTAAAATATTGCTCTCTCCCTCAACAACCGACCTATTGGCAACTTTTGAATTACAGTATAAAACCCAAACCTATTCTACAAAATGAGTTGTATTTTTTATGTACCACAATTTAGTTTACATCATTTTTATGCAATTTACTTATATTTATTTGCCTATATATCATATAAATAATATGTACTACATGTAAACATACATGTACTTTAAATATATGCATATACACTATATACAGTATGATGTGTGCTGCTACTATATTTAAGTTATCTATTTCCATGCCAACAACATTCAACTTCATTCAATCTGTAAAATTCTGTAAAACTGTGTGTTCTACTTGAAGTAGAAGTCAAGAATTCAGAAAATTAATTTCAACAACTGCATTTCAAGCGCATGCTTATTTTTCAATCAGTATTTCTATGTTAAAATTATAAGTGTGTAAAGATCATATTCTTAGTCTACATTTTTGCTAGCTGTACGTGTTGACGTTTGGACAGTCAGTGTCTACTGGTAAGAGTGGAGACAACCTGTATCCTGCAACATGTACGCATTTGGGTAGCTACACAGCGACACGAAAAAGTTATCTTGGTCTCTCGGTTGGAAGTTTCTGGAAGACCAAATTGAGTTGCTTCGTTCGTGCAGATGACCAGGTGTTCCTTGTGATTCCTGCAGCGGTTTTTCAGTGTTGTCCTACGATAGCACGAAGTCCACAGATGTTGCTTCGGCAACCACTTCGCATTCAACACTACTGGTATGTTTACATGAAGCACAAACAGTTGTATCCAAGGGGTGACAGGGATGGGTGGCTGGGAAGGCTGTCCGCATCTGCTCACTGTGCCTCGTGTCCGTCCGGGGGCAGCAGGCCCTTGTCCCGTAGGTGGGCGCGCAGGGTGTGGAAAATACTCAGCTGCTGCTCCAGCTGTAGTACGAGCACCTGCTGTAACACCTTGCTGGGATTGGGACCCCTGGAGAAGGAGGACAATAGCCAAGCAACCACTACTTACAAGATAGTCCAGCTGCAGCGCTCTCATCTGTTTACCGTGCTTTTAATAGTAAATATAGTATTTACCCAATGTTTCTGTGAGGCTGTCACAGCCGAGAACAAACATTGCATTTTCAGAACAGCACCTTATTCTTTCCTTTGTATACTGTAGTCATCTACCTGATAAAGCTGGCAATGTAGACGTGAACGAATGTAGCCATCAGGTACTGGCAGTCGAAACGGTCCATGATGCCCCCATGCCCAGGAATAGTGTTAGCAAAATCCTGCAAGGGCAGAAACAAGACATGAGCTTGTGGCCCTGGAATGCGGCTGAGATCTGCGGAACAAGAGCGGTGAGGTGTGTACAGGCTCACTTTGATTTTGAAAGCTCTTTTGAAACCACTGGCAAAGAAGCCTCCAAATGGTCCTATCAGAGAAGCAAATGTGGAAAGAGCGATGCTGTGGATCTGGAATGGGTACATGTTCACTGTTTTCTGCAAATACAGAGCACAAACAGAGTGACTGTACTGTTACATCTCAATGAAAGTCCTGCTGCAGGCAGGAAGGAAACTCCATTTAAGCCATTGCATTTCATTTACAGCCATAAGCTAAGCCTTTAAATCAGTGCCACATACAAGCTCTTCAACTCTGACAAAACAAAATATAGCCAAACATTACATTACTTACAAACATTGCTTTTGAAGTGAGCAAGCCACAGCCTAAGGGGTGTACTCTAGTTTTACCACACTTGCTACTTCTCTGACTCAAGACTGTGTACACACAGACTACTGCCACAATTAATAATGCCTAGGAATCGCTTTTTGACTACATATAAAACCATAATATTCACCGTATCGAGAAGGATTCATTTTTAATCCATACAGGTTGCACAGAAGGGAAAAACTACTGTGAATGTCAGAAATAAAGAATATACCGTACTTTTTAGACATGCCCTGCAGTGTACTCACCCATCTGAGGACGTTCTGCAGCGCTGGCGAGAGACGGTACTCCTGCATGACAAAGAGGTCTGAGGGCTGGCACTCCACAGCAAAGCTGTTCGTCTCGCTGTCATACTCCACCGGACACACAAAGCACTGGTACCGTGCCAAGAGGTAGGCAAACTGAGGACAGAAATGGGAAGGAAAGTGGCTCTTTACCAACTTTAACCCTCAATCAAATGTAAAAATGACTTACAACAAATAATAAGAAATATTCCACACAACAAATGTTACATGTTTATAGGTCATCTTTGGGGATGCTCTGTTGGGTTGTGTCTCACAGGAAGAAGCTGGAAGAGGAGGACTAGGATGCTGTAGCAGGTAGGATCCTGGACATCCGCACTTCCTGCAGCGTCACTGCCACACCTTGGTGTGAGCTCGACAGATGGAAACAACCACCAGGTGCAGCCAATTTGGAAAATGAGGACTAGGCTGTAGGTGTTTTTTTTTTTTTTTTGGTGGGGGGGGGGCTCTGCCCTGTAGGTAAAGCTTCATCTTTGGGACTGAGTTTACGTCAGAGACAATTTGAAAGCTTTACATTAAAATTCTTATCTTGTGTTTATTAATGTACTTTGATCTTTTAACAACTATTTGACCCTCAGGAGCCGTTTTCTTAAGGAAAAGTCATTAGAGTTTCATTGTTTCTCTATTATTTAAAAAACATGGGGAAGAAAATTAAAACTGCGTAAACCCACCAACCAGTGTTCTCCACCTGGTCATTCCTTGAACCCAGCAAAGCCCAAAATGCAACAAACACAGACTCATAATCTCAGGGTTTCCAGATTGGGGCCCTGCTGCAATGCTTCTGAGCAAGAAATTAACCTGAGCTGCCGGAGCATCCAACTATTCAGCTGGTAGGGATGGTAGTACTGATATTGATGATTTTTACTATGGTCCATGAGAGTACTTACAATGAACCCAAAGACCACGGTGGAGAGGAAGCCGCCGATGAATCCTTCCCACGTCTTCTTTGGAGAGAGCTGTCAGACACATTAGGGTTACACAGATGACTTTGAGTTTGCTCTTGGTTTCAGGACCACACGGCCAAGCAGAACCTCTTTCATTCAGTGTGGCTCACCAGCAAAAATGTACTCTGGTGTTCACAACAGTACAAAACTGAACCTTGTCGTTGTTTACAACAGCAGCCAACACTTCTAAGGAACATGAAATATTAAGTAATTTAAAATGCATTATTTTCTAGAAACAACAGATAGGAAAGATATACACATCAGTACCTTAATCAATGGAGTTCTTCCAAAAAAGAAACCAAACAGGTACGCCATTATGTCATTGCAGATCACAATGGATATTGGAACAATGAACCTACGCAAAACAAATTAACACTTAAAATGTAGGAAAAACGTAATGAATTATTGTCACATTTATCCCATACATCTGTGATATATGCAGGGGCAGACATACCATTAGGTAAAGGCAGGCAAGCACCTAAATCCTCAATAATCCTAAGGCCCAATTGCAACATGCTTTGGTTTTTATTTAAACTTAACCCGGAATATAACATTTACCAAAATTGCTGTCTAGCCATTACTTTCAGTAGCCTAAAGTCAATGTGGGGTTCCCCTTCAATCCAGGCTATAATACACTCTTCAGTGTTGTTCAGTGTCACTACGCTTGACACCAGTTACCAACAACATAGTGAAGATAGTAAACACCTACTGCACCAGTGTAAATCTTGGACACGCTGTCTTTTTTCACACGCTAGTGTAGTGTATTTTGATAGAATCACTACGTACATGTTCCAGGTTGCAACCGCTTTTAACAACAAAAGCAAGTTGTGTTTTGATTTTATTTTAATTTTCAGACATCCTCTCCTGTTAAGTGTACACAAATTAAAAAATACCGACAAATGATAGCTAGATTTAAACGCCTGCTGTACAACTTTCCCATTCACAGAAAGAGGTTTAACAACAGAAACCTCTCTTTACTTTTACTAGACAATGTGGTAGTATAGCAATATAGTCTTCACTTACAATAAATGTAAATAACTAATCTCTAGGGTTAAACCAACACCCCATGACACTGTTCGCTAACAATGCCACTGGACACCTATTGCAGGTTGAAACAGCCATAGTGGTTGCTGGCCATTTGTTCGCCTGAGACGCTCGGTTATAAAAACTCAAGTCAGATGTTACTCATTTAGAAATTATTGACAAGTACAAACACGTAATCAATTTTAATATTATTTGAATTATCAGCATCTTCTTCTGTTAGCTGTATGCACATTAAAACACATTAAAGTCGATAACAGCTCAATTTAAACACTAGTGTAGCAGACCAGGCAATCTAAGTGAGGAGCAAGGCAAGTCATGGTTTCTTCTCTGTTCAACTGTTAAATTAATGTTTCATATATTAGTAAGTACATAATGATTTTGTCACAGATTACCATACACATTAGATACAGCCTGGACCTTTGCGCCAGCACTTTTCAGTTCAGGGACAGCAAAAAGGAATTTTCATGGCCAGGCTTGACTGTTTAGAACAGCAAGTACAGAAAAGGGTGAGAATTGGGATCGATTAGGGCACCATTCCTACCTTTGCCTAGGGCTCCCAAACCATTAAATCTGCCCCTGAATATATGATAGGCATTTTTCCTTAGTAACATGATGCAAGTACCTAAGGGTATTAATTATTTAAGGACCAGGCAAAATTAGAATGAAGCAAAAAAAATATATATATATATATCGCAAACCGATCAGATCAAACTGTTCAATTTCAATTACTGACAAATCACAGAACAGTAATGACTGCAACCAAGGAGCAGCTCATGAGGTTTCTATGTTCCTGCTTACCAGATCATTCCTTCAAACAGGTTCTGAATGACAAGGTGTGACTGTGTCACCACAATCAGCAGTGTCACATGGGTCCAAGCAAACTGAATTTGCAAACAAAACACACTGTCATCAAGTTAAGGTACATGCTACAGATAACAATTAGGACAAAAATGTGAAATTTTATAATTTACTGTATTAATTTTAGTTGGAACATTGACCATTATTTGCTGCAGATTTACTGGTACACAGAATATATTCTGCTGTCTTCAGATGGCTGGGTTTGTGTTGTGCAGTAATTACCAAAGTCTTAGCACAGTTTTCATAAACTGAGTGTATGCACAGTTCATTCTGTTCTGTCAAGGTTTGGAGGGTTCAGTGCTAATACACACCATATAAAACTGCAGGCGATAATGTTTCTTCACTAAACTCAGTACAAACATGCAGAAACCTGTGAAAGCAAATAACAACATGCAGTCACTTTATTTACAGTGCAAAATGACAAAAAACATCTTTATGCATTCAAACACTATAAAAGAGAGCTTTAACAGTTCATATACTGAGCAAAAGTAAAGGTTGAGAAAAAGCATCCCGGCATTATGCAAGCGTTTGCCTTGTTAATACTGAAACTAAAGGGGATTGGAACTGCCCCAAGCAATGGACTCAGATTTCCTCTTGGGATATACATAGAACCTACACAAGTGGCTGCAGACTGGTGCTGCACATGTGGACCACTGGACACAGCACACATATTCACCTTTCAGAGTTTTACATCAACTGTCGGCGTTAACGTGCTAATCTGCACTGATGCAAATTTTTTGCTTATCGAAGCCTAATATCCAAAAGAACTTCAGTTGCATTCAATAATATTGTAACTTTACAGAAGTGAACACATATTGTTCAGAACAAATGCTCTGTGCCATGAATTGAAATCTCAGCTTTCAGGGTAACCAAATGGACTACTAAGTCTTGATGCCTGTATTTACCTTCCCAGCATCATTAAGCTTGGAAATACCTACAAACAGATTAATCCACCCAATGAGAAGCAAACATTGGCTTAACTCCAGCTGGGTTATGAACTTTCTGAAAAAGTCATTCTGCTACAGCTCTATGTCATAGACCTAAAATGTCACCTTGACAGAACCAACTTGCACTCACCTGCCAGGTACAACGTGAAGGAGATGAAGCGGTGATAGCGCACAAGAAACTGTAGAGGTTCCTTTTTCTGAACCAGCACACCAAAGTAATCTGCTACTGTCTCCCCGTAGAAGAAATAGTTCACACAGATCAGAAAGTACCTGATGAAATTCAAGGAGACACATTTAGCATGAGCTTCTGCATTTCCTCCATCATGTAAACGTCATATTAGTAATGGAGAGTGCACTTTATGAGATCATATGAACTAAAGAATATCATCAATAAGAAAAAACAGATCCCATTACTTAAATTACACTCTCTGAAGATTATAAACTAAGGGCTACATTCCTTCTTCATCTCAGGTCTACAAGCTTAGAACCAGGTACGCCATTTAAGTTAGTTTCATGATTCCCAGAATGAGGCCATGCAGGTAAGTAGATCTCCATGCACCCAGAAAAAAACTCCTTACCAGCTAAGTGTCCTGAACCATGGGAGGTCATAAGAGTGGTAGACTCTGTACCCAATAGTTATAATTTCTTGGAAACACTTGATCTGAACTGTCATGACCTAAATTGGAAGTAAGAAAATACCATTTCATGTAAAAATAGAGCAATTATGCAGTTCAAAAGTAAACCATGTAGATATACATAAAGACAAATACATATTTCTATGGCTAATAAGTTGATTTCCAGAGTACATGTGAAAACCAAGTCTTCTAGAATTAAAATGAGTTAGACAGAACTGAAGCTGAAAATAACATAACTTGCGAGTATCATCATCTCAAAGGACATACAACGAAGAGAATGACCAGCACACATCCTGAATATTTCCATTGTTGACTCAGCAGCTGTTTTCCGAAGAACGCCAGGTAACTTGTCCTCTTCCAACAGAGAAAGGATCGGTTTGTCGATATTTTTAGCAAAGCCTTGCTATGTTGACTGCTCGATAACACGACTAAGCTATCTCAACTGAACCATCTTTACGCGGGTTCATACTGCCTGAACCTAAACAAAAACTTGTGATCACTTGAAAGAAATCTCATTCAGGTTACCAGGTGAAACATGATAGAGAAAGGCTAGGAAAGCTAGACAGATGTTTTGCATGAGCGAGATGTTCACTCAGTTGGCTACCTTAAATTTCACGAGTGTAAGAAAGACAGAGAAATAAAAACTCACCACTATTATTAACATAGCAGGCCCCAAGTAGATGATCAGGAAGAAACCAGAAATCATTGTTAACGACAGAATTCCCCGTATCCACCAGTTCCTCCACCTAAAAATAAATAAATAAATAAATAAATAAATAAACAAGAGACCTTTAGTGTTCATTTAAACTGTATGCCTATCTATAGTTAACCAACTGGGGCTGCTTAAGTATTTTTAACATCAGCTGGAAGGAGGTGAGCTACCAAGCACAGAGATCCTTACAGAGGTCCTAAAACCCCAGGAGGCTGTACCACATTTATCCTTTCCTGTCACACCAATGCTCCTTGGTGAAGGTAGTGTTGCCAGAAAGAATGTTGGGCCCACAAATTTATACAGATTTCATGCAGAAAACAATGCACAGGAGCTGTACAACAGGAATGCTTCAATTTTAAAACTGTACCACGCTTTTGTACTTCTCTCCTCCTGTTGTTTTTTTTCCAGACTCTCCTTATAACCCTGAAGCCTAGCGCCACCTCTGATAGATCATACCATTATCATAAATGATCATGACCATGCTTAAACATCGAGCACAGAAATTTTAAGCACAACACATATAAACAATCATTTAACATATGAAATGTAATCTGCTGACATCAAAAGAGTTATGATGTTAACATGGTGTAAGCCAAAACATACTGAAATGTCATGTAATAGTAGTAGTTTAGGGTAGGCACTTCTCATGAGGTACAATAAAGATAATTCAAAAACATTGCCTCTGTTTGGCAGTATTGAAGTAGGAGCAGTACTGAACAGTAGAGAAACGGCAGGAACAAATTTAATGCATTGTGGAAGAACCAACTGTAAGTACTCCAGTACAACAAACATGTTTAGAGAAAAAGCAGAACTTTTACACACAGACTGAATGATGGTGGTGACATGAGCACCCAAACACACAGACTGTCCCACGGGAAGTTGTGAATGCTGTGCTGGGGTAGCCTAGGCTGTCACACTTCCTCAGAACCAAACTGAAATCCTTATTAATTCATGCATAACAAATACAAAGGATGGGAAATGTAAACATTTTATTTGGCGGTTTATTAAATGTAGCAGAGCTCATAGAACAACTTATCTGGATTTTATCACAAGAAAACAAAAGAGAAAACTCTGATCCTCGAGCATATGCGGAACACTAGGTTTAACTGCAAATCCAAAAAAAAAAAGCATGTGATAGTGGGGGACGTACAGTCTGACAGAAGTTTAAAGATTGAGTAACTGAATACCTGAATTGTATTTTGATATGCAACAAAAACAGATGAAAAAGGCAGCAGTTCGCTGTATTTAAACCTAACACCATGCTTTGTTGCCCAAAACACTTTCTGGGAGGCCACCCTACAATCAGAGGGAATGGCTTACCTGGAGGAGAGACCTTCCAGAGCTTTGTTCAGACATTGAGGAGTGTTGTCTATGGATGGCGGGACCTCTGGGGTATCCGCTTTGGAGTCCCCGTCCGCTTCTCCGTCAGGTTCTCCAACCAGGCTGAGCCTGTCCTCTCCATCTGCCTCCTGGAGAGCACAGCCAGCACAGGGTGCTACCACACAGGACACTAACGTGCATAAAACTGACATGGAAAAACATGTACACTGAATTTTGCTGAGTAGCAGAAGGGATCAATTTAAGAAGCTACTTTATGGTGCATGACTTTCAGAGAATTCATCCAAACACTTCATGTTAAGGTTAATTTACCCACATATACTGTTAAATAAATTAGCTTGATTTTTATATGCATACACACGCACACACTGTATACACACAACCGCACACACACACAGTCTATATAGCAACCTTAGAGCAACACTGGAACGCCAACTGGTACTTTCTGAACTTCTGCACAGACCACTGATCCCACATGTGCACTTAAGTTTTGACCCATGCCCTGTAAACATATCTCAGTCAAGCTACAAGCTCTGAATCACACATTTCCTACAGTAACTAGAGCCACAACAGTGAGGAAAGCACAAAGATTCATGACCATGAACAGAAAAAAGGAGGAGGAAGCAATGCAATTTCAAAGCTGGCTGTCAAATAAGAGGGGTGCGGATTTATCCTTTTATGGACTTCGATTCCACTCTGGTGCTAAATAAGGCTGAAACTGAGGGGCAAAACTGAATGAAGCATTTTGTAAAAATAGCAAAGGTTAAAACCTCTGCTGCCCAACTCTAATTAGTACTGATACCATAATAATTGGGGGCAAATTTGACTATAAAGGGGGTGACCCTTATTAGGCACATTAACTCATGTAAATACATAGGGGAATATAAGAGGATATAGAAAAGCCATAGAAAATAGAAATGAAATTAGAATCTTTATAACACCAAATGACGGATTAATAATACTGCATGTGACAGTTATATAATTAATAGATGGCAGTATAAAATGAAATAAAACATAGCTTCACATCTATCATAGCAATTCTAACACTACAGCAAAGATAAAACACAATTAATACATTAACAATTTTACATAACTTTGGAAACAGACAGGCACTTTGGCAAGGTGTTTACCCTCAGTTTTGCAAGTTAACATACAAAAGTGACACTCTGTAGATGATGGATCTCTGCCTGCTGGCCCAATGTATGAGATGTAATCCCTTGTGCAAATTTCAGGAGCACATCTTCAGGGTCTTACATGCTGAACAAGGTCAGAAGGGCATCATTTAATACAAAGAGTTCAACTCTTTACATGAAATCACCATGTCACATGTTCTGAAATAATCTGTAATGTACTATGTCCAGTCAGGTATATTTGAGCAGCACTGCAATAATAATTCTTGACAGGCAGTAAAGATACAATGCTTAGATAATAAATGGAGATGTACTACAGGGAAATGTAAACTAATATGAACAAGTTCTTCTTTGATTCCATGATCCTTCTGAAGTGGTAGTTAACTGCAGCTCATGAAAAATTTTAGCAAAAAGGAATACAAAAAAAAAAAAAAAAAAACCAATAGCAATAATTATAAAGTAACATAAAAGAATATATACTGTATTGTGCTCTTGCATAACACGTATAAAACCGTGTATTTTACAGAATCCATTGGATCTGTGCAGACCGAAGCATATAGAGGTAATCCAGGTAATCTACAGCTCTGTAGATCACGCACATATTCCAAGGACAGAAAGATGGACCAGCATACAATTCCCACTTACCTTGATTTACACCATATGGCCAAAAATATGAGGACCCCCCCTTCTAATGACTGAGTTAAACTGTTTCACAACAAACAAACAGGTTGTAGACTGCTTTTTTCTTCCAACTTTGTGGCCACAGTTTGGGGAAGAAGCTCAAAGCTCCTTTTTTGTTCCAGCTTGGCTGTGCCCCCCCCCATTGCACAAAGCAGCTGAGCTCCATAAACACATGCTTTGCCCAGGTTGGTGTGGAACAACTAGAGTGGCCTTCACAGAGCCCTGACTTCAAGCCCACTGAACACCTTTGGGATGAACTAAAATGGCGACTGCAAGCCAGGCCTTCTCACTTGCCATGAGTGCCCGACCTCACTGATGCGTTTCTGGCTGAACGGGCACAAACGTAAAGTGTAGTCTATGATAGAAGACTTAAAAAACTCAACTGTCCCATGTGGAGCTTTATATTATAAATGCTTGTAGGCAGCTTGACTGGGTAGAGGACCCGCTGGGGGCTACAAGCTGAGTAGTGGGTGTAAAGTGAACAGCCAACTGAAGCCCACAGAAAGTAGCTTGCGAAGGTCCCTCTGTACTCCTCCCTCTCCATAATGATAACTAAAGTTCACACAGACAAACACACCCAGCAGTATTGTATGTTGCCTTGATGTTGGCTGGATTTCATCTTATTTACTGCTGTTTGTATTTACTTGCTCTCATTCTCCATTCAGTTTCATATAGTGCTGCTGAACTGTGAAACCAGATGTAGGCAAAACAAACCATAATTCCATAAACAAACTGGTGGCAAAAGCTTTAGCGCTGAACTCGTGAACATAACTAAAAAATGTTTTCTCTTAGGTTTATGGAAGTTGTAGAAGTGTAGTAGAATTGACAGTTAAGGATTTTAACACAGACATGACAACTGTTGAGACCAGCTGTAAGAAACTGTAAAAAAAAAAAAAAAAAAAAAAAAAAACCTTGCTACAGATACACAACGTGATCCATTCCAAAACTGTCACATACAGTATACAATGCTGGAGATAACTGATCATAAGGCTGCAGCGTGGGATTTATTTTGAACTTGTTTTATTTGTTATTGACATTGTTGATTTTACAATGACTGTCAGCTCAGACACTAATTTGACACAACACAAAACGCTTACACTGTTTCTCACTAATCCAGGTGAGCCAGTGGTGTACTGGTTAGGTCTGTGGTCTTTAAACGTGGGGATTTTGGGCTTCAAATTGCACTCCTACTGTAGCACCCTTGATGGAGGAAACGGCCTTAATTGACACAGTAAGAATATGCAGCTGCATGAACTGATAAATCATTGAAAAGTTGCTCATCGAAAGCTGCATGTTGCCACGGACAACAACGCATTGCACAGTTAGTCGACGTTTTACGGTAATGTGGGACCGCACTAACGTTGTGGCAGCGCGGTGACTCGGGAGAAAACAATTAACCTTTGTACTTTCGATTGGCTCCTTCGCCAACTTAACGAACCCGTCGAACCGCGCACTCTGACCGGCAGATACCGGCAGGAAGCCACGATGAAAGCAGGTACACCTGGCCGACCGTCGAGAGGAAACCTGGACTGCTGTGCAGTACAGAGCGCTTTAAAGCCCCCTGCTACATTCCCCCTAATAAGTGTGCAAGCGCAAATTCATGCCGCAAACGCAGCAAGGTGATGGAAATGCGTCATGTTGTTTCCAAACTTGGCGCAAACGCGAGCACATCTTCCAGTCGCGGTTTGTGTGTCCGGGCCGGGTTTCAGGTAAAAATGTTTGCAGTCAGTTCGTTTCGCAGAGTCTCCACATATCCGCAGTGACCGTCAGCCTGACAGAAGGTGCCAACAACGCGGTGGAAGTAGCGAAGGGCAGCTGGGAGCCACCGCTCTCGGGCAACGGTCCCGCTGATACTAGCAATACTAATAATAATACTAATACTAATACTAATAATAATAAGAATGAGCCGAGCAGGCAGGTCGCCCGGCTATTTACCTTGTCGCTCATGTTTTCTGCAGTGCCAGGGTCCCCGCCGCCTCCTCGCCTTCTCAGCTCCGTCATTCTTCCCCGCTATAAACCCTAATAAACTCTCGTGTTGACAGCGTTCCCCTGAGCGGAGCGACTGCCGCGCTCAGCGCGCTGCGGCCGGGGGCTGTCAGGCGGCCGCGAACGCTCGTCCCCGGCGGAGACTGCGCTGTCCCGCGGCGGTGCCACGGAGCTCCCGGCTCGGGGTCGGCGGCCCAGTGAGGAGGAGCGGCGGCGGCGGTGGTGCCACGGCGGGGCGGGAGCGCTCGCGGTCTCGCGCACAGCGCCCTTCTCTTCCGCGTCAGCACTTTCATTCACGTGCTGTGGCGGGCTGGCTGGCGCGCGCGCGCGCGTGTGTGTGTGTGCGCGTGTTGCTTCACTTCGGCCCACCCACCCGTGGGGGGGGGGGGGGAGAAAAAAAGACTCCGGCGTTTTTTAAAAAAGAAACTTTTTATCCGAGGCAAATTTAAAGTATGGGGCAGAATCGGTGCCGGGAAATTGACACGCAGCGCAGGGAAGGAGCGGTTATTTCGAAAGTAAAAAAATAATAATAATAATAGTAAACAAAAGAGAAAATTAGAAATTGCAGTCAAACTGGCCGAATGAACAGTTGAACCAGCGCAGGGGCTCCAAAAGTGTGGGGCCTGTTGGTCAGAAGGGCTCCAAAAGTACTTGTTGGCACACCATAGCCGAATAACGCGGTGGTCAATGGAGAAAATGTGCGAATATTTAAGTTAAGTGAAGCACCTCAGTGAGAGGGGGTCGAACCCAACAACGGTGAGGATCTGAGGGATACGAACAACCAACCTGCTGGCCTCCATAACTGGCAATGCAAAATGCGGAGCTTAAGTTGTCCGGTGGAGCCGATGCTGTTGTCTGCGGTGCGCAGTAAGGAAGCGGTACAACCGGTTTGTGGCTGTGCGCCGGTTGCTTTTTGGCTGCCAAGAGCCCCGAGATAGACGGGGGGGCACGTGTCGCTTCCCCGGGGCCGAGGCGGACCGGACGGGCCGGTTTGAGGGGACGCTCGAGCACCGGATGAAGCCGCCTGACCTCGGCTCGCCTGTTTGAAACGCAACCCTGCGGTTCTGGTTTCCCTCGTCGAAGTTACCTCTCCCTCCCCGCAGGCCCATGAAATATAGTTTCCTTCAAGCAGCACCGCCTAAATGATCTTGCGGAGGTCAAGGTCACATGGTCGTTCCTGGGTTCATTTCATGCAAACCGTACTCTCGATTCGGCCGCTCGGATGTCCGGCAAAACCGTGCCGTTCGCAGTTCCGTGTCCTGTTGCTTTTAACCGTGTTCGTGTCGATTTCGGCTCTCCTCATTTTTTTGCTTCTGCCAGAAGAAAGCAGGCGGTTGTTACTGCCATCCAGGCCAGTGCTGTCATACCACCCCTCCTTCCCCAGTCTGCTCTTTCAGCCATGAGATACACAAGCTGTGTTCAGGCCTAGTTACCATGGACCAGGAGTATCTGTACCTGTGGTCGCTCCACATCCTGTCGGTCCCAATTCATAAAGACCACCTTTCAAGCTCCGACGCGACACTGCTGAGGCGGTCGAGATCCGTAAACTACAGCAGATAAACAGCTTGGGCAGCGGAACAGTAAACGGACAAATGGGTTTATATCACAATAACTCTTTCTATACACATTTTCTGGTGACCATTCACTACATGAACACATAAAATTAATATGGCAAAAGAAAAGTTTTTATTGAAATAAAGTAAATAAATTTGAGTTTAAAGGACTGAGCACGAATGGCAGGAACACAAACGGTTTCCAACAGAAACAGTCTTTGTTGCACTGTTAACATACTTTGGCATTAACTGTTATAGCTAGCAAGCACGCCAATTCGTAACAGTTAGTGGTTAAGTCACTGTTAACATAAAAAGTCAAACGGTCGTGCAGCCACGCAGAACCGGAGCAGCATCGGTGAACATAAAAAAATATGCAGGATGACTTTGGTTACAACCTAGTTATGCAAATCCCCAGACTGGCAATGCATCACGAAGTTTAGTCTGCTGATGTGAAGCCTATAAATCCATGTGCCTGTGGCCCTTTATCGAATTATCCTTGGTTTCGACCCTCGTCTTGTGAGAAAACCATGTGTCTGTCACAACAATGCAAGAAGGAGCTGAAGAGCCTCTTTCACCGGACTCCTTGTTTACACCACGTCGGAAAAGACCGCGAACAGCAAGATACACTCACGTTCTTTGTAGCCGCTATTCGGGCCAAGTTGAAACTATAAGGAAGGATTTCAGCTACCGAGGGGCATCTTGTTTCTGTTGAGCTGTGCATTCTGTCAACAGTTCTGCATTCTGGATTATTTGAAACAGTCGCAGAGTTAAGCTGCTGCATATTTTCACACTTCTACATCTTAACAGTGTATGACATTTATCAAAATTTCCAGTTTGCCTACCATTTCTGTGTAGTTCTTGACGGGTTTCGGGGTGGAAAACTGAAAGAATGAAGCTGCATCTTTCCTTATTACAGGCTGTGTTTCGGCTCACCGAAGCCTGACCGATTTAAGAACGTCAAAATAATACGGCAACACGTACGTGCCACAAGCTGTCCTCTAGGTATTACGCTATAAAAATTCTTTGTGGTTAATGACCTTACAGCTTTAGTAAAATGGATGACCAAAAAGCCGATGAGACTTCTTGAGCTCCCGTTTCAGCAGAACTGCGCGTCTTTGCTATGTGAGAGCAAAACAGTCAAACTACGCAGTCATACAGTAACAGCACGCGAAGTGTGTGCGTGTCTGGGCGCCCCATATGGAGTCGACCGGACAGAAGAACGAAAGCACAGCAACGCACGGGGGTCCTGTATCTCTGCTGCGGAAGAGCTGGGGAGACATGGTTCCCTCGTTCCCTGATCAACCTTGTTCGCCCAACGCCTTGTGGGGAGAAACAGTTTCCAGCATGTGTACTCAAACTTTTGCCTGGCACCCCAGCAGGGAAAGACCCGAACTTGCAACGCCGAGTCAGCACACTGCCCTTTCCCTGACTCAGAGACCTAGTGGGAAAATAAGCGCTTTCAATCCAGCCTTTAAACATGAAAATTCACCACGACGTCCAACTTTTTCAGTACAAAGCAGAGAGTTACTGGTAGTAAACAGGAGGAGGTTTAATGAGAACAAAAAGGACTAAATACCAGAACTATTGCACTTTACCAAGATCAATTCTGCAGAGAAAATGTACTACTCTTTACAGATGAGCTGAACATAAATATTAAATAAACATTCTGTTATCACACATTGCACTACACAAAATGTAGTTTTTCAGTCCAACACAGGACAAATTGGAGAACAACCCAAAATTTCATAGACCGTGCAAAATTCCACCAAATGCTGGGAATTGTATGGCTGCCATCACATTACAGTTCATGTAGGACCTCTAGGAGTTTCATTAAATTCATTAAAACACTGAAAACAATGTTAAAGTAAAACGTACAATAAACTGACACAGAAAGTCAGCAGTGGTAATACATAACAAGTAATAAAAACTTGCAGAATGCACAATCATAAAAACGTTCAAATTGCATTTTGAACCATCTGCGGCATCTGAAATTCTGGACAAAACGTTCAAAAACTCGGTGAGTGGTTTCAGATGCTGGCCACTGACCAGCATTCATGAAGATGCGACAAAGTACCACAGTCTGTCAGCAAAGAGCATGAGAGCTGTGATGATGACAAGTTAATGTTAGCACATTTTTATTTGCTTTGTCTGTCTTCCATGTTCAACACAAATGCTCCATTTTTACACGCATAGCAGTATGAAGTGTGCAAATATACAGCATACCTGTGACAGAGCAGAAACCTCTTATTCTTTTGTACCACTTAACATATTTTTCCACTAAGTTTTTAAAGTGATATTTCTTAGTGACGAAAACTGCATCTCAGGAGATGTTTCGGTGGATAACAGTGCATAACTTTTTAACACGCTTCAGAATTAGATGTAACAGCATAGCACACCAATTTTACGAAAATAAACAAACTTAACATCTGAGGTCATGCATTACAGTGACGTAATCTGACCCGAATAAAGCCAAGTTAAAAAGTCTTGTTTTTTATAGCGGAAACTGTCGAGATACCGTGCTGTTTCCATGACACGTGGCCGTAAACTTGAAGCGTCTCTGCGCCGTCGAAGCCGTTCCTGCCGCTAAAACCGTCTTTCTACTGACGGCAACCCTTTTCCGTATTTGCCACCAAGCTGTGGCATTACATTCACGCTGCGCATGAGCCGAGCTTCATCTGGGTAAACAACCGTGACGTGATGCGTCTCCGAACAGCTCTTCGGAAACACACATATTCACAACTACAGTCACGCATGCCACTGAGATATGGACGTTGGCCTTCTGTAAACAAGCATAAAAAACCTTCATGCAGTGCAGTCATAACAAAAGTAAACCATTTTAACATGAGAAGTTTTCAAAACAGCTATACATTTTGAAACTTTATGCAGGTGACAAATTCTTCCAAGCCAGCTTACACTAAAGATCAACTTTACAGTGGTTTCCCCCATTTATTCAGCAGGGTGTTCTTACCAGAGTAATGCACGGTAAGCACCTTGACCAAGGGAACGGCAGCAGGAGGAGGGATTCAAACCAGGGACCTTCGGGTTGGAATGCGACCGCCTTAACCACCACACCCCCTGCTGCCTCTGTATAGCTCACCAATTATTTACATTCTTCGTGTAGACTGGAATGTTATGGACATTGTTAGCAAAATGAGAAAAGCAAACTGCTAAAACAAATAAATTATTGCATAACTAAACATGTCAGTTAACTGACACCAGTACATAATAAATACTTGTGCTATTTATCAGAATCCCTTCATAACTGCATTTTTCAATTATTGGCTCTTTTCTCATTTTCCGTAGAGGAAACATCGCAGGGGTTCCTGTCCAGCCGCTTCCTATCCAGCTCCCAGCCAGCAGGACTCCAGCAGAGGCGCCGCTAGCTTTTGCAGCCCTCCTCTGGGCCACTGTCCTGTTGAAGGCTGGCATAACAGTTCTGGCACACGCGAAGCGGAGGGGAGATCTTCGGCTGCTTCACCTCTGACTGAAAGTGACAGCACCTAGCACAACCAGGACATCACTAGTTAAACTCTAGTTGCAGCCTTTCACATTTGTTCGATCAAAGAGGAAGGAGCTTACTGGAGAACTAGCTTGAGCTGTTAAGCTGTGTGTCGCATATACTGCACCGGCGAAGCGTGTGAGTACAACGGGCAATGCCTCTGTGGGAAGAACTAGATGGACGAGACCAAGCAAAGCAGCCCGCAAATGTGCCACAACTCTGGGAATTGCTGGGGAAGAACTGGGAAAGCCTCATGGCGCCTCATTCCCTCATCGAACCTGTAAGCCAAATGCCGATTGTGGAACAACTAGTTTCCAGTAAGCGTACTCGGACTTTACGCTGGCACCGAACATGGCGCTAAAGACTGCTACACCTGAGCCGCTTGCAGCAGGGCGGGTCCGCTCACTGCTGCCCCTGCTACAAGCAATAAAAGAAAGGAAGTGGGGACATCAGCTGACCTTCCGGAAACAAGCTGACCCCGTTCCTCTCACCTTTCTGATACCACAGCCTGAATACTGCGTTCGTTTCTGTAGTTCAGAGTGTGCGTACGTGAAACATAACGTGTAGGACTGCGGCATTCGCGTTGAGCCTCAAAGACACGTGTGGAGCCGGCACCTTACTTGTGACAGAACAGCTGTCCACAGTTGCCACAGCGGAGCCGTCTGTCCGTGGGGGAGGAGCGCGCAGAGCAACCAGAGCAGCTTTCCTGCCCATCGTCCTTCAGCCAGTGGTCACTGACGGAGCGGCCGGCCAGATCGCTCACTGACCAGCTGTAAACTCGGCCGTGGCTGTCGCCGACCAGGATCTTACTGTGGTCTCTGGAAAACAGATTTTCATCCGAATCTGAGTTCCTCGCCAGTGGAAGATGCATGTATTGGGCATGTAAGCAACTTGAACCAAATAAGATGAAGCGAAACAGTAGTTGCCACCATCTAAAGGCAGAGCGGCAGCAGAAGACAGCTGCACCCGACTCGGTCTGCCTACTTGGATATGGCGAGTGCGCTGATTTCAGCCGGGTGGGGGTTGTCCTTGCGGTCAAAAGCTGTGTGCGTGGTGAGTTTGCTCCGGAACACCACCTGACGCTCCCATCTGTAGCCTGTGTCGCACACAGAAATGAGTCCACGGATGCTCAAAATATTGCTCGATAACGACAACAGAGCCAAGGTGTCATAGTGTCAGAAATATGGTAATACCTGCATCCCAGTCTTAAACAAAAATACACATGGCAGAGGTTATTTAGCTCTGTGCAGATCTGTTGGGAATTTCTCTAAACACAGATCGTTTATGACTTATGGTGGGGTTCCTTTCTGACACAAGTCAAAAATTCACTGACAGCAGCCATAAGGATATATAAACAATTAACACACATGAATATTATGTTGTACAGTAAGACTTATATTTTTTCACGAATGTCACACATTAGTATTCATGTTAAAATAATACTAAACCTGTGAAATAAATACTGTGTCTCCCAGTTGTCTGTGTGGTGTGTGGCGTGGACGTACCAGGCCTAAGTCGGTAGTAGAATCTTGACTCCGTGCTGCCAGGAAACGGTGTTTGAGCCCCTTTGCTGTTAGGATCTGTGAGCTGGGAGTTTTCGACAGACTCATCCTTCTCAGCCACATTCACACTGTCACATGAGCTTTCTGGGTTTCTATCGTCCAACCAAGAACCACTGGGATGCTCACTGTCACCATCGTCCTTATGTGAAGAAGTTCCATCTTGAGTGCTGGATGAGCTGCGTTTGGACTCCTGGCTGCTAGGCTGGTCGTCTCCCTCTGATTCACTGCTGTCCACATCATCTCCCACTTGAACCTCTAAAGAAGAATAATATGATCATCTTTATGAGTTGAAACGCATACAGCACTTCTTACGTAAATGGACACGTACTGCCACGTCAACACCTTCACTTTTCCAAACTCCCATGACTTCCTTGCAGGTGATGTTGCTGATGTTAATGTATTCCAGCGCGCAAGCTGACTTTCAGTGTAGTTTAGTGTACGTTGGTTCAGGAGCTATTAGGCTGTTGTGAATAACGCCCAGGTGTTACAGCAGTCTTTTGTGGAGAGAGAAGCTCAGTCAGACAGTCTGGTCAGCTGGGGCAGAAAATAATGCCAGGAGCTCCTGAGAAGTCCCCTTGCGCAGGATAAAGGCCTACTTCTCCAAAGAGCAAAACACAGGAGTGGTACTACTGCATACTGCTGAGTACTGGCCCAGTTCAGCCACTAAGTTCCACTGAATGCAAGTAAGTTACATTCCGGAAAAGCTAACCTAATTTATCTTCAGCGCAGCAGTCTGCTGGTTCTGCGGGATCCAGAGCCTCCACTGCTGGGGTTTCAGGCACCTGCAGGAACTCCAACCTCCAGAACTAAACAGACAGAAAAAGAGCAAAACATTTTCTCGTTTCAACCAGTCAAACATTTTTGGAATTCTGTAGGCAGCCAGCATGAAAATGAAAACGCATTGAACCGTTACCCGCACGACGCCGTCTGAGTGACCGGTGACAACGACGTTCTGTGTGTCCCACTCGTTCATCTCAGACACGCAGCAGCACAGGATCTGCTGGCTGCGGCCGGTGAAGGTGTTGATGCTAACGATGGGGGTGCCATTGATGCTCCACACATGGATATGCGTTCCTGCACAGGACACGATGTCTCCCTGACAACACCGACAATCCCCCCAGCATCAGGACCACAGCTGTGTACAGCAGTGCAGGTAATGACTGTGTGAGGCAGTAATGGTACCAATAGCACTACTGACCTCCAGAAGCACCATAGTTTGACATGTAAATTGCAATACTTCACCTTATATTTAATTGCAATAAAGCATGTGGTCAGTTGATACTGTAGTTTCAGGTCTGTTATGTTTCAATCATATGACCTGCAATGGGTAATTTTATGATAACAACTAGCAGTGAAGGCCAGTCAACTAGTAGAACAACCAGTACTTATGGAGTGCACACAAACCGTGAGTTCGTTGATGCAGAGGGCGGACACAGGAGCTCGGTGGCCCCTCAGTTGAGTGACGAAGCACAGCTTGTTGAGGTCCCACACGATGCAGGTGCGGTCCCGTGAGCCACTCACAATGGTGCGGTAGGCCGAGGAGGCAGCGAGACACGTCACTGCGTCCGTGTGTCCCAGCAGAGCCTGCAAATGCAACCTGTGAGAGCTTTCCTCTTGCTCACATCTTGGACCAGACTTGGTGAGCAACAAACAGCTGCACCTTGGGTGATGAACACACACGGAAGCACAGTCGTCCCCATTTTCTATCATGAGAATTCAGTCTTACAAAGTTTTGTTTCATTTACCAACTTCAACCTACAAGGCATTCCCTTACATGAACCAAAGTGGTGTACAAGGATGATTAAGTAGAATTTAACTGAAACCAAGGTGACGTACAGTGTTAGATATGCTACAGTACGCTACTGTTTCTTGAAATCATTCACATACTGTATCTGTACAATAAAGTCCAGTAATACAAAGACATAAACACTACGGGCAATTTCCAGCCCCCAATTCATCTGAAAACATGTTTGGATGCTGGGGGTAAACGGGAGAACCTGGAAAAACCTTTGCTTTTTTTTTTTTTATGTGGACTGCACATAATACCTCCAAAATGCTGAATGACCACAGGCAGACAGACATACAGTATTACAAGGTGGTTAAAGAAGGAAGGAGCTGCCTTACTATGTCGTGCTAACCAACATTAACTAATGAGGTAAATGTGATAAGGCACACGGAGATACGGTATATACATGGGTATCAATTTTGCTGCTTGCATAAATGTGTTTAGCACTGAAACTCACTGTAATGACGTCTTGGAGTTATAAGAGTTCACCTTACGAAGGGGTTTTCAGGGCTGCATTACCTTTGTAAGGTGGGGGAACACTAAAATCAGGTTTAGTTGTTCAACTCCATGTAATTGTTCTTCCGTTTCAATTTCTCTTTGTGCTGCCATCGTTTCCAGGTAACCGTGTATATTGGGTTTTTGACCAATGCATCACAGATGATTGTACGTCAGCCACAATGCGAATCGTGACAAGAGGCTGACGATAACTTTGCCATGTGGTAGGTAAAACACTGAGCAGGTGTACCTGTCTGAGAGTGAGATTCCTGGCCCGGTCCTTGGAGGCACTCATTTCCCACACACAGACCACAGTGCTTGTGCCCGCTGTGATGATCAGCTTTGGGCTGGGACTGATGGCAGACAGGATCTGACCCCATTCCAACAAGCCTTCATACACAACCATTGCCTGGACGAGAAAAAAATTGATAATGTCCATAACACAGGTAAAATAATCAACACAGAACATATATCACTTAATTCTTTACACTAAGTAAAGGGAACAGCACTTCACATTAGTTAAAGCACATACTATGGTAATTTGAAATTCAAAAACGTGGGAAAAATAGACTGAGTCAGCGGTTCCTTGTGGATCTTCTGTAGGAGCCACAAAGAAAATGAATGACGTAGGGCTTTTTAAAGAGAGGTGGGCACCAGAAGCCTAACTTCAGTGTCAACAATTAAATCCCATCCTGTGAAAAGTCAACACAAAAACCTACAGAAGATTCTCACATCTCTCTTGCTGTACGGGTTCCATGACGCAAAATGAAGCCTCGTTCAGATTTAAATATACGAGAAGTGGATTTACATAAGGCTTTATTTAAATGGTGCATTTAAATAACAAAGCAGGAAAAAATTTGCAACAAGTGGCTTGCACAGATATGCTCACGACAGACACGGAGCACCTGGGGGTTGGGGGGCTAATGCAAGTCACTGACCTTGTCAGACTCATAGTTGGCCAGTCTGCAGCTGAGGTCTGCGTAGCCCCAGGCAAATGTCCTACTCCAGGTGGGTGGCAGCAGGACTTTGTTTTGCTCCACCGCCAGGACTCCCTTATCTGTGCACACGATCTGGCCAACCGGCTCTTTCAGTTCTGCAAAGCCAAACAGCACCAGCTTGGAAAAAAGCTTTAAAAACAGAGTGACGGTGTCTACCAGGCCAAATTAATAGCTCTGTTACCTATTACTGACTATACACTTGTATGCCATGTTAAGAACATCTGAGTTACAAAGATATGAACATTTCTGAATTTATTTTTAATTGTATTTTCTTCACCCTTTTATTGTCCAAATTCTCCGTTGCAGGGTGAAAATAACCAGCATTTTCTTTTTTGCCTTTAGTGGCCAATAAAATACACTCAAATTAACTGCAAAATCAAGGCTGTCAGACATGATGTTAGATAATTGGCTCTGCATGCTGGACTATTTTAATGTTTCTTCCTTTCAATAAAAGGTAATAAATCGAGGAATCTCTCAATATCATATTTTGTCTCATACTCTGTGCTCCCACTGATACAGGGACACCGCGTATTTTATGAGCTATCGAGGAAAACAAATACTCGTCCTGCAGCCAATTTTTAATTCACAAAAGATTCGTCTAATGTTTTCAGTAGAATCGTGTGAAAAAAATCAAAGGACTAAACTGTATTATTGTGATGTGTTGGTGGACTACTGAACAATACTGAAGTTATAAACAAACCTCTGTTTCCAACTGTGTTCATAAACTGAGATACAACTGTAATAGACTAAACCACCAAGGAGTTGATAAAAACACCTTAGCTTGTGGTTGTAAATATATGTGGTAAACATATATAAAAGGACACTGTGGGTGCTTGCAGTGGTTTGCGGTCTCCTGCCTTTCACAGGCACCGGTGAAGGTCGCAGGCTGTCCAGATGGTGGAAGAAAATCTTGTCGGCTGCAGAGCCAAGGGATGCAGGCGTACCCGGGGGGTCTCCGTTAGGCCTGCCACGCACGCGCTTAGGAGGGTGAGGCTTCTTAAACAGCTGAAAGACACGCCGAGTCCTATTAGAAGCCAAATGGCACCATGGTGCACTGAGCTAGCCTCCAGGAAATGCTGTACCAAATTCACCCATGGCCTAGAACTGTAATAAATACATTTCAACACCCATGCAGTACATGAAATGTTTAACAAGAGACTGAACACCGAAAACTATTTATGCCTTGATTCAGAATTGAGCTCCACACTGAGTCAATAGCTTCTTCAGGAATTACAGCTCAAAGCCTTTACTGATGTCCTGTAACCTGAACCCCCACCTTCTAACACCCACTGCAACGCAGGCTTTGTATCTCGCTGATACAGAGCAGCTTCGCCCTACAGTGAAAAAGAATTATAGGAAGTCTGGAAAAAAAAAATCAATTTTTTAAGCTTGTCTCCCAGAATGATGTTACCTGCTTAGGTATTTGCCCAAAGTTGTTGATGAAGCCGATGGTGGCGGTCTCTTTGAGCGGGTCATTGATGTTGTAGATGTCCACCTGGCCTTCGTAGAACAGATGGTGAAAGACGTTGACCGCCTCCACAGCCGGCGGGCCTTGCTGCTTGAAGCCGAAGATGAGGTCTATCCATTCATGGAGGTGTGCGCTGACATGGTCACATTCCAAGGCCTGTGGAGTGGCAGGGATGTGATCGCCACAGTATAATGGGCTGTACCCTACTGGTCACGGTTAATATGACTACATTTTCATTTTCAGGTAGCTTTGCCAATGCTTTACCCAGTAAACACTGATTGAAAATTGCCATACACTTGACAGTATGCTATCATCATGTTCAGTAAATGCAACACATCAGCTGAGTACGACAGCACATGAAAAAACACAACTTTTTACCTCTCGATGAACCCGGATGAATTCCCTTGGGTCACCCTTCGCCCAAGGAGGCAAGATGACATCACCCAGCTTGGCACCATTCTGTTTGCTGCCTGTTGTGATAAAAAAGTCACTTTGACACCTTACAATACACTGTGATAGCAACATTTATCCAGTAAGGACAGAAAAATGAACCACTGAATGAAAAAGACTTTTTTTTTTTTTTTACCCAGGTCAAAGTTGTTGGAGTTCAGCAGGAACTCTGGGAGGTAGAAGAATTCTGGGATGAGTTCCTTGACATCAGCCATATTGTGCTTAGATGCAGATAACCAGGCCTCTTTGACACTGTGGAACATTCTGTCTGCCAGATCAAAGTGACCTCCCTGCCAGATATTGAAGAACATCAGGTGCAGGAAACATGGCAACACATACAGCAACAGTCCAAAGCATGCTGTTACTGGGCTCAGAAGTCACACGTTTGATTCTCACCTGCTGCTGTAGTACCCTTGAACAAAGTACTTACCAGCTCCAGTAAAAAAAACTACCCAGCTGTATAAATGAGTAAACTGTTGCAAATAACTTATTATTCACTCATCTCACTCTAACACACATATGTTAGTATGTGTTAAGTGGCCGTGTGACTTTACCTGTAGACACCGACAAAGAGCATTTCCTGTCTTACCCTATTTCATGGATGTATTCTAGCCACTGAGTCTGAAAAGCCCAGAGATCAGGACTCACCTGCAGCCTCAGAAAGATCTGTGTGAAGGGCTCCATCCTCACCAAATAGGAGGCCACAATCATGGCTGAGGAATAGTGTGTGCCGTAGTGGTACGCAGGAGTTTCCCCTGAAACACACAGTGGCGCGCACACAGTTCAGCGCTGGCATTGCAGCTGGCATGCCTGGAAAACCCACCAGCAGGGAGAAGTACCGTTGGGATCCTCCCAGTCCTTGAACCGCTTGGTGTACTGGATCAGCCGTTCCTCTGACTGGGCCCCCATGGGTTTGGACAGGTTCCGGAATGTCGCAGGGTTGCTCAGATCCAGTTCCTGCGTTTGGGGGGGGAAAGCAGCAAAACAGCTATGAAAGCCACAGGAAACAGACTTATTGTAGTAAGTCTGCACAAACTATTACAGTTATACGTACATAATTATAATAGAAAATGCTGTTGAAATATAAAAACTCATATTTTGCAGCACAAAATGCCAACTATAATCATAAGTACACTGGCGTTTAGCATTAGCTAAACGCCACTGAACTTGTAATTTATTACCATTTTATTTACCAAGTTCTTGTCCAAAATTTCTGCCTGTGTTTATGCAACTGGATCACAGGTGCCAATACAATACACTCAGAAAGAGTAAAGTGTGGAAAAACCCTGACAATCACTAGCAAGAGGATAAACATTGCACCTTTATGGGATGAATCAGTGAACAAACTGAAATTAGTTAAGTGAAGGTATTTTCTTTCTAAAGTTTAAATATTCACGTAGTTAGTATTTACTTTTTATCGTCATATTAGTTTTATTATCCGCATTTTAACAGAACCAACCCTGAAAAAAAACAGGGGATGTCTGAATTATCAAAATTTCACTGACTGGTGGTAACAGCGACTTCATGAAAACACTGAATTCCAAACAGATTTTCGGTCCCGACCGCATCATTTGATAAGGAACCTTCTGTTGAGCCAAGGAGGACAGCGTTTGACTAAGACTGCAGGTCCACCAAACCTGCTGGTATGCAACAAAAACTCTGCTGGTACCTCCGAGTCGTAGTCGGCCAGGATCCAGGGGAAGACAGGGTACTGCATCAAGTCGTTGTAAGACCGGCCTGCCAGAGTGTTGAGGTGCATCAGGTACTGGAAGTTACTGATCTCCCCGCGCTGTTACAAACACAAGGTGAGCGCAATCAACATCATACCTGCACAAGGATTCGGCCAGCAACACTTGGCGATCCCAAAAAGTATTTCTTATGGGCTCTTTGCTTACCTCCCATCTCTGTGTAACAGACTTCTCACCAACTAAACTGCTTAGCAACCCAGAGCTGCTTGGGCAAAAAGGAGAATGCAGAGATGGCATCAGCTGAAGACATAATGTAAACTACATGTTAATTTGGTGTCAGGAACTGGAATTCCTACCCCTGCTCAACACTGGTACTGGGGCGCTGGCCTGACACAGATTCAGAGCTGTCAGCCAAGGAAGGAACCACTGCCAAAAACCTTAAAACATGTACAAGAACAGTGACTGACTGCACACTGAAGAAAAGAAGTTGACAAATAACAGTTTCCTGGCACTTTGGCTTATTTTTCATGCCTCTTACACAAGAGGACCCCAGGGGACATACCTCTGGTAGACTTTATTACAGACACCTTTCTGGAAGGCGAGCAAGTAATTCCTCCCATCTCCTGAGAACACCTCTATCGCCATTGGCTGGAGATACAACAGTAAAGCACGATGGGAAAATGTCACTTCCCGCCACTGGGAAAGCGGAATGGTGGCCAGCTTTGTAGCAGGGCAGCATGGAGAAGCAAAAAAGGAGCTCATATCTCACCTGTAGCAGGTAGCGGCGCTTGTGCACCTCCTTGATGTCTTCATAGGCGAAGATGCTGCAGGTTCTCTTCAGTTGGCTTTGGCCCTGATGGGCACCCCTGGGGATGATCGGCTCATACGTGCTGGAACACGTGCAGAAAAACGACTCACTACACCCTTTTGGGGCTTTATGCACGCTACATGTAAATGCTACAATAGTGCTGCCATTTACAATGAATGAATAATGAATTTACATAATCTGGTCATGTTGCAGTGACCGCTAATAGAATGTATAAGTTACACAACGTCAACTTTTGTGAGCGGTGTTAGTTATATATGACCGACAAAAGTGATGAGTGTAAAACAGGACTGTTGTTGGTGGGGATCCTGTTAGAAAAGCTGTAATTATAGAAGCTAAATGTCACAAAGCTTGTTGAATAAAATGAAAAAGTGTCAGACTGCATGTTCTGTCAACACTTTCATGGGCTATGCGTCATTTATTTGCGCTGGTTTCCTTAGGCATGTTTTATGCCTTAATGTTATTTGTTCTTGGTTGTGCTATAAGTTTTTCGGAGGTAGTGGTCACCATATTTTTGGTGCACTGCTCCAACATTATTTGAGCATGTAAATTAGCAAAATACAGCATTTCACAGCAGCACAACTACTGTGTTATGTAGAACTACCTATGCCAAAGAGTAATTGTGAGAGCACTGGACTCCAGGGGATCTGTTTGTGGTCAATTACTTACTCTCAATACACATTCAAGTGTCCTTATTTGCATATTTTGAAGTTAAATCAATAAGAATGATTTACTGTATGCAGGCTGTGGTTCACAGACCCAAGTAAAAGAAACTATAACTCACTCTGCTGCCAGTGTTTCGATATCACAGATCTCCCTTGTGGCGGTCATGGTGTAGCCGTCGATCACGTAGAAATGCTCCATCCCAAAGAGTAGCAGACCCTCGCTGGTGTCCAAGCCTTGGACCCATGCACAACGGTACATATGCTGGATCTGGACGGGACAGCAGAGGAGCAATGCCAGTAATGTGCACGTGCTTCTTCGCTGCTGTTTTTAAAAACGCAGAGCCACCAGGTAGCCAGTAACAGCATGTGGCCCTATCGTTGGTTTTCGTGCATCAGACTGCGATCACCTTCTCCCCCTCCTCCAGCAGGCGCAGAAGAGCTGTGCTGTCAGCTTTTTCATCATCGCCTGCAGATGCAGCCTCCAGCAGCTGCTCTGTTGGCTGCTCTTGCCCGTCCTGCTCCGCAGCATCCATGTTGGAGCATGTGCGCTTCAGAGGGGCCTTCACCAGACCTGTGGAGAGGAGATTACAAGAAAACAGGTCAGGGTTTGATTTTCAGCCATGCACATGGCTGAGTGGTTTATTTACAGACGGTCAAGACGCCACTATTAGTGCAAAGAAAGTGAGAAGGTGAGAGTAGTGAAAACAGTACGTTTAAATGTGCAGTTGTCAGCATTGCAGATCCAAAAATATGCGGATCCCCCTTCTCATGACTGAGCTGAGCTGTTTCAGCTGCACCTACGCAGCACACAAACACATTCTAAACAACTGTGTGGTTCCAGCTTTGTGGCCACAGTATGCGGAAGAAGTTCCTCTCCTGTGCCCCCTGTGCAAACAAAGCAGCTGAGCTCCATAAACGCACGGTATGCCCGGGTTGGTGTGGAAGCACTTGAGTGGCTACACAGGGTCCTGAGCCAAACACCATTTGATCCTTCCCCACAGCCAGTACCTTTGACCTCAGCAATGGTGTCCTCCCCATGTCCAGGGTCAAACTGAGTTGTCTCTCCCTCCAAGCTCTGCTCAATGGAGTGCTGGTACATCCCCGGGTTCCCTGACAGCACGCGCATGTAGTACTCTCTGCTGTCGTAGCTGATGGCCCTCCGGTAGCGAGTCAGTTTCTACGGGGATTTTTACATTATGTTAGTAAATCACGGAAGTACCTCAAGTACTGTGATTTAGCAAAAATCACGTCTTTCTCAAATTATTTATCAGTGTATACATGTACAATCCCACCACAGATATTTACTGCATCTGTCAATGTGGCAAAAATAGGCTACAACAGCAGGGAAGTGAGGTCCAAAAAACCAATACATTATATTTCTATACACAAAAATTGGGAATGTCCTGACTGTACAAATAGCACAACTGTGCTGTAATAAGCACATCAAACCATCATATACCATCAAATGCTTTTAGTGTCATAAAAATTAAAGTGTTCCAAACTACGGTCACATGCCTTTAAGAAAGCCACAAGAATCGGTGCAAAAATTCACAAGCTTCCAAGACATTTATGAGTGTAGGAGACAATTCTTATAATTTTTGGACTGGTTTTCCTTATTAAATAAACAGACTGCCAACAGGCAGTTACACACCATCAAGCTGCAGGGGCTGCAGGGCAGCTAAGAAGCTTCGACATTTCACAGGCTTGTAGGCGATCAAACATCTTTCACATTGTTTTAGTGTGCGCTGGCAGTAAAATCGACGTTCAACTCATTTGATTTTATTCAAGCAGAGGAGAAACACATTGGAACTTGAAAACTCATGTTTTCCTAAGCTATGCTTACAGTAAATGTATAATTTAATATTTACAGGGCACACAATAAGTAAAAGTGAAAGAATACATTTTATCCTATTAAACAGTAATTCTCCTTTTCTCTGAAATAATGAGATAATGGACAAAGTGTGCATTACTTTTTCCTTGTTTTGCAGTGCTATTTATTTTATAACACTATACTTCACATGCATATTACATTAATATCATAATATACCATATATTGTGTGTGTGTGTGTGTGTGTGTGTGCGCGCATGTGTGTGTATCAGAAATCAGAAGTCTAGCTCAATGCCTTATGGGAGTTTTCTTTATACAAATCAGCCTGGAAAACAACTTCACAGCTCACAGTATTAGCTTGCAAAGTTCAGGATAATGAACTTTGATATGAAGACAAGATGGTAAATTTTGGAGCTAATTCAGCACCAAGGGACTTATTTGGACGATACATGCAAATTATTATTAATTTGTTAAAACTTATTTTGAGTATATATTTTTCACTATTAGCATATTACATTTATATTTATTTATTTAGCAGATCCCCAAAGTGATACACAACTCAGAGGATGTGAGAAGATATAAGTACAACTCATAATATACTCATAACTCATAATATACTCATAACTCATAATATAATATTTACTCTGTCTTCATTTTTTACTGTGGTGGCCTAGCATCTCCAGTCGATAATTTTCTCATGACAGCCATTTTTCTACTTGTTCCGATGGACACACACAGTATTTTTACCAGAGAGGAAAAAACATGGTGTCTGCATAGGAATATAGAAACATAAATTACAGTCACCATTATTTTCAGATCATCAGGGGTTTTTGTCCACATTTGTGCACCTTCTTAAAGTTGCCTGCAGTGCTCCTACATGACTGGATGGGTTCCTTATTTTTGCAGCCTGACAGCGAGCCTGTTTTCTCAGCAGGCCTTCATTTCCCCCCCTGCTGCATTTGGGCCACTCGTTGTCCATACCTGAGAGTCCTCCTCAGGTGCCACCTCCGGCACATAGGGGTAGTGGATGTAGAACATGTCATTGCGAATCATTTTCTTCCTCATCCGGCATGGTCCCTCTGTCATTTCCAGCAGGAACTTATCCAGGTGGGAGCCAATGGGTGGACCCCACAGTCCCCTCTCCCGTAGTAGCTTGTACTCGACACCTGCCCACTCCTCTGTTACGTACTTCAGGGTGTTCTGCTGCCGCTGTTATGAAGAAATGCAGGTGTGAAATTGCCAGTCTATGATGGGCTGGCTTGTCCAAGGGTTCACCACATCACATTGCAACAATATGACAGCACCTCTACCTTCTGAACACCTAAACTGTCTGGATAAGTGAAAGAAAGGGAGTGCTGAAATATCTACACCTCACCTGTTGATACTCCTTGTATTGCAGAGCAACCAAGTCCCGCACAACTGAGATGTGGGTAAACATCCACTGAAAAGTGTCCTGAAAAGGCAGAGAAGGGACTTTAAGCCAGATTACACCCTATCTATTGTACATAAAATATAAAGTGGGTCCACAACTGACAAACTTTTGAGTAAACAAGTTTTGGTCTTCATAACTGTTTTTAAAATATTTAGAATGTATATTTGCCTAAAAAGAACTAGCATACCAATTCAAAGTGTATACCAAAGCTTCACCCATTGTGCTGACCGACAGTGATCTTAAATACTAGGTGCTGCTTTAACTTTTGCAACACCTGCTCTAGCTTTGGGCGGGGCTCTTCTCTGTGCTTTCTTATTTACAAATACTGCTGCCACAGGACTCACCAGAAGAGCGGCCGGTCTTACAGCCGGGTCTCCACAAGTTACGTTTTGAAAAAAATCACTGCTGTCTCCTACCCCTACAGGACTGTCATGTTGCTGGCATTTACCCATTTAGCAGACAATTTTGTTCTTAGTGATCCAATTGTTGCAGTACGATCACTTAGTCCTGTGCCACTGTTTTTATTGCTGCACAGTGCAGGAGTAGGAGAATAGAGAAGTGATGCAGAACGCTTGACCTGCTCAGTGTTGCATTCAACTTGTGAACTTTAGGGCTAACAACCAACTCCCAGTTCAAATTAAATTTGTAAGTTATGGGACCCACAGTGTAAAGACAAAGCGTCTCTGTAGATCACCTGGGCAGAAAGGTGGTTCTTGCTGACGGAGCTCTCCTTCCTGCCTCGGCGCTGCCCTGTCAGCTTGGAGAGGCCCAATCCACTGCTGACCCGTGACAGCTTGGACTTTGCCATGGGAGTGGCTGCATCGCCCCTGCTGATGCATTTCTTTTCCAGAGCTGGAAGGAGAGGAGAAGAGGAAAATATGTGACATCAACATTGTTTTGAATGGCCCGCATAATTTATTGTACTGCTTCTCCAGTTATAACACAGAAAAGCTAAGTAACTATTTGTCCTGGCTATTTCTGTGGCCAGTCTACCACAGAAATAGACACTATTATTGAAAAAATTGCTAAATAAATTCATTTAAATAGATTTATTTAAAGTCTAACATTCAAGGTTAAATACAGTTTAAATAGTCTGATAAACAGTTTTACCATGATGTAGACTTATACAGGGATTCCATTTTTTGGAAACATGTATAAAATAATAATTTGGTTGATCGAAAAAGAGTTGGCGTTTTATAAAATGGGCCGTTGTGGCCCTTCCCCTCAGTGAACTTCCCACAACTGATCTAGAATGTTCTGGCTGAGATACAAGGCAGTTACTAAGCATCTGTTAAGTTTAAGGTGAAAATGACTAAATGCATGTATTCATTTTCTAAATGCCATATTCATACTGAAGGAAGCTTATTGATGACCACATTCATTACTAAAGAAGTTTCCCATCATCTTGTGTCGCTTACCCAGGTGGTTCTGCCAGCACTTGGCAGCTGCTTCCTCCAGTGCCATCAGGGCAGAGGTGAGGTCCACATGGCCACGCTCGTTGGTGGGCAGAGATGTTCTGAAGGTGTCCTCGAGCACTTGTCTCTTACTAAGCATGAGTTCGGCCCACACGCGGCTAACTGCTCTCAGTAAGAGTTGTCGTCCTGCATGTGGCACATGAATAACAAGAATGTGAAAGAAAACCTAATAAAAGGCATAAAAATACTCAGTGCAAATCTTTTCGTACACTTTTTCATAAGAACACATAACCCATTAAATGAACTGGCCCCAGCATGGATGTCTAGCACCATTATGGCAATGTAGGCATAATTCTAAGTTACAGCACTGCCTTTACAGCCCTTACATGAGTCCCTGCAGCCACCACTTGTACCTTCGCTAGCATCCTGGCCATGCGCGGCCCCAGCCTCCACCTCCGCTACCATGGCCACGTGCCAGGTGACCGAACGAAATTCCGCCTCCAGGCCAAATCCCTCTGTGCTGCTTGCGAGATGTAAATGTCAAGAGATACTGTTATTTTACACCGTACTACACAAGAAACCAGACATCAAAGAGATCTTTTTGGTAACACTTATAAGGATGCAGAAGAGCCGAAATAGCATTTGCAAAATGGTGTGCATAATGAGTATTCTTGTACATTCATATTCACTTAGCTGACACCTTTCTCCCAGGTGATTTACAATGCTAGATTATCTTTAAATTCATTAACCTATTTACAGCACTATGTAATTCCTATGATTTACTCATTTAAACAGCTACATAACCCTGTGATTGACACTGAAGCAACGAGCTTGTTCAGCAGGGACCTTCAGGAGTTACTGAGTTACAGATCAGAGGTTCCTGTGGTGAGGGAGATGCTCATATTCACGGACACATTCTTACCTGCCCACATGCAGGCGGATTAAACAGTGGGTAAGGCAGGCAAAGAACTCCTGGTCATGGTTGCTGGGACCAAGGACCAGATCGCGATTGATGGCCAGGACACGCAGGGCATCCAGTAGGGCCACCTGCTGCAGGACTGCCTTGTGCGGTCGAGACAGCTGGTAGAGGATGGTCCTGTTCAGACACTGGTAGAGGAGGTCCAGAGATGAGCCTTGGGACCTCCTCTTGCACTGTGTCTGTGATGAGAAAAGGCACAAACAGGCATTGGTGAGCACCCGGCACTGGAGCTCAACATCTTGATAACCTTATGCTGTACATCTCATCATCAGTGTAGTTCCACATAAATAAACTTTGAGTGTGAACAACCGTAAGGGAGGAAGTGGACGGAAAAGTGAAAGCACAACAACACACAAGTGTCCTACATCTCTGGGAATTACTGGAAAGACATGGCCCTCATTTCCTGGTCAAACTTGTTAACCTAATCCCACATGAGAAAAACGAGTTTCAGACAAGTGTACTCAGACTTTTGACTTATTTGCTTGAGTAGCGAACATTGCATACAGGTGGTGGAAATTCCATCGCAGAAGGCTTTATTCAGTCTGAAAAGCCACAGGATCACTGACCGTGAAGTCAGGCTGGGTGCTGGTTAACTTAATGCAGCAGTGGCCTGTGGAGCCTCCAACATCACACAACTGGGAGGATGCCTGACACCCTGCAGCGAAGGACACTTTGCAAAATGACACAGGGAAGACCGCAAAGACACACCTGATATACGCATTCAATCAGCTGCACGATGAACTCTACCACTGCCTTTGGCTCCTGAGTGTACATGCCCTGCCACAGCTTGTCTACCACACGCTGAGTCAAGTAGAAGACATTGTTGACTAGGACCTGGTAGCTCCCTCCACTGCTCACCGGGAAGCGGGCCTCTTCACCTGACACAAAGCCAAAATAAAAAACATGGCCAGGTACACTAGACAGAGGTTGTCAGCAGTTTACACAACAGGCTTCCACATTAAATTCAAAATGTAAATAAAATGCAAAAATATGGTTGCCTGAGGTTTACCTGAAAACACTTTTGCCGCCAACACCTGCTCTGTCACACCGTCCAGGATGGAGGACTGGAACTCGGCCTGCTGGGACTGAGTGGCTCGCTCTGGGGAGGCCTGCAGACACACGAGGTCACTTCTTCATCCATGACACAGGTATTCAGCTACAGCTTAATATGGTGGGTTTCAACCAGGGCCACCATAAGATTGTCAGTAATTTTGATTTGGCTTCATTCTATTAATTACCATCATCATTTTTTAAAGTATTTCCTTTTTTAGTATAAATGCAGAAACTTGCTCCTAAACTTACAGTTTGTCTACACAGTGGAGAGTGCTTGTCCAGTATTCTGCCTAATATAAGAAGTCACATCAAGCCCAAATTTCAGTTACATTAAATACCGTTTTACTATTAACTCCACTGCATTAGCTCAGAAATATAATGGATACCTGACAACATGTCACAGACCTCTTTAAGACCAAGGTGTGATGTGGACGCACCTCGAGCAGCAGGTCGAGGACAGGTGTCTGCTTGCTGGCAGGGACCACACACAGGTTGTCCATGATAAGCACCCTCATGAAGTCAAAAATGCACTTCCTGGCTGGGTGGCTGGTCAGGTAGGTCTTGGAGCCCATGTTGCCGTACTCCGACTGGCTGCGGTTCAGGCCCATCTCACTCGCCAAGGCCTTCAGATCGTCTGCTGGAGAACTGCCCTCGTTGTCAAGGTCCCTCACCTGGTGCATGGAGAAGGAAACTGTATACACTGCAAGGCTCTGCCCAAGAAAACAACAAAGTCAGAAGAGTTCAAAGCATCAAAGCATGTGAGCCTCCTTGCACATGAAAACATATTACTGTACCATTTCAGAGTGGGGCCTGACGTTGAAAGGGAAGATGGTAGCTGCAAGTGCACACAGGAACTCGGGGCTGGTCCACATGGAGGCCAGGTCAGGCATGTTGTGGTAGAAGTACAAGAAGAACTGCATCAGTGTGGCAGGATACTTCCGCAGCCAGGAGTCCTCCTCCTCTGCCTGCCAGGGCTGCCAGGGAAGAACCTGCCATCAGCTCACCCCAAACCTGCTGCTTTATTTCTGCAGGCATCTGGCATCTGCTGTTCAGTACTGCATCTCCACCAAAGTCTCAAGTCAATGTTAATCAGTTTCCCAACGGCAAAATGTCAAAAAAAGAAAAGGATCAGACAAAAATTTTACTGAAAACAGCAATTTTCACAGTGAAGTGGGATCTCAGTGCTGTGAGTTCTTTTCTGCATCTCAGCCCCCTACTTTCTCACCAGGTTGAAAAGACCACGCAGCATGGCGAGCAGCAGGAAGGTCGCTTCCATACACACGCCGTGAACAGTGCCCCCGAGAGAGTCCCCTGCGGGTCCGCTTGATGCCGGAACGCCAAAGATGAACGTCCACACAGAATCCAGGTCACACTTCAGAGAGAATGGCAAAAAGCCAATGCCAAATAATTATTTTAAATACTGAAATGAATTGTCTCTGCAATGATATTAATTAACTGAGATTTCATTCCATTCTCTTTCCAGTTTGATGCTGTTTAACTTCTTTCATTAATGCCCACATATCTATCAGTTCCTAATGACTGCCTGTCCAGCGCAGAGCTGCACCAGTCCAGAGTCCATCCTGTAAACACAGGGCATGAGGCAGTGTACATATCGGGCATTTTTGTTATTTTATAACAAAAATATTTTAAATATTTTGATATTTATCCAAAGCTTAAAAAACATTTCATAAAACTGAACTCCCGCCCAAAACCCCGCGCATGCGCCCTCTCGTCGCCCATGTGTACTGTGGGGACAGCGGTGGCGACGCTGTGTTCTGTACTGTGCATACTGTATAATGCGGCATAAACACGCAAGTCAACGACAGCGTCGAGGTTTTTCTCAGTTAGGTAACTGGCTTGGTGTGTTTTATCGTGCTGAAATTACGGGTTCATTGTTATATACTGTAGGTGTTTTCAGAGTGCAATTTTTTTCCGAATTAAAATAATGGGCAGTAGACATTCAGTCCCTGAAGTTTCCGTACCTGAATCTGAATATCCCTGCATTTCCAGAGATAAATGACAGTCAGATGCTGAGGGATTACTATATGCTGGTACACACACAGGATTAATGATATGTTAAAGCAAACAAATTTAAGGATGGAGGATTGGAACTCGATCTGCTGGGACTGACCTAAACTACGTCACCGCTTTACATACTGTAAGTTTCTTTGTTTATAAATGCCTGCCACCCAAAAGTGATTGGTTGCATTTTATTATTCATTAATACAGAAACTGCAGCTGTATTAAACAATAACTTGCCTATTATTCTGTGTTCTAGGGGAAATAGAACACTGACACCAACATTCATTCACCAATATACTGTTTACGATATAAGACATGAAGGCACCATCACTGAAAAAGGTTGAAATCTACTACTCCAACCTGTAGCCCATCTGACCACTCCGCCCCCGGCTGCTGCAGGAATAGTGCCATCAACAGGAAGTGCAGTTCTGCCACGTCACTGTGCTTCGGCAGCAAGGTCTGGAGCACAGGGAACCCTGGGAAATGGCAGGCCTCCCGGTTGATCTCTCGTATAGCGCATCGTCCTCCCACGCTGCGGCCAACATTGAAGCCTGTGGAGAAAAGGGGCAGGAGAGGCTCAGCTGCACAGCCACGCCAAACTCCCAGCAGCCCAGAGGTCTGGCTCACCTAGCACAGTACCAATCCTGTCGGTGAGCACGGGGTCCGTGTTGTCCAGCCAACCCCCTCCACACAGACCCTCCCTGAAGCGACCCAGAAGGGAGTGGCTACTCAGCAGCACCACCAAGATCCGCATGGCTGCTGTCACAGTGCCGGGATGCAGATGTTCCTCCATGAACGTGAGCAGCCAGTCGAAACCCAGCGTGCGCGCCACTTCCTCACATGCCCTGCAGGGGGCAGACGCAAGCATGTGACCGCACACTGACATTAAACCGTCTCTCATAAACCGGAACCCCGTGGCACAAAAATTAGGATCCCGCCAGCACGCCAGCATGGGGGAGACACAAACTGAGAATGATTCATAATGACAAGTACCAGAATATAAAAAAAATGTATAATTTTTGGACAATTTATCAGCTTACAGTAATGAAAGGGGACATACGGGGTATTAATGGTGCACTTTTCTTTGGTGGTAAAGAGCAAGTGCAGTAAGATGTCCAAAAGTCTGTTTCTCAGCAGGATGACACTGGCAGAGAGATCTCCCAAATCATCTTCATTTCCTAAAATAAAAAAAAACTTAAATATTAAATAAATATTCTGTGCAAGCTTAAGGATAACATGATCCATATATCTACAGTGTATAATTTTCTTTGTTTATATGCAGTGATGTTACAAATTTTGAAAGAAACAAACTTTAAAGAAAATTCTTAAATTGCATATTTTCTTTCTTTACTTGTTTCTTAAAGCTTGTGAACACAACATAGGGTAACTGATAAACCTGAGGGTTGGCAGTAAAATGCACCCAAACAGAAAAGGTCTGTGGGACCAGAGAAATGCAAATGGCCTCCAGCATATTTACAGGTTGTTTTTGCTGTGAGTGATTCTAAAAGTGCCACTAAGAAGAGCAGGACTGTTGCCATGGAGGCAAAAGCTGAGAAAATTAAAAATATGTAGGTGGCGAGATGCTGACTGTCACTGCCCACACTCATTGGCTGAGTCTTTTCACTAACAGCATTGAACAGGAATAGGAAGAGGAGTTTGTGGTGACAGCAAACATATTTTTTATGATGTGCAATATGAAATAAGTTTCTGCGTAGGTCAATGTAAAAAATAATGAAGGAAAAAGTATCAAAGTCTTTCAGAATACCTGGATTTATTATAATACTGAGGTTTTACCTGATGTATCCTGTAAACAGATGGAGGAGGAATGCTGTATTATGCAGAGTTTATTGACTGCAACTGAGCAGCAAATATGGCTTTAGATTTACATACAAATAGAATTAGAACCAGACTTCTGTTTGTAACTCGAGGAGTCTGAACATACAGGATTTTGGCTTACGTGATAAAAAAGTTCTGAATTACTACACAAATTATAATTCCTTTAGTTCCTTCAGAGCAGACAATCGCGTAAAGCGACTTTGACAGCTTACGTAAACTGTTCACCTGGCTACTTCAATGAAAGTAATTTAGGTGAGCAGCGGAGCATTTCCTTAGAAGTACAATCACAGTTTCAGGTCCTTCGTAGTTCCTGGCCATAGCATACCTCCGTGGGTCTTCTCTTCTGCACTGGTGTTGAGGACTACAAACTTCTCACAGACTGCATATGTGGGCAGTGTAGAGGAAAGTAGCTGGCCAAGCCTAACAAAAGGAGCAAATGAAATGAGGACTGGCACCTTGATGTTGAAATACATCTAAAACATTTAAAATATTAGCAGCCAACTGTAGGCAGGTAGCATCCTGGCTAATACAGGCTGGCTATGTGGGTTACTGGATTGTGGGCTCTTTCTGAGCCGTTCCTCCATCACATTCCACTGCTGCTTCTTGAGGACTCTGTCTGCAGCACCTGAGGAGGTCGTTGGCACTGGGAAAACCGTGCAGCAACAGGCTCAGCAGGCTGCCGATGGCGGCCACGGCGGCATGGGACAGGGTTGGGTCCCGCAGGGTGAGCAGCAGCTTGGGGACCATCTGGAGCTCCCGCAGCATCTTGCCATTCTGGGCGGCCTCGCTGAAAGACAGAGTGCGTGGACACTGTAAGAGCACGTGGACATCAACGTACTCACAGAGGCTTTACCATTGTATGCACAACTTCACCAAAAACAGCAATATTCCAGTATTCATGATGAAAAACCTTACAGTGGTTTATGTGTATTTGAATGAATGAATGAATGAAACTAGTCACCTCTGAAGGAAATTCAATTTGTTTAAACAGCATACAATATAGAACACATCAACCACGATATTTGTACATACACACATCCATACATGCAGTGACAATTTGGAAGAATCCTGTCATTTGATACCGAGAGACATCCTAGCCTACAGAACACTCACCTGGACTCAGTGAGCAGCTCAATGAAATGCTCAAACAGGGACAGGTGCAACTCATGGGGAGCATGAAGCCATACCTGCAGAAGGGGACAAAGAAGGAAAAATACTGACAGGCCTCACCTGGGAATGGGAGCACAATCTGCTACCTGATGCAGACCTCATCCTCACCTCCAAGTCACAGAGGAGCTCCTGGAAGGCAATCGATGTGGGGATGATAGCAGTTTCCTGGCTGCTGTCCACAGTGCCCACCAGGGAGAAGGTCAGGTGGAGGATGTGGCTGTTGAGCAGAGAGCGCTTCTTCTTCAGCAGCATGGCCAGGAGCTGTGATACAGCACACCATCTTAGGATATAAGTACAATGAATAAAAATGCTTGTAACTTTATTTTGTGTTGAGCTGCATAAAGTTCAATTGTTAGGGACTCTGCCTTCCACTAGAAGGACCCAAGTTCTAGTTAGCTCCTGCTCCCATGCCCTTAAGCAAGGTACTTACCTTGAACTAGCCATCACTTTGAAGAAAAGAGTGAGCTAGACAAATATTAGCCAGCATTTTAATTTACCATAGCATGAGGAGAATTTAAGTTACAGCAGAGCCCCAGAGCACTGGATGTGCTGATGATACCTTGGACTGTGTGATTTTTTGGTGTCAAGTTTTAGGAACGCACAGGCATGCTTCCACATAAAATGCAGAATTTCAGAATTTTATAAAATTAATCATATTTTGCCCTAGTACAACGAGAAGAAATACTTCTTCTTGAGAAGATGCTCTTAGGCCTGCATTGGAATAATCAGGGAAATGGCCAGCATACTTTGGTGGAAGCTACACACTTGATACCCTCTGATGCGCTCCATCTCCTTGCTGGCCAGCGGGTTGCTCTTGACAACGCACACCAGCGTTTTCACCGATGCATACAGCCCTTCCACATCTGACGCCATGGCAACCAGGCCCAGGATGGCACCTGCACCACCAATATACTGTAGGTTTGTCGCGACTGGTTTTGGCACAAAGACCCGGACGCCTGAAGAGAAGATGGACAGCCATTCTGTAAATCCCCACCTCAGTCATACATACTGAGCTCATATACAGATCCCACATGCATCACTCCAAGGGGACAAATCACAAAAGTCTTAAAAACAACCAATACATACTTTCAGTTTTCTGTCTTCACTGAAAAATAATAAATCACTGTGGCATCTCAAAGTTCTTACAACCTTACATGCCAATAAATTTGATTTCATAGCAGACAAAAAGAATTCCCAGTGAAAGATCTATGTGCTCATGATGGAATGTTTTTATTCAGCAGTGTTCAGCTAAGGTATCACAGACTGTGGCTGGAAAAAACTTGCCTTGGCCCCATCATCTTATTTATTGCCTTAATTTTTTTGTTTACTCCATCGAAAATATATTTTCTTCAACTGCAGTCTGTTCTTTTACGCTGGTACACATACACGATTAACCATTAAGCTAAACTGAATAAACATAACAGTCACCACCTGCTTTATATCAGTTTCTCTGAAGAAGTTATTGTTTTCATCACTTTCGACCAGTAAGAGAACCTGTACTAGACCAGTGTGGGAGGCTACAGGATTGAAATGGCACCGCATTTGGTTTGTCCTACCCAAGTAGCCAATGACCGCTGCACCCAGAGTGCGCGCTGGCCCATTCAGGTGGCCGGCTGCGTTGTGCAGGAGCTTCACTGGTGTGGAGTTTTCATGGGAAGACACTGCCAACTGAGGGCCGACAAGTAAAGAACACAATTCAATACAGGTCCCTCATGGAGCATAAAGAGAAGTTGTCACCTTCTTTATAAAGTGCTGCCAGCAGCAAGGCCACATTTAGAGCTGGCAGACCACCACACCTTCTGAGCGCTGAGGACAGGAGTGACACGGAGGAACATCCTACATCCCTGACAGCAGGGCTAGACTTGGGCTTTTTTTCCCCCTTAGACCAAGACCCCTTAGACTTCAACCTCTACTTTAATAAAAGTACACATATAAAAGCTATACATGTACAAATGTACATGGAAAAATGTTTGTTATACAGCAGATATATACAGATCATAAAGAAGGAAGATGCTATTTCTATGATACTCCCATGGAAAATGAACTGAGAACTAAACTTGTCTTTAAAGTTTACTGAACTTTGCTCCCTGAACTTGGTTAAAGGAACAAATAAAAGAGTCAAAAGAGAGTTTATTTGTCAAGCACATGGTTGTATAGATATACAAGATTTAAAATGTAAAGCAACTGTGTGTTTCACAGAAACTTTTATCCGCAGAGCTGCACCATTTTAAGGAAATGGGGCGGTGATGCCTCCAACCATGGTTGCATCATACAGATAGATCAGACCTCTTCAGTTTTCTAGTGAAACTTTTTTGCTACTGAAAAAGCTTTTTTAATTGTTTTTTTCCAAGATTTATTTTTCAAATTTAGTACCACATTTTGGCACCCCAGGCTCATTTTGAAACTGCTGCTAATCTAAGAAGCAGCACCACAGGGAGAGAGGGGCCTTTCAGGCTGGCAGTGCTCCTCTGCATCTGGCTGCTGTGAGAGCTGTAAGTTCCACATGGATCCACACGGGCTGATGGACTGCTGACCAGCACATTCCACCTTAACAACCTGACAGTAGCACAGAACCCAAGAGCAGCACTTGATGGATGAGAGAGGGACAGGTGACGCACCTGCTTTGCAATAGCCTTGCTGTCTAGCTTGTTGTAGACCTTCCTGATCTTGGCAACAGTAAGCGTGGAAACTGACAGTGCATAGAGGCTGAAGGACACCTTCTCCTCTGCTACCAAGGACACAGGTGAAGGCAGGCCAGCCTCCCCCTTTGAGTCCTTACCTTTGGGTAGAGACAGAATGGGTAAGTAAGTGTGAAGACACTGTGCTATAGCCAGCTGCAGACCTCCAGCAAATTAATATTAAATAACCTTTATCGTCATTATACAAATGTAATACTTTAATTTCTGTAATTCCCCGAGTGGGAAGCTACAGAATACAAAATGTAGTCCTACAATTCAGTAGCACCATATTTAAGAAGTACATGAAATAAACAAAATGGAAACAATAAAAATTCAGATAAACAGTGTAGCATTGCTGAGCAATAATATCTCACCATGCGAAATACTAATATACACTTCATTTCTGAAGGATTGACTAAGATTGTTTACCTACATTAAACTTTGAAGAAAAAAGCTTGAAAAATAGAAAATACTTGGTGATGATTTAAGGTGATCAAAGCTTCAAATGTATGTTCATGCATGCACACTCACAGGGCAGGTAGATGGCCTGGAAGCTGCCCACATAGTTGGGGCCCAGCTCATAGATGGCAGAGATGCTTGTGGCTGGCAGCACCTCCTCCAGGAGGTGAGTTGGTCCAAGGCGCCAGGTCAATGTGGACAGCTGGCGTTGTGCAGGTGGTGTGCCAACATAGCCGTACACCCCGCTGGCCACAGGGGTGTGTCCAGAGCCTGAGCCCCCCGGTGTGCTGTGGATGTAGTGAAGCTGTGGAGGCACAGGCGCACAGAATACAGTGTAAATATACTCATAATTACACCATACAGCCTGGTGATCACTGAATCAGGGTGATGGGTCACCATGGCAGCTCAAACCCCAAACAAGATCCCCTTACATAGGAAAGGTCCTCACCTTGACAGTGTTGACCAGCTGGCCATCGATATAGAGCGTGGCAGAGCCGTTTTTCAGCATGCCTTTGCTCATGACCAACGCCAGGTGGTGCCAGTGTCCCTCGCTGATGAGGTCACTGCAGTGGAAGCGAGTGCAGCACGGCAGAACCTCGAAGAAGGATGGCTCCTCCTTCAAGTTGTCTGCTGGAGGGATTTCAGGTGAACCTCAGAAACGTGCAGCAGTAGGTGTAACAGCTTGTCAGATATTGAGGATCGGAAAATGATCAGCGATAGCAACCAGAGGAGTTAATCGTGGCCTTGACTGAATACAGGGAGACACACATCCCCCTCTGGCTGTGACTATGGTGCAGTCCATGTTGAAGGTGTGGTCATGCACTACAGTCAGGGTTTCACAAATTTTGTGGTGAAAAACACAATCAGCTTAATCCACACTTCTGTAACTCTATAGCCTGAAACAAGAAAAGGCAGGTACACTGACACTGATCACTTCCTTTATAAAATACTACTTTAGAAGGAATAAAATAATTCCTAACTGTGGCACCTATTATTATTATTATTATTAATAATAATAATAATTGGAGTGGTATAAGAGGAGTGCCTACTACAGCTCCGCAGCAGCTCTTCCTTCGTGGAGACAGTCAGTACACGCTCCTTTGGGGACAGTGAGATGGCCAGACACACGTAATGCTCCTCGCTGGAGCCAGTCCTGCGCACCAGCGTCAGCAGGCGGACTAGATGTTCACAGACCGAGCCCCCAAAATGGTCCACGCAGAACCAGCAAGAGTAGCTGAGACCCGATGGAGGTGGGAAAAGTCGCTCCCCTACAGACAGGAAGGAACACTGGCTGAAGGGTGGCAGAGGGGTAACAACAGAAATAATAATTAATAATTAACAGAACAAAGGAAATAAAAGAAAAACAAACGGGGATAAATATAGAGCGTGGCTTGTTAGGGATGCAGAAAAAGGCTGAGGTGTGTTGTGAAAGCAGGAGGGTAATGGGAATATGGATCCACGGTCCTTTATGACCTCCAAAATTGCTGGGTATATAAAAATATTTACAGACTGACCATATCCAATTCCACTGACCACTGGCCCATCGCTGGCAGCCAAGCCGTTCGTGATGTTGGAAGCCAAGTTGAGAGGTGCCACACTGGGAAGGAACAGACACCTGGGGGAAGACATCAGTCAAGACCATTGAGCTACTGGTGTAATGTGCATGGGCAAAAGGAGTGTTGGACTAACTGACTGTACTTGGCAAATCAAGTGTGTGCATCTGACCTTCCCTCTGCTGGTGAAATGCACTTTTGTTTACACTGAGTCGTATGTTGTTTTGAAGAAGAGCATCTGCTAAATAAATGAATGTAAATGAAATGTAATGATGCCACTGCTGAGGCTGCTGTGGTTCCTGAGCTGAACATCACTGTTTTATGTTTATCTGTCACAACTGCTATAGTATTCTTTTCACAGCAGAAGACACTAAAAAAATCCCCTTAAAGAAAAGAACTGACCTCCTAACCAGAAGTAATATAGTCCTGGTCACCATTATTGGCACCCTTTCATCTTCAGAAATAAATGGGAATGTACCAAATTTGTATCATCAGAATATTTTAACTGGAAATCCAGAGTACTTTAACCAAAAAACATTATTGTTCAACTTACATGTAGTAATTTCAAAGAAGAAACAAGAAATATGACATGGACAGTAATAAAGGCACCCCTCTTTAATATTTGGTTGCACAGCCTTTGGCAGTGATTACTGCTTCCAACCTTTTTTTGTAGCCATCTCTAAGCTTCTTGCGCCTGTTAGTTGGAATTTTCTCCTTCTCTTCCTTTGCAATTTGTTCAAGCGCTTGAATGTTTGCAGGATTCCTTTCCCCAATGGCAGATTTCAGATCTTTCGAAAGATTTTCAATGGGATTTAGATCAGAACTCATTGCTGGCCAGTTTAAAACGGTCCATTTTCTCCTTTTCAACCATTCTTCTGTGCTTTTGGATGTGTGTTTTGGGTCTTTATCTTGCTGGAGAACCCATAATCTTCAACTCAAACCTAGTTTTCTTACACTGTGCAGCACATTTCGCTTTAAAATACCTTGTTAATCCTCTGATTTCATAATTCCTGTGATACGGTCAAGGCCTCCAGTACGAGAGGCAGAAAAGCAGTCCCACAACATTATGGATCCTCCACCATGCTTAACTATGGGTAGGGTGTTTTTTTCCTTATAAGCTTCATTTCGCCGTCTATAAACAAATTACTGGTGTGCATTACCAAAAAGCTGTAGTTTGGTTTCTTCTATCCACAGAACATTTTCCCAGAAGGATTGTGGTTTGTCCAGGTACTCTGGCAAAGATCAGTCATTCCTTTTGATGTCTTTTCTTCAGCAGTGGGGTCCTCCTTGGCCTTTGCCCATAAAGCCCTTCTTGGTTTAGCGTGCGGGATATGACACGTGTCGAAATCATGACTCCAGATTCTTCTAGCTCGGTCTTTAGGTCTTTGGATGTTTTACATGGTGTTTTCTCCACAGTTTTCACCAACCTTCGAAGACTTCGCTCATCAATTTTTCGCTTTCCTCCATGACCAGGGAGGTTTTTGACAGTTTCATGCTTAGCAAACTTCTTAATAACATCGCACACTGTTGAAACAGGAATACCAAGGTCTTTGGAGATGGCCTTGTACCATTTAGCAGCCTTGTGTTTCATGATAATAGCATTTCTGATGTTCTTAGAGAGCTCCGTTGTCTTTACCATTGTGAAAAAGGAACAGGGAATAACATGAGGCTTTTTAAAGCACTAAAGTCATCATTCATTGGCTAATTCAAGTCATGTGGGCACAGAATTTATTGCAGGTGTGTCAAATTTCCAATTAATTCCAAATGAGTCAAATGTAATAATTTTTTTTACATTGATTTAAAGGGTGCCAATACCAGTGTCATGGCAATATTTCAGTTCTTCTAGTTTTTACCTCCTATTGTTTATTAAAATTGTTGTTTCATCATTTGCTGTTCTGTACCAAACATGAGTGTCTATAGACCATAGCTGTCCCACTAGATAATTTTTTTCCCAGGAGATATTCTACATGTTGTACTTAAATTTCATGAGTGCCAATAATGGTGACCAGGACTGTATTCTTCATACTGCATCTCTTGGCTAATGGTTCCTATGACACAGACCTTCACAACCTTCCAACATGCATGGACGTCACGAATGCCCCTGGATGTGTCACAGTGTGTATAATCACATTCAGGGAGAATCAGTCATTCACAAAAATTTGGCCATTAAATTTTACTTGGCCAGATGATCTGTTTGTCAGTCAGCAGCCAGAAGACCTACAGATAAACAGACCCAAATCAACCACCTCAGCAGGATTCTTGTTACTGGGAGATAAAGACTGGCCAGTCTTACCCAAACCCTTCTAAGGACATGTCAAACTCCACAAAGGCCGGAGTGACCGATGAGCCACGCTGCCTGATGTTGTGAGGGGTTGTCATGGAGACAAGGCACTTGACTCTGGCTAGAGGCACGGTGCTGTCTTTGGGTGAACGAACCAGGCTCTGGCTAATTCTGTACTGGCTGTTGTCTTCAGTCACAGCAAAGTCGCTGTCAGGACCAAAACCTTCCATGGACATAGTCATGCTGTCTGGAGGAATACAAATTCAAACATTGTAAAAAAAACACACTTCTTACCTCTATAATAGAGGAGAAAAATTACTACGCTCACTGCTTGTATTATGACTGATCGAGTTACAGTTTTATGACCGCACAAGTATTTTGTACTTTATCTTTAACTGCATAATAAAGAACTGAAACAAGCTAAATAAACTCAGTTACACAATGAAATAATCAATCAATACATCTTACTTCCGCTTTCAGCTTCACAAGTGAGAGAGTTTGGTTTGTGGACCCGATACTGCTTTAAGAGCTTCTTATCCCACGCACCACAATTCAGTGGATTCCCCAAGCGCAGGAACTCCCTGAAAAATTTAAATAGAGGTCAGTGTCCCCCACCACCTTCTAGCAAAGAGCTGTGCCACTTTCCTAGCTCCTCGGCACTCACAATGCAGTGCTGCATCATTCATAGGACACGAGCAAGAGTGCACACACACACACCCCAGGGGTTTACCTGAGCACCATGGGAGGGGAAGCCTGAGAAACCAGCCTCTCAAACACTCTCTGAAGCGGTGTGTGCAGGGCGTGCTCCTCATCGCCCAGGGCATGACTGCAGCGCTGCAGCAGCCGCAGATGCAGCCCCGCCTGGCACAGCGTCTGCTGGTTCCGCTCTGACTGTGCCAACTGCAGCAGGATGTTTGCCACAGCTAACTGCAGGCCTACTGCATGCTGAGGGGTGGGGAGAGAAAGGGAGAACCAGAGACACAAAGGCATTCTGAAAAACCATGGGAGAAATGACTCTAAGGTAATTTACAGCAGGTGATTCTCCAAACACCGCTATGCAGGGCAGGTGGCCACTCCCTTAAACAAACAGTCACGTAGTATTTGAATTGTCCGAGGCCAAATCACTCCACATGCAAGCAAAAGGTGGGAGATTCCTGTACCTCAGGCTGCGACTCGCAAGCAACAGATGGCAACAGGTCCAGCATGGCCAAACTTGCCCCAGGGTGAACAACCACCATCTCTGACGGATGCTGCGGAGGGTCTCCTGCCCAGGTCTTTGGCTCTGGGTTAACTCTTCCAGGAAGAGGTGACGTGGGTACAGAGGCTGCGTGGCAGCCAGGTCTACAGAGAAAGAGAAGAGGCGTCGTTGTCCTGGAAACTGAAACATCAGTCTCCAACACCTGCCATCAAATGTACTTTTCAATTCATATGAATGTGTTACACAGAACAGCACATCAGCTGTGAACAATACAGGAGCGACATCCATGGTGATGTTAAAAAACCATTTGTCAAGTTTATCTGAGCTTGTCAAACCCAACTTATTCAAACATAAATTAGTCTTTCTGTTTCATATCTAATCCAAATGTCTCACGAAACACAATTCTGGGCCGATTAACATGTCAGCTAATTCCAAGCAGCGCAAGTTATGACTCGGGGGTCCGAATGCAACTCGGAAAAAGCAGTTTTAGAGCAGATGTCAGCGGATATGTTGGCAGGAGGGAGGTGTAGTGTGAAATATTGGGAGAAGGCACCGGGGGGCAGGGGGCTGCAGACACAGAGTGAGAGCAGGAAAGGGTGGAAGCAGCTCGGCGTGCAGTACCTCTTCCTAGCCAGGGATGGCGTACCCCAGGGGGAGGGAAGCGAGGCCTCGTGTGTCAGGCAGGGAGGCACCTGGTCAGCACGACTGCACCCATACAACAATCGACAGGCGCGCGCACGCACGAGCACACACACACACACACACACACACACACACACCGGAGAGCAGAGCCGGCAACAGCGAGGAGAAGCCCGGGATTAGTCGAGAGGAGGAAAACAGGGTAGGAAGCAGTTACTTGAAGCTTTAAATGTGGAGAGAAGCAGAGGGTTGAGCGATGAATGGCACCTGGAGCCCATGTGTGCTCCTGTCATTCACAAACTCCAGCACATGGCCCAGTCAATGCCTTAGCTGCACTGCATCCACCATCACTGTTCGACAAAGGTGGTCATTCATGACACTTGTGATTTTATTACCAGTAAAGTATAAGATAAAAATTTTATTAAATGCAAATAGATTCTGAGCGCTTAATTCCTGTCACAGGATGCAAGTAAATGTGACTGCAGGTATTTAAATAAGGACTGATAAAAGCATACATAGTATGTCCCAAACTGATAAGCAATATAAAGGCCTCTTACAGTAAATATACTACGTATTCACCCCCCTTGGACTAATTCATGTTTTTTTGTTTTACTGAATCAACCCACAGTGGATTTCATTAGACTTTAATGAACAGACAAATATTGTTTAATTCCAAAGCAAAAACACATTTCTACAAATCAATCTGAATGAATTACAGATACAGTGGCATGCAAAAATTTGGGCACCCCTGGTCAAAATTTCTGTTACTGTGAATAGCTAAGCAAGTAAAAGACCTGATTTCTAAAAGGCATTATGTTAAAGATGACCCATTTCTGTAATATTTTAAGAAAAAATACTTTTTTTATTTCCAGCTTTTACAGTTTCAAAATAACAAAAAAGGAAAAGAGCTCAAAGAAAAAGTTTGGGCACCCTGCACGGTCAGTACTTAGTAACACCCACTTTGGGTAAACAGTAACAGTATTACCCCTTGTAAATAGTAACAGTAACAGTATTACCGCTTGTAAACACTTTTGGTAGCCAGCTAAGAGTCTTTCAATTCTTATTTGGGGAATTTTCACCCATTATTCCTTGCAAAAGGCTTCTAGTTCTGTAAGATACTTGAGCTTGCACTACTCTTTTGCATGCACTACTCTTTTGAAGTCTATCCACAGATTTTGGATGATTTTTAGGTCGGGAGACTGTGAGGGCCATGCCAAAACCTTTAGCGTGTGCCTCTTGAGGAAATCCATTGGGGATTTTCAAGTGTTTTTCAGATCATTATCCTGTTATAGAAGCCATCCTCTTTCCATCTTCCGGTTTTTTACACACGGTGATGTTTGCTTCCAGAATTTGCTGATATTTAATTGAATCCATTCTCCCTTCTACTAGAGAAATGTTCCCCGTGCCGCTGGCTGCAACACAAACCTTCAAAGCATGATCTATTCACCCCGTGCTTTAAAGTCGGAGAGGTGTTCTTTTCATGGCATTCTGTGCCCTTTTTGCTCCAAACACACCTTTGCACATTGCAGCCAAAAAGTTCTATTCTGACTTCATCGGTCCGTAGGACTTGTTTCCAAAATGCATCAGGCTTGTTTAGATGCTCATTTGCAAACTTCTTCTGATGACTCTTCCATGAAGATCATATTTGTACAGGTGTCACTACACAGTAGAACGGTGCACCACCACTGCAGAATCTGCTAAATCTCCCAAAGGTCTTTTGCGGTCAAATGGGGCATTTCATTCACCTTTCTGCAATCTTACAAGCAGTTCTCTTTGAAAGCTTTCTGGGTCTTCCAGACCTTGACTTGACCTCCACCGTTCCTGTTTACTGCCATTTCTTAATTTTATTACAAACTGAGGAATGGATGCCTGAAAACACTTTTATATCTTCTTATAGCCTTCTCCTGCTTTTTGGGCATCAGTTCTTTTAATTTTCAGAGTGCTAGCAGTGGCTTAGAGGAGCACATGGCTGCCGATTGTTGGGACAAAGTTTGAGGATTCCAAGTATTTATAAAGCTTTGAAATTTGCATCACCTTGCGTTTCCTAATAATGACTGTGAACAAACCATGGCCACAATGAACTTATTAAGGTCTGAGACCTTAGCAAAAGTTATCTGAGACCTCAAATCTCACAAACTTTTGCATGGTGTTCCTTTCATATTTTTTACACTCTAAAATTGTACAAAATGACAATAACACATCAGTTTTGCTTAAAATGCTGAAAAGAATGATTCATCTTTAACTTTATGCCTTTTGGAGATCAGTTCATCTTCTACTCACTTAACTATTCACCGTAACAGGAATTTTGACCACGAGTGTCCAAACTTTTGCATGCCACTGTATAAAACATAAAATAACTTCTTGCAGATAAATCCAGTTAGCAAAACCACTCAGGTTCTGACTGTGGCCAAGGGCATAATCAGTCCAAGGGCAGATAAAAGCTTTTTATTGGACTGTATATATAGAATTCTTACTATGAAATAACCGTATTCAAGGGTTATGGTTATCTTCAGCTAAAAGTAAAAATAGGACAATAACAATACAGTAAGAACTAGAAATGCATACACACATTTAGACAAAGCACACATCTTTAGACAGGAAAGGGTGGTAGATTCATACCCAGTTTTCTCACATGGTTCAATTCATGTTCGCTACATTTTCACAAACGTACAGTAATACCCTAGAAATATTCATTCAAAGTGGAAAAGAAAATAAAAATTACCATTCAAAAGTGAGCTCAGTCTTACCTGTCAAAGGAGTCAGTGGCCATCCTGTACAGGTATATGAAGAGCTGGCTGCAGTGTTGGAGAGCAAGATCCGTGCCGTGCACAGGAAGGACATCGCTTTCCAGCATGTTCTGAAAGGGCTGGGCGTTGGAAAGGGACACGCTGGGACCCACTGCCCTCACAGACTCTGAGAAGCAGCCTAGGAGCCGCATGGCTTCTGCCAGTTTCTCATAGCGGACCTCTGTGTGGAAGTAGTGCGAGCTGGCGGGTTCGTAGCGCATGGCGGCTGCCAGCGTGAAGAAGGCTGTCTGCAGCAGCTCCAGCACCTGGCTCTGGCTCACATTCTCCCAACAGGCTTTTGGGTGAGGGGCAAGGGACCCCTCCATGGCTGCCAGGAGGGATGTGATGTAGACAAAGCCACCGACCCTGCGGAAGACCATTCGAGTCCGGTGGCTCTCTCTCAGGACCACCAAGAGAGCCTGTAGGGGCGAAGGAGAGCAGAAAGGTGGCACTGAGGGAGCTGTGAAATGGCTGTAAGGACCACTAAGAGCCAGCATGTTCTATCCCAGCAGAGGTGTGGAGAAGCTGCTCTCACCTCAAGGATGTGGGTTTTGAGCTCTAGCTCAGTGACAGGGGCCGAGTGCATGAGACCCAGCAGAGTGCCCATGTCATCCTCACCGCTGGGGGAGAGCACTAGCTGCTGGATGATGGAGAGCGTGTGTCTACGACACTGCGGATACTTCACGATGTTGTGGACGCACCTGGCTCCGCCAAACTCCCGGAAGAGACCTGAGACACATGTGAGCGATGAATGTCAAACCATGCACCTCAGTGCCCAAAGGGAGCAGCATCGCTTGAAATTAAAATAGATCATATAAAATAGCAAAAGAGAGTAAATGTGTTTCTACCAATCGGTAAACACATGATGTTGTTGTGCACAAGACCCTGATAAGCCCTAGCTCTACGTGCAGAATTTGAGGAAAACGAAACAAAAAATAAAATATATAACCCCTTATACTATTAATTACTATATTTTACTTTAAAATATTTGTTCCTCATTCATTTCACATAACACTTTTCAGTATTCCAATTTATGTATTTCAGCTGCACTTTCTTCACTGTAAACTGCAGTTACACTCCTAGAAAAAGTGGTGTGAGTACAACTCATGCAAACAGAGTAGGAGAGCAGCCAGACAAAATCAGCTCACTTCTACAGCGTTTACAGTCAACCGAGCCGTGTTCCCAAGTGTTGATCAGTACCAGGATGGAAAATATTGGAAATGTTTGTTGGATCAATCAGTCACCAATCTGTACTGAACAGCAGTTTCATGTAGGGAATGTGTTTTTTTCAATAACTTATAAATAGTTTTCATTTTAATTAGATTAAAAAAATTAGATTTTTAAAAAATTTATTATATCTACGTCTAAGGTTTTTACAGCATATAATTTATTAATAAAACAACGGATGTCTGTATTACTGAGTGTTTTATTAATAGTGGCATGTTAGAAAAAATTTGCTGTGGATTTACAAAACAAAACCGTTATGGTCAGCTCAGCTGCAAACAAAGTCCCAGTTGTGTTTGAAAGCTGAAAAACCAGTACACAGAACATCTGTATACCTTTATCTTAAGAAACTAGGGAACTGCACTGTAAACCACCAGAATGTAAAAGAATTCCACCACAAAAGCATATCAATGTATAGAGGCCTCCAGAAGAGACACCACACATGTCAGTCTGCTGCTGCTGCACTGCTTAGAGAGAATCAGGGAGGAGCAGAAAGAGGAGCTCTTCACCACAGAACATCAAACATCCTGCTGAGTGCTGTGGGAGCTGGAGGACTCGCTGCAACAGCGTAAAGGCAGTTATTGTATCCCACGGATCCCTGGAGCTGTGCCGCCGTTTGACTTCTTTCCCCAAAGGGAAAGTGGTCCTGCCAGTGTGGCAGCTGTCCAACACAAAGTATGGGAGGGAGAACATAAAGAGCAGTCAAACTGCTTTTGGTCACCGTTCCAATACTGGAACTGCATGGCAGAGGTGACTATTGGCAGGACCTCATTCATCCTGTGAAGAAATATGCATTCAAAGACCTTCACAATACAAAAGACAACTCTAAAAATTCCCAGCAGAGAATCCTTTGAACTCAGATGTGAGTACTGAAAAACTGGGACTTTCGGGGTTTGTTTAAATCGTGCTTCCAGCATGAGTGAAAAGGTGCAGAAGACCACCAGACACGAAAATGTGAGAAGGATGAGACACCCACCTGCATTGGTGTTGGATCCCTGTAGAAGCACAGCAAGGGTTTCCATCACCAGGAAGGCCAACTCCTTTTGCTCTTCTGACCCATGGCTGCTCTTCAAGTCAACTGAAAAAGAAAACCAATTAAAGAGCTACAGAGTGGGTCGATCAGCCTTCACACAGTCATGTCGGGTCAGTTTTAGGAATAATACAAAGCTGAAGACTTTTAGACTTGTAGGGATACATGGCAATATCAAGACCATATCAGTATCAGCCTTTTCGCCACAGTTGGGCCAATGCTTACATTTGCCCAACTATTCAAACCGATATTTGCACTTAGAGCGCAAAAACATTTGTGGTGGGAGAGTTTTTCAAAGTGTCACATAAAATATGGAATTTTTAACTAAAGCAAACTTAATCAGCTTACCTCTCAGGCGTAATTTGCACTTACCCTGCTCACCGTGGCCTTGCATAGGCTCTTTCATGAAGGCAGTGTACTTGTGTAGCAGGTTGACCATGACCTCCAAGAGGCCAACCTCACGGTAGACGTCACTGAAGACTGGGTGATGCTGGCTGAACCTCAGCAGGGTGCGCATGGTTGTGATGCTGCACTGATAGGAGCTGCAGGCCTTGAGCATGACACTCAGAGCAAACAGCTCCTTGCATGGAACATAGTTGAGGTTGAAAACCACAGACTCCAGCAGTTCAAAGTACTTGGCTTGAAGTTCTGGTAGTCTGGAGATCTTCTCGCTGATCACAGACATTGTGTGCTGAGCTTCAAGGATGAAGTAGTTGGCATCGTCCGCCATGTAAATGTTGGCTATGGCATGCAGAATGGTATGGGCAAGGTGGCTGGTTTTGGCCTTCAGGAAGACATTCTGAAGAACAGAAAAGGCTTGGATGTTCCTCACTGTGTGACCTAGGAAAAACAAAGCACACAGCTGTCAAAAACAGAAGCTACAAAATGCTTGCACTTTGGTCACATTGGTGTACCCACACTGCTCAATTATAGCAAATTCTCATTTTCATAGTAAAATGAGTTATGGTTGTTGTTAAGCTGATGCCTTTCTCCAGTGCCGCTACTGACACTGACTAAACTGTTAACTGTATACAGCTTGGTAAGTTTTACTGGAGCAATTCATGTCCTGCAGCAGGAGCAGGACAAACTTGGATCAAGTAAGGCAGCAGTTCTAAGTACTGTGCTGACTGGAAAAAAAATGTAAGGATTTGCCGCTATCACATGTTAAAAACACACAAAAGAAAGCAAGAAAAAAATCAGTGTAGCAATGTATACATTTAAAGTCTTTTGAAATCTATTCTCAGCTCAGTGTTTTTGTTTGTTTTTTGTTTGTTCTTCATGCCTGGCTTTGTTTTCCAAGTTTCAGATTTGAAATTCAGCATAGTGAGAAATACTCACCCTAAGAAAGGTTTTTGCATGGTCATGTTCATTAAACTCCAAAAATTTATTATTCTGAACATTTTAAATTTGATCTCTGACAAGGCTTGGAGAAGTGGGAACAGTGATGTCACATGCTGTCAAGTAGTAACATGAAACACCACACAAATAAAAAAAAAACACTGATAGATTTTCTCTCCACACACACACACACACACACACACACACACACACACACAAAAATACAATGGTGGACACCTTATTACTATATGCATTGACTTTTCTGCATTTATTGGCTTTTTTGTACATCTACGATGCACTACATTAAACATATTAGACAGATCAAGACAGGTACTATTTTGCTTTTTGCTACCATAACAAAAAATGGAAAGCAACTGTTTTTACTGTATGTAAAATTCAGAGGAACCAACCTACTCCGGAGGGCTGCGGCACCACAAACCCAGGCAGGAGGAAAGGCGCAGCAGTGGTCAATCCAGACATCTTCAGCTCACCCGCTCCATAGGTGGTCAGGGAAGTCACCAGGTTGACCAGGTCATTCAAAGCATCTGTGGAATCATTCTGCTCTAACCTGGAATGCACAGGCGAACCCCTAATGTGCAGTATATAAGCTTAAAGGAAGCACAAGCTTCTGAGAGAAACATTAATATAATTAAAATTCTATGTTAAAAACATGGTTATCCACCTAATATTAACATATATTGTATTAGTGTCTAAGGAAATTGGAATAAAGGAGCCCAAAGCTAAATATACACCAATATACAATATTTGCCGACCCCTTTATTAGGCACACGTGGCTGTTTACACATGCAGATCACCCTGCACAGCGCCACTGCAAACAGTGAACCAATATTTAAAGCATGCAGACATCTGGAGGTCCGATTATTGTGTGAATGGACTGTACTTTACTACAACAGACTGTACTGTACAAGCTCTCACATCAAAAGAGCGTCTTGATGTGAAGTGCGATCTTAACAGAATAAATGTGCCATCAGAAATGTGCAGAAAGAGCAAGGCTGACCAGCCACCATGGACAAAGGGCTCCAGTGCAGAATCCACAGTGTCACAGAGTGAAAAGAGGATCCTACTGGGTGTACCTATTAAAGTGACCAGTGAATGCATCAATGTCTGAAGAATGCCAAGTTCCCGCAGCGGACCGTACCTGAGCATCAGATCACAGAGAAAAGAGTACCCTTGGCAAACCCGGAAGTCATCCAGGAGGGTTTGAGATACGGCACTGGAGTCCTTCAGGAAGCAGCACAAGCCGGCGAACATCTCCACAGTCTCTGGCAGCGACAGGTCATCCGACTGCTGCATGTTCTGAATGCACGTGGCCAAGCATTCTTTCTCTGAGTAAGTTTCACAATATATCATCTGTTATTTATCAGGTTTTTGCTTTCATATAGATGACCTTTGGATTTAACACACACTCAGCAACATTAGACACCCCGCTTCAGCTCAACATATCAAGCATATTCTGACATACATTTTTTTTTATCTATAATGACCATTTTATAAAAAGATTTATAAATATTTATATGACATTAGGCCATCAATACCATGGGATTTTGAATTGAATTGCATTTCAATTGGGATTTCAGTTTTCTTTTGTATAATACTGTTCCCAACATGGCACCTTAGGGTGCCTGACAAGAGAAAAACAGGACTATAGAAGCATAAAGACGGGCAGCTATTGGAGGAAAACCTGAGGCAGTTAAAATAAAAAAAAACATGGAGCGGTCCAAATCGAGTTACCTGTCCATCACGGCTAACACTGGGCTAACAAAAAAATGCACAGTGCCATACAGCATCTCTCTACTGTCAGTGATTTAGGACCATTATATACGCTGCGATGGCACATTTCTGAAAATTTACAGTTGGACAGTAAATATTCAACTAAAAAATCTTAAATGGCAGCCAGGGAACAGAGGTCGGATCTACGGGCCCAAGTCACCAGATCACACACACCGTGGATGTACTTGATGACGCTGGAGCTGAGACCGTGGCGGGAAATGGTCGCAAGCACCTCCCGGGCACTCCTCCGCCAGGGCAGGTTATGGGGCGGACACCAGGAGGTGATGGCACTGAAGAGCAGCTGGAGGTCGTCTTTCTGGGCCAGCTCTTCGGCGGGGGAGGCGAAACTGCACAGCTTGATGAGGATCTGCCAGAAGGACAGGCTGTGAAGCCCACACCTTGCAACTGACTAAACAGCCCAGCCAACAGTGAGCAAGCAGCATGCCTGTTTCCAAGAAAGCCATTCGCCTGCTCAAGCCCATGCTGACTAACAGAGATTATGTTGGACTCCATCGGTCCAAAAACTGTCCATATAAATAGATTCCAATCTGGCAAAAAAGCCTTTGCAAGCTTGGCAAGCATGAGGCCACGTCAAACTACTTGTGCGTGTGTGGTATCGTGCAGTGCTGTGCTGGTAAAGCGTGTTTCCCTCCAGTGAAATATGATCCTCCCTCCTCTCTCCCCCCACCAGCATATTGCACTCAGGATGTTTGATAAGGTGCACCGGGCTTTTGGAAATGCTCTGGCTTCCTGACGTTTTACAAATATAATGCCTGTGGAAAGTTTGAGTACACCTGAGCAACATGAGTAACAACAGTATGGGACAGACTGGACAGAAGAGTGAATGCAAAGCAGTGCAATTGTTCTACATACGGATGAACTGACACAACGCGGTGGCTCCATTTCAGCTTAAACTTGTTAATCGGAGGCCACGTGAATAAATGAACTACTTAAACATTTGACTTGTAATGTACAGGTAGTCCTCAGCGTACAACACATGCGGCTTACAACAACCCAAACTGTTGGACGGCTGTCACGTTAACCCTAAACAAACCCCTCGGCCCTATGTGTGCCTGGGAATCAAACCCAGTCATAACCTCCAGCGAGGAGCGCTCCATCTGCTGTACAATAACGTCGGCTGGCCGCACTGCTGTGAAGAAGCCTTATTTATTAACTTGGTCAAATCAGACATCTATCAGCAATAGCATTTGACTTTTAAAAAATGTGGATTTATTTGCAGAACTTTTTTTTGCGATTCCATTCCAAGTTACTCTCATTTACAGTGCAGAGAAGTGGAGAACTGAGTGTTGTGGTAATGCTGAAAAGAAAGCAAAATAAAATGGGTTTAGGAACGAAGGTGGAAATAAAAGTACAGCATAAAAATGTAACCGCATTCTATGTTTATGTGAGTGCTGCTCTATATCATTGTGATTTTAAGAGCAGCCTGGTAGTACTCCCAGCTCCCAGCAACTGAGGGGAGGGGATTTGCGACCTGCGAAAAAGTTGACATGCGACAAGGTTACCGAAACGGAACCCGATTGTAAGCTGAGGAGCACCTGTGCGTGAAAAGTCTTTGGGGAGACAGAAGGCAGAACCCCTACAGCAGTTCCGCTCGCACTTCAGCATCCCCGACTCACCTGCACAAAGACCTCCTGCAGCAGGGCACGACGCTCCGCCTGGGGCCCGTCCGCTTCCTCGGGTAAGGGTGGCAAGTCGAAGAACAGGTACAGACATTTGACCAGCGTGGAAGGCACCGACATAGCCGTCATGCAGTCCACCGTTTTCTGAAAAATGATCACCATTCGTGAGCCATGCTTTTCAAAAGGTCAATCGAGTTTTCATGGCTTCTGAAAGCAGGCCCGCGCGTACTGGCATTCTCAGTCCTGCCATCAGCAATATTGATTTGGTAATTTTGCACTTCTCGCAGCCCACACGTAATACGGCGTGCGATGTTCCTCTGACAGAGTCAGATCCACACGAGCCCGCTGTACACCATGTCAGACCGACTCATCGCACATCGCAGGTCAGCGGCATGGAAGCAGACGCAGCTCAGTGACAACTCATGCGCACGAACCGCACCTCTCACATCACTCGCACTGTGCCTGCATCAGTTTCAGATCAACTGCAAGTGATATTTTTATCACTCCCACTAGGCCAAACAAACAGCATGCAAACAATAGAAAGAGACTGCACGCAAACATTAAAAAACTGAAGCCACATACATGTTTACCTCTAGTGACGCAATAGAAGGAAAGCACATTTTATACTGCATTTAGCTGTATAAAAATGTTAGAAAGTCTATTATTCTGTATTAGTAGTTAGGTACATATGATTTGGTGCACTATAATATCACACAGGAAAGATGATCCTCGTGAAACCTTAAAATATTATTTATGATTATTTATTATTTATTCACTGAGCTGATGCAATGCAATGCATGGTAGGATCCTACATCACAAATGAATGCACAGTGCAAATGCATTGCTTTTCTACTGCGGCAAAAGCCTTCTCCTGAGAGCGAGCTCACACCTGGGTTTTTGAGTGGCTCAGGTGACCCTTAAATCCCTCCTGCACAGAACAGCGTCACAGCTACAGCCCCGGTCTTACTGTGCATGCCTGACTTCTGGTTACAACTAAAAGGACTCCCCTTTTCATGAAGGGGCAGTTACCACAAAAAACCAAATATATATGAGTGTGTATATAATGTACACACACACACACACACACACACACACCACACACATACAGTATATATCTTATATAACAGCCCTTATATTTTTGCTAGCCAAATACTTCAAACACAAATTTAAAAATGTAATCCTTTCTTACACAGGAAGTCAAACCAAATAAAAATAAAATCCTAAACTTTTAACCGTGCTTCGGCTCATATCTTCAAATTTGCAATGAACAGTCTTGATTTATTTATTTCAGCCTCCCAAAATATTATTCCTTTCCTTGACGCAATCCCAGCAGCAGTGCCGCTATGTTTGATTCTGTTTTGTACATGTTGTGAAGTTCGTAATCGTTGGCATTGTTAATAAAGTTAAAAAACGTCAGGACCGTAGCTGCCAAGTGTTTTAGTCTCAAGATTGGGTCTCTGCACAGATGTCAGCAGTACAAGAAGGCAGGGGGTTGGAAATGCAAAAATACAAAAAGTACAGTATATACAGAGCTAGTCTGATTCTAAAGTGTATTTTACTTCACCATACATTTTTAAACAAAGAATTTCTGCCCTACTTTCAGATTTGCTGCACTGGGACTTGTGAGCCTGCAGAATAAAACCGAGCGAAGCGACTAATTGGCTGGATTCTGCTGAAGGGCCGTGGCTGGGCCCTCTGTGGCGTTTGGGAAACACAGGCCGGCAGGGGACTGTAAATGGAAGGGGGGGCACAACACAGCAGTCTGAGTGACTTATCGGAGCCAGACACTCGGACCGACTCCGAGCAGAATAACAGTTGAATGCGTTCAAATGAGCTCTGAGAGAAAGGAAATAAATGGCACCAAAGAGTCCTCAAAGGACACCAACGCTGCTGCTGCCTGGAGCCTAGACAGGAACCCAGACAGAGGGAACACACCGGGATCCGCACACTGACCACAGCTCTCCTTCGGCCGCTGCTCAATTCAAACGGTTTCAAAATTATTTGTTTGCTTGGCGGAAGCTCCACTGACACATTAAAGGGTCCACAGCACTTTTATTTTAAATAAAATAAAAGCAGCAGATGACCAAGTTCCCTCTACATGCACCATCCTCATGTACACTTGCGGTTCGGCAGAAAACACAAACTATACAAACTATATTCCACAAAGAATACATGCACAAATAATTAAGACTAGAGTCAGTTCAGGTTTTAATTATGCCTTCTTTCGGGTAATTTTTTGCTTCTTTTGGGAGGGAGCTTTGCAGTATCTGTGTTAATCGTGAGCGCGTTATTGAGTATTTTAGGTAACTGTTATGACATTACAGGTGCTCTGGCACAAGCAGCATTTTTATGACACAAATTACCATGATGCCATGTGGAGTTTACATATTCTCCCTGTGACTGTGCAAGTCCCCTCTGCATGCTCCTGTTAGCTCCCACAGTCCAAAGACAAGTGTTTTGAGTCAATTGGTCACTCCTAAGTGTGTGTGTGTGTGTGTGTGTGTGTGTGTGTGTGTGTGTGTTCACCCTGTGATGGACTGCTGCCCCATCCAGTGTACCCTTCCTAGCCTTGTGCAGTGATTCCAGGATGGGCTCCAGTCTGCTGCAACCCTGACCAGAACGAAGCAGTTAAGGAAAGTGTGTGTGAGTGACTGAATAAATTACCATAGTGCAGTGCTTCACAGGAACACGACTATCATGTTATAGCAGAACTAACTCTATTTTTACTCAGATGCAAGTTCAAATGCAAATTATTTGCACAGAAACACAATTGCTTTGACCAAGACTAAACCTCACGGACCTGACCGGATGAGGCCAGCAGGTCGATGGTGGTGAGCAGCATCCATCCTCGACTGGCCTCCTCACTGTGTTCCACCTCCAGGAAGTATGCGATCGCCCGGCTGGCCTCTTCTGCAGGAGCCAAACACGCACATCAGCACTGTGCCCCACCATGCTGAGGTATATCGCTGTCTTTTATTTGTACATTTCAACATCTTATGACATCTATACTCACTTTGCCTGTAATTCCCTCCAACCCCCAGGTAAACTGTACATAGAAATTACACAACAATAACTTCATATTTTGATACTTTAAAGCCAATAGACAGACTTTTACGTAGTTGCCGCTGTGATTTAAATGTAATAAATACTGTGAAGGGTGTTTTAGTGAGTGAGGACACAGCAGCTGTGACTTTAAGAAAGAATGTAGGTTATTTTGAGACTTAAATTTTTTACAAATTTTTATTTACAAAGTGAAAACAAACAAAAAGCAACAAGGACCTTAAAATTGGTAACAAAATCCTTAAAGTAAAGAGCAAGGGAAAATGGATTAGTGTGAACTTGTAACTGTACATATCAAACACAGACTTTTAGGCCACATTTCACTCACTCTTTTTAAAATGACAGTTTTTAGATCATTATTAATGGAAACAAATGAATGTATTATTACTGTTATTATCAGCATCAGCACTGCAGTTTATTGTTTATTGGAAAGAAGAAAACAAAAAAGAAACAAGCAACAAGTAAGTGTGTTCCTTTATTTCCTTACGACTAAAGTTAAGTTTCTGTGTAAGGCATTCATTGCCCAGTGACTCTAAAGATTTAAGAATTAAAAAGCAGATTTAGTCATTTTCACAAACACTTAGTTGTTCCAAGTTTAAGATAATCCGTTAAAAGTCACGGTGAGATCTTATTTTTAGATTTCCCTTGTACAAATACAACCCCAAATCAGAAAAAGTTGAAAACTTTTTTTGGAATGTGTTGCAGGCCTGAAATGCAGGAATGGATGTATATTAACAAATGAAATGTTAGTTGACCAGACAGAACATGAAATATCTGGGGTTCATACTGTCTGCAATGAAATAAAAGTCAAAGTAAATGTAAGAATCATTGCATTTTTTATTTGCATTTTCCATACTGTCCCAACCTTTTCTGATTTGGGGTTGTATATGCTTTTCTTGCTAATAGTACTGGCGTGACATTTTTAAGTAATGGACGTAAAACTCATGTCCCCATCTAAGTGGTAATACGAGAATGGTGGAAGTCCGCAATTCAGGAAAGTCGATATTTCATGAACCACCACTTTCCAGAGCTGGAAAAACATGTTTTGTGGAGTTAAATGTGCTCTGTGGATCATTTTAAATTATGTAAGTTGTATTTTAGCATTCTTGGTCATAGAATGTATACTTTTACAAAGCTCGATCCAAACCGTGCATACTGATAGACCTACTCCTCATTTTCTGCCAGTGCTGTCAAATGTAGGATTTGATACATTTTGGAGTGAAGTCTGTTTGCACACCTACCTGCTTTAAACTTTCAGTTAATGGTGGACTGAGAGAGTTCTTCTGAATGGGGAGGATAGATTTTATGGCATTTTTCAACTGGAGAGGCTGCAGATAATGTGATGTACTGGTGCTGCACATCTGTATTAAGCCTTTGAAGCTCAAAAAGTTATCCTTGAAATTACAGAATTCTGACAATAAACGCCAGTGTTTGTGGTGGTGCATACAAGACGCGGTCATTCGCCGCAGCCTCTACAGAACACCTGAGAACAACCTTTTGATGCCGTGTCTGTACCCTGCTGGGTGCCTGTGTGGATGTGTCAATTAATCCCCTTGGGTCATTGGCAGAAATGCGGGATGAAGCCGTTTGTCTGTCACTGAAAAGAACTGACAAGGGGAAACAAGAATGAAGCAGCCGTTTGACTCTGATGCTTTTCACGTTTACCTCAGTAGAACTCCAAACAGAAAAATTCCAAACTGTGTTCATCTGATCTGCAGCTGATTTTCATCCAATTGTGGAAAAATCGCTACCGTTGCCATATAGACATGAGAAAATCCTGGGGTGGGGGGGAGTAAAATGCAGTAAATGAAGGGAAATTCTCCCTAAGCCCTACCCGTGGACTTGTTAGATGCTCTCCTTCGGATCTCAGCCACAATTAGGCGTGAAACCTGCGAAGTGAACTGCAGGAGATCGGGGAAGCCCTCCGTCACCGACATGGGAGGACTGTCTCCAAACACCTAAGGAAGGAATAAAGTGGTCAATCCTTGGCTGAGATCACCAAAGACCACCCCACTCAAAGATTTAACAGTTGCCTTAAGTGCTGGTTCAAAACTACAAATATGCGCCAGCAACCAGATGCCTGACATGAAAAAGAGCTTCTGGTTTTACCACAAAATAGAAAAACACCCCCGAGCCCCCACGCTCACTCGGATGAAGACAGGCAGCATCATATAGAGCTTCTCCTCCTGTTCTTTCTGGGTCATGTGACGTGCGGGGTGGCACAGCTCGGAAGAGAGTCTGCACAGGTGCATCAGGCCCAGTGCGTTGTCCTGGGGGCTGCTCTCCTCCTGCTTCGGCTGGCCCATGATCCTTTTCACCACGTTCATGTTGTGTTGCATCTTCAGGGCAAGGCCAACCCTGAGAATCTCACAGAGAAGAGTAGATAGAACTGCAGATTACTTTCATGGAAAAGAATGAACTCGACTTATCTAGTCAGATGCTGTGTAGCTGTATTTTCAGTAATGCATGAGACTGGATCCTCCTGACTGATCAAGACCAGCATAAGGAGGTGGTGGTGACCACTGATATTTGAGCCCTAGAGGTTTATTTTTATCCCAAATCCTTATTAGTTTCTTTTTTTCTTCTCCTCAACTGCCACATGAAATTACTTACTGCTTTAGTTGGACAACAAAATCTCTCAGTTGGTTGCTATCTTGCAATCTTGCAAGAACATTTTGGCTCTTATATCCACTTGGGTAAAGGCATCAGGTAAATAAACAAAAAAAAAAACAAACAAACAATCTGTTAGAATATAAATTCAGAAAGGTTTATGAATTAGTCTGCTGCAGTTTTAAATTTGCGTGCATGAACATTTCCTTTAATAGCTCAGTCCATATGGGATTAAGTAAACAGAAGTGGTTGGGAGAGTTACTAGATGCTTGGGTTCCTGCACAGAAGCCACTGTGAGACCAAAATGTTCAGGCAATCTTGCCCACATCTCGGGTCCGGTGTCTCTTCGAGGGTCCGCCTGCTTGCAACCCATTATTTTCACTTCACGGAATTAGAAAAGTGCTTCTTTTCAGCATGAATGTAGCACTAAAAGCAGCCGGTGTTTAGTTGTCAGGTCCAACACTCGTGAATGAACTTTTTCAGGTTTCTGTTCAGGACTCCCTCAACTCTGCTGAATTGGCCAGCACACAAAAGCTCTAAAAGAGAATGAAAAACTTCTGTGTAAAGTTTTTTCTTCTGTTAATATGGCCAAAAATAAGTACATTTGCTACAATAAGCAAGTAGCAAATAAGACGTCAATAATACTTAAGTTTTAACATTCGTGATACATGAATGTACATAATTTTTAAGAACCACAAACAACATCTTCTGCCAATGTAAATGACGACTGCATCATTATTTAGGAAATGGAAAACAAACACACTGCAACATCACTGAAACTTAGAAGTTCACTCTGCAGAATGCGCAGCCCTTGGTGAACCTCAACAGACTGCTGACCTGCATTGTATACTGCAAATAAGAACACCGTTTTCAATACGTACATACTGTATGCATCTCAGTACAGGCTAACTCGAGGGTGACACACTGTCCTGCAATTTTTTTGTGCGAAATTCATCCCGTTCCTTCCCATCCCAAAAGTGCTCTGCTGGGTTAAGATCTGGAGACAGTGCAGATCCCTGGAGAAAATCCACATTCATATTTTTGGTGACAGCATATTCTGAGACATTGCCCCCTGCCCTGGTGGATGCATTCGTGCAAAATGTGGTAGATAGCGGCCATGAACCCATACACCTGCTCAGCGTGTGTGTGTGAATTTTGTCCCACTCTAAAATTGAGGAGTTACACCATCATCATCAGCTTGGACCGCTGACACCATGCAGGATGGATCCTTGGACACTAAGTTCTAATGTAAGCATCATCGTGTTACAGCAGAAACTGTGAAAGATCAAAACACATTTGCACCCGATGTCTTCTAGGTTTGGTGATGAGGGGACTGTGGAAGAATTATTTTGCCATTCTGAGCCGACAGGAGTGGAACCCGGTTTGGTCTTCTGCTGGTGCAGCCCAACCTGCTGTACCAAACTGTTATTTTCTTACCGTCATGGCCCTGAGCCGCTCTTGAACTCCAACACCGCACCTGATCGCCATCAGCACAACACGTACATAAGGAGCACCTGCACAGGCCCAACCTGCAGAGCCTCAAAAGAGAGTTCACACTCCCTCGCGACCAAGTCGAACCACACCCAGCAGTCTAACCTCGCCTCTGCGTCCAAGCGTCCCTGAGCTCCGCTCCTGTACAACCCAACTTCCCCTTCATCCCTGTGTCTCATTGTGTCTTGCTGTTTACCCTGTTTTTTTGTGTACTGCTCCATTCTTTGTGAGCTTTTCACAGTGTAACTGCATTAAAGTCCCAAAAGGGTTCTGCTTCTGAGATGCTGGAACTGTTCCCATGTTCACAGTTAGACCACACATCCTGCCCATCCGAAAATTCAGTCAAACGGTAACAACTGCACCTCTCGACCATGTTTAATGTCCTGAGTCATAGTCAAGTGACTCACTGTGATCGGGAGCAAACTGTGGGTGTAAATAGACAGATTCACCAAATAAAATGGCCGGTGAGCATATATTTTGTGACTGTCAATCCAGAGAAGTAGGCCTGCATTAAACAAACAATGTCAGTGTCATAAGACTACTGAACAAATGAGTGACTCACATGCGGAGCAGCACACAGCCACCAAAGGGAGGCATCCTGCAGCACTTTGAGGGAAAATGTCAACCCAACAACTGAAGGAGTTGAGCTAAAAATATCTTTGCTCCCTTCCATGGATGCCGAGTCACTATTCCAGCTCCTTCATTTTATCTCGGGGCCAGAAGAGTACCAGCACAATCATTTCAAGTGCTGTTAACAAAATGCAAAACACTGCCAAGAAATCCATGAATCTCCGCCCGAAGCCAAGAAAATTGTTTACTGAGGCAAATGTAACTTACACACTCCAGCATCACTTTTCGTGCCATTTGTCAGTTTCATGGCGACAAGAGCGCCGCACACCTCCACCTGTGACAGCACGCCCACCCTGCCTATGCGGGCCCGGAACCAAGAGCCCCTGGTTTTCACTCTTGGCCTCGATGTGGTGGCACAAACTTCTTTTCTCCTTCAGGCCACTCGCAAGCCCCTTCTTCCCAGCCCACTTGCTAAGTTATTCTGCCACCATCCGCCACTCTTAAGTGCATCTTTGCTGCATGAACAATGCTTCTGTGGGCAACAGCTCTTCCGTACTTTTGCTTGCTGGGTTGTTTGTCCCTTTGAAGAAAAGTGTTTGACAGACGCATGAATGCAAATGAATGAAAATGCTGTTTCTGTTTGTTTGGTGCAACTTGTCACGGATCTCATCTCCTACAAATTAAGACAGAAGAATCCCTCTGTGTGCTGCACAATAGGAACTACGACAGGCATGCAACCGGGTTCGGTAAATAATGATTCCCACAGAGCTCCAGACTTCCTGCTGGCTACTTTTGTGTGAAAGGGGACATAAATGCTGACAAATGTTGTAAAAAAAAAAAATAAATAAAAAAATTTAAAAAACTAAAACAGTGCCATTTCCTTATGATGTGTGAACAAATTTACCAGAACCGGTTCCTTGTGTGGTTACTGCCAGTTTCCTGCAGGTATCCCAGTTCAGGAAACCAAAACACCCCCTGTGCAATGGTGGCTTAAAATGAGATTATTCATGTGGGAAAATGTTAGAAAGCCGCAGGGAAAAACAACGGATCAGTACAGGTGTCCTCCAAAATACGAGGCTTTGACTTATAAGCCTTTGTGAATGCAAGTGAAATTATTTAACATCTTCTAGGGGGTTACTAACAAAGGCAAGACTGATTTCTTTGCTCTTACGAGTAACAAGAGGCGTTTCTGGTACTTGCTTCTCCTACTTATGAGATTTTGCCTTGTGAGCTGATTTCTAGAAGCATCTTGTCCCCACATGTGGGGAGATACCTATAAGTGGCAGAACATCTGAAAGGCCTCCGAAATGAGCTGTCACATCGCTGCAGATGAAACCCAGAAGAGGAAACAATGGAAACAGTGCATGCATAAAATGTGCTTCAGTTCCACAACAAAAACCAGCAAATCAAATGTTTAAGGAAAGGACTACGACTTAAAAACTTGTGCGCAAGGAACGTCTGCGCATTTCACAGCAAGAACGACTCTCCAGCTCATACAATCCTTTGAGAAGTAAGAAGAAGCGAGTCGTCTGTAATGGGTGACGGCAAACCAGAGCACAGAAATTAAACGCAGAACAAATAAAGACAACTGCAAAAGGATGCCCTGCTGTTTAATTATTTAATATTAATAAATCGATTTTTCGATTTACCTCTGAATTCACTGCTTAGTGAGAAGCTCCTTGATATTACAAGTTTTTAGTTCAGTTTGCCATGACTCCTTTCCGAAAATAAAACATAGCAGAAGAAGCACATAATGGAAAGGAGAACATGACTGTATATGCCATACAGTTTTGAAAGTCACAACACCCATTATTATACATCTAATTGGTCTGCAGTTTATTCAAGCAAATAAACAAAACAAAAATGTCATTTTCAATTGCTTTATAGTGTCCATCATTATCCTTCAGAAAAAATGTACGCTGTCCATCACATAGAAGAACATGAAAAATGCACAACAAAATGGTGCAAAGGAAAAACTTAATATATTTAAAACAAAAATATGGCAAAAACTGTCCAAGTTTATGGATGCGTGAAAAGAATTTCAAAGGTAGTTTTTTACAAAGCAAATGAAAGTGAAACAGGAGCTCCCAAAGCCATTAAACAATCCACTAATCGCCATGGTGACAAACAGGTTCCACTTTTCTCACCAAAGATGCTCCTGCCAGCCCCTCAGTGCCAACATAAATATTCCCAAAATAGGCATTCTGAGCTGTCATTTCCACAGCTGTGAGCTTCTGTGTAAAAAAGATGCTTAATTTCACCTCCTGCGGAGTGGACAAAACCAGTTTCACCCTGCAGAACGAGAACATAATGCTGACATCCGGGCTGATCTGTGGAGACTGGTGCTACCAGTTCAGTCTCACTGTGTGTGTGTGTGTGTGTGTGTGTGTGTGTGTGTGTGTGTGTGTGCTTTGCTCACTAAACATATGAAATCATCCTTAATTTCAAAAACGCCTCACCGACTTCTGTGCCGCATCTGAATAACCGAGCAGGTCTTGGTGACACCTCTAGCTGCCTTCTGCACTGAAACATCATCTTGCAAGCAAAGGACTTGGGTTTGAACCCAAAATCCTGCTGTAGCTGTCTCGAACAGGATAAGTATTTATTAGTAAAAATGACCTTGTTGTATAAATTGGTGATAAGCTTTACGCGGAGCCCTACCATCTTATGTTGCCTTACACAAAGGTGTTGTCTAAATGACTTCAACAATATTGTGACCGTGGCTGCTCGAACCTCTCAAGCTACCAGCAGCTTCCCAGCCCAGGTATTATTGCGGAAGTTGCCTCAAATTCACATTTAACGTAAACGTGAAGCAGAAAATGAAATGGTCAAAACTGTCCTTGGTCGCCTGGAGTCATTTCTGGTGTTTGGCTGTTATTTACAGTGCATCTCCAGAGAGGGGGCAACACTTGCAAATAACTTTATACTGTATGTAGCAGTGCAAGCTCAGACCATGGGGATGTCGGATTTTGCTCAGCGAGAAAAGACGATGCAAAGGCAATGAGATTAAGTTAACGCATTGGTTTTCCATGGAACTGTGCATTGAGTTATGCATTATTTATTAATAAATTATCGATACATGCATAATTTAAGCCGCTGTCTCTTAAATGACAGACACAACAACAAAGCAACAACAGCAACAACAAGGACGTGAGGCGCCATCCCTCCAAAACCGGCACTCCAGAAACCACGCCTTTGTGTCCTTAATCGCGCTGCTCAACATGTCGCTGACCTATAAATACCCCGCAAAGTGAGCGTGAAAACGTCACCTGGAGGCGACAAAAATAAAATAGCTGCTTATTGTGGACGCTGCGCGGAAAAGCGAACCGGGTGCGACCGACGTGCATGTGAACGGCGGTTAACGGGGCCCCGGGCGAGCGGAGCGGCGCTGCCGTGTTTGCGCGAGAACGCAGCAAGCGGCTCGGTTCGTCCTGGAGCTCCGGCGACCCCCGCGGCCGTAGGCGCCCGTACGAGGCTCGCACACGGCACTTCCACACGCTTCCACGTACGAGGGTCGCGGACGGCCGTGCGACTTCGGGACACCCGGTTACGTAGACAACGAACATTGACCACCATTAAGTAGCGGTGACCGTAAGGTTCGGCGGTGTCCCACACCGGCTGCTCACTGCCGTTTCCTTTCGTCCCGCAGTCGGCAAAAGGCGCCACATCCCCGGCAGAGACACCGCCACCGCCGCCCCCGTCGTCATTGGGTCCACTTACCGGTGGCTCAGAGCCCGGGTTCGAGGAGCGGGCGGCACATTTTGGTTGAATACGGTTGCAGGTTCCTCTTCTTCAACCATATGTGACAAACAGTGCCGCGTTGTCAGAGCGACCGCTCGCGCTCCTCCCGCTGGTGGCCGTTCCAATAACGACAGCCCCCCCTCCTCCGCCCCGCCATCCTGGCCTCGGCGGTAACGAGCGACGTGCTGACGTCAGCAAACGGCCGGGAAGAGCGCGCGCGTCCTGGTGACGTCGACAACGCCGCGGCACGAGGGCGGCGGGAGAATCGCGTTGTCGCCGGACTGAAGCGACGGAGATGGAGGCGAAGCTGCTGTGGCCGCTGGACGAAGCCTGAGCAGGACGGACGCTTCGCTGGCACTGGAGCCGCCTTCTCTGTGTCTGGAGCACGAAATCGGGCGAGAAACGACAAACCCGGTGGCCACTCTGCGCGGACGCTTACGTTAGCGCTTTAATCGCCACAAAAAAATTTCGAATAAGCACTTTTAACGTTTCAGACAGCAGGTCATTTTAAAAAAAGCCTGAGCCACAGCATTATTTTCACGTTGTAGTTATTTCAAAATGCATTTCACTACTTCACGTTTTACTAGGGTAATGCACGTCGTCCAGTAGAATGAGTATCACAATATTTTAATATATGAATCACGGCTTCAGATACGGGGTGAATTAAAAAGAACAAACACTTTCATAACTTTTATTACTCAGTACAGGAACTAAGTGTCATACGAACATGTAGTCTAAACCAAGTTGTTGAGACACCCATCGTTTTTCCTTCATTTTTATTTTCTGCTGCTTCAAAGTTGGATGCATTTCTGCCTCGCTCATGCATTCGCGAAAGTGCTCGGTTCTTTTTGACCCACCCTGTACACTCAGCTATTTGCAGTCTATGTTTAAAAAAATAACACTTTACAGAGTTCCGATGCATTTTCATTTCACTCAGTTTTATCAAGTAAGGGATTTTCTAGTGGTCAAGGTCAGTGCCATGGTCCAGTGCCCATTTCCTTGAAACTATGGCTATAAATATTATTCTCAACTTCCTAGTTTTACTGAGAATAACCGTTATAGTAAGTTTACTTTCAACTGTTTGAGTAACATGAAGAAAAAAAAAAAACAGTTCAGCCAGCACTCATGTCCTTTGTTAAGTTTGCACTGTAATCCATCGATATTTTAAATAAGTAAATAAATAACAAATAAATAAAAGACACCACATTCTCTTTCATAATGTTGCATTAAATAATAATTCATCGGAGTTTGACATCTGCTGCTCATTTCCAGAGAAGTGGCCAATTAAAAATTTTAAAGCCAAAATTAAAAGCTGCCTAGAATTTACTTTGCCTGTAAAACCAATGCATTAAGTAAGAAACAAAGGAGAAACCCCAGCATCACAGAACCGTGCTCAGAACCTTTTTGCGGGCAGACATTTAACACTTGGCTGTGAACTTGGCGAACTCTTGCTTGACACAGCCGAACACAGTGTGGTAGAAGTGTCTGTCCGGCGCCATGAGGTCCGTCACAATCTCCGTGTGGTCCATCTTGGGCAGCAGATAAACGGACACCTTCACGCAGCGTGACGTGAGCGCTTCCGAGAAGCGCACTGAAGACTCTACGGGAACGACAATGTCATCCATCCCGTGGAGCAGACCAAAAGGAGGAACTCTGCAAAGTTCACAGGAGCAAAGGTCACAATGGCTTCATGGCAAAGTTTTCAAATTCCATTTGCAGCCATCCTGTCACACATTATCTTACCAACTGGTCACAATTACAGCAAGAAATTTTTAAAAACATCCTACCTTTCTGCTGCATCCTCGGCAAGCTTCCCCAAGAAAGTTCTAGGTGAGTAGTAATCAAATTTCTCCGTTCCTCCCATGGCTTTGTGCATGGTGGACACATACTCGACTCCCCGCAGTTTCTCATGCTGGTAGTGGTCCGTGACGTCATACACTCCGCTCAGTCCTTAAAGACAGTTGTGTGCGTGCGTTTAATCGGTGACATTGTGCATTATTCTAGATTATTTTTTAGCGACACGTTTGATGCGTTCACCTATGACTCCTTTAAGTGAAGACGTAACTTCTCTCTGTGTTTCTGCCTCGATTCCCAGCTCATCAACACCGTTGGCCAGAAAGAGTGCAGTCAGCGCACACAGGTGTGCACCTGCCGAGTGGCCGATCATTACTATGTTGCTCTAAGTAAAGGAAAAGACAGCAAAAAAAAAAAAAAAAAAAAACTTATGATTCTATGTGCCAAAAATATAGAAACTGCCCACAAAAATAAATTGTATGTTTGTGAAAATGAAGCAAATACAACAATGGTGTTAAGAGTCACTGTTCATATTTATGACTTACTGTGTCAATATTGAACCTACGTCCATTTTCTTTCAGCCATACCAGACAGTCAGCAACATCTTGAACCATATTTAAAACATTTCCCTAGAAAAAATAATAAACAGAATTCAGAGCTTAGTTTACATGTCAAAAAACACCAAAGCACTATCGCCAAATTTATTTCAAATGTTGCTACTTGCATTGCCTTATTGTTTCGGAATTAAAATGCTATTTGTTTAACAAGTAGACTGAGATTAAGCAGATGAACATCACTGCTGTATCTGATGTTACTCTTGGGCTTGATCATGCATGCAATGTGAGGACAACCAAGCGATGCCACACCTTTGGGTAAGTGGAGTAATCTGGGCAGACCACAGCAGCATTCAGCTCCTTGGCCATCTGAAGGGCTAGTAAACAGTATGTACACCTCTCTCCTGAACCCCATGCACCCCCATAGATAAAAACAACTACAGATGAAGGGATCGTGCCAGATCGGTCCATTGAAGGAGAATAGTACAAATCCAGTTTGTTGCCATGGCGACCAAAGGTGATGCCCTGAGTAAAAAGAGTACAAATGTTTTGCACTAAAATACAACATAGAATTAAAAATTACAAACTGTACAAAAAGTAAAATTAGCAAAGAAAAACATGTCAAATTCCTAAAAAATTACCTCATTATGAAATAAATAGGGCCCTCAACAACCTAATCTATAATTACAGCAACTTAAGTGTTTCTAAATCCAAATATTATGACACAATCAAAAAGGGCACAGTTATATCCTAAATTAATCTGATCCCACAATTCTGCTGTTTTGGTGTATTTTACTGCCACCCAAAGACTGCAGAAAGCCTGCAGAAATACAGTTTGCTTTTGCTCTGTAACAAATTTATGAAAACGGAGAAGGGGGGAAAATCAATTTAAATGAATAAACTGAAAAATGTTTACATCTTTAAAAACTTGTCATTTGACAATTTGTTATAGCCAGTGGACCTGTAAAAGAACTTTGAATTTTTACTGAAACCAATGTTGCAATTAATCAGTAACTCCAACACAATATTTCTTCCAATCCTCCCGTATTTGCACCCTTAAATATTTACCTTCTCGTAGTGTTTGTGATTGTCGGCGTTCTTGTACCATGATTTCCACTGAAGGTACAATTTGCCATATTGCAGGTACTTTAAGGTTTCCAACACAGCCCGGGTTAAATAGTAGATCCGCCTATGGGAAGACAACATAGTGTATCGGTTCATACTTGTTTGTGGCGTTCAGTGCACAGTCAGCGCAGAAACGTTAAAGCAGCCAGCTTAAAGTGGTCGTACGGAGCTTCTTACCTGGGTTTAAGGGCTTCTATATACTTTCTATACCCCGGGTAATTGGGCCATCCGTACACCCACTGGGTAAGAAGCGAGATGCTGTAAGGGACAGCAATGAATACGGCTCCGGCTGCCAAGGGCACTGAAACGTGGTACTTTGAGCCAACCCTGTCAAAAAGGGACATTCGTTCAAGTCGTGTGAACATTGGGATTTTTTGCCTCATCACAGAGATGCTGATAAAGGGTTCAGTCGTGAGGCTGAGCCCTACTTACATTTCCTCAAGGCGGGCCTTCCTCAGAGGGGAAACCAGAAGTTCTGCCTTTCTGCGAACCTGTAAAAGAGGAAAGGCTGCAACCTGCCGTCCACGTACTGTCAGCTGTTACATAACACAGTATGTGGGCCAGTACTGTAGAGAAGCTTCGGAGAGCACCGCAGAAGCTATGCTCATCCCTGTTCTTCTGCAACGTTTTCACCACAAACAGACTTTGCACGGACCGACGGCCGCTTTTCACGGCGTTGCGTGAGTTTCATACATCGCCCGTCACTTAGCAACCTAGTACGCAAGGTTACGCGCTGTGTGTGCCGCGTTCAGATTCCGACCAGACAGAAGGAGGTGGCTCTACGCACCAGGAGACTTTCGTCGTACTACTTACAGCTTTTAACATCGACAGCTGCGGTCCATTTTCTTCCGCGACCAGAAACACCGTTAATATTAACGCGCCGTAGCGACGAACTGTCAAGCCGGCGTACGTTGTATGACGCCATCAACTTTGTGCGTGCTCATTGGTCCTCTGCGTTTTGAGGCGGAGTTTAACGGCGGCGGACCAGGAAGTTATACCGGAAACGTCGCCGTTATGCGCGTAAGAGTGGAGGACGGATTATCCGTTCGTGCAGCCGTTGTCGTTAACCGCCTCGTCCTAGCCAGGGGCACAGCCGTCTGCACGCCGGGCCGTGAAACCAACACCCTGCATGGGACGCTACTGCGTATAGCCCGAGTAAGGAACCTGAAACACATATCTTTGGACTGTGGGAGGCAACGAGACCAACGCTGACTCGTACAGACTGAAGCGGGTTCGAACCCACAGCCTAGGTGCTATGAGGTGGCAGCGCCATGACTTAAACAAGCGTTCATAGGTGTCGCGCGGGGACAAAGGGGAACCGTCGTCTCACCTGTACGGGATACGTATGAATTATTAGTAAGTTTCGGCCTATTTTGAGTATTGATTTTGCTGGCCTGAGTATCGTGGTTACTTAAATAAAACCCATTTGCTTATTGGCTCAGAAACGCCTTGCTTCCGAAGCCACTTTTTGTTCTCGCCTATAGGATTCATTAGATGTTCGCCGCTTTCCGTCGAGTTGGGTTGAACTGCACTTCCGGCGCTAACCAGTAGGTGGCAGCACCGCCAAACTTTCTCACGGCTGCGCGTCACCTTTTTCGAATCAGTTGTACACCTGCCCGGCCAAAAAGAGTCGCTACCTGGATTCAACTTGGTTGCTTCAGTTGCTCAGGTCTAGGTTCAGCAACGTTATGTGTCCAAAAAAATGAGCTCAGCTGACTACCTGAATATACAGAATGAGCAGGTTTTTCCATCAATGGATTTTTTCTTCACATTCCAAGATGACAATGCCAGGATTCACGGGGCTCAAATTGTGAAAGAGTGCTTCGGGGAGCTTGAGAGAGACATCATTTTCGCACATGGATCGGCCACCGCAGAGTCCAGACCTTAACCCCATTGAGAATCTTTGGGATTTTGTGCCGGAGAAGACTTTACGCAGCGCTTCGACTGTCCCGTCAGTACAAGATCTTGGCGAAAAATGAATGCAACTCTGGACGGAAATAAATGCTGTGCCATTGCATAAGCTTATCGAAACGATGCCACTGAGAATGCGTGCCGTGATCGAAGCTAAAGGCGCTCCAACTGAATATCAGAAGGTGTGAATTTTTTTTGGCCAGCAGTGTACTTTCGTTATTTGTAGTTTATACTTGAGCAGGTTATTTCACAAGGAACTGCAGCAGAGCGTATGAGGTTGTCCCCCCTGCGAAGCTGTTTGATGATCAGCACGATGACACTGCCACCCTGCGAGGCTGCAGATGTGGTTGGGTGATGCATGCAGAATGTGCAGCTTGTGATGGCTAAGTGAGCAGATGCTGCCACACGCACCCCTCTGTGCACATCTGTCACATACACTCCTGCTGCTGGTTCACCCCTCACCACAAACACAACAGACAATGAACTTCTTACTGCGTTGTGCCAGTAGAGTCAGTCTACTTCAGTTGTTTCATCGAGCTGCCCTGCCCTATTAAGCTTAATGGATGGATGTTTCATCAAATTGTGAGAAAAATGAAGACGGTGGCAGTCGCTCCACATGCTGAGAGAAATCTCTTTGCAGCTCAGTGCCTGGCAACATCCACCGTGGCTGTGCCATTGGTAGCTTTGCTGCACTGTTCTGCGCAAAACGCAGAAGACAGTCCCCCAAGGACCACATTTGTGCTGACTGAACCACACCGACCACTTCCTCCACGCGCTGGCTGAGCTCCAGAGGCCCAGTATCTTGCACAAACCCCTTACATTGCAAAAGTATCCCATGCCCCCCACTAAAAAGTTTTATCAGCATCACTGATAACAAATCGGTGTCCTGTGTTTTTATCCGTGCTGATTTTCACCGAGAACAAACCTTTGCCATTTTGTTGTTTCCTTTTTCTTGAATTTCGGTCTAAAAATGTGAAGAAAAAAATCACATAAAATAAAGGTTCACTCCTTCCTCTGTGACTGGTGATGATTTCACATTAGTTCACATTTGGGATCCTCACATTTCTCTGTAATGAGAAGCTTGTGAGTAAAGGTTTTATAGGCACGTACTGAATATACATACATGAAAGGGCAGCTGGTAGCACAGAAGTTTGTGCTGCTGCCTTTGAACTCAGAGGTTGTGAGTTTAAAACCCGCCTCCTGCCGTGGTTTACTTACCCTTGACCGCAAGTTACCCCCGGTTTAAAATGGGTGAACAACTGTATGTAGCTGAACTCCATAGTCCAGTTTGGAGGGAAGTAAATCTACTGCATGCATTGTTTCTGTGAGCATTCAGTGTAGCTGTAGGAATATCTTTTGTTTACTTGCACTGTTTAGTTTTGAACACAATGGAAATCAAGGCAGTGCATATGCTTTGCTAATAGCGTCGTGGTGCTTGTGTGTGAAATAGGAATGGAGAGAAACTTGGGGTTTTCATAATAATTTTCATATATTTTGGAAAAATTGTCCAATTATATGGTTTATCTTTTCATCTTGTGCCTGGCTCATTTCTGGATGTGTGCGTATGGTGCTTGCAGGCTCCTTTTGTGTTTCTGTGGGTTTCATCCTGTTGACACAACGTAAGGCAATTTGCCGTGTGTTGTCGGCCTCTCGCCGTGCGTGGATGCTGAGACTGAAGGTTCCTTTCGATTCCCGCTCAGCCTGCGTGAAGTTTGCATGATCTCACTGTGTTTGCATGTATTTCCTCCAAAAAGTCCAAATACAGGTGATTCGGGTCAGTTGGTGCTTCAGAACTGGCAGTGGCGTGCGTGTGCCCGTATAAATGGGTGAATGAATGTAAGGACTCATTTATTATAGTGTATCTAACACAGTAAGTCACCACGAATAAAAGTGTCCTCTAAATACAGCCATTGTTCTACACCATTGTGGGAAAAAGTGTAAAGTGAATAAAAATAAAGGAGAAGTAAACTGGTGTGTGTGTGTGTGTGTGTGTGTGCGTGTGTGTGTGTCTGCATGCGGTCACGTCTGCATCTGCATCTTGTGACAGGATGTCCCACCCTCACCTCATGGGACAGACAGTTCGAGGGGACGGATGGTCTGAAAGTGGTTGGGACGAATGTGTGCCGTTTCCCTGTTTAAAAGTACGTTGCCCACTTTGTGCTGCTTGTGAAAAATTGAGAAACTGCATCTCCCCCGTGGGCCTGAAGGAACCGCAGAGCGAAGCACTGAGCCTCAGGCAACTCGGCAAGCGTCCACTGTGCAGTCGGTGTTGTGGGAGCTACATTCCACACATTAGACATCACCAGCATTTGGGCCGCTTGGTCATCCAGTGAAACGCCCACATCTGGGAAACTCCCCTGTTGTCTCCCAAAGCTGCCCTCATTTATACCTTTTTTCCAAGATACACTTTACAAAAAGTACACTTTTATCCTTCAGTATTCGTGCTGTATGTACAGATACTTACATCTACATTAGGCGTATGTTTGTTGTGCGCAAACCACTTCATCCGGTTAGTTTTATTAACCCTTAGGTTCTGTTCCAGACAAATTTCTTTCACTGCTTAGGTGCGCGCGCACACGCACGTGTGTGTGTGTTTGAAGTTCTGAATCTGACGTTTGATACCCTTCGCTCACCATTACGGTCTCCCCAATTCATTTCCCGTGGCCTCCAGATCTGGCCGGATGCACTACACGCGTAAGAGAGGCAAACAGGTAGAGCTCAGTAAAACTGATGGTCATTCATTTTTTGTGTTCACATCTGCAGTCTGGAGCATCTCATGAAGCTTTATGGGAATCTGGTTAAAAATAGCATATTTGTAATAGAGTAAAGCTGTACACAAGTCAACTTTGGCCAGAACAGCTTGGAGTGCAGTGCCTGTGGACCTCAACAAACCAGGGTTGGGTATTGCGTATCTTCTAGGGAAACGGAAAGTGCGCAGCAGCACCGGAGGGTAAAGGTGCTTCAGTCTGATTTCCTGCACCGGTGGCATAAAGGGGGGGGGCGGTGTGGGGGTGAGGGGTTTGTCCTCCTTGGGTGCCAGGGGAGGGGGTGTCAGGGTCATATAGAAACCACAGTTTGCATTTAAAACAAAAACATCTACAAGGGGACTTTTTGGGCCTCTAAAACAGGAAAAATTTTCCAGCCTAAAGTCGTAGCACTCCTGTTAACTTTCCGTAAGGACATTTTGAATAAAATTTGCATTCAACGTTATGCTACGCTGTGGTGGCCGATGGCATCTCTTTCTTGCCCGCTGTTAACATTCGCGCCGGTTCGGTGGTCCATATGGGCACTCCTATAAACTATTTTGCCCCACGGCGCCCAAGAAGCGGTCCGCTCCTCTGCTGAAGAACAAACTTCCGAAAGCTCCTTACACAGCAGCGTGTGCGGCGCAGCGCTTGAAATGGACCGGAGATGTGTGGCAGTCTCGGTTTATTTAGAAAAAACGTTTTATTGTGACCTCTGCGGTTCTCCTGTGAGCACCAGGACGGAGCATCCGAGTTGACAGGCAGGCAGCGCACCGCGTGCACCCGAAACGCATCATTCGGGTTCTTGTGTTGTTCTGCCGCCCTGCTTCTCGGTTTGTATTCCTCCGTTGACCAAAAAGTCTGTAATTACATTTCTTCCCGATGTTTGTCGACCGAATAACACATTCGTTTGGTTCTGGAAAGAATAAATGGCCTTCGGTTACTTGTGCTCCAAAAGTAGAATTTACATCGCTTTACTGCAGAGAGTCTAACGGATATGAGTTTTAATAGAAGGCGTTCACAGATCCCTGTGATGGGCTGGCACCCCAACCAGAGTGTCGCTTCGCAGCCCGGTGCCCAGTTGTTGCAGCACGGACTTCAGACCACCGCCACGCTGGGATCGTGGGATACAGAGATTAAAGATGACGGCTGGACGGATATTCATTTTAATAATTATTAATAACTGTGAAGGGAGCACCCGCACGTACGTGAAATAACACATCTTCCTTATATTGTGGACATTTCAACTTGTCAGCATGAGCTGGAAATGACAGTTTTCATCGCTACTTTTAGTGTTTTCTCAGAAAAAGACGGAGCTCAACTTTTTGAACAGGCGTTTATGGCATGCTAAAATGCAGAATTGCGGCAAACCGAGAACTGAGATTAGAGTTTCGGAACCCAGAACAGGAGTCATTCTGTCGTTTGCATCACAGCTGAAGGCCCTATGCGCTGGCTCACATTATGTGTCCCTTCATGTGACTCCGATGTCCCTCGAACAAAAATGTGCAACTCACGCAAAAGTGCACGGTGACAGCACCTGTGAGTCAGGGTCACACTGCAGACTTCCAAACATAGGCAATAAAAATAGCACTCTGGTACGAAGTCGAAGGAAATGCCAATATTTTCATTTTTGCGATTTTATTCCGTAACCTTTGCAACCTTTAAGCCGTAGTGCTGTAAATGCACAAAATTAGTTCATGGATGACATTCAGGGAGCGACTTACACAGAAGTGCATACATGCGCTATCCTTAACCACTTTATCCTGGCGAGGGGTGCAGAGGTCTGGAGCCCCTAAACCCAGGATGCCCACACACGACGGGCAATTCGGTGATCGGTTAACATAAAACGCATGCCTTAAGCACCTGGGCTAGATCCACACATGGGAACATGTGAAGAACAGACAAACTGCGCACAGACTCAGCGGGATTCAAACCCATGTGTCCACAACCCAGGCGGTGTGAGGGCTTTGAAGAAAGCTTTTTGCAGCCAAAACTTGACATACCTCATCATTAATGGAAAAATTAAAAGCACTTTGTATTATGGTTTGGGTTCTTCTGAATGAAGATTTATGGGTTTTATTTCGGTCTAAATTTTTGTCTACATCTATCATTTTTGTAACCATCACCTTACTGACACACAATTCTAGAATGAGTCTTTATGTTGGGTGACTCAAGCCTTTACGGTTCCAAAGGAAGTGAACTCGAAGCGAATGACTTGCTGTCACAGCGCTGTGTAGGTGAGTCACTTTGGTGGAGGAACACAAACCACAGGGTTTCTCCTCTGCCGTCAGCATGAACGAAAGAAGTCGTGCGGCCGGGCTGCTGGTCTCAATGCGTCCAGTGTGTCCGACGCTTCCTCTACGACTGATGAGCGCCGTGCACTCTGTACAAGAGCTGCTGAGAACTGAAAGTTCATATGAGAAACCAAAGAAGTACGCAGCAGCGGTGAGATCTCTGAGTGCATCTGAGCAACCTGGCTGTGGATCAAACTAACAGAAAGAGCGAAAGCAAAGCAACTGTTACGGTTTTACTCCAAGCACCTGTGGCTCAGGGTGACAGAGGTCCCGCCAGGCCCTGCCCGGCGCCCCCAGAAGCCTGCAATGGGGCTCCGTAGAGGGACTGTGAATGGTCATGTCCGGACAAACTGCTGCAAAAGCAGAAAAGGTTCACAAAGCCACGAATGGTCATCTGGTGGACTTCACACCGGACTGCTCTGGACAAAGCCTCTTTGCCGAGGCAACAAAGCAGACCCAGACAACAGGGTTTCCCATTTGGATTCCCGTGTGGAACCACAGCCACCGCTACAACTGTTTCTTACCTTCCGTTCAGTCATCCATTATCAATCTCCTAAATCCAGGGGACCTTGAGGTCAATCTGGGGACTTCTCTGTGTGTGTGTTTATGTGTCTTCTGATGAACCACTGAGCACACACGGAGGATTTTACTGCAAATTATTTGTTAGATGTAAGTATACTCACAAACCAGAGCTGACCTTAAATTTTAAAATCAGTTATAAGAAGTAGGCCTACACACACACACACACACACACACACACACGCTAGGGTGGGGAAATGACCAGCCCAGTCACACCATAAATAAATCAAACTTCAAGAGGAAATACACCACAGCCAAAAGTGTGTAGACCTCTGAGCATCACCCCTGTATGTGCTTGTTGAACCTCCCATTCCAAACCCATGGGCATTCATATGGAGTTGCCCCCACCCCAACTCCTTTGCTGTTATAAGAACCCCCACTCTTCTGGGAAGGCTTTCTGCCACATTTTGGGAATTTGTGCCCATTTGGCCACAAGAGAATCAGTGAGGTTTGGTGAGAGAGGGCCCGGCTCGCGGTTGGCGTTTCGGTTCATCCCAGAGGTGTTTGGTGAGGTTGAGGTCAGGGCTCTGTGCAGCCACTCAAGTTTTTCCACCCCAACCTGGACAAACCATGTGTTTACGGAGCTTCTTTTGTGCGCAATGAGATGGACAGGAAAGCAGCTTCTTCTCCAAAATGTGGCCATAAAGCTGGAAGCATACAGTTGGCTAGGATGTGTTGGTATGCTGCAAAAAAGCTCGGCTCAGTCTTTAGAGGGAGGGAGGGTCCACATACTTTTGGTCACACAGTGCGTCTTCTGTCACCTTGTATTCATTGAATGAAGTTTGCAGGCCTCAAACAGCCTGTGGAAGACTTCATTTCCATGTGCTCAGGGATGCTTTAGGCCCAGTCTAATCTGACAGGCGCTGTGTGAAGGCGTCTCCCCGCCAGCCGGCAATTGAGCGCGCGATGCAGCTGGAAAAAATGAGGAACCACTTGCAAATGAGTCACCAGCCAAGAGCGAGCAGCACCGCTGTTAATGCACATCAGCACGACTACATCCAAGACAGAACAGATCCTGGCCACAGGAAGCGAAGAAGCCAAATCTCAAAGCAACCGAAGATCCTGGAAGCTTCACAGAAAGTAGCAGTGTTGTCATAAATAAGCAACGCTCATATTGACTGGAAGACTGCAGCGGCAGCCAGGCAACTCCATCAAACACGTTCTCTTAAACATTCACCTTAAAATCTTTTGCAAACAGTGAGCAAGACCTCCGCCACCTTCTCAGGAAACCACGGTGACTCACGGCACAGACACATCTCAGGGTTTGGAGATTTTACACCCAAGTTTGGCAGTATGTACAATATTCTTCATGCGTACTACCCTCCCATCCCTAACCCTTAACCACTTTTCATGATCAGGGCTGTGGAGAACCTCTGATACTGGGTCCCAGGCCATGAAACTGCACCTCAGACGGGATGATGGTGAGCATACCATATATACAGTATTTCTCCTACTAGTGAATCAATAAATTATTTTTACAAAGGACTTTTTATAAGCTATTTTAAGCAGATGCAGAGAATAAAGGAGCAAAATACATCTTTTTAAAAGGGTAACAAAAATGCATCGTATTTAACTAAAAGCTGCAGAATTGCATAGAATCATGGCAGCCGCTCACTTCTCACTTACATGTGCCTGCGCCTGCAATTTTCCATTCCAGTTTTTGTCGAGAGTTAACAAAACAGCCAATGATAAAAAAATGATAAAATAAGCAACCGGCGGAGGGCTTCGGAGCCCTTCCATTAGCAGCTTCGTCGCTACGATCAGGCACCGTTTATAATATTTTACATGAGGCCTAACCATGCAAACCAGCATCGCATTACATTTTTATTAATACATTTATATTGTTGCATATATACAGTGTGTATTTTGAACCACATGGAGTCATTTTATGAGGAATTACTGAAATTAGACAGAAACTGGTGTTTCTCAATGTCTTGAAGGAGCTTCCTGTCCCCCCCCCCCCCAGGAAGGAACAATGCAAATTGCAACATCTTCAGCCTCTTTTCAGTCTACTGTCAACATTTTTGGGGTCAAATTGTTTGAGGTTTTACCATGGTCATGTCTTTGTTTTGAATGCAGCAAGACTCACAAGTTTAATTTTGGAGAGATTATTTGCACTCCTCCGGTTGTTATGGTTACACTCTGGGCTACTTTGCCACGGTCAATAAATGACCGCATTGGTTTCTTGGCTGTTGTCTTGCTTGTGAGCAGTTCTTCCCATGCAAGTAAATCATCAGGACACTTCCTGCTTCAGCAGACACTCATCTGTTAAGTGAGGATTTTTGTTTTTTTTGGACAGTAAAGATAGAACATTGAAAAAAATTCTATTCATGTTCTTATGGATGTATTTTTCTGTTCTGCGCTTTATCCTGCTGAAACGTTTTCTTTCAGACTAACATTTAGCCACTCATGTCCACCAGGCAGAGAACCTTGGTCAGTGCAAATACTTATTGTTTCAATGTACTGGAAGAAAATTTGAATTTGCATATTTCTTGAATTTGAATTTCCTCTGTAGATCACAGCTAAACCACAGCAAAATACATGAAGTCATGCAAAATAGCAAAACTGATTTCAGCACTGTGGTTCTAAGATTTTTGCCAGACTTATGAGCAAGATTTCAAAGTATTCAATCTGCATCTTCGTGTTTACAGTCCTTCAGTGTTAAGACATTGGTTCTAAAACATAAACAAGTACAATAGACCTTTGTATACATTCAGTCACACCTTGTTTCCTTGTACTGGGATTTTTGCCATAATGCCAGCAAACGGCAATTGCTGATAAAAGAAGTGGATTTACAACCGTGTTCTTAAATAAAACAACGTTTTCACTGGTGTCGTCCAGTGTGTGGAGAAACACTAGGAAGTGAGGTGGAGGTGTGACCATGCGAAAGGGGAAGAGAGTGCCACCGAGGTCAAGCACGGCCGTTTGGTTAGAATAAAAATCACAAAAATATCAGATTTACTCCAAGCTTGGTATTGGTTTCAATCCAGAGATCTTTCTCTCTCTCTCACACACACACACACAGTCATCGGAATGGTATGTGAAAATATGAGAAGCCAAAAGTTGAAAATAAAAAGTAAAAACTGGCTAAACCTGGAAAATAAATATCACATCCCTACTCCGACCGGAACTTTATGATAAACAACTGAAACCAATTTAGGATCTGCGGCGTGTTTTCATGCAGAAGGAACTATTTGAAAACATTTGCGAGTGCATCATCATGGAAGAACGGGTCTTCCAAACATAAGAATTAAACGCAGTTCACAGAAATGGAGCCGCTTTTCACAGTCGCTGGCTCCGTGCCCGCATTTCCTCTGTAGGACGGGAACGATTTTTGTTCTTTTCCTCACCCAACTCTCCAACATTGCGAAATCACAATGCGCTTCCAGCTTCACTTTAGCCAGACAGAAACGTCCACCTTGGGAAAATTTTGAGATGTGACAAACCTGTAGTCAACGGTCACGCAGTTGCTACCGCCGTTTAGTGTCGGCCTCCCGCGCGGGTCCCGGTCTCGGGCCTCAGCATCCTCCGGGCAGCTCGGTGGTGAAACGGGCAGATTAATTCGAGGTCCAGCAATGCTTCAGATAACAAAATCACGACAGCTGCGTATTCTTTCAAACACGTTGCGCTTTGCTTTTTTAATCTGACACAAAAATAAGATGCACGTGATGGACAAACTACTTGGACCACACAACATTTTGACTGCAAGGACTTCAAACTCGCGAGGAGAGAGAAGCCATAAGGTTTAACAACAACTTTAATCATTTTCACAGCCGGAGGAAACCGGTCCGAAAGGACACGACAACTTCCAGACAACCGACCTCTTTCGCAGCTTCACTCTTGCTGTACATCGGGCAGCCGCATGCGCAGGTATCATCTGGGGTACTGAAGCCAGACAGCGTGCGAAACAGCAGATGATTTCTACAGCATGGCTGACGCCGTTCATCTCAGCGACAGCTGTGCTTCTGTTTACTGGGCTGAAAAACATGAACAGCGCTGGTTGCCAGTTGGCAGCATTTCAGGACAATGACAAAATTTTGAAAAGAACCAAAAGCCAACACGGCGCTTCCTCGACCGAACAGCAGGAGCTCATTGGAGCTTTCGGAAGAAGCGCAGAAGGCGGACAGGTTGACATAACCCCGTGGCTTCTACATGTTGCAGTTCTCCACGATGCACAGCTGCGTGCACTTCGAAGTAAATAAGACGCAACTGTTGTTGTTTTAAATTTCTTATTGCACGTTATTTCTGCGTGACTGAAGAAGATGAGCGCCAACGGTTTGCTCTACCTCTACCTTTGCCACGGGGCTCTTTACCGCACTTCGTCTACATCCTGTCGGTACACGCAGGAGCGACACGAGGCGTCCCGGTTCACTGGGGCTGGTCTGTCTGCCCTCGTGCTGCCAACAAAGAAACCCGCTTCTGCCTGCCTGCCAGCCCCCAGCCGCTGACCTTTGTCTGCTACATGAAAAACAGCAAACACCTGAGAGAAAACAAAAATGCTTCTCGCAGCAGATGAAAAGGGGCACGTGTGGCCACGCAGGTCCTGGAGCAAAGTCACGGAGCCCAACATCCGTTTTGCCTGCTGCGCATTACGTGCCTTCCACAGATTCAGCGTTCAAGCGACAAACTAACTGCCGGCCCCAATTACATTCGTAAGTCGGGCCACATTGAAATTCTCAATTCTCACCTAAACCGTTAACTGTTAAACAGTCCATTTCAGAGGAAATCCTTTTCCCGGAACCACAATGCATCGCCTATTTTCACCACTCGTCTTTGGCAAAATCACATCTCTACTGGACAAAACCAGAGCCTCCGGAGAAAACCCTCGCGAACACAGGAGGGCACGCAAACTTCACAGTGAATGAGTGGGCATCGATCCCACATTCAACTGCATTGTCCAGGTGCTGAGACACACCAACACATTCTACCCCGCCACTCTCCAAAACCAACAACCCACGTTTGGCACATTTTCTACAATTGAAGGAAGAGGGGTGTGGTGCTTGAGGTCAAGTCCAGGGCAGAGTTTGCTGAGCATCAGGCACCAGAGCAGTGGGTACAGCTCACAGGTCTGCAGGACAAGGACAATGTTGTAGAGCTAAGGTTACCGTTAGTGCATGTCATGTCCAAACCCCAGACCTGGAGCAGAAAAATATGGATTTAGCATTTTACCTTGCTGAACCAACAGCAACAACCTTTTACTGTTCAACTTTGGTAGGGTTAGGAGGGTCAGGGTAAATAGGAGGTCATGTTTTCATAACTTAACATAAAAAAAATTCCCCATTTACCGGCAAATATCGGACACAACTGAGTCATAATTTTTCCATAGTCTCAGTTTTAATTCATTTTTAAAATTACTTTCAGTTTGCTTATGCTGCATTTTAAATAGCAGCCAGAATTAAGAGGACAAAAGGTGCACCGCTACTCATTTCAGCTAAGCAAGTGACAGGTCACCCTGAGGGCCACCAGCATTGCAACGCACAAAAGCTTCGGCATCACCGACGTCATCGCCACGCAGCCGTAAGGTGACCGTGCCTTGCTCAGCCTGACAAACGCGTGCTTTAACGTCGCCCACCAGCAACAGTGCACCTCTTATGAAAAGAACGCCTCACAACGCAGGGTTACCGAGATGACCCAAACGAAACCTGATGCAGAAATATAAATAAGCAGCTGTACGGTCACACATATTGCATTTCAAATCAACCTCCACCCTTCCCAATAACCTAATATTCTGCTTCTTCACTCAGCTCTAATAGTGTCATTAACTTTTGCTTCCTCAAAGAGCACCGGGGACACAACCGTGCCATCCGTTTCCCTGGAAGCCATCAACACTTCGCTGGGTGTCAGCAGCAGCAGCAGCAGCAGCATCTGATGCAGCCGTTTTTCATTCGTACAAATTCAAAACGCTTTCCTTAATAAAAAAAATTGGCAAATTAAAGCTATGCCTGTAAAATTACTGCCCTGTTTAAAATGGCATTCACGCGTACATACAAATATTTTGCAGTCTTTACAGTCTACTAAACAGTTGAGGAAGTCTCTCCTGCTAGGCATCACTTCTCACACACAGCCCTGTGACACCTACAACCAGACAAAGATGCAGAAAAACACATGAAGAGCCTCTTCAGTGTTAGAAAGTTATCTTATTTGGTGTTGTGGGTTTCAGAGGACCAGAGTGGTGCCAGTAAGTGTGGAAGTTCCACTTCCTCAAGCTGCTTCCGCACTCTTCCCCTTTGTTTGACCTATACCTGCACCCAGCGAAGAGTTAAGACCCAACTGTGCAGTGCAGTGCTGCTCTGCCCTGGAATGCGAATCCCACTGGACTGCAGCATGACAGGAAACGCTTTCTGAGCAGCAGCCAGTAAGCATCTCAGCAGCTCTTTTCTCCAGGCATTCTAGACCAGGGCTGTGAAACCCAGAAGGGTTCCTGTTTTTGCAAAAACCATTTTGTCTGCCTTTATCAGTTCATTTGATCAATTATTGGTCCTTGTAAAGATCATGTCTCTTCCCCCATTTCCAAAAAAATATCTTCTGACGTATAATTTTTTTGTAATTTACACATTCATATTGAGCAAATGTCTTGATATTTGAAGTGGCTGAAGCAAAGGCCACCATTTATGTACCAGTCTTCTTTCTTCGATAACCCTGACACGCCGTCCCGCTGTGGTTACCGTACAGCTTTTACACCACTTCATCTAAAACAAACACACTGAAGGCCTGCAACCACAGCACCTCTACATGGCAGCCAGTCTTACAGTTGTCTGACCCTACCACATATTTTCTTACAAAGAAGGCAACAACAGAAGGCACAGCTGGTAAATGTAAACTTTTCATGAGTCCTGAAAACCACTGACCCTGGATTTTACGCCACATAAAGGTTATAGGTGTATCTAATCCGTAAAAGTTATTTTACTCAAATGTCGGATTGTTACCCATTGTTTAAAAACCAATTCAGGGTTTCTTCTGACCTCCATAAATGGTGCCCTGCACACAGGTGCATACATTCCCTTTAAAAATTATTATTATAGCAATAGGTCCACACACTCGTGGAAAGGCAGTCTGTGTTGAAGAAAATACTTTTCTTTACAGTTATGTCCAGTCATTCTGAGCTCTAGCCATAAAATCCAGACTTATTTGGACTACAGTTCTCTTGTAAAAGAGCCCTTCTGCTCTGTCCCTCTGCAGGCTCCAACCTTAAGGGTCGTCATACTTCTGCATGGCCTCCTCCAGCTTACTGGTGATCTTCTGGAAGAATCCAATCTGCTCTTGGAGGAAGTGCTGCATCTGGGCCTGGACGTCACGCACACGGATCTGGTGAAAGTGGTGAATCTCAGCCAGCGTGGCAAAAGAGATGATATTGCAGCGTTCCCGGATGCCGTCAGCCTGTGGATGCTCCATCTTGCCCTCCTCCGCGTGCTTCTGGCTTTCCTTCACCTTGGTGAGGGCACCTGCCAATGTGGACAGAGGATCAACACCACAGGTACCAGTTGCGGATTGAAATCATTGGTACATCTTCTGCCCTGGATGCAATGATTTAATATGATCATGGCACCACGATGATGCAAACAAACAGCCCACCAATCTGGTAAAAGAGTAACTGGATTTATATCAAACACATGGTGCTAACAAAAAGGAATAGTGCTTCAAAGGGGATCCCACTCCCTAACCTTCATCCTAAGCCCCATTTTATCTTATACTATCCCGCAAACACCGCAGCAACTCCACAGTCAACCCACAGCAAGCCTATCTAGCCACTATGCAATGGCTTGTATATCCTTAATACCAATGCTAGTAAATCCATACACGGTATAGCGAAGTGATAGTGCAGTATCTCATTGGGGTTGTCAATTGGGCACCTTCCTTTGTAGGTGTTTCGTCGAGTTAAGCCCACGACACCTCCTGAAGGCGCAACCATAGCTCAGGCATCCCAGAACTGCTCCCTTCCACTACCGTGCGCACCACTGCGCTACCCAGCAACACAACGCAACACATACTATCCGCCTTAGCACCCACGCTAACAGTTTTGGACACCAACTGCCCATTCTGCTACTCGCTACCTTCTTTATCACTCCATTAAACCTACACTATGTTGCACATTAACCACATTAGCCTGCAACCTGCTAACTGATAATCACTAACACTTAAACAGTCAAATCTTACCATGCCTCACGGCTTCGCCGCTCATCCTCCATCCGCACTGGTCCTTTTCCTTCATATTCAAAGACTCCCCTGCTCAGGAGCCTCCATCATCTCCCTCACTACCTGCCATAAGAGCTGTTCTTGGATCCTGAGTTTGCAAAACAGCGCCGTTGTTGACCGGACTATAAAGGCACAACACCCCAATTCTACCGGCCTCACTCTTGCGCTCCAACCCCACCCCTCTACATCCACCACCAGCTCACGATACCGGAGTTTCTTCCTCTCATATGCGTCTTTAACTAGATCTTCCCACAGGACCGTCAGCTCTATAAAATACACTACCCACCGGCTTACGGACCACAGTACCACATCAGGTCTCAAGTTTGTACGAACTATTTCCTGGGGCACAACTAACTTTCCTCCCAGGTCAACCTGCCTTTCCCAGTCTCTAATTCCCCTTAACTCATCCATCTCCTTTTTACCAAAGCATTTCCTAGTCCCCTCCCCTTCCCTAACAAACTGAACCACTGAATTTCCAGTCTCACATCCTGACCTTACCTGCACTCTCCACCTCTCAACGGCCGCAGTTAGGCACTTCAGCACTTGACCGTGCCTCCTCTTCTCAACTCCCTCACAATTCACCCACTGTCCCTGCTTCCCTTGTGAGACTGCCCTAATACACGTCTCTGTTTCTTCCTGCCGACGCACCTGCTCTACGACCAACCTCCTTCTCTCTATAGGGCCTGCCTTACTCCACATCGGGTCTCCTGTTCACAATCCTAGACGTTCTTGGACCTTTTTGGACCCTCCCAACCACCTCCAACTGCCTTAGGTTCCTCTACTGCCTGCCTCGCATCCCATTTCCTACCTGTCACTATCCTGGGTACCAGCCCCCTTACAACCTCATCCCTACTACCTGACAGTTGTAATTCTAACCGTGCTTTTGCGCACTGTCAAGCAGCCACTGCAGAATCCCTTTCCCATACAGAGCCACACTGCTTAGCCACCGAGGAACCCCCAGCCACTTCCTAACGCAAGAGTTGATCAGCCTCTCCAGTTTCTCTACCGTCGTGACTGATGCCTCATACATTGTCAATGGCAACATCACCCTTGGGAAAAGGCCAAACTGTAAGCACCACAGCCTCAGTTTTCCTGGCAGCCCTGATTGCTCTATTTTCTCAACTCCCTAGTGAACCACCTCCCTAAACTTTTCACTGGCTTTTCCAACACCGATGGAATCTCTTCCTTATCTACCAAAAATCCAACCTTCCCTAACTTCCCCTTAATCAGTAAAATGCTATGGGACTTGATCTTTAAACCAGCCCACTTCAAATTCCCATCTAACTTCCCAAACAGTCTTCTCACACACGCTATCATCATCGTGGTCACCAGTGTCATGTCACCCATGTAAACCCCGACTGGAGCAATACGGAGCCCATCTGGCCATCTCTCTCCCTCCATCACCCAGCGTGAAGCCCTTTACTATTTCCATTGACATAGTGAATGCTAAAGGTAAGCTGGAGAACTAAATGATAATCTGGCGTTATTTCTGTTAATGGTGCAACAGAGTCAGCAGCAGCAATGTTGAAAGAGATGGGGTTACAAAGCTCATGTAACCACACTGCATTGTTAACCCTACACATGCTTTCTCAGCAGACAGTAGTTTTATCATCACGTATTGGGTGTCAGTGCTCCACGTTTCAGTTTTATACAGAAAAAATCCTGGTAATGTATAGCTCAAAATGAAAAGAAAAAAACCATTTAAGAAAGGGCTAGAGCTTAAATTTTACTCTGAAAAAAATGGCAACAATAACAGTGAAATACACTGGAATTATGACATCAGAATGAGTAGGACAGCATAATCATAAACCTGAATTTCAAGATTCAAGGCAAGACAACACTTTTAAGCCACTTGCAGTAAACCGTAGTATGGGCACTACATATTGACATGGGTTGCATCAAATAGAAGGCCTACAAAAATATCTAAATTTATTTAGCTTCACTAAGAAAATTAATGTTGACCAACAGTATAACAAACACATATAACCTCATTGCATAAATCACAGAGAAGCTATCAACATTTTATTTTATAAATGACTCATATGCTTTTTAAATTTCTGTTGGTCTCAAGCACATGATAAAAGTGCTTTATTTGATCATTTGAAAAAAAAATCAGAAGATCAGAAGCGATGCCTTGTCTTCATTCTTCACCAAGGAACCGTGAACCAGCAGCAGGAGCAACGCCATCTCTGCCAATTGATAGCCAGTTGGACAGTTAACATGGGGGTCTGTGCCTACCAAAGACCACTCTGGGAGAGCACTAAGATAAGGTAGGCAGAAGCAACACTCATCTTACTTGTTCATTATGTCTGGTTCTGAGTTTATCAGATTTTTTGAGCCTTTGAGCCCCCTTTTGCTACAGATTATGCTTTGGCTTTAAAGACGCTGCATTCAGGTTTTGTTCACACCGAGCCACACAAAAGTCCATTTTGTGCGAACTTGCATTGTGCTCTGACAGTCCTGTCTCAGCAGGCACTTCATCCCCTTAGATGGCCACAGTGTGCAACTGATGTGAGCATTTAACTGAAATAATGACTACTGCATTGTGAGCTAAGATACATATTGTATTTGAGTGTTTATTACAGATATTCCCCAAGCAAAAGTTGGTTCAATTAAATGAAAAATAACCGAGGCATTTAGCTGAACACAGGTTCCATGCCTTGCTTAAAGTCTCTGCTGTTCACTGGTTTGCAACTATCCACAAAAAACATGAGGGTAACCTGCAATCCTGCCCATTCGACGACCACTTCCAGCACTGGTACAAAAACATTGAGTGTGGTCTTTTCTGTGAAAGACTCCGGTTTAAATTTTAAAAGACATGTTTCACGTGCGCCGGTCCTCAAACTGTTTGCAATTTAAAACAACCTGGAAAACATGCAATAGATGAACTAAGGCAGAGTTTAACATCTGCCAGTACTTTGGAATAATACATGCCCAGTTTACCTATCACCTTTGAAATAAAGTAGAAGAGTAACAGTACTGGAAAAAAGAAAATGAGGGTACTAGCCAGCATGACAAATTGAAGGAAGTGGTATTTCCATGTCAGTTGGACACGCTTAACACATACAGGGCCTGCAATGAGAAACTTGCATAAAGTTGTCAGTCTTTGTCCATGTGTGAGACACTGGCTGCCGCTGAACCGAGTGCCTGCAGTGTCAGCAAAGGTCAAGTAATCGTGTAAAAGACGCTCGTCCTGCTGCGTTCAGACAGTTTTATTTATAAATACACCTTTCAATCACATTTAGTGCAACAAGCAGGATGTGAGTTGAGCGGCAAGCAATTGGGCTGCGCTTTCAACATTTCGGCAAGCAATCCTCGCTCTGCCTTAAAGCAGCAGGACAAAGAATTGGCCGGAGCAGCACGCAGCGAACTGGCTGAGAGCTCCGTTTTCTACTTTTTAACTTTTGGCTATTTCAACAAGTCACAAACTTGACAGTTATTGCTTATTGATCAACCATCTGCAATTTGCAAAAGGGAAGCGAGAAAGGGCAACAAGCAGAAGGTTACTGAACACCAAAAGGATGAAAAATAAGGTCTCATTTCCTGAACATGAGTTATGCACACTCGCAGAAATGATCGACTACGCAATAATAAGATTTTAAACAATTGTATGCCTACCGTGACCATGAAACAGCGCTTCCTTCAGTGCTCCGTATTAAGAGGAGCAGCCCTTGCCGCTGTGGGTCAGTTGCCGTTCACCGTTTTTACAGTAAGAAGTGCTTGTGTTACAGTTCAGTAAGCAAAATGAAACAGACTTCATTAAGAAAGGAGAAGTCCTTGGAACTAAGCTAAAGAGGGCTGTGAAACAGCAGGGGATAGGAATAAAATGAGTGTATACTTCACTTTACTGTACTATAACAGCGTAAGGCACCTTGACCTCCTTGCCAGTAATATTTTGACTGAAAAAAGAAGGCTTTAGTGCTTCAGTCATGACTCAGGGTTGTCATAGCACTAGAAGGAAAATATGAAAAGTACAGGGGAGTGGTTTTCAGTTCCCAGCAAAGTGACCGCCGCCCCCAAATATCAGACGTCCTTCTACTAAGCCCACCACGGTAAACTCGCTGTCCAGGCAGCGGGTAGCCTCCGGTGAAAGGACTTGGGATCAAATCCCATTACTGCTGCAGACCCTTTGATGAAGATGTGCACCCTGTATTAAACCCTGCTGGATAAAAGGGTAAATTGCCGTAAAGCCGCTTAGCAAACAGCGTAAATCTCTTTGGACAAAGGCATGAATGGAATAACGGTTAGCGACGATGCAAACTTTACCTTTCTGAACATGGATGATGTCTGGGTAGTTAGCAAGATGTCCCTGGTAAAGGGTTAGCAGATCCATCACTGGGTCCAGGTCCTGCTTGGGTTGCTCCGCAAAATACTCCCCAATGGCATCGTAGGCCTCTCCGGTGAAGGCAATGGCCTGGTTCAAGCCCCCGGAGAACGGCTGCTGGTCGAGTTCAAATGCCTGACTGAGCACTTTGAAGGACTGTCCAACTTTCTGGTACTCTTTCTTAAAGCCTGTCATCTGCTTTCTGGCAAATTCGCTTAATGTGGCACTGACGTAGAGAGAGCTGTCCTCCATCTTCTTGGTGAAGGCTTTAAACCCATCGATTTTGCTCTCCACGTCTTGTAGGTCAAGCGGCACAGTAGGTGTGCTGATGGTCAGGAAGAAGCTGGCTCCCACCATCTCATCCTTCTCCGCTTTCCTCTTTCCCTGCTTCCAGGCCTTTTCATCCGTGCAGGTGAGGAAGTGCTGGAAAACATCGCACCTGGCCAACACTGGATGGCTGGTCATGTGGTTCATCCACCATACGAGGCCTTTTCTTCTCTTAGCGATGAAGTCCTCCTCAAATCTGCCAGTGGCCTGCTTCTCGGGGATATGGGGTACGGAGATGACCGGGAACTTCTCGACCAGCCTAGCGTAGAGCCAGTCAAAGTGTTTGTACCTCCTGTGCACTGGGTTCTGCATGTGGGTAGGCGTCAGTTTGTACGAGATGTAGCTTTTCATGCCCTTGAACTTGGTCTGCTTGGTAGGGTCATCGATGGTGCACATGAACGGGTATGGGTTCTCCTGCCACTCGGGACCATACTTTCCCATTACAACGCAGATTTTGTCCCCATCCTTCACGAAGCCAGAGGCATTCCCCAGGACAAACGCCTCTCCGCCAGACTTGACAAAAGTGGAGAACCTGTTGAGATTCCGTCCCACGGTTCCACTGCTCTTGGCCTGGTGGCCGCCCCTCACCATACAGGTGGACAGGCGGTACGTGGACGACCCATAGCCCTCGAAGTCGGGACCGACCGTCCGAGCACGACCACCTGACTCGTCCGCAGGGGCTGCCCCGTCGTCCCAGTCCTCGTCCCAGTCGTCCTCGCTGCCGCGGCTCACCTGGCGCTTGAGCAGCGCCGACGGAACAGGGAGGGCGGCCAAAGCCGGCGCCGTGATTCTGGCCAAGCTGTCCGCCTGAGGGTCTGTTCGGAAGGAGGAGGAAGAGGAGCCGCCGCCGTAGGGCGAAGACGGCGCCGCCGCCTCCTCCTCCCGCAGAACCTCCACGTACGAGGCGGGAAAGAGCCCCCGCTCCCCTCGCCCGTTCGTGCCTTCCAGCCAGCCCTCGACGTCCTGCTCGCTGTGCAGAGTCACCACCTCGTTCTCCTTCACCGAGATCTCCCCCGGGTTCTCCGAGTGGAACTCGTACAAGACCCTCGCTCTGAACGCCATAGCGCGGCTGCTGTTCCCTTTGCTCAAACTTCTTCCTTCGATGCCGATTTCGCCCGAAAACGGCTTCTTCGGCCGCCACCACCGCCGCGCCAACGACAACGAAGCAGAAATCCGTTAAAATTGCGTCGCGAGAAGAAGAGCTCGAGCCGAAGCGCAGGCTGCGTTTGAGGGAGGAGCCAAGCGAGCGTCCGCGAATCAGATGCGCCGGGGGGCGGGCACATGCTAAATAACCCGCGCTGGCGCAAGGGACAAACGAGCGATTCTCGCAGTTCGTTCAGCGCCGCCTTCCCGTTGCTCTGCGATGCAGCCGTGGATCCGGCTGTCGCTGCGCAGTACAGCGATCACGGTATGCACAGCGCACGCCGTTACCGTCCTTAACATATTGTTGTTCTTGCTCATGTACGCGTTAAGATAAACGATATCCCTTACCTTTACGAGCCAAGTTGGATTGCACGTTTTCAAACGGCAATTGTTTTCCTATCAGGTGCGGTTGCTGAGCGATGTGTATTGCACTTCCTACCTTTCCACAGGTGCGTACAATGTGCCATTCAGAAGCCTCCTCAGGTCAGAAACGCTACAAATTTGTCTCCATTTGACTCTAAAAACAGTTTCACAAAAGGAACAATTGTGGACGAAACCTATTAGAGTCTACAGATATATTAGACATACTGCATACTATATACTACAGTATATGCCAAATAGAGCTCATTTAAATAAGTAAACTGCTACGTGGGACATTTAATTGAAACCACAGTTTTTATTTATTTATTTATTTATTATAAAATTGTATGGACTCCCATGAATCTAAAATAAAGTATACAGCAGCTTTTTAAATGTGATCCTACAAGACAATATATTGTAATTCCAACTCACACAGTCTTTATACATCAATACTTTTACAGTTAAATCATTTTATCTGTATAACTAGTTAAAGCCATAGTCAGAAATGATATGTAGGCCTGTTAAATACTAGGAAGAAAAGAGTCAAAGAGTCAAAAGAGTTTATTTGTCATGTACATGGTTGTATACCATGTATTGAAATGTGCTCTGATCCAGGATAGACTGTGCATAAAAATCTACAATGGAAAATAAAACAAACATCCAAACACCAAGAAGAAAAGAAACAAACAGCAAATAGATAAATAAGTAAATAAATAAATAAATCAGTAAAACGGTAAAGAAACCCTAAGGTGCCCTGGAAGGACAGTGACAGCGAGGGGAGTGGTCAGAGAATATTGAAGACCCTGATCTGTGAGGATTGTGATAGCATGTCCAGGTTCAGAAGTCTTATGGCCTGTGGATAGAAGCTCCTCCTGAGCCTCTCCATTCTGGCCATAATGCTTCTGAAGCGTTTTCCTGATTTCAGCAAGATGAATAGATGGTGGCTGGGATGAGACAAGTCACCGATGATCCTAGTCGCTCTGGTCCTGCATCTCCTGGTGTAGATGTCTTGTAGGGATGGCAGATCAGATCTGGTGCAGCTTTCCGCCGCCCAGATCACTCTCTGCAGTGCCTTGATGTTGCGAGCACAGTTATTCCCAAACCAGGAGATGATGTTCTGAGTCAGAACAGTTTGTACAGCACCAGAGTAGAACGTTTTAAGGATCGCCGGAGAGACCTGTAGCTTCCTCAGCTGCCTGAGGTGGTGGAGCCACTGCTTTGCTCTACTGGCCTGAGCTCGGATGTGTACAGTCCATGTCAAGTCCTCAGTCACATGAACGCCCAGGTATTTGTAACTGCTCACCCTCTCCACTGCAGTCCCGTTGATTTTAAGGGGGGTGTAGGACCGCTGCTGTCGCCTACCATAGTCCACCACCATCTCCTTCGTTTTGCTGACATTCAGTTGGAAGCAGTTCTCCTGGCACCATGATGCCAAGCTCTCCACCTCCTCCAAGTATGTTGTCTCGTCCTTGTTGGAGATGAGGCCCAGCACCACCGTGTCGTCAGCAAATTTGATGACGGAGTTGGAGGCTAAGTACACAACCTTGTGGAACTCCTGTGTTGAGTATGATGATGCCGGAGGTGCAACTACTGACTCTCACCACCTGTGGTCTGCCCATGAGGAAACTGAGAACCCAGGCACACAGGTGGCGGTTCAATCCCAAGTCACTCAGTTTGGTGAACAGTCTGTGGGGGACAATGGTGTTGAAAGCTGAACTATAATCAATGAACAGCAGTCTCACATAGTTCCCCTGTTTCCTGTCCACATGACTGAGGGTGGTGTGCAGGACGTGGGATATGGCATCATCCGTGGATCTGTTGGGGCGGTAGGCAAACTGAAGTGGGTCTACAAAGTTGGAGATGGATGCTGTGATGATGGCTTTGATGAGTCTCTCAAAGACCTTCATGACTACCGAGGTTAGTGCAACGGTAGCCATAAAAGCTCATATTTAGAAAGACCCTGCACTAACTACTTTCACCAAATCTTAATATAATGTTTCTTTCATTTCAGAACGCAACCTATTTGGAACGACAAAAGCCACTAGTTTTCATCGATGACATCCGTATCACATTCAAGTTCTGCTGCAGCTTGTAAACATACAGCCAGAATCTCACTGTTCTGATATTATATTAAAATGTGATTCACTGTTTTCAGGCTTTATTAACTGACTCAGAGATGTTGTTTCATCTTTACTTGTTTACGTATCTCCTTAAAAGTAAAAAAAAAAAAAAAAAAAAAAAAATCAGTTAAAAAGGTAATGTAAAAGGTATAAAATATTTTTCCAGCTTCCATAAACCTAGTTTCAGAAAAATATGTTTCTAACTCTGCACTGGACTGGATTACCTTCCAGGGTTTAGTTTTATATCCTAGTGCCCAGTGATTTGGGCATAGGTTCTGCCCCATCGTGACCCTAACCAGGATAAAGAGGTTAACTATCGTGAAAAGGGTGGACGGATTAATGTTTCTAACTGAAGTCCCTAAAGTAACATTAAAGAAAATTAATTTAGGCCTTTAGTGGGATTCAGAAGCTGAATATTTGCTTCCGGTCATCAGCTTTCCATTATGACACTTGGGGACCTTATTCTGCTTACCTGGAGATGCTCAGTTATTGGTGCTGCCAGGTGAAACAAACCCAGGCTCATCCACCCTGGGAACATACTGAGTCCATACCAAGCACTGGTCTTTACAAGTCTTTAAATCACAACATCCACATCATCACCATCAACAGCAGCGGGGACGTGGGTTCGGTACCCTACATGGTCCAGCACTTGATGGCAATGCTTGAGGACATTGGCAGGCATTGTCCTTGGGCAGCCACTTCTTGGAGGAAGATTATGTCAGTGGAGTCTATAAAATCCCAGGAAGCCAATGTTTTTCAAAAGGGGTGTGGTAGATTGGCGAGGATTTCATAGTTTTTCAGAGGCAGCTAAACGTGTGCCAATGGTGAAACGCAGCACACAGAGAATATCTGTACAGTAATTGACTTTGTGTTAAAGCGGAACGTTACATAGTGTTAATGTTCCATATATTTCTTCCTGTACTTCAGCAAGTGCTGGATCATAGACTTAAGACCTTGTATTATTTTAATAATATAATCTATTAGCGAAACGAGTAAATGCCACTGAGATTTCGTGTCTGTGGCCTCAGATTTTCTTTCCTGAGCACGCAGCAACTATAATCCATTTCCTTCACTTTATAGCAACTCAGGCTGGAATGTTGGATCTTTAAAAGCACCACAGTGAAGACTGGAGGCCAATTTTACAGGTAAAACCACTGGAATGTCTTTTCCTCACTTGCAGTTTTCCAGTTGTATTTCAACATTGGGCACCGCTGCGTTGTTACACCGTTTCCTGACTTAGTAGCAAATATAATTTAATTCAACATTTGCATGAGAACAGTTAACGAGTCCATCTTAACTTAGACGACATCTTTCACCCAGGTTGAATCCAGAGCAACGTGCAAAGCGAAAATGAAATAAACGGACGCCGTTTCCTGCGCGGTTTATAATCGGCGCTCCTAATGTGCCCGGTAGGGGGCAGCATACACTGCGTTATACCGCAGACGGACCCCGACGTCGCCGTCAGCGACTTATGATGCCAATATACTGTATTTCAAATTTATTGCACAGATTATTTGTGGGCAGGGGATGGACAGCAGCACCACCGCTACAGATGTAGCAGCAGTCAAGGCATCAAACCTGTTGCCACAAAATTAATAACTTGAATAGGTGCGCCTTACAGTTTGAAATGCATTCTTACAGGAAACCCTTAATTTTTCCTTTTTCATTTAAGCTAAGCTGAAGATGAGGATTAAATTCAGAATGAGAAGAGCAATTCGTACGACTAAGCGTGGGAATAAAATGGCTCCAAGGCAGCCAAGTGAACGACGTGGAAGCTCAAAGCCACGGCCTGACATTCGCTGTCCTGAAAGGCATCAAAAATCCAGCGGAAAATCAGCATCTTTGAGGAAGAAGAAGGCTGTCTCTTGCTGGTTCTGAATCCAGAACACGTGTCAAGAACCACAGCTGTCCGAGGGAGGGGGAAAAAAAAAGGAAACAAGAAGGCCAGAACGCCGACTTTGCCAGTGCGGGATTTGAGCTGTGGGGCTTGTGAATCCGTTTGAGTCGCCCAGCGATGCTCCCGGGAGACTTCCTCAAAGATCTAGTGAGGAACACAAGGGAGACTGCACCTCCAGCCCAGCCTGGAGGAGGAAGAGGTGTCCTGGCGTGGGAGCCTTTCCAGCTGCTGCCGAGAGCACGAGAACTTTCCAGAAGGCCCGCTTTCCACAGCAAAGCCGGTCTCCCCACCAGAAGTCATTCTGCAGCAAGACGCTGCAGGGACCAACAAGTGGCTTCAGAACGAGGGTGTGCCTCCATGTTGTGGCCTGCTTCGAGGGCACGTTTGAACCCCGCAGAGGACCTAGGTCGTCGCAGGAACGCCGCCACCGAGCCCTGAAATCTGAGCCTGTCTCCGTAAAAAGTCGCCTGCGGGTTTCCCCCGCGATCCCAAACACTACGTTATGTCACGAGTGTGCTTATTTATCTGTTTTTTACCAATTCCCTGAACCTTGACTTGCTGTGAGCCACGATAGCCAACATTTCTTGCCATGCATGGCCTCAGCGAAGGAGTCAACAGACACGAGAAGATGTATTTTCAAACGCCGAAAGCCACACATTGCAGAGGAGCTCCCGTTACCGCGTTTTTCCTCTGTCGTTCAGGTTTGTGGCCCCCATCCTGTCCATTTTATCCCCAATCCCATTAAGGGTTTTAACTCGGACTTCGTCCATCCGTTAATCTCGGCCGCCACGTGCCGGCGCTCACGCGGACGCGCGAGGCCTGCCTGCGTGCGTGCGTGCGTGCGTGAGTGAGTGAGTGAGTGCGTGCGTGCGCGCGCGCGACGCTACCTGCCGAAGCGATGGCCGAGTGCGCGCAGCTCTTCGCATCCTTTTGTCGGCTCGGATTCTACATGGTAAGGTAAACCGTGGTAAAACTTCACTGACAAGAGGGTCCGCATGGCGTGCAAGGCTGTTATTATGAGCGCTATTATTGCCATTACTGTTATCTTGACCATTTTTACGTGGCTTCAAGGTGGAGTCGCGGTGCGAGCCGCCTCCCTCACCGAGCAGAAACAGAAACACTTGTAAAACAAGCGAGTTTCTCATCTTTTTCATGAAGAAACGGGCGCAGTTATAATGTAAAAAATGTAGGAAATATGGGTTTAGGAGCTGTAAGGAGTGTGTGTTTAAAAGCAGTGAAATATTGTAGCTTACGGCACATTTTGCATTCACGTTCAACCAGACAAACTTTACTGGATTATACATTTTTTAGAGTGTTATTCCAGTAAAGCATACAGTGGCTGCCAAATGTAGAGCATCTGTTTTGAGGATCCCAGTACCATAGTAAAAGATTGTCTGGTTACCATGCTGGTCAAGGCGAATGGGAGATTCTAGTGTTTTCTGTGGCTGCCAGTTCGTGGCATGGTGCTCCATACACACACACACACATAGACGCACAAAGCAGTGTGTCGCCTCCCTGAGGCCTGCAGGGACAGGACTTTGATGTGGCGTCGGTGTTGGAAAAGAGAAAAAGTGGAGAAATGGCTTTTGGGCGGCAAAGCTGCAGCGCGCCCGGTCGCGAGGACCCTCTTTGACTGAGTGGTAGCTCGCACTTGTTGAAAAACACTGTAGGGTTTTTACCGGGGTGATGAGTTGTAGCTCCGGGGTTGGCCCTGTCCGTGTGGACTTTTTCCGAGTTATGTTCTCGTGTTCTCCCTGTGTTCGGGCAGCATTTGTTTCTCCCACAGTGCAGAGACCTAAAGGTTAACGCTTGTTGTTGTGTTTGGTCCAACTTTCCACTGTTATTGATCTGTTCAACATTTGGGCTGCCTAATGAAATTCAGATATAAAGCAGTTATGAAATACCAATGAACAATTTCGTCCCTATGCATGATCACAAGTTCTACACTTTTTGAAATTTATAGTCTTTATACCTCATTTATTTGAAATGATACTCTGTGCATGTGTATGTTTTACCCTGTAACATCGTGCTGCCCCATCCGATGACCTCACCCTGAACTCTGTGTTTCCCAGGTTTGGCTCCGGATTACCGCGACCCTTTTGGTTTGTGAAAATGGAGAGTAATTTTTACAATTACTTTGTTTTACCTTTACTGTGCTATATTTTAGATATACCTTTAAAGGTTTAAAACTTTTCATTGGCAGCGTGCTGTCATCAGGTCAGTGGCTTTTAAGTACCTCTTCAGCGTAAAGTGTGCTGTGCACCGAGGTTTCTAGGGAGTGCTGTGTTATACAAAAAAAATTGTGCAATTATTGTATTTCAAATCTCTTTTTTTAGTTTTGTGAATTGAATTTTTTTTGGTGTGACCAAGAATATTAGTTGCTACATTGAACCATCGTTTTGCTGCCGTTTTGGTTCAGCATTTCAACAGACGCCAAATGTGGGGAGGTCACCCAGTGGCCACGTGCAGCCCTCAAAACGCAGCAGACAGATGGCAGCACAACACCAGGGAAACTCCGGTTAACCCTCCTGCTTTGCTGTTGATGAAAGAATGCCCCACATGAAGCCATTGAAGACGCATAAACATTTGTTTAATAAGCTCCTGATGTCATGTTTGCCTTTTTTGCAGTCACAATGCAGTAGGACCTCATGATGTTGTTGAACTGGGCCATAGGGCTCATTCTTCCTTCCTGGTTTCCTCAGGTGCTCTGATTTATGTTTGAAGTTAAAGTTCACTGGAATGCAGTTGTTATGGAGGATGGATGGTCTGGAGATAAACCAGGGGCAGAGAGGTGTGCACACTGTTTTTTAAAATTTCTTATTGTACAACTTTGTAGATGTGTTATGAACACTGGCCAAAGCTTTCTGCGGATAAATGAAAAATCAGATGCATTTTGTAAATAAATGTAGACTGTGGACAGCACCAATAAATAGGGCATGACAGATGGAGAAATATGTCCTGTGTAATGGGGAGATGGATACATCTGTGTAGTTCCTGATCTGGATTTTTTTTAAGGAAAGTTTATAACACATTCATTCTGTTAACATCACATTCCACCTCATCCCAGAGATGCTACATTGGTTTGAGAGGTGGGGCAGTGCAGGCCACTGGAGTAAAGTAGGAGCGCTGTCATGAGAGGCTGCGGTGGGCAAAAATCCCAGCTTGACTGTTTCTGAAACACTTGAACCCGCGCAGCTGGCACCATTAACCAAGCCAGTGTTCAAAGTCACTTCAGCCCCACATGCTGTCCATTGCAGCAGTAACTGCACTTGTAGACCTTGCATGTGTGTTGAGTCACAACCATGTCCAGAGTTGTGGTCCAGTGCGAGCTGTGTGTAGCTGATAAAGTGGTCGGTGAGCATATATGGATTTGTGTTATCATGCAGATCCTCCAGTTTCTGGACAGGAGGGGGACCCAATGTACAGGAAATCAGAACAGTAAAAGGCAGAAGGCATTTACTAGTCTAAGATTTATTATTAAGGTTGTTTAGCACTTTGTTATGCCATTGTGCTTGCATGTCTGTGCTTTGCTATTATATCTTTACAAAAAATATTCATAACCCAATTTTATTTATGCTGTGGTGACCTTGCAGTTACAGGTCTCTGTCTGGGACTGACTGTAAAGTATGAAGCTGCTGAGGGGCAGCAGGTCACTTAAACATTTTTTATTTTGCTATTCGGATGTCTTTGCTCCCAAATTGGATGCTATGATTGTGGAACCTGGAGAAAGAGCATCAGGATATTTCTGCTGTGGAGAAAAGATCTTCCAGCTTCCAGAATCTTGGTACATGCATTTTTATTTTTATTTTTTTTTTTTTTTTTTACCTGTAACTGCATGTTTAAAATAGAATTTTTACACCTCAGAGCACTTTTAACATCATATTTATCTTATGTATGCTTGAAATAATAAAAGGACATGTTTGTATGCCTTTAATAATTGGTAAATAATTTTCATTACAGAGAAAAACATTTTGGACTTTATTTTTGAATTGCGGCTCTGTGATTTAATAAGGATCTTTATTTCTATTTGCAGGAATATAAAAAGTTTGGTTTGCTAATCCGCATCATTACAGTGGATGTTGTGATGAAGAAACAAGAATCGCAACACAACAGTTCATTCTTACTGCCAATTCTACCACAAAGTTCTCTATTAATGGTTAGAAAAACAAATTCATGTTTGAACAGTGTGCTGTTCTTGTGCCCACATCTATTCAGGGAATGTGCCACAGGGCAGGAGCAGTCTCTCCCACATAGGGGTTACCTGCACCGAATGAGAGAGACACCATCGCTAGGCAAGCGTGTGTGCTGTGTTGCGGCCAGTTGAGACAGGGAGGGGGTGTTTGCATTTAAGGACCATTTAGTAAGCTGGTCATACATGGAGATACCAGGACATTGGGATATACATGGAGATGCCAGGCCCGAGGTCCCAGGCTGCAGTGCTGTTGTTCATGCAGATGAAAAGTCGGCACTTATGCTTGCAATTAAAGCCGTGGCTGACGGCAGGGATGGTCGTCATGACACCACGTGGGGGCAAATTCCTAAGGGAGCATTTATTGTACAAACACTGAAATTTAATAGTACGGAAAAAAAAGGATCAAATACATTTCCGCCAGAGTGTCAGTTGTGTTGTTTTCCACGTGGCTTGCAGACTTTTGGCAACCAGCTTCCTGCCTTCCTGCTCTGCGCTTCTCCTGCTTCAGTCACAGTGCTGGTGGTCCCTGTGTGGCTGCTGTTGTGGCCTTCACCATGGTAACTTTAAGGCCATACAAACCTGTGTGTCACCCTGCCATGTGAGGTGAGGGGGAAGTGGGGCACGGATACAGATACGGCGTTGAGTGTGTGTCACTCGGCACCTTTAAGAGAAGGTGGCAGGGGGACACACATCAGCAGAGATGGGTTCCTCAGAAGAAGATGTTTTCTTGCTTCACCGGAAGCCATCCTGCCTGATGACCGAACACAAGCAAATTGTCAGAGATTGCAGATCTGCTGCGATTGTTCCATAGTTTATTGCTCAGTCCTTCAGTGGGTTCAGCTGTGGTCACCAGCACATTGTGTGGTTCTTGGATAAGAAAATGCTCTTTATTTTTATAACCCCGTGGCTGAAATACGATAGACGAATGAAATCCAGACGCTAATGTAATTAGGGCTCTGTGGCTTCGGGATGCTGCGGATCAGAGGACTTCCTGTTTGGTGTTGCTCTGGGACCAGGACAGATCCTCCTGCAGCGTCCAGAATGGTGGCAGCGTTGTCCCTGTGTGTTATTGTCCCTTTGGGCCAGGTGTGGCTGCACCTCATGCGCCTCTCCCATTGCTCCATTCAAAATTTCAGAGACAACGTCAGGTTTTTGGTTTAAAAAACCTACTATTTGTTCTGCAAAAAAAAACTTTTATGGAAAAAGGGAAAAACACGATATTAAAGCTTTATTTACTCATGTCCAAATCATATAAGCATGTCCTTTTATACATTCAGACATGCAGAAGATGAATATGATACTAATAATGCTGTCATGTAAGCTATCTTACAGTAAAAAAAAAATGCTCAACGTTACTGGCGTTTAAAAATCCTTTCTATAAAAGGTATATTTAACTGTTGCAAAATAATTAAATCTTGTGAAGACAGTTTATTAAATTAATTTTTCAACGATGCTTTGATAACCAGTGTTTTTCATTGTGAAACAATGGAGCTGGTTTTGTTCCATGTTAGAAAATGCCCTTTCTCCATATTAAATGTGGGGATAATTTACTCTCACAGCTTTCCCATTTTATAACATTTGAAACATTTAGCACATAAAACATTTGCCTAGCAGCTCTGGCCATTTGCTTCCTTGGAGATGGCAGATTTTAGGTTTAGAAGTGGAGAAGTTGTTTGTTTTTTTTTTTTTTTTTTGTTTTTTTTATTTATTTATTTTTTAAATGAAAATTTCTGCAAACGTCCGGTCTGCAGCGTAGACGTTCCTGTACTGCTTCAAACAGGCGCTGCAGTAGTGTCCATAAACACGATAACAGTGCGTGGATATGAAATTAATTTTGCAGTATCAATTTCTCGTTCTTATAAGGAAACGACTTTTTTCAAATCTGTGTTTCTGATGGCTCCTACAGTTTGGTGTGTTTTTAGTACAAACTTTCCCACACTTGCGGGAAGAAAAGGAAGCCTCGCAAATTTGTTTTTATTAAAAATTTGAGCCATCCCCAGCTCAAAAAATACGAGTTGCATGAAAACGTGTTCCAGCGGTGAGAGCCCACACACCCCCTGCCCCCATTCCACTCCCAGCACTCCCTCACATTTGTATTAGTCAGGATTTTCAAAAGGGGGCCCTCTGGCTTTGATCCTCTGTCTCGGAACGGAAAGCATCTTTTCGCTATATTGTGCAGGGGAACCAAAGGTTTTGCCGCCTTATGCTAATATGTCCAAGCTAATCACCCTTCCTAACTAGGAGATTTATATTCCTAAATGCCCAACCACTGCTCGTCCTCCCTCCCCCAAGCATTGTGGTAAATAGGATGCCCCGCATGTGCACCGGTTGGGCAGGGCTCGAACCCGAATGGCCGCATGAAGGGAGAAAAACATGAAAACAGTCCTGTAGGTGGGCCTTTCACGGACGCACTAACAACCCCTCCCCCGCCACAACCCTGCCTCTCTTGACAAAGTGCCTTTCAGTCATGCACCTCAATCTGAAATGCGTTCGGAGCAAACTTGCTGTCGGAAAGTAAACATTTTCCTAGCTTTCACACAGGCCCCGAGCACTGTGAGGAAAACGATCGTTCCGGTTCTCGCCACGCCGTGGTTTCGCTTCCCGGCAGCCATTGTTTATTTGTGCAGTTGTTTACTTGCATCTCGCTGCAAAGCGTGTTGCTGTAGAGGCGATGGACCGCAGTCACTATGACAGCTGTTGTTGCGATTAATTTAACTGAAGAGATGCTGGCGTTGCGTAATGGCCGCGCGTGTTTTGCAGGCTCGGTGCGCGGGGGCTCGAGAACGGGGGGTTTCCATGTGTGGGGGAGCTGCCGAGGGGCCCCCCGGCCCCTCGGCGTGAATGTGTACCCGCCGCGCCGTCGGCGCCCTCGGACCTGCCCCGACTCTCCTCGCGCGAACCCTCCGGGGGCGCAGCGCTCGCCTTTGTGTGCGCTTTCTTCGGGTCCACTTCATTTCAGGACTAATTAGACCCGTTCCCGGGGGTGTATCCGGCCCAGGATGCAATTTGTGCCTCGAGTGGGCTCTATGGGGCCAACCCGTCATTGTCATTCCATTTATTTATGCCTTAAATAAAGTCGCTTCTCAAACGGCATTGTCCTCCGACGTGTGGGAAGTGCACTTACACGCACTTAACATGTACGCGCAGTTCAGCGTGTTTATTAAAGATGTCCGCTAAATTGGGTCTCGAGGAGTTTTTGTAAGTGTGAGTATGGACACGGGGGTCTCCCGCGCCTCAATGGCAATGGAAATCGCTCACTTTGATCCGTCTGTGCCTGCAATTTCTGTGCCCAGAGGGCATCACGGGGAAGAAACAGGCCCGCTGCAGAGTTTCTCAATAGACCGTCTAGACGGGCCCTGCAGCAGACAGATACAGCCGCCCATCAAATTAGCGTTTGTCAGATTTATGGTAATGGCCTGCAAGAGCCGACGCGGAGATTTACAGCGGCAGCGCTCTCCTCCGTTCGTGCTGCCCTGTCCTACTGTGAAATAAACGCTTCTTTGCATGGGCACAGGTAGCTTTCAGCAGTGGCAAGAGGCATTTCAAACCTTCGGCCATGACCCTGTACGGGGACTCGTGATGGCCTTTGATGCCCGTAGGCGAGAATCAAACCAGCTGTACGTAGACTTCCGGTTCTACAGTAATAAAGATGCACGTGCATATGTATGGCAAAAAAATAATTTTTGTCTTAGATACAGATAAATACAGCTCATGTAGAAGGGAATCAAACATTTGCAAGCAAAACAAGTAATCTCTATTGTAACTATTTACGATTTGCGTGTGAATATTGTGTATGTACAGAACAGAAATGTATAATCGCTTAAGGAATACGTACATGTATGCCGTTTATTACTTTCTTTCACAGAAAGCGTTACCTGCAGAGCCGCAACTTTTCCAAAACACAGAGCACAGGTGCCTCGTTCTGTATTTACATCTGATACCGAGCAGCACGTCTTCAGTTTTCTTAAAAAACTTTCTTTGTCACAAAGCAGTGTTTTTAAAATATTTTTTTTTTTTTTTTTTTTAAAACAAAGGTTATGCTTTGACTTGTATCAAAATCACAACATATCAATTTATGTTTTGTCTTTTGTGCCAAAATTTGAGCACCGGAGATTACACAGTAAAAGCAGCCCTGGCTGTGTTGTGCAGGGACAAAGCTAGGCTGCCCGTTTGTCTGCCGTCCTGGTCCCATCGTGCCGTACTGGACAGAAGGGAGGGCTTGTGGACGTGGATCAGCGAGACCCTTTCATGTCGACTTGCAAGAGTAACCTGATCCGGCCGCCTTGGTGGGAATCGCCTGCAGACAGCCATCTTGTCCATTCTGGGTCCAAATGTTGTTCCAAGACTGCTCTTTGGCTTTTGATCTTGCATCCGAGGTGGAGAGGGACAAGGGGGACACGACTACTGTTTCAGGCAGAAGACTGCGGCTTGTCCCTGCACAAAGATAGGAAGGACATTTATTCAATGATAAATCTGTCGAGGCTCATGTACCAAAGTCGGGTTGAGTGGGATGGCCCTGCGGTCCCCATGTTCCTTCATATCCCGGGACTCTAAGCCTGAGATGGACATGTCTGCTCTTCATTGCTTGTTTGTTTCAGACTTGTTTCCTGTCAGCCCCGAGGTTGTGCATCTCAGTGTGGTGTGGCCAGGGGTCCCAAGTCCACCTCATCTGTGAATTTAAACTGTAAAGCAGAGCCAGGTGCCTCGTTTCTGAAGAGGCGGTCATTTCGCAGACTTCAATTCCTCAATACCTGTGTTTTCCAGGTAACGTGTTGACAATGTGGAGAAAAAAATGGTTTAAATGTACAAATCCTCTTTCTGCACCTCTCCCAGTACAGCAGGGCATTAGCTGTGGCTGAGCTATGTGTGGTTTGTGTAAAAATGTGTGTTCACAAACTGTGATGCGCTGACTGAACTGCTGCTTCTGTTCACCTTCATTTAATCTTTAATTTTTACGAATGAGAACAAGAATGAGAATTTGCCTCAAACTACTAGAGCATCTGTTTTGAGATGCAGCTCAGCTTGTTGTGCCTAACTGGAAAAACTGAAAAATATTCAGTAACACAAATGGTGATGAAATTCTATGCAGTTTAATTATTTTCCTCTCCTTCTTTTCCTCATTTCCACATGAAGCCTGGTTATTATCTTTTCATCAAGGTTTTAAAACATCTTTTTCTTGATACTCAGTCTGATCTGGTTTAGTTAATTGAAATTATTAATACTGTTTAAATTGTCTTTAGGGTATCTTCAAGACTAATTGGTAAATTGCTAACTCATCTTGTTTTGTCATAAATTCCACATTCTGAACTATTTCAAAATTTCAAAGGGGCAAAAAATTAAGAACAATGTCAAGACAGCATTATTGGACACAGTAAATGGTTCATGTAACCTCTGTGTGTGTGTGTGTGTGTGTGTGTGTGTGTGTGTGTGCGCCGTAATTTTTTTTCTGCTTCCCAAAAGCTTCGCTGGCTCTCCAAACCTGGCAGAGCAGCAGACCTGTTTGCTGCAGCAGACTTGATCCCTGCAGTGCCAAGCGGTGCTGTGGTTTCAGTCACAACCCAGCCTCCTTCCTCAGCAGTATCAGATCATCCAGGGTCTCTGTCATGTGTTGCACCTCCAGATTAGGTCACACAGGCTGGAGGGCAGTTGCTGTAACAGGACCAGGCCAGTCGCTTTTAAGGGAAGGTTTAACACTTTACTGTAGCTGACTTACAAAAAGGGTGGTTGCTTATGGGTTCCGATCCCAATCAGTCAGTCTGGGTTTCCCACCACAGTCCAAATACTGCACATGTATCTGTTCTTGTATACTGCTCAGTCTAAACCACACTGTGTGTGTGTGTGTGTGTGTGTGTGTGTGTGTGTGTGTGTGTGTGTGTGTGTGTGTTTTAAATTGCTGTGCTGTGTGAATGATTGTAGGGAGTTGTAATGCATCTGCCACTGTAACTCACCTGGATTAAGGTGACCACTACATACTGCACAGTCTTTATTGTAGATCACTTTGGGGGAAAAGCATCTGGGCAGAGATGTTCTGTGTTCATTTGAATGCAGTCTTATCTCAGAGATACTGAATGTGGAGAAAATTTGCCAGAATGTTTAGTCTGCAAGCTCCACGGACAGTAAACCTGTAAACAGTCTATTAGCATAAAGCATAACCTGAAGACGTGTACCTGACCTTTACGTTCTTTTTTGCTGTCCGCTTCTATTTGAAGATCAGGAGCACCACAAGGGTGATTAATCGTACGTGCTTAGTGTCCTCGGATTGCCGTCGTCTTCGGCGTGCCATAAATCAGCCGTTTCACCATCGGGATTGGCTTTTGCAAGACTGGGACGCCATGTGCTGCCCCAGCAAACCGTCGCTCCATTAATAACGCCTTTTCAAGCTCTGCGTGCCCAGTGCCGATGTCTGAACAGCAGGAACCGATTGTAAATGTTCATTAGGCGGCTTTTCCTTTGTGCACGAAAGCAAAGAATTAAAGTAACTAAATACATGGGGACAGTTTGAGCTGAACAATAGAACACACAGCCCAGTTTGGTGCTGTACCATTACACCACACTGAATAAGAAATGTAAAATTATTTTGAAATCGTTTTTTGAATTTCTAAAAAACTTGCCAATTATTATGATGAGTTACTCAAAGGGCTAAATAGAAGGAGTGCTGCTGTGAAACAGTGCTCCAGGACGTAGCTCTGATTCAAGTGTCAGTGCAGTTGGGTTTGCAAGCCTGGAGTAGCACGGAATGTGTACATGGCCAATGTTTCTCTTTCTCTTTCAAATGCAGACAGATGGCTTGTGTATTGTGTGAAAATCTACTGTACTGTCCCCCATCTCACACACCACCCCCTCCCACATCCCAGCCCCCTCCATGTCGCTGGTTTGAGAGCAGCTAATGAAGGGAGAAGATAAATGAGTCTCACTGGCCCTTGTGTGCTTTCTCCGCCAGGGCTGCGAGGAAGTGCCGTCTGTTATGACTGTCGCTGGTGTGTTACATACATCTCGGTCGGGAGCGCTTTTCCGGCTGGAGACTCATTTAGCGCGCGGTGGGGTCAAAAGTCGTGACAGAGATCCATAGACGAGTGTGGGTGGTTGTCTGCCTGGGCGGGGTGGGAACCGCGGGTCTCCCGTTACCTCTGATGATTACCCCATTCCGGGTCTGAATTTTTACACTTGCTTTTATATAGCAGTTCTGTTCAGTATCATCTATTTGTGTGTTACCCCATCACCTGCATGCTAGACTGGGGGGTAATGGTGTGGTTATTAATATCTGGGATTGTGAAATGCAAATGTTTTCTGTTATGTGGAAACTGTGAAAGGGTCATTGCTGGGATTGTTTAGTTTGGACCTCAGTCCGTTTTATTTATTCACGTCTCTGTGGCAGTAGAAGATTGAATGAAACCCTGCCGGTCTTTTAAAAGCCGTTTAGCGTATAGCTATCAGTATCAGTGCCCGTGCCTTTGGAGGAGCACTGACAGAATTCTTCACCATTGAATTAAAATTATTACCGGTTAAATCAGAGAGGAAACTCCTGAAGTGGGTTTTACTGGTTCAGAAGTTGATGAGGTGAACTGAGGTATATATGACTCTTTATTTATTATATATTACATATAAAATATATAACTTATAACATACTACATGTGTCTACTTATATACCTGTACAATGTCTTTCCTAAACCCATGTGCCACACATGTCCTGCTGCAATGGTGAAATGTGAACCATCCCTCCTTGGGGGTTCCTCCTCATGTGTGGCCTCTAAAAATACCTGCACATCTTCAGGCAGAACTTCTCACCGACAGACAAGCTGGGGGACAGACGTCCGATCGGGGGCTCCAGCTCCTCAGCAGCACTTCCCTCGTGGTTCCTTGCGCTTCAGACTCTTCTCTGAATGAATTGGGTCTGTCCGTGATATATATATTTTTTTGATCTCAGGAACATTAGATTACTGTCCCAGGGCAGCAGGCAAAGGGTCTTCGGCTTGTCTGTTGGGATTCCAGGCGAGCTGATGCATCACTCACCTGTTGTTGTTGTCTCTGTGCTGCAGTGTGCTGTTACAGTCGTGGTTGTGGTTTACGGAATGTATTTGGACAGGCATTTGGCCAGTCATGACGGGTGCAGCTGGTAGCACTGATCAATCTTGTATCACATCAAAAATAAGTGATTTTTTTAATAAAATCACATCCCATGAATCCAAAAATGAGATTGAAAACGGTGTTTTGTTTTTGGAATGAAAACACCTACTATTTGTTCTGCAAAAAAAACTTTTATGGAAAAAGGGAAAAACACGATATTAAAGCTTTATTTACTCATGTCCAAATCATATAAGCATGTCCTTTTATACATTCAGACATGCAGATGAATATGATACTAATAATGCTGTCATGTAAGCTATCTTACAGTAAAAAAAAAAAATGCTCAGTGTTACTGGCATTTAAAAATCCTTTCTATAAGCTTTTGGTGTGTACCTAGGTTCTGGAAGCTTCTTTACTGAGATCCAGCAACAATCTACTAGTGGGTTTATGACCATGCAGAGCTTTTCTCCACAGCAGAAATGTCCTGATGTTCTTTCTCCAAGTTCTTCGCTCACAGCACCCTAGTTGCGCACAAAGAAATCCAAATGGCAAAGTAAAAAATGTAACTTAGGTAACATATTGCCAGCTTTATATGTTTCAATCTTTCCCAGAAGGAGACCTATGAGACTACCACAAACAAGAAGGACCATTTCAAATTTACCACATTTCCATATATAACGCAATCTGAGGTCACGATGAAATATGGCTCAGCCATTTTCACAATAAGGTCATCCGATTTCATAAGATCCGTAGCATTTTTTATGTTACAAATTTCTGTGTTGTGTAGTGTAATAAGGCCATTAAATTTTTGTTTCGGTGTCGGTGCTACACCGAGGGGCCTAGTTACAGCTGTTTGATGTATTGATGTATTTTTTAAAAGTGAGAAACGGACGGTTCCTGCTACAATGTGCAGTACCATTTAGAAGAACCATTTAATTTGGAAAAGTCACGTCAGGCGAGAACTCATTCAGAAGCACTGATAAAATGACCTAAAGCCTCATGAATCATCTTTTTAACTGGTGAAAACATGAATTTTAAAAAGCATAAGTCAGCACCCTGAAAATCACACCCTTCTGGGTTTTTACGGAAAGCTTTTGGTGAGGCTGTAGCAAAATGCTCAGATGCTGCTATTTGTTGCAATACAAATATAATACATATATAAAAACCAGATTTTACACCGCACATTTTATGAAGCACAGAACGGACGATTCCAGGGCCATGAAAGCATGGTTACACTTGGGCAGGATGTGCTTTCGGAGTAGCCCTGGCGACCCCCATCATCAGATGGACACTACAAGGTGAAATTCTGTGAAATTCTCGAAAGCATTACGATGGGGGGTTGGGGGGAGCTTCACCTTTTGGTATTATTTATTTTACCCTTTGGATCCTTTTGACCAAGCATCCTCGTCAATCACCTTGTCAGCAGACTGGGGGGCCGTCTGGTCTCAGGGGGGCCCCGCTGTGTCTGGGGCCACGGGGTCGGAGGTTGAGCTCTTCTTCAGCAACTGTTGTGAAATCTGCATTCCCCCCATTACACTGTAAACGCAGGAACGGGCGATTCCGCGTGGGACTACATGGGCCTTTGCATTACCACCATCCTCCTCACTGCATAAGAGGCAGATGTCCTCACGCCTCAGACTGGGGCGCTGCAGGCTTGGTGGCTTGGTGTTCGTTCACTCATGTGAGTCCTGCAACCAAAGGATTGGTTGAAGTACAGGTTTCCCCGAGATAAGAGCCTTTCACTAGAAGTTTTATTCTCCACCAAGTTATGACAAAATATGGTTCTCATTTTTAACATTTACAAATAACGAGCTCAATGTGTTGGGTTTTTTAGTTTAACTTTGAATTATGAGCAGCATTATGTCAGAACAAAATGTTCAGACGGACGAAGTGAGAGATTACACATTCATCATGAAGGAATTTTTTTATTTGGCTCAGTAATGGTAGTTTTGTCCTCAACTTAAAAGATTTCACCTTAAAGAGCTAATTTCTAGCAACACTTTATGTTCATAAGTAGGGAGACACCAATGCTAGCAACATGGAGACTTCATCGAACAGAATAGCATAGAAACAGATACAGGTACACAGTGTGTCCATGAAGGGTGTAAGGGAGCCACTAGGATAGGGGGTACAACAGTAAAGGTTAGCGTAGGATAGGGTGGGAGAGGGCAGGAGGTAGAGAACTTTCTTAATCCCTGGAACATCAAAATTTGTACAATTAGGTATCCATGGTAATTGGTGGGGGGGGGGGGAATATTGCACAGACTAAACAAGTCAGCTATTCATGAATGTAACAGAAAGTATTGGCTTATTTTCTCACAATTCACTACAGAAAGTTAAAAATTCATGTGTAATACGTTGTAGTTGACTTGTACTGGTGTGCACGCCAAAATGACTATGGGGGACCACCACCTCTTATTTTTTCAAACACTGGAAGAATTTATCTTGTGAAGAAGAAGCCTTTTTCTGGTTTTCATCTTCATCTGCCTTGAGAGCAGCTTGACCCAGGTCCAGACAGGCTGTGACCCTGCTGCTTACCCTAAAGAAATGCAGCAACCTGGTCCGGTAAATGGAGTTGAGTGTACGTTCTACGTCCTATCAGTAGGCCTTACTAGAAGCTTTCTAATAAGTCACTGTCATTTGTTTAAAATCATTTATTTAAAAAGATCCACTTTGCCATCATTTCTGGCACAGTCAGCTGAAGGAAACTTTACAAGCTGCTGACACATCCAAAGAATTCTCAAAAAATGATGCTGCAAGGCTGTGTGTTCAACCAAAATGAGAAAGGGGAACGGCTCGGCGCAAACGATCATACTTGTAAAAGCGGTCTCTTTTCAGTCCTGGTGCTCGGCTCTTCATGTGAGTAGCAGAAAAACCTCTCATTCATGTTTCACCACTGCTTTTGCGCCTTAACGCTTCACCATAGGTCCCAGGTCAAAAACCTTGGTTCACAAAGTGACGGGTCTGTCGCTACTGCAAGAGGGATCCAGAAAGATAAATGCAAGCAAAGGTAAACACAAGCAAATGAAAAGAGCGCGGAAGGACCATGACTTACCGATAAAAAGGACTGATTTTTAGGTTCTTTTCACATAGAAATATATTTCATTACCTAAGATACATTCTGGACAGAACTGTTGCGTCTCAATGGGAACATTAAATATCCGTTTGTTTAATTTGTTTGGACTCAGTTGCATTTAAGTTTTACCATTAATACTGACGTGTAACAATAGTATACTGATAATAATACTTACCCAAGTATACAAACGGGTAAAAGTTGCCTCTAAGTAAGTATACGGTGGCATCGTATGTATTGCTGGGCTCTCCAGTTGGACGTGTGTTTGAGTCTAGCACAGTTTGCGTGTCTGTGTTCTGGTCATGATGCCATATGACTTCCATGTGCTCCCTCACTGTGAAGACCACATAAGTTGTTTGTATGATCTGAATTTTACTTGATCACCAGGATCCTAAGCCTACATCTGAGTAACAGCCTTCGAGTGACCTTGATGAACTACACTCTGGATGGGACCCCAGTCCACTGCAGGGTGGCCACACATGCACATTCTTTCAGCAATTTAGAAAGGCCAGTTAACCTGTAAGGCAGCAGAGCTACTCAGGTCTCAGCTAAATGATGTATGAGAATTATATCCCCTTCCTCTTTTTTAAAAAATACTTTTATTGTTTGTTTCTCTCACCAGTGTTTCCGAGTGCTGTGCTGCAAAGGGCCTCCCTCAGCAAGAACTGAGTATAACGTGGTCTGCATAGGACTGACGGGTGCTGGTAAGACCAGTGTGCTGTCCCGCCTCTGTCATGAGAGCTGCGACAACGTTGCGCCCACCATGGGTAAGGACCCCCTGTAGACCCAGTCATTTCCTGTTGCCGCAGTAGGGTCTCCGGCCCAACCTGCTTTGTGTCACCATTCTGCCAGTGTTGCTCCATCCTCACAGCTGGACCATTCTGACAAAAGCAACCTGTTAGATGTTTTATGTTTTATTGTTCACTCTGGCCTGCTTGTAGATCTCTGTATGTGGGAGTTTTTTCAACCTGCATTACATGGAGGGTCTTACACAGCCCACTCCACCCATATTTCATACAAACAGAAAGCTTTCTTCAATGTATTACTCACTAACTTAAGCATCATATGAACATGTAGTTTAAACCAATTTGCATGTTTACACTTAATTTATCCCCAGAATCTGGTGTTTGAAGGTTGTGTGCATTTCTGTTTCCAGCTTAGTTACCAAACAGTAAATTCATGAAAGTGTTTGGTTCTTTTCCAATTGCCCTGAACTTTAACTTGTATTTAGTTGCAAGCTACAGGTTTCTGTACATTTGTACGCATTTTGTTATTTGTTAATAAAATTTTGCCTGACAATTGTGCTTTTTTTTTTTAAATGTCTGCCATCACTTAAAGTTTTAATGAACTACAGCAGTGCTGATACGTGTCAATAATACCAGTATACAGACGATGCCATAGGGTCATTGGCGCAGAGGGAAACTCTGCTGCTGTTGCATCTCTTTTTGTCACAGAACTTCCATGCAAAAGGAAGACCAGACGGTCGGTGTTATACTGGTAACTTAATCCATGTTGCTCATAAAAGGACGTTCTATACCCACTGAATGCATGTATTCCAGCCTTCACAACATTGTGTGACTTTTTATTATTTCCTTTTTCAGGCTTCAGCATCAAAGCAGTGCCATTCCACAATGCCATCCTGAATGTCAAGGAGCTTGGAGGTAACTTGGTGTCAGCTGAAAAATCTGAAACTGGTTTGTTCCCATAGTGAACATTTATGCTCTCCATAAGCCTGAGTGCAAGACATTGTAGTTCAGACATCACTTCATAAAATCTTTTAGATTCAGGCTGCCTTGAACTTTGGCCTTGAGATCTCTTAAAAACTGCAAATGGTGCGTTTCATACCATGAAAATTGGTATTTTCTTGCATTTAAATAACATTTACACCCATTACATAGCAAAATGGTCGATGTGTAGCGGTGAAGCTACTGAAGGCAAAAACAAGGTGTGTGCAAAAGGACATTTGTGCTTGGGGGAAATGGATTATTCTTCGGTAATTAGTTATTCTATTGCTATATAATTTATGCCTTGAAAAAAGTACTACTTAATATTAAATATAAACGTACAAACTCCATACAGACTGAGCCAGATTCAAATGCATAACCAAACCCAAAATCCAGGCACTGTGAAGCACCAGTGGCCCCCGCTTTGCCTTTGTGCTACCATTAAAAATGCAGTAAATGCTCCACAAAAACAAGAATATTTTAATTTGGTTTTAATTTTTTGTCCGTACAAGCACATCAGCAAACAAAAGTGTCAAAAGATGTCAGAGCTAACAGTTTAATAAAAAGAGACTACTCAGTTCAAGTGCTACAGACAGACAGAACCCAAGGAAAGATGAGCTTTAGCTGTTGGTAATCCTGCAAAAGCAACACTTTGGAATAACAGCTGTGTTCTCCAATGTTTTCACAACTTCTGTTGCCTTAAAAACGTATAATTACCTTCATGTGCTTTAAACTCTCTGCATCCAGAGATATAAAATCCGGACAAAAAAAAAAAGCCACTGCCATTTTGTAATGATTTTCATTTTCTAAAATTTGCATTGTTTTTTTCATTCCTGGATTAAGAGGCCTCAGGCTCAAATCTTAACATCGAGCTGCAAAGCCCTCGAGCAAAGCACTTACCCTGAATTACCACAGTACAATAAATGAGTGAGCTTTATAAATAGGTAAATCATCATAAGTAGCTTAACATTGTAGGTCTCTTTGGAAAGAAGTGCTGGCTAAATGGATAAACATAAATATAAGCGAAAATGTTGCATTAGCTCAATTTATACATATAACAACTTGCTAAATGAGGGGGTAATGAAGGTATTGTTGGAATCTCTGGGCCACGCTCTGTCTCTGAGGTAGACGGAGATAAGTGGTGCTGGGCCAAGCCTGGGTTCTGGAAGTTGCTGCGTGCCAAAGAGGGAGTACCATTTTCTGCAGGCCGTGTGGCAGGTGTGCCGAGTGGCCTAACAAATGGCAACCATCCACAGAGACCACGGAGGCATGGGATGATGGTTACCAAATTTGGCCAAAGCTTAAAATTATGGGCAACAGACCGAGGATGGGAAGGACACCTCAGGTCAAAGGTGCTGCCTGGGATATTTACTGCCTGACCGCTGACAGCATTTATTTATGGTTGCTTACAACTATTTTCACTCACAGAGTGGAGAAGCTCTGTTTTTTTGCTGTTCTACATTTCCCATTAATTCAGTGAATAAAGCGAGAAAGAGGAAAAAGTCACAAATCTTTGAGTTCCATATGTACAGTAAAATGTAAGTAATCCTCAGATTTATGGGTCCAGGTGGTTTGAGGTTAGGTCATTTACAGTACAGTATGTAAATCTTCCTTTTTTATTCTTATTTTCATTCAGAAACCATAATGCCTGCTCATTTTTTCATGTAGCTGATGCTTTTCTCCAAAGCAGCTTAAAATGTTACCATGCCTCCTTAAAATGGAGAAAACTGCAGAGGACTGCAGCAGGGAGTGGAATTTGTGACCAACTTTAACAGCTACGCCACCTGCTGCCCCCTGCAGTCTTTGCACTCTGTTCCATAGCGTGGTATCATTTTCTTTGTTATTGTAAAAATGAGCAATGATGTCAGTTATTCCACTCATGTTTTTTTGCCCTTTTCAACAGTTGCATGGCACACCGAAGGGTTGATACTGTCAGACATAAGCACGGTATTTAACACGGCATTATGAGGTAAAAGAAACGTGATCTGGACCGTTGTTTTTCAGCAGGTGCACCCACAATGTGTTGTCCTGTCACCGGTCCTCGCCTTTCAGCCTTCAGAGGGCCACCAGAGGATGGGCATCCAACACCATTTATGTTAGCCTCAGATTCTATAAAAAAGAACCACAACATTGTAGTAATTCTTGTTGCAGTTGGTTTATATTACAGTGAAACGTGGTTGTACTGTGGTTTGCTTTACTGATAATGACTGCGTGGTGAAGTCTGTTTTCTTATGAAAAACAGCAAACTTAAGTCACAGGCAAACAGTTATTAGGTGCAGAGCTGGGAAACAGACCGTTTCCATTTGGAGTTCCGAGTGGGCCGTTGTTATGGAACTTGCTAGCAGGGCAGGCCTGTCCTCACCTTCCACTGCTGCATGAGGTCTTAAATTTAGATTTGTGTTTTTATACGAATGTTGCTGCGGTATTCTCTGTTGTGCATGACATAATCGTTTTAAAAAGCCATTTTGCTTTATTTGTTCGCTTAGCTAATGTGCACCTTTTAGCAAATTCCGGAAACACATTATTCAGTAAGATGGAGATGAAAGCTGAATGGAGGCATATATTTATGATGATGATAATTATTATTATTATTACATGAGATTCAAGGTGGCTTTGAACAGGGATGCACCCAAGTTTAGCAAAGCTACGCTCAAATTTGAAAGCAGTGATACATTTGTTCAGTTCAACCTTGTCAAACCCACAGATGAAATTCAGATCATACAGAAGTAAAACAAATTTTGCTTTGCAGCAAGAGAAGCTCTTCAGTGTATTGTAAGCTGTACTGTAGCTCACAGTATAAGGAATAGCTTAAATGCATATAAAACACAGTTTTGCAGATGTGACGGGCGTACGTATGGTTTACTCACACAAGTCACAAGTTGCAAATGTGTGCAAGTGCCAGTCAGGAGCATGAAAAATCATAGCTTTCACTACATGTGTTTGGTTTAAAGAGACTTTGTTGATGCCAGGCCATGATAAATGGATCAACAATGGAAATTTCTGTGTGGCACGGCAGGCCGTCTCAGTCGAGAGGCAGCGTGTTGGAGGTCGGGCCCCAAGTCTGTGTGTCTCATCAATAACAAACAGGATGCAGATGAGCTCAAACTGTAACTGTAATGCACACATCTGAATCTTTTTCCCATAACATACCACTATAGCCAGGTTGCAATAAATAATGCATGAAAAGTAAAAAACAAAATGCATTTATGAACATGCCCAGTTTGCAGAAGTCACATTTTTACCAACATCTTTTGGAATGGGTTGAATGATTAAACTGCATTTAGCTTTTAACACGAATGCTTTGGGTAGTGAAGAATGACATTTTTTATAAACTGTAGAAAATAGTGGTATAACTGCCTACATGAACGAAGTGCAGATATTCATTAGGTACACCTGTTTAACATGGATCTCCTTTTGGCTCCAGCAGCATGGATTCCACAACAAGGTGCTGGATTAGTCTCCACAGGGTTCTTCCTCTATGGTGGTTGGTCAGTTTTGTTGTTTTCACAGGTTTTTTGACAGCACATTCATTCTGTTAACATCACATTCCACCTCATCCCAGAGATGCTGCATTGGCTTGACATGGGGCAGTGCAGGCCACTGGAATAAAGTAGGAGCGCTGTCATGAGAGACTGCGGTGGGCAAAAATTCCAGCTTGACTGTTTCTGAAACACTTGAACCCGCGCAGCTGGCACCATTAACCAAGCCAGTGTTCAAAGTCACTTCAGCCCCACATGCTGTCCATTGCAGCAGTAACTGCATTTGTAGACCTTGCATGTGTGCTGAGTCACAACCACGTGCAGAGTCGTGATCCAGTGCGAGCTGTGTGTAGCTAATAAAGTGGCCAGTGAGTAGCAGCACTGCTCAACCCCTGTGCACTAGGCCACAGCTGAGTACTGTTTGCAAAGCACATAAAGCAGATCGACTGCTGTCAGTGCCTGTCACTCTGGTTGGCATCTACTTTTTCGTAAGTGCATTGCGTGTTTAGCTGAAAATTTGGCCTTTTGGCTGCAGATGCACAGAAACACAATGGTGCTTGTTTTCATGGCTCAGATCCCAGCCCGTTATGATTATGACCAGGGCTGCAAAAAAGTGTCATGCTGTCTAGTGTGGTGACTTTAACTATGCTCGTGCAAACAGAGTCTAGTAGGTCTTGCAGTTGTTTTCCAATTTAAAAATTATTGTTATTATTATTATTATTATTATTAATAAATTATTAAATGATTTTTTTGGCATCCCATTTATTAATGCTGTTTTAAAATATTGGTAATTGATCACGGTCATCCCGCTCTTTCAAGCTCTTGCCGTTCTGTTCGTGCCGGTTTCTGGGATTATTGGGGATAAAGAGAGAAAATTAAGACGCAGCTGAATGTAAACACAGCACTTATTTATTTTCAGTCTATATTATGATGGCTAATTGAATGGCTAACAGTTTAAATACAGACTGAACCGTTATTGATGCCAGCTGGTGTCCAGCAGATGATTCTGCACACCACCTTGCCCAGGCTTGGACCACAAGCCGAACAGGTCTGGCGCACACATCTGTGAGCTCATGCTGATACTCGGGTGGTCGAAAAGCAGTTGCCCACGCGATGCCCGTATTTTCATATAATTGATCAAATCCCAGGCTGTCTGTTTCTCATCAAAGTGTGAAAAGGCTCCAGGGGGTAAAAGCGGGTATGCAAGATGATCGGTTTCATATGATGAGGCGGCTGCCTTCAAATGATGGTGGACCAAGCAGGGCTGTGGTGAATTAGACATGAGGGGGCCTCTCCTTGGCTAACCTGTGTCCCACACGCGGTTAGAAAATGGTGTAAGCAGCAGCTGGTAGCTCACCCAGTGAGAACATAAACAGAGCAAAGTAAAGCATAACCAAAAGTACACAACCGGGCAGTGCCCTCTCCCCCCCCTTTTTTTTTTTTTTTTTTTTTTTGCAAAACAAGCGATCGATTCCTTTGCGCTGAAACGATTTGTTCTCCCTTTCCTTAACACATTTCTGAGTACTTTGTGAAGGTACTGAATTTGCAAAGACTAAGCTTCATGAAGCCACTTTCTAAATGCAATTTAGCATGCATTTTTCAGAAGGTTGATGCCATTCCCGGGCTTGTTGTCTGCAGTTGCTGCGCACGCAATTTGCCCTACACTTCAGTTCAGCAGAAATTCACAGTCCATCATGAAATGTTTACTGAAGTGGTCACAGGAAATTCAAACTCTGTGCTCTTCATCACTGGATAAGGAAATGTGGTGAGCAATGATGCTTCAAAGTCCTGCCTTGTGCAGTTGTGTTAAAATGTGCATTTTTACTGAAGCCCATGAGTCAGCGATAGGTGGCAGCACTGAGCATTCGGTCAAACGTTCAGTTGAAAAACAATTGGTTCAGGTCAATAATTCAAAAGAAACGGTGCTGACTGGGGCCGCAAAATTAGACAGCTGCGGAGGCGTTATCGAAACTTGAAAATTTGACTTTTTGAAGTTCACACTCCACAGAAACAAGTGAAACCAGGACACATCTAGCATGGACACAGTGGTCTGCAAGGCTGAGGTGGAGGGGAATCGGAGCCCAAACTGAGTAGAAGCTGCTGATGAGAGACCCCCAGGCTGGGCTCATGCTCCTGTCTGACCCTTCGGGCCTGAGTGGCCCTCGCAGCCTCCTCAGAATGACTCATTCTGTGAGCACGTAGGCTTCTCCCCAAATTACTTACACCAACAAATGGAGTTGTGGAGCGCTGAACCTTTGTGACGGGATCCATGTACCCCAGTTACCACACAGAAAAGGAACCATATGTTCACCATAAATTGGAGGCATTTGAACTTTGCTGTAGAGTTCCCATCGGAATCCACACATGAACAGAGCTGTGCGAGCCGCTTTAATAGCTCGCAGGGTTCGTGTTTACTTTGAAGAGGAACTTTGCCTTGAATTCTGCGAGTCTGGATGCTCACTTCCACAGGACGGGGCTAAAGCTGGCACGCAAAGCCGACATTCGGGCATCGCCGCGAGGCTTCTGTCGAGAGAAGAAGTGTGTAGCATAACGCAGAATAATGAATTGCGCTTTGCACTTTTTGCGTAGGCAGCACTTCGGGTTTCAGTATTCCCCGGGTTTATTTGACGCACAAATCAAATACAAACACATGAATTTTGTCTTTTTCCGTATTGCTTATGTTTATATTGCTTCTGCCTTGTATTGGCTTAAATAAGCTTGACTCAACCCAAGGATTAAATGTGAAATATTTTTCCTGCTACCAAAAATACTTTCTTCTTTTGTGTAATTATTTATTGGAGCTTTTCATTAATTCAGCAATAACTGGTTTGTTCTGAATTGGCTTCAGTGCCGCACCTGCGAAGCCCTAGAGGGAATTTTATTGATTTAATCTTGCTTGTTGTCAGACAAATATAAACATTTGGGCAGTCACATGCAGCATCTGTCTGTGTTCAAGGGGCCGACAACATCAGAAAGTACTGGAGCCGCTACTACCAGGGTTCCCAGGGGGTGATCTTCATCCTGGACAGTGCCTCTTCGGAGAGGGACCTGGAGGTGGCGCGGACGGAGCTCCACTCTGCCCTGCAGCACCCGCAGCTCTGCACGCTGCCCTTCCTGATACTGGCCAACCAGCAGGACCGGGCGGCGGCGCGCGACGTGCACGAGGTAACCCGCCGTACCACGGAAAAAGCCAAGACCCCCTTTCACTGCACCCGGTCCACTGGTGGAACTCTTGCTAAAGGTCATTTAGCTTCACCAGGGTTCACACATTGGCTCACTCAGATGTGTTTGCGTGAAACTAGCAAGCGTTATTGTTTTGTTTTCCTGTTGTTCTTGTGGGTCTTTGATAGCTGTGGACTCGCGCTCTCCATCTGCTCTCCATCACCCGGAGCAGCAGCTCGAACAGTCAGGCTGGTGGGAGCGTGAGGACAGTATGAGCACTCCGGGCTTCGCCGGTGTCTGTTTCCCACACGAGGAAACAAAAGGAGCGTTAGTCATTTCCGACACGGGATTAAGTGCTGAAGGGCCTCGACTTTCAAAGAACGCACTGACCACGGGTCACTTTATCAGCGCCTGCGCTCAAAACTCTCTGGAGGCTATTTCACAAAAGCTGAGAACAGCAACAGATAGCATGAACTTTTTTGAGTGCTTTTGTGAACATTTAAAAGTTCGCTGGTCTCTACGGTCAGGTTTTAATGAAAATTCCCTGCAGACCACCTAATTAATTTAGCACATTTTTACGAAAAAGCAAAAGCAAAGTAGTACAATTTTCAGGAGTGACCGAAAAGCCAACATTGTTAGTATGACAGAATGATTTCACCAAGTTTTATTCAAAGGTGTGAATATGAAATTCACGTTACGGACAAACAGGAAAGAAGATGTCCGTGTGTTTGGATGTGGTGGTTAAGGGACTGTGAGGCATGAAGTGCTGATATGGGCTGCAAGGCCTTTGCCTGGTGCAGTAAAACTTGAGCCGGGTGACGCCAGACGCCACACGGTGTGTTGCCCTGAGAGTCGTTGCACAGAAGTTAAGTCCCGACGTCATTTTTCATCCTCGGACCACAGCACGAGCGCCCTCAGCATTTCGATGCCGAAATGTTAATAGGCCATACAAAGGTCATGAACAAAAGAGCTCAGTATTGCCAGTGAGCCGTCTAGGATTTAGCCAAAGTCTGGCACCTTTTTTAATCACGTTTAGCCGCAGGGACTATTATCTCACTTTAAGAGTAACTGGTTTGGTGAGGATCGTGAACAAACGGCCAAAGGTTGTTTAAGGACAGCCACCGGAAACTTGAATACCTGTGTTCGTGTTGCGCCTTTTTAGGAGAAGTAGAGAGGAACAAAGTATTGATGTTAGGACTGAGGTTCCTGTTGTCTAAATGAAGGCAAGGGATTTACTATTGTTCTTGCATTTATGATAATGTTAAGACAAAATTGCTGTGAAGGTCTTATGTGATGGACTGAGTTATACAGTAATCTGCTGACCAGGCCACTGTCATCTGCAAAGTTTCTGACCACAGGTTAACACCAGAAGTTTAGCGCCAAGGTACCTGACGCTGATGTGAGAGACGAGGTTGCCAGATGTCCTCTTCACTGCTCTCCTGAAATGGTTAACACAGAGCAGCATGGAGCAACAGGGCAGTAACCCACAGGCAGAGCACACAGGCGAAGGAGTTGCTGAAAATGTTTAAAAAAAAAAAAAAAAAAACTAAAAATTGGCTTTTTCTCAGGTTAAAGCCATGAAGTGGATGGGGGTTCAACCCAGTGGGCCTGCAGGTTGGTTTGCGCAGTACGTAGTCAATTTGTCTTTCTGTGGATTAACATCAATAGATCTGAATTTGTTCTGTCACCATGGAGCTGTGAGCATTTTCCAGTCTCTGTAGTGCATGTACTGTATACTGTATGTACACACTGTACGCATATATACACATTATATAAAGTTTTTGGTATGACTCTGAAGGAATAGGTAGGGGGTAGCATAGTGGCTCTGTCCACTTGTGAACCTGTGCCCCTGCTATAAATCCCTCGTTTTGGCATGTATGACTTCACTATGGTATACTACTACTATATACCATATACTGTTTGCTAGTATAGATGAAGAATTGTAAGTAGCTTTCATTTCCAGTTAATTTATTAAGAACTTTTCTACAAAGCAATAAAGTGATGCAGAATACAGTGTATACCTTTAGCCAAGGTTGCTACCAACAGCAAGCTTCCATCCAAAGGGCCAGTTTAGCTGCTGCAAACCAGTGTGAGTTTCCAACACCCCTTATGTATATAAGCCTGCACTGCATTTTTTTTTTTTTTTTGCTTTAATGGCAGTCCAGGTCCTCAGCTTGGTCACCACGTGAAATGCACAGTCGTTTGGGCTCATCTATTCCTCTGGCCCAGTTGCCCAGCCAGGCCTTCCGAGCATTCCTCGTAGCGTCCCTGTACAGCAGATCGGTGACTGGGATCGCCTGCGTCAGTGAACTGCAGCAGAGAGCGTGGCTGACGTCAGCCGGCCCTCGCAACCGCCATGTCACTCGCAAGCCAACAAATCGCACACCCGTGACACGAGCACAGTGTGCTTCATGACTGCTCCAGTTGCCTCCATCCGTGATGTTCGCGGGTTTGCTGTGTGGTCCTGTTTATGAGGAAGAAACTCCATATCTCTGTTTCAGCACTTACTCACGCTTCAGATGTCACTCCTGGCTTTAAAAGGAACAATTGTGGGTTTAGCAGTAGCTGAGCTTTAGACACAAGGCATTAAATAAGGAAATGTGTACTTGCAGCCAGCAGTGTTGTATTTCTTTGTAGAGGTGAATTTATGAGCAATGTCCTTGATGTCCCTAAACAAAGCTCAAGAATTAATTTTGGGAATGTACATTTCAAGCAACCATTAGCTGAGATCTGCTTTCCATTGCTTGCCTTTGATATTGTTGGGCCGCAACACACAGAGAGCTGACCACCACACACCAGATGCTGCACACAAAGACCCAGCTGAACTTTGTCCTCAGCGGACCTCAGTGGACCGCAATGGTCTGGTGTGGCTATCTGAAGTTTCCCACTGTTGAAGTTCTTCAGTTACCTTCATTAATAGCTCCTGGAGGTCATGTGGCCAGTTCACGGCTGTCCAGCTGTCTGTGTTTCTTGACACATTTCCAGATATCAGCTTTCTCAGTTGTTTGCAAACATCTCAACAGCATGAGAGATCATTGCTGTGGCAACAACCATGACTGCCGGCTCTTGGCTTGAGGGGGGCTCTGTGTTGGAGGGGTCACATTGCTTCGGTGTCACCCCCACACTCTCCTTTCAAGCAGACACCTCTCTGGCCTCCTGGTGATCCTGCAGAAGTGAAGTTGTGCCACTGTTGATGCAAGGCTGGGTTTCTATTTGAGGAGCAGTGGCCAGAGCACTTGGTCGCACATCCCAGACGTAGGTTAGCGGGAATTGTCCAGTTTCACTCAGCATTTGCTTTACCTTTAGTGCCGGTTCAGAGGTATGTGTGTGAGAACTTTTATTCAGGCAGCTGCCTTGTTTACTTCGACTGCCCTCCAAAAATAATTTGTTAGTGCGTTATTAAAAAGGCTTTTCCAGCTAAGAAACCTAATAACATTTTAGAGGCTCACCCAACTTCAAAAAGTTGCATATTCCAAAGCGGGCTGTGAACAGAGAGTGGACGGAAGAAAAACTGAGTTTGTACCTTGAAGACCCTTTAAGGTAAATGAAAGCAAAACACTCAGGTTGAACGCAGGGCTCTGTGGAGGAAAGCTGCAGTCACAGAGCAGCAGGACAGAACCGCGGCCGAGGTTCTGACTGCCCAAGTGTGCAGATGTAGAAAGTTTCGCTGTCGAAATGAAGTGCACGTATCTGTCCACGGGGTCACATGAGGCCTGAATTAGCAGTTGCGTGGGATAGAAAAAGAGCTGAAAAATCTTCCTGCCAAATGAAAACTTATTTGCGCTCCCCTTTTTGAGGGGTGGTGGTTTAACTGCTAAATTTTCATCACAGAATTTTTGCTAGAATGGGGCCAAACAAACTCAATATAACCGTGATTTATAAAACTAAAAAATTAACTATAAAAACAGAGTTTTACCAGTGGCTTACTGTAAAAGTGGACAAATACGGCTGTGCAGGCTGGATGGCTGCTCAGTGTTGCTCAAGTGTTAAAATGACACTTGGCACAAAAATGGCAAAATTTCATAACAAATATGACAAATCGCCACGTCTTGAGATAGACCTGAACTCCAATGGGTTCCACATAAATCAGTTTTATTGTGGCCTTGCAAACACATTTTGCAGTTACTTTCTACATGAAGCATCATGTGTGCAAATTTTGCGAGTGTATCAGCGCTGGTTGCGTGCACAGAGACACTCGGGGATGTTTACAGCATGCCGTGTTGGGAAAAATGGTTCAAATAAGCAGGACTGAAAGCACACTTGCTGGAATGACCTCTTGACCAACAGTAATGATAAGGCTCAGTCTAAACATACAATATTTCATTAATTCATTAGGTTATCATTAGGTTATGGGTGTATACAGTTTTTCTTGCACTGCAGTGTGTGTTGAACCCATCCCCGGTTATTGTTTCTGAAGAGTACAGAGACACCTCACTTATAGGTCTGTATGTGTTCTTGAGAAGCAGAGCACTTCAAATGGAGCTGTGGTCTCACCACGTATCAAACTATAAGCTCATTAATACAGTATATTGCATGAATGGAGGTTGAAAACTGCACATGTGTGGCATCATACAAAATAAATTAGTTACATCTTCAATAATGTCAGGAAACAGTCGATTTTATGGATAGCAAACATAAAATTCCAAAAAGTATTGTGAAGTTTTTTGAAAAACTATTAATAATATGGCCAGTTATTGTGGCACATTACTGACAGGGCTGAAATAAGAGAGTTATCGCAGAAAGCTGTACAGGAGGTAGCCCTAATAAAGGGACTGTACTGTTGTTACTTTACATCAGAAAAAACAACTATTTTCACAAGCATTTTGTGTATGAAAACCATATGCTAATTTGCGAAAATGCCGCTCCATACAAACTGAGACGGCATGGCTCTCTTAGGGGTGTCGGACTGGCTCCTGTTCACAACTGCACTGCAAACAGGCTGCATCCTCATCCTTGCTGCCTCATGAATATGTAGGTGGAAAGGGGGGGGGTGGAAGGTGCCAGCGTGTTGTTGACAAGCACGCCGCTGTGTATGTCGCCACCGCCGGCCTCCACATTTGAGCCTTCAGCCTCATTGCCGTCCATTCAGGAGCCCACCTCTTTACAGGAAACAGGAGACTCCGTTGTAAGATGGTGTTTGTTGCCATGGTGGGGCGTTTTGCAGCATTGCTACGTTTGCGTATTTTTCCTGTCTTTTAATTTGGCTCCTAGGGGCAGTAAAGCTCTCACTGGGCTCCTCTGTCAGACCGGTTTCCTGGGGACCTGGGGGACAGAATTCCCTTTTGACCTCTGTCTTCTGCTCCGGGAGCCCAAGGAAGCCCAGGAAGAGCAGGGCCAGGCTCCGTGTTGTTGAGGCAACACCTCAACAGAGCGTCTCTGTTCAGGGGCCAAGCCCTGTGGACAGGGCTAAGGACCCAGATGTTTCTCAGCCTGGTCATCTGCGTTGTGCATGTTTTTGAACTGGCCTTTTCATACAGTTTAATGATGCACAGAATGGCAGCGTCGAAACAGGTTGTGAAAATGAAATGAGCCCCTTTCACCTGGAAACTGTGGCCACTCTTACAGAACTTGGTGCAGGACAAATGGGTGCCGCTTGGATGGAAGAGGGTTGGTGTGTGATGGATGTAACTGGGTGTAAAACCTTGTGGAAGGAAGAAGAAGGACCCGTAGGTCCGGTTTACAGAAGGCCTCGGTCCTTCGGCCCACAAGGAGGAAAGCAGCGCTGCCAGTGACAGGCGGCACATCTGTTTTCTGTGAAATAAAGTCAAAACTTGTGTGGTGTTGCGCTGTGGCGGAGTTGTGCCACACAGGCAGCAAAGCATTCAAACACAGGCCACCTCCTGGGACTTTTTCATGTTGTAATCGAAAGCAATAGTTTGTTGTCTTGTGCCAAGATATTTTAGCACTCACTTAAAAATGTTTTTTTCCCTCGAACACCCTTGTCCCTCTCGGTCTGAAAGTGTGCTCAGATAATCGCTCGGTTCTTGTTTGTCTCTCACACCGGTGTCCTACTGCACTATGGACGCATTCCTCGCATCAGGCCTGTGTTTTCTTTTACTGGCATCGCTCTTTTTCCACAGGGCACTGACTATTGTCTTGACTGTATTTTAAGCATAAAACATTCTCCATTTTCGGAGCCAGATGTGCGTGTCGATTCGTGCGATTCTGCCTGTTGTTACTGAGCAAATGGCGCTGCACAGCCCGGGCTCACAGTCAGGCCCGTCTTAAGAGTTATGGCCGTAGCCCAGTGCATGTTTGTGTGGCCCAAAGGTTCTTGCTGTCTGAATGGCGGAGGAATCTGTGGCACATGGAGACACAGGGGCCAGCAACACTGAAGGCGGCACTTTGTCACTGTTGGATGAGTGTGGCTGCTGTTGGGGACACAACGAAAAGCGGAGGCACGAGGCTCAGAAAAGCAGTGATGCTGCTGGGAGAAACACAGCCCAAGCCATCAGGCGTCTATAGCCCAGGTGACCCTGTAGTTAAACTTTATGGTTTAACTTTAAGCTGAGCAGACTGAGTCTAAAAATACCGTTTAGTCTTGGTTTGTACTTTTTCATTGATATTTATGCTGGCGTTTATATGTAGTTTAGCTTTATTATGGCTCTTGGCTTTGAAAAATTTTTACTTTATTGGCAAGTAAGAATTTCACACGCCAGCAAGTGCTTTACAGCCGTATCCGTGTCTTTTCCTGTTCTGTGGCTTGGCAGCAGTTTGAGATTGATAATGAAGAAGTCCTTCCCTCCTGCCACAAGCCACCATTTGCTACAAATTTCTAAAGAAAAATTCCATATTGTGTCCTCCCAGGGGCAGTATTCTCCATCTTTCCCCTCTGAAACAGTAGGTGATGAACATGAGACTTTTCCATCTGGGCTCTGTTTTTTAGCATTGGCTCTTATTGGTAATCTTTATCCAGGTTAGCGATCAAGACACTTGGACTTCCTGTTAAACCTTCTGAAGCCATCTCAGATATCAGGCCACAGGAATTTGTCAGGGCCACAGCAAAAGCTGGACCGCGTCCAGACGGAGCCACCTAACGACTGATGCGAAGTCCCCGTCGAGGAACGGCCTCATAGCAAACGTCTCAGCCAGGTCACATAAACCCATTTTAGCCTCCTGTTGCAAAACGGTCCCTCAGAATTCTGCACAAAGTCACCATTGCCACAGCCATTGTGCAGGCCTCTCGGTTCTGCTTTAATTCTTTACATGCGCATTCTGTGCAGCGGCAACCACAAATATTTCAGAAATTCTAATTACTTTGCTTTAAAACCGGGTTGTATTTCTAAGTTTCAGGCAGAATTGCTGCTGGGAAGTGGTTGTGGCTTTTGTCACTATCATACAAATTATTTTTTGGAACGTGACACTTAACAGTTCCAGTTTTACTAAGATTTCCCTTTTAATAATATTTTATTTTTTTAGCTCTGGAACCGTTTTTGTTGCAGGGATGAAGTACAGAGCCAGTAAAAGTTTCGATTTGTGGGGTGGACGTTCTAAATGAGCAGTTTGGGGACAAAGAGGAAGGAGCCCATCTGAGATGGCAGAGGCAGGGCGGATGTGCCAGCTGAGCCACGGGGGGGGGACTCGGTGGCCTACGGCCAGGTATCGCTGCTCTCCACAGACACACGCTCTTAAGCTGACCACACGCTGCCTGCGTGAACTTTAAATCAGTGTTACTGTTGATACTCTATTTGTATTGCATTTTGCATTTCCCTCCAGAGCGTAAGCTGCTTTGTTAGGAAGACTGGGTTTCCAGTTAAGCTTGTCTGGTCGTTCTACTGTATTCTCTGTTACCTCTGTTTCTGTAGCCAAGTCCATGTAGTCAATTCTTTTTCCTCCAAAGCAACTTAAAATGATTTACTTTTACAGCGGTGTCATTTTTGCAGGGTAAGCACCTTTCTTGATGGTACTATGGTGCGGGATGGGGTTTGAACCTTCAACCTCAGGGTCTGAAAGCAGTGGTGCTGCCGTGTCTCCTGCACTGCATGAAGAATAAATGACCCACAGTACTATTTAGTAGAGGTTAACTCAGTCAGGTAGTAGTGAGTAAAACATTAGGACTATTGATGTTGTTTCTTTAGACTCTTCAAAGCTGTTGTTGCAAAGAAACACAGAGTTTTGACTTGTGGTTCCAAAATTGCGGTGCAGTACCTTCCTCGGTTGAAGGTGGGAATGTAGTACATTTACTGGGATTGTGAAAGCGCAGTAAGGCCCAGTCCACCGATGATGCTTTGGGGCAACTTTCGTTGTGTCCCGGGCAAGCCAGAAGTTTGTTGTTCAACAGAAAATGTATGAAAATGAGAAGAATGAGAGTATTGCAACCACTTACTTGTGGCCATGGGCTTGAGGGATGCGGTTTTGCCTCTACACTCAGCTCTACTTGATGTGAATGCTCAGTACACAGTCTTTACTGATCGGCCTCAGGATTCGTTTTGCTCTGTATGGTATTTTTCAAAGGTTCAGCACTGTCCCTGCCATGGCCGCGTCAGATTGTCCTTCAATGGCCCAATGACAATGGTGAGCCGCTCAGTAACTGTTGTCCATCTTAAAAACCGTTTGAGGGGTCAGTGACTTCAAGCATTGACTTTGTCTCGATGGCACTTACTTACTGTTATATGAACATTAAAGATAAGTTTAATTTATAAAAACTATAGCCAGCATTCACTGACTTGTCAAAGGGGGGGTCCCCATTTTAATGTCCGTGGGTTTGGAATGGGAGGGCCAACCGGCACATATCGGGGTGATGCTCATACTTGGTTTGTCTGCATACTTTTGGCCAGCAGTTCATTCGGCTGGATATTTTTACTGTTTCTAGGATGAGAACAGACAGCCTTCAGGCTACAGTTCTTTATTCTAAACCCACAACACTACTTTCTCAAACAAAGTTATCAGGTATTAATGATGTGCTTGCTCCTAAATGTTGACACAGTTTTTTTTTTTTTTTTTGTAACCTTCCATATTCAAATATATTATTTACAGCAGCAGACCTATTTCTCTTTTTTAATGGTTTATTTAGGTACAGATATGAAAACTAATATTTTATGAAGGGGAAAAATGAAAATGTGTACCTGTTTCATACAGTTTACAGTAGCATATGGAGGTGAAAATGAATGTTAATATAAATGCTTTGAGGCAACCTTAGCAAAATCATAAAGTGCAGCAAAGCAGTGTGTCAGTAGCTGTGGTGGTGTTTGTTTTCCTGGCCTCAGTGTTACCCTTGGTTTGCAGAAATCCCCAGGTGGGGCTCCTTTCATAGGTTTGCTTGTTTGCTAAATTCCTTTATTGCAGAACCGCCCTGAGGTGCTGGCATCGCGCCTGCTCAGGAGAACGGGCCCCGTGTTTCAAGGCAACATTGCGCTGTGGCCGGGGTACATTTCCCTCTGTAAAGCGACTCTGTTTGCCCCTGTTTACTGGCGCTCCTAAAGGGTTTCACACAGGCAGTTTGTAACAAATGGCTCTGGAGACAACATTGCAAAGAAAATGTGTTTTGCGCAGCAAAATGCCATCTGAAATGGAGATGACGTCATTGTGTCTAATCCATGAAATACACAGAACACTCTTACTGATGCCGTGTGTCGCCTTGCTCATCAGTCACATTTCGGAAATCTGACAAATTGTGTGGCAGTATCCGACCTGGATGGATCTCTGTCCTACATGAACGGGCAACTGTTCAAGTGAAGCCATAATTCAGAGAGGCCCCGTGTGGCCCCTCCGTAGTGACCGCTGAGCTACCGCGCTGTCGCCGAGCATCACCGTCAAGCAGGTTCCGGGTGACACCTCGGGCCTCTTGCCAAGCGATGAAGGACTCTGATCTGCACTAATTGTGAATCCTATAACGGGGCTTTGACATGACACAGACGAAGAGGCTGCCGTTCAACCGTGTCAAGGTCTTCCTCACTGACCCTGGGACAGGAGGGCCATATTTGTTGGGTAACTGTGCTGCCTGGGCCTTGAGGTACTTTATTGGGCAAACCAAACACAATAAACTAAGTCAAACAAGAAGATCAGCAAAAGCAGCAAAAAGCTCAACACAAAAAGCTTCATGCCACTTCTTAAACTCTTTTTCTGCTTTAATTTTCATTGGCTGGCAGGTTTTTGGTGATGCCATCAATAATGATGATTGGCAGGGTGAAGGACCAATGGCAGTTGGACACCTGTAAACAGTGACGCAAGCTGCCAAACACAACAGGAACAGACGGATGTAACAACCCCCCCCATAAGAACAAAGTCATCAACAAGCAGAATGGGTACAGAGCACAAGAAATTCAGTCACTTCATGATCGCTGCAGGGCATCAGCCAAGACATTAGCTGTCTATTCTGTGCCAGTATTTGCAGATCCGTCGAGCTTCGGGAACTCTCGCTTCCTGAAAAACAGGATGGCAGGTTGACTCCACCTGGTGTGAATAATTTTGAGTTGACCTTAAAAGGTCAGGAGGAGAACTCCTCCTGAGCTAAATGTCTGGGTTTAGCCAGGAGCCTCTTTGTAGAACATTTCTCTGTTGATGTGCAAGTGGTGCTCCAGCGCTGAGGCCGGAACTGGGGTGTAATTCACCAAATTGTAATGCTGTCCGTCGACCATCAACTTGTGTTTAGCAGCGTCGGGTTTCTGGTTATCTGGGTGTTGCAAAACCATACAGCTTAATACTTGGACATTGCTTTCGGCCTGGCCTGATGGAATTCAATTCTGCCATGCATCTCATACCTGTCAGTAAACAGGAAAGCGAAATCAGGTGGTTATACCATAAAGCGGCGCCGCTTTATTCCATTCCAGCCATCGATGAACCATTCAAATTTGTGAGCACACAAAAGATTTTTCTTCTTTCTGGTTTTGTTTTCCTGTTTCTCTTATTTGAGTTCCTAGCATTGGAAGAAACTGGCAGATAAAATACAGTTCTACTCAAAATTGGTGGCAACCTTGCGTTTTAGGCATATTATGTACAATGATCTTCAGAAATAACTGGAAACGTACCAAGCTTTGATCATTAGAATATTCTAATACAGTGTTTCTCCTGCTCTTCTTCTGCAGTTTGTTATAGTTCTTTAATGTTGACAGATCCTTTGCAAAGATCTTCAGTCAAATGGAGTTCAGGACCAATTGCTGGTCAATGTAACACAGTCTGTTTTTCTTTTTAACTATTTTTTGTGCTTTTGGATGTGTGTTTTGGGTCATTGCCCCGCTAGAGGACACTTGGCTTGATGTATTATAGCGTATTAATTACATAATAAATGTGCATTCAACACTAAAGCTGCAGTCCTTGGCTAGAGCAGGAGACAGCACTACATCTGGTTGGTGGTTAAACCATTAAACTACCTCTCCAGTCGCCCGCTCCTTGTTTTAAGCTCAAGCCTGCGTGAGAGAGAGTCACCGTAGTTGTACAAACCCAGGAGGAGGAGGAGGGCAGCATTATTCTCCAAGCAGGGAGCATTAAAAGGAAGTAATCTGTTCTGTCTAGCACATTAGCTGTGAATGAGACCTCAGGGAGTTCACCAGCTCATGTGGGATGCACTGAGGACACAAAAGGTGACATGGCCAGTGACTCGCGTGCTGAAGCACCCTGTTCCTTCCCCACCTTCCATTCTGTTCATATTGGGGACGGGTGAGTGAGCCTCCCCGACAAAGAGCCCTTGAACTTCTTTGACCCGTGCACCGGGCCATAAAAGGAGCACAGATTTGAGCATCTATGCGGGCAGCTGGGGAGTAGGAGGGCTGTGCAGTGGCTGGGCAGGCAGACATCTCCTTGGCCGTACAGTGTTATGTGCAGATACAGTATTTAGCCAGAGTGGTGCTCTTATTGTGTGGAACTGTCACGTCGCCTCCCTTATAAATAAGCCACTTACTCATCTTCATTGCTGAAGGCAGCAGTTTTTGATTGGGGTTTTTACAGCTTTTTGCCATCAAATGAATAATTGAGGCCACTTTTCTGAGCTTTCAGTTGAACTTAATGACAGCCAGGGCACTCAGGTCTGCTTCCATTTCCTTTTTTGTCTTTACTCCTGTAATTTTAATGATCGGCGCAGCCTTTTTTCCTCCTAAACCATGAGGAAACCTTCTTGTCCACGTTAACTTGACCACATTTATTCTCTCTTCCAGCAACACAGAACAATTCCCAAAATGTGCTGGAAAGCCTTGCCAGTAGAGTGGGGCGCTTATAGCAGCAAAGGGGTTGGGGCAACTCCATATGAATGCCCATGGGTTTGGAATGGTTAGGGTTAGGGAGTGGTGGTCAGGTGTCCACATACAGTACTTTTGGCCATTCCGTGTACTTTAAACTGGCTGTGTTCTTAGCAGGTAGCAAGCAGGCATTTTGTCTCTCTGTGTCACACCATCACCAGCACCTGCAGGCCTGTTCCCATCTGGAAACACACAAGTGTCTGAGCTGCATGCTGCTGTGCGTTTACACTTCCCACCGTTTGAAATTCAGAGCTTCACACCCATTGATTATTTGACCGGCACCAGACCACCACAGCCCTGACCGGGATTAAGCAGTTGTCAAAAATGGATGGATGGATAGATATAACACTGCTACTGTACTGAATATAACCAGATTGAAATTGATAAAAGTCAAAATGGCCAGTTTTGTGGCTGAGCATTGTATTATTTTTCCCTTTCAGACTCATGGTTATCAAGACTGTCATGCAAGTATTTACTGTAAAAGTGCATTTTGAGGAAAGAATTGTGCCTGTTTGTCCTGGGGCAGCCTGTACATTAAAGATTAAACATTAAAACGCAGAATGAATGCTTTAATGAAGTTTCTGGTTGCTTCGATTATTGGTTAAAATCAAATTTTTCAACCAGATACAAGGAATATTTTGAAAGTTTGCTAAAAATTCTGTGACCTTTCTTGGATTTACCTGCTTGCAAAGGTGTAACATGCAGGACGCCCCCACAGTGGTCAGTCAATTCCAGTGAGCCCCCCCCCCCTCCATAGTTTTGTATGACTCTTCACTACAGCACTGGACAGGCAGCCTAGCTGAACAATAAATGCTGTAATTCTGTGTTTTCTGTAGACAAACCTGTAACAGTGATTTGTGTCGCAGTGCATTCTCCATTCTCAGCCCTGTTTTGTGTTTGCAGCATCCATGGGGGGGTAAGAATACAGCTGTGTTCATGTCACAAAGGGAAGAAACAGTCACCGTTTATGCTGGAAAATAGAATTTGGGGATCCCACATATTGTTGACCTTAAAAATGGAGGATGACACCCACTGACGTTCTGTTTCTACAGAGTGCATGGAGTTTTGTCCCGTGAATATTACGTGCATGTGTGCTTGTGGCTGCAACATCTTCCTGTAAGAATGCTTTCTCGCTTTTTATAAGGAGGTCAAACTTTTGTGCTGCTCAGCCAGCAATTCCAGGCTTACTTTGATGTTTGCTGGAATAAACCAAGCACAGCAGTGCCACATCAGGATGACTGTGCTGATTTTGTTTGCTTAACAGTGCATACATGCTTGTTGAACAATTTTATACTTTTGGAACACTTTTTTGGCAGCGAGTTTTCTAAACTGTAAGGCTAGAGTAAAAGGGGGTTTTCTAGCCCTGTGCGAACACGAACCCACGCATTCCTAGTAAATCTGTAACACACGTCCTGCTGCCTTGGTCTGCTGGCATCACTGCCATCACAGCTACAGCACGTGTGTGTGTGTGTGTGTGCGTGCGTGCGTGCGTGCGTGCGTGCGTGCGTGCGTGCGTGTGTGTTTTTTTTGAGGTTGCACAGCAGGTAGTGCTGGGGACTGACACAGAGCTCCTGGCCTATGTTCAACCACAATTTCAAGCCCAACTTGGTCTGTGTGAAGTTTAGCCCGTAAGTCACTTGTTTGGATAAATTGGTCAGCTAAACTGCAGTAATGATTACTGTGCATTTTGGAGAAAATCTACGCTTCCGTCATTGTTAACCGCTCAATTGTAGTTACGGTCAAGGTGGCGCAGCACCCGTCCTAGAATCTGTAGGTATTGGGTAATGAAACTATCCGCTGGGTGGGGTCCTGGTCTATCGCAGGGTGGCCACACACACACAATGGGCAATTTAAAGATTTAAAGTGACCAGTTAACCCGGAACACTTGTGTTTGAGCTGAGGGAGGAAACCAGAGCAAATTTCAGACGCATTCGGGTGAATTCAAGGCAGCACCTCTATGCCCCGAGCCATTTTTGCCCCCAGCTTTGAAGAACATCATCTGCCAAATGAAAAAAGTTATATTAGTGTAATATTTGCACTTTGTTTAGTGGGAGAACACGTGAACTTGGCAGCTGCTGACTAAGCGGTGCATAAAAAAATTGCTAAACTGGCTTGTTGTCATGAAAGAGCTACATACATGTATGAACTGAACTCATTTTATGTTTGCATAACTTCTGTGTAACTACACCATGTAGACATGTTTGAATTTTTAGCTCTAAAATGTCAGTTTAAAACTAAAGGCTGAATAATGAATGTGTGCGGTTTCCTGCTGTTTCATTGAACTCTGACAGCACCCATAATCCCTCACTGGCGATGCGGCGCTCATGTTTGTCGTTCCCTCTGCATTAAAGATCTCTTAGCAAAGAGAAACTTTGTCTGTGCTGAAAAGGGACTCTCTGTCCTCGTGCAACCCCGAGTGGCTGTGTGGGCCTTTTCATGGAGCTTCTGCGCACAAAACGCTAGACAAGAGCAGGCTGCCTGTGTCTCGCCAGAAGTGCTTACGGGGCAACCGGGTGAATCGCAAGTCTCCGTTGATGTGGTCTGACGGGAGTCACCCTGCTTGGATGGTTCTGCGCTGAGCTTGCAGGACAAGTGCACCCCGGGAGTCTTCGGAAGTCCTGCCAGGCTGCTGAAGGTGAAGGAGATGCGACTCTGGACAGTTTGTCTCGTCTCTCACGCCTGATTCTGTGATGCTGTGGAAATGTACATTGAATTTTGTTTCAGATGCAGAGTTATAATCGGCGGATGTGGAATCGCTGGCGACATTCTCTGTTATGCAGATGTTTTACAGCACAGCTTGAAAAATCTGTGACAAGAATTTACGTTTATTGATCTTGCGGGCACTTTTCTTCAAGGTGTCTTGCAGTAAAAGTAGTGGTAAAGGCCATTTGTACAGCTGGGTATTTTTTCTGGTGAGCCACGCAGGGTTAGCAGCTTATTCAAGGGTTCCTGTAACAGACAGTGGGGTTCAAACCTGCAGCCTCCATGTGCAAAGGTGGGAGGGCCCTCACCACCAAGCCACCGCTTTTATGAGAATGAAATAAACAATGAGGAGGTAGAAATGGAAAATAATTCTCGGCATTGATCCATCCCTGCATCCGTGCGTTATCATTAACCAGTAGTTCTTGTCAGGGTCCTTGTAGTCGGGGGGCTGTCCTGAACCCCTGGACGCAAAGCGAGGACGCTGCACGCCGGGTGGGACCATAATTAATCGCACTTGAGCAATTTCACACTTTTTCTAAATAGTCATTGCATTTTGGAGACGCTATTTAGTTTGTGCAAGTCATACGTTTAAAAAAATCCGAGAAAGCCGTTGACCCAGGGAAGGAAATAATAAATCTGAAAATAAAATGCAGTTATTTGACATTCTGTTTAACTAATATTCACGGCAGCCTTGGACCGAATGACTCCGAGCTGCTTTTGCGCTCCTGACCCGCGTTGCGCTATGTATTCTGGTCACAGTTTCACTTGTTTTTATTTGTACCTCTTGCAGGGTTTGTGCCACTCTGTTCTGTCAGCCTGCCAGATGTGACTACAGGTGAGCTCCTCTTTCGGTGTTGCTCCGGTGTGGCCTTTACAGTGCAGGTTCGGTCACAAAGACCTGCTTATGTCCACGTACGTTTGTGTCCGCTGAAAGGATTCCATTTTGTATCTGAGCTCTAACCTCCTCTGTCGTCTTGTGGGTGTAGAAACCAGCGGGTTGGCGGACAGCGGCCACGGCACAGCTCCCTTTCAACCAGCCAGCTTCCCCTCCGTCACCTGGATTTGAGTTCTGATTTTTCAGTCTATGCTCATTTTTGCCACAGCGCCACAGGTACTTCTTTCCACTTCATGGCATTTCCTTAAGTCAAGGCGCTGGGAGATAAACATCAAATGTAACCGAACCTCTGCTGTGTTCTTGTAAAAGTTGGACGTCTGCCGCACAGGTAACTGAGCATCGCTTCTTCAAAGCATGCCTTTAAATATGATTCAGAATCCCAGACACTGATGTATTTGCATCTTACAACTTATTCTTCATTTACAGCTGAACTTTTGCTGTTGTTACGTGCAAACTTGGCAGGCTTGCATTTTCTGTTGCCGACGACACGTTAGATGAATTCGGTCTCTTTCTGCTGCGAGCAGTGACGCACCGACGCGATCTTAAATAAAGGTTATGACCATTGTTGTCTCCCAGTGACCGGAGCCTGGGATTCTGGGTCTGTGACTTCCTTGGTCAAAAAATGAAGAGGTGTTTGGCAAAGCATCTCATTATGCTGCAATGAAGCAGGAAATGAGCCCACTGCGTTTACCCTGTTTTGCCGCTGTGTCTTGCATGGCTGGATGGAGTAATTTGTGAAAGGAACCAGTAAAGCCTATCGCCATGCTCACACCCTGGCCACATGTAAGAATGAAAAAACACTGCAGCAGCTCATGGGAAAACACACCTTTTTCATACTCTGGGCTTATTATTCAATACAAGGGCTTTTTTGCCCATTAAATGCTCATTTTGTGCTACAACAAGAGTTTTATTCTCTGTGATGCTTTGCATCCGACCGATTGAGTGTGTTGGAACAGAGATACAGCGCCGGTATTTAAAAATCTAAAGGTTTTTGACCCTTTCCTTTAAAGAAATATGGGTCATTGAACCCCTCGATGAAAAGTGCCTGCATCAGGTCATTTCACAAAGTAGTTCAGGCTCAAGGTTCACTTTTTAGCGCCTTGTGGAGATGTACAAGAGAGAGCAAAACACAGTTCCTTTTGGGCCACGGTGCACAGCACGCTGAACCAACTGTACGGCAACACAAAACAACACAGACGAACTGGACAGATGCGTAAATGAATATGCACGTAAACAGAGCTGGATAAATGCTCAAATAAATAAGATGTGTAGCTAAATAATGAATGAGGTAAGAATAAAGGCTCAGCGCTAGCTGTGATGATAGGTCAGTGGGCTGGTGGTCAGTAGTGGTGATGTTGGTCAGTCCTAGAAGCGGTTCCTGAGCCTCCTGGTGTCAGCCCATAAGATGCGATAGTGTTTTCCAGCACCAGTAAAAATATATGGTGGAGAAGGAAGGAAGGAGGAGTTTGTGGAGATGATTTGAGCTTTCCTGGCACAACGCTTGTCTTCTGGATGATGGACAGTGAAGTTCTACTGATGGGCTGGGAAGTCTTCATAACCTCCTGTAGAGCTCCGCAAGCAGAGATAGTGCAGTTCCCCAGTACAGAAGTCCAGAAGATCAGGCTCCTTGGGCAGTGGAGATGCTTCTTGACCAAGTGGGTTGCGTTGTGGTTCCAGAAGAGATTCTCAGTGAAGTCCAGCACCAGAAGTAAGTTGAAGGTGTGCACCAGCTCCACTACTGACCCGGGTGCAAGTCGGGGTATGAAAGGCTCAGATTGTAATGATTGTGAATGATCTCTGTTATGTGGTCAGTCAATGCATTAAAACATAGGCTGACAGCCAGAGGTTCTGATCAGAAGGCGGAACTTCACCAGGAATGAACATTTGCACGGGGATAACTGATGGTTTCGTCTTGCTGGAACAAAGTGGGGGTGATAATAAGGAGAAATAAAAAACTGCAGCATTTTAACGCAGAATCGTGGCTCTGTGCTGTGGATGCCCCTGAAGCAGTCCATGGGCTGAGATTGCTTTCAGGCAGGGTTTGGATCTTCTACAGGGAAGTTCTCACAGACACAGCGAGAAGACTGTGAGCTACAAGTAGCCAGCATACACCACTTCCCCACATGGTTTACAGTTTGTATTCACAAGGGACACATAAGTTCAGAAAAACAGAAGTGAACGTTGCCCTTAAAGGCCTGAATGGATCTCAGCGATGACCACCCAGCAACAGTTGGTCATCCATTTTAGTACTTTTTTCTTTCTTTTTTTTGGATCTGCAGCCACAAACTTGCTTTCCCCTTTCGGGTTTTTGACTAATGGCTCCGGTCACTTGGAACTGGGTTATAAAAATGTTCCTCCTGGGACATCGCTGACGGTGAAGAAAACCACAAGACAAGATGTCTGTTTCTGTATTCAACAGTGTGGTCCTTCTGTTTTGAGAAAAACGATTCTCCAAGCCCAAAGGGCGGCGGATTCGTCCGTCCCCGGATACAAATTTGCATGCAGCATCTTTGTTGGCCTTTCTCTCGCTTTGTCCTCTGCGTGTGCACTTCTTGCCTTTGGGGTTTGCCTTTTTCCTAAACGTTATTCATCCTGCTTTACCAACCTCTCGCTTTGTCTGTCCGCTAGCAAGCCGATGCGATCCCTCCAGAACCCTTGTTGCAGGGGAGGTTAATACGAGCCTGTGGTTGTGGTGTAAAATGTGCTGTATGTATGGGTCCGCGCGTGTGTGTCTGCTCAAATGTGCGTTATGCCGTGTGCTCATCGGAGGAATTCTTGTGCCAGTCCCATGTTTACGTACGGCCATGATATAAAACCCAGGTCCTTTCTGAAGAAGGTGTGACCTTAAAAGGGGAGCTTTGGGTACAACTGAAGGCGGTAAGAAGTTGTGGCTGACAGTTGTGCAGTCCTTGTATATTGTGCTTGTTTTGTGTTACGTTTCTGTCCATTTGGACCTGTAGCAGTTTGCACTTAATTTCTGTCCAACGTTGCCATCCAAGGAGTCTGTGGGCTCAGCCCCCCCCCCCCGGGAACACCGCCGTCGCCCAACAAGGTTGGTGGACACAAACAGATCGCAGTCTGTGCAAGAAGCCCCGCTCCCCTTTATCTCCATGGCTGTGTTCGGGCCCCATGTAGTCTGCTTGTGAACGGGACTCTAATGTGTGCCCTTTGACTTCCACAGCAGTCTGTTTGGAAACGGTTGCAAAACTCATTTTCATGTAAAAATGAACGACAACGGCTTCGTCCCCAGGCCAAGAACTGAAGGGCACCTTTGGGAGGGGCCTGCATCTGAGTGGGAAATGGGTGCCTCGGCGAGGCCATTTGCGCGTCCTTTTCTCCAGCGTCGTGGCAGCAAACACCCGCATACTCATTTCCGCACGGCGTCGGCAGTTTCGTCACACGTCTGTCAGGTTGCGCGTGTCATTGTCGGTTGCGACGCGGCTTCGCTCGTGAGTCAGACGGCTGCCCGGGACACAGAGTTTGTGTCCGCGAGGGGCCGGAACAGCTCCACGTCACCATTTGGCAGGGAGTGCGTGGACAGGCAAATCGGGCCTGGGAAAAGCTCAGCTCTTGCATCCCATTCAGACAGACTGGACTTCGCTTCTTCTGGATTCAAAGAAAAGGAAGTTTTCTGTTGCTCAGTCTGACCACAGCCCATAAAGTTGAAGCCGTGAGATTTTTGTCCACAAGTTTACGCATGTCTCCGCGTGAATTCTCCTCCAGCAAATGCGCAGTGTATTTTTTTCTACAGAATGTGTTTAACGCCATGAAGTGATTTTAATACTTGGGTTTTCCCATCGAACGATCATCCACTGCGTTGAAAGGTTAATGTGTCACCGTAATGTGTTTTTTCCAACAAATTGTCACGCGGTCTATTGAAATGCTGTGCTCGAAATTCTCCAAAATGTCAGAAATGCCCAAGGTTTCACAGCGTGTTTAACCCGAGCGAACGCGACCGATCCTGTTAAAGCAGCGTTTGAGAGAGAGATATGCAGCAAGAGGATCTCCAAAAGGATCATCGTTCTGGCTGTTTAAAGAATGAATACGCAATACAGTTTACAGGCAACGGCTGTGCTCACTTTCCTGTACGTCATTCATTTCAGCAGCAACAATCGGATGGGTTTTGGCTCTGCTTTCTGAAACCCTTCCTTGCGCGAACCCTCTCTTTCGCGAGCACCATTTTCCTTAGGTTTGTGTTAAAATGTTTCCCCGCAAAGCTTTTCTCTAAGTTCACTGTTGGGAAAGCAAAACCCTTAGAAGCCCATTTTGCCAGTAATGTCCACTTAGTCAAAATCAGAGCTCATGGTGCCGAGGAAACGTTTCAGGATGAAATGTCATCTCCGTGTCCCCGGGGCGAGAAAAATCCCTGCAGCAAAAGTTTCCAAAAATGTGCCATTTTAAAGAGAATTTAATTCCAGTTCAACCCTCATCGAGGCTGGTGCATCAGAGCCGACACCAAAGCGCATTATCATCTGTTTACCGCCATGAGTCACGTTGGAGGATCTGCGCCCGGTCGCAGCTCCTGCTGACGCGAGAAGCATGAGGTGTAAGGATGGTGAGGGGATGACTGCAGCATCTCCAAGCCAAAAGACATTACTGACACCCGACGCTGCAGTTTGCCACCGCTCCCATATAAAAATACCTGCTTAGTAATTCTGTTTTCAGCATCGAACTTTTAATCATTTGGAACTTCTTTACATCCGTTGAACAAGCGAGCAATTTCCGACGCTCCTTTCATGTGAGAGCCCGGCGAGACTGTCCTGAAATTTCAGCGTTCTGTGCTTTTGTAAGTTGGAAAGTGCGTGTTCATCCCAGTTATGACGTCCTGGTCCTTGCCGGTATGTTTCGTTCTGCTGCGCTGTAGGCCTTCAACTGGGAGCTTCTTGCAAGTGTGAGCAAGTGCGGTGCCTCAGTGTTACCCGAGGGCCACGGTAAAGTTTACAGTGCCTGTCCGCCCGTTTAGCAGGCCGTGCAGTATTTTGGTGGCTCAACATTACGGTTTGAGAGAAATCTCGTGACCTGGCAGGGGAAAGCACGCTCGCTGCTTGCAAGACTGTGTGTGCAGTGACCGTGTGGCTCAGGTCAGCCCCCGGGGCGGTTCAGTTTGACAGCTTTACCTCGCGGCTGGAAGGTGTTGGGTTTAAATCCCTGTGTGTGTGTGTGTGTGTGTGTGTGTGTGTGTGTGTGTGTGTGTGTCTCTCCACTGTAGTCTTCTGGGCAACATCATTATACTGAGCTGCTCCAATAAATACGACTGTAAATCCATCCACGATCGGTAGCCGCAGTCTAGCGCAGGATCACGTTGCTCCACATAATTTCCTGGCAGGACGCAGTGTGAGGCAGAACACACCTGTGGGTGGCATGCAGTCCACTGTGGCGCTGCACACACGTGCTCATATGTTCACACAGGCACCCCACTTGCCAGTTGACCCGAGTCGCTCGCTGCTTCGGTGCGCATGAAGTGCATTCTGATACTGTAGCCATCTGGAGATTTTGTGGCAAACAGGCAAAATATTTGTGTTCCACGAATGTGAGAAATACAGCTGCTCTTAGGGAGTTAAAAAAAGATCGTCGAGATATAAAGCAAAAAACGTTAAAAGTTGATGTGTTGGGCATCCTGCGGTACGAGTGAGAGTGCTTAATGCTGGAAAATGACGTCTGCAACGCAAGATGATCTTCGGTCCTTTGGGAACGATGAAATGAATTTTAACTTATGGTACATGCACAAATGCAGGCGTTGAGATGGAGTCAGTAAATGGGTGTTTTAACCCAAAATGTGCATCACAGTTCGGTCAGCATTAAGTTGTCCTTCCCCTTCAGGGGAGCTTTTGCTGCAAGGGCACAGCAGCCCGTGTGTCTGCTTTGTCTCCCCGACACTCGGAAGTCTCGACCGCGCCGACAGGCTACGTTCGCCTCTTAAAGCTGTTTATGGAATCTGGCGAATTATCCACGGGACCTGTCGGCTTTGTGCTGTCCTGCTGCTCACCTGGCTTAGGCTGCGGCCCAAATCGCACTTCAAGCACCAGGCCAACATCAGCGTCCCTGTACGTTCACACGTCACTTTGCTGTCTGCTGTGTCACCTCCGGATGACACCGGCACACAGGAAGGCCTGCAGACTTGCAGTAGCTTTATTTTGCCTCTCCTCCATAATCTCCTCCCAGCTGTCTAGCGGAGAGCCAGAGCTTCCTCAGACAGATGTCCACACACATGGGCCAGCGAGTGAGGGCACACCTTCCACAGACAATGAGCTTCCCGGCTAAACAGATCCAGGTAGGGCATCCATATGGCCGAGACTACGTGACCCAATGATTTTCTGCAAGGCCATCTGGCAGCGTCCTGTAGGGTTTACAGGCGCTGCAGTCAAACAGATCCCTTAAGCAAACGTAATTGCACTTATGTGTTAATCCCAGGGACACCCGAGGTCTGCGTGCGTTTGCCTCGAACGTGGTGGTGGATTAGAGATGCTGTGCGGCGGCACCGTCTCTGCCGTTAGCTGCGCGTACACAGGAGACAAATAGCAAACTGAAACTCGGAGGCAACTTCCTTCTGCCAGGTGGGGTTACCTGTACCTGCCTAGAAACCCCGAGAAGGAGTTGCGAGGGAGGCCTCTGGCATCGCTTTAGCTCACGGGGTCCACGTTGCTGTAAAAATTAGGCCGACCTGGCTCCTCGGTCCAAACAGTAATGGAGTACGGCAAAGTAAAGGTAATGTAATGGTCGACCGGTGGGAGCTCAGGGTTACACCCTCACGTGGGGCCAGGGAACGGCTTGGTGCAGAGCACCCTGGTGGTCTCGAGTCGGCATCAAAGCAAGGAAGTAGAGGCAAACGCGGCCTCCGAGTTCGGAAATGAATTAAATCAGCAAAGAGCAGCAACCGTGGCACAGAATAGAGAGTGCCGGCGAGAAAAGCACCGGAGGCCGAAGTCCTGGCGCACGTTTAGTCGCCATAAAGCTCAAGTTTATGAACGGCTCTTAAAGATTTAAAAGCTCCCCGAATTAAGTGAGCAGCTGTGGATCCAGCACATCATTCAGTATATTAACCATAGAACGGGTGAGCGATGGCATTAAGTGCCATGACAACCAGCTGCTTTTTAAGCATTTTAAATTGAAAATGAAGCCATTAAGTATTTTACCAGAAAAGGGGCGCACTTGCTCCCAGCTTGCATGATTTAAAATCGATAGTATTTGTGCGTGGAATTGCTTAACATGAGTTGTACGATTTTGTGCAAAAAGCCCATTTTTTGTAGCAGTCATTTCTTTAGTGAAAGCTGAAATTCTTGCCCTCTTCCGCCAGTCCGTGTGACACCAAAGAGTCCTGGTTGTGTTGCTCTGTGGCTCAGGGTTGTGTGTTGAAGGAAGGAGGAAGACTGAAAACCAAGTTGTGTGCGCCAACCCCCCTTTTCTGTGCACGGGATTGTTTTCTGATACAAATTTTATTGTAATAATATAATAATGCAACAATGCTCTTCATGCCACTTTGGGCCCCAGTGTGGCTCCCTGCTTATTCCTGGGATGAGCAGGCAGCTTCAGCAAAGTGGGGCTCTGGGCGCCAGCGAAACAACAACTTGCGTCCACGCCAGGTTACAGCTGTCCAGATGCAGAACTCCTTAGCTGCAAACCACAGTCTTCTGTCATACGCAGGCACGGGGGAAATAAGGACTGCGACGTTTTCATTGTCGCAAAAGTCTGTTTTTTGCCGTCACTTGGATTGCAGTTTCTTTACTAAAATGCATTTTACTCTTATGGATGTGTCCAATTTTACTGTCTGTTCTGTTATTTTATTCTTGCCACTACAACCACTAGAGCCACGAATTCTACGTTATGGCACTCTGAGCCCCGCCTTCGTGGAGCCTTTGGTCTCTCTGGTAGTTTTCGGGCACACGGTTGCTTTGATGGGATTTTCCATAAATGCCGAACAGAATTACAGCGTTTCATTGTATCTCTGTTTAAAAATTAGCGAGACTGTCATTTACTGTAATATTTTACAGATTTTTCAAATTCAGATTGCATCAAATAAAATTATGAATGATTTGTAAAACGATGGCCCATTTCCAGTCCAGGAAAATGAAGAATTTGAGCCCAACATGGGATCGTTGCTGTAATTGTTTATTTCCAAAGTATTTGTGTTGCACACTTTTTTGCCCCAAACTGGCTGCTTGGTCTCTTTTCCATTTCCCATCTGACAGTGGGGAACATTTTCCATGCAGAAAAAAAATCTTTGTTTGTCTCCTCCTCACACCATCTTGGGGACATTTTTAGGAAAAAAAAATTTTTTTAATCGCTAAATATTTTTCTTAATTCTAGATAAAGAAATACCTTGAGTTGGAGCCGCTTGCCAGAGGAAGAAGGTGGATTTTGGATGGCAGTTCACTGCACAGCATTGAGGCTGCGAAGCAGAGTTTCTGTCAGCTGGTTCAGCTTTTGGAGGATGCGCAGGCTGTGCCCGGGAGGATCTAAGGTGGGGGAAAAAACTTCTTCTTGGAGGAAGAAGCAGCCCAAGCAGAAGCCCTTATTTTTACTTTTTGGTGACAACTCCAGATGCCACGTAACTTGTTGTCATTTTTTCTTGTCAAACAGGTGCATGTTTTCTGCATTTGTGCAGAAGTTGCAAAAACATTTTTGAAAAACATAGCATAGCCCTGTTTGTTCATTCACATACTGTGCAAGTAAATGAGGACTTGCTGTACAACAGAGGATGTCGTCGCTGTCTTCGTCCGTCAGTAATTTTGTCCAGAATGTCTAGCAACATGGAGCCACCCAAACTGGCTAAGAACACAGTACGTGTGCACAGGACAATGAACGGTTGCTGCATCCGTGCAGCACCGCTGCACGAGGCTCAGGCTGCTTTTGGAGAAAGACTTGATGGAGCACAGCAAGACCGGAAGATTAAGTTAAAAACACATTTAAAAATAACAACAGCTAAGTCTCTCATTTTCGTAATATATCCAGGACTTTTCTCGTGAGTTTTACTGGAGCTGCAGTTGTTGACTGGACAAAATGGACGATATTTTCCCAGCAGTAAAAATTTCCTTTGCCTTCATGCAAAAATCACCTCACCAGACTTCACCCAGCAGAATTTCTCCTCCAGGCCTCCTTTGCTTCGTCTGTCTTTAAATTGTTCGCTAAACACGGCCTGTTTATTTGCTTGCCGTTTTTGTTCTAAAATTTTTTAAAAAACCAGAAAGAAAACAGCGTTAGCAACTGTGTGGGCTTTTCCGGGTCGGCTGGAACACAAGCACCGTCAGTCAGCAGGGATGACAGCTGTTAGTGACAGGAGCCCCCGGGTGACACCCTGGCGGCTCCCCTGCGTCCCGCGTCCTCCTCTTGGGCGCCTCGCACCCCGGCTCGGCGGTTCCGCTCGGACTTCTACACCATCGCGTGTCCCAGTTGCCTCCAAGCGCTTCTTTACCGTTTTAGACACAGAACGGTGGCATTTTGTTACATTCGTGTCAGTAGTTAAAGCGTTTGGCTGGAATATTTACGATAACAGTTTTTATTTGAAAGTATGCGTTTTCGTACTAAAAATAAAGTAGAATTACATACTTACAAAAGACTGTGTTGTGTATTTCTGTCATTTTATTTTATCGGTGGCATTAAAGCCCGGTTGCAGACCTTTGTGGTAAAGCAATACATTTCATCGCTCCAGGGACTCTGGTAAAGCCATTAAATGGGAAACCGTGGTGCCGCGGTGCATTGAGGGGAGACGCTGCTTTGCTGACCCTCGGCTGTTTGGGCATCGGTCCAGCTCAGTCTACGTGCGGTTTGCATCCCCCCTCGTGCTGGTGTGGCTTTCCTCCCACAGTCCACAGACGTGTGTCTCGGGTCACGTGCTCACTCCAAACTGCTTGCGGAGTGTGACCGCGTGTGCTCAGCATGCTTTAGCCTGGCGTCTCATCCGGGGCACGGTTTCAGCTCCATGAGAGTCCAGCACCGGATCCGGATCGCCAGAACCCTGACCAGGATAAAGTGGTTAAAAAAGGATGCACGAGTGGATGTACGGAGAGGTGGATGTAAAATTGATGCAAGCAGGAGTAAAAGAGTTTAACTGAGGTGGAAGTGCATGGCTCTCAGCTGGACCTCAACCGTGCTGCTTTCAAACACTTTAACTTGCACAACTCCTGCAGCTGCTAGGCAAACAGCCGGGGACACCGCATTGTTTTGAATCTAAAGTTTTGCTCAGAACAGCTTAAGAGCGAAAGAGTCCTGACGCTTCTAGAGAGCCCACCCGACAGCACCGCGAGCAGCGAACCGTTCACCTTTTCGTGGATCTTCGTGCACAGCCCCAGAAAACGCTTCTGCTTGGCCCATTTTGCTGCAGACATTTATGCTGCACTTTTTCATTTATCTCATACTTTCCACAAAGCGACACACAAGGTTAAGCTGCTTACTGTGATTTACCCCTTTATACAGCTGGGTTATTTTTACCAGAGGAATCCGGATAAGCACTTTGCTCAAGGGTACCACAGCAGGGGATGGGGGTTCCACCTTGAAGCATGGCATTCTGGGCAAAAATCTTAGTCACTAATAAGAGACAAACCTGTAGATGAATGATGCCTTGCTGACTGCTCATTTTATTGTTGCTAAAGGAAGCCCACGCTGACCAAAGACTTCCTGATGTGCAGTCTGCTGTCCTACATTGCTGTCCCCCATTCTGTGACACTGCAGCACAGAGCAGGTGACAGAGGTGACCTCACACAGGTAGGTTGAACCCCACACAGGTGCAGGACGGACTTAGTGCCAGAAACCTGTGAACGTCTGACCCTTTAACACACAAACCACCTCACCTAAAACTGCGGTCCTCTCCGTGCACACAGTTTAAACAATGAAACTGTACATTTTTGCAATTCTCTCGAATAAAAAACAGGGACACACTGATACGAATACCTTGTGTAGCATGAAGGATACGACAGAGAATACCAGTGGTTTTAAGAACTAATTTGAAGGCGTTGACAGGACCCAAAGGAGATTATCGTCTGAGTAAAAGCCCAGAAAACAGGTGTAAAAGCCTTCATTAAATCCACTGAGCAAAGTAAATGTTTTCCGTTTCCCAGTCTGGACAAAGCGATCATAAAAGCAGCTGAGAGTTCCACAACTGAGAGGAACCACCGACGTTCAGATGACACCCAGCTGCTCCTCGCAACTCCTCGTGTCCCACTTCTTTCACGATCCAACCCTATTTTACACATTGAAGCCATCACACCGAGGGGTCAGTGCCCAGGAATGTGCTACATGGCATTTGTGAAAAGCACAGTCAGGACGCAGGACTCAAAACAAACAAATGCCTTTGCATCCAGAGCTTCCCTCAGCAGGAGCACGAGGTCACGTGGTTCAGGCCGCTCGGTTTTTAGGATGCCAACAAGTGAGACGATAACAGCACGAGATGCTGCCTCGCAAAGGCAAGGATTCCTGCCTGTGAAACAAAATAACGCGACAAGTCAAGCGTTCGTGTGACATGCTGGATGCAGAACATATTTTCTTTTCAAGTCATTTTATATCAGTTGAACGTGTATCTATTCGCGTAGCACAACCTGAACGTCTTGGAAAGCAAATGTTAGCCCTCTCCCTTATAAACATTGGCTTTTCCCAGACTACGCTCTCCACATTACTGATTTTGCTATTGATACTGGGTGACGTGGGTCACTCGGCCTTTGGACCGAAGAAAAGTGGTGGCTTTGGCCCCAAGGATACTCAACCGTTTCCTTTTCCGGTGGCGGCTCTGTCGAAAAGCCCTGACGGAAAAATGAGGGAAAATGCTCCGTGTTTGTTGAGCACGCGAAAGAATGGCACACGGCCGCAGTATGTCAGCGTCCAGATCACGTTCGATTTCTGGAAGCCCCCGAAAGGCGGCCGAGGACCTCGAAAGATCGGGCGTCTGTCAAATAGAAGCACATTGACGCAGCAACGCATGCAGAACAGTCAGCGCAGACGGTACGCAGAGGATTACAGTTGCCACAGCTTTAATGTTGGTGGGCTCAGCATCAAAAGGATGTTTCTGGCATAGGAATTAATTTTGCTGTCAAACACATTCAGCAAAATGCCAAAAGTCTGAATGACTTCAGGTGATCCTTTTCTTATTTTGGACCTTAGTTCAATAGAAGCTTTTGTACCAACTATTGGCGTTCCAGATCTTTGCCATCTGGGCCAACAAAGAACTTTGCCAGCATAGAAGCACCAAGCATCGCAGCCTGAGTCATTCGGCCTCGGACTTGGCTTAGCGCGCTTGGTCAGACGCTCCTCGGGTCTCCGACCACGAAACGTGGCTGTAGCTCCGTGTGCGACACCTGTTTCCTGGTGGCGCTGCGGCGTGAGTCTTGGAAGTCAGTGACCTTTTCCGACTGGCCGCTCACCCCGTGACTCATGCCGACGCTCACCTTCAGAGAGCATGAAACTCGAGGCTCGCCGAGGGAGCGGCCTGGAGTCAGGACCCCTCTTGGGACTTCCAGGGGTGCAGCTAATTCATCTCCACCGCAAGACAACAAGAAGGTATTTGAACAGAAACCAAATCTTCTCCATTAGGTGTTTGAAGGCGGTGGAAGCGCAGAGCAGACCCCAGGCGACACGCTAATAAAATCAGATTTCACTGTCAGTACTCAGCCACATAGCCAGCTTATCTTCCTGAGCAACACAAGCTAACTTGCCAGTAGCAGTGAGTGGCACCAATGTGACCCCCAGAAGAGCAGGGAAGGAGACACGCAGAGCCACCACCTTATGAGGAGCTAGGAAACTTCTCTTGAGAAGTTGCGTATAAGCTACTTGTGCACTGGAGGAGTATCTTGGCAAAACAAATTCACGCGCGTCCAGTGTTTCATGTTTGACTCCTCGTGCAACAAACAAAAACGCCTGCTCAGTTCTGCCGGCCTTGGCCGTATCACGGGTTTCTCAACGCAAGTAAAACCACGGTAAAAGGGAACCCCCCTCCCTCTGCTGGCCATGTTTTTTCTCTCGAGTGAAAAAAGCGTGGTTATCGAAGCCGCTTAACTGACTAAGGTGGTAACTACGGATAAATGCTCCATTTTTTGAGGAAGTCTTACAGCACATTTCTTCTAAAAACAGTCAAAAAGGGCAGCCGGATTATAACTGCGAACAGGAGTGTTGGCTAAATCCAGATGGGATGGGAGCTTTTCCCCCCCGGGCTTCACTTTTACTTATGAGACTCCCAACAATTTGTGTTTTACTGCCTTCCCGGAGCGTTCCACACGAGCTAGAAATGTCAGAATTTGGAGCCACGTTAACTATGGAGAATTGCCAAGGTACTAAATTACTTTTTGTGATCCGTAAAGTGGGAAGAAAATAAACGTTACACCAAGACCCGGAGAGATTTGACATTTAATTTACAACGGTAGAAATCATAAATCTTTAGAAATAATGAAGGATATATCATTTTACAGCTGCAATATATATCGCTTTCCTGTGTTTTCAGTTATTTTTCTTTTCGACGCTCTGCTCCGACCTCCATCTCGACATAAACGAAACGTTGTCGCCATCACCTTACATTCGCGATATCAATGGCTACATATTTACACCTCCTGTCTTTGGATTGGTTATTGTCCCCCCTCCCCAAAAAAAAATGAGACGTCCTCTGCCAATTGGAGCTGAGTACCGTGTCCGGATTTAGCCGAATGGCCGGTGTCCCTTTGCCAGCCAGACAACCTCGTGAAAGAAAACAGCTGCTTATTTAAAACAGTAATCTGTCTGGGAATCCCTCTATTCCATAAAATAACTCAGATGCTTTGCACGCCGTGCTTAGTCAAACTGTCCCATTCATGGCTTTGCGGGGATGAAAAGGATAAAACAACATGATAAGAACTTTTAAGTGTGAGGCTCCAATGCGTGTAGCCAAGAATAACACTTTATATACACGGAAGCGATGGGCGGACAAAAAGTTACCTAAAGGTTCAACACCGCTTTAATTTAACCTTTGCCAAAAAAGCTTTGAAAAAAATATATAAATACAAACACACTCCATTCAACAAGGACTGAGAGGGAGTTGAGCTGCAAGTTTGTCACGCCATACAGTATTTAGTCCGAACGTAGTCGAAGCTGGAAAAAAGACTCCCGGACGGCTCAAGAGAACGACTTAAATGCTCGCGCAATGTAATTCGAGGCTTTAAGAAAGTATTAGCGCAGGTTTGTTGCCAAGAAACAGCTTTCATATATAAATGTCCAGCATAACCAAGTGCTGCATGCAGAGGGGTTTAAAGGCAACCATCGATGCGTTTCTCTTTACTTCATTCTTATTATTAAAATTCTGATACGGACAAATGACAGGAAGATTAATCCAGAAAAGATCCCTTTTATGCGTCTCTTGGGTTGATGTCTATACAGGAGCCGAGGCCCCGCCAAACACGTCAGCTTGCTTCGCAAACACAAGATTAAGTAGCAAAAGTGACACACAAGAGCAGCGGGGCCACCCAGGAGAAGGGCGAGCAGCGGAAAGGCTGTCAGGGGCCCTCTTTACACCATTAATCTTCTGGGTCCTCCAATGCTGCCAACTTGCATCTTCTTCAAATTATAAAGGAACGAAAACCGATTCTGCTTTTTATTTATTTTACTTTCTCATTCCCATCGATGATGCTTTCTTCACCGCACGACCGCATTATTTTGGCATGCGTTCTTTCATCCGACAACCGCTTTTGACGCGAATCGTGATGATGTTTAAACTTATCGCCAGCTAACACCGCGAGCCTGGGTACAAACTCATTTCTGACCGCGGGTTGGACTTGTCGGGAGAAGAATTAAACGTCGATCCACACAACGTTTGGAGTTTGTGAGTTTCGCAGTCATTACGGAGAACGCTTTCGCCGCTCGCGCCCTCGTCGTCTCGGCCTAAGCCGAGTTGGGAGGGGAACGGACCGGGCGCCCGGTTGAACTCCGCCGCGGGTTAAACTAAACCCGAGCGCCGTGCCGCTCGGCAGAGGTCGCTTTAGCTGAGGTTTCCCTTGGCGCTCCAGGGCACATGCGGCTGGGCTGGGCTGGGCTGAGCTGAGCTGGGCTGGGCTGAGCTGAGCTGGGCTGGGCTGAGCTGAGGTCCTGAGCGCGGCTCAAAGCTCAGGAATGACCGGAAGCGCTCTTGTTTCTACCATCATTCTGTCTGTCACAGGCTCGGTGTGTATTTAAACACATTTATAAAAATATGTCGCCTGCTTTGAACCACACCAGAGACGCAACAGCGGACGAATAGCTCGACTAAATATTACTCGTCTTTGCTCCGTTATCATCGTAAAGGCAAATATTCTCACACACAAAAAGCATTTGGTCTCAGCACGGGCGCTCTCCATTCAGAGGAATATCCCGCACAGAAGGTAAAACTAAAGATAAAAGAATAAAAATAAGCTGTTGTCCAGCTCGCTGCCCCCTGCAAGCCCTAAAGGAGCAGATGAGCCTCGGCGCACAGTTCATTTCATGGAATAAACTCCGATTTCCTGACTCCGTCGGACAACCATTAAGCAGACGTATTTTCAAAAGCACTGCAAAGCTCCGATTCCTACCGCTGCCTTGCGCGGAACTCTGTGTTGCTCAGTGCTGTGGGCTTAACTGAAAGCTTTTGTGTTTTCGTGCAGCAGCCAATGTCACAAATGTTCGAGGATGAAAAAGTGAAATTATTGCCCAAAAGTGCTGCGTACAACGAGCGCAAACGGGAGGCGAGGCGAGGCCGCCATTCCGCTCCGTTTAGTCTCTGGCAGCTTCTACGCAACTTCCGGCTTCGGCCGCCGGAAGTGGATTTTCCCGCTGCGGCTCAACTCTTAAAGAAATCTGGGCGAAATGGCGCCCAAGCCAAGCGCAGCGCAGCGCAGCGCAGACTAGACGGCAGGACGTGAGCGCGTTTGGCCAAATCGCGGTCAGTCTCCCTGTCGGGGAGCCTGCAATGAACCTCCAACGCAGTCTTCCCGTGCACTATTAAAACAGTATAAAACACGACAAAAGTTGTCTCGAACACTTGCGAGAACTTCAATTCGCTCGCGAAACTGACTGAAAGCGTCGCTGTTGCCTAAGGCGCTGGATGTGAGCGGGGCATCCAGGAAGCTGTAGCCAATGGCAGACGGCCACAACGTCTCACCTGTGCAGGTAGACGGGGGGCTGGGGCCACAGCACAGCAGCATGGGATGGCATGGGAGGGGCAGCAGAGAGGCCTTGTAGTGCAGCTCTGTGGCTTCAGAGGCAGTCAGGACTTAAAGTGCCCGGAGAAGGAATCTCTCTTACTTCACAAAAAAGAAGCAGAAGGACCAAACTTAAAACGTCTTGCACGGATTAACCGGTCAGAAGAACAAGAATGCATGGTTTAGCTGCATGAAAAGTAAAAAAGTTAATGTGAGAAATTCAGCACAAGCAGGCAGCGGCAGAAGGTCAGGCGATGCTGCCGGGCTTCGGAACAGAGCAGGACACAATGCTCGCTCCTACACAGTAACTGAAAGCAATGCCTAAAAGTCTTAGCAAAACCAAACATTCACAGAAATTTACAGTCCCTCAAATTGACAAAACGCTACAAATTGGAGCAGTTCAGTGACATTAACATTTCATTGTAGAAAATTAATATTAAACCTGTCCTCCAACCCTCAATTTCATGAGCAGTTTTGCCTGTTTTATTAAAATATTTTGGCTTGTGATAGATTTACAAGTTTCATTTTCATTTTATATAATTTAAACTTTTTTTAAATTTATTTATTGCACTTGTGTATTGTGCCTAGACTAAAAGACAATTAAAGCAGGTAAAGTCCCTCACCTTGAGGTCACTCTGTAGATATAATCACAACATACAAAATAAGCAGGCATAAAAAGTACCACGATTTTTCCACTGTTAGACTTCAGTGGCTTTCAGACACTGAAGAGTTTGAAAAATATGCAAAAAATGGTTCTCATCTCTGGACTGAAATGACAACACACAGCTGGTTCATGTAAGTGATTTTATTATCCAATTTAACATTGAGATACAGGTCTAAGAGACAAAATACAGTAGTTTCTCATTTGGTAGAAACCCTCGTTCTTTTGTTCCAAGAGAAATTGGCTCCATATGATTTGGATTTTGGTGTTGGCATCCTTTTCTCATGTATATCGTAACTCCAGCCTGCAAGATAAAATGAAATTTGATCACCAAAATGTACCTAAATCAGTAATATAGAAGGCAGGTGCAGTTTAACAGTTGTTAAAGACATTGACTTCTAAGTCAGTTCAAGCATCGCTTCCTGCTGCTGCTCTAGGATGTATGGCGTGAGTGAGCTGAACAGCTCCATTAAAATACAGAACTGAATAAATAAATGTTGAAAGTTACTTTGGATTAATAGGAGCAAAGCAACAGAAACATTAAAATTAATCTTTTTTTTTTTTTAAATATAGCCTCCACCAACAACAAAGATGTATTTAGGGTGCAGCATAGAGCCCAACAAATGACACCGAAGAGGTTTGCTTCACGAGAAAAGATCCGGTTGTCTTGGTGACTTTGAAAGGCCCCGCAACAAGCTGATTACACGGCACCTCTCACCGTATGGAACAGTCACCTGGTAACCACGTGGCCCAGAATGAGGACCTTAAAGCTGAGCGTGAGCCTTAACTACACATACAGCAACACTGTGGACATGTCAGAGCTCTAAGCCAGGTACATTTACACCCATGTTTTTATATACACATCCAGAACACTTTGCTCCACTCAAATTCTCTGCATTTGTACAGCAAACAGCAAACTTTACCATTTTTCTCAGCAAATGCCACTGCATCCTCCTTTGAACTGAAAGTAAGGACCATGTTGGACAAAGGGTCGGCCCTGAAAACAAGACATAAAAACAGTACAGTAATGAATAAATAAAACTAAAAGGAAAGCTGTAAGGGCCTCTTTGGAAGAAAAAAACCTGCTGTTTCTAAAGAGTTAAAAAAGTCATCAATAAATACACAGCTTTTATAGAAAATGCAATATGCAAAACACCTCCAAGCATACAGTTTTCTCCCTTTGTAATCTCACACTGTTTAGATAAAACTGTTTTTGTGGACAAGACGGGGCTGTATTATGGCGACCTAAAGTAGAGAAGGCAAGTGACCGCAACAGTGGGCATGCAAATTAAAACCACCTGAATAGCAAACCAAAAAGGCTGGCCGGTCCAATTAGTTTCCAGCTTCCTTTTCAGTCAGCTGTACTTCACTACATAGCGCTGCTCTTTTCCACTTGCTTTGCTGCTCATCTGTGTTCAGGACTTCTCTTTTTACTTTGCATTTGTCCAATTTTCAGATTGCAACACATCATTAGTTTGCAGGTTGTTTGTTTGCCTCCTGCAGTTTAACACCACTGCAATATTTAACTTCTTGTAGTTGGAACAGATATATTAAAATGAGAAATTTTCAAAACTTGCCACATGGGGATGTGAACCATTTAAATGCAGAATAAGTTATCATTTGTGTCATGGTGTTTTTACAAGACCAGCTTTGTGCAAAATATTTCAGAACAGTTAACATTTAAACAGAGTTTGACCCATTTTATATGCATTAAAAATGTAAACTATTCACCATTAGTAAACATTTTCCCAGTGCAGGGAAACGGTGGTTGTGAGGCAGGAAAACAACACTCAGCCTCAGGGTAATCGCACACTCACTGACACACTGCGCACAAGTTGCCATGCCCAGTACATGTTTTATGCATCGAGGGAGGAAACCAGAGCACCCAGAGTAAATCTACTGACAACGTGCACATATGGCCATGCAAACTGAGCAGGACTGAAGCCACGAATAAACACATGACCCAGGAGCTACCTGCTACAGCACCGTGCTGCCCAATACTAAACAAGTCCCGTCATTTATACACAATTATAAATCTCACGCACAGAGCACTGGACACCTTCCTAATGTACGTAATACAAATGTAATGTAGGTAATAATTTTGTGACACATTGTGCTATTATTTTTCTCCTTTCCACTTAACTCTCATTAGTGTCACTCTTTGTGGAATCTGCTTGTCCACTAAATAATACTTGTGTACTGAATGCAACTACTTTATGGGTAATATATTAAAGTGATATATAAAATAAATATATTTATTTTATTACTGTTTATCTTTCCACTTATTGACCTGGGCAGTGCTGGGAAACTCAGCTACTAAAACCATAAAACATAACTGAACACAATGAGGTGTCTCCCCCCCCCAATCATTTAGACATTGATTAAAATATCTATGACTACTATCCAAGTTATATGGCATTGTCCAGCTCAGAAAGTAGAAAGGTGGAAAAGTAAAACATTATATAATCAGTAAACTGCATTACCCTTAAACTGCTTGTGTGATGCAACCACATGCACATTTCCAAGCCTTATTTCAAAAGCCAAAGTAGAAATTTTCAAGATACTAAGAGACCTTTTTGGCATTTCATGAACATGACTATGCAAAGACCTCCATTATGATGTGAAGTACCACTGTGCCAAATTTCAAGTCTGTTGCTTAAAAATAAAATGATAAATTTCAGCTTTACAGACATAAAGGTGAATACTCAATAGTGCCACAAGAGAGAGGATGAAAAACTTAAGAGCATACGAGGAGGCCCAGCCCATTAATTTATTCTCCCATCGTTCTCTGGTGTCAAAGTCCATCTTCCACTTGCGGGTGTTGTTCACTCCAGACTGCATGGCCGTGCGAGTGGGTACATAAATGAGCACTTTGCGGCTCTTCACATGCTCTTCTGGCACTCCTGTTATTGGTGTGAGATCCTGTGGATAAAAGGCAAACAATAAACAGCTAATTAAAATTGAAGCTACACCAAAAGAAACACGAGCTGCAAATATCCTGGTAAATATCAGGAATATACAATCTAAGGACATACACAAAAAAGCTACTCTCAACTCACAAAATAAAAGACAAAACCACTTAAAATCAGCTGTGGTTATTATACACTAGTGTGCATTTTAGCAAAATTGCTCAAAGTCCTCTGCCAGCTTATCACATGGAGAGTTGAATCTCTTACTTTAACAGTTAAATTGCTGTGTAGTTTTCATCAATGGGAAAAAAGCTATACTACAACTGTATTGCGTGTTATTTCCATTCAGTTGGATCTCCCACAGTTTGAAAAGAGTGCAGTGATCTTTTGTTGACCAAAAAAAAACTCAAAAATGCTATGAGGAGAACTGGCAGCAATGTAGGTTGGGAAATTTTATATTTGACAGGAAATCCATCATAAATACCTCTGCAACATCCTGATACTTTTATGCCACATTTCTTTGTATAATCCCTTCACATAGCAGGCACAGAACCAACGGAAAACTCCTATTAAGCAGCAGATCTGTCATCCAACGTGAAGCTGCCGGAGAAGCACCGGAGGTTACGATCATATCAAAAGCCACACTGTGACTACAGGCCATTCACACCACTAAATATTACAGTTGGGATGGTGGACCCTGAACACGCAGTTAACTGCAGTGAGAGTTTGGCAGGTTAGCATTGGCAAAAACAGCTCATTTCATGCGCTGCAATGAGAAGTGCATGAACAGTACAAAAGTACAAAATACATATTGTTTAGATGTACAATAGTCACAGGAACTGTCCTGAAGAACAGGGAAAACAATGCTGAAGGAGATGGACCACTTTTTAAAAAAACTGCTTAAAACATTATCAGTCGAACCTGATGCTTCTACAGACATTTGTAAATCCTATAAAGTCAAATGCTGCCACATGATACAAACTTACTTCAGATTAATGCTGAGAGTCACTTCTTATGATGGACGTCCACACATAAGTACACTTAAAGGAAATTTACCGGTGCAGTTCAAGGCAACCGCCATTCCTAAATATACTACAGCAGGTGCAAAGAGAGGGGCTTGAACCAGGGATCTTCAGGTTACAAGCCCATATCCTTAAGTGCAGCAACAGCAGCTGCTCCTGGCTGAGGGGCATGCAGAATAGCATCACCTTAGCTTAAGACACCACGCAGACAAGTTAAAGCAAAAACGTAAGCAACAGAAGTAAGAAAAGATACATGTGGACAAAAGAAAAGGGAAAATTTGGCAACAACACGGTAGAAAATAAGGGATTGCCTGGGGCACTAGAACCGAGGGTCTCGAAGATTGCGAGATACGCAGGTCAACATCCTCCAATTCAGAGCACAATGAGCCTCGTCCTGCTAGACACTGTTGTGTTTGAAGAAAGCTCGTGTGTACATTTACTTTATGTCAAACACATGTCCAAATCTTCCCTTTTCAAGACAAGCTTTCTGTGTCTAGACAAGATGATTTCTCTCACAATAAAATACATTTTAACAACCTTTTGTTCAGATCCTCTTGCAATCACAGTCAATGACAAGGACCTTGGGCTTTTTAAGCAGCATTTCAGTGGGAAGGAATGGAACTGAGATGCCAAAAAGTGCACTGGAAAACTGTCTAACCCAGCAGTGCAAAACACTACAACATGCTGATTTTAACAACATCACTGAATCTAATTTACCAAAATCTGATTGTTCTTCTAAGGCAAAAGTTTAAATTAGCCAATTGGCATCTTCAGTATAACAACAGCATATGGATCACCCTTGGACTGGAGAATAAACAAAGTATAATTTTTGTAATGGGTTTCAGAAACCTTCAGTGAACCCAGAGCAATTCTTTAGAAAATCAGGGAACAAGTGATGGGAAGTCCTTCAGGCAAAAAAAAGAGAGAAAAAGGAGGAGGGGGATGATTTAAAAAAAAAAAAAAAAAAAAAAAAACACACACCCCACATGCAGCCAATAACCACCCAAGACATCAAGACATGGGCCACTCTCCTTTCAATGCACAAATTTCATACATTTCAACAGCCATTACAACTTCAAAGAGTCAAATTTTCATTATTGTCTGTCATCTATGAGCAGGTTTTTGAGAAGAGAGCTCCTTAGCGGGAACCCCATACAAAAGTGGACTGTATTTGTACTACATAAACGCCTTTCTTATTTTAAAGGCTGAGAAAATATATTAAAAAGATTTTTACACTAAATTAACTTGAACATGAAATCTTAAAATTATTATATATAACAGCAATAATAACAACGCCTTCTTTTGAAGACCATAAGCCCGATAGTTTTGGGTTTCCTAAAGTTACACCTGCACAAAAAATATCCTAAAATAACTTTCTTCCCTTTCAACCAAATACAAGTGACATAAGAACTTAAACATCACTGCAGCGTATATGCTGAGATCTTCATCTCATTTTCTCCCCAGTGTGACAAAGGCTTTGTATTAAACAGGTTTTTTTCTCCCCAAATATATACACACGAAGGACCCTGAAGTCAACTTATATGACACAGAAAAGCACCACAGTAAAAGACACACACGAGTGTGGCAATAGAACTAAAAGCAAAACTAACCATAGCAAAAAGTGTAATACTTTGTACAGAGTATCTGCTGTACCAAAATATTTTTTCAAAAGGTTCTGAGAAATAACTGCCATTTGACCACATATTCTTATATTTGGTGTAAAAAATAAAACAAAAAAACCCTACAGACTAAACACCAAGAAACTGATGCTACAGGACTGAAGCCAACAATGGCACCAAACAGTATTAAAATGGTACGACCAAGATGAGATTAAACGCTCGAATGATGAATTGAGGTCTAAAAAGTACATTACGGTGACCATCCGGAAGCGGTCAACACAGTCACGCGGTCCGTTACTTTCGTCTCTTCTCAATGTTTTACAAGGAGGCCCGCAGAGCACGCAGCTGACTTTGGTGGTCAAGGTTATCTTATTGAATAGAGATGCATCCAAATCTACCTCATTAACACACCGATATTCATTTAAACTCAAGCAACCTTTAACAGGAAGAAACCTACAGGACCTCGATTTTTACGCAAGTCACACACCACATTACATAAACAAGCATATAATTCTTGCAAGCAAAATAAACTACAAAGTACAAGCAATTTAAAAGATATCACGGGGATAGTAAACAAGTTAGTGAAACAGCACAAGAAAAGCATTACCAATTCAGCCCATTATCCAGCGGGGAGGGAGGGAGAGAGAGAAAGAGAGAGGGAGAGAAGTCTAGACTTTTATTATATGCTGGCAAACATGAAGGAAAAGCCAAGCGGCCTATCTTCACAACAGAAAACACAACAGGGCAGACAATGATAGCGACTCGGGTGGAATGTGGTGTTCCCAGGAAAATTGGGAAAAGAAGATTACAAAGGGAAAACTCACACCGCAGGCACTTTTCTTCTGCCACGTACAGGAAGCAAAATGAGAACTATGAAGTTTGACACTATTCACAGGCCTACAATACCTGGATATGCAGACAGAATGCCAGGCTTAAGGGTTGAGGGGAAAAAAGCCGGCAAAGTCTTCGTCATGCCAAAGCGTGTCTATATTTCTGACACCTCCAGTGCTTCTGGGAATAAAGAGCCTGGGAGCCGCCTCAGATCGTCAGTCTGCAGGACCCACCGCATAACACATTGTTCCCGCAGCGCCTCCTTACAGTACAGCAGCGCTGCCTGCAAAAACTACATATTGAAACATTAATTACATTAAGGCAAAAATAAGTGTCCGAAATTTAAAAGACAAAATCTTTCCCGCACAGTGAAGCAAGCATGAATTCGAACTTTCTCAATTGCAAAACAGAAAGAAAAAGACTCAGCTGACATTCAGGAGCTATGTGTTCCATGGAAGCAGAGAGCCACTTCAACCTCAGTGCATTGTGCAGTTTGTGCTGTTGCATGGATACATTTTTACAGGAATTTTTACTCCAAGCTCAATGTTATAACTGTGTGCAACTATTTTTATTTGATATGAAATATTTGACAGAAGTTTATTAGGTCTTAAAGCTCAAAGAAAAAAGAAAATGTGTGCATGTACCTGAACCTGACTGAAAACAGAACATTCATTTAAGCTTTTATTTCAGGAAAGTTCTCACTGAAAAACAAATACATGTAGTGCATTTTCAAATAATCAACAAGAAAAGTTAAATTCCAGTGCAATTAATCACATCTCAAAATGCTAAGGCTTATATTTATATTACATACGTGATATTGTATTAATAAGTAAATGTGCATGTGAACAAGAACAAATATCACTAAGTTATTTGCTCTGCACGGGTGCATATTCGCATCCAGCTAACCACAACCAAACATGTGGACCATTTTTCCACCTGAAATGTGTAAGACTGCTTAGTATTTCTTGTTTATTTTCATGTTGCCTTTTCAAAGGATGACACAGGGAAAATAAAGATATAACATAAAAATAAAGCCCCAGCCATGACCGCAAGTGCAGTAAAAGGGAGCAGCAGCGGGACCAAAGCAGAAAAAGACATTCGGATCCACCACTGACTTGATTCCAGGTTAAGACAACACATGAAGCTCTTCGTAAGAATCAGCAATCATCACATCAAGGGTTTCAATAAATGACTCCACCGCTTGTGCTGTTCCAGGCTTTTGAAGGCTTCTATAAAGTGAAAAGTAAATACTTTTTGTCAATGCCTTGGTTTCTAAAATATGAGATTAATGTGTAATAGAACTCTAATATCTGTTATTAACCACAGAAACTGAACTGTGAGGGGGATTGACAACACAAGGTGTTATCAGTATTGATGCTAATTAAAACTAACCTGAGATGTTGGTTTTGTCAAAAAGATTTTGTACAAAAAAAAACAAAAAAAACAACAAAAAAAAAAAAACCTCAAGCATGCAACTCACACCAGACAATGTGGTCTCAAAATGAACACCAAAAGCAAAGACTGTGGTAAATGCAACTTGTACTTGGCTAGAATTATTATTCCTGTATTGATTTTCAGACCTTGCAGCAGTATGAACTACCAAACATAACCCTTGCAGCATCCTGCTTCCTCCTCTTTATATGGAAAAATGTGCACGCTAATGGCCGTCCAGCTCCAGTTCGGGAAATGAACACGACCTTCAGGGATGTGAAGCAGCAAGGGAAGACGTTCTGGTTTCCACACAGCGCTGCATGTAAGCTCTGATAATATTTGCCAGCCATTGCATCTGCAATAAAATTAACTTGTGATGCAAATACCACCAGCAGAATTAATGGGATTTAACGGAAACACAATGCGAAAATCAACTGTTTATCAATAATGTTTACAGCTCTTGTAACTGAACTCAAGCTTACAGCATTTAGTACTACACAGTAACGTATTTTACCAAGGACATCTAAACTGAACTTCAAGTAGTTTTGAAATGACAGCAAAAACAAGTAATCCCATTGTCTGGGGTTAATAAACTATCTTTCCAACAATGTGACACAGACAAATGGAACCAGTCAGACCATCCAGCAGGAATCAATTTCTTATCCCAGCCAAAGGGTATAAAGAGTGCAATTTCTGAGAGTTGTTCATTTGAGAAAACAGGCATTATAAGTTTACTGTAGTGCATTGAACCACACACCCGGACAGTCAGACAGCCATCTGATCGTCTTAGTTTTGCCTAATTCGGTTTTCATACACAAACTAATAAAAAAGCTACTACTTTTTTCCTTTTACATTTTAACCTTTAAACCCTGAATGCATGGGCACATTTGTATTTTGTAAGCTGCTTGGTACCAAGGACAACCACGTTCAGTTAAGGCAAACACATCAGATCTTACTTTCTGTTGTAGGCTAAATGCTTATAAATGCAGTGACATGCAAATTAACAATATACCACACAGCAAGAAAAATGTATTTTTTGCATGCTTTCTGACAAGTGAAATACCTATATGGACTGTTTCCTAAAGCGATGGGTGGCAAAGAGGAAAAAAAATTCAGTCAGAGCAGACAGCGTTGCTGTGAAGGTGTGAGTCTCTTCCTTCAAAGAGACATAATGGCTGATGCTGAAGGGCCCTTTAAAAGGTCACTTTCTCCTGAGTGCAAAGCAAATGAAATTCTATTTAGCGAATAATACAGAAAGCCTCTTGTCTGGGCCCTTCAAAGAGGCACACCCTTTGACCCAATGCTCCAGACAGCAGCCTTGAGATTTTTTGCACAAGAATGCTGTGTGAAGCAGGAGTAGACAAAACAGTCACTGGAGATGTGTGTGTGTGTGTGTGTGTGTGTGTGTGTGTGTAAAACTGGGTTTGGGACTGGTCCCACTGCTGTCTTTGTAAGAGTCAGACTGGACCAACATACCTTAACTTTATGCTCCAAAACACTCTTGACAAATATTGATCAAAATTACACAGGCCACAATGATAAAAAAAAAGCCAACTCTTAAAACATATCAATAGTTACATCATTTAAAACTAAGTAAAAACAATCATAAAATGACCAAGAGAAATCTTACAAAGAGAGCCTTTTACAGCAGCATAGATGACCAGTCCCTGCCAAAGTCTTATGCTATGTAAATTCAAGTGTTACTTATTTTATCTGACTTCTATCACATGCTGGAGAGTTAAATTGCACTGGGAGAGACTCAAAATCTTGTGGTCCTGAGCCTTTTTGTAATGAGACTTTTCCTCGCAGACTGGCATAACTAGATTATTTGCCTGTGCCATGGCAAGTATTGTACCGATAATGAGATGAAACGGTGCTAAACAGAGTGGACAGTCACTGCATGCCTAATCAGCATGCTGGCACAAAGAGACGTGCCCTGAATACCTGTCCAATACATCCTCCTCCGCCCCCCTTCCAGCTTGCTCAGACTAAGTGCTTTTTGACAAGTCCTATAAAGGCTTCACATGCAACTGTGACCCCTCCGTTTGTTTTATTCGGACACTCCACTTCAGAGCGGGAAGGCCCCTCTGCTCTGCTCTAAGCTGGGCAACTGGTTGCTACCTCTCTGAATGAAACTATCAGCAGCCATCCAAGCACCTCTTCAAATTTTGAACTCCACGATTCAGTCGATTTAACTGCTCAATCAAGCGTAACAGCTCAGTTTCAACAACAACAAAAAAAAAAAAAAAAAAAACAGACGCAGCATCAGGACCAAGGCTGAGAACCACTATCATACACTTTAATGAAAAATATAAAAAAACAAAATACACTAAAGATACTAAAATAATAAATGGAATTAAGGTGGGAACACAGTGCAGCAAAGCTTGGGTACGAGAGGAAAGAGGCAGTTCGGCATATGACAAACGCTTTACTAGCCACCTCAGGCAGAAATAAATGTTTGATTAACAGACCTGGATCAGCCACCCACTGTATGAATCTGCATGTTGCTGCTTCATTTGGCTCACCGACACTGAAGGGCCTGCCCGAAGCCCCAGACAGCAACAGCTCTACTACACACTAATAGTCTGGAACAGTCACTATTTATATACCCCAATACAAAGAAACAACATTACTCATTCACACAGAAATTCAACACGTTCAATCATGCCTCCACACCTCATAACAGATGGGCAGTAATAACTGTAGAGCGCAAGTGCTGTTGTTGTAATGATAAAAAGTTCAAAAGTTCAGGATGAAGAGTTTGTTTAATGAGTGCTATTATATAAATATCTATGTTTATATGGTAAAAATTAAATATTGCAAATGTGTACAAACAACTGTGCAATTCTATTTTTTTTCCAACATGTGCATATAAGATTAGAAAAACATTCTGCCCCTTACAGGAATCTGAAAAATAATAAATAAAATGACAAAAGAATATGGCACTAAAAACCAACAGGAACAGCTTCACATTCCAGCGTCAAAACGGTCTGTCTCCCATTTCCTTTTAGGATAATCCGGAAAAAGTTCCAGAGCGCATAACTTCATCCTGACAATCTTACTGCAGTAAATCAAGGTCCTGAGAGAAGTTAACTGTTTGGCTCCACGCACGTCAAGCAAAATTACAAGAGCTGAATTGTCAGGAGGGACCCTCACCTGCTTCTTATCCACTGTGATGACCTGCGAGTCGTGCCCTGTACCCCCTGCCATGCGCCATCTTGATGTGCCTGTTAACCTACAAATAAGAGCAGACAGAAGAACTTCACTGCCAGGTGTACACTGGAGAAAAGTTTCATGCTAAGATGATACTGTCTGGGGGAAAAAAAAAAAAGCACAGACAGCAAAACAGGAAAAAGAAGCATAGTGCAGATTTTTTTTTTTTCTCCCCAATTAGTTCTGTCTGCTGGGTTCCTGGCAAGTCCCCCCCCATTTACCAGTTCACAACAGACTGCACTTTATGTCAGCCTGGCGGCTGGCTGTCACTGGGAAAGTGCCGTTGGCAAGGACTGTGCCCCTCTATGCTGCAGTACAGTAGCTGACTTGTCATGAACACAAAATAATGTGGCACACTGCAGCCAGACAGAACTCCTCCGACCTTCATATTCCAATGAGTTATTAGAGGACAGTGCTTGTGGCCCGCTTGGACACTGGTGTGGCCACAAGAAAAACACCCATGAAAGGGTCTCAAAAAAGGGTCACAAAGGGAAAACTTCACTCAGGACACAGCTGAAAGGCAACAGCATATGATGCACTAAAAAGGAATGAATGGAAAACTATCACGCACCCTCCTTCCAGCAAAAATTTCAGATGTTAAATGACTTCTCAAATAATAAGACTTTGATATAGTTTTTGGGTTAATTCTGCTGCTGATTGAAATATATTTTTGAAAATGAGAAAATTTTAAAAATAACAGAGCAAAAACAAATTAAAGAGTTCATATTAAACTCTTAAAATGAGAAAATTTCTTAAAACAGTAGGGTTCTATTGTGCAGATTGCAACATTTCAGGTACTGCTGTGAATGGCCTCTCATTTACCAAGAAAAAAAGGTTTCTTTCTTTAAATAGAGACCGAGAAGAACGTGGAATGTTTTCCCAGTCTTCATATTGCTTTGATTAAGACAAAACTGACCCCAACTGGAGCAGGGCAACTGATTTGCCGAAGAAGAATCTGAATACAGAATAGCCGCTTCCTGTTCTTGCTTAAGCCGGAGCAGATTTAAAAGCCTCAGGAGATGATGTTCAAGTTCTATTTCCTCCCTTTTTCAATAAAAGAGTAAGCAGAGAAATTGATGGACAAACTGAGAACTTTTATTGTACAGCATCCATCAGTTGTTACATGAACATCCATTTAGAAGTAGTAGCATCTGCTTAGAGCAAAAGAAGACAAGAGCATGAAGCAGCTACATGAAAGAAGCCATGCAGCAGTCATCTGAGTATTTGAAACATGTCCCAAAATTGCTAACTTTTGTTGTTTTAACCTTTAAAGCAACATTTTTTCCATCATTATCCTCAAATCCCCTAACTGTGGAAGAAAAAAAACAACTGTAACATTACTCTCTTTCCCATAATGTTAAGATGTTCCACTTTGCAGCCTGAAGGTTACCAGTTCACATCCAACTCCTGCTTTAATACCTTATCTAAAAACATTTTAAACTGTATTGTATAAAAGTGGCAACAAATATTTGATCAAAAATGTTTTCAGCTGGTAAACAAGTTCAGGAATTTCACATTTTAATCTGGAGCAACTATGACATTTATGCTCAAATATGCATAACTTGGCCTTTGTACACTTACGCATATACACACACACAACATACGTCGACACTGCATGTATAAACTTTTGCAGTTATGATGACACAGTGGGGAAAGGCAACTGAGCATGTAACTTGGATGCATAAAAACTGGGAAAATGGCAAGTGGCATCGGCCAAACAAAGGTGCCAGGATGACAACAATGAGCTACAGTGCGTTCAGCTACAACACTGCTAACCCAGAACACCTGTGCCTTTCCTAAGGTGAGGAGACAGATCAACAAGGTAAAAGTAAGACCAAGCAGGTGAAGCCTGGAGCAATGCAGCTACGATATCTTGTCCCCATACGCTTTCCTTTAGTTCAAAAGCCAGGTATTAGTTGCTTACAGATTCGTGTGGCAGCACTAAAGCGCTCGTAGCGCGGCTGCTACTTTAAACATTAAGCCCAGGGCGTCTAAACCGAGTGTCACAAATCCGCCGCCGAGGTCGTAACAAGGACAGTGTTAGCGACTAGCGGCTAATGCGGCCGCCTGCTTCACTTTAAATCACGCGTTTTATAATTTGCACAAAATAACAAAGACTAGTTGTAAGACGTAAAATGTAAAATGAATGCTGTCATTTTGTCAGCAGCAGCCAAGCTGCCTTCATTTTTAAAAATACTCTTTTGAATGTAGCCTACCGGCTACACCGTCACACATCCACGATACGGCCTGAAAATGTTGCAATATCAGCGACGGCAAAGCACAACGAAAACATCTGTAAGGTCGTTCAAGAAAAGACTCGGCGTTATCCTTAACCTTTACCTGGCAGGATTCAGCAATAACTTGGGAGCCGCAGCCTTCGTCAAACCCGACAGCAACATGGAAGACGCCATCTTTACTCGTCCAGCAGCACGAACTACGGCAGCCGCCAGCGTCCAAAGTTACTCCAAAGGCGAGAGGAAAATGCGGAACCGCCGCGGTTCGCACGCAACTTCCGCTTCCGCCGAGGAGGCGCGCTCGACCCACGCAGCGCCTGTTCGCTCGAACTTTCGAGCGCTGCTTTAACGTGAAACTCAAATTCGTTGCACATCGAGAACCCTGCCTATCTTAAGAAACACCTACTTTTCTTATTTAAAAAAAAACAAAAACATTTTTCAGTATGTCTGGTTAGCATGGGTTTAACAATCTCAACAGCAACTAGAAACCCATGGTAACGGAGTTTCTGGCCCTGGAACTCATGGCAAATAAATGTTTGACGTTCAATTTCCGTCGCATCGAATACCTGAAGTGAACTCCTTTGGCTACCTGCTGTCTCCCAATCGTTTCAATTTTAAAATGAGTTGAGATAAACCAGTCTATCGCGCACTACGGTGTTCATTTCATAGCACAAAGCCTCTTCTGACCACTCAAGATCAGTGTCCAGCATTTTTACATCTGCACTACGCGCACTTAAATGTCCCACAATAGTTTTTTCTATGAGGTCAAGACTCCGAGTTGACCATCTTAACCTACGGAATACAAAGGAGAACAAAAAGTCAATATGGCACATTTACTTTTTATGCAGCATCAATACTTAAAAATATTCAGGATCATTTTATGTTTACTAGGTTGTAGTCATAAGACAAACACAGCGCATCACCAATTGTTTTCCACAGCAAATAACAAATCAAAAAGAAGAAAAAGCATTTTATTGTTTCACATTTCATTTCTGTACAAATAACCATCTTAACTTTTTACATACAACTGACATTTACATTTAAAAATACAAAACTATATGACTGGATTTGAATTTATTCACCGTATTCTCAACAGGTTTTAAAAATGCTCTGTGAGAAGTACAAGGGATAAAAATCCGATCTATGGTTAATTCTACCTTATTCTGCAGATCCTGCGAGTAAAATATGGAACAGAAAGATGACCAGGATAAAAATTTATTTTGACAAGAATGGCATTAGAATTGTTATTGGCACATTTTCACAATACCGGTTATGTTCTAATCCCCGCTGATATGTTGTAAATTCTATTGCTGTAGAAAAATACCACAGTAGGATGCTAATACTGATACCGTGTTGTTAGTCCTCAGTCCACAAGATGCAAACGTTTGTTGCTTATTTCTAGGGAAACATGGCTCATTCTTCAGTTTCACTGACTGCACTACGTAAAGTTCTTTTGCAGACCTACACACAGAGATAGACCCTTTGGTCAGTTATGGTGAATTGTAAACAAAACCAACATTTATGCACACAAATGAATGAAAGAGTCCCCATAAATACACACAAAATGTCAGCATGCGTTCTTTGCGAAATAAACACCTGTGTAACAGAAACACATCTGTACAGCTCACTGGACGCGACCAACATCTTGCAGAAGATACTCTACGTGGTAGCACTGTACGTCACAATAAATAATACCGTTTATCTTTGGACAAATAAAATCCTTTCTTACAAAAAAGAAAACAACAGCAACAAGAACAACATCACTCGTGAAAATTAGGTGAATATACAAAATAACACTGTAGATGCTCAGTCAGACATTGTAGGTGTATAAATTATTAATCATAAACACAGCATAAATAAACATCTATCAGACTATACTACATGTATACTTCCTTTTTTTCTTACAAAATAAATAAGAACGCATATATGTACAGTATGGACAATATTCCTTTGCCAGGACTAGGTGTGGCAATTTATCCATCCAGAAGTGAAGATAAATGGAAATAACCCATGTAGTCCTGGTCCTCATCTTCATCATCCTCCTCCAGGTCTTCAGTAATGGCTATATGGGGAATATATGGTAGCTGTTGTATGAATTAGGACCACAACAGCGCAGAATCTCAGTGCATGTTTTCAAAGCCCTGCAAAAAAGACACTGCAGTTCTGTGATTCATTTTATGGCAGCCAACAGCTAACGGTGCTGTGCGACGTTTCCAATTTCGCAACAGTTAAGTCTAAGAAACAAAAACTGCGACTTAAGAGGGGAACTGCTCAGATTTAAAGACTCGGGAAATTTCTCCACGTTCCTGAAAGCAGACAAAAAGTGCTCGCGTCCTATGTGTTTGCTTGCTTCGACCGAGCATCCCTTGTTTCGGAGCGGCTCGGCTGACTGGGACCCGCGCTACAACGTGAACTCTGTGAGGAAACCGAGGGGCATCGGCGCCGAGGAATTGGCTAACTTTCTTCACACAAACAGACACGGGCAAAGCAACACAGACGGACTTGATGAGATTCACATCCACTAACAACAGTCACGGATTCATATGAACCCAATGCGCATTCTACAGTCTTGCATTTCTTAACCTACAAACAGCAAAACACCATATCGGATGAATGAGGTGATCATAAAATTGGTCCCGTATATCTTAGCCATCAAATATAAACCAGGCCACGACTCAGTAGCACTCAGTGACTTTGTAAAACCTTCTATTATTGGCAGCTTGAAATGTTATTTTTTCCTTAAGGCTATGGCAGCTTAATGGCAGTCCTATTTAAAAGACTGCATCACAAAATGAATGTTCAGCACTAGCGCAGTATACGGTGCAGCCACGGTGCTGAATGTTAAAGCCATTTTCTGTGGTTTAGCCTAAACAGGCACCAATGTTACAATCACCTTATGTACATTACTCAATGCACCTATTTTTCGCACAGACATATTTTGGAGGTGCACGTAGTCCAACTCAAGCTGCATTTGAAACGAAGAATTACAGCTGAAAGAAACACCATAAATAAAGGCTCAGTTAACACAAAAAAATGAGCAGTTATGACCACAGAATTTACAGCCTTTAAAAGTGAGCACATGGGCGATATCATAGCTCAGCACGACAACAGCAACAATAATTTAAGGCAGCAAACTATGGTACATTGTAATTTACCAAGACGACCACAAATCGGGAAATGACTTCTAACAGCAGAAATCTGAAGCCACATCTTACAACCTCAGCATCCTATGAAAGTTGCCAAGTCTCTGAAGTAGAAAACACTCACAAAGTACAGCTTTAGTTATATGTTCATTTTGGAGTTGATGTACGGCATAAAATGCAAATCTGTACACGCAAAGACAAGACACCCAAGTCCAATGCCGCAGGGGCGAGGGCGGCGGGGCGGGCAGCAAGATTGTGGACATCTTTCGCTATTTTACTTACAGTTGCAAGATCCTGAATGCTTCACTTCCAGGAGAAGCCCCGCCGAGCATGCAGCCTGCTTCATGACACACTCGCTGGGGTACGTGGCGTTGTCGCTGGCACACACGGCCTCGTCCGGCCGCTGCTCTGGACACGGCGCGTTGCAAGCGGCGCAGCGGCCCCTGCTCATCTTCGCGTCCCACAGACACTTCTTACCGGCACTGCAGTGAATGTCCTCGCACGATTTGGCCTCTGGAGGAGCGGGGAGAGGAGGGTTTGCCGTTAACACGGCCCCACATCCACAGAAAAGTCCGAACAAGCGGTCGCCCGCGTGCGGCTCGCGCATCGGTGTCCTTTAAGCGCTGCACTCGGCAACAGCTGTCAAACCGGTGCGGTTTTTGATACCGCTAACCTGTAAACTTAATTCTTTTACGCATTAAATGCCACCTTACTTGGAAAAACAGACCGGAGGAGTTCAATGTGGCAAACTGCTTCTGCAGCGACTTTCCCTGCCTGCATGCGTACAGTTTTATCGTCCCCTACCGTAAATGACAGTAAGACGCGTGACACTCACTGACACATTTCCCCTCGTATGCAACTCCTATCGATCTTCCCAGAAGACAGGTGGCCCTGCGCAGGTGACAAGCGCTGGCGTAGGTGATGCCGTCGTTTCCACACAGGTACTGGTCAGGTGATGTCACTTCTGGGCAAATGCGGTTGCAGGTCACGCAGTAGGCGTTGTTGGTCTGATCCACGACACACGTGGAGCTGCCGGGGCACAGGACGTCGCGGCAGGTTTCTGCGGAAAACAGGCGAGTCAGTGACCGAACGAAGAAGACAAAGCAAAAAGCTACTCTGGCCGCATCACCCTCTCTACACGGGTTCGCCTTCTCGGGCCAGGCAGGTTCACCGGGCACCCCAGCGGGGGTCACTTACTCTTGCATTTGCCCTGGTACTGCACCTCCAGGTCGGGGTGGCCCTTGCATTTGGCCTTAAGCAAGGCGCATTCGTCCCTGTAGCTTTTGCCGTCGGAGCCGCACACGGGGCCGCGCCAAGTGACGTTGGAGCAGTCGGGCGCGCACACGCACCGCGGTTTGCGCCTCTTGCTCATCTTGCACCGCCGGCCGGGGCCGCAGTCCACGTTGTCGCACGTCTCTGCGGCACAAGTACTGGGTTAGCGGCACGGAGCGGACAACATGCTTTGGCCGACGTCTCGGGTTCGGCCGGGACCGAGGAAGGAAGTCGTAACAGAACGGGCAAAGCGTGAAAGAGCAACGGCGGCGGCGACAACAACGACAAAGAAAAATCACCGATGGTTTGCAATGCCTTTTCAGTAGCAAATTTTTCAGCCATTATTTGTTTTGCGCTTCAACTCCTTTTTGCCATTTTTTCCCCCAAGCAGACGCGCACCTTTGCAAGGCATGCAGTTGGGGGCGCCGCCGCTGAAGATCATCCAGCGGAACAAGGTGCTGTTGGGGACGTCGTCCTCGGTCCAAGAGGTTCCGAGCCTGGCGCTCCGACAGCACTCCTCCCGGCTCAGGCCCGGCATGTACAGCACCTGGCAGCGGCCGTTGCGGCCCTGCTGCAGCCAGCAGTTCCCGGCTGGCAAATAAAATAAAATTAAGTGAAATAAAATGATGGACAAACAAACAAGTCAACAAGCGAACAAACAAATTAACGACGTCTGGGGCGGTGACCCAGACAGCACGTGCAGCCCGCACCCGCACGGTGCCGTCTGACCGGGTGCCTGGCTGTTTTACCAGAGTAAATCCCGCTTTTACCATCGGAAGCGACACAACAGAAACGCAGAGGAAAACAGTCGAGAGGCGGGAAGCACAAATGTGGGCGCGCCGGGCTTTAAGCGGGGCGACAGAATTCGGCGCAAGGCGGCTCGTTCTGTTGCGGAAGATGCGCGCAACAAATAAACCGTTCGTCACGCGACGCCGCAGCCCGTTGACCCCCCGACGGCCGCGCTTCTCCGCCGCGAGCACGTGACCAGGTGGCGCGGACTCGCGGCGGGTCGGAACCGCCAGGACCCGGACGCGTGTCGGGGCGCGGAGAGCGGCGGCGGTCGCAAGCGAGCGCAACTTTGAACTCTTGTGCGACGCCGTCAAAAATCGCTGCGAAGTTGCCCGAGAGGCAGGGGCGCGGGAGAAGCCATTTACCTTCCACCTTTTGCTCTTGAATGAAGCGGCAGAGCCACAGGAACAGCAGGACCGCGGCCGGGCGCAGCTGCCGTGTCCTTAGCATCCTCAGCGCGGTAAAGGCACGGTGAAGCAGAGTACTGACACCGGCGGACGAGGGCAGCGCCGAATGGATGTCGGTGGGACCGCAGCCGCTCTTTTTAAGCGTATACGGGGGTCTCGGGCCGACTGTGTGCGGTGGGCGGGCGGTCTGCGCTCCACGGGGGGTGGGGACGCGCGTTAAAAAAGTTGCTCCGGCGCCGGTCAGGTGACGCGCTTAACGGAAACTTTGGGCGAGCGACGCCGGCACCGCACCGGCGCGGCCCCGCCAATGTGTGTCTGAAAGCGGACGTTGAGGGAAGCCTCTGCGTTTTGCTCTTTGGCAAAACCCGAAATATTTCAAATGTCCCTGCGCACAACTTTGCCGCGTTTTGGAGCCGATGCGTCCGCTGGGCTGCGTGTGCGTCCCGCCGGTGCTTTCACACCTTCGGTCGTCACCGAGACGTCTGCGGACTCGGGTCTTTTTGCGTCTCGAATGAATAAAATCGCGCTACGTTTACACGGGTGGGCTCGGGTGACTCGCACACAAGCAAGAGGACCGAATTCGCTCGGGGATAAAACTTGGCGACGTTTTTCGACAAAGGGCACAGGACGAGGTGACGGAGCCGGAGCCGCACGCGTGGACCTCGCAAATGGGCAGAGTGACGTCACAGGGCTACCGGACCCGCAGTGATACCGGGCAGCCCGAATTCTTGACAGCAAACATTATGCGGTCCCGGCACCCAACGAGTATGAGCACACGTTCTGGCCCCTCGAAAGCCCCCCCAGCAGAGCGCCGTGTGGAGCCACCGTGCTTGCGTGGTCAGTGACACCCACCCCCCGTGACGATAACTCGAAAGCGAGCGTTCGTTGCAGCCTTAACCCTTAGAGAAGGAACCGGGTAACTCGGACCCGGTGACTTCTGGCACCAGAAGGAACTCCTTCGTTTCGGCGACACTTTTCTCGGTTTATGTCTCTAACGTGCATTTGTTTTCGCCCATTTTCGTCGTTCAAATAAGAGCCCGGTCCTCCCCAGTTTGGAGCAGGTGCTCGCCGCAGGACTCGGGTTCCGGTGCTGCTCGGGACTGGAAAAGCGGGCAAAAGTGTGCGAAGCGCAAGTCGGAACATTTACGGTGGCTCCCGGGTCGAGAACTGCGCTTCTCCGGGTCTTAGCCCAGCTTCGCCCAAGCAAAAGCGCCTGAAAAGCGGCTTGAGAGCCAGGGCGGGATCCTGAGGTCGGGGCGCCCCCTGTCGGCAGACGGACGCTGCACGCCCGTCTGACCTCCAGACACGCACACGCACACACGCAAAAAAACAAACAAACAAACAAACGCTGGAATCGTCGCCCGTTTGCTGTCGCGCAACTTTACAGACTCTAAAACACGTCGATTTACGGAAACGAGCGAGCAAACCGTTTCAGGCGAAGAAGGAAGCGCTTCTCTGCGTCCTCTTGGTCGTCCATTATTGTCAGAACTCAAGTTCGGCGTTTTTTGCAATTTCACGCAAATGAAACAGAAACCTGCGGGCATTCGGCGTGCAGGGTTCGGCTCGGAAGGGCAAGCTTAGCGCTCAAACTACCATCAGATGATGAACTTTGGTGCTTTTGGGCCTCAGGTGGCACGAATGTCACCCGTTCACGACACAGGTTCATCCACGAAGGGCCTCTTTGCCTGCAAAAGCGGCCCCGAAACACCGAGTAAACGGAATAAAACGAATAAAACGAGGAAGGTTTGGTCACAAAACTTCACTTGGATCGCACACGTTTGCCGACGGGCAGAAGCGCGTCTGGATTTGGCCGCCCGCCGAGGCCCCCTGCTGGACAGACACGTAATAGCGCCGATGGTCGCTCTTGGGGGCCACTTCTTGCAAGGAGGGACAAAATGCCATCAAATAGAAATTTCTGCAGGAAAAGTGACCGAAACGGGGAGACAAACATTACGAGAATAATGACAAGTTCCGTGTTTTGCATGCAAACTTTGTAGCTCAGTGGCCTTTAAAAAACACCAGATCAGGATCGTACAAAACGCAAAGTAAGAGCGAGTGAATGGAGAAACATAACAAAAATAAAAGATAAACAACACTAAAATAATGGAGTGCAATTAAATTGACAGCAGTCAGCAACGTTTCCCCTGTGTTATTAAGTGCCATGACTTATATAATAATAATAATAATAATAATAATAATACTAATAATAGTTCATTTAAAAATGAGCACTTGTGTTATACTGACACCTGGTGACAGAAGATCCAGACGAACTCTGTGTTGCTCAGTTAAACGTTTACTGAAGTTAAAAATCCCCAGGTTCAGCCCATTTTCCCCACCATGACCATTTGAGCACTTTTCCAGCTCCGCCTCAGTCTCTCGCTGGGGAGCAGAGGCGTTTGAGACGCACTTGGATGCAGGAATGGACGCAGCCAGTTTGAGTGGCAGCGGGTGACACCGCACCACCTCGTGTCACCTGGCTGGGAGCTGGCCCTCGCCGCGATGGCCCTCTGGCGAGCCGCTAAGCCTTAGCCGGTCGGTTATGAGGCGCTTGGGCGGCTGGGAAGGTAGGGGAGACCGCAACAGAGATTTTCCCAAAGCGATGGCCCTCTCAAAACTAATGTTAAGATTGAATGATCAGCATCGTCAACAGTGAGGAGACAACCATCCTGGTTGCTTGGAAGGTGGTGAGGCCTTAGCCTGGGTGGTTCTCCAGGTATCTGAACACACACAGGCAGGAAGGCAGCGTGTAGGTTTTGGACAAGGACGGTGCAGCAGCACGAGCAGCCAAGGTGCGCGGCCTTACAAAGGGTACCCAGGGGTAAATGGGGTGGGCGCGGGGCCAGCCGTCACATCGGTGGCCACCCTGGAAGACATCTGTGGCAAAACGGCGAACGCTTCGCCTCAAAGTCATAACGCGATCCTCCTGCTGACGCACCTCACACGCCGACTCCAAATGCAAGAACCAGTGCGTTGTCTCTGAAGGTGTGCGAGAGGCCTGCTGTGGGACACAATAAACAGACTGAGCGCAGTGCAGTGCGTGTGTGGGTCAAACAGGCTGCAGTTCTGTGTCTGTCAGAGTAGCTTAACCGTCCCTTTTGAGTCAGCATTTTACTTTGGTCTGAGAAGCGGCATCGAGTCAAACCGCACGCCCAGCACACGGGACCTTCGTGCGAGCTTTCCATGGTACATTAGGGTAGGGATGTGGTTTACCATAACCTTCTTCCGTTCCCTCTTCGCTTTTCTTATTTATGTCCTCAAACTGTTTGTTTGTTTGTCGCAATTAAGTTTGGTTGTTATGGCAGCACTCGGTTGGCTGTCATAGCTGTTCGTGGTAACGGCAGCTAAACCCCCTGTGGTCAGGCAGCTTCAGCTCATGTGCGGATCAAAGTCAGTTTTGTGCAATGTTGAGGTCTTTGTACTCTCAAGGATCGTAAAGCAGCAGGATGGGTCACACTGTGAGTTACTCCATGGACCGGAACGCACCTGAAAATGAACGGTGGGCAAACAGCTCTGAAGAGCAGTGGGGGAGCAGAGGAGTCGCTCGGGCCTTCAGGCGGGTGGCCAGCCTGTTCTCCTGGAGGAAGCGAAAATATCAGGTCCAAAAGTTCCATACGAGGGACTGGGAAAACGGGATTGGTGTCCACGGCAGATGGTTTCCCACAGGTGAGATGTCTGTAAGCTTTTCATTTCTTTCTTTCTTTCTTTCACCAATTGCTCTTAGTTCTGATAACAGGTGGAGATGTGTGACAAGTCCTGCCGGAAGTCCATGTCTGCTCATTCCCCGAACCCCTTACTTACTTGGAGCTTTTAGCCATTTTACGAAATGCTGTTAAAATTTCCACGGAACCGAGCAGAACAGCTTTTCGGCAGCCAGTTCCCGGATCTCTGAGAGCAGCCAGCTGCTGCAGCATAAAAATAGTTAAGCGCTTTTCAGAAAGAGTGTTTTTTGTCTATTATGAACGGTAGCGATTTTCGCCGTTTGCTCCCCTCTGCATCAGGTGCTACGGAGCATTTTGAGGAGGCAGCTTCCAGAAGTTCCCATGAGGGAGGGGGCGTGGAAGCAAAATTCAAGCCCCAGGCTGACAGGTAGAGTTGGGCTTGGAGGACAGGAGATGCCATCCCAGCTTAGGGAGATGAGACGAGGACATAAGCAGGAGCGCTCAGAGAAGATACGGACTTGGCCGACGCAGGCCTCATCTCCAAAGCTGAGACCACCGAACGTCACGGCAAAGTTTCACCGAGGCGGAACGAGAAGCCGACCAGCGCAGCAGCCTTAATGCCACCTGAGTTTGGTCACAAATTGAAGAGCTTCCGTCATATTTTTGCTCTTTCCTGTCAGTCTGTTTTCTGAGCTGTCGTTTCCTCCGTGGATTTCCAGTAAATCCTTTGCAGGAGCCATTTGAAGAGTTTGAGAGTGGAGGAGGAGACAGCGGCTCTCATTATTAAAGAGGGGTCAAGCGGCAAAACGAAAGCGGCATTTTTCACCCCGGTGAGTGTTTGCCGGGTCATTTTGTTGCCATTACTTGCATTGTGAAGAGCCAACAAAATGTTCTAACTTGAGTGTCATGACAGCAATTGACTCAGGAAACCTTTTGCCCGCCTGACCATGGTCAGGGCTGCGGTGGTCCAGCACAGGGTGGCCACACGGCCAGTTTAGAGAAACTGGGCAACCTGAAATGAATGTGTTTGCACTGTGGGAGAAAACCAGAGCAGCCTGAGGACACCCACGCACTCCCAGGGAGAAGATGCAAGCTTCACACAGACCGCGTGAAACAGGCCAGGCGCTGTGAGGCGGGGCAGCGCTACTCGCTCGGCATACCATGCCTCCCAACCAGGAAAGCAACTTTACATAAAAAACGGCCGCGGAATCTTAAAAAATGAACTTTAAAATAATCGAGCCAGTACATTTATTTCAACAAAGCATAGCCGGCGCTGAAATGAACAGATGAGGAGCGGGAAAGTGAAGCTGCAGTAGTTCAGCTCCCTTCCCCAGACAACCCTGAGCGATGGTGACCAGGGATCAGTTTGTCAACAGTCAGGACTGGACGGGAGAGAGAAAGACATCTTTATTTTTATTCACTCATTTTGGTTTTTGATGTATCTCAACATTTATAAGATAATAAAATCTCAATGACTAAAGTAGTATTTGTTAACAAAAGCCTTTATGATTTGATTGGTTTTCATCGCACAGACAATGAAGGTGCAAGTGACCACAAACATGCTTGTATCAAGGTGTATAAATATAATGAAATCCTCATACATATAAAACAGTTCATGACAATTTTAAAATAATCTAAATTATGCAATTTGACTTAGTAACACAAGCCAGTTATTCTGAGAAGATTTTAATGTGATGGAGGTGGACAGCAATGACAGTTATAAATGCATTTCTTACAGAATAAGACTCTCCAGAGGACAAAAGCGGGCACAGAGCTGTACTCAGCATTTATGAACCACCAGAGATGTCCGAGCAGCATCAGCTGCAGAGGGAGCCTCCTTCCTCCTCCCTCCTCCTCTCCGCTCCGTGGATGAGCTGCAGTTTCTGAAATGTTGTGGCCTTTTGAGTTCATTTTAATTGTCGTGGCGTCCGAGCTTGCCGGTCCTTGATAAAAATGTCCGGGCAACGGAATATGAACGTATAAACTGCCTTTGTAGAGGAGTTTAATTCATTTATACTTGTCTACCGCATTGCACATCATGTTTATAACTCAGTTTGTAGCTGAAAATTGTGAAATAAAATCAGTGCAAAATAAACGTGTACATTTTTGGTGCGATAACAATATGGTTCATTCTGAGCTTTATTTACAGATGGATTTATAAACGTCTAAATGCAAAGCTGCAGTTTCCTACAAGGCAGCGGGCGCTGTGCTTAGTGCTCTTGGCTTGATTCAAACCTCTGCCCCAGCTTCTGTGGTCTGCGGGAAGGCGCTTGCTGCATCCTGACGCCCAGCTGTTTGTCTGGGAAAGCAAGTTCAGTTTAATGCATGAAGCGCCCTAGGGATAGCTTGGACAATTCGATAATAAATCTTTGGCTTTTCTTATATCTTGATGTCTTGATAGCAGCCATGAACTCTTTGTAGCTCACTATCAAAGATTTAAGAGCTGATGGGCCAAGAGCTCCTGGGGACCCATCGCCATGAATCCTGACCGGCGTGTCTCTTACACCGAGGGTTACGCCCCAGGAGCATTTCTGTCAATCGGAATATTTGCAGCTGTGACGCGTGTGACTGCAGCGCCTTCAGAGCAGAAGGCCCACGGCCAGTTTCTCAGCACAATGTCACCTGCGGCACAGGTGACGTGCATTTGTCCCCAAAGTCAGCATGAAGTGACAGCATGATGTGAAACATGTGAAACAGACGCCACTGAAGAACGAGTGCTGGAGTTCAAAATAAAAGATGGAAAATTGAATTTTTAACTTTTTTCTGCAAAACAACACAAGAGAAGCAATGGGTTTTTGCAGACAAGATAGGGAGGGAGAGGAAGAGAAAATGAGAGGCAGGAAAGAGAGGTTATAGCTCCTTTACCTTCAGGGATGTTTGGCTTTCCCTTGTACAGGTTTTTGGGATTTTCTGCAGTGACCGCCTTTGCTGTTTATTTTGCTCCTTCCCTATTACTTGGTTTTTCCTGGAGGATGTGGGGCATGAGCGGGATGTGACCTCCAAGCTGAGCCGTGTTTTTGGGAAACTCCGTCTGTGTGGCCACTCGGGCTCTACAACTGGCAGTTAATAAAATTCAGAACGTGTACCCTTCTGGCCGAGAACGTAAAGGTAAAAAAATGCCGTAAAGAAGCAAATGGAAAATTAGAAGCAAGCCATTACTTTGCTGAAGTGATCTTTATTGTAAAAGCCAGTCATTCCGTATAAACTGAATGGCAGCAGTGCTTGTGTACAACGCATTGTGATAAACAGAAAGCGTCGATGGGTCAGAAATGAAGCGGGCGCCTTGCGTCAGCTTCAGAAACGAAGGTCATCGACTATTAAAGGACGCGGAGAACAGAGGGCTGCGTCCTACGGCATCTCACGCTGCTTTTGTTCAGATGAGCTGCTCAACGGCTGCTGTGCTGTCAGTCGCACAGTTAGCCTCTTACGGTTAAAACAACTCAAAGAGCACAAGGTCTCAATGCGGACGTAACGCACGTCAGCGGCGAACGTTGACGGGGAAATGAACGTTGGAGGGAAAAAGCCGTATCCCCTGCTGGATCAGTCAGTGACTGTACAGCAAATATAATTCATTAGAAGCTGTTGCTGGCTGCAAGAGAGAAGCCCTGTTATATAACAACAACGATACGTCAATTCTTTGATTTAAACAGCAATAAACCAGCTCATCTAAATCATTCAGATGCACCGCGCAGCTCCTCTACAGCAGAGATTCCAACCGACCTGGTGAGGCAGAAGCGCTCGTCTGACTCGGTGCCGTAGCACAGACTGCGCTCGTGTCCACGCGGTGCCGACATATTGTGTGTGTACATGGGCGTTGCGGTGGCCCTCGGCTGACCCCTCTTCTGCGTCACCGCAGGCCAAATGGCAGCGCAGAGGCCTGCAAGGAAATGGGGCAGAGGGAGCGATGGAATTGGAGCAGAAAAACATCCTCATAAACATACAAGTACTGCGCTGCTAAGGTATATTTCTTTTATTCAACATATTTACGCTGCCATTAGTATTTAATATACTGCGTAACATTCACATATATGTACAAATGTTGAGCTACGTGCATCTTCAAGAAAATAACTGCGTTTCGCACAAACACAGATTTTTTCAAAAAATATGGCAATACTTGTGAGTCCGTGTGTTGTGAGGAAGTAGAGTTAAGAAGTGCATAATCCAAGGCAGTGTTTACTAAAGTTTTACTCTACAGGATTCTCCCTGTCCAGGAGTAGGCATGCAACCGAGACAGAGCGGGAATTTCACCCCGGAGGTCAGCAGTCAGGATAGCAAGAGGTCCCCACCTCCCCTTCAGCTTTTAGCTCCACAGTCAAGTGCATTCATGTCCACTTAACACAGCTACGCTATCCGGGTTCTAAAGCGCCGCGCTGTCACGAACACACACACAGTCACCAAAGCGGATGGCCGATCCAGTTTTTTCAAATCCGAGCGCAAGCACACCGCCTTCTCCTTGAGCAACTGGTGAAAATGTTGAACTGTTCAATTCAAACAGCCTTTGTTTGGGTCAGCCTGTACAAAAAATAAAACTCGGCTCCCAGCGGCTTTATTGCTTCCTTCAGACGCACAGTTGCCACCGATTATTGTAGTTCCAGCGGGCAGCCGAGTGCAAACGTCTGCCCGCGAACAAAAGAAGGCAATGAAGCAGGGTCCTCCCTCATTTCCTACAGCGTAACTACGTGGACCGCGCAGTTGTCGCACAGAACCTGGCGTTGCGCTAATTTCATTCAGTCCAGGTTCATAAGTACATTAATAACCTTGCTTTGATCTGTACAATCTGAACTGAACACATGCATGTTTTAAAAAAATAGATTGAAATACGTTTAAAAAAAAAAAAAAAACTGGGTTTTTCAAGGTGCTTCGCCCCATGTTTGTCAATGCAGGACACTGTGGCTGGGAGCAAGGAACCGATCCTGGGAGTAGATAAGAAATTGAACAAACGTTCAGCGATGGTTGCTGCGTGGCTTCCAAAACCGGGTTTGTGACGGCCGGTAAACTAGAGACCTGCCAGATTGTTACATCTTTTGCTCTGGGACGATTGTTCGAACCACCATGTCTGTGCAGAGGCGCCGTTCACTTCTTGGCAAAACCAAACTTCCGCTTCTCTGTTAATTCAGGTTAACGCAAATATAGAGCAAGAAGGCTGAGCCTTGCAGCAGAGGAGCATCACACAGACCTCCTCTGCCTCATGGTTTCTTCTAAGCATTCCAGAGTTTCTCTTCCAAACCAGAGCAGGAAATGAACAGATGATAGAGAAGGTCAGAGGGTGTTTGAGGGACCCATAACTTCAAGCTCAAAGCTTTCCCACCCTCTGCCCTGTCAACAGGCAACCTGGCGTCCCGCAGTGCCCCTTAAAGGGCAACGTTGAACTCTGTGACGAGAAACTCGATGTGGTCTCTATCTTTGGTCTTGAAGGCCTCTGCGATGAGCTGTGCGGCCTCCTGATGCTCCTGCCCCCTCAGCGATACGCCGTTCACCTCCAGGATCACCTGGCCCACCTTCAGCTGCCCACAGTTGTACGCAGAACCACCTTTCTGTAGTTGGAGGACCCAGAGGAGTTTGGCAGGGGGAGGGCAGAGAGCAAAGCATGGTGGGGAATACAAGAGAACAGGGATGAGAGAGGACAATGCTGACACGCGAGGGTACAACAAACCTCAAATCCTGCAAAATCTTGTGTAGCACACGTCAGCAGTGAAGGTTAATGGTGAAATCATTGTCGACTCTCCATGCCATGGCAGTCTGTCACTAGATGATGAAGATGAAGCCAGAAGAAAAGAACAAAGTACAATTCCAAAAATGAGAGGGGGGGAAAAAAAAAAAAAAAAAAAAAACCAGAAGAAGAGGCAAACATTGGGTTAAATAGTTATTACCTTACCCACTGGCAGGGTACAAGCAGCTGTCGGCCGCTGTTCACGGCAGTTGGACGAGTGCGCAGGTAAGACAATGGTCTGCAGCTGGACTATGTCAATTACGCAGCTATCAAAAGCAAAGCAATGGTGGGCGAGGGAAGAAGAATGTTGGTGCTTAAAGGGGGACAGATGCGCCAGGAGCGGTGCAGCACAGCCAGCAATTTGGCAGCCGGCAGAGAAGCTTCCTGCGTGCACATGCGCTTTCCTATCCGCTTGCTTCCTAGGACATCATAGAGAACCGTGGGTGCGGTGTGGAAGCGGTGCAAAATGCACTATTGAAAGTGCTCCAGTTTCCCGCTTCTGACCGGCCGGCGTGGCAAAGCTGGTCATCCAGGAAGACACGGTTGCCTTTGGTCTGTGGTTTGGACTGCCACTGAACTTGGGGACCAAACCCCACTGAGCACTTGGTAGTGGTTTGGGGGTGGCTGTGGCACTTAAAAGCGCGGAGGTGTTTTGTTGATCGGTTATTATGCTGGTTGGTCATGAGTTTTCTGCTATTTATTTGGTTTAATTTTGAATTTACCGGGGGGGGGGGATTCTAACAACAGTGCTAGGTGACAGTCTGGGTGAAGCCAGTGTAGCTCTTTGTTACTCTCCTGGGCTGGCTGTTTTATCCTTTTTGCTGTTGTTGATGTATTAGTGTATTTTTGGGCTTTGCTGTACAATTTTATTATATTTTATCATCTTTTATTAAAATTTGTGCTTGTCAACCTGCCTTGCCTGGCTGGTCTGAAGGCTCTACAGCTGTCGGCGTCTGCTCAGCCCTGCAGAGTGCATGAAACTACCAGAGCGCCACAGAGGAACCGGTCCACTGCCGGCAACACGAACAAGACCAGAATTGCAAGCACAGGATTTGGGCAGCCTTTCCCGGTTTCGTAAGGGTTACTTAACTTTTTCCTTTTCATTATAAACAACTGGACTGGAACGTTTTTGGAAAAATCAATTTGTAATTTTTCAGTTGTCCTTTCTGTTCACTTGAAATATTTGTTCAACCAGGCCGCAGTTCGTACATCTCAGCTGCACAAATAATCATTCACGTGATTCTCATTTCGGTACTGACAATGGTTCCGGAGTCAAGACGGTGACACCAGCAGACCCAAATACAGTAGAACAAATTTACAGATCAGTCGTTTGGCTGTGGTATTAAATGCTCACTGGCGGAGTTACAGCCAGGTTTATTAGCCTTCCCAAACCGTACGTCTCGAGGCAAAGATAAATGTCTGCTTTCTGCTTCAGTAATGTTGGTACTCATCACCATCTAACATCACAAACCGCCCCCCAGGATGGCACTTTGTAAGTGAAGAGGCTTTTGACTTCTAGTCAGAAGATCCTTGCAGATACACTTCTGAGTAAGGCACTTCATTTATACTTCACTTCACCGCATTTTAGTAAAGTAACAGAAGGTAACTCAAGAATTCGCTGTACAGCTGGAAATGAATGGAAGGACAACTGAAAAGCACAGCTAACAGATGACTGTTTCCCACCAGACCGTCTAGGCTGATGCACAGCGTCCATCTGTAAATGTGGCTGAGAACAATAAAGTGAAGAGACTGCTTGAAGCAAGCACTGAAAAAAAGACCTTTGATTGGGTGTTTTGATGAATGTCGGTGCCATCAATGGCAAAGAACAAAAAATTTAAGTCTGTCGTGCTGACACAACCCCCCCCCCACCACCACCATGGATACCAGGCATTTCTTTTTTGGCTTCACTGTGTTTTTCCTTGATGCCCATTGTTTTTTTTTTTTGTTTGTTTTTTTAAACACAGGCAGGGCTTCCTTGCCCGCTCTGTTACAATCCTGCTGGGTATCTCTGACTATAACCAAACTGCAGAAAACTTGGCAGGAGATTCAGTTGTGAAAAACAAATGTCTTTGAACCCTTCGGAATAATGTTGACTTGTGCATGAATAGCCCATTTAAAATGGGGTCTGATCCAAAAGTCTGAAGTGATGGAGGCTGACCTGGATGGTGACAATGCGGGGAAGGGGCTGGCGAGTGTTGGCACCCCCTTCAATGGCGATGCCCAGCGTGCTTGCAGTCCTGGCTACCCGCACCAAGGTGGAAGTGAGCTCCAACCCTCCGGGCTATAGGTAAATGAAGACAGAGGAGTGGGGAGAGGTCACGAGAGAGAGAGATGGCGCGAAAGCAGAACGGCTAATCTGACAGAAATCCGAGGCCCGAGCTTCTCACTGTCTCCTGCCACTGAACTGATACCAACCTGGATGATTTAGTGGCACCGACCTTGAGCAGCAGTCATGGCATTGACTGACTTAGACCTGCACTCTCAGTGACATCAGCGCTGAGCAGCTGTACCCACACCAGTTTTACCGGCCTTGTGCGGTCCTGGTGACAGATTTTAGCAAACTCTGATGTTGAGTCAAGAGTGCACCTTTACCGATGCTGCACAGTAGCTGCTCTGACCCAGGCAAAAAAGACATTGGTTGTATGGGGTAACAGAAAAAAAACAAAAAAAAAAAAAACAAACATCTAAAACATGAGCAACGCATGCCGTCGTATGCACCAAACCATCTTGCCAGCTACAGTAAACGCTACAGTGTCTCTGACAACTGCCAATGAAGCTTCACAAGACAGGAAGCTGAAATCTCAGCTAAGGTCAAAATCTCTGTTCCAGCCCTATGGCAGCCTCACCGGCTGGGAAGGAGTCGCCTCTGCAGCACCCATGGCTCCCTGTGCCTCTGGAAGCGGCCGTGTCTTGTTGAACCGGGGGCTGTTGTCCTTGTTCAAGCCCCCTGACTCTGCAATATCAACCCCACTGTCCTCGCTAAGAGTCTGCCCGCTGTCCGACAGTTGTGGGAGGGCAGCTCCTGGACAAGCAGGGAAAAGGGGCAGAAGGTTAAGTCAATACACACAACACTAACACACAAAGAGCCACTCTACCACCTACTGCTTAACTTGGCATAACCTCCCTTCACACACACGCACACACTTCCTCACCTCGGCCCTGCTGCGCCAGCTCTAAACCGGGCCTGTGGACATCCACCATAGCAATGCGCTGTTTTGAGGCAGGGGAGAAGGATGCCACCTTGCTAGGGCTGGATGGAGGAGGAGTTGATGCCGGGGCTGACACAGGGAGCACCGTTCCAGGGGAAGGGCATGGGGCAGCAGGGCAGGCCTTGCCTGCAAACTCTGGGCAGAGAAACGTCTTCAGAGTCTGCTGCTTTGCTGGGGAAGGCTGAGCGGCTGCCTCCTTTTTGGAGGTACCAATAGAGGGAGACATGTGGCTGCAGTCCGGAGAACCACTGGAAGGCGCAGTGAAGAACAACCCCGTTTGGGAGCACGCAGAAGAAGGCCTCTTGGGCAGGGCCCTCGGGCTGGGGTGTCTCGAAAGCCCTGGGGGAGGAGGCGGCTTGAAGGAGGGAGGGGAGTCATTTGAGGACTGCATGTCATCCTATTAAAAAAGACACAGTGGCTCTGGCACCAGTCGCACACAAACATCTATTCAATTCTGCCCAATCTGCATTAAATTAATAAAGGAACTGTAAAGTGACAAAACTGAGCAGTGGCAAAATGAGGCAAAACACTTGATATTCAGTGTTTTTAGGCAATGACATTTCTCTACAAAATGTCATTGCCACTGGCAATTTGATGTGAAGAAAAAGCAGTGCATACTTTAACCAGGCTGAATGGGAAACTGAGCCACACATACAAAATTTAAAGCTTAATTGCAATATGAAGAAGAAATTGACCGGTGGAGCTTAAATAAGAATTTGCATCAATATTTTCCACAGAACCTGTTTACCTCACAGCAGATCCTCATATTTACCCTTTATTTCATACAATGGACAGCGTGCCAGGCAAGCAATCGTGTGCGCTCAGCAGTTGCGCTCAGGGCCACTGTGGCCACCTATGTGTCCCTGTGTATACAAAGGCACGGCCATGTACTGTTCTACACAGGTCTCCCTTTCCCACAGCGCTCTCCCCCCCTGCTCTGACCCTGATGACTGCCTGGCATCTCATTCGTGCTCCTCTAGTAAACACGCTGACAGGAGACCCCAGCCTCTAGCTGAGCTCACCAGCGAGATGTCCAGCAGGGCACTGCGAGCCTCTGTCGGAGCGTCGCTGCTGCCGTCCAGCCTGCCGCCATTCTGAGTGACACAGAAAGAAAGGGAGTGAGAAAGGACAAAGGTTCCTACACTCAATGCAAACAATACTCATAAATGTGAAATATCGACAGTACGCATTTGCTTCCCATCACGGGGCACGTGCACGTACACATCAAGGGGAACTTACAGTCATTCCATTTGCATGAATTTGAGGAAAAGTGGGGGAAAAACAGACGACACAGAAGCAATGCCCACAAACAAAGCGGGGCGGGGGGGGGGGGTCATGCTACATTCACGCAGAGCTGTAGCTGGTTTCAATGTGACATTCTCCTACGGAGGCACTGGGCCACCATTTACAGCAGTAGTTGCAAATAACACAGTTTATGCATAATGTGTTTTTACCTGTATTCTTAAATATTAAGTTCACAGTAAACACAGCCACTCGGGCGTCTCACAGCAAATGTGGTGCTGATAGATAATACAAGGCTGTGAGCCGTGCATTCAAATGCCTGCTTAGGCCTCATTTCAGAGCAATGAAATAAAATGGGTTCATGAATTAAATTCAATTATGCGTTTACTGGCAGCATAACACACGCTTATGTGTGATGGTGAGATTGTAGGAGCAGGCAGTAAAAGCTGGGGCCGAGCTGTGTGTTGTGCAGCTGCAGCGCTTCTGGTCCAGGACAAGCAGCCATGGGCAGCAACCCACAGGGGTGGTCAATGGGGCCTTTGTTACATCTTACTGTACCTACTGTACCTCTCACTAACTGGATCACAGGAAACAATGATTTTAACAACCATTTCGGGGAAACGTCTTCCTCCATTGCAATGTGTGGATTAGCACTGCGGACCATTAGCTGTCTGCTACACAACGGTCCTCAGAGGTCACTCGAATAAACACTCACCTGCCAGTGGATGGGGACAGAGCAGAAATTTCGGTGCTCACAGGTAAAGGCAGCGGTACAGCTGAGGACACTCACAGTCAAAAGGCCTCAACACTGCACTTTTAAACAATACTCAGACACATTTGCACAGAAAAACTCTCTAGAGAGCCCAGTGACGATAGGAGAGGATCGTAGGTTAGCTGCACTGTCCCTATACGCTGGTTTGAAAAAAAAAAAAAAAAGGAATGCAAATTATACAGTGGGGTTCAGGAAGCTATTTTAATACAAACATATCTGCCGTATCTTTCCGTGAAAGATATTCTTACTTCTGCTAAATTGCTGGTGACACAAAAAGACTTCAATAGCCAAACAAAAGCAAGCATGTACGGTGCTTTTTCATTCATTATAATTTATGGAATTAATTAAAATTGGGAGATGCAGACAGAATTTGTGACAGAAAGGTACCAGCAAGAGTGAAAGGGAAGGTCTATAAGATGGTAGTGAGACCAGCTATGCTTTATGGGTTGGAGACGGGTGGCACTGAGCAAAAGACAGGAGGCAGAGCTGGAGGTGGCAGAGTTAAAGATGTTAAGATTTGCATTGGGTGTGACGAGGATGGACAGGATTAGAAATGAGTATATTAGAGGGTCAGCCCAGGTTAGGCGGTTTGGAGACAAGGTCAGAGAGGTGACATTGCGTTGGTTTGGACATGTGCAGAGGAAAGATGCTGGATATATCGGGAGAAGGATGCTAGGGATGGAGCTACCAGGCAAGAGGACGAGAGGAAGGCCTAAGAGGAGATTTATGGATGTGGTGAAGGAGGACATGCAGGTGGTGGGTGTGACGGAGAAAGATGCAGGGGACAGGAAAAAGTGGAAACAATTGATCTGCCATGGCGAGCCCTGACGGGAGCAGCCGAAAGATGAAGGAGGAGGGAGATGCAGACAGAGGCAAAACAGAGGTGGACACAAAGAAACACAGCAGATCGATAAGCAGCATCGTGCACACAGCCAGTTTTCGACTGCAGCTCCCGTACCCGTGCTGAGCTCAATGAGGTGGGAGTTTGGTAGCTGGCGTAGGAGTTCAGGCTGCTGTGGTGGGGGACCGCCGAGATGGAGTTAGGATTCAGTGTGTTAGCTCCTCCCTGTCGAGCTCTTATGGCCTCGATCTCATGGTACAAAACCAGGCCATCAAATCGCTCCAGGTCCTGGGAAGCCACGACACCCCTCAGCTCAGACATTAAGGAGAACTGTGGAGAGGGCAGGGGTGCGGGTTCAGAGGTTACAGCTGGGTCTTGCAAAAAGCAGAAGACAATCTGTTGTCAGGTTCCATTTTCCACACCGGAGCAGAACTATGAATCCCAAAATGGAGCTCCTCATTGAATCTCCACAAAATCTTTTGCCCGAGAGTGACAATCCATTTAAATGCAGTGAGCGGCTTGTAGTCCTGTGTTAAGGCTCATAATGTACTGTACAAACAGGGCTCACCTTGGCATGAGTGTTGAACAGCTCAAACAGGGCCATGACGAGCTGCTCCACCCCGATGTGAGTCTCCCGGTACTCCTCCAGGTAGTAGCTCAGCGTCTGCCTTTCTGCCTCCGTGAGCAGGAGGCGAGCCTGCTCCTCCAACAGAGCATGTGGCTGGGTCGCCAGGCTGCTGAGCGTCACCTGAGAACCTGCCAAGCCTTTGTAGAAGATGGGCTAGAAGGGAGGTGCAGGAACAGCATGGCAGGGAGGGGAAAAAATAAAGGGGAAGATGTGAATAATGAGAGAAAAACTAAGAAAAACTGCACATTTCCCCTATTTTTCCCCCTCATAAGATTGTAAGAGATCGTAATGTTGTGTCATCACGTCGACCTCAGCACCCCTAAACAGCTTCCAGTTGTTACTCTTCCAGTGCATTGACTTCCCTAATTTCAGGTTTAAGTAACCTCTTCAGAAAACCTCAGCCGCTTTTGTCTTGGTTGAAAATGCCACTTATTAGATAAAAAGAAGTTTCACAGCCTCTGTGTTAAGGAGACCCTTACGGTGCAATGGGGCATTGTAACACAGAGGACAGAGAAGACACGGGGAAAGGGGGACAAAAGTCGGAGTGTTTTCGTCACAGTCCAGTGACCGTACACAACCTCAGTCCAACTAGGTCTTCCAGCAGCAGCCACAGGGAACGACTGGAAGCTCTTACGTGTGCATTATATCTCCATGAACCCTAGCTGCTCCTCTACAGTTCAGCTGCAGTGCAAGCAGCTCCTCATTCGAAGGCAACCCTACACAATTATCTTCGCTGGTCCAACCCTTCTTCAACAGCCACCCTGAGGTCAAAACACCCAGGCTTCGTCTCAACAACATCATAAGGTGACCTCCTTAGAAGTTGGTCTGTCACCGCTTCAACAGTCATTCCGAGCACAGCATGAATGCATTTCTTTGGACTTAAATATTATACCATATGGTTATAATAATGATGTTTTATCCAGTTGAAACATTTTAGATCAACTGGTAGTGACACCAATGCTGATTTAAATATCTGACATAAGAAGGACTTGCTGCTTCAACAAAGAATTGAACTGTAAAGAGACAGCTGAAAATTCATTTGCAGGCTGGAACAAGGGGTGAAGCTAATGGTCTGCATGTAAAGCCTAAAGCTGAAATGGAACTGAAGGGAAACTTAAGGCTAGGATGCACAGTGTGTGACTGCAGGAGCAGGGAGGCAGGAGAAAGAAAACAAGGGATTTACTGGAAAGAGATGCTTGCTCACTGGATTGGAAAATCAATACTTTATAAGAGCCTGCAGATTGCGTCCGACCTTGGGAAGCAGCATCTTAAGTTAAAGGTCTGGCCAAAAGCCCACAAGACGTCCATAAAACATACTTCAGAAAAAGCGGACAAATTTTGAGGCCTTCAGGAATCAGAAGTAGAGAAGAGGAATTTAGTGCTTTTCTGCTCACATCCAACCCTAATAGTCTCAGTGACCATGAAATATAAAACATCTCAAAGTGGCCCAACAGCGCAATTATAAATGCCCTCGTGAAATGAGTCTTAAGCAGTGCATGTTGTGAAAGCGTTTGTATCCACAAAACTGTGGAGCACAAGGTGTATAAGGTAACTGCTACAGTGCAGTAAAAGTGTGGTGTGGACAAGGCGGTGAAGCAGGAAGCCAGTGTCCCTCATGCCCATCGGTTTCATTAAAAAGCGTGAAACAGAGAAGCTGCAGGGGGAGGAGGAGGATCCACAGCTGCATCTATGCACCAGGAACAAACTCGCCATCTGCTGTGTGACCACTGAGAAGAGACCAAGTGCAGGTGTTCTCAAAAACCTGGGACCCTGCTGTCTGCCTACTCTCATTCCAAAATAATTCTGTAAACCTCAGTGAGTGGCGAGGAGGCAGGATTGTGATGTGCAGTCCTTTAGCCATGAGCTGCCATGTAAGGCAGTTTTTGGAGCTGCTTTGAGAAGTGTGGAGCCCTGGTCAGGTCTTGTAACTGCTTGAGGTAGCGGATCAGTTTATGAGCTGAGTTTATGAGACTTCCGGTCTCGCGTCGGAAGAGAAGCAGGATCTTGAAATGGATAAAGGACGTAAACAGGTCTGTTTAGGAATTTTATTTAGGTAACTTGTCAGATGAACAGTGCTCTACTGCAGGAGTTTAGCCTCGCCGCCCTCAAAAAACAAACGCAGTCAATACACATAAAGGCCATGGCACCCAACCACTCCCTGGAGGCCCCTGGAAAACACAAAGACAACCTCATCCTACGCTCCACTGCCACTCAATTTCACCCCCGCTCAGTTGGTGGCATTCAAGCCCTTTCGGAAAAAAGTCTCCTCAAGAGCAGAAAGAATCAACAGCGGTAGAGTTAGACGACAAACTACTAGACTATGAAAATGAGAAATAGCAGCAGCTAGGAAGATGGAAAATGCACAAAGGCAAGGGCGAGAGCAGACACATACGGTGCTCACAGCGGGTTACTGTGCAGGCATTTTTCCTCTTTAAATTTACAAAAATCATTCTTGTGAAGCACAAGACTTCCTTTCTATTAAAAGAAAACTATTTGTTTTGTTAACAGCACCACATCTATGGAATAAATTCTAACTTCTGCTGCCAACCCTGTGACACCGACCCGATCCTTTTCGCGAAGCCCACTGTCCTCCTCAGTAAGACAGAGCTGCACCCAGCGGCTCTCGGTTAACTTTCAGTCTTGAACATTTGCACCATAATTTGCACGCACATAACTGTTTACATTTAAGCTTTCTGTTTCCTGGTTTTGCTAAGAACCAGGTGTGTTGCTTTAAGCTCTGAGAATCGCTGGTTTCAAAGAAAATATAGTTTAGTCCAGTGAGTGTGAGAATAACTGCAGCTCATGTACTTGTTCGTTTTTAATCCTAAAATTCTTTAGTAAAGTAAAGAGTAGACATGCAGTTCAAAAAACACAGAAAATACACAACAAACACGACCCAAAGCCGTGTGAACCATGCATGACTCCATACCAACACACTACAACCCCGGGTGTCATCCCAAAACGCAAATTTACCTTTGAGACGTAAACTTTGTAAGATTTGATGTTACGCAGTTATTTGATACTTGCAAAATTTAACAGTAAACTATAAGGTGCAAACAACGAAGCAACTCATTGTCACTGCACATATCGACATTTACGCATTGCACGCACAGTCGTGCTGTTTGCACACATTCGTCTGGAGCAAACACGCAAAGCGATGCACATTGGCGTAATTGAAAGGCACAAAGATTTGGGTCACAAAGTCACGCTGAAACCATTATGGTCAGCAGCTGGTGGGGCTGGAAACACGGGCAGAAGCTGAGTTCACTGTACCCTCAGCAATGGGGGGGATAGGACCTTAAACACACACAACATTTATCCTGTCAGATAGTATGGGAGACACCTGCAGTGCTGCAAAATTTTCATTTACCACTAAAAAAAAAAGCTGCGCTCCATTAAATCTGTCAAGGAAGCATAAGACATGCATATGTGCCCAAAAACTTTGGTTTGAAAAACTTTTATAAAAAAGTCACAGAGCATTTACTTCTCTATAGGTTTGCAGGTTCTGCCCTTGTGACCAGTTAGGATGACAACATGAACCCATAATTTATTTAAACAACCTTATGTTCCTCTATTTACACGTAAAAATAACTCAAAATATTTCTGCACCGAGGCCCAAGTCTTTCATTTGATGCCCAACTTCTATCGATGTTCTCAGCACTCCCCTTTCCACCGCAATGAAGGAAGCCGTGTACTTCGCCCCCAACCAGTCTATCAATCAAAATGAAAATGATGCTGAATAGATGGATTAAATTTTGAGCCAATATGGAAGAATTTTATTTTCTAATCTGGGAAATGCTTTTGATACCTGATACACTTGCTGATACTGATCGTGCGTGTGTGAGATTTTGTACAGATCTGTGATGATCTTCATTCACGGCAGCGATGCTTTGTATTAAGCAGGCCTGTGAAGATGCTCTGCTTGGACCGTGTGACTGAACGCTGGATGAATGATCCCGTTTTTCCTGGCAGCCACAGGCAGGCCCCTCAACAACCCTGCGCAAGAAAAGCTTCTAAACTGATTTGAGTCAACTAAATGTTAATAGCAGCTGAATGAATAGATGGGAGCTCAGCTGTCAGCTTCTGTTGCTCTGCCCAAGACACAATGAGCACCATCCTTTCCAAACACATAAACATCCTCAAAGAAATGATACTGGCGGAAGGAAGGATGGCACCGTAATTGTCACTACTGTACAATTTTCAGCAAACTGCAAAGGAATCCTTGCCGCATTCTACTAGTAGCCATGTAAGTTAATGTGTTCTCTCACACTTAGCCAAAATCGATAAATCTTGACATTATCGCTCTTTAGCTAAGCTAAATTACATTAAAGCACCGATACTGCTGCACAAGTGGGCGGCCTGGCATTGTACAACTTTTATTGCACATTATTCTTGGTCACATAAAGCAGGCTCCAGCACACTTGGATGCATGGGCTCCTTGTAAGTCACCTTAGCTATAAATGTGTCTGCAGCTCTGAGGACCCTGGTGTCACAGCCAAGAGCCTGGAGAGGTGACTGAGAGTGAAGTCCAGGCTTACTGAGGATATCAAAAGGAAGCCAACGAAAGTAGAGCAGACTTCAGCGATCGGAGGCTGTCAGCGACTGTACGGGTGCAGGTGACTGAAAAAGGGAATAAAGCACTTCGAAGCTGACAGCGTGTGAACGTCTCAGAACAAGATCTCCCCCTTCTTTACACAGATGCAAGAAAAGAAGCCACTGATGGTGTTCAAGGCTATGCTGCCCGAGAGAGTGTCATAGCCAGAGTGCTGGAGGTCACAGAAACTACAAAGGTCAAGGTTGAGGAAGAAAGGATGAAAATATTCAGCTGTGCCAGGTCCTCAATTATGGTGCTAAGAGAACTATGTTTTGATGGCCTATGGAGACTGTACTTTCAATACTGCAGCCTAAGACTAAGCTTGCAACATCATCTCCTTCTCAATGGGCTTGACAGGGCCATGGTCACACATAGTCTGTAGTTGAGCGTAACCGTGCAGCTCTGAGCAATTTGTTTAGAGTGCGCACAGCAACTGCACTTCAGTCCCTCAACAGCCCCCTGCAGTTCAACCATCCCTTCTCCTACTGTCATGAAAGAATGGAAAAGAAGGGTGGCTCAATTTCCAAATAAAGTAACCTGGACTTTTTTTAGCATTTTTGTTATGGAGAATTTTACAGACACTCTACAATAACGTTGGGATTTTGCACAAATCATTATTATTCAATTGTAAAAAAATCCCCAGCGACTGCTATAGCCTCTCGCCAATTTCTGCTGCACATCAACAGATCCAGGGTTTCAGGGAAATATGTGGCGTTTTCTTGAAATAATCTTAATCTGGAATACATTTTGGCTGCAGAAGACACACGTTTGCAAAATGACTCCGCCCCTCCACTCACGATCGGAATCAACAATGAACTCCGATGCCACGAAACCCAACCCGCAACTGTATTGTGATCACTCATTGCCACTCTCAGTGCTGGCAAAACAAAATAAAAGACTACAAAGCCAAAGCACAAAGAGACAAAATAGCCAGTAAATGGCACCTGCAGAGAAAAAGCGACTTTAAAAATAGAAACAGCAAGATTAATAGCTGAATACAAGACAAGCCTGTTAGCTTTGCCTGCACAAAGGTTCTTGCACGCACAACACAACTCACAGGTCAGTTCTTCTGAAGCAGGTGGTGCTGCTAAAACCTCCTTCCAATAAAAATTGCTTAATTCATCGATCAATCGCTGAGGATGATGGTGCACCCCCCCCCCATTAAACTATGGAGAGCTGTCACACATGCAAAGAAGATCTGAACACACACACACACACACACACACACACACACACACACACACAAGTTCACCATCACGAGGAAGCATTTTAGACAACAGGAAGGAGGCCGGCGACCCCTGAGAATTACTCCGATTTTTTGGCACTGCCGGGTGTGAGCAGGTTCCTTGCTGACATTTCAGCACCCATCGAGAGGCCATGTGCATTACTAATTTTTGACCACTGTTACGGGGTCACTCGCCAGGTCACAGTTTAAATCCAACAGACACCAGGTAGCAGCCTTGTGACCTAAAGGTTGCTGGCTCATTTCTCCAGCACCTTCTAGAATAGTCCTCTACCTAAAATGCTCCAGCATAAAATACAGTTGTATAAATGCTGTACGGTACTTTGAATGACAGAATTCCATCATCATTTGCATATGATACATCACAAGTATTAGCATTACGCCTTCTCCAGCTGTAGACGTGCAAGAAAATTTCCATACCTTTCCCGAGGCCGAAGCACCGTTATCCAGAGTCAGTCTGCATCCCACAGAGGTGGTGGCGGGGACAGAAACAAAAGGTTATTTTGCTGCAACCTACATGCTGTCAACAGACAGAGCTGCTTTCATTTTTTGCTACAATAACATTGTGAGCTGTCAGCCCTTATAAAGAAGATGCACGCACTTGTGCACTGCCACAAAAAAAAAAAAAAAAATTGCCTTTGAGCTCTGCAGCAGGAGAAATTTATTGACTTGAGAACAGTATATCAGCAACTTTACATGTTCTACACCGCAGTGCAAAGTTGGATCTCCTTGGGCCGTTGAGCGAGCCGGTGAAGTGACCGGCACAGACACTTTATGAGGAGGACCAGAGGCATTCTGCTATGGGGCTGACAGTGGGGTGAGAAGCTAATGTGAATGACGGAGCAACGGATGCGAGTCAGCTGCCAATCTGACTGAAGGTCTGCATTAAAGCTCAACTTGAAAAGCGTCATGAAACATTGAAACTGTCTTGTGTGGCTCCTTGTAAAGCGCACTGCATGTCGCTGTGTCCTTTAAAGCAAGACCCTTTAAAGCAGAGGAATAACATCCTGGCCACTGCATCTGAGACAGCCATAAAAATAAACGTACACAATTTCATGGACTTTTACGCTAATCTCATGAAACCTAATGCAAAACGTGTAATGAAACTGAACGCGGCATCTGTTCATTCGATCAGTGGAAGCAGCAACTGTAACGAAGAAGTGAGCATTTAATACCGAAAACCCAAAGTGTCTGATATAATATTTGTCCCCTCAGATGAGCACATTAAGTTCTGTGCTACTTGAGCAGCTTTCATCAGTGCTCCTAAATTAAAAGTGAGCTCGGAAGTCGGAAAGAGATCTGCAGTACAAATCTCTCCACAGCACAAGTGCTGCTTTCTGGTGTGGGACTGTTACCCGGCCACGCTGCTGCTCGCAGAGCTTTCGGCAATCTGGGAGCTCGGAATCCAGCGAGTCTCATCCACCACTGTGCGAGCATGTGGCAGGCGGCCCACGTCCTTCACCAGCATCATTAGGTGGCGTGAGGTCTTGAGCACCCGAACCGCCTCATCGTGGGGGATGTTGAGGAAGCTGCACCCATTCACCTCCAGGATCTGGTCTCCAACCTCAAAGAAGTTAATAAGCACAAAGAAAGAACAAAGTCAATACAAGCATATCGGATCTGACGGAAGGAAGGTCAGGAAGGTGGTCTGGAGGCAAACAAACATAAGCAATTTTAATTGCTAGAGATGCTTTTGCTGTAACCCTAGGACACAGGCACCGGCGAAAGGTGCATTTGATGCTGTTTTTCAGTTTATTTGGTGCCACTTGGACCAAATTGGGCTTCCTCACCCGTTCATATCCTGAACTAATTTAGCTCGGCACCCCGGAAATAACAATAGTGGTGCAGCAGTTTTGTCTTGAATCCGGTACATTCTGCAGGACGTTTGTGGAGATGTAAGTGTGAAAAGGGCATTTTCCACTCTCCCACTGTCCCTTGCCCATTGTCCCGAGAAGCAGAGAAAAACAACGGGCAGATTAGATATTGACTTCTCCCCATTTGTCCTGTTTGCACTCCTGTATTTTCATCTGAGCGACTCAGCAGCAGACGCCCCATAGCTCAGTAGTGATGAACTGGACGGGGGGCATGATTTACACCCACCAGGGCCCAAAAAGCCCCAAAAGCCAGATCCTAGTGAGGGAAGAGCCACACGCATCGGCCACATTTCTCTCAGTCTCCTTGCGCTCCGGCTGCTGGACTCCAAAACAGACGTTTGCCAATCGATTACAAGAAGCTCAGGTTAAAAAGACGGGACTACAAATTCCTTCCGGGGGAGGAGGGAAAAAAAAAAAAAAAAAAAAAAGACATTAAATCACCACTTAAGCGCCGGAATGAATCTGGCCTTCGCTGCCAGTGGATTCCATCTGCAGCGGCTAAAGACAGCAGACAGCAGTCCAGGCAACACCCCAACCTGTAGACTAACATCTGCGTGGGCGTGATTTTGGCCGGAAGATTCGAGTTTTTCAGCGTTGAGGGATTTTCCTTGTGTATTCAAGGTTTCAGGACTGTGAAGTTTGATTTTGTGCTGCGCATAGTTTTGCTGAGAAATATGTGTAAGCAACTGGCGAAAACTGTATTAACTACTAAAGTTTCCTCTGAGCATGAATCCTTGCTACTGCTATCATCTTTGCCTCTCATTTTCAGCAGAATAGAAAAAAATGGAAAAAAGCAAACAATATGCAAAACTGCTCCACAAGTGTAAAAAGTGTAAACAATACATTGACCATAGTGACAACTTGGACAAAACTGTTAAAATGCATCATATGGGAATGAGAGGAAGCTGCGATCATCGCCAAGTTGCGTGGGAGGTCCACCTGAGGGAACAGGCGCTCCTCGAATTAAATCTGAGTTACCGGCGGGTTAAAACACATTTAAGAAAATACGAGCGGAACCACGAGGGGTGAAGTTGTGCAGGACTGCACACTTTGTACCCCTCGGTGGCTTAAGATGGTGTTAACATCCCTCTGCTGCTTGGGGAGACTCTAGTTGAAGCAAGCAACAGCAGAGGCAAAATGGAGAAAAAGGACAAAATAGCAGGCATTCATTAAAAGACGGAACAGCATGGAGGAGAACGAAAAGGATCTTAATGAGACAAACAAGACTGCCATCTCCGCTACTTGCTTTTTAATGGTTTGCCTTACATATAAGGAGGAATGCATTAAGTAACCAAAGGCATCGGCGCTTTTCAAAACAGACGTAAATTTAATGTAAAAGGTCTTAATGAAAACCTTCACAAGTCCTTGGCATTAATACAATCACAAAATCACTTCGGATGTTTAGGGTACTGATGCCGGAACACGACAGCAAATGCAGTTTATGCAGACAATTTTTCTCCAGGTACAAACCTTGAGAAGTCTTGTACCAACATTAAGGTGCAGCAGGTGAGCAGCTGATCAAGAGACGAATGAACACATCGGTGAGAGACCCCCCCCCCCGCACAGACAGAATGAATGGATGAACTGGCTCCCAGTTTAATTAATGGGACCACTTTACAGAAGCCACTCACCTTCACCTTTGCACCAAGGTGATTTGGAGAAAAGCAACAAAGTTTTCTTGTCGTTGTTACACGCCAGCTTCAACCTCCTATGCAAACTCAGAAATGTCATGTTTTTACACTGGAAGTTTTTATATTCATTCCCATGCTGAAATATACAGTACATACATAGTAATTACACACAGTATATAAGGTATATGTTTGTACTGTGTGTGTGTGTGTGTGTGTGTGTGTGTGTGTGTGTGTGTGTGTGTGTGTGTTTACAGTATACAACCCTATTTATGCATAGGGTTATATACAGTACATATTCGTACAGTATGAAAACATTAACAAATGCCATGCTTATAGGGCAAGTTTTGAGTAAATTCAGCAAGAATTCGCTGCAGTTAAATGTGAATGTGGTCACTAATTTTTAGCCATACAGTGGCCTAAAAGTGTTTTTGTAGCCCACTTTTGTTCAGCAATGAACAGCTGCAGTCACGAGATAAAGTGCAGTCAAACCACCTCTTTTCTCCTTCTCTGGGCTGGGAACAGCCAGCATTTAAAAACACAACAACTATTGCTGAGGGCAGGTTTTATACACATGCTGGGCATCAAAAAAGGAGATCTACTGTATTTGGTTAATGACATTTTCATATCATACCTTATACAAAATATAGTTTCAAACCTTAACTTCATGACTTAAAATCAAGCACAAAATCAATCACCAGGACTGATCTGCCAGCCCTGCAGGACCTCCACACCCAGCGCTGCAAGAAGAAGGCACTTACCATCCAGAGGGACAGCAGTCACCTCAGCCACAAACTATTCTCCTTGCTCCCATCCGGAAGATGCTTCAGAAGCGTTCGGACAAGGACAAAACGGTTCCGGAACAGTTCCCCCCCACACCGTCAGACTGCTGAACCAGTGACCCTTCCCTGGGCAGTGGAAGAGTCGATCGGGATCTGTCTGTTTATCTATATGCCTGTCCCACCCATTGTGGAAACCAGTCTGGTTCATTTTCCCGTTTCTGGTGCTCTTTGTTGTTGTAGGTTTAGTCTGTAGTTGTAGGTCTGGTGGCTGTGTGCTGTTGGTTTGAATTTACTAGCCGTTTGTTCTGCTCTTTATTTATTACTAATCTATTTATTATTATTTATTGTTCTCCTGTCCTGACTATACGTATCTATTTATGTCCATATTTGCACTGAGGATGCCTGGAAACGACACTTTTCATGGGGACAACACTGCTATGCTGTGTTGTTCACCCATGACAAATAAACCTTTGAACTTTGAAAATGAGAATAAATGCTTTATTACTTAAACTTCATTATCATCTTAGTTAAGTAGAATGTACTCAATTTTTAATCGAGCCATAATTTTGCGATGGCACTGAAGAAACAAGAGATTATGTTTCTCAGCTGAAGACAACCCCATATCAGACAAGCTTTTTAAAATTACCAATAAAAATGAGGTGAATAAAATTACATTTGCAGGATTCATGTCCTCTTGGAGATAAAAGCAAATGGGAAGTCATGCTCATCTCTACGAGTTAAAGGGTGTGACAGCGTCTGCATTTGAAGTGCTCACTGCTACCTAAAGGTTTACTTAATCTGCCTCCCGGATAAAACACCTAAACACTGTCATAAATGTTTTTTTATTAGGCCCAAAAGTGGGGAAAAAAATTAAATTAACAATATTTTTTTGGAAGATTTATTTCTTATTTTGGCAAAGACTCCAGTGCTGTAATTCATGTTGCCATTAAGCCTGTTAGGCTGTAAAAACAGTGACTAAGTGACTTGGTGCATTAAGCTGTTCCTATGCCTGTGGGTCTGTGCATTTGTATTTATTAAAAAGACTTTAAGCACAGTTTTATCCTTGCACATTTAGTTGAGGCTGCCTGTTCCATGTATGATCCCACAGTGTGTGGACAGGGGCTGCGAGTGCACTGAAGCCTCTGCAGGTACAGGAACAGCGCGCAGAGTGTTAACACCTCCTGTCCCTTCCCTGGAGAAAGCCACCTTGCATCCCAAGTTGCTAGAAACCAGCTGTGAGCCATAGTCATCACAAAAGTCGACAAACTGACTACCCAACACATAACTCAATGATGTTGCGACCTGTTTAGACAAAAATTCCCATTGCATGAAGTAGTCGCGTACATACCTGTACAGAATACTGCAGGGAAAAACTTCCCTGGCCCACTATTGAATAACTATTGAATAACTCCACACTTTAATTTTTGATTAGTACAAAATATGCACAAATTACTGGGTGAACAAAATTTAAAGTTGAAAGGAATTAAAATTCTCCCACCATGGTTACATCGTCTGACCGCTTAACCAAAATATGGCACATATACTATGGTACACGGCACAGTTAAAGTTGCTCCACAGGTTCATCTTCCTGCGCGGGTGATGGATCTGTACACCAAATTTGAAAATATGCAGTATGTGTGCTTCATTACTATTCAGCACTATTATTCACACAAAGGTACAATGAAAACTATTAATACAAGATCACGATAGCAATTTTCAGAAACTGCCCGCAGTACTAAAACACCTCATGTATAGAGTCAGGTATGGAGTCAAAACCATGTTCTGTGCTAAAAGATTTGCTCAGGTCAAATGAAATCAAAAGCAAATACAATCAATTTAAACAGACAGTATGTGCCTGAATTAGATACACACATTAGTATGCCCATGCACACTTTTGTTAAAAAGAAATTTGGAACAGAAATACCCTTGCCTATGGCCTCTTGTCATAAAACATAAAAAAGCCCAACAAGTCCTCACACTCTTTCCGGCAACCCCCCGTCCACTGTATCTCTACCCGTCCTTTGTTCACTGGTGGACCGAACAGGGGCTTCAACGGAACGCTTGGCAGTGGGTGGGGGTCCTCCAACAGATTTGAGTCCAAGATGGAAGTTGCACTCTGCATTCTTCCAAATGCTCAATAACAGCCAATACTTCCAACTCCTGAATTTAATTTAGCGCAAATGTAGGTCTTCTTAGTGGTAATGGCCACATTTTAGATGCTTTTATGCTATCTGTGTCACAGCAAAGGAGCAACCAAAAGCAAATTCTCCAAAACCAGGTCCTCCACTTACAGTGGGGTTTCTCTTCTGAGACCCCCATCTTAAGTCAAAATTCCCCATATATATGAACCCTAAGAATACATAAGCAATGTAATCTGTTTGAATGCTGCAGACAATATCAATGCCATCACACAGCAGATAAAATGCTTGTCACTGGATGTCACAAGCAAACATCTGGACTTGGAAATAATATATAAGGGGATAGCTACTGTAAATCGGGGTGATCATAAAAGCCACCTATGACGTAAATCGGTGACACCCAACTGCTTTGAAAACACTGACCCTGAAAATAAAAAAGGAAATTCCTCCAGTTAACACTACTGTTGTTTTTCTTGCAAGCAAAGAAAATAAATGTGGTGAGGGCTGCTTTCCAGATTACAGTCTGCAGGAGCTGCATCACAGGGGCCAGTTGTTCTCTTTGCTGTTCAGGCCTGGAGACGGGGCCAGACCCTTCACCTGCCGGCTGCCGTTTATCTTATTGGAGCATCTGAGCTGTCAGATGAGGGATCTGCAGAGCCACCATTGGAATGCCAAGTCCCCTGGCTTGAGCACAGCAGGGCTTGGCCGTGGTCAATTTAACCAAGAGAACACACCTAGAAACCCCCTGAAATTTGTCCCAAGGAAGATGGGCTCAATGCAAATAGCTGTTTAAGCAACTAGAAGGGAGGTTCATTTAAAAGCCCACATTCACATTAACTGCCCTTGTTCTTGGGTCTGCTGATTCCTCTGTATGCTGGACTGGCATTCATGCTCCAGCTCTATCTAGCAGGCTGTCAATAGTGGGTTTGGACCTGTGCCCAGCCCTACCTCTCTGTCCAGCTGGCCCACAGCATCATACCCCCCCATCTCTCCGCCAGAGTGGCAGTAAAAATACCAAGTGAATCCCTTCCTTGACAGCAAGGATGGAAATTCTGCATTTGGAATCAAGTGACGCAAGCTCTTCAGTTGGCACATTCATAGGTGCTCCCAAGCTTGTCTATCTCGTAAAACCATGGTGGCTTTACTAATAAAACCTTGTCACTGTCATTGTAACGCTCGGACAAGTGATGTGCAAAACTACACCACTGTAAAGAAACGGTTAAAATTTATTTGATTAAATCGAGTAATACAACTCATCTGCTGCCATACCACTCTCTAGCATACTTTACAGCACATCTAAGTGGTTGCAAAATTTACTTTATTTTAAATAGACTGGATCATTCAGTGCCATAACTGACACGAAAGGGTGAAGACCTACAAACATTCAGTCTGAATTTTGTGATTAAATAACCTGCAGAATTAATGCTATTTTTTAATTAAACCGATGATTTAAAATTATGTGAATTCGGGCTGTGTCTAAACTGCATTGCCCAATGAATAAATGGGAGTTTGATCATGCAGGAATGAAAGAAGGCAAGAAAAGAGAATGAGCACAAAAATACAAAAAGAGTAAGAAGAGAGACAATAAGTGATAAAGGTTTTGATTACTTGAATTAGAATTACACCTCATTTGAGGTGAGATTAACTGCCTTTTTGATTTACATTTTTCTTAAGAAATAAAAAGTGTCTCAACACATTTTTCTTCTGTTTTTGTGTTCAGTGTAACGTTTCTTTTCCTATCATAGGTTTACCAGCGACCCGCAATCCCAACTCGATGATGAAACAGACAAATTGGAGACAATATTATGAAGCACAGGTGTCCATCCGTACCTTCAGTCCCCCAACCTCAGCAGCAGAACCCTTGTCCACCCCGGTAATGTAGATGCCCAGCGCGTACTCGGCCCCTCCTCGGATCATCAGGCCAAGGGAGCGCCCATCGTCCAAAACCAGATTCACCTGAAGAGATGCACACAAGTCAATGTTCAGAAGGAGCAAAGAAGCGCAATGAGAAGGCACTACTTGCTGTGGGTGCTAACACAAGCAGAATTTCTCTTGCAATGGCAGTTCCCAATGCCCAACCTTCCTTTCTGCAGCAGGAAAAACTCCTCCTAGGCAACCCTGTGTCCTGGGTTTGCCTCAGAGAACCCACACAGCGACATGTGTCTTGTCAAACCATGGTGGCTTTACTAATAAACGTTCTAACCAAGCCTTGTCGCTGTCATTATAATGCTCGGACAAGTGATATGAAAAAATTCAGATCAAATGGGGTCCAACAAACGTACATTCCTATGACAGGCCTAAACCTTCAACTAACCCTAACCCTACGATTAGCGGCCCTCCCAGATCACCAAGTTCTCCTTCTTCTTTCAGTCATCACCAAACAGATCACGACAATAGATGATGGCAATGCAGATTGAACAGTGGAGACTGAATTTTTTCTGAAGACTCAGCTCCAGCAACCACATCTTTGGATCCCTTGCCCCTTTTCCATCAGTTGTAATCTTGACCCTAAGGCACTTAAACTCCTGGACTTTAGGCAGATTTCCCCCCACTTGGAAAGAGCAACCCTTCTTGTCTGGGAGAGGGCTATGACCTCAGACTGGGAGGTGCTGTTACCCAGCACTTCACGCTCGGCAGTGATGCGTTTGAATGCACAGCAGAGATCAGAGTCAGGTAATGCCAAAAGGACAACATCTCCAAAGCACGGAGATGAAACCCCTTAGTCCTTCAACCAGACACCCTCCAAGCCTTGGCTGCTTCTTTGATATTCTGTCCATGAAGAAAAAAAAAAAAAAAAAATCACAAACCGGTGTGGAGAAAAAACAGCCTTTGCAGAGTTTGATGCTCATATTGAGCAAACTTAAATTAACATCAAGAGCACAGATGCAGTTTGCCCTGCATTTATCCTGGAATCGGCCAGCAGCCCTGACTCCTTATGCAGTATATTTGTGCAGTACCTCCCTCCAGGTCAAGGGACACAGCCTTATGCAATTTTGTAAAACACATGCGGACTGGGTTCTGTCATGTTCACCTCAAACAACTGTGGCAAGCAGAAGAGCTGGTCTGCCGTTCCACAACCAGGAAAAAACCTGAATCTGAGGCTCAGTTATGGGGTAGAGCCTCTTTCTTTGTACCGTGGCATAAGGTTTGCCAGGGAGGGTAAGGAGTGGGATTCCCTGTACCTGGAGCACCTCCCCTGGTCCCCTTAGTTAATACTGGGACTGCATGCCCTGCCAAAAACAACTCTGAGGTCACCCAACAGGCTTTCTCCATTGGCTGTTCAAAACCCTTCTATGGATCACCTTTTACTTCAGGAGCAGCCTATGCTACGACTTTCTTGGGAAACTGGCGTATCTCAGCCAAAATAGGAAACCTCAAAAACCTGGTATGGAATGGCTCCTACTTCATTTTAACAGCTTCCCTCACTGCTGATATCCATCAGTAGGTCAGAGGGTTGCCCTCAAACCCATTCAGCAGCCATGTCACCAACTGACGTCCATGACTGAACACAGTCTACTCTGCGCTGATGTAAACGGTCCTACCTTGAAGAAGGTAGTGGTTGCCACAAAGTGGGAGTTGGACTGATCGCACACCAAGTTTTGCACCAGTTTACCCCAGAACACTGTTGCAAAACATTTGGGTCTCCCAGAGCTGTTCAGCTGTTGTTCTCTTATGTCAAACTCAGCAAACCACCAGCTAGTGACTAAGATGGTTTCTCCTCATCACTTACCACCTGGAGAAGTCATCTGGATGCAGTCTATCATTTTCAGTACTGATCTTACCCTACAAAATTTCATTAAACGTTTACTGAAGTCAAAAGCATATTTGTATTTGTGGAAATTAATACAACTGTCTGTCTGGCTAAATCTACCGTCTCACAGCATCAGTGGTTCGCATCTATTGAGACGCAGTGTAATGAAAAAGTATGGCATGATATGAATCCGGTGATCTTCTCTGCTGGTGCAAAACAGCCAAAGAAGATGAAGACAGAGAGGAAGAACTGAAAAAACTGGAAAAAAAAACATGAATAAAAAGGAGAGATTTTAAAATGCTTTATAAGAGATACATTTTGTTTCCAATCTCAGACCCTCAGTACTATAAATGGCTATGGATCGCTGTGGTTTGAGCACGCAGTAATTTTTTGACAAAGGGTGAACAAGATGATGACAGGAGAAGCAAGCAGTGAAACGACGTCATGACATACGGTATCGAAGATTCATTATAGTTAGATTTTGAAGCATCACACCAAACAAGCAAAGCATCCGTGAGGGCAAAATTTTCCTAGCAATTTACCCAAGCAGTGCATGACACAGAAAAAATGCATTGCATCTTCCTAAATATTTATTTATAGCAGACAGTGCTTTGCGAAAATGAACTGGTTTAGCTGAGCTGCGTGCACTTAAATGCCCCAGCCGACACCAACAGCCCATCAAAGTGCTGCATCATTACCTGTGGTGCTGGGCTCTCACCGAGTGACGGCATGTGTAATAGAGTAAGACCCTGCCAGTAGGTCTAAGGGTCACACGGCTGCGGTCTAAACCCTCAAAATGTTGCTTACTACGTGCATGTATTGGAAGGCCTTTGGAGCTTCACCTGTGTGCCTGTTCTAGACTAACACAGCTCAGGAGAAGCTCCTCAGGTCAGCCACACTTAGATGTGAACAATGACAAGGATTAAAAACAGGTATCTGCTGAAGTTTGGGAGACTGCTATAGATACTGCTGACTGCTTGAAGTTCCTCCCACTAAGTGTTGAAGCTTTATTTTGAAAATGGTAGCTACAAAATGTTCAAAATGGCCATCAGATTTACTACACTTGAGCCTAATTCTCCGTTCTTCCACCATTCAAAGCTATCAGAGATCACTTGAAGGCATCAAAGCTCTTATAAAAGTAAGGCATTGTGAATTCAACATTCATTATAAAACTCTAGAAGCACTTGAATTTGCACAAGAAATAAGGTAGTCTACAATGGTACAAGCGTGTGTAAGTTACTGATGACAGAGCTGCACCTTACTGGCGGGACATCTCCACAGGCACTGACCGACAGCAAATCTCAGACTCACCCTCTTCTCATCCCCCTCCTGAAGTGCAGGCATGTGGCTGCGCAGCTGGCTGCTTGTGCGTCGCACAGTGGCACTTTGGTGGTCAGGCAGGTCAGGGGGAGGAGAGATGCTGCGTCCCTGGGGGTCGACCCACATGTAGATGTGATTGGTGACATAGCCCCCGGGGATCCGGCCCATGGAGCAAACTGACATAGAGAGCTTCTTACAGCCCTTCAGAACCTGAAAGATTGTTAGATGGGTGGGAGCAGAAAAGAAAAACCTGAGCAAGGAATGACAGGTCACACAAGGAAGTCTCAGCAGGCAATCCAGCTCCTGAAACACAGGTTCATTCTCTTGTCTGTACATATGCAAATCCTAGCTGCACCTTTCAGAAATGCACACTGCCTGTCAACTCACAAAAGTCCTTGGCTGGATGCATTCCTTTTGTTGCAAGGTGATACTCATGCAGCTGCTTTCCCAGTTTTATCCACTGGAAGCAATGCTGGCTGTGTCAAGAGGGATGTCCCATACAGCCAGCACTTGTGTGTTGTTACACAGTTATACAACAGACAAAAATTATTTAGCGAAGATATTCTTATTCATAGCAATAGGTTTTAAAGGCTCTATCTCTTTATATAACTGTATAATATACATTTACAGGTGCAGCATACGTTAATAGCTCCTTTCTCAAAGGTACACATCCAATACAGCAGTGTCCCTTGAGATTTGCCTGTTTGTCTTGTGAGTTTTCACATACTGTACGCGAGTAAAATTATTAAATGTAAAGGCACAACTTTCAAAGTTTTCACTGCAATGTAAATACGTCACTGTCACGAGATCTCACCTGACAAACCAATTTGCAAGAATGCAGTGCATACTGTACGCAAGGGGGGGATGTCTGCAGTCATATCTGGAAATATAATATGCAAACATTTGTAGAGAAGTATCTGCCTCCCTGTCCAGCACACATTAAATTATTTTGGATTTGTGCTTTTGAGTAATACATGAAAGGACAATGAAAGAAAATATTGCCATGTTAACATGAACGCATCTCTCAGGTGGGAGATGAATTTACAGATCTCACTATAACAAGACTTAAGTTTTCTGGAAAAAGTGCATACTTTGGCCAAAGATCTCACTTTTGATCCATTAAAAACTGCCGCTGTTTCCAAAATATCTTTTTCAGCCCTCAGCAACATTTAGTTTGTTTGGAAAAGTAGAACATTTCAAAAAAGTTGAGAAAATCTAGAAGTCAAACTACAGTATATGATTTGGGTGGTACACTAGGGAGCTAACTGATGTGGATCAGGTGGAACAGCTTAAGGAAAGTGTAGTAGATGGGTTATAGAGGATAGAAAACTCAGGGCTGCCGGGTAAACTGAAGCTCTGGTGCTTACAGTTTGGCCTATTCCCAAGGGTGATGTGGCCACTAACTATGTATGAGGTATCAGTCACAAAGGTTGAAGAAGCTGGAGAGGCTGATTAGCTCCTATATTAGAAAGTGGCTGGGGGTTCCTCGGTGTCTAAGCAATGTGGCTCTGTATGGGAAAGGAGCCCTGCAGCTTCCGCTCTCAAGCTTGACAGTGGAATTTAAGTGTGCAAAGGTGCGGTTAGAATTGCAGCTGTCAGGTAGTAGGGATGAGGTTGTAAGGGGTTTGGTACCTAGGATAACAACAGGTAGGAAATGGGATGTGAGACAGGTGGTAGAGGAAGCTAAGGCAGACTTGAGGCAGCTGGAGATGGTCGGGAAGGTACAGCAAGGAAGGGAAGGTCTTGGTTGTTGGTTAGGAGACCCTATGTGGAGTAAGGCAGGCCCCATAAAGAGAAGGAGGTTGGTGATAAAGCAAGTGTGTCGGCAGGAAGAAATAAAGAGGTATGTCAGGGCAGTCTCACAGGGGAAGCAGGGACAGTGGGTAAATTGGGATGGGTTCGAGAGGAGGAGGCTGAGCTGGAGGGAACTGTGGAATATGGATGCATATCAAATAAGGTTCCTGCTAGGAGCGGTTTATGATGTGCTGCCATCACCTCAGAACCTAAAGCAGTGGGGGGGTGAGGACTCTGCTTGTACTCTGTGCTTGGAAGTTGGGACGGTGAAACACATTCTAGTTGGTTGTAAGGTTAGTTTAGCGCTGAGTAGGTATACATGGAGGCATAACCAGGTGCTAAGGTGCCTGGCTGCAGCCATTGAAGACTGGAGGAGGCAGGTACAGTTAGGACATGAGGTTGAAGGTACAGTGGTACAGTTTGTTAGGGAAGGGGGGGAGGGTAGGAGATGCAGCGGTAGGAAGGAGTTAGGTGTAGTAAGGGGGACTAGAGACTGGGAGATGCAGGTTGACCTGGGAGGAAGACTAGTGGTGCCCCAGGAAATAGTACACGCATGAGACAAGATATGGTGCTATGGTCAGCAAGCCAACGGGTAGTGTATTTTATAGAACTCATGGTTCCGTGGGAAGGATCGATGGACGATGCTTATGAGAGGAAGAAGCTTAGATATAGCGAATTAGCGGTGGAAGTAGAGGGGTGGAAGTTGCAATGGGCGGTGAAGGAGTTGTCACAGGCTGCGGAGCAAGGAAGTCTCTGGGTTTGGAGTAAGAGGACCAGCGCGGCGAAGCGGTGAGCAGGTGGGTGCTGGTGAAGCGTTAACGCGTAGTTGGGATGGCGGTTAGCTGTTAGCAGGCGGCGGTGTTGGTGTGGTTAGTTGTTGCGAAGCACGATAAAGGTAAAGTAGGTGGCGAGGGGATTCTTCCTTTGAGATGGTGGGTAGAAAGGGCGGTGAGTGCGAGGACGCTAAGGTAGGTAACGTGAGGAGCGGCGGGGTGGCACAGTGGTGCGAGCAGTAACGGAGGGGAGCAGCTCCAGGACCCCTGAGCTGCGGTTGAGCCTTCTGGAGGTATCGTGGGCCTAACTTGACGAAACACAGACGAAGGAAGGTGCCCACTTGATAACCCCGATGAGATACCGTGCCATTGCTGTGCCATGGTTGGAGTTATAGTTAGTTGGAGCTAGTTTTGATAGGTTAGCCATCGTGTAGCGGATTTGTGGGATTGCTGTGGGGGTTAGGACAGGATTAGATGGGTAATAGGATCCCCTTTATAATTCAAGCTCCTGTTATTTGGCACTGTGTGTTTAATATGAATTTGTCTGGGCAGAGACACCCAGGCTCTGCCCTGTATGCCTGATTTCTGTCCCTCCACATTGCTGGACAAAGAGACCTCCCCTGCCAGATCTTCTACAGCACTGCCAAAATGCCTTTTCCACTTGAAAATCTAGCCTTTCTTCTTTAGATTCATCACCTGCTGCTACCTCCACCTGCCTCTGCCATCCAGGGTCATGTACAAGTTTCAACCTGTGCAGTGACACCAGCCAACTATTTACTTTGGGTGGCTGCAGACAAAAACCAAGATGAAGATTTGCATGTCTATGCTTAGTTTTCCTGTTTATAAAGCATTAATGAAGGAAGCTGTACTACCATGACAGGAAACACAGGAAGACACCAGCTTAAACAATATGTAGAAAAACTGTGGAAAAGGGAGACATCACTATGCAGAAACTGACCAACATGACTTCTCCACGGGATCTACATAATTCCCATGAAGAGCTTAAGTATGGAAAATGTTGAAGAGATACGGAGGGACCGTAACCATCACATTACTTTTGCAGGGATATAGATACCTGCATTGATGCTCAGCCTCCTGATCGATGCCACATGCAAGGATGACAGCAGAGCCTTAGCAGCAGTCGCAAAGCCTGACTGTGATGCTTTAAGAAGGTGCATACAGGCCATGCTTACTGAATGCTTCTGTCTGTCTCAGTTGCATGAATTATCGAATACAACACTGGCATATATTTTTTTTCAAAATTTGCCACTCTACTTTAAAGTTCATGGTCCATGCATCACCATATGTTTGTATAAAAGCCCAGAGATCATTCATCTCTGTGTGAGACAAATGTGAGTGTGACACACAGTGAGCTCAAAGGGACCTTCCAAGGCATTCATACCCAAACTGAACACCCCGGTGATAGACACCCACACAACGGTCACTCACTGACGTTGCAGAGGCTGTGAGAAGCAACCCACTCAGAGAAAAGGTTCTCATATCGCAGACCTTGCGATTAACACTTTCCATTGTGACAGGGACAGTAAAAGTGACTGCTGAAGACAAGATTAAAACTGAATTTGGGACGTTTATTCGTTCTATTATATAATCCATTTAAATGAGCATCACGCTCCCAAAGACATAAAACGAAAAAAATCAACTGCTGCAGGGAGCACCTTCCAAGCATCCAACCTCTCAGACTTTGGGTCTGGCGTATGTAGGCCACTTTCGGCATAGATTTTGTAACTTTGCAAATACTCACCCAAACCAAAAAAAAAGCAAATATGCTTATCTTATACTGTACCAGCCAGCTAAGTTAATAGGTACATTCTCAGTGTTAAGTTTGCTTCTTCACCTTTTCATCACGATTAAGATGAGTTATTGCATAAGACCACACCATGGCATGTTAAGATATATATATATATTTTTTTTTTTACTTTGCATTCCTTAGAGAGATTTACTTCCATTATTTCTCGATGCTATTCTCCATCTTCTTCTTCCCGGAACCCCCAGTGCCCGCTGGTTTTGTTCCTGCTGGGGTCCTGTTGCTAACTGAAAAAAAATCATACGGTTCAAACCATCTGAGATGCAGCATGCTTACTTAGTCTTGTGAAATTGAATTCATGCTGGCCTAAAAAAGTGAAGGTGTTATTTTTACAACAGTTGTGAATATGTATCATATTTAGTAAAACAAAATTAAAAAATACTGTTTGGATGCACTTGTCAAATGGAGACATACATGTATGCCCCTTTTCAAATGAATCTAAAAAAACAGCTTTGGTAAAAATGTTATGTGACTTATTAGTCTTGACTTTATATCAAGATGCTTTTAGCTTTTCTTGGTCTTAACCTGCTCATTTTAATAGTTTTTGTGACAGAGAAAATGAAGGTAAAACCTTCCTTCTGAAATTGAAAAAACTTCAGGAGATGCAGTTCAACATTTGTGCTATTCTCTGTAGTAAATAATCCATCTTCTACATTTTTAGTGCCTGAAAGTCATACAAAAGGCTGCACTGAGGCAACTGAGGAGCCACACCACAGTGATGCCTTGGTGAAAAGGACAGCTGTGGGAAAATGGCCACATTTCGATGTGCCGTCTCCAGGGCCCTTAATTTCCTACACTGTCCACTACCACCCTTTTCCCAGGTCCCAAAAAAGTAAATGCACAACGGTCTGCACAACACCCAAGAAATCACGGGACGATGCTGACTGGCTTTTCCGGGCACCTTCTGCTCCAACGACGTGGCCAGCAGGGTTTCCGAGATTCCATGGTACTCCATTTAAAATGGTCACCTGACAAAAGATAAACATGTTGACTTAAAAAAAAAAAAAAAAAAAAAAAAAAAAAAACCAAGAAACTGATGCCATATCTGTTATCACCAGCAGTGCAAGGGTCAAAGGTGTCGCGGTGTCAGTCACATGACCAAACATCAAAAAGTAAGCAGCGCCCGTGTATGCACAACACAGTTAGGGACAAATACCTCAACATGCATGGTTGCCTTACTAAGCTTTGAAAAAACATGCTACAAACAAATGAGAGAAAAATTTGCTCCAAATCAGCCTACAATGTGCTGCATCTCCCTGTAATGCGGCTTTCCCAACTTTTACAGGCCTTCTGAATCCGTGGAGCTATAAATCAAAGTCCTGGCCTGGGTTGCAAGAAGTTAGTTTTGCTCCGGAAGCAAAGCAATAAAGGTATCACTTGCTGACAGAAACTCCACATTGTCTACAGAAAAGCCAGTTTTTCCATCAGAAGAACAGAATTATCCTTAAAATTATTTTCCAAAGACAAAACCCCTAAATCGCAAATCAGAGGCAAGGAGTTCCCGATTCACCTTCTGCATTGCATGGGGTAAAGCAGATGCATATGCTGGATAAGATATGCCAGCTGGATGTATTGCGAGTGATGCCGCTTGGCAGCTCTGTACAAAGCGGTTTAGGGCTTCCAGTGTTCTCATTGAGGAGGAGGTGAAAACCAGCAGCTCTCTGTCTTGCTGTGAAATTTGCTGAAGGGGCCACCAAACTGACCCTTCACAAACCTCAAGCAGAATGTAAACTTGCACAAAGAGAAACACAGAACAGGTCAATGCCAATGCTATTACTATGTTATGTCACCGTTACACATTTTGATATATTATTTGATGAGCAGATGGGTGCTGGCGAAGCATTAGCACGTAGGTGTCATGGCGGGTAGTGTATTAGCGCATAGTTGTGATGGCGGTTAGCAGGCGGTGTAGTTGTTGAGAAGCGTGATAAAGTAAAGTAGGTGGCGAGGGGCTTCTTCCTTTGAGATGGTGGGTAGAAAGAGCGGTGAGTGTGAGGACGCTAAGGTAGGTAATTTGAGAAGCGGCGGGGTGGCACAGTGGTGCGCGCAGTAACGGAGGGGAGCAGCTCCGGGACCCCTGAGCTGCGGTTGAGCCTTCTGGAGGTGTCGTGGGCCTAACTTGACGAAACACAGACGAAGGTGCCCACTTGATAACCCCGATGAGATGCCGCGCCATTGCTGCGCCACGCCATGGTTGGAGTTATAGTTAGTTAGCACTAGTTTTAATAGGCTAGCCATTGTGTAGCGGATTTGTAGGCGTGCTGTGGGGGTTAGGACGGGTTTAGATGGGTGATAGGATCCCCTTTATAAACCAAGCTCCTGGTATTTGGCACTGTGTGTGTGTAACATGAACTTTGTTATAAAACACTCAATCGCAAAAAATAACAGTTAAAACAATAGCACTATTAGTGTCCAGTCACTGAAAAACTTTTATCCAGATGGTAGAAAATCCTGCAAGCCAAGACAGAACTTCATTCCATGACCTCATTGCCAGGCTCAATTTACCGCTTCCTCACAGTGGGCTGAAAATGCTTGTGTGATGGGAGTTCAGCAATCCATCGCTGTCACCTCATTCCAAAGCTCAAAAAATTGATCAAGGTTAATCTTGCAGGTCCAAAACTGATGTTACCCCCTTTCTCGTATCCTCTGATACTTTATTCTGTGTGCTTTTGTGGTGAGACAGTGCCAATCAGTTCATTTTTAGGGTTAACTACTTAAAAACTAAAAGGCAGAAAACAAGATTTCTGGCCCGGACTGTTGTTTAGGAACTCTGCACATCACCTTATCACCATGCCACATTATCTGACTGCACACTAAGCCCTTGCAATCCTGGTCTGTCACTTCGAGGCAGGAATGCCATTGATTAAATAGTTTGGATTTTGCCAAGCTGAGTTTCACCTTCAAACATGAGCCAGCAAACAGAGCTGATGAACTGTCAGGGTTTTGGCTAAGCAGAATAAATAAATATAATGTTCGGGCATTTTTCATCACTGCAGCACTCCGGCGGAAAACTTCTCAGCCCTGCAACACACACACACACACACACACACACACACACACACACACACACACACACACACACACACACACACACACACACCACAGTGGTTCCTTGTTTGTCCCAGAGGACTTCAACCGTCTCGTCGTAATGCTCACCACCTGTCTAGACTGAGTTTTGTGCATCAATTTCTGCCAACCACTACTGTATGTCAGTCAGAGATTAATGGGTCACACAGAGTCCATCTCAGATGACCACAGCAACCCATTTTCCTCCAATTATAACATATGCTCTACTTTGTGCCTTACTTTTATAAGAGAAAACTTTCGTGGACCAGCAGAGTCCTCCAGAGCACTTGGCATTCTGTTGTCTGTGCTTCTGCACATCCCCAGAAGGCTAAAGCCCCAGAAACACACTTTGGTAGTGGGGAAAGTAGGTCTGCTCTCCACACAGGGACCTAAAGGAGAAGGTTTCATTTCATTCAGCTACTATAAAAAAAAAAAAAACCCTTAGGACACTGCTTGCAGTCATGCACTGGAAAAAATACAGCCAAGTAGCCATTGAGGCATGCATGATAGCAAGGTCAAAATCTGTCATAAACAACATAAATCCAAGGATCCTTTCTGCCTGGTGTCAACGGCACAGTCTGTTGCAGTGGTCATTGTGGTATGAAAGTGAGGGCAATGTTTTTTTTTTTTTTTTTTATCCTTTAGTACCAAGCGCTCATTGCACGCCAAGCCATACCTGAACACTTATGGGCCAGGTGCCGCCATTCAAGGCAACAGCCTTTCTCTTTCCAAACACTTCCTGCACCTCTGGCATCATAATGTGCCAAAGTACCAGAGCATATACTGCCCCAGGCTGGTTCACAAGAGGAAATTCAGTTTCGCTCAGGCTCCAGACATGAGGCCAGCAGAAAACCTTTGTCATGATGTGGAAAACACATTCTTGGCATTTTCAGTGAAGCAATGCGGTTCCCTCGCGCCAGTTTCAGAAGATGATGTGGGTGCACATGGCATGGAGCTCGGATTGGTCTAGGGCCACTTCTTTTATTGCAATGATCATTCCCCACCGTGTGAACTGATAAAATGTGCTGTCCCTGTCAAACCACTTATTACTTTTCCTGATGTATGGGGTGTCCTCCAGGACAGCCATGTTTTAACTTTCAGTGCGTTTGTCGTAAAAAAACAACTATTTTGGAGCCGTAAACTGGAGATGTCCATGTTTTCAACCCTCATTATAATTTCTATATTCACTAACTGACAATCTGGTCAGTTTCATAGTAAAAAATACACCATATCAAATTAAATGCCACGAAGCAATGCAGGCGTTGAGTTTTTGTCTCATACAAGCAGAAGTTCTTGTCTTCTGTAACAAGAAAACAAAAGCATAACTCCTGCATCAACCAAGCAGATAGTACTGAATGGTGACGAGGCTTGAGAAGGAAACACACCTTTGTCGTGTTCTAACACATTCACTTACGCACAGACTTCTCTGGGGCATTTGCTTCACTTTCGAGGAGACAGAGAGGAGGTTCTTTGGAGATGCACGACAAACGGAAGTCTTTGTTAAGCAGCTGTGACTCTCATCCTCATCTGCACTGGGGATTCCTTCTCTAGTCAACCGCAGGCAGACTGAATAAATAGCTTCTCAAAAGCACAAATATGTATCAGTACATTTCAGAAGCCCACACAACTCAACAAGGTCAGAACAAAAAGCGCAGCCACAGTGAAACAGGCAACATGAAGTGGACCCAACCAACTGGAAAAAAAAAAAAAAAAGTTGCTGGTGCCACAGAGAAGTGGACTGACCCAACAGTAGAGAATCAACTGGAATTTTGCTCAAGTGTTTGTATGTGTGGGAGTGAAAGTCACACGCCAGGAAATGAATACAGAAACACTTCAACTCTCTGAGGTTCAGTTGTGCTCCCTTTGAGCCACATCACTTGGAAACCAATCGTTGCTATAACTACCGAGTCTGAAATAGCATCATCCATTCGTTCTTTGAGAATGGAGTGAATCATCTATTTAGAGGCTATAGCTTTCCAACGTGAATATTTTACTGTTATTAATATTATTAGTCTCTTTCTTAGAGCATAAAATGAGTACAAATTGGCCAAATAAAGATGGTTACCACCACATATCCAAATGCTGCAAAACATCTAAAAAACTTGATCAAATTTATTTTGGACCATTTATGATCTCCATTTCACTCCTGGTTATGTAAAATCATCCAGAGAGCAAACCTTCGAGTAGAAGAATGTGGGTTGCTTTGTGAGACAGAACTATGAAGAATGAATGCTCTCTCAGATCTGCACTTTATGCACTGCCTCAATGAACAAAGCAAAGTCCTCAGTTCACACGAACACCTGGCTGAGGTACTAAATGAATGTTCCAAGTTAGATGAGCGATGATTTGCACGAATTAAAGAAGAATACCTTGCGTAGCTCATTTCATACTTGTGTGATGTTGGGTGTAGACTATGGGTGAAGCAAAAAGATAAAGATAAATAAAATATTCCCTGTCCTTAAATCAGGAGTCGAGATCTCCCGGAAAAAACCTGATCGAAATTAGCCCAAACGAAAACAATGTCAAATGCAGAACAGACGATGCACGACGGCAAAGTTTTGCTTCTGAAACAGGCGAAGGCACGGGGCTGCATTTTGTACGATCTCTTACACCTGCCCCGCGTGACCTTGTAAAGCACAATCTGTTGCCGAATTTCAGTTTGTCAGACAACCTGGTCATTAAACAGCACAGGCACGGCCACCGGCGTGTGACCCACCTACCACCCAGCCACCTATCTTCCAGGGCGCTTTTCTAACCTGCTTGCAGACACTGGGACCAATGCACATTAAGAAAAGTAAAGCATAAGGATAAACATTTGCTCAAAGGAAGAATGATCTCAATCCAAATGAGTGTTATTTTATACAAAAATATTCCTGCCTGGGTCCAATGTCAGTGCAAAATGACAAACCAGGTAGTTGCTGAAGAGGTGGGCAGCCGAACAGGAACTGAAGGAACATTTCAGAGGACCTTTGCTAAAAATGTAACGCCCAAGGGCCTCATCAGCACACTCAAGCTGGAAAAAGCACACAAACTGAGCCCTCAAGTCCATGTCCAACCAAGATAGAGGGTCAGGGTTATTTTTATTCCAAGGGAGAGGAGCGGCGGGCCGTGCTGGTCATAAGCAGACTGTAGCTGGTTGTTGTCCTCCTACTTTGAGGCTCTTGCATGGCTTTCTGGCACTCAGAAGGGACATGGCAGGGAAGCGAAGGATTTAACACTTTTTTTGCCCCTCTTGTAACTGTTGTCATTACACTGGTTCATGATTTAGAGCAATCGTAGAAAAATAGCCTTGTTTTCACCTTTTATTCAGTGTAACACAGTTGTGCTGCCCTTTCCCAGATCTGAGACTGTGATTCAGAAGCCATAACAATGGATAAAGGAGCAGCCTTGACACAAAGGGTTTGTTGGTTCATGTTCTGTGCAGAAATATCTAGTTGCTCAAATCTGTAAAATTAAGAGTTGCTATGGTCAAGTTAACAGTAAGAAACAGATAAAGTCCCAGGCCTGTTTACAGCCACAAATCAGATCAGGTAAAACAAAAAAGTTCTGAGTAACAGAGAAAAGTTGTCAAGCTCAAGACTGTGCCGGACTCTTTTGTTAATTAAAAAATCCCCCCAACTCTCCACTAAAGCCAAAATAATGAGATCACAAGACTCTGAGGGATGTAGTTTTTCCTCCATTTCTTGAAGGAACTGTGCTACACACTGTTCCCCAGATGCAACTCTGAAAGGTATCAAGACAGCTTGGAGAAGCTCCTCAGAGCATCTCAGGCATTCCCCGCATGAAGCACTCCTAAACATCATCATTGCTCTTGGTTTCTATGAACTTTGCTGCTACGACATTTGTGTGTCCTCAAGCAGTGCATCTGTTTCCTGTCACAGTCCAAAGACATGTGTTTCAGGTTAACTGGTCACGCTAAATGATGTGTGAGCGTGGCCATCATGCAATGGACTAGTGTGGTGTCATAGCCCAGCATCTGGTGATTCTGGCATAGACCCGGAACCATCCTGACCACTATAAAACAGATAATGAACAGATGGTTAAATCCACTAGAATACCTTACTGTGTTATATGTTACAGCTACCAATATTTACTTAGTGCAGATTTATGCAACACCTCTTGTAATGTCAAGGGATTGAGTCCTTCCTAAAAGCAGGATGGAAGCTACCCAAAGGGTTAATTTGCTCTTTTGCGAGAGGCCGATGTACATTGGCCCGGTGTCATTTGTAAACCCGAGTCCATTTGCCAATGCTCCATACAGCCTTGTGGCCTTCCGCAAGTTACAGAAAAACCCTTTTTGCAGCTTCTTATACACACACAGTTCACATTTTAATATATCTGGGTAAAATTCTCTAATGTTGCTGTTCTTTATTACAGCAGAGAAGACAGTGGAGCTCAGAAACCATTGCAAAGTATGTTTATACTGCAAGTAGGCAGCAATGACTGTAATATATACAATCATCCATATACTGTCAATTTGGGATCAAAAGCACATTGCATTATGAGAGTTGCTCAGAGTAAGCACAGACCACAATAAAAAAGGGACAGCAGGAGACCACCTTTCTAGATGGGCAGTTCAGCAAAACCACCAGGGGAGGAAATGTGTTTCAGCCCAGGTGCCTCAGTTGATATGCATTCATCTAAAGAGAAAACTCTTTATTCCTCACAGGACGTTTTATTGAGCGCGCTCGCTCCCGCAGCCAGGTGGAGCTCAGTAGGGTTGAAGAGGAACAGCCACAAGTGAGGGCACCAAAACGCTGACCAAAAAAAGGACACCCATAAGCACCTTCCAGTCATAAGGGGAAAGCCACATGGAGAGGCTCGCATTAACACAATACAGTACAGCAGTGCGACTGTGTGGAGCAGTTAACAGGCTTACAGGTTCAAAGAGGGGGCGGCTAATCGCTGGGCTGTGATCACTGGGTTGTCATTTTAAATAAAGCATCCAAACAAGAAACTGCATAAATAAGTAGCAGCGGGCACCGTTCTGCAGGTCTCAACTGTGGCAGCTGTGTGATGGATGTTCAAATATTTACCGTAGGGGAATACAAGTTGGGATCAAATGCAACATCGCAGCTTAAGTCAGGCCAAGTGAAGCCAGGAATTTTCACAGTCAGTGCATCCCCGGTTCACCACCTGGCTACATTACTCTAACGTTGCATAATGTGAAAAAATGGTCCTGCTATGGCTCTTTGGTAGTAGACAGGAAGCTGCGAATCCCTTGAGGTGCCAACATGAAATCGTACGCAGCAAATAGGATAAACGGGAACTAACAGCAAGTTCATTGGAAATACATGTGAACTGAAAGAAACAAAAACATTGACATTCTGCAGCAATAGAGACATACAGCATTACCAACACTTGTGGTTTTCTGTATCTGAAACATCAGGCTTAGGAGAAAGAAACACTATGTAGTGCAGGTACCAAATACAAAATATCCAAAAAAAGAACAATAAAGCCCAGTTTCCCACTTCTGTATAAATGCTTTTTTTTGTCTATGGTGGTACAAACAAGCCGAAAGACGAAGAAACTACATTCAGAAAGAAAAGCACCGTTGCCCCCATACAATAACCGCTCCATCTCTACAGTATGCGTTATCGCTTGGCACAGGAGATCCCCTGAGCTGGACTGGCAACGCAGTCCGGGCAGCATACGATGGGCCTAAAACAGCAATAAAAAGCCAAACTGCTGTGCATCAATAATCGCATGTGCATGCAACACAAAATAAATGAAACTGGATCGATAGAGATCTTCTGAATAACCTGAGTGCATTTGCCCTGTGTACCCTCAGTATCCCAATTGGTTCGCTAATGCTTATGGTGTTTTATGCAGCACATGAGCAGGTTGGCATTCCGAATAAGCCTAGGGGAAGGGCGTCCTGCAGACCTTCTAGGAAGAGACAAGGTGATATAGAGGTTACGTGTAAAATGGGGGAGGGGGGGGTAAAAAAAAAAAAAAAAGAGGGGGTCAACAGCATCTGAGGCTCTTACACTTAGGTGTAAGCACAATATCCTGGATGTCTGGCAACCCGCATGACCTTGACCAGGTTCAGAGCAGCCTGTAAACACAACCTGCAGCAGTTGCGAATGATCTTTTTCAGTTAGATTTTTGCAATTTTCTAACAAATTGGAACAATTTATTAAATTTGAACTAATTTCTGGAAAACCTAAAATGACCAGGACAGTATTATTGGCATAAATAGTATGAGATCATAAACATTGAGTCCTAGTGTGTCAGTTCTGCCAGTGCCATTTTGAACCATTTCATTCTTATTTTCTACCATTCATTATTTAAATAAGTGTATTTAAACAAAAAGTTCGTCATATCCTGAGAGTGAAAACAAACATACTGGTTAATTTCAACTATTTTAATTTTAAAAAGAAAATGGCCTATTTTTTGCAAAAGGTGCAAGGGGTACCAATATTTCCTGAAGAACCTCAACTATAGTTTTTCATGCTGCATTTGATGTCAATCCACTATAGTGTAATCCTTGCTCTAAATCTGTTTCTGTGCCACCTCAGCTGACGCAGGTCTCTCAGCAAGCTCCAGAGCACTAGCGTTGTGGTTAAAGGTTTACTAGGCAGAATGTTGGACTGAGATGGTTACTGTTTGCCTGTACATCCTGATGTGAGAGCAGCCAGTTTCTATCCATTTGCTGACGACACGGTGGTGCTGGGCCTCATCTCCAACAACGATGAGACAGCATACTTAGAGGAGGTGGAAAACTTGGCATCATGGTGCCAGGAGAACTGCCTCCAACTGAATGTCGGCAAAACGAAAGAGATGGTGGTGGACTTTGGTAGGCGCCAGCAGCGGTCCTACACCCCCCTTAAAATCAACGGGACTGCAGTGGAGAGGGTGAGCAGTTACAAATACCTGGGCGTTCATGTCACTGAGGACTTGACATGGACTGTACACATCCGAGCTCAAGCCAGTAGAGCAAAGCAGCGGCTCTACCACCTCCGGCAGCTGAGGAAGCTACAGGTCTCTCCAGCTATCCTTAAGACCTTTTACTCTGGTACTGTACAAACTGTTCTGACTCAGAACATCATCTCCTGGTTTGGGAACAGCTGTGCTCGGGACATCAAGGCACTGCAGAGAGTGATCCGGGCAGCGAAACGCTGCACCAGATCTGATCTACCGTCCCTACATGACATCTATACCAGGAGATGCAGGACCAGAGCGAGTAGGATCGTCGGTGACCTGTCTCATCCCAGCAACCATCTATTCATCTTGATGAAATCAGGCAAACGCTACAGAAGCATTATGGCCAGAACGGAGAGGCTAAGGAGGAGCTTCTACCCACAGGCCATAAGACTTCTGAACCCGGACATGACATGACTACCCTCACGTAATCTCTGACCACTCCGCTCCAACCCCCCCCCCCCACTGTCACTGCCCTTCCAGGGCACCTTAACTGTTCCGTACCATTTTGCCTATTTATTTATTTATTTATTTATTTACTTATTTACTTACTTATTTATCTATTTACTGCTTGTTTCTGTCTCTATTCTTCTTAGTGTTTGGATATGTGTTTGCTTCATTTTCCATTATAGATTGTTCGCACAGTCATCCTGGTTCAGATCGGTGCACATTTCAACACATGGTACACAACCATGTGCTTGACAAATAAACTCTTTTGACTTTTGACTCTTTTGACTATGCAAACGGACTTAATAAGGATCCAGCAGCGATTGACATGCACGTGTGTGCGCTCTCCCCTGCGACATCATGCTGTGGTGGAGAACAGCGCTGGTAAACACGTTGCAAAGACAAGCAGCTCCTCGCCAGCGTGGAAAAAGGACACGGGCACAGAGAGAATAACCGATTCCCAGTCGCTGGTGTGCAGCTGTTGTGCCAGCATCCACACCGAGTACATTATCCACCAAAAGGACCTGGCTAGGCTAAATTGTCTAGAATAACATTTAAATATACCCTGCCCTCACTTCCTTCAGCCACAGCCAAACAAATGCTTCTTCTGGATGTACCACATATCAATAGTTGATAGCTGTCAGAGAACCCAGCAATGAGACCAGGAAATAGCGGCAGTCCCACATATGAAAATTATCTGACAGTCCAGACCTTCTAGTGCTTACATAAACATTGTCCCCTTTTCAGAGAACCCTTTTAAAGCCATCCTTTTGTTAGGCCTTCAAAAATAGCCGTTGCACATCATCGGCCCAAAAAGCAACACTTCTTGAAACCTGTTTGTCCTCCAGCGGTGGAATTTCAAAGGAGAAAGAAAGGCTGCTCACTGATGCACCACCTTTTGTCCTTCTCAAGGGGAGGAGGCATTTGACTTGTGCGAGGCAGCAAAGCTTCACCTGCTTCCTCACAATGCTTAGATGGAAGGAGAAAAAACATCAGGCTGGGACAGGAGACAGACCTGGACTGCACCATTAAAACACCTGGGTGCCAGGGCATCAAGGCCCTGCCGGATTGTACCTGCTGGGCTGCTGATGTGCACTGTTGAACGTACGGTACTAAAAAGAGAAACAAATGATATTATATGGGGTTTAAACAGACATTTGGATTTGTGATAGGAAATAACTTGGATTTGGTCCACTGATTTTCAGTAGTAACTGTCAACAGAGTACAATGACACACGTGGCAAATGCTTAGGTTAGGTAGGTTCATTTTAACAGGATGAACTTATGAACAAACCAGCAAGAGGAAAAAAACCCCTGTGAGAATGTGAAAAACTGGTGTGAATTCAAAGCCTTAGGAGGCCGCTAGAAGCCAACATTGTTATCCAGTGACACAGACACAACAGTTCAAATAGTATGGAAACAAAGTTTAAAAAGACTAATATCTGCCACTCAGTGCAAAGCACCAAATAGGTGGATGAATAACACAAAGACATATATGATTATTTGCAAATGAAATGCATGTACGGCTCAACACTGAGCACTGAGAAAGCAGTTAGATTTTGTGGTTCAACAAAAGGTAAGATTTACTATTATAAACACAAGGTGTAGAAATGTACAGGACAGACACTTTTTTTTTTTTTTTTAAACATCTCTGGCATGTCTTATTCAGTTCAATATCCTGTAAGTAGAAATAGCTGTCAAGAGCCATATTTCGTCACACACAAACTGTCAGAAAGAACTCCAAGTAACACAAAATGCTCTTCTATACCGGATGTGTTTTGTAAGCTAGTTAAATGCGCTCCTGGTACCAAAAATACACAACTATAAGTCTCCCCTCTAACTTAACCTGTTAACTACTAGGCAGCCTCAACTCCTTGCCACATAATTATGGCAAAACATGTCATTTACAGCAATATATCATAAACCTGCACAATGTAGTAAAATTACGTTATCATTTTTGTCACAATGTTAGAAAAGCAACTTCACAACTATGTACCCAAAACAGGATTACTTTAAAGGAAAGAGACTAATCCCCTGGTTCAAGGCTACTGTAGCAGAAGGGATAGCTCTAACCATTACGCTGCCTCACCGCTGGTCCAATCTGGCAGCAATGTGTTCATGAAAATGAACACGGACTAAAATTCATTCAATGCCTGTGCTCTCTAAAGTGGACGGTAAAGAAAAAAAAATTGTCTAAAAGCCCTGGACACCAGCATTTGGCCAGGAAATGACCGAGGGGCAGAAATACAGGTCAGTGCTTTTAAATACTTGCAAACCCAGCTTTTGAAAAGGGGAAACAAAGCAAGAACCGAAAAGGGTCAGATGAGGAAAAAAAGGGATGAAAATAAAATAACATATTGTGTTGAGGTGAATCAGGAAGAAGACCAGATACACATCAGCCCTAATCTGAGTAACACAGAAACCATTCTACATTCCCATAGGGTAAATGTTGATGGGGGGGGCTGAAAGAACAGGCCTCCCTGCTTCTTGCATTAATGCTGGTTGCTTAATTAAAAGCATTATGAATTATTTATTCTGTGAAAAGACTGGAAACAGAACCAGCGGACAGCCAAGAGACTGATATTCTGAAGCATCACATCCACAGCACAAGAAGGCCTCGCTGGATCCCTGCACACATGGGAAAGGGCACTGGGGCTGAAGTAGCCCCACATCTGTTTTTTAACTCATCACTCGAGCAAATGCCGCAGAAAAGTTTTGCTTTTAACGCATGACATGCATAACAGGAGTAAACCCTGAACGTGGCATGTACAGGTAGCTAATATCTGACTCAATCCCATGATGCAGGTTTTAGGAGGTATTATTCTGTCTGCAGAATAATAAAGTATACAGCATGTTTATATCTTTCACTAAGCACACCAGTGTGTCTGCAGCATAAACGGCTGCTTCAGGGTTTTTGTCCACACCTGCTGCCTTATCACAGACACCGCTGATACTCAGCGCATGGTTTGCAGTAGTAAAGCTGAAATGCAGCGTAACTTGGTGCATCCTGGGCAATGAAATGGAGCGCGGAGGACTATCATGGGTAATGACCATGTGCTACAGCAGTCCTTTGCTGGGAGAGCAGCTCAAGCTGGAGAATCTGCTGGGCCAGGTACAGAACAAGTGTCAGGAACTCATGAGAAGGGCCAGTGTGCAGGGGAAAAATCCCAGTATTTCAGAAACCAAATTGCAGAAGTGCCACTACTCTATACCACAGAGTGCCAGCCAACCACTTTCAGGACTGACACTTATGTGGCTCCAAAACTCCCGGCCAAAAGAGATCGTGGAAGACACGGACAGATAAAACCAAGTTTAATCACTATTCCGGACATCCACCAGCACCCCAAGCAAACCAGGTGGACTGGAGAATCCCACGTGAGTACATGCATCCAGCAACACGATGAAGTCGACTCTCCCAGTGGTCCCTAAGCACCAGCAGCAGATGTCTCCTGGCCTGACAGATGAGTGGCACACACTAGAAAGGGGACAATGCAGAACACGCATGCTTTTCAAATCCACAAATGACTCCAGCTGCCTGTAGAAACTGGCCAACGTTCTGTGACAGCTGGAGCCGATCTCTCCAAACTGCGCAAACTCCTGACTGGTGCGGCAGAAATGTCACAGACAGCAAGCTTATTTACTGCACCACATCAGTTCTGGAAACCTGCCTCTCCTACCTCCGTGATCAGCTTGAAACCCTGGGCCTAACTTTGCGTCATGCCATTTTGTTAACCCTTGCACATCCACATGCAGGTGTTCCATTTTCAGCCTGCCAGCTCCATGAAACACCAACATACAGATGAGTATTTTCAGCCTACTGGTATTGCCATTATACATCCAGAAGCTTTGTCGTTTCAGAAAGTGCCTCTATAAAAAGGTAAGCACACATGAGGTAACAGGTTTACTTTGAAAAGGCAAAGTGTACATGTGTTCTGTTATTTTATATTTTTCAGCCAAATGAACCTCGCGTACTTAAATCATTTGCTGTGTTGACTGCATTTTATACTTTTTTCCTCAAATAATCTGTTTCAATCATTTGTATTTTTCCAAAAATGATCAGTAATAATTGTGTTGCATTTAGTGTGGCAAATACCATTCCTTCCAGTAAGACCCTGCATGAAATTCCCACTGTGCTGCTTCAAAGAGGCATTAACACTTGACCGGGGAATTGTGCAAACCGCTGTTTGCAGCGCAGTTCTTTAGAATAAGGAGAACCTGGGCAATCACGTGGGGTTGCTCAAGAAAACTGGTCACCTTAGATATCATCAACATCTAAAGATCTCTGAATGATCTCTATCCCACGTCACCTTTTGAAATGTTGCTGTTGTGCAGGTAACAGTTAATACCCTATTTGTATTCAATCCCTTAAACTACATCAGCATTGAAAATAAGTTTAGCTTTCAGCTAGTCTTCAGTTGTATGAATAAGCACCAATTTATGTTCTGTGTGTATACTATAATGTTCACATAGGTGTTACCAATAAATTGTTAACTTGTTTTACACATAAATTCAAATGTTATTTTTCCTTCTCCGTGATCCGCATGTATCCACATAAAAATGAGAGAGAAGCCTAAGAGAACACATTGACTCTTACCCAGGGGCACCAAAAACCCTCATGGCGGCCCTGCATTTAGGGATCGATTACCAGGATTTCAAGATCATTTACACAATGCAGTCAGGTTACGTTACCTCCTTGGTGGGTTATTCAGCACATTGGACAGCTCATCTGAGGCTAAGGCTGCTCAGGGTTCCTAAATGAGACACTTCTATGGCACAAAAAAAGCCCTGAGTTTCAAATCTCCCAATTGTCGTGCGGGGTCACCAAAAACGGCATCCACTTCACGAACAACCGCACGCTTCACAAAAACTTTTTTTCCCCCCCAAAAACTCCAAGAAAATATCGGTCCAATCAATTTAATTTTTTAAATCCGATACCATCAAATGCTTCTGTTGTCATCAATGCGGACAACGTTTTTTTATACAGCCGTGAGGGTCTGGGTTATTAACACGCAAATAACTTAAAACATACAAAGAGCACACAGCTTCAAAGCGATGTTTCAGGCACGGCAAATGGAAACGTGTACTGCTGGTTTGTGCCCTCTTCCGTGCTGCCGGCAGCCAAGAGGCAAAGTCACACTACAGCACGACCGCTTTGGTCATAAATTCCGCCACTTGACTTCGATGCCAGAAACCTGCTCTCATTTAATCCAACTGCAGCGGACCCCGACCTCCTCCAGGTATTTTAACGGATGCTCAAGCGCGCGCGTACCTGCAAAACTTCACAAACCGAAGCTGGTTTCTGGCCTCTTGCATCCGCTCGTACGCGCAAGAACGGCAGCCTTAAGCATAGTGACGCAAGAAGTTGAGCATGGATGCTCTAACCTTTAGCGAGTGATCCAAAAGATTCAAATGAAGGCCCCAAAAGACTCAAAAAACAACCGGTACACAGCAATGCCTAGCAAATGCGCCACTGCATTTTGTCAAGTTATTTAACCTTTGTGGTGCGTTCGAGACAGCTTTTTACCGTTTAAAATAGGCCAGCCCATTATAGCTGCCTATAAAGCACTTACAAGAATAGATGGTCACCTAAAGCTGTGCTCTGCCTTCTAAGCAGCTTCATTCCTGTGGTCCACAGAGCTCTTTCGCCCGAAATGAACCTCCCGCGTGAACTCCTCAGTTTGGCATTTCAGACTCTTTGCTCTTCATCACAGCCACAGCCATTTATTTCCAGCCACACAAAGAAACTCTTATTTATTTATCACAGATAAACCTTGCCCGGAGAGCTGCCAACTCGTCCGCGGCAAATACATGCTGCGTACGCGGGGGGAACGCCAAGGTTGAAGGGGCACCCGGCGACCCCCACGTCGCATCGCTCGGGCAACCCACCTTGACGGCCTCGGCGTGCGTGACCCTGTCGAACACCCTCTCGTTCACTTTGAGTATGCGGTCGCCGACCCGGAGCCCCTCTTTCTCGGCCAGGGAGCCGGGTTCCACCAGGGACACGTAGATGCCCACGCCGTGCTCGGAGCCACCGCGGATGCTGAAGCCGAGCCCCTCGTTGCTCTTGTGGCGCCTGAGGGTCACCTGCCGCACCTCGGCGGGCAGTTCGTGCGGAAACGCGGCGCGGCACAGCCGCTCGCCCGAGGCGCCGAAGCCGCCCGCAGCAGCGGCGCCCAGCGGGACCCCGTTTCCCGGCGAGGCGCTGCAGCTGGGCAGCAGCTCCGCTTTCAGGTACAGGCCTTCCGAGGTGTACTGGTCGAAGAGGAGCTGGTCGGAGCGCGGGATGACGAGGCGCAGCAAGGGCAGAAGCTGGCGTTTGCCCTCCGTGTCCAGGATCACTTTGAGCGTCTGCACCAGGTCGAACACGTTGCGCTTGGCGTGGTACACGTTGAGGCAGTGCACGAACTGCGCCCGCTCGGCGTCGCTCAGCAGCGCGTTCAGCGAGTCGTGCAGCTTCTTCACGTTGCCGGACAGCGGGCGGCCGTCCGAGTCCAGCGAGTCCAGGGACAGGCGCTCCGGCTCCGCGCTCATTCTCGGGCGCTGTCGGGCGCTGTACGGGTCCGAGCCGAGCCGGGCGCATCCGCTCCGAAGAAGCCCATATGCTTTCTGTGCGGTCCGGCAGGGAGACGCCGGGGATCGAACTCAGTCCATGCTGCAGCCTCGGCGCGACAACCTACGCGCTCCGTCTCCGGCAGCAGAAGCCCTTCAGACACAGCATGCTGACTGCGTGCACTTAGTTCGGCCAGACCGTTTAAATGCGTTTTTTTTTTTATTTAATAATAAAAATAAATTTTTTTTTTTTTTTTAAAAAGGGGGGCGAAAACGATGACCGTCGACCCGAGTCCCACAAATTACATAACTTTTACCCACGGGCAAGTCCACGAGCACAAACGCAACTTTGAACGTGAAGCGCGGTGTTTTGCTGTCGGCCGTGCGAGCGAAAAAGTCATAAATCGGAACGCGAAACTTTCCACACGGCAGCAAATTCTACTGTACGAATAGGCATTTAAAAATCGCACCTTAAAAATGAAATTCTTGGCAAAATTCCATGCCCGCGAGTTTCGTGCTCCCTGCGAGTCTCCCGCCTGAGGCGCAGCCAAGTGCTCCAACGGCCGAGTCGGACGGAGCCCGTGCTTTTGCCCAAAACTGCAGAAACTCAGGCGAAATAAACGTGTCGGCCTGCGCCTCACAACTCCAGAAGGCGGCGGTTGAAGGCTGCTTTCCCCGTCGCGTTCGCTTCGCTTCGCTTCGCCTCACAGCCGCCGCCGCTCCTCTCGACTTCCCCGGCGCCGCGCGCTGCTCCGCAATTTAGCCCGGCAGGAAATGACGACGCGCGGGTAGCGAAACCGTTGCTTAGCAACCGCGGTCCACGCACCGGGGGCAACGTGGCCGTTCGTGGCGTTTGCGGGGCTCCCGTCGTCCTGCGCGCAGCCCCACGGCGTTCTCACACCTCATGGATTCGTGGTTTATTGTGGTTCGTCGCTGAGCACTTTTGGCTCGACTTTTGCGTTTTTGCAAACAAATGGCCCGCACGTGTTTGCGATGACGCTCGCACACGTCGTTCACCAATTGCACCGGGAGGAAAGCATTTTTCCGGCTTCGACGCAGCCTTTCATCGGACTCTAGGTAGCAGCCACAGAACGTAAAACAGGTTAAGCAGCCCACCCGACCCCCTCTGAGCACCCTGGAACCCGCACGACGACGCATCGTCTCTTCCACAGTTGCGCACGAACTGACACACGTAATACCCAGAGCCACCACGAGGGGCGCTGGCGCTACAACGCAACTTTGTCAGATTAGCCACGCATTGACTTTACGTCGCTTTTATGACATTCTTACAACCGTAAAGTTTAAGAAACAATTTCGGCAAGCAGCGAATGGTCCTTAGTTATAGTTGTGTAAACTTGGTGCATTCTCTTTTGCTGGATAAGGTTCAAATCCGATCCGATATACATAACTAATTATTGTTAATACATTTGTGTAAAGAAGGCTTAATACGCTCGCTAACTTTATTAAAATGTGCAAATGCTTCAATGATATTTATTTAAATAATATTTTAAAATATTGCTTATCGGTAGTGTGCTTAAGGTGGCATGCCAAAAGCTTGCCTCGGTCTACTTACAAAACAGTGATGAAAAACTGTAAATGATTATATATTTGTGCTGTTATACACTGGTTTCTTCACTAAAAGGCCTGATTCTGACTGACCAAAAAGCATCTGTATTGGAGACTGAGCAAGAAATCCACCTGCTAACTTGCATGTACGAGGAATTTACAAATAAACTGTTTGGCCTCCTACATTTAAAAAATCCATATTAAATCAGCACTGTCTGCACACATTGCAAGAAACATGGTTATTTTCTGCATCTTCTAAACAAAACCTTCCAACTCCTTGGCTGTTTGAAAAGTCGTAGGAGGCGAGTATTCTTCTCATTCTCCTTCTCCCTTTAAAAGTCGATATGTGTACAGTAAGCCCTGTTGCCAATACTCTGCAGGCCAGAGTCCATTCATGGATCAATAAAAATGTTGTAATCGAGCATCCCTCTTGCATATCTTGCTTTGACAGCATTTCCTTTTTTAAGGCTTATTAAGTTCATATAATTAAACACCATGGCCAATTCAGTCTGAAGCAGGGACTTAACTTGTAAGATGCTGGGGGCACAGATAATATTAGGAACAGTACGGAGAGGAGATACACGCAGATATGAGGGAACACTGGGGGTCACCTCCCATTATTCCTTTATTAAGCCAGTAATATTGGACTGGTAGTGATTAAAACAGCAAAAAATTAAATTGTGAATATATAAATGAAACTGATGTTATTTTAATCAGGAAAGTTATGTTTTGTAATAAACTTCTGTATAAATGTGTGTTGTGCTGTCTTATTGGAAACTGAAGCCAAATTCCCTGTATGTGTGAGCATACTTGGCCAAATAAATCTGATTCTGACTGTATAACTGATCATGTTAACATGTCCAACTATGAAGTGAAACAGCAAAAATATTACCAGCATCTACCAAGCTGTTTCTCTTACACTGTGGGTTGTTGCAAACATGTAGACATTACAACTATAGGCACAACATTTCCCCCTTTTGCATCATCTTTACATCAGAAATAAAATTAAACGCACATACTGGACAAAAGTCTCCACTCATATTTCAGCGCAACATTCCTGCTTTAGTTTTGCTTTCCTATACAGATGAATGTACAGCATTTCCTGGAGACATGTAAGTCATTCCTTATAGCTGCATGTGCTGCATCTCAGTGTCCAAAATCTGACTTGTCTAATGTTGATGCATACTTTTATCACTTCATATGAACAGAGACATCCAAAAGTACAATTTCTCAGTTGTGAATTCTGCATGATTTCCTAGTTGTTGACAGAAAAACCAGCCACGCTGGCAGATTTACGTCCAGAAGGCTAAACGTCCACACTTGCCGTGGTAAAAACCATGGTATTATTAACACCTGGAACACAGAGGTGTGCAGGTCATCTCTGAGCGGTGTAGCAAGAAACTTGACAAACAATTCTGGCATGACCTCTTCTCATCGGGAAACATGATAGCAATGGTAATGAACTTAACTGCCATTAAACCCAATACGCAACAAGATCGCAGAAAAATTCACCTTCTCAATTCTCATGCTATTTCACATGAAAGATCGTCTTCTTGTGTTGTTTGTACACATTCATTTCGTGGACATTTGCTGCCAGCACTTTCAAGTTTTTCTTCCAGTTACAGACCGAACCATTCCGAGTCCACAGACCTGGGAACTGAAATCTTATTGAAACTAAGTGTCCTGTGCTTGTTCACCAGCGCGTCCTCTGGACCCGAAAGCAACATCCAAAATGTGGCAGTGACAGATTCGTGCAATTGATGCGATGTCCCTACTCCTCCATTTCCGGTAGCCATGCTAAGCCTATAGTCACATGGAGGTAACTTTGGGACGTGTAAGAGATGAGGTGGGACGTTCTCGTCCACAGAAGAGAATAAATAGTGGGCCTCAAAACATGTCACAAAAATGTGCATTAACTTCTGCCAGAAGTCTCTAGCAGGGATTGATTTCGGCTTTGCCAGCCGGTCTATGACCAAAAACGGTCCTTTGTAAAGAAGAGCATATTTACAGAAGGCAAACACACAACTCTGTTACTTTCTTTTGCTGATCACATACTTTAAAAACCTTGAAACACCTCCAGCGTCAAATAAATGAACTTGCATATTATTACTTTTTCATTATCAGATACTGCCCGTCTGCACACAGCCAGTCCTCAGGACTCACACCTTATGCGTGAAATTTACTTCGTAATGCATTTCTGCGGCTTTAGCACACAGCCAGAGCTGCGCAGTGCAGCCGCAGAGATTGCCAGGGACGCAGCTCAGGACAAGCTGGGTATTTTTAGGTCCTCCGCATCTGCCTGAATGGAGCCCTCGACAGCTGCATGGGTTCATTTTTCAGAGGCGAATCATTTCTGACAACAGATGAAAGCGCCCGATTTCTCCGTGCCTAATAATTCAAACTCGGGCCCACATCCATGCCGTGGCCAGGGGACCGAAAGTCTCTTCTCCGCTTCGCACCCCATCTGAGGCTCTGGTTTCCCTGCACAGGTCATCATTCCGCAGAAACGGGCAAAATAACTTAATTCAAATCTGCTTTTAGCCCAACCGTAACCACATAAGAACATCCAAAGAAGAAACACTAACTGCTTTTTACTCTGCTTAGCATTCAGTGTTAATAATGAAGCACAGAATGAAATAACACGCAACTGCTGATCTATCCCGACTGCCAACCAGCAGGTTTAAAACAAAACCTGTCAGCAGATGGACTAGAACCAGTAACAATTACGTGTGACTCTCAAATGGTTCCCCATTCCTTTTTGTTAATGTATGCATCAAATCAAAAGTAAGCATTGTTCAAAATGTATATATTTATATCTTCGTAGTAATGCGGAACGTGTTGAACTTCAGCACTTTAAGCGTCCGACGCATTAGTTGAAGGTAAATTCGGATTCTGCGTAATCGTCATACGCTGTGCTTGGGTTGGTGTGTAGGGAGAAGCTGGGGGATTCCACACCTCATGCTGTGAGACCATGAGCCCCAAAGAGGTTTACTTGAAAAAAGAAAATCTTTATTCGTGGACTCCTTAGGTATTGGTGTCTGGGCCAAGCAGCAGGCTTTAGTCCATCGCATAGGCTCTACTTTTTCTGCCCTGCCCTCCATGGGTGTTAATGAGCAGCCTGTGCATCTCTCTCTCTCTCGCTCTGTCTCTCTCTCTCATACACACACACACACACACACACACACACAATCACCTGCTTGTCTGCCCTGCCTACGTCAGCAGCTGGGACCTTCAGGCTTTGGCCCACGGCAGATGTCTGACATCCACACAGACGTTCGGCTGTCAACTAAACGGTGACTCCTGAGCACCAACTGTGGTTTTACCAGGCCGTCTTCTAGCGCACACGAGCAGAGCTGAGCCTCTGGTGGCCCACAGTGTGCTCAGTCACACAGCTCTGCCCAAGCTGCAGGTAAGTCTGACATTTCACGGGATTTGCATTAAAGCTCCACAGTGCTGATGCAACATGGAGATCATCTTATGTAAAAATGGCAGTAAAGGCAACAGTGTTATAAGATTCCAAAAACACTAGTGCCTGTTTAGCATAAGAAAATGTTGTAAAATATTTGCTACAAGCAGATACTCAGCTCATCCGTATTCTTCCGACCAATGAGCAATGACCACATCAAATGTGAGCGTGACACAATTCAGCATTGTGTTTAGAGACATTCAAATGCCGGGTTGCTCTGTTCTATAGGATATAATAAACAAATAATCTGTGCAGAGCTTCAGTCAGGTAACGTATTCAACATTTTAAATGTTTTATCTTGGAACTGCTAAGGTTCAACACGCGGGCATCATTATGGAGATAAAACACGCTGCGATTCTGAACTTCCTCAGACACTGCATATTGGAGGTTTCAGTTTTGTATTAATGACATCAGTCATCCTCGTGCAAAGAGAGAGGTTTTGATGCATAAAAAAGTTTAAACACAAGCCCACAGGAAAAAGTCTGGAGGACACAGTCGAAGCCGTTCAGTACAGCACGAGGCACATTATGTGGAAAAATAGAAAGGAAAAAATGAGAAATTAAGCTCTTTGTTCAAAAACAAAAGCTGGTTAAATTGCCTTTCTAAAGCACTTTACAGTTTTTTATCTCCTGCAGAATGGAAGTTGTTTTAAAAGGCCCAAGGGCTTCAAAACAGCCAGGTGATGGTGCTAGTTTGGTGCTGCTCTTGTGCGCGTCGTTCCTGTCGACCTCGATCACTGTGCCTCCTGTCTGCCGGCGCCGTCGCTGACTTCCGAGTCCCGGTAGACGAAGCACCGTGGGAAGATGCCGATGTTTCCCCCATTGTGCCCCTCCAGCCACTCTTCGTTGACTGAGTGGAAGGGAGAGATGGGGAGGGGAAGGTGAACACGCGCTCGCATTTGTTCTCCCCGACTTCCATCAGACTGATCAATAAGATGGAACCGATACACACACACACACTACACACGCTGCGTCTGCACCACCACAACAGATACGTAAACCCAGTCACAGATGATGCTACTTTGAGCAGTGTCAAATGCCTCTTCTATCTGAAGGAGACGACATTGCCCAGTGCTGACCTCCGTCAGCATCTTCTCGAGGATGCGGTCAGTCGACTGTTCTCTTCCAACTGCCCTAACAGCAGAGTTGCTTTTCCTCCTTATGTCCTCCAACACACAGGCGCCCCCGTTTTGTCTTCTGGATGACTTCCTCCTCCAAACCCACTCATTCCACACCAGTCAAGCACCTTTATTTTTTCCCTACACTGTTGCTTAGCTGGCACTTTTATTGCAAGAAATACACCCGTTTTCACAGCTAAAAGCTTGATCGTAGGGGCCCAGCAGTAGTCATGGTAACCTGCTGAGCTCAATATTACAGGGACCGCTTCACACATCAGGAGAAGAAACATTTAAAAGAATTATTGGTACAATCTTCTGAAACTGCTCACAGCTTCGTCTTGTGCCTTGCAGGTGAGTGTGTATCTTTCCTTAGAATTCAGTATCCTCTCCTGGTGTTATTTACACTCCATTCCCACCACATTCGAATTAAACTCCCAGGTCCCGTGGTCACTGAGGTGATGAGATGGCCTCTCGTTCGTGTGTGCTGCATTGTTTTGTTATTATAAACACACACCGCATGTTTAGCAACAAGCTGGCTGCTCTCTGCATTTTTGTAAAGACTTTTTGGACTTGCTTTAACACAAAACCTACTGCAGAAAATACCATAGTGTGGCAATGTTTCAGGTATTGGAAGGCTGAAAAATGTCATTAATGGTCCTCAGGAGTTATAAATAAGGGGGCACGAATTAGGCTTCACTGAATGTCCCTGTTACATAGGTGCCCAAGTGCAATAACTATGTTTTCCATTTAACTGTCTGGATGTCGCCACATTACTTGCTTGCTGAAGAGTTACTGTACCTCTCCGAGTAACTTACACCTGGGGTACAGACCTCCCGGGGTTTTAGAAGCAGCTTATCATTTCGGGTCGCACTCACTAGCTTACATGGTTAGCTGTAATAACCGTAGCTGTAATAATTTACAACTGTTTCCTCTGAATGTATTCATTCTGGATTAAGAGCTTGACCAAAGGACCCAGAGGAGGAGTGAAAATTCGAACCTGGACCCTTCGGACCGAAGGCGATGACTTTAAACACAACGTCACCTGCTGGTTCAGAAATGTCACGCAATGTCCAGTTACATTTTTACACGAAAAGATCCATTTGAAATGAATGCACAAAATATATTGACAGTGCAGTGACACCGAGATCAGCGTTACCCCCTACAGTGCTGTTTTACTTGAGCTATGTGAGTAATTTTCCACAATTAAAATATTTCTAAACAAATTTGTAGGAAAATTAGTTGTTTTCCATAAAATTGTCTGCCTTCTGTGTTTATTGTGGAAGGTAAAACTAATGTAGCACTTTGTGTTTTCCTATTACGTAGATTTATTATCCGTTCGTGCTAAATGCTGTTATTAACAGCCTCTCACGGCGCTGTTTCACTAAGCGCTTCGTTTCTTGACAACACACCTAGAGTGTGCCAGTCCAGGTAATGCTACATTACTTTTACAAAAGTGAACAGAAAGGGCTGATATCATCAAAAACTCTTAGCGTAACCACCTTAACAATTTATTCTTGGTGGCTTGACATCACGCCTTTTGGAACAAATTTGCAAGGAAGTGAAAGAGCAAGAGAGACGCCAGCAGACAGGTGAACTGCAGTACCAGGGCTGACTGGGCTTCCCCTATGTACTTCAGGACAACCCTTTACCTTCACTTAGGACATCAATGGTGTCTCCTTCACTGAACTCCAGGTCCTCCGGTCCCTGAGCAGTGTAGTCATACAGTGCCACCGTCTGGTACAGGATTGTTCTGTTCAGCAGCGGATCCTCTGTCTGAGGGAGAACAGGACTGTGGTTAGTTTTATTTTCCCTTACAGTTCTGCTAAGCATCCTAAGAAGTGATAAGGTACTTCTTTGCTGAGAACTTTAAATGGCCTATTAGAGCGGCGCAAGAGTAAGGCTAAGCGCCTGACAGCTTCCAGTGGCAAGGTGGCTTCCGACTTAAACCGGTGTGCAATTCAGCGCCCTGTCAACAGGAACCACAATAATTCTCACAAAGAGGACAAACATTTCTTCTGTATCTCTGCCAAGACAGCTTTGGCTGCGCTTTGTCTCAGAACACTCTGACCCAATGAACACCTCCTCGCTCTTATTTTACCCTCCTTAGTTCATCCCACAGAATATCCACATCTAAGGGCACCTTCAGACCCACAGTGTCTTAGGAATCCATTGGCCTCTTCATTTGCAAATCACTTCTTTTATAAGTCACAAAGGCTTCTTAAATTCATACATGAATTCAGGATGCTTTGCCTGCTTGATTATACGGATCACAAGTCTATTCTTATTAAATCACATCTCCTAAGCCCAATTTGGTTCTTTTGATAGTTCATTGAAATAGTTCTTTGGAGAACACATCAATAGTGTTCTGTTTTCCCCAAATTTTCAGTCCAGAAAGTGGAGAGCTTCAAAGCTGGTGGCCTGGCAGAGATAAGAAAACAAAGGTAAAGCGGTTCTCTTTTCACGTGGATTCTCCCTGCTGTCCTGGAATATGCAGTTACGCTCATACTTCGGGGCAGGCTTCCATGTGAAGGTCGCTCAGCTACTGCACTGTGCAGCTCCTTATTTGCTCAGTTTGATCGGCTACACTGTGTGTACAGGGGAATGCAGGCGGGACCGGTTTGTTCCACAGTAAATCTAAATGCTTTTACCCAATATAGACAATTTCCTGAAGACCAACAAAATGAGAATTTTGAATCCCATTTCATTCCTTTTCCATCCTGCTGTGAGATTTCAGATGCTGAGCCAAATCTGATTTATAACTGTCGGCCTCGCTGTTTGTCTTTGGCTGCTTTATTTGAATTTAAAACGTCACATTTTATCCGTTTATTTCAGTGATGTACAAATCACACTGATTCGGTGAAGTTGGAAATTTTCATGTCCCCAAACCAGTCAATGCGAAAAAAATAGCTACAAACCCCAACAGATCTACAACAATAGAACAACAGAACAACTATTTGGAGCCCTCAAATCTGACTCTACATTTTCACAACCCCTGATCGGGTAAGAACAGTGGCAAATATTAAATATATTTGAGAGAGAGAGCACAGAACAAACCGAGAGCAGTAAATCACAGTCCCCGCTGGACTCCGCTGATGCCAACTGTGCCACTTTTCTAAGAGCAGGAAACATTTATGTGACAGACTCTGTTCTTAGCATTGATAAAAAAAAAAGCTTTATATGGTGGTAACCACAGTAAATAAATTATAATAAAAAGCAGGAGCATTTACTTATTTAGTTTTACAAATGGCACTGGGTCACAGCAGCATTTGGACAGAGACAGTACAGCAAGAAACTGCAAATACTTTGACATGCAGAGAGCTGAGGCCCAACATCAGCCTGGTTGCTCACACAGATCAAATATTAATTTTTCAAGTGCAAGAAAATCAAACACATCAGTTGTGCCCGTTATTTACAGAGGGGGCTTTTGGTGTAGACCAAAGCTGTTTTGTACATCTCCTTGGCAAGTCTACACTCCATTGCCTCACCAGAAACAGAAATTTGGGTTGTGTTTTAATGGAAAAAACAAATCTGGATCAAAATTTTTACTTTTGGTTACAGGCATTTTGTATGGTTGAGTGAAAACCATCCACTGAGCATGCATGCCATCACATTCACATAAGGAGTCTGCTTTTAAAACACAGCTGATCTGATTCTTAACTTAAAGAAGTAAAATCCCGAAAGCTCTGGTCGTACAGAACGACCTGCAGCGTGAAGGCTAACAGCTGCTAAGTCGAGTGAGATACACGCAGACGTTGGGTACCTGGCACCATAGTGTGACTCTGCCCGTCTCTGCCCCCTCCAGAAGGCTGCGAAGCTCCTCCTGCCCTTCCAGGGGTTTCAAAACCTGGGACCCATGCTGCTTGTGTCTGCCAGACAGGCGGTCCAGGAATGTACAAACAGTTCACAAAATTTTATCATCTGGCAAATCTGGGAAATCCCCTATAGGAGTCACTAAATTTGCTACTAAACTCAAATGTAAATTGTAATCTTGGAAAAAATTAGACCTACTAGCTCAATGAAGAACATTTTTACAAGAAATAATAAGAAGTGAAATTTTACTTTTGTCTTCTTCTTAATGTGTTTGTGTCTGTAGCTAAAATAAAAAGTCCTACCTGAGGCGAAGGTGCGTAGCCGGCTGTCCCAGTTTGTATGCGATCTGCTCCTGCAGCTCAGTGTAGGAGGTCTCCATCGGGACACACAAAGATACCGTGTACTTGTAATGTACCTTGACCACTGCTGAGCTCCCATCCTCAGGCTGCGGGGAACTGAACTCCTGTTGCACACACGCCAAATCTCAGCTTACAAAAAAACAGCTTAGTTCAGAGAACAACTCCTAACACACTGGTACCTTACCTTTCCTGCAGAGGAAGTTCTTAAGTCCAACGGGTACATCCCAAACAATAAATGCTTATTCTGTCAATATATTGTGGAGTCAGCTTTTGTAAAAACATCACACAAAGCTACAATGGAGTAAAAAAAATCTCTCTTTTTTCCTTAAAAGTTGACAGAATGGAGTCTTTTGCGGGAGTTTCATCAACTTTTAACTGAAAGTAGCATTAAAATAAAGAACTGACAATAAAAACATGTCATCTCCACAACCTCCTGTGCATCAGGCAACTGAGGACTGCATTGGAGGATGCCAGGACGGTGAATAAGCGTTTCGCTTCAGTACCAACTGCCTGAGGACACAAAACTGGCCATCAGGTTGGATTTGCTTCAGTGTGCAAGCGTGCACAACACTGGCTAGCATCTGGACCTTTTCAGTTTGTAATCCAAAGCTTAATAATAGACACCGAGCTATATTTATTTGCGTAGAAGCTTCAGATATAACTACAGGAAATTAAAAAAATACCCTGCACAGCCTTGTTTCTATTCTGAGTTTTCTCCCATCTAATGGTGGAAAGCTGAAACACAGTCTGTGCTCTGCTGGGAAGTTTTAAGAAACAAGTGAAGAAAATGCAGTTAAAAATAAAGTTGGAAATGTTCATATCTTTGATTGTAGCTTGAATGTTTGCAACAGGAGGCTGAAGTGTAATTGACTTTAATCCGTGAAAGTCTGTATAACTAAAACTAAATTCACAATTAAAAGTTAAATGGCAGTGTATAAAAATATATAAACTTTAAGAATTTGAAACGTATAAAGGGGAATGCTTAACACTTTTATTTTTAAAAATCTACAGTCTGTTATGCTAAAAATTAATGAGTGCAAAATGACAATGAATTTTTTCATCATTGAATTTCTAGTCACAGCAGTAATAGCTTAAGCACCGAATAGCGAGTTGTCCAAACAGCTTCTGAAAAGTGCGTGTAAAAACTTTTTCATCAAAGCTGCAGGACCCAGGGAGTTCAGCAGGCCACCTAACGGAGGAGGGGCAGATTCTCTGCGGGAAACCCGAGTCCCATTTCAGCCAAACACATGGAAGTTCCTCCCGCGCAAAGACCAATTGCAGATCCTGAGTTCTGCACGTCAGGCTCCACAGTCCCTGGTTTATCTACCTTTTTCTTATCCAAGGACCTGGACTATGTTGTTCATCTGCTCTCTGAAAAGCCCACATTTCCTCACCAACTCCTGAACGGTTGTGAATGGCTACGTTTCTGTACTTCTGTACAACCTCACTTTTCATTCACCTGCTCAGCGACGGCTGTGTACTCGGGTGGCAGCTGGGCAGGGAAGGTGGAACTGGCATAATTTGGAGGAGAAGAAACAGGTGGAGACACTGCAGAGAGAAAATCAGAACATCTGTCAGACATCTTGGGCCACCACCCCATGAGCAGTCTCTCACCGGGTCAAGGTACCTTGCTGCAGAGTGAGCGGACGAGTAGGTGGCTTGAGCCCCGGCGGCAGTGGAATCCCACCGGGAAAACTCTGTGAAAGAGACATGCTTTCAGCACCCCACATCCATCTAGGAATCAGCGAAAATAAACAAACCATCTATTAGGACTCGACGAAGCCCACATTTCAGCGCCAGCGTCCCTCTCACTAATGTGAGTTACGTGACCTCAGCGCTACAGTGCACAGCAGCACATGAGGATTTGGGAAAGGGCTGACGTTTTTAATCCCCAAAGAGTTATATAACAGCTATTATTACATTTCAAAAGAAATCTCAGAAAGGAATTTTATGTGCTAACTAATGAAAGCTGCATAAAATTTTATGTTGTGTGTTTTAAAGGTTTTAAATTTTTCTTCCCACCAGCGGAATTTTTCTCTCTGCTGTCAGCTGCTGAAGACAGGAAGTGATACGTTTAAAAAAGCCACAATGCTTTCATCTCTACAGTAAAATATTAACATTTAGTTCAGGCTCTGGCCACCTGGTTGAAAAAGAAATGCTCTCAATTTGTTTGCAAATATCATGTAAAGTCTAGAGATGTCTTTCTAACAACCTGGAACTACAGGAAAGGACAGTAAGTGCCCAGGGTGTAGTGAAAGGTCTGGCAACCTGGGCCAGGTACATTTGAACAAGTTATATTTTGAGAGAGAGCCTCCGGTAGCCTTGTGTAACACACTGCTCCCTATATTTATACAAAACATTTTTACATGTGGAAGCCACACCAAGGCTGTGCTAAGGGGTCTCCCAAAGGAGCAGACATTTGTGAAGGTGGATGTGGCATGGCCTGGAGAAAGAAGCTAGAAGGCAAGGAGGACAAAAAGCAGTATCAGCAATGGAACCTTTTTCTTCTCTTTGCCTTTGGACTTGTTGACATCCACAGGCTCCAGCAGAGAGAGAGGCAGCAGGCCTTTCTGCAGAAAAAATAAAGACAGAGGAAGCACTGGGGAGCTGCTCTTCAACTAGCAACACAGCACTAGTGAGGCCAGCGATGTAGAGTGGTGTGATGTACAGTGGTGCACAGTGATACCCAAGATACAAGATTTCAATTTCACAATGACATTTATTTAATACCTGCACTTCGGCTTACGAGGCATTCCTTAACTTTTCCATGGAATAACTTTGGATTTCACGACTCCCGTCACACGAGTGAGGCGAGACATTTATATTTATTCATCTAGCAGGGACTTTTCTGCAAAGTGACTTACAATGATTATTAACCAGTTTTTAGCTGATACCCTCATCCAAGGTAACTTAGTGTTAGATATATGACAGTAAACTCCCTACAGTCATTTGTACTATAGAGCAATGCAACACACACACACACACACAGAGGGAGAAAATCAGTTTTGTAAATTAAGAATTGGGTAATAAGTTTTTGCCATTGAAAGTAATGGTAATTTAGTCATTGAATAATGAGAATTATGATGGTTTCTTAGAACTTCTGTAAGATTTGGGAAGACTACAGCGACATAGCAGACATCTCCACAGCAGAGCTGATGGCCACGTGCTTGGCAAACACAGAACAACGTCAACCACCATCCCTCCCTCCTCACCTCTCCATCATAAATGACTGTGGCAAGACCATCCGCATTGGCATCGCTAAAGATGAACACGATGCCCCCCCCAGGAACAGACAGCTCTCCAGGCCCACGCGCCATATATGGGCTTCGGAGTCGCATGTAGTGTGAATCCCTGTGGAGGTCAGGAGAGACAGCACTGTTATCCACTTTCATCACCAGCACATGAAAAAGGAAACACTGTGAGGCTTTCTGGGGATGGAGAAGAATCTTGGTGAGAACTGTAGGATTTAAGGGAAATAATCATAATTTCAGTAACTGCTTGTCCGAGACATGAACAAAGATGCCACTCTAGACTGTACCAGAGCCACTCTATAGGGTGTGAGTGTCATGGACTGGATGCCAGCCCATCATATGGCAGTCTCACACACACACACACACACACACAAAGCTGGAAATATAAAGTCATAATTGACCTGAATCTCCTCTTCAGACAAAGAGGAAACCCAAGCAGCCAAAGAAAACAGGGAAACACAAATGAAGTGAGAACATACAAACTCCAGACAGACTCACGAGGATTCATGTTTGAACCTTTGAGCCCAGGAGCTGCGAGGCAACAATGAAACTTGCTGCACTATCACGCCACCCTTCTTATTGGAATTTTATGGATCAAAGAACTTTAGAATTAAAATATATAAAAACAATTTGAGGACTAAAGACGGGCCTATAGGAGTTATGAAACTGGCTTCAAACATATGCAATGATTTTTAAAAAGTTTACCTTCAGAATGTGTACTTACTGAGATTGGTCCACTTTGGGCTCATAGTATCCAGGCTTCTGTTGGGGGGAAAGATGTGATCACCGAGCAAACAGTGGAAATTCAGTGTGAAACGGAGTTAACAGAACTGGCCTACCTGCATTCGGAGAGGCTCAAAGCCACCAAAGTCGTCATTTGGGATCATGGAGGAAATGACCTAAGGGCACAACCAGAGCACTACTCTGACTCGGAGACATTTGCACAAGGGGTGTTGGTTAAGCGTGTGGCCATGGACAGTATGGATGGGGTTGGGGCGATGGGGTACCTTTGCTTTGCCCAGGAAATCTCTGTGCTGCAGCTGCTCTATGTCCTGCTTCCTGGGGCGAAACACCTCGCCCTCGGGGACCAACAGCGGGGCAGGCGTCTCCTTCCTCTGTGCGTGCGACAGTCACGGAGTGGGCTGTGAACAGCTGCCCATTTTTGATATTACCAGTTGTCTTCTCACTACTGACGGGGTTACTAAGAGACCTCACGAAAGCAATTTAAGGAGGAATTCTTTTGACACTCAGCTCACCTGAAAGTGAACTTAATGTTTTCCTCCTTCCCCAAATTAATCAGTGAACCGCTTAAGATGATGAACACATTTTAGGAACTGTTAAGTACTGAGCAAATGGTTGCCATTCCTTAAGGTATGTAGGTATATTTAATGAGCAATTCATGTTAATTTAACTCATAATATTAATTATACCGAATTCTAAAATTCAGAAGTTTATCCAGCAAGAAACCAAAAGCAAGTTTTCTCAGCTGTCCTGTGTCCCCTTTGTACCTCACGCAGAATAAGAAGCCCTGCTTTAAAGGATGGCCCGAGTACAAGGACTTACAGAAAGACTTTCCAAGGCAGCCTCCAACATCCCTCCACGCCCTCCTCCTTTTTCCTGCAAAGTGCTCTCCAGGATGCTGCCGGCTTTTTCCCACAAGCCCAGTCGGCAGTGGACTGCTGCCGCATTATACAGGACCTTCCCAAAAGCAAGGGGGTACAGACAGACAGGAGTTCCACATGTTACCGGCTTGTACAGTGAGCTCCATCTGTGAACGCACACCTTTCATATTTCTAAATTGAAACAAGCTTAACACTGCATCATCTATGACTCAATGATCAGCGAGGATCAGGTGGGGCTTCCCGGAAAACACAGGGGACAATGAGCTCCTTTGTAAGAAACATTACGCTGGCAATTTCCTCAGTTGCTCTGTTTCTTTTTCTACCACTCCAGTCTCTCTGTTGCACAAACACACAAGTACAAGCCAGCAAGTCACACAGTCAATTTGGACCAAAACAGATTCAAATCACAGCCCAGAGTTTTAGGTATTTTCCCCTCAATACAATACCGCATAACTTTTGAACAACTTTTGTCCTTTACTAGGGAAACCCCGCTGACTGTGGAATTAAAATAGTCTCAAAAATTTGTGCAGAGTGATTCGCAAATATTGGTTATGATTATAAGGCTTTTTGGTTTACTAATTTTATGAACTTTGAAGACAGAATAAAAGCCATTTTAAAATATAAAGTTCTACTCAGGGTCAAGTGTGGACAGATTCACTGATGACCAATACTCAAGAAGAACAGACTTGGGCTGCAAACCATTAGAAAGTCAGCTGAATCATTCCAGTTCACAACAGATTTTAGAGTGCATTTTCCTGCCTTCCATGGCCAAGCATGGCAATGCAGATCCAAATACAAAGACAATGCACACAGTAAAAGTAAACAGGGCAATGAATGTTGGAAAAAGCCGTTTGTTTCTGTGTACTTGTTCCTTCTTGCTATATTCTGAGATCCTTAAACTGACCGCTGTGGCATTTACACATCAGCACAGTCACCTGCCAGCTGTACAGCTTGTAGCGCAACCCTAACTGCTTGTAGTCGATGACAGTGTTGTCCCTCATGTGCTTTTGGGCCCAGATGCAGTCACTTAATGCTTCCTCCAGTCTGCAGAGAGAGAAACAGAGATCTTCACAGCATGAGCAGCAACAACTCCAAAACGATCCCAGCTTATCCTGCAGTCCTGTAGGCAAAGCTAAACACTTCGGTGACCACGTTCTGGTGGAAAAGTCAAACATGTGCAGCATTTGTCTAGAAGAAGCACACAGCAGGAGTACAGATGGTTGCACTTTTGTCAAGCGCCCATTTGGAGAAAGCACTCCTCTTGAAAAACCTGATTAAAACGAATGAATGAACAAACGAATGAGTGAATGAATGTTTTATTGGTGTCATAATTTTTCCATCTAAATGTCAGACAACTTGCTGAGCAAATATGATCATTGATAATGTTTGTCAGGCGCAACACAGCATATAGACACTTAATCCCTCTCAAAGATGCCGTGTGTGAGTAGCCAACATCTCGACGGAGGTAGAAACATGCCTCGGTCTGAAAACATTTACCCCTTGGCAGTGATTATTCTCCTCTTCACATCACGTACATTATAACAACATCCAAAATATAGGCCTTGGCTTCGCTGCTTTTGCTCACCTGTCAGCCAGCATGTGCACCCCAGCTCTCTGAAAGAAAGCCACAGCCAATCGCTCATCCTTTGCAATAACCTGGTCTAGAGCCTGGATGCCAAAGAGAAACCCAGGGGAAAAAATGCTATATGAATTCAAATAAAAGACACACACAGTAGGAACAGGTAAAGGATATAGAGTTACCTGAGGCTACCAGATGAAGCCTCCATCCCTATCGATACCTTAACCCTTAACCCTTATTGCTCTGTCTGAGACAGCTTCCTGTTTATTGTTGGTGCTGCCATCTAAAATTTGGTGGCTTATCATAGCAGTTTACAAAGCAGTTATAAAATGTCAGTGGTCACCTAATGTGATACACCTTTTAACCAACTTTGTGGTCATGATCATTAGTTCTGCAGTTCACACACAACTTCATTTATATTTGTGCAGAATATATGGCACGAGAAAGAAATATCCATACAATACTAGTATGCGAGAAGGCTCCTGGTCCCGCTCCCCTCACCTTGATGGCCGCCTCCATCTGGCCGAGGGCCAGGTAGGCAGATGCGGTGACAAAGAGTGTGCGTGAGGTGGGCTCTGTTATCTGGTTCAGCTTGGAGAGGGTGCCCTCCCAGTCCCGCCTATCCACCGCCTGCACTGCCTCATTCCACAGCTGCAGGAGTTCTGTGTACAGCATGGCTGTGGGGAGTGTGAGGCCAGGATAGACAGAGGAAACAGCAGAGCCACACATGAGCCATGTTTCCTGAAAACCGGCTCAGCTGGCAAATTATGTACGCTAACAAACATAGCAACATAAACAGCCTGATCAGGTGAGCAAGTTGTTGCTGAAACAAAAACTAACATGAATATGGACATAAAGCTGCAAAATAGACCTGTGATGCTGACTTGGTATCGAGGTGTTTCGGTCCAGTTTACTTCAATATAACACAAATGGCCCACAGGGAGCTCCATTTGAACACAAAGATACGCTCAAGGGAAAGTCAGAAAGAAATCTTAGTACCAGTGTATGTACCCAGCTGAAGTTAAACTTGTGGTGGATACTTTTGGACTTATCCTGGCAAAACACAATTAAAGTCTCTTTCCTCTATGAAGTTTACATCCTACACAAGTCAGATAACTCTGTATTATTTATTACGCAGTATTATTTTTTCTGAAGTAGAAAGTGCAACAGTATATACAGAAATAAATAATGCCAAGTACTTACTGTAGTGCCAAGCCTCACAGCTGATCAGCAAACCGATGAAGCAGAGGTGTCCCTGGACAGTAGAGGCTGCGAATAAACGTTCCAGATGATATTAGGCTAAATGGAGAAGGAAACAAGAGTTTAGTGACAGTGGCAACTTCTGCTCACACTGAAATACCAGGAAGTTCGTGTCACATTCCTGAAGGAAGGGGTGGAGCCACGCCTGACTGGAATTGCACCAGGGCGGGGGAATAATAGTACACACACAGGTGAGGCAGTGTGAAGAGACAGGGCAACACACAGAAAAGATCGCCAAGAGACAAATATACAAAATAACACACCTGGAAACGCACTGTTTTCCTCAGGAAACAATGAAATGAGCTATAAGATTCCAAACCGCGCACTCCAGTACAAATTACAACTTCTTTAGTGGCAAAGAAGCGTTCTGTCAATTGCTTCCCCCACAAAAAAGCAGTTCCAGGAAGCACAAAAAAGCTGACTTGAGAAGGATGTGCTCATATTTCAGGTTGACTACAAAGATTCAGATTTTCTGGAATGTGGCCTGATCAGAAAGTTCCACAGTTCAATAATAAACAATGGATTCAGAAAATATTTTGTGTTGGAAAAATATAACCGTGTGTGCATGCATGTTGATTCTGTTTGGTACAACAAGGAAAACAGTCATAAATAAAACATGACAAGGGGACATACAGTAGACGGCTGGCATAAATCACAAAATCCAGCTACACATAACAGATTGACCGGGTTTAAAATGACCTCAACAGCAGCCCACTGGCTTGGTGCTCTCAGTGGCACTTGTTGGAATGGTGAACCCTGGGAATCTGAAACCAACCAGATTACACTGCCAAATTTACTATTATAAATGCAATGGGATTTAGAAGCAAGTCCAGAAAAATGCCGAGTTCATGTCCGTAGAACTTACGATCTGAACTGTCCCAGTCATGATGCAAAATGTCATCCTAGCCGCAGGACATCACAAGCACTCCAGAACTTCCTGCTTTATCCCAGGTCTACAGAACACACCTGGTGGAATGCAAGACTCCTGTACTGCATGTGAAGGATTTAACTTGTGTTTGCTTGAAGCATTTGAGTCTAAAAAACAATCAATACAACGGTATGGTGGTTACATCACAAAAACTAGTACTTTTTTAAAGTTTGTGCTTTAAACGTATTCATTTTTGCATATTTAGATGAACAGTTTTTTAGTCTTGGTGTCTTCTTATAGGTCAGCATTTAAATTACAGTCAGTTCTGCTACAGTATTATGAATAAAAAAATATAAAGTACAATTGCCATGGTATGCATGGGCGTGCCAGGTTCAGGAACACCAGCAAGTGGATTTGTAAGCATTTTTACTCTTTATATTCTTTTACCTTAATAAACAATTTTTAAAAAAATCAAGCACAAACACAATCGCAGTAAAGCAGCCAATGAACTCAAATGGCTTTTCGGGAATCCCCAAAAAATTGGGATTGTAAATTAAGGACAAGCTATACCAAGATTTAAAAAATATGAACACAAAAAAGGCAACAATTAATCAGGACATGGCCTGTAAACATACAACACTCTAAAACTCGGGCTTTAACACCATTTCAAAACCACAAAAACTGTTTACAAGATATTTTCTCCGTGTCCAGAGACTCCAAATAACAACTCATCCCTCTGTCTTGCATCCGTTTCTCTGTTATGTGTAATCTCTGTTATTTTTAAGTTTCTTGGCTTTTGCCCAATTGGTTTCCTGTCAGCAAGCCATATCCAGGTGTGGCTGACAGTCCAGGTAGTGAGTGGGCATGGCCAAGCCCCAGTCTGCTCAAATCATGCCTTAGACATTTGCATGCACACAAGTGGATTAAATTGTGCAAATGCACATGGGGGCAGAGCACATAAACTACACTTATTGTAACCAAACCTTGCTAAAATAATCTATTGCAAATAATGATTAAGCCCAGGAAAACACTGGAAGAACGCATAGTTTGGACATTTTGCTTTCATCGGATTTGAAGAAATCTTGCTGGAGGAAAAACACAAGCAGGTAAAGAGAGCGCAGCAGCGGCTCTTTACCGCCTTCAGTATCTGACGACTCGGCTTTAGGAGGAGAAGGGCTTACGGGCACAAAAGGTAGCGGTGGAACCAGATGTTGATGGCTGTGGTTCAGTAGTTTCAGACAGCTGTTTGGACATAGCATGTTGTGCTTGCTGTTTTGCCATTTTTCTCCTTTTCTTAAGGAAGTCTGGTAAGGTGACAAAGCAGATTTTATAAGGCAAAAGGCTTTCCTCCTACATACCACATTATAGCCATTATCTTCTAACAGCTGCAGTTGTTTATCCACATGATGCAGAATTGAAGATAACATAGATGTGGCAAATTGACATGGTCCAATAACCTTGTCCTCCTCTTTTTCTTCTTCCACTTGTCCCAGAGTCACAAGCTGCTTCAGATCTTTGGCAGGTATGTCTTCTTTATGTGACTCCAGCAACTCAACATCTTTCATCTCTAGCTCTTCAAAGCCAACTTGTCTGGCAAGAGTTACACACCGATTCTTTATTGAGGCAGAACCTTCAAAGGTTCAAAGACTTTGAAATCCCATACAGAACCTGGCAGAAGCTTGTGTCATGCATGATATAAGCATTCCTTTGTGACGTCACCCCAGGCTTCCACAATGATGGTCAATTGCATGTTTGATACTGAAGCTGTTGCAGAACTCTGTCACACCTTCTGCATTTTCCTGCTCAGTTGTCTCTAAAATCTTCCTAAATGTGTACCTTAAATAATATGCTTTGAAGACTGCAACAACACCTTGGTTTAAGGGCTGAAGGAGCAAAGTGGTGCTGGGAGGCAAAAAAAGAGAACTTTTTTGTTTTCTGAAAGCTCTGTAATAGTAGGATGACTTGAGGAGAATGAGGAGGAGAATCTTAAAAGTTAAATTCTTGTTTCTACAGTAATTTCCAAGAACATCTTCTAGAACTTCACCACAAATTCAGAAAAAAACTGTTCCAGTCATCCAGCCCTGTTTACTTGACTCAAAATGCCCCCCGGAAGTCGGACTTGAGATAACCTTTTAAAGGGTGACCTGAGGGTTAGCTGCACGGTACATAACAACAGGCTTCACCCCGAAGCCTCCACTGGCATTCGCTCCCAACACGATGTTCGGGCGCCCCTTTGCAGCCTTAAAACCCGGAGCTCACGGTGCCTCCTTTGAATCGCAGATCCTTGCAGGCAACCGGTTTCCTCCCGACTGAAAATCTGGTCAAGGGAGTAAGTAGCCTTCCTCTTCAACCAGCTTCCTTAAAACATTAGGACGGCTTCTTCTGCGCTCGGTGCGTTGACGCTCAAGTTCACTTCGTGTCCAGAGAAGCTGTTCTTGACGCGTGAAAGCCAGCCATTACTCACAGGAAACGATGGCACGTCAGCGGGGTTTTCGGATTTTACCCTGAACGCTTGGTGGCTTTTTCTTTCACCGTCCGGCAAGTTGTGCCCGAGCGCTTACGGAAGCGCCGTCTCTTTCGCCACCTTCGGCCTTAGCCTTACGCTCAAGCTCGTCCCTGCAGTAAGGCCGCCTTTTAGTCGCCGACGTCCGCAGCATTGCTTTCAGCCACGCCTGTCGCTCGCACAGCATCGCGGCTCCTCTCGTTTCATGAAAGCGAACTTCTGTTCAAGCCTTATGGCCTTTCCTTTCCGATGGCCTTCGGTTCCTGCACCGCCAGACTGTTTTTGGCAGTCTAACAATGCAGGGCATCGATGAAAATTCCAACAATAAAAGCTAAGAAGCGAAAAACCACTTTATAAACTCGTAGCGTTATAGCAGAACTCATTGTGAGTTGGGCCCGTATGTGCTACGAATCGACTGACGTAAAGTTTTCAGTACGCATTGCATGCATCTCATTCTGATTGACTACTACTACTATTATTATTATTATTATTATTATTATTAATAATAATAATAATAACAATAATAATTTCGATACAATACCATTCAACTAACGCACAGGTGCGGCGCAATTATGCAGCCTAAATGTCTAGGGTTAGCGGGTAGACGTGTGACACGCTGCTTGGTCGAGATTGTTGTCAAATTTTAGATTTAAAAAGCACTAATATATACATTTATAAAACATTTCCCACATAAAACTTCTGACGCGCACTAGCGTTCGTGAAAACAAAAGCAAGAAAAAACGCGAACGCGCGCCCCTGCGCAAAGCTGACGCTCCGTAAGCGCGTCCTCGTCACGTCACGTGAGCGCCGCGTCACATGACCGCCGCAGACCGTCGGCGACGCAGCTGAGATGTCCGCGCCGCGCTGTCTCGCAGTTTTCGCTGTCATTTCTTGTTTAAATGGCAGCATTCGTGGCTTCCCACGCAGGGAGGCTTTCGCCAGCGGCTCCCGTGAAAGCGGGGGGCAGAAGGTGAGAAACCGGTGACCACGGTTAGCAGCCGAAAACCGCATGACCAGGTTTAACCGATGCAAAAGCAGCAGTTTTCTCTGATTCTTCATGGCTATTTGATACGAATAGAAATCCACTGCCTGCGACCATTTTGCAAGGATTCTAAACGGTTTCTCACTTTCAATGGCTAACGGAGTGCTGGCGTTATTATTATTAATATTAATAACAACAACTGTACGATAATATGAATAACTTGTGCTATTCGAAAGGTGCGGGGTAGTCATGCTACGTCGGCACCCCAGTTTAAGGAGAAGTATTTCCCTCAAATTCTGGACCACTTCAACTTCAACAGCATGGGCAACGGCACCTTCGAGCAGCGCTACTTGATCTCAGGTAAACAGCTGGCCACGCTTTGCACACATTTTAAGGCCTTTAAAGTTATGGCAGCGAATATGACTCGGGTAGGATTTGCTGCCCGATGTGACTTGAGGCTGTGATTTATTTATTTTATTATTTAAAAGGATGTGTTGTTTTTGTCGATGGAGAGAAGATGGTCCCAAAACGAGTCACTCGTGTGTTTCTGCGTGCGTTTTCGTTCGTTCGTGCAGACGAGCACTGGCGCAGAGGCGCCGGGCCCATCTTCTTCTACGCCGGGAACGAGGGAGACATCTGGGAGTTCGCCCTCAACTCCGGCTTCATAATGGAGACCGCCGCCCAGCAGGGGGCGCTCGTCATATTCGCAGAGCACGTAAGAGCCAAAGCCGCCTGACTGCAGCGTGAGCAGTTGTGGGTTCGCATCTCGTCGGGGGTTTGGGGAGGAACTGAAAACGGCGCCAGCGGCCCTCAACGCAGCCCCCGTTACACCTGTAGGCAACGGTCGATGACACACGTATACAGCTCAAGGTGTCGTTTTCACCGGGGTCTCCAGTTGCATGAGCGAAGATGACACACCGAGCTCATCTTTCCCTGCTTTGTTTATGCTTGAGGCCGTGTGACGCGGCTGGATTCGCCCCGGCGCAGCGCAGTAACCCGTTGGCCTCCCCCGTCCGCAGCGGTACTACGGCAAGTCGCTTCCGTTTGGCCGCAGCTCGTTCGAGATCCCGAAGATCGGCCTGCTGAGCGTGGAGCAGGCGCTCGCCGACTACGCCCTCATGGTCACCGAGCTGAAGCGGGAGCTGGGGGCCGTGCGGTGTCCTGTCATCGTGTTTGGCGGGAGGTGACTGATGCCGTGCTTGGAAGTCAGGGCTGCAGTGTGAATGGATGGGGGTGTGGTTGCCAGTTTATTTTTTCGCTGCATTATAACAGCACGCAACGTTGACCCCGGAAAGAGTTTTGCAGACAGAAAAGCATTTTGAAGAAGTTAAGCTCCAGCCCTGTTACACACTTTAACTTCTTCAAAATGCCCCCCCCCCCCAGAAAACAGAAATGAAAGCAAATTCTGTTACTTTGTGCCCGCTAAGGAGAAGTTTGCTCCTTCCCTCAGCTACGGCGGCATGCTCAGCGTCTACATGAGGCTGCGCTACCCCAACATCGTGGCGGGGGCCCTGGCAGCTAGCGCCCCCATCCTGTCCACCGCAGGCCTTGGCGACTCGAGGCAGTTCTTCCGGGACGTCACTGCGGTGAGTTTGCGTTGTTCACGTGTGATGGCAGTTACTTTGTTTCTTCAAACAAACAAGTTGAATTCTTGCTCCGTTTAGGACTTTGAAAACTACAACCGGTCGTGCCGAGACGCAGTGCAGGCGGCGTTTGGGCAGCTCGAGGACCTTGCGCAACGTGAAGGTAATCGGGTGAAACCCCGAGGCCTGGGGAACCGCACTTTTTCCGATTAAATGACTAAACGTCATGTGGACGTCTCCTGTCCTACAAGAAGATCTCTTTGGCACCACGGCTACTGTGAGAGTTTGCATCACTCTGCAGATTACGGGCGCATCCAGTCTGCGTTCGGCTTGTGCAAAACCCCTGCGTCCGGCAAAGACGTTCGCCAGCTGAAGGGGCTCCTGCGCAACGCCTTCACTCTCATGGCCATGCTGGACTATCCCTACAGCACCCACTTCATGGGCAACATGCCTGCCAACCCCGTCAAGGTACCGGTGCCAAAAGTGTCGCCGCCGTGTGGGAAGCCTGTCCGAAAAATGTTTTTCCTGGCGCCTTTCTGTGCGCCAGATAGGTTTTGTATCCTGAAAGAGGAAATGCAAGTGAACAGTGCTGTTGTTTGTGTGTGTGTGTGCGTCTGTCTCTGTCTGCAGGTCGCCTGTGACATTATGCTGGATGGAGACAGTGTGCTACTTGCCCTGAGGGACGCTGCTGGTATGTAACATGGATTGATAAAAAGTAGGAAAGAATAAGTCGGGCTCAACGACTCACTTACTGGTTTTTGTGTCGTCCGATTCATTTTCTGAGCCATCAGTCAGCCAACTGAACGTCTGACTGACGTGCATTATCAGCTCGAGCGGCCCTTCTGCCTAAACCCGACTTGCGTATGACAAAACGGAACCCTTTTTACCCCAACACGCACATTGTAGGGGTGAGAAATGCACTTGGAAAGAGAATCGTGAACAGGCGTTTCAAACACGGGCGAGACGGAGAGCCTGTGGGGATGTTAAATGGCTCGCAAATTAAGAGTATAGCGCTGAGGTGCCACCCCATTTTCCTGTAAAATTGAAGTCCCCCAAGTGCAGGAACAGCGTTGTCCCAATTCTAAACTCGGCAGCAGAATTGGGTTTAGTTAAATAAACGCACCTGGAGGGGGTCGGCTGGTCCCACAGCCTTTCAGCAGGTGCTGACCCTCTTGCCACGTAGAGGACTCTGCCGTGTACAGTAGCCGTGCTGTGAGGGCATCGAACCTTCGTTCGCTACCCAGCGTCCCGTATCTGTAAAGGGTAAAATATTTCTATTGTATTGCAATAATATATTTGGAACGTTACTTTCAGCTGGCCGTCGGGCTGCTTTGTTTGGTCCCGCTTGCCACAGCTGACTGTTTGTGCCGTAGGGTTGGTGTACAACTCCACAGGGGACGTTCGGTGCTATGACATCTACAGCGTTTACGTGGAGTGCGCTGACCCCACCGGGTGTGGCCTCGGCTCTGACAGCCTGGCCTGGGACTATCAGGCAAGAGCCCTTCCGCCTCTCGGAACCCTTGAAGCCCAACCCATCCAAAATGCGCAGCTGAAAATTATCTGTGGTTTCTCTTGTCTATGAGGTACAAATGACCTGTAAAACGTAAGGTAATTTATTCAGCTTTGTTTTTGAATTAAAGAGATTAGATTGTCCAAATGTTTCAGGTTATGTCATTTTTCAGAGTTAACTGATGTTATCGATGCCATAACTGGAACCCAGATGCCTGTTGTGTCCAGAACCTCTGACTTACATCGTGCTCCTGTCAGTAATGGCGGTGGACACGTTGAACCCTGCTCTCACGATTAAATATGAATAAATGACCTTGCTGGCTGTTTTATACTTCGGCTGTCCTGTCGTGCACAACAGAAGATGCCTTGACAATGACTGCGTTTGTGCTCTTTGCCGAAGGCCTGCACGGAGATCGAGATGTGCTTCGAGAGCAACAACGTGACAGACATGTTCCCCTCGATGGCCTTCACCCAGCAGGACAGAGCGCAGTACTGCACCAAGAAGTGGGGTGTGGTGCCCCGCCCGGGTTGGCTCAAAACCCAGTTCTGGGGTGCCGGTGAGACGCTTCGCCGTCCGTCACGTTTGATGTTTTGCAAAATGCCTTTGACTGAAAAGCCATCCACTTTATACGTAACAAAAAGCGCGTGGACGCACCCAGGTGTGGAATTTTCCGGTTAGCACTGACATTTTGACAAGAGGAAACCTTACAAGATCCACAGTGTGGATGCGATCCTAGACCTGGTCAAGCAGGGTCGCATGGAGTGGTTCCTCAGTGTACCTGAGATGCAGCTCAGGTGTGTGTGTGGGAGGGGGTGCGCAGTCCCGATGGCCCCGCCCTGGAACATGTCAGTCAGACAGAACCGCCTCTCCGGAAACAAATTTAAAATGTCTTTATTGTGACAGTGAAAATGATCAACAGACCAAAAAACCACCAGGTTTTATTTTAAAAATGTAAATCTGGCTACCGCTCAGGGTTGAATAAATAAATTAATGCATTAACGTGAATTTACAAAGGTTTTTAAACATCTTCATTTCATTACTTGACCTCTAGTATGCAACGATGTCCTTAAATACAGCTCATATTGCAAACGGTTGCGTAACTGCTGGTTGAATGTAAGCTGGATAATCGAGACTGCTGTCCTGCGGCTGAATCTCTGCCATTTTACTTTTTACATTTCAAATTTCACAACTCGTGTGTATGGATTTCTCAGCATGTACCTGGGATGTCTGAAGACATTTTTATGTGGTTTTCTCCAGATCTGTCGACAGCCAGCAACATAATTTTTTCCAATGGTGATCTTGACCCGTGGGCAAACGGTGGGGTAAGAGTCGGATCCTGACGGACGTCGGCGCCCCTTTTAATTAATGCTTTCTGTTCTTGTTTTATATTAAACTTCTTACTGTTTGTTACACAAAATGAATATTTTAAAAAATTTATTTCACATTGCAGGTAAGGAAGTCGCTTAGCCCATCGCTGATTGCGATCAACATCCCCGAAGGAGCTCATCATTTGGATTTAAGGTGAGAAGTAGGGACGTTACTATTAACCGCAACTAAGATCACCACCGTTCCCCAACCACGACAATTTTAGGATTCACCCGAATCGCTGTCCCTGCAGTGTGCCTGGCTTGGCCAACACTTTAGTTTAGTTAGGCTACAGCAAGCAGACGTGCTGTGAAAATAGCAAAGCGACAAAACATCTCAGCTTTGCGTCCACCTTAAATTAGCAGTGCAGGAGCATATCTTAAAAAAAAAAAAAAAAAAAATGATGGAACGACCGATATCCAACATGCAGTCGGTGGGATTTGCCGCTTCAGAGGACTCCATGTCTGCCAGACTCACAAAAAGCTGGCCAAGCAGGAAGAGCATCACCTCAAGCCACTGTATGAATTATAGTCAAATGCACCGATTAGACTGTAGGAAAGACAGGAATTTTTCCTCTGTGAGGGTACAGTAGAGTATAAAGCGATGGCACAGAATGAGACTAAACAAACACTAAAAGCTTCTTTTCTCTTGCTCTACAGGGGGTCAAACGTAGCCGACCCGGTGTCGGTGCGCGATGCCCGCAGAAATGAGGCTGAAATAATTGCCGAGTGGGTGAAAATGGAGGATAAAAGGAAGCCATAAAACCCAGTGCACAGTTGTACAAGTTCAAATGTATCGACTCATTTTATTTTTTGTAAAAAGGGTCTCAATAAAGTTGACACGGATACAAACTCGTGAAGATCCTCTTTCAGAAAATTTCTCAAAACCCCTGTATGTACACAAATACAAAGCTTGTAGATGCCCTTCTGGTGAAGACTGGACAAGCATTTAGACAAGTGTGGCTTTTGCGGGCGGTCCCTTTGCAACTCAAGTGACACAAACACTTCCAGAAAATTCCCATTGGGGCAGTTGTGTACAAAATGTACTAAGTTTGTCCAGGGTCGTCTTTGGAGAGCATCAGGCAGATCTTTGGCTGAGTCAAACATCCAACAGCAAGCGCTTATTTTTACAGCAACCCATTAATGTCAACATCCCAGCCACCATTTTGAAGTAGAAACGCAACCGAAGATAAAAAAAAAAAAAGTTCCTTTCCTGATAGCCGGCGTTCAAATTAAGTCTTCCAGACACCAGCCTGCCATGCAGAAGGCAGCAGTGCTTCTGAAAGTGACAAACAGTGCAACTTCAGGTAAATGCATTTGTTTTGTGTAAATTAAAATTGTTGGGGCACTCACAAAAAACGTTTTCTGTTCCGTTGGCAACCAGGCACGGTTCAGAATGGGACAGAACTTATCCATTCCGTCGGATTCCAACGTTCAGCCATAGAAATGATGGATAATACAAATATATCCACAAAACTGTAAACATTAAAACCATGCACATATCAAACAAAGCCTTCACCCAAACCTTTGCCCGTGACCGAGGGGAAAGAAATGGCAGACAGAGTGGATTCAGAGCTCAGCTTTGCTTGGAAGGCACAGACGGGGGCCAAAGTCCGCCTTCGTAACGGCTGCCGCTGCCGTTCCCAGCTATCCCAGGGCCACTATGGCTCTACTCCTTTTTGACAAATGTGCTCAAAAGTCAACAGGGGGAATGGAATGGTCACTTATGTACACGTAACTCGAAATTGAGGGGGAGGAACACAAATGTACAAACATACTTTGCATTTCAGCTAAAACTACAAGACTAAACCACTGATTTGTATCACAAAAGCCACAACACCCAATTCAGCACAGCCATTTATGAAGGAATGATCCATCGCGGGTTGCGAGCTGGTGTCTGTGTGAATTACGAACCCCTACCTCCCGCTTGACGCAACAGCGTTTCCCGCCGCGTAACTCATACTTTGGTGCCCATTCAAATGTCCAAATTAAAGAAAAAGATGCCGAACTGCACAACGGACCATTCTGGCACCACCGCCACTTTTCCGCATTCACGAGTGCTAAGGAACAACAACGCACCGATGTGCACGTCAGCTACAAATACAAACTGCTAATTTACAGGAAGGACGGCCGAGTCTGGCGAGATCCCAGCTGCGGGTGGCGGTGGTGGGAGGCGGACACAGCATTTCCCCCCAAAGTACAATGGATGGTGACCGACCCAAGGAGGGGGCGTATGAGCACGGGTGCCAGACTTCCACTCAAGCTTAGCACTACACAGCTCTTGAGGCACTCCCGCTGGGCAGCGCAACCTTGTTTACCTGTATTTACCTTACTTTCTGTTGTGGCACAGGTCCATCTGTACACACAACACAGATGATTTAGTATTTAAGTTTATCCCTGTAGAGCATCACCAGCATCAAACCTTCCTGGAATATTTTGTACATCTCAGGAAAGGTTTGATTTATACATTTGATTTCATAATGTAGAGCATAACTCAAGACATCACAAAAGCTCCTCACAATCAAACAAAAAATGAGCCAACCTGTCACCTCAACCTGGTCCTTAATGCAATAATGATCAACGATGCTGAATCTGATATGCCCATATTCATAAATGAAAGACATCCACAACTACACAATAGCAGCTTATTGCAAAGTCAAAAAAAAAAAAAAGATTTTACAATTTGCACCCAAAAGAGGGTCACAGTTTGCAGCTTCAGTTCCGTGGCTAAGGACAGCAGAGCCTCCTGGCTAAGAGCGTGTTGATGGTCAGGCACGAGACTTTTCTGTAAACCACCCTCAAATCAGGCTGGATGGGACTAAGTCACTGCTGAAGGCTGCAAGTTTTTTTTTTGTCCGTTACCAAAAAAAATAAAACTGTGACCGTTTGGTATTTTGGTGTTCCAACGGTGTTTGTCTGTTCCTCACATCAGCAACACTGTTGATTGGTCAATTTCACCCCGACTAGAAAATTTACTTATTTATGCCCTTAGTGTTCTTTGCCCTCAGTTTGTCCCCACTGCCTTCAGCACAAATAATTTCGGCCTCCTCACAAAAATGGCAGTGCAACAGCATGAACAGCAAAGTCTGGAGTCACACACGGGATTCTTTACAGCTTCTTTTCAACATTTTGCTGGCGGTGCTCACCATTCACCCACAGCCATTTCAGAGTTCCATAAGCTTTTGCCACAAAAACTCACACCACATCGAGGTTCCTGTGCACTCTTCTTAAACTCTGACATCTTGCATCCATCAGCAATGTGTAAAGGCCATTTCAGATAATGGATCTCACCACGATGTAACTACAGGCGACAGCCAAAGACAAAAAGCTGGCAGCAGACCGACGTGGTCCGTGTCCGCAAAAAATAACGTTGGCGCTTCTTCTGAACCCTGAGGTGTGTGTGCAGCGTGCACCCGGCTTCCTAGTCCTCACCTGCATCGCTCATGCGGAGGATGGCCAGATGGGTAGGGGGTGGGCCTCAGTGTTGAAGACATACTTTTTCAGGTTAACCAGGTCGGGATCGTCCGAAAAGAGCAGGTAGAAGTATTTGAGCGTTTCTCCCAGAAAAAAGCTCTCCATCTTGTCCCTGGAGCTTGGATACTCACGATCACGCACATTATTGATGGAGGTGTACCCTCCACTTGGCACCTGGAAGGACATAACATATTTAACACTCGTGCATTAACTGTCTGGACAAAATCAAACACAAAGAAAGGGCAGAATGCTGTCGGTCGCTGCTATTTGCCGTTTGCCCAGAATTTTACACAAGTATTGAAATGCTGTATCCTCACTGCTGAAACCCTGCCAGGCTGGTGGCCGTGTGGCAGACACCCGGACACGGCCAACAATAAGCTGGGTGCTGAGTACACGCTGTGAATCCCATTTCTTCTCCCTTCACCTCAGAGCACTTACTATAAGCATCTGGAATACATTTAGGCTAAAAGGATCTACAAGGTTACCTACATGTTCGCAAACATGAACAAAATTCCAGGTATTTGTGTGCCTAATTATTTCAGGGTCAGTCGGTATAAACATAGATTTACCAAGTTTGCCAGTTAAGTCTGCATGAGTGTCTGTACTTAATATTTCATTCCCCACACATGCTTGTCTGCCACCTTGTGGGTCTTTTCCCTGCCAACTCACCCTGGTGTACTTGTTAAAGTTCTGGAAGATCTCCCAGCCCCACTCTTGATACTTCTTGTCTTGAGTAAACCTGTACAGGTAAAACAGGCTCTCCACTGTCTCTGGCCGCAGGAGATTGTGTCTGTCTGCCGGCTGCAGGGGAGGACAGATGGTGAGTCATGAAGCAGGCAGCCAGCAATGTGGCCTACACGCATCCGTACCCTGTGCGAGGCACGTGTGGTGCTCTCCTCTGACAGAATGTAGTCACCACTTACCTTGACATCCACATCCAGGCCCTCATGCGGGGGCATGTTGAAGTGGACAATTTCAGGACTCAGGCCCGTCTCCATCTGCGCATACATTTGATAGCAGGTCTCCATCAGGAGCTTGGCCAGATCCATGTGCTCTGCAGGAAGGCCGTTGTGGGCACCGAGAGCCAATGTCCCAGGCAGGAAGCACACCAGGTGGTCCTGTGCACCACAGGGAGGCAACAAGAGTGAACGCATGACTGCTGGGGATTTATAGTCACTTGTCTGTGTTGACATAAACTTACCTTAAACACACAACCTATGCGCTGCTTCTGTATCCAAGATGAGCATTTATGCTACTTATTTTGGAGAAACGTAATTTCTCCACAATCACTTTTCGCTAAAGCATGGTTTCCAACCTGGGGTCATGACCTTCACCAGGGGTCATACAGCATGTTTGAACCTGTGACTTCATCAGCAACAGAGCTGCAGGTTTGGTTCCCATTGAGCTACAAGCTGTCATGGGAGTGTGTCCCCCCCATTTGCTGAAATCATTTTTTAATGTTGGCATGTAAGGTCCCTTCAGAAAAAGGTTGGGAACCATTGCTCTAAAAACTAGAAATATTACACATCCTTGTCTAATTTTCCCAAACTAATGTAAAATAAAATCTTTCTACCATAACCTTTTCCTTACTCATTATTTAAAATGAATCAGTCAAGCACATGGACTGCCAGTGCCATCTGCTGAGATTTTCCAGTGCTGAGTCGGGACATTTGGAACCACTGTCCGCCAGATTTAAACTTGGACACACCATCACTTTCTACAGAACCCTCTGGAAGGTAAGGGTAGTGCACGCACACGCGCACACACACACACACACACACACACACACACACACACACACACACAAAAGCTAAGCTGCGAAAAGGAGCCAGAGTGCAACTCAATTCGCTATCAGAACCTCGATGACTTTGCCTGTCTCACTGGCCACCAACTGCAGCGATCCACAGATCAGTACAGCAGATAGCCTCTGCGAGGTCCTTGTTTAATTCACCCACGCAGCCCCTACTTCTCACCTCTTCATTATCCGACTGCACTTCTCACTTCACAGTACGTAGGACACACATGAAAAGCAATGCACAGGCGTTAGTTCTTTCATTTGTTCTTAAAAGCAACCATCTGCTCTCACCTCTCTGCCACCTTTTATAGAATTGAATAAACCTTTATTATCTCACGAATGAGAAATTTAGGTGTTACAGAGCTCTTTCACAAGGGGAATATAGGAGAAGAACAAGTATTTTGTAAGGACAAGGACAATTAAGTTAGTAATCTATGTACACAAATAAAATAAAATAACCCTATATACATCAATAAGTTATAAATAAATAAATAAACCAATTCAGATTGCGTTGTGCAGTCTGACAGCTGCTGGTAGAAATGACCTGCTGTAGCGCTCCTTCCTGCACTGTGGATGTAAGAGTCTGCTGCTGAACGAGCTAGTTAGTGCTCTACAGACTCATGTAGGGGGTGGTGGGTGTTGTCCATGACTGATGTCAGCTTGGACAACATCCTCTCCTCCCCAGCCTGCTCGATGGACTTCAGAGAACAGCCCAGAACAGAGCTGGCCCTCTTGACCAGTCTGTTGAGTTTCCCCCTGTCCCTCTCCGCAATTCCGCCACACCAGCAGACCACAGCATAAAGGATAGCAGACGCTACCACAGTGTCATAGAATGACCTTAAGAGAATCCTGTTAACCCCAAAGGACCTCAGTTGCCTTAGCAGGTGAAGGCGACTTAGACCCTTTTTGTAAAGTGCCTCCATGTTTGTTGACCAGTCCAGTTTATTGTTGAGGTGAACACCCAGGTACTTGTACTCCTCCACCGTCTCAATGAACAAACCCTGGATGGTCACTGCCGTAATAAGGGGTGACTTATACCTCAGCTTCATAACATAAACCCTCAGGAACAGGGACTCCACATGAACAAACAGTTGTTTTCTAAACAAATATGATAGAAATGACACCAAAATAAATAACCAGCACATGAATCAATATGAGTTTGTTAGGAACATACGGAACGATTTTTAAAAACTTTTTTGTGATAACTTTGCAAACATGCATGAGATTAGGACAGAACATTTTGGGCTGTGTCTGTTACACAAATGCGCTGGCTGTGTACAGATACAGACAATCATTCTGTTATCTTGCAGTTTATCCATGTTAAATAAAATTTCCAGGACATAGCCTTACAGTCATAAACAACTGCAGCGTAAGTGATCCCAGTTGGTTATATTGCACTGCTACGATATCATCGCATCACAGCTAACAACATAAACTCAATAACCTGCATGTATTTGTGCAAACAGACAAAATAATTTGGGACTATGGTGCAAGATGCCTTCGGGTTACTAATGCACGGTAATAGCTTCATGCAGCATGTGCATGGGCTGCTTCAGACGTTCCTGCTGTGCTGGGCTGTCAAAATGACTGACTGGCCCTTAAAGCCTCAGGAGCCCCCATCCCATGCACATTGTCACCATAACATCTTGCCCTCAGCCTCCACTAACCATTTTAGGGCTGAAGTGGCCATGGGACAGCTCCCCCACAAACATCAAGTTTCGTGGAGCAGAGTGCTTCAGCAGGTTCTTCTTCACGCCTTCCACTGCTTGCATGTAGTCCTCCAGCAGCCTTGGGGCACACAAAATAGGAGTAATTAAGGAGAAATTGTCATTCTTTGTTGTGTTTTATATTTTATCAACAATAAAATGCCAAAAATTGGCAGGCCTCGTATGTGACAACAGCGACTGCACTTCTGGAGCCACTAACAATGTCATAGTGTGCCTTCACTTACCAGGCTGATTAAACTAAAGCAGGACTCATCTGATCACCAACTTGTCAGAATATTTTCTATCCTAAAACTATATTTTATTAGTTTAGCAATAGAGGAGAACAGTATCTGAAAGTCTATGCCAAAAACTCTCTCTGCTGACATCATTTCAGTCAACTCTGCCGTAGCAAACAGGCTTGAAATAAAATTATGCAAACTAATGGCCAATGCATTACAGCTAAATTTTCTTTAAGTCTAGTCACAAGCATAGCAGAAAATCCATATGAAAAAGCAATAAGATTATTAATTTGTTTGGGTGCAGTTACCAGAATGGACAACTTACCAGCACTCAAGTTTCAGGTCACAGAATTCTCCAACCAGCCAGATTTTGCACAAACAACAACAACCTTTCCAAAAACTTTCACACAGAAGCATGGTAACTGTGAAGCCCTAAAGATCAGGAACTCAAACTCACTCAGTTTCCTTTTTGCCTCCTTGGATCCACTGCTTGAGCAGGTACTCATAGTAGCTGTCGGCCCGTGCCCCCAGCGTGAACACTCCCAAATGCGTGAATTGGCCAGAGTTTGTGTTAATGAACATGGGCACCAGCCCATCATGCTTCCCACCCAGTTTGTGCACCAGTCTCATCACTTCATCTACTGCTTTCTAGAGAGAACACACACAGTAGCACCGATTAGCATACATTAAGTTCTTGGTGGTATCATACTTTGAAAGATGTCCCCTTTCACAATTCACCTTTGAATGTAACCTTCCGACTCCTCCAGAATCTAACACTTTTACAGCAAGTGTGCATAACTCACTCGGAACCGTGGGTCCTGGGTCAGGCGGCTCAGCTCCCTGAACTCCAGCTGGATGCTGGTCACTTCTGCCACGGTGCTGTCTGAAGTCCAGCGAGGGGGATGAGCTGTGCCTTTCCCAATATTTACATCCGAGAAGGGTATTTTGGAAGGAGTGTTGAAAGCAGGTAGCAGCCTGGATCCTATGTCTTTCTATAGTTGAATACAGAAAAAAAAAAAAAAAAAAAAAAAAAAAAGACAAGTAAGAGCTGCATGCATGTATATACCACCCGCAAATTAAGAAATTCCAAATTAAGCACCCCTAAAAGCCAGTGGAATGTCTAAACACAACCAAGATGTAATGTGAAAATGAGATCTGCTGGAGACACAGCCCTGCATTCTCTTCACTCACAGCTTTCTCCAGGAACAAACTGTCCCCAGTCAGGTGGTATGTGCTCAGAAGGCCACCCAAAATTCGGATGGTGCTCTCAAACAGGTTCACGTCCACATTCTTGTCGAATGAAAGCTCTTTGGCCACCCATGTCCTAGCTTCCTTAAATTCTTTCGCAGATAAAGAGAACAATGGTTTTACATATTGGTTAGAATCAGTTCAATATTTTAGTTGTGCCCCATATCCATTGATTCTGTATCCACAGTTTACTGCAGCCCAAAAAGAAAAAATTGGAAAATTAAAGAAATAAACAGTTCATAAGTTTCCAAATGACTCTGTTCTGCTTTTAGCGCTGTTGGTGTTCACATTATTGCAGTGTTTGTATTCAGAAAGCCCTTTTTACACTTTATTACTACTTTATTTAATGTTGTAATGTCTTACTGTGCATAATTTATCAATTAAACCTTACCGCATTTATGTATGTTACCTGAATGTCACCTTATATATAGGTGCTACCTGCAGATACGGGGGCACTACTGTAACGGTACCAAACAAAACACTAATACCTTAAGAGCATATTTTTGAAACAAATTCTAAAATACAACTCCTTTGCACAATGCAGTCATGCAGTTACTACCATCTGCACTGAAGTTAATACACCGATCGCATACAAATCTGTAAAGGGTGCAAATCCATGTATGAACACCTTCTTTTAAGCCAAGGATCCACATGGTGTCCAGCGCATCGATCAGTGTGAGGCCCAGCCCAAACCACTCTCCATACGACTTGGATATGGGCTTCAGTTCATCATGGCCCCAGGCAAACTCCTTGTAGCCCTTCCACGCATGTCTAAAGGCCTCCTTCACTGCTTCAAGCCTATTCGTCCCATCCACTGAAGCTAAACACACACACACACACACACACACACACACACACACACACACACACACACACACACACACACACAAAAAAAATCTCAGTCAATGCTCTGGTTTCCTAACATTTCAACAGCAGGAAAAAAAAACTGGTCTTTTGCAGTTTGTTCATTAACACAACTTGTCCTTGGGTGCTCTTAAAAGCTGAAGCAAACATTGCAACACCCACTCGGTGCTTTACATGTTAAAGCCTGGTATCCGGTTGGTTTTATTCACCATCACACTTCTGAAACTAACAAACAGAAGACAAATGAAACACAAACAGCAAAATCCTCCTGAGACCTAGAAGACAACAAAATGAGACATAGATTGTGGCACACAGACCTGGCCTCTGCAGACCTGTATCCCCTGGCTTGGGCAGCACACCATCACCCTTTTCATGCCCAATCTCTTTGTCCCTAGCAGAGGGCTGGGGCTCGGTAGCCTGGTCTGCCTCAATCACTGCCCCTCGCCAGCTGCGCAGACACACGTGTGGGAATGCTAGTTTATGGTCGGCTTTATGGGATCACGTCATACATATTGTGACTTTGCTCAAAACAAGGGCTTAAAATCCTACTAGTGGAATAATGGGAAGACTGGCTTACTTTGCCCTCAACCTAGTTTTACTCGCTCCCGAGAAAAGAAAGTAAATATACTGCCTTATTCTTCTATTGTTTAGTTCTCCATTTGGAAACTTGAAAGCAGTTAATACAGATAATGTGTTCCGTGTAGCAAGGTTTCTCGAACTTGAATTGTGGCGTGAAACAAAGTTACTTAACAACCTAAAGGAAAATCCCCCAGTTTCAGTCTCACCTAATGACTGGTTTCTCTCCTTCTGCCTCCTCCCTACTTCTTGCCACAGGTTCCTGCTTCTCTTCCACCTGCGTATCAGTCATGTTTCCTTGCTTCTTCTGCAAGCCAGGGGGGCCCCGTTTATTGGAAGCTTTCTTCTGCTTCTGGGTTGTAAGGAAGAAGAAAAGCACAGTTGATGGCAGAAATCATTTTCAATGGAAAGGCTTAACAAAGAAACAGGTGCCAGAAGCTAGCAAGCTGTGTGCTTTATTTTCCTCAGTAGAATAGCATGACAGAAGCACTAAGCTTACACTGACCACAGGTGGAGGCTGAGGCAAGACAGGCGCATTCTGTTTCTGGGGTGCAGGGATGACCCCAGGGACAACCCCTGGAATGAGCCCAGGAGCAACTCCTGGCAAGGGCCCTGGCATCACTGGCTTGGCAGGACTGTCATCCACCCTGTGCCATGGCTCCTTCTGAGGCTTGTCAGGCAGGCCTATGCGCACACAGGACACAAATCCAAATGGAGGACCAAAACAAGCAAGCAATCACACTTTTTCATAAGCTGGAGGAAGAGCCCTACCTTTCCAGTGCTCTAGCAGGGTTGGGTACATGCCAATTCCACAGACCAGCAGCAACACCAACAGGGCGAGGATGAGACTACGCTGCAGCCTGGAAAGCTGCTTCCATTTCTAATTGGGAAAACACACAGACACACTGGGCTTAACCATGTTTTTTTGTAAATGGAATATTAATTTCCTGCAGTTACAGCATAGCTAAAGCAAAACCTGACAGTTTCATTTTAAATTACAGACCATCCTCCATTTGCACAAAGAAAGAAAGAAGTCCATTCTTAACCATAAGGGAAAATATTCATTTTTTTTTTCAAAGAAAATGACGCACAAAACAATGTTTTAAACAACTCTGATACTGTGTCTGGAAAAAAAACATCTAACCATCTCCACCGTTTCCCTTGTAGCAGCGTTCCGAGCTGCCTTGGTACCCTAATTCAATACCTTTTGTGTTCCGCATGCATGTTTAAATGGCAGAACTATTTCATTTTATTAGTACATTGCATGTTCATGACACAATACCTTAGGTCACTCTAGCACAGAGAACAGCATACAGCACTACAATAAAAAAGACAAATTATGCTTTTGATTTTCCATATTTTCACCATATTCTGACACCCCCTCCCCTCATTTAGTCCAGGACATTGAGGATGGACTGTACATTTGTCTCCAGGCAAAATCACAACATTCAAAATTCTATAATGGATACTTTCTTTACGATATTCCTTCTCATCTTAACATGAAGCCACCTAAAATAGTATACGAAAATAATTGAAGTACCACGCACACATAAGGTAGCAAAAAAGGGGAAAGAAAAAGCCAACAAGTACAGCGAAACAGCCGCCTAGTTTATTACAATGCCAGCTGCTTAGGATAGGCCTCAGGGGAGACAGAGAAAAAGAAAGCAGAAGTCCCTGCGGTGCCAGGCTGAGAGTGCCCAGCGCTGGGGCGCACACACATACACAGAGAAAGAGACACGATCCCCAAGGTCTATTTGTCTGCAGCTGCACGAGTCACCGTGCGCTTGGCCAACAAAGGCAACCCTGTGTGGAACGGGGGGCCGAGGTCCGAGGTGGTCCTTTTGCTCAGCTAGAATCAGCACAGATACCAAAAACTCTTTTCTTGGAATAAAAACACACTGACCGTCTAATACTGTAACGCTGTTACGAGCTCATCTAATCTCATCCAGTCCATCGTGGGTGGGGGGGGGGGTGTTCCACGGAGTTTCTCTTCCGCTCTTAATACTATTAGATGGTGTTTTCTGTCTCAAGCATAATGTTCATTTCTGTCTGAGCATTTCTGAAACTGAATTGCATGTAGTAGAAGCTCCCTATCAGGGCAACTGAAGAGGATGCCTCCATCAGTCAGCTGCAAAACGCGGTCAAGGTTGGTGCAAAATTAAACAACCGGAGCAGGTCACCCCCACGCAGCGACGGGAAGAACACGGAGCTCCACTGACCTTTTTGCAGAACCAGAGGAATCTACGTTTAAAGTGTCTAAAAGCCACGTGACGGACCGAAGCACGGGTTGCGTAAAGTCATCCGCAAGCTGTGCGGCAGCACCGAGGCACACATCCAGCAACAGAAACCAGAGCAGCATTTCGAGCTTCGCGAAAGAGCTAAGGCGAGGGGCTGCGTCACCGACCCTCCAGCAGGACTGCCGCCGCCACTGCTTGCTGTTGTTGTAGCTGCGACCGTCCGGGTCGGAGACGGTGAGGGATATGAACTCCGTCCTTGTCGGGGGGAACATCTCTCAAGGCAGCCAGGCGGGGGGACATCAAGGCAGAGCTAAAAGTCAAGGGGACGTGGAGAAAAGAGGCAGAAAACGCACCAAATTATTTATTTCGCTCACCAATACACGTACGTTTGGCCTCTAGAGTGCCAGCACACCACAGGCCTCCCGATGTGTGGAATGGTGCCACAATGGTGCCACAACGGTGCCACAATGGTGCCACAACGGTGCCAGGGGGAAGCGCGGGAGGAGGAGGATTCTCTGAGGAAACCAAACGGTCGCTGTGGATGCTTTACTTGAATTCAACACAAATACAAGGAGGGGATATTCGCAAAACAACAACAACAAACGAACTTGGGAAGAAAAAAAAGCAACCACTGCCCTGCAGAGAGCTCGCAGACCGAGCAAACTCCCCGTCGAAATGCGAGTCTCCACTTCACAGTCAAAAGCGTTAAAATGTCTGCGTTCCTCAAGTTAGTCTCGAATAGCATTTAGCTGCGAGGAAACCACAGCGCTGCACATCGCGGCCTCGACAACCGCAAAAAGTGGCAAATAAGCGGCGCCAATACTTTCGCGCAGCGTTCGAAAACAATGCAACAAAATGAAATATAATAAAATAAGCATCTCACATGCGTGTAGACACACAAAAGACGTGGCTTTCTAACAAAATAAGCCACTCGAAATGAGTGCCATTCATCGGTTACCGGGTCCACCTGTCGAAAAACAAGCGCACAGAAGGGAAGCCATGCAAACCGCCACAAAGTGTGACTTTATTCACATATTGTGCGGCACCGGGCAGGAAACCCTGGTTGTCGCGATAAACCCGAGTAAGCAGGCAGAGAGAACGGCAAGCCTACCTTCTTCTGAGGTGAGCGCCGTCCCGCCGGCACCGAACGACGCGCACGCCTCTTGGCGCCACAGCGCCCGCTGGCTCACGTCGTCACGAAAGGCCGAGGCATGCCGTGCGGCCTAGCGGGCTCGGGCACCGCGCAGCTACAGGTCTCGACTTGCTGCGTCCGTGAACGCCGCCCTGAAAGCACCGAGCAGTTTGCGAACACTGGCCGGACGTCCAGGTCAAAGACTAGGAAAAGTGGCCAAACCAGCAGGCGAGTTTCACCGACTGGCTTAAAGCGAGGGGAAGCGCGCCGTCGTCCGCCGTCGCCGACAGCTCAGCTCAGCTCAGCTCGGCTCGGCTCGGGGTGACGCTTCGTCAGCCAATCGCTGTCCGGCTCGACTCGACTCGGCTCGGCTCGGCTCGGGGCCTCCCGCGGGTGCGCGTACGGGCTGGCACGGCCCCCGGCGTCGCCTGTCACCTGAGCAAATGGGCAGGTCCGTCGGTGGCCTGCCGGGTGCCGGCTTTGTGCGCCGCCTCGGCAAGATAAGCAACCGTGCAAAATGTTCTGCGCCGGGGAAATGGATTGAAAAAGAAAAGCCGAGCCATGAGGGGACGAGGGACCGCACGTACTTGTGTTTCTTTCGTTCGCTGGAACCATTGGTCAAAAAGCAAATAAAGTATTCACAGTAGTCGTCATATGCACGCATCGTGAGTGTTAATATTTGAGAAATAAGCTGAAGACCTGCGGATTAAACTGCTCTAAGAGACTCTTATAGGAATAGCGCCTTTGCAAAGAAACATTTCCCATTTTTGGCTTAATGCTCTGCCAGTTGCGAAATGAAATGCGCTCGGTTGCTGCAAACGACACCAAATGTTTGCCTCCAGGCCGGGAGAGGAAGTCGGCTCAAGCAGGGATCCTAACCGGTGGCACACCTGAGACTTAAAGCGCTTTATGGTCAGGTAGCCATTTGGTGAGGGGGGGTCAGTTGTCCAGCACCAGGGAGAGGACATCTGTCCACAGCACCAGCCTGCAGCGCAAAGGGAAGAGGCAGGGGCTCCTACCTGGAATGGGAGTCATTTGCTGTCTGCTCTGCGACGGTTTCTGGTGGCCACGGAGCCACACGACCCAGAAAGCAGACCGAACCACTGGCTTTGTGACCAGGCTTTATTCATCTATTATATTTCACACAGCAGCAATATTTGGGATAATTACAGTACATTCAACTGGCAATATGACATCGTACTGTAAGTGTCCATCTGCCGAGGCCGAAACGCGTTCTCTGGGAACTCGATTAATGCTTGAATAATTTTAACGTAGCTTTAATGTAACTGACGTCAGACTACTTGCATCTGTCCTTCTGGTCCCGGCAGTCCAGTAGACTTTTTAGACCCTGAAAGTAAATATCTTATAATGGCTTTGAAATGGAGCTCATTCATTTATAATAAGACACTGTTAATATAAAACACACAGGTTTTGAAACAATAAATGTAAAACATTATGGTTTCAACTCTTGTACCCCTAAACAGAACAGCCACCGACTAGACGGATGTGTGATGTAGAGAGACCACCCTTCATCTCAGCTATCTTTTCCAGCCACGGTGCAGTTTTCAGGGCCTCTAGAGCGGTCTCATCCTTTTGTTCCTGTAAACCCGAGAAATCCCATGAAAGGGAGCATGAATGCGGTCTCCAATTGTGTTTCCCCCATTAGTTGTCCCTTCCCTCAGTGTCGCGACCTTCTCGGTCTTTTCACCGGCACAAAAATGAAGTTGAGACCCGAACACGTTTTCCAGTGCAAACTAGAAAACGGGGAAAAAACTATGACTTATCAGCCTGTTTTTAAGTAAATACATTTCAATGATTAAATACACTTTGGTTCCAAAGGTTTAAATGGTCAGAAGTGATGGCTGCTGAACAAATGGTACACAGTTGGTAGGCTCTGGCCTTTGTCCTCTTATTCCTGTCATTACTCTTTGTGAAAGTGTGAGAGCATCGATACAAACAGGCAAGAGTTCTGGCCAGGGTGAAAATGAAGTTTTTCTTTCGGACCCACTTCTCTCCTGATCTCCTGACTAAGCTGCAAGCTGGCATCTGTCATTGTCACCTCTGCAGTTCCCATCGATTCTGCATGCGGCTGCGCTGTAATGAGGCGCCGGACACCCCGTGCCTCCAACCTCACACCCGTTTCTCTATCTGGTGCTCAGGTGGTTTCGGTTCTATGTGGCCTTGTACAAAAGCGTCTGCTAAACGAATCAACATAAACAAATTGTTTTGCATTTTAAACAAGTACGTACAGTCTGCCGGAGGCAAGCATAACCGAGATGAAAAGGTTCAAGTTGCTTCAGTATCAGGAGTGACTCCGTGTTTGGCCGGCTGTCACCCGACCTCCTTTGCCTCCATGGCGACCTGGTTCTCCACTGAGACCCGCAGGTCAGCGTAGCCTCGGTGGCTGCTGCATCACGGCAGCTGTTGCCGCTGTCCGTTCTGCAGCATCACTTTAACTTCAGGGAAGAATAAGCACCGAGCCAAACTACTTTTATACACAGTGTACGATATGCAAGCATAGAGCTTTTTCAACATCTCCATCAAATCGATTGTTTATATAAAATAGTTTACATATTTCTACTTTTTCGTTTTAATCAAGAGCAACTTGTAAGTGGAAGTCCGAACAAAACCGGTTTATCCAATTATGACCTGGAATGAAAGCAGGCCGCTCACCTCTGCCTTTCTCCCCGGAGGGTCCGTTGTGTTCCGCGATTTGGTCCAAGAGCAGGACGGACGCATCTGACTTATTTCAAAGATGTATTTCAATTGCCGCTTCCCGCTTAACATCCGGTGCCGTGGATTGTACAACATAGCCATCAACTACCCATAGACTAAATCCTCTAAGCCCCGTCACACATTCTCCTGCACTGCCCTCAAGGGCCTGGAACATAGTACCAGAAAAGATACTGCCCTCAGAACACAAATATCTCACCCTGCTGAGAGGCCGTGTAAATACTCATATCTTTGTTTTGTCTCCTCGTGCAAGACAAGGGAACACGTAAAAGATTAAAGACAGCGTGGCAGCCTCATTCCTGTAGCCCATATATTCCCACTGAGCCTGCCGGACCTTCCAGTGTGACTTCTCCTTCTTTCCCACAGAGCTCAGTACATTTAGGCACCCCCATGGCCCTCGGTCACCCTGCCAGGTGAACACATAGAACTGAGGTCTGATCGGTTTGAAAAACATGGTAATGACAATGCTGCTGTACATAAATGGCCAACTTAGTTGTTATGCACATCTGTAGCTGCAGCAACTCACAGCAGTTTCGTGGCACCACTGCGACTGCCTTTAGGCCTATAGCAGGGCTTTGTGCAGTTTTCATCCTAAGCACACAGAAGCAAGACAAAAACCATTTTATCCATCCATCCATCCATAGCCACTTATTCTGGCCAGGGCCGTGGTGGTTCCGAGTCCGTTCTGGCGTCAGGCTATGGAACAACACCCCAGATGGGACGCCAGTCCTTAACAGAAAACCGCTTTACATAAAGATGTGTACAGTAAGGCCAAGAGTGCTTTAGACCATGACAGCTGTTGCATAAATTGAGGGGAAAACACTGCAATTTTGAAAGATCTTTTGCACAACCAGAAACACAAACCTGCAGTGCATGTGAAATTTACGCCATTTACAGCACACGGTGCTGGCACACAGCGTAAAAGTGTCACAGAGAGCGGAGCCCTCCAGGTGCACGCTGTCTCCCAGCAGAATGTGGGACAAGGTGACACCCCCACGGGGTGGCGGGGGGGTTACCATGTTTTCTCTGCTTCCTTGGAGCCCTCGATGGACTTGATTTCCCAGCATGCCCTGCAGACAAGACAGTACACGGTGGTCAGCGTGAGAATGAAGGAGCAGTGAGAGCCTTGGGATTGGAACACAGTGTACGTGGTTGGCTGGGGGGTGCTTTTGTTTTGCACCACAAACCTTGAAGGTCTCTGGCAAGGCCGAGAGGTTTGTGTGGGTAAATAACAGGAAATAGGACCTTTGGGATTTTTCTCATTTGTTACGGTTCTTGTTTTTTTTTTTTTTCTGGTGGGGAACTGTTGCGTTCCTGTTCGCGCGGTCTCTCCATAGGGGTTCCGCGTTTGACAAGTCAGTCAGAGCCAGGATTGGTCCGTCGGCGGATGACGTCACCCCCGCCAGCGCTTATCTGTGCGGACCACCATGGAGGCGGCGGCAACAGCTCCATCTTGATCGTGCTTTCTGGCAATTTATGTCTAGCGGGGGATTTCGCTGTTTGCCCTTGTTTTGTACAGTGTTAGCACCGGGGAGTACACACCCCTTTTGTCTACCTGTTGCTAACCCGTAAGCAATCTGTTGTATTCTGGGCTCAAGTTTGTCATTTTTCTTTTCTTTCGTGGCCCAGGTCGGAATGTCTGTTTTGTCTTCTTGTTGTGTTTTGAGTTAGGAACCGCCTATGTTTTGTATAACTGTTTTGCGCCTGTTTTCTGGTTTTTGTTTGATTAAGTAAACTGTATAGATGTGCATCACCATCCCACTGTAAATAAACGTCACTTGTTCACTGTATCGGGTTCATGGTCAAAGAAGGTTCTTCCCCTACCACCTACATTGTCTCCCGTTTCCCTTAAAATGCGACGATCCTTAAAATCGGTCCCCTAGCCGACGAGCCGGGTCGTAACACATTTAACTTTATTTAACAATGATTATTTAAAAACTATGCTGACTTATTATTAAGCTAAGGTGCTTATTTCTGACCCCAAACATTAGGACATTTTCTGCAGCCAGGAATTATTTTGATAATAATTGATTATTGGGATAGTTGATATATCAATAAATGTAGAAAATAAACAGTGTAGTCATAGACAGACAGATACACTACATGGCAAGACACCTGAGCATCACCCCCATACATGCTTGCTGATCATCCCATTCTAAACCCAGGGGCATTAATATGGAGCTGTTCCTCCCCTTTGCTGCTATAAGAGCCCCCGCTCTTCTGGGAAGGCTTTCCACCACATTTTGGGAAGTTGTGCCCGTTCGGCCACAAGAGGATCGGTGAGGTTTGGTGAGAAGGCCCGGCTCGCGGTTGGCGTTCCGGTTCATCCCAAAGGTGTTCAGTGGGGTTGCGGTCAGGCCAAGTTGTTCCACAGCAACCTGGACAAACAGCGCATTTATGGAGCTCACTGTGTGCACGGAGGGGGCGTGGTCATGCTGGAGCAGGAAAGGAGCTTCTTGTTCCCCAAACTGTGGCCACAAAGCTGGAAGCACACAGCTATCTTGAATGTGTTTATATGCTAAGGGTAAAGGGGGAGAAGTCAGCAGTTGTCTTCTTTGGTTGTCTGAATATCATCATCTAATCCATCCAGGCGTCTTGTCTAGAGGCTGTGTGTTGAAGACTACACATCTGGAGAGATGGGTATATCATAAGCTCGTGGGAGCTGGGTTGATCTCCCACACACAGGCAGGTGGAGGCCACAGTGGTCCTTAGCAGCACTGGGATCTCCCATTAAAAAAGTCAGTTGCCTGAGATCTCCCTGAAGAGAAGGGAGAAGATGAGATAGTCAGCTTAGGAAAGGAATTCTTACACGGTTTTATACCAGATTACGGCAACCTGCCTGAAGACATCCGAGAAATACAGGGCAAACATCAGTGCCTTTGCCCCTGTTATTAACACATGTTGGTCATCGGTTCCTATTGAAACTGAAGAAAAAATTCAACCACAGGATGCATACATACACTATATGGACAAAAGTATTGGGACACACGTCTTAATTATTGAATTCAGGTGTTTCAGTCAGACCCATTACCACAGGTGTATAAGCTCAAGCAGCTAACCATGCCGTCTCCATTTACAAACATTTGTGAAACAAAATGGGTTGTTCTGAAAAGCTTGGTGACTTCAAGCATGGTACTGTGATAGGATGCCACCTTTGCAATAAGACGGTCCGTGAAATTTCATCCCTGCTGGATATTCCACGGTCAACTCTAAGTGGTACTGTTGGAAAGTGGAAGCGTTTAGGAACAACAGCAACTCAGCCACGAAGCGGAAGACCACGTAAAGTCACAGAGCGGGGTCAATGACTGCTAAGGTGCATGGTGTGTAAAAGTCACCAACGCTCTGCTGATTCCATAGCTGAAGAGTTCCAAACTTCCACTGGCATTAATGAAAGTGGTGGGAGCTTCATGGAATGGGTTTCCATGGCCGAACAGCTGCAAGCAAGCCTCACGTCGTCAAGTTCAATGCCAAGCGTCGGATGGAGCGGTGTAAAGCGCACCACCGCTGGACTGAGGAGCAGTGGAAACGTGTTCTATGGAGTGACGAATCACGCTTCTCTGTTTGGCAGTCAGATGGGTGGCTCTGGGTTTGGCGGATGCCGGCAGAACGTTACCTGCCCGACTCCATTGTACCAACTGTGAAGTTTGGTGGAGGAGGGATAATGATGTAAGGCTGTTTTTCAGGGTTTGGGCTAGGCCCCTTACTTCCAGTAAAGGACAAACTTAATGCTTCAGCATACCAAGACATTTTGGACAACGCTATGCTTCCAACTTTGTGGAAACAGTTTTGGGGAAGGCCCTTTTCTATTCCAGCATGACTGTGCCCCAGTGCACAAAGCAAGGTCCATAAAGACATGGTTGGATAAGTTCGATGTGGAAGACTAGCCCGCACAGGGCCCTGATCTCAACCCCATCGAACACCTTTGGGATGAACTGGAACAGCGATTGCGAGCCAGGCCTTCTCATCCAACATCAGTGCCTGAACGAATGAATGGGCACAAATTCCCACAGAAACACTCCAAAATCTCGTGGAAAGCCTTCCAAGAACAGCGGAAGCTGTTATAGCTGCAAACGGGCGACCAACTCCATGTTAAAGTCTATGTATTTGAATGCAATGTCATTAAAGTCCCTGTTGGTGTAATGCTCAGGCGTCCCAATACTTTTGTCCATGTAGATCTCTCAATATTATTTGCATTATGCAATGTAAAAAAAAATCCAATTTAAATGTTAGACAAATGTTGTTTAAAGCAGCCTGTGCAGTTAAAGTTTGATTCCAAAAATGGTGCTCTGCTACTTTGTTGTGTCTGTGAGTTCCTCAAAGCAGGAAATTTAGGAGTTTGGGTGTTTTTTTTCTTTGTCGCCCTCAAAGCGCTGCGTTAAGAGTCAAACCTGAGGTCTTAAACGTGTCATAAAGGTGAGGCAAGCCTATCATCTGTCTGTATTTGGCCTTTCTGGCCAGTTCGTGTCACACGAAAACTTAGAAGCCACGCTGCTCTTCAGCCATGCACAAGTCCGCATGCACACAGAAAAACAGTCAAAGGTAAACAGTAATACAACAAAAAGAGATTGAAAATAAGGCAGCCAAACACAGAACCAAGGAGGTCCTCACCTCAAATGGCGTTTCGAAGCCCTCGATAATTCCCCCCACCATCAACAAGCTGCCGGGGCCGATTTCCAGGTCTAGGTGGGCCCAGTGTACGCGTTCCACCAGCACGCAGTCCACGTACAGGGCCAGAGTCAGCACCGACACACCGAAAGAGACCTGGTGCCACTTGCCGTCCGAGAGGAACGCCACCGGGAACCTCGGAGTGGGGCGGAGCGGCACACCCATTATAAGCTGGCAAATTTTTCCACGATGCTGCTTTTGTTACAAAATTAACACCATCACACATCTTGGTCTTAACTGCTTCATATCTTTGGGAATGCTGCCCTGTCCTCACTTTGGAACTACAGCAACGGATGTGCTGCTTCATATTAGTAAACATAAATGTAAGACATTCACCAAGTTCCCTACATTGTAAACAAATAGTATACGATGACGGAAGGGCAATTAAAAAGCTGTAATAAGCACAATGTGAGACTTATTTTAATATCTTTATTAACGCCAGACCACAATGGAAATTTATTTTTTAATTCCATTGGTGTTTGCATCATGTTGAGGCAGTGAGTCTACCCATCCATATGACACGGCAGCGTAACCCACAGCGGCGCAGCTCAAAACAAAGGGCAATAAAGAGCCACCGGTTCAGCCGAAACAAGCATCTCGAGGACCGTGGGAGGAAACATGCATGAACACGGGGCGACTTGCAGACCCCAGTCTGACTGAGCCACATTCAAACCTACATTTAAATCCATAACCCTGGTATTGAGAGGGACTGGCACTACTTGCTGTGCCACTGTGCCACCCCCCATAACTGGAAAACAACTAGAAGAATTACAGCTGTCGTTCGTGAAGCCAGGAAGGCCCAGGGCTGATGAAGCAACAGAGTAAAGTGTGAGGGTAAATTACTCATAGAGCCGCTGCTGCGTGGTGATGAAGTTCAAGGCTCCGGGGCTGAGGCGGACCTGCAGCAGGATGGGACCCTCTGGGCTCAGCACTGTCAGCAAGCTGCGGTCTTCTAGCTGGGAGCTGCGCAACTGCATTAATAAGCTAAACTCATGTGCAAACCTGTGCACACAAACACAGAGTTACACAGCGAAAAGGCAAACGGTATTGAAAGGCATTGCGAGCAAACGCTGTCTGGGTTATAGTGAGATGCAGCAGTTTCAAGCTGCCAATACGTATGCACACAAGGACACAAAGGAGGAAATGAACTGGAATAAGCAATTGTATATTTCTGCATGTCATTCTAGCTAGTGGGCAGCAGGTGGCGTAGTGGTTAGAGTCTCCCCTCCTGCAGTTTTATTGCAGAGCAAAGTACAATGGATAAATGAATGAATGTACGTGTAAGAACGACAGCCTGTGCTCCAGTGAATGCTATTGCACTGGCGATAAGAGCACTTATGGTACCTGGAGCCAAAGGCCTGGTAAGTGGGCAAAGCAAGCGTGCCATACAGGCCTACGTGCAGACGCACGCACTGGTCCGGCCCGGTGGAGACAGACACGTCGCTGCTGTATGACGCCTGCTGGGAGAACATCTCCAGGAGGTCTATTTCCTCTGCAAGAGAAAGCAGCAGCTTTTTAGTCCAGTTTGAAAACAGCCACATCCAGCATGGAAATCACATTGAAGAGAGCAGGCCACGGAGCCTGAGCGGTCACTGGACCTACAGAGAATGAACCTTAAATCCCAAAGGCCCAGCTGGTGTTGGCTTATTTTGAAATTTCACGCTCAATGTCTAGTGAAAGATGTTTGTTGCACCACTTACTAAAGTTCTCAGGCTTTGCTTCTAAACACTAAATGCCATCCCACAAAACCCAAAACAGCAAGAAGAAGTGCCAGTGTCGTTCACTGCTAAGGCAAAAGTGCCGCTTCATTATTTATTCCTTAATTTCATTATTGCTTCCCTGAGAATAATCCCTGGCCAGTTAGGAAATTTATTCATGCATATCTCACAGAGGCACTATAATAATAATAATAATAATAATAATAATAATAATAATAATAATAAAAAATTGGCACCAGCCAAACCACTGATGTCTGTTGAGGGGCTTGGACCACAGCTACAGTCCCAATGTAAGAAAGACAACTTTGAGTGCCTGCAGGAAAAAAGTGAAGAAAAAAAAAGAAAATCAAGTCTTCTGTACCAATCCCTCATACGGTTTACACACAAAACATATAGTTTTATATTTTAGTTTCAGTGACAAAAATGGTGCCGATGTTTTGTGTTGCTGATCTGATCAAAAGAGGCACAGCGATGGCTCCGTCTCTTTCGGCACCGGAAAAGAAAGGGAAGCCAATTCACAGCCCGGCCTTTCTTGAAATGTCCGTGCCCGGCGCTCTTTCGCTCCCACAAAGGCTCGATTTACAGCAGCCGCATTCCTGCTCGCATCCTCGGGAGGAAGTCACAACATCCGCCAAGTGACCCTGAACGTAAGGCCAGCACTGGGACGCGGAGGTTGAGCGGGTCTGTCCGCTCCTCTTGAGCCGCCCGACGAAAGGCTTCCCGCCGCGGCTGCAGGGGACTTCCGTTGGGCGTTCAATCCTCCGCAGGTCGAGCCATTTCATTTGAGGGCATCTAAGCGTCTGAGGGTTTACGTTCGTGTTCACTGGGTCCCCAGCTTAATGCTTCTCCTAACAAACTCTTGCTCACAAGTATTTTACAACTTCTTTTTTTCAAAAACAGACGGCCGGGAGAGGAATTGCAAGCACCCCCCAAGGCATCTCCCTATCCGCTGACCCCGAAAGTACAGCGCTTCCCAACTTGGTGCTTGACTGTCGGGCACAGCAGTTAAAGCGCACGAATATTTTCCTTTTGTCACATCAGCTGAGCCCCGCCCGGGTCCGACTGCGCATCGGTGGCTTTACCTGCGAGCGGGCCGGCGGCCGATCCCTCCGGGGCCCCGGGAACTGGAGCGCCGCAAGCGGCGAGCGCCACCGCGGGAAGCAGAAGCGCTGTATTGATGAGCATGCCGCGGTTTCCTGCCAAAAAGTACGAATAAACTGAGGCAATGGAGAGGCGGCCGAATTAATTCCCTGCCGAAGGTCGCACTGCTCGCTTTTGCACGGAGGGCGACTCCTTCGCGTTCGTTCGCGGGCTTTCCTCGCTCGCGCTGCCGCCTGTTGCCATGACGCGACGCAGCACCACAGCCCATAATACTAAGGGTGCCAGCGGGACGCTCACAGGCTCTCCCCACTTGTGCTCAGCCTACAATAATAATAATAATAATAATAATAATAAAAAATCTGTTGTGGAATTCACCGCTCGAATCCTTGGATTTGTACATCACGGAGCCCATTTTTCTTCCCGCTCGCTCCGCTGCATATTTCTGCTTGACTCAGGTGGGGAAGAAAGCAAACCCGCATGGTTAAGCTTGGTTAAGTGAGAAAACCCACTTGGTTAAGCTTGGTTAAGTGAGAAAACCCTGGTTAAGTGAGCAAATCCACTTGGTTAAGTGAGCAAACCCGCATGGATAAGCTTGGTTAAGTGAGAAAAACTGCTTGGTTAAGTGAGAAAACCCGCTTGGTTAAGTCAGCAAACCTGCTTGGTTAGGTGAGAAAACCTGCATGGTTAAACTTGGTTAAGTGAGCAAACCCGCATGGATAAGCTTGGTTAAGTGAGAAAACCCACTTGGTTCAGTAGTTATGCAAGGCACCATTCACCTAACCCTGACATTTAGGCCACTGCTACAAGTTTAACTCCCACATAAGCTCATGGTCCTGAGGGTTTAACCAGCCGAACGGGTGATTGTTTGGATGTTGAGCCTCTGGTCCGAGGGCCTTTTTGTTGCCGCTGCTGTTTGCTTGTGGCGGGACGGTGCTAGCGGAGCATTTAAGGGCGAAAAGCTTTTATGCAAAACAAAAGAAAACTCAGAGGTCGTCTGTTCGAGCCTTCCCTTAGCTTCAGCTTCAGAGGAGAGCCGTGGCCAAGTGGCGCGTGTACGGCTGCTGTCCCGAGGCAGCAGGTGGCATAGTGGTTACAGGGGTGGCGCCAAAGGCCCGGGACACGGAGCCGGAGCCGCTGCAAAGTTCCCCGCTGCGCTTGTTCCCTCACCCCGAATTACTGCGGTAAAAACGAATCAGCTCTACAGACAGGTAAATCGGTACACCTGTGAGTTGCGTTGGACAAAAGTGATTAGAAAATAATGCTTAGTAACGCCTAGCAGATGGAGGTCTTCCCTTTCTCATTTGATGCCCAGTTACTAATATTTAATTTAGTCAGCACAGCGACAAATGTAAAGATTATACATCTTTTTATCGGGAGAAGAAAACCTTGAAACATTCTGATGTTGAGTAAGAGGCTTAAATTGAGTCAAAACAAATGTTTGATCCTTTTTACTTTCACTGAAGTCAACTTTCGGATTTACAATTTTTTCTTTTTTGTAATTAACAGCCCTTTTACTGCTTTACTTTGCCCGCTGCTGCATCCATGTAGCCTGCACAGGATTTGTTCAAATGGTGTAAACGCGGTGCTCGTACCCTCCGGTCAAACATCTGCACGAAGGACAGAATCTTGGACTCCCGAGAAGTAGGAAAACACGCAGCAAAGACCGTGATGTCAGGAGTCTTGTTGGTGCTATTGATCGTGGTACAATATTTCTTAAAAGGAAACAAACAAATTGGTGAAAAAGTACAAAATTGCACCCAGCATTAGATACATTGTGATGACACGTTTTTTCCTAAATTTCCTGGTTTATTTTAGATCAAGGACTTGGCTTCATACAAAATGTAACTGTAGAAACAACTGCAGAATTCAAAATCTGGCCAATAAACAGAAACAGGCAGCAAATGACTCAATCCCAGGACCTACATGGCATCGGTTCCACCGATCATATGAGCAGAACTTTAAATTCGGTCAACACTGTTTTTATAAAGTTTTTTCTTTTTCACAAACCCCCTTTATTTATATCAAAGGTCAATAAAAATGAACAACAAAAAGAAAGACACTGTATCAAAAGAGTACCAAGTTAAACAATATTTCTGTTTCCATGCACATACATGTTTCACATGCAGACTTTTACTCTCTCATGAAGTGCAGCCACATCTCACCTGGAACCAGAATGCAAAAACAATCGGGGGCAAATTAACATTCGGCAATGAACTGTGACCAAATCATCGTTTCCCTCTCAAAAAGGATGCGGGCGTGGAGGGGAAGAAAGTGAGATGAGCAGAGAGAAGTGACTGCTGCCTGCTTATGGCAGCCACGGGGGCAATGACATCGATGGGGAAATGCATGGCCTTGCGTTCACACTGCAGACGTGAATGCAGTTTTATGTTCGTGCTGTTGGCCAGCAACCGCCTGGCTGGTCGGCCTGGTGGGATGTGAGCCAAATGTCATGTCCGATCTGTTTTCTTCAGCCTTTTTTCCGTGGCTAGAGCTGAAATAAGTAAAAGCGAGACATGCAGTTTCCAGAAATACCAACTTGTGGACACTGTTCAAATGTCTTATTTTTTCCTACTGTGCCTTTTTATACTTTTTAACATTCATAATAATGTCACACAGTTTTATATAAAAAGATTTGGTCACAATCATGCTGAAGCCTGAATTTGGAGATACCAGCACTTAAAGCTACAGGATGGATGAAGGTTTTTTTTCTCAAAGTGTCGCCTCGTTGCATAGCCCTATGATCACAGAAAAGCTGCACCTTGGGACCGTGTGGAGACCTGGCAGGTGTGTGGGCTCGTGGGCCTTTCCCTCCAGGCTTAGCATCCAAAGAGATGATGGACACGGAACAGGAAAGCAGGGGCCAAAACTGAACTGGCAGCTATAACTGATTTCTGCCTTGGGGAGGTGACAACTGCACGGGACAGCAAAATCGGACCTTGCAAATTCTCCTTGTCGGTTCCTGCACGGGTACTTTTGGTGTTTGCAGGCTACAAACAGCCGCATCCTCATCAGATTTCACCAAAGCACAGTTTTCTATGGCATTTTACACGAAACGGAAGTTGAAAGTACCGTCGTCCACTTGCCTTCCCCTACAAATCTTACCAAAGCCTCCAGAGTGAAAGCGGCTGCCACGCCGTTTTCCTACCAGCTGGGAGGATTTGGGCACGCCCGTCTGCTGGGATCGAAACGGTTGGCAAAAGTTGATCATCTGCCAAGGGCCGGGAGACACGTCCGGCCGAGTCGCAGGGGTCCAGCGTCCTGCTGCCCAAGACTTCACCAAATGCACACCTCCACCAAGGCTCCGCAGCACCTTCCTTGCTAGTACCTTTACCTTAATTTGCACACACCTTTTACCCCATTGGGTATTTCATTCTCAAAATATGACGTTAAAATAAGTATGAACGGCTAACAGTGCTTCCTCCAGGTATCCGTATGAGGAAAAAACAAATGTACATCATTACTATATATGCTCATAACCTCTGACGACCGAGTTGAGGACGTAAACATGCAATTGTGTTACTCTGGTTACATATTAGTTGCCGCCTGACTGATATACAACTAATGCAGTTTTCATATTTGTTTTATATTCAAATGTTTATATATATTTGTATTAGGACTTATTTCTCCTGTACAGTCTTAATAAAAATAAAAACAAATGTTAAAAAAACCCCATGTGTTCTATCTTAAAATCCAGTTTAAGTCCTAGGTGTCAGTCATCCAACAGTCCTCCTCTGGCGCCCAGCATCTTGTACCACCTAACAGGCTTAACAGATATGTCAATACGTTTGCCTCATGAGCAACCCTACTCCCTCCCTCGTTGAAAAAGGCTGAGGTTGCATCCTTACTGCAAGATATTTAAAAGGTTAGGCACTTGGTAATAAACAACTGGAGCAGTACACATACAAACCTTTAGACCTGACATGATAGTGAACTGTAAGCCATCTACACAAAATGCATTTCCCCTTTATAATTTACAAAAAGCACACAATGAAGGATCACGTGTCTACCGTAGCTTTAAAAAAACACACTCAAGTGTCCCAAAATTACAAGTAGTGACAATGCTTGCAGGAAAATGGTAAAGAATAGCAGCAAATTAAGACTCATCTCTGGATAAATACCTGTAATAAATATTCTTCCCGCTGTACTGGAACTGTTTGTGTGGAGAAGGAGAAGACGCTCCTCCACAAACAGAAGAATCCTGACGTCTGAGCGAGATGAAGGACCCAGACGTAGTGCATGTTCACAGTTCTCAGTGTTGAGTGAGTTTCCCTCTGCAAATGTCTTTTGGGCCTCCGTGAGTTACGTGTGGGACATGTCCGGCCTTGTCATCGTGCCACGCTGAGTGCCGAGCTTCTCACACCGTGGCTCCTCACTCGAATGTTGCGGATGCTTCACCTTCCTCCTCCTACTGTTCACCTCCTCACAGCTGACCCTGAATCCAGACAACCTCTCACTCACTACATCGCTCTCCTGCATCTTGTCAAATGACATTTGGCTTCGGTGCAAAACAGAGACAAATGCAAGGCGGCTTAGCATTTCTTGATTTAAAAACAACCGTTTTCATATCTGGAAGGATTTCCCATATTTTCATAGCATTCAAAAGGGATGAACTCTGTCCTCCCCTTGTTTTCCATTAAAATAAATGCATACACACACAAACAAGACTGTAAACTACATCCTTCACAAAGATGATAAAACTCATCACATCTCCCAAGAAATGCAATAAAAAAAAAAAAGTGTCCGCAACAACATGTCTGCATTTCCATGTGTTAAAGCCACGCTAGCACCGGTCATCCTCTTCAGCCTTCTGGTAGTACCTGGGGCCCCTGTACCTGGAGAATGACTTGGGTCCCAGTGTGCAGTGGTACCCATTGGGGACTCCACGGCTCTGCTGAGGTGGGGGCAGCAGAGCCCCAACGCCAGGAGTGCTGGTCCATGGTGGGGGGGTGTCCAGGGGGACACTGGGCTCCTGTGGGAGGCGAGAGGGCAGCTCGGTGTACTCGTCGCTGTGGCCCAGGTACGGGTCGGAGCCGATGCGAGACACAGGCGCTGTCTGATCTGAGCCACTGTGCTGGAGGGCCAGGTGCTCCGAGAGCCCACGGCTCAGCCTGCCTGAGCACAAGGAGGCCTGGGTGTCCTGGACGGGGCCAAACTGCACAGGGGAGGAGTTGGCGGTCCTATAGGCCACGCTGGGGCGAGGGGTAAGAGGGGTCTGGGGAAGCTGTCTGCGTCCACGGGGAGTGCTAGCCCCCAGCGTCAGCGTTGCAGGGCCCCCTTTAGCTGAACCACTGCCCTACATGAAAATTGGAACAAAGTAAATCGAAACAATAAAAAAGATGAAGAGGACACACAAGGGAAAGGTGCGGGACCAGGGTGTCAGGGCAGGGGGGTGGAAATGAACAGATACATAACAGGGTCTCAGCGAGAATGACATGGTGAAAGGTGTCGAGGAGTGACGTCACGCAGAGACCAGAGATGCCAGCGTTGCAGTCGGAGCCATGAGGACAGAGAAAAGAAACAGGAGGGACGATAGTGGGACAAAATGCACAGGGATGTGGTGAAGAAAAGAGTGGGAACAAAAGTGAACAATCGTGAGCTGTTGTACTCAAAGCAGAGGGAAGAGAACTGAGTTTCACTGCTGTCGGAAAACTGGATGCAGTTTTGCCAAAAAAGAAACACACTGCACTGAAAGATGCCACACTTAATACCTACTTCGAAATACATATATTTACAGCTAATACACGAAGCAGCAGTCCGATGTCCTTTGCCGCAACTCTTCATGTTCACTTAAACATCTTTCTGTATTTCCAAACGTTTATTTATTACAAATACAGATTGGAAGACACGTAAGAAATTTTCACCTAGCTTAAAAGTGTGTAATTGTACAGTATATATGTTTGTTGGCCAGGTGCATTTTTGTAACATAGTGAAAAATCGAAGGCCTCCTCAGCACGCTGCCGCAATTATTACACAGGAAATGCAGGTTTCCTTCACAATACGAGTTTGCCCCTTGAAAATTTTTGCATACATTATTTTACATGCTTTACTGTGTTACAGCCGTGTTACAGCCAAATACAAGGTTGATTTTTTAAAGTTTGCACTGTAATGGTAAACGGGGCTCTGATGGGAGATTTCCCCTTGTGAGCCCATTTCTACGTACAGGTTTTGTGTGTAAGTACGGGGACACCTAAACTCAGTCACATAGTTTCTCACACACAGGACTGGCAAACCATTAATTCTTCTCTGTGAGCCCCACCTTCCTGGTTGGAAACACTCTCCATCAGTCATTATAAGCCCCCACAGACCACCTTCAGCCCCTCGCACCTGCTTGTTGAGACTGGACTCTGTCACCTCGCCCGGGGATGCGGCACGGCTGGCAGTGGCCGATTTGGTGTGGCAGCGTTCCCGGCTGCCATAGCGGTCGCAGGAGTAATATCGCTGCTTCTCCGAGGAAGAGGAGTGATGTTTTCTTTCATGGGAACGACCTCGGTCGTACACCCGTTCCCGGCATGCGGGGGCTCCTGGTGGCTCTCCTGTTGTGCCTAGAAAAATCCTCCACATGAAGACCAACTGTACTGGAGCACTGAGTTCCAGAAACAGGTCCATGCCAGTGTGACACAAAGTGATTTCCACTCGGGACACAGAGATGCTCCATTATCCACCACCGCTTATTCCTGGTCAGTGTCATTGTGGTTTTGTCTGTGACTATCAGAGAAGCCCTAGCACTTGGCTGAGAGAACCTGGATGAGACATCAGTCCAGCACAGGGTAGGTGCATATGAACAAATTCATACACTGTAGGTGATTTAGAGTGATCAATTAATGTGAAACATGTCTTTGGACTGTGGGAGGAAACCACGAATGTGGGGAGAACATCCAGCGTCCAAAAGATTTAGTCGAATCCATACCCACACTTGAACGCCGTGGGTATTGTGACGTGGAGGCACTGCTTGCTGTGCCACCAAGCCAGCCTGCAAAGAGACAGTGCTTGTGTGCCTGTACAGAAAACTGAAAATGCTGTGCTGAAAGCCAAGGAGGTTTAAGGGTATGTAATGTATAGTTTCCGTTTTGGTCTTGGGATGTTGACAACCATTTTTGAAGAGTATTTTGAACGGTTCTGAGTGGAATTCAGAGATTGACAGCCTCAGAAATTGTTGGTAAGAAAGACTAACCATCAGAATGGAAATATCTTAACTGACTTTATATTCGCTTTATATTCTTTATATTCACATGACTTTATATTTGGAGTATTTAGAGCAAAGGGGAACAAAACAATGTGGGCAGGCAGTGGCCGAACGTGGTGTTTCTTACTGACCTGTCGCACTGGATGGTTGGCGGCCAGGAGATCGGTCCAGTGAGCACTGCTTTCTCTCTCTGTCCCTGCGGTGGTGGCAGCGATGGTGATGGTGGTGATGGTGGTGGGGCCTTTCCTGCACCGGCCGCTCAGGGCCACCATCACGAGTGCTGGGCTCCTGCTGACGCTGCGGAGCCAGGGTGGAGACAGAGCGCTTCATGGGACTGCCATCAGGAATAGGCTGTTGGGAGCAGAATGATAGAAAGAAGGTCACACTTCTGAGCAGGCTCAGCAGAAAACATTTTATTCTTTTTTAATTATGTTTCAGGTACTTAGAATACATCTTAATGTGCATTTTAATATTACTGCACAAAAGATTAACTTTTTTATAGTCCTAGTAGAGACTGAAACAAATTGATGCTATGGAGAAGTTTCTGTTTTGCAATTCAGAATTGAAATATTTGTTTTCCTGCAGTGCTCATACTGACTGAGCGCAAAATGCTGGCAACAAATCCTCATCACTTTCTGGAAAAACCTTTAAAATGTCTGAATATGTAGAGCAAGGAGACCCCAGGCCCCCCTTAAACAGAGAAATGTTACACAAGACCTGTAAAGACCTGCTCTGGAAAGGAAAAGCCATTCGTATTGATCACTCAGCAGGTGTCAGGTTAGCTGTCCTTCATCTGTTTCACAGTGACAATGACAAGGAGAACCTCACATGAAAAAGTCTTACAAGATGTAAACTTTGTTTTCCCCCCTTCAGGAAGTCTAGTACCTGCTGTGAGCAAAGTTAATTTCTAGTTTAAGGGAATTTTTCCTATTTGCTAAAAGTGAGAGAGAGAGAGAGCAAGAGTGAGTGAGAGAGAGAGCGAGAGAGAAGGCTGCAGCACTGATCACTGATGGACACATGAAGGAACACATGAAGGTGAAAGGCGGAACAGCGGTACATACTGCTAGGTACATCCCTTGGGGGCCACAGGAGTGCTTCCACTGGCAGTCAGAGCGTGGATGGAGCAGAGGCATACAGCAGCCACAGGGGGTGCCACAAGGGGGGACACATAGGGAGAGAGACCAGTGGGAGAGAGGAAGTGGGGGGAGACATGAAAGGCCAAAGAACAGACAGAAGAGACACAAAAGACCAAGGAACAAGATAAAGAGTGCATGAGGAACAAGGCACAAAGTGCAAGAGGAGAGAACAACACAGATCCCCATATGTGTGAAGAAAGAAAATGGCAGGAGAAGGAATGAAAATAAGCAGATAAAGTGGAATTGCACCAGGGAAAATCAAAAGGTTATGAAATAAAGAAGGAAAGAGAGAATATGTGCATGAAAAATAGAGGGAAACGGAAGAATAATTGTGAGAAAACAGGATGAAAGAGATAGAAAAGTGGACATGGAGGTTCACATGAGGAAGTACAGGTGCACACCAGCAGAAAGTTGAGGAAAAGAAGAGCAAGGGGCAGAGAGCAAAGCAGAACAAGGCAGGAACACCACAGTTAGACACAAGAGGACAACCGATGTGCAAAAGCCAGATGCTCACAGCATCACAAATATAAGCATAAGATGCCATAAATCAAAAATGCATTTGAAATTCAGAAAACAACCAAACAGCAAATTTAAATAAATTAAAATTGAGTAATTTGAAATCATTCGAAATAAAATGGTTGACATAAAGAAACACTAAGCCTGAAAATATAAACACTTCGTTTTTATGATTAATTTATGAATGGATATAACTAGCATTAACAGTTAAAAGAAAACATGGTACTTGAAGTCAGTTTGGCACACACAGGGCTCCAGCTTAGCAATATCTACAGACTACATCACAGTTTTACATGAGAAACCTGAGAAGTTGTATGTGTATGTGTGTGTGTGTGTCTCCTTCCAGCCTCCTGACACAAAGATTCCACAGAGATGCACCCAGGCAGAGCTTTGCACAGCTAGACCTTAAGAATCACAGGCATTTCCTACTCATTTTTAGGTGGTGAAAACAAAAATGCAGGAGAAATGTCTCTTTATCATCCCTATTTTGCTCATAAAATTAAAAAGTAATCTTGTAAAAAAAATTGACTCTGTTTCATTACAAAAATTGAATGAATACTTACCACTTTATAACATAAACATGGTAAGAAACATTGTCTGAAATGTTCCAATTTTGCAGCTACTATTTAAGTGATGTCATAAATAACATTAAAATTTTATTTTACTTTTATTTTCTCTTTCCCGTGATCTCTATACATCTGTATCTAAAGTAAAAAATGTTGTCTGTTATGAAGGTAAGTGTACCATTGTTAATTTTGAGTCTAGGTGTGCTGGACTGACCCTCATCTAAGGGCAACAATGTCCCTGGCGGAAACTCTCTGCCTTACATTCTGCTGCTCCAAAGCCAGCTCACTGATGGTTCCTTCACTGGATTTCTCTGACCCTTTTTGATGGAAAACCAACAAGCTACAGTGAGCAGCCCCCCTGCAGGGAAAGACAGCGTCAATGTGAGAGTACCTGGGTCTCGGCGTTGAGCCTCGGCATGGATGCCGCCCTACCCTGGCTCTCCAGGCCTGAGTGACTTTCTGCATCGTCACTCTGCTTCATCTTCTTCATTTCTACTGACTCCTGAGTTGCACAGAGGTAGAGGTGAACAATAAATGTACATGAAGCATGCGCATGAAGCATGCGCATTGAACGTGTGTACTCACACATTTGTGGTAACCAGTAGAGCAGGAAAAAACTATTGCATAAATAAAACAATTTTACAGTTTCATGTGACCAGACCAATGGTAAATACCTGAGCTCTGGGTGCATTGGGGGTCTCCTCTGACTGGCCTCTCTGCACTTTCTGCTTATTTTTTGTTCTGCGTGAATCCTGCAACTTTTCTCCAACCCAAGATGTTGAGCCCTTCATGGTGCCATCCTGGTCTTGCCTACAATATGTTTTTTCAGCAGAAGAGATACAGTGCAACTAATAAAAAATATTTCTGAGCCCAGGATATGCTGAGGTTTATGTTACAACAGGTATGATGTCCAGTTTTTAAATGGGAATGAGGCACATAGTTTATTTTAGCTATTGCACAATATAGTTTAAATAGGTAACTTCACATATTTGTGATCAAAGAAGGTAAAGTGGTGACCCTGCTGTGTGCCAAGCTTTAGAGGCACCCTGGAACTCACAGGGTGCTTCCATTGTTGAGGGAGGTGCTGGTGGGTGGGGCTCTGCCCTCAGGTGGAGACTTAGCATGGCTGGTGGGCAACTCCTGGTCCTGCATGAATGGCGCTGACAGGATGGGCTTCAGCAGGGCACTAACTTTGCTCTAGAGAAGAAAACAAGGAGCTAAGCCAACAATCGCAGTACAGCATGGGTTTCCTCAGCTACCAGAAGCTACTTTAATGTTAAATTATTAACTTAAAACTTAACTTTGCATCTACTGCATTTTTAATACAGTTGGTCCCTGGCTTGCACTTTTAATTGGGACTAAGACTTGGTTTGTTCCTTGAAAAGTTTGTAAGCTGGCAGTGCACTGAGCGTGCTAGGAGCTCATCAGTTCTTTATGCCACTGCTGTAATATTTGCCTGCAAAACTAGTAGCATTGGACTGGATATTGACAATATTGTGTCACTACCTGTATCTCTGTCTGATGGTGAAATACACTTTTGATTACTCTGAACTGTACACTGGTTTGGAGAAATTAAATTCATAGGTTGGGAGGCAAACACATGTGAGATGAGCAACATTGCCTGTCTCTTTGTCTTTCCCAAGCTCTCCCTCAGTTAAGCCAGGATGCCTCATCTTTGTGGGGTCTGATTGCCCTGGTAGAAATATTTAAGAAAACCCATTAAAAAAATCTAAATTTGTTTCTCAAAAGTTTGTAAGTGAGAGACGAACTGAGTTTAACAGCGACAAACCAAAGTGGTTTCTAAGCATAAACACAGACAAAGGAGTGAGTGGGTGTGGCTGGCTCGCCCAAGAGCCCTTGTGTTACCTGTGTGTCTGCTGTGGACGACTGCTGCTGCTGCTGTTGCTGCTGCAGCCTCCTGGCTCGGTTCTGTTTGTAGTAGTCGAAGATCATGAGGGCCGCGTACACCTTGCCCACGGTCAGTTCATTGGCTGGAAGGGAAACAGGAGGCACTTGGCTACACTCGCCACAAATCCGATCAAACAACAACATGGCCAGGCGAGATATGAATTAATAAAAGCAGACATCTGTGAATGTATGATACTATAATACTGTACATTTTACACTGTAGTATTTACATCCTTTGTTTGTGTGTGAACCAGAGTTTCCAACTGCAGGAAAGCAGAGTGACCAGAGGTCCGTCATTTTCTCATCCTTTTCCCTGTCCTCCAAAGATTGTCGGTATTCATTTCACATTCAATCATTATCAAATGTTATTTCTGAAGGCAGAATGGTGTTTAAAACATTCATTTGGAGGTGACGCTGGCAAATTCCACCCGCCAGGCATTTGGGCAGCTGTTTGCAGCCAATGTTTTTTCAAGGTGACCTGGATGTGGACTGATGTACTGTTTATTTATAGTATTTACATGATGAGAGAACACATGGCCAGCAGTGCAATTACTAACAAAGTGGCTGCCACCATTCTAAGCTGGTGTAGACGTAGGATTCCATGAGTTGACCCCACCCAGCTTCCTCTTTCCCTCACCGCACCAGAGGCTGCATCAGAGAAAAAAACAAGATGGTCTTGGCCACCACCTCATCACAGCTGAAAAGATCCAAAATGTAAATGTGTGATTCTTATGGATCCATTCATTTTGAAATTTGTTGATCAGTGCAATCAGCCAGGTACTGTAAAATGTAAAATTTCGATTTGAAGTCTTGCAGTAAAGGTCTGTTAGATTATGAAAGAGAAAGACAAAATGTCTCATTAAAATCATAGAATTTCTTACTACTTGTATATTAACTTAATTCTATGGTGCCTCCCAGAATGAGACATCTAAATCCCAGCTTGACTGGTTCATTGAGAAGCTGTGAACATGAAATTCACTTTTAGATGAGGCATGAGGGTGAAATGGTTCAGAGTCCCTGGGACAGAGGCTGTTCTCTAGGAAGTAAAAAATAAGAACCAGTAGAACGGCCTTAGAAATGTGCTGCTATGTGTAGCTCTCGCCACCAGATGACAGTGTAAGCACAGTGCTGGCCACAGTGGACCCATGCAGTTCTTTGGGCTTGGGGGGGGGGGGGGGGCTGGGGAAAAGGACACTGCAGCAAGTAAGAGTCGGGCTGTATGCAGACTCAGTTTAGGGGAGTGACTGGACAACTGATCTCCATGTGAGACCACCCTGCCCTGCTTATTAAAGGCCATAAAGAGACCCATATGTAGCAGCAGCCAAACGATGAGGGTTTGGCACATTAGTTTGCTTGTGGCACCTGCCCACTAGTCCATCATCTGTCCAACATGACCAGCGGGTCAATGCCCCCAATGCTCACATAGTGAAGAATACCACCCCGCTAACCCCACTATTGGGGTCAAGGTATCAAGCAAAGGCCCATGATAGGATTTTTGGATCGTGTTTAATGGCTTTTAATGACCCATTTCAGTAACAGCACTGTCTAAATGTCTGGAAACCACTCAGGGAAAACGGTCCCAATTCAATGTGGCCGTAACTCCAGACGTGTGAGAAAAGCTGCGTAGAGAGGAAGTTACCTTTGTGTGGTGTTACAAGGAGGTCCAGAGTTTTCTGAGACAGGTTCGGCCAGACCGTCACAAGCTCCTTCTTCAGGTCAGCATCATACAGGCGCTGTGCCACCACCCCTGTGGAGAACAGGACTGTGTACCTGACTCAGAGAGGACATTCCAACTGGACACGAATTGGTCAGTTGCTCAGTTCCATGTTAGGTATGCCCTCCCAGACACCTTCTAATGGTCAATAAGATGAACACTGATTCCTAAAAAATGTGGCAGATTACCAGAATTTTTTTTACCAATTTCATCACTTTTAGAAAAAGCTGAAAAATTTACAGACTACAGATGAATTTTAACACACCTTTTGAGTTTTGAGTAAACCGCAGTCAAAACATATTCAAAAATGTAACTAAAAGGTCAACACAAAGGTCTCTCACGCTGTCAGTTTACCAAAACTGTTTACTGTAAATTGCTAGTGAGTGCAGATCGGTGTACCACAGGCGGTCATATGTACACGAGAAATCTGGCATTTGTGACTCATATTGTGACCATGTAAAACTAACGGTAGATATAAGTGCTGCAGTAGTAGGTGTGCAGATGTGCATCTCCTTTCACACAAACAGCTCCATCCAACCAACAGGTTGCTTCTATTAAGGAACAGAGAGGGCTAGGATGTATCCCTGGGCATCACTGCAGAATCACAGACAGTGCCAACACACATCCCTTATGCAATTGTGCAGCTCCCTGTAATGAGTCCAAATGGGGCTGGAACCAAACCACATACCGGCCTTAAGTGAGGAGTATAAAAAGCATAGTATTCGCACCATCTGTGAGGAGAACACTGAGGAGCACCAAGATGAAACCTGCTGTTATCAGCATGTGTTGGTTTAAAGGGTTGCATTCCTCGATTTGCTATGAAACACTGAGTAAAATAATCTACAGTTCAGCACTTTTACTTCAGCCAACTTGTTTAAATCACTGAGGATCCCTAAGCACGATCACCTACAGAATTGTTCAGAAATCTGCTGCTGAATATTCTCGAGTTAAAGGACTAAATGGTGGGATGTCAGCTATTGCAGAGAAATGCAAATCTCTGTAAAATAGCATCTATGTAAAACTAAAAGGACATCAAATAAGAAATAATATGTTTTCAAGCACATTTTCAATGTATCAACTAGATGACTACGGGACAGTTCCAAAGAAAAGACAGCCGAAATCAAATCAACCAAATAATAATGGGTAACTACCATATAGAAACTGTAGAACTTGGTGTGTAAAACAGAGGATTTACTTGTTTGGTGGTGTTGTGCCTGATAAAAACATGCTGTTGGACCAACACACATGCAGACCACACTTTGCCAACGAACACACCTACTGACACCCAGCTACCTGGCGGGTAGCTGTACCTTACTGGTGAACCTGAGGACAAGCGTGCTGCTGCATATCGTGCATTAAGACACGTCACACAATACCATCTGACAGGTAAGAAATAAGTCGGGGGAGGGCAGCAACATGGGAGGAGAAGGGCTCCCACCCACCTGATGCCAGTTTGATCTCCAGAGCGGTGCGAATGAGGGCCATAAGCGTAGAGGTGAAGTGCACTGTGTTGTCATCGGCAATGGGCATGTTCATCTTCACCAGCCGCTGGGGGCAGTGGAAGAAGGGACACGAAGCTGCTCAAAAATGCCCTGTCACCAGGCACCAGTTCAGCATCAGTCACACTTGGAGGAACCTTCTGCGCTCTGGAGGATTAACTCAGTGTCTCAGACCTTTGCAGAGTATAACTAGACATTTCCTGTCAACGTACGAACACACACAAGTGTGTATAAGGAATGTATCAATTGTCAAATCGTAGGCGAGGCACTGACTTTCTGATGTGAACAAATAAGTATCACTCCTGTGCGCACAAGGATTCCTTAGAAACAAAAGGAAATTAAGGGGATAATGCAAACAATCACATCCAGTGCAAAGAGCTACAGGTCAAACTGTGTTGTAAGAGTTTGTGGTTTGGTGAGCGACAGAAGGATGAGTGTCGGCATGCACGCATAACCATTATGATGCACTGAGAGTGACTGCAGGAGCCCAAATCTGTACCCGATACTAACTATAGGAACGCCTTTACTCCTTATCCTTTACTTAGCTTTGCAGTGTCACAGTTCTGGAAGATAATAATTTACTCAAAGAATCTTAAAACCAATTCAATATTATGAGCAATTTATAAGCAAATAAAATAAATGCAGTACAATGAATACCAAACCATTAAGGCAGACAATACACGACTTCATTCCAGGTATCCGGTCACATTACAGTTTTGTAGTTCCCTGTTTCAAGGAGCGCTGTTTCCAGAGAAAGGGAATAATGAAAGCTCTTTGCTAGGTTTATTTACTATTTCATTCCTGACAGGTCGTACAACATCAAATAAAGCTGCCTTGTGCACAGCTCTGTCCCAGTGCTATGCTGTACAAGTTATGTGCTGCTATACAAGGGCACAGCACTGGTACAAATATGGCATAAAACAGAGAAATCTACGTCTTGGGCTGACGACACAGATGCTGAAATGTGATCCATGCTGAAACTAGAGGGATGTATCGCATTCAGATCAACATGGCGTGTTGCTGTGGAAGAGTTGAGCTCCCTTGAAGATGATGTAAACCTACATATTCACATGGCAGCACACAAAGGAGGACAGAAAGGATGAGGAATCAAACGCGCGCACACACACACAGATAAGAAGTCGTCAAGCTCGCAATGCTGCAGAAATACAATGGAAACAGGAAAGAGGAAAGAGAGAGGAGAGCAATCCAACTCAGCGTGAAACATTTAGCAAAAAACTGTCTTGACTTTTCAGCCAAACTGCCGCAGCATTCGCCCTGCAAGCGGAAAACCAGTTGTACAAATAAATGTATGTATGCAGATATGTGAAGCTTCAGCTAATAAACCAAAAAATAAATGCTTCAGAAGTTTGACTGAAGACAAATATAAAATGAGAATTTCAAAAGAAAAGAAGAATTTATAAACATTGATAAGCACTACGACCGAAAACAGTTTTCATTACAATAAACATGGGAAATGGATTCTAGAAAATAAGCATTAATCGAAAAAGCCGGTGAAGGCTGTGTGTTTAGTTTTAATGTTCTGCTTTCCTTTCCTTGTGTTTTAAATTATTTATACTTGAGCAATCGTACGCTTTGTCCTGCTTTTGCAGCTGTGTGAAGCACTGCGTAGGACTGTGTTCAGCGCTATGCTAAAAATGAACTGTAGTTAAATAATTCTGCAATTAATTGGCTGTGTAACTCGCAGTTTTACGCAAAGCAAGTTAATATGGGTGGTGTTTTGATGGTAAAAATGATGGAGCCCCACAGCAAAGGTTCTTAACTATAAATGCTGCCCTTACACATTTTATCCATTAATTTTTATCATTTCTCTATAGTAACACAGATAAAAAATTTAAAAAAACTCCTCAAAGAGAATCAACATCAGTGCAAAACATAAAACAGAAGCTGTAACAAAATCAAGGGTGATTTGTATAAATATTAAATACAAAAACTTTAAAATACAGCGATGCAAGTTTAAAGGTAGATCATTTCCCCCCACATCTCTTGCCGAGGGAGGGACCTGCGGCTGTTGACTCCCTGTGGAACCGTTCAGCTGCATGCACATTCCCCAGGGAGCTTTTACTTGCTTGAGCCACATACACGTGGTCTCTCCCAGCTGGGGCCATCGCTCATCCTGTCAAACCCATTGCCCTGCAAGTGCCAGCCAGCAGCTCGGCTCCCGTTGGAACAACCACGGTGGAGGACGAAACGGAGGAAGAGGAAGCCACACAAGAAAGATCAGAACGGCGGCAAAAACAGAACAATGAAAGAAAGGGAGAACCGGCACAACAGAGCACAGGGACTGGCTGACTGTAAGCCGATGGGCGAGGGGGCGAGGGGACAGTAGGACAAGCATGGTGCGGCAAAGGACAGCTACCTTGTAGGCGACTCTTGGCGGACATTTCTTTCCCAAACCTAACGGTGGGGACATGTGGAGCAGCATCTCATACATATCGAGGTACTTGATGCGGCCACTTCGCGGAGGTGAGAACCAAAACCAAACAGGTAAGGATGGGGAATCAGAGAGAGGAGAGAGAGAGAACAAAGGGACAAAAATGGAACAAATTAAAAGAGACACAAAAACAAACAAACAAAAAACAAAACAAAACAAACAAACAAACAAACAAAAAAAAACAGAAATCTGAGTTATTTAGATTTCCAGGAGAGGAGATGAAGGTGCGATGCCATTCTTGCCCATGTTGGGCAGGGATGGATCCGGAAACTGAGGGCGAGGAGCTCGAGCGTTCTGATCCCTGAGGGAGGATATGGAATGGGAGGTGTTAGCGGAGACACACTGGATGTGGTGGGTGACGGGATGGGTGCCATGTTCTGCAGATGTCTGCTTCTGCATGCTCAGAGACATCCGTGGGTGATTGCCAGGTGCTTGGAAACAAAGCTTCCAATGTCAGCCTGAAGCAGACTGCAGTAAATCATCTCAACTACCATCATCTCCAAAGCAGCACATCAAAAAAAAACTTTCATGTTAACATACAGTATAATATATAATAACGTTTCATCTGATGTCTTCAATCTGACATTCACAGAGAGAATGCAAATTTATAGAGAAATATTTGCCTGTTAATGTGCTGGGTTCAGGTAAACACAGGTTGAAAAATGACATTGAAAGCTTTGTGCCCAATGAGGCATCGTTTCCCACAAGCCAGTCAAATCGGCAGGGCAGGTGCCGGTGTATGGGCAAGTCACTGAAGCATAGTCATCAAGGTAAGGCTCTGGGCAGGTGTCTAAAGTGACCTCTAGCGTAGGAAATGTGTGGTGTCGCAAACCTTGTAGGCCACCCTATTAGGGCAGTTCTTTCCTAAGCCAAGGGGAGGTGAGATAACGCGCAACAAATTGTACATATCCTTATAGCGAATCCGTCCGCTGCAAAAAGAACAAGTAGGTTTAGAACAGATTTCAGAACAATTTGAACGTGAAGAAAGATGAAAAGTGTGACCGATACACCAAAAGACGGAAGCATTAAACGTGTCCAGTAGAGTAACTCTTTCATTTTAGAATGATTTTTTTAAACACAGAAATGCTGAAATAAGTGAAACTACAGTATTGTGTATCGATATGAAATATTACTTTCAACAGGTTTAACCAAAAATCAAAACTCAAATGTAAAATGTGTACATTTCAAAATTACAAAATGTAATTCTATTTTTTAATTCTGGGTATAATATAGCATAAGCACTGGAGGGGCTGATGCAACTGATAAATAGTGGTTCCCAAAGCCCAAAAAGAACCTGGGCCATATTAACAGACAGTAGAATTTGTGACACCCAACACAAAAGGGCAATTGGATAATATTTCATGCCATGGCTGCAACGCAACAAATGCTTGTAATTTATATAACCTGTAGATTATACTTGCACATTTCAGCAAAAATCTGGCATTTCTTATACAAGTTGACTGTCTGATTTGTGTGGCTTCTAGTAAAGGTGTTTTTAACAATGCGGCTGAGTTTTTTTTTTTTTTTACAATTTTGGTAAAGCAAGGTGAATAAGAATTATACAGCGAAAAGAGTAAAATGAGCCGCATAAAACAGCTACAGAATCCCAAATTACTGTTATAAATGAAACATGTCAAGCGAAGGGCTTCTTCTCCCAGCCTGTAAAGTACACAGAGCATGGGTCCATTTTTTATGTGGTTCTCCCTCTACAAGAATAACATTTTGTGACTATGACCTGGCCTCTTTCAGCTGTGCCTCGCACGTCTGCATCCTGACAGCAGTCCTCACTTCCAGGCTACTGCTCCTGCTCATGTCACGAGAAAACGGTCAGGTTGCTTTCATTTGCTATTTATTCCTCCACTGCTGCTTTCTTTACAAGACGGGGATTTTCTCAGCAAACAGAACTGACTATCTGCTGTGGCATTTGGCACAGCAATTTGAGCAGTTCTCTGTGATAAATGTACAATTTAGAAAGTAATTTAATTTACTGCCTTCATGTGGTCTGCATCACATAGAACTATTAGATAGTCACCAGAGCACGAGTTTAACGGCATACAAGAAAACCTACCTCATTTTGTCCCAGTATCGGTAACAACAGACCTGACACTACTTGGGTCTCCTCACAAAGTAGTTGCATTTCAGGAACACGACCTACGTGTCCATACACGTGCTGGAGATGGCAAGACGTACCAAGCTGCAGGATCGTACTCAGCCCACACACGGATGAACTCGTCCAGGTGGTGGGGCCCAAGGATGGAGGAGTCCCTCGTCAGGTACTCAAAATTGTCCATTATGACAGCCACAAACAGATTCAGCATCTGGAATAATGAGGTGAAAGGAAATATCTGCCTGATGGGTTTCAACCCCCAATGCATCTGTCTCTCTCAGACTACAGCTGAGTGGGGAGACACCTGTATGACAGGATAAAAATAACACTTTTACACACCATGTATGCCTGAATGGACCCTGCTTACTTCTCTTGAGTTATATCTCTTGATCATTTCTATTGAATTATGCAGCAAGGGCTCTTCAGTGGCTGCTTGCAAAGATTAGACAACAGAAGTAGAATCTTTGACAAAGAATAAAAAAACTGTTGTGGACAAGCAAGTAAGGATCTCAGGAAAGAATGTGTACAGCAGTGTTGCCAACGTAGTGATCTGATAATGTGGACTTGATGGAATGCTACTACTATACATCCATGCATCCATCTTCAGAAACCACTTATCCTGAGCAGGGGCACAGCAGTCCAGAGATTATCATGGAAGCAGAGGGCGCTAGGCCACAAAACTAGCTGGGGATGGGACCCCAGTTCATTGCAAGGTGACCACACACACACACACACACACACACACACACACACACACACACACACACTCTCATCTTACAGAAACCAGTTAATCTGAACTACATCTCTTCGGATTGTGGGAGGAAACCAGAGGACCAACAGGAGTCAAAAGCATGGGAAGAATGTGCAAACCCACATAAACTGAGCAAAATTTGATTTTAAGCCGAGATTCTGTGAGGCAACAGCACAACTTGTTGAGCCACCGTGCCAGCCGCTATTTTTATATACAAATATATACAGTATATGTATAGTGTGTATATGGACAATGACAAAAAAATTATATTTAGGTGCTGATACTTATAGATTAGAACAAGGAAAATAAAGTGAGAGTTTGTAAGATTTATGTAATTATGGCAATTATGTGAATATTATATATGGACACAACACAAATGTATGCATTAACAACTGAAAACATTGAAAACTAAAGACTGAAGTTGATTAAGGGAATAATAAACTATTTATTGTATTCATAGGAAGTTGTAATATTTCAGCTGCTTTTTTTAAGCTCTTAAAAACTCTTTATAATAAAATTTTTTTTATTGTTTTCCAAGGTTTTTCTACCAATTTTTTTCAAGATTACAATTTACATTTTTATTCTGTAGAAAAACATGGTCCAATCAAATTTCAATGCCCCCTACAGACAGAAGGCTGAGTTCTCTTCTTTATAACAGCCGCCTTTCACAGTTTTCACATTTCGTGTGTGATTCTGTGGTATGAAAGCAACATTTGTTTCCCAGCAGTCAACAAAACATTCATGTACATCTGCCACAGATAGTAAAATACTGAGTGAGTGACTGAGTGTGTGTGCGCGCACATGCATTTCGGTGCACAAATACTAACCAGGAAGGAGCACAGGAAGATGAAGGAGACGAAGTAGAAATAGGCAAAGTCACTGCCACACTCCTTTCCAGTGGTGCCAGAGCCGACATCGCACGGCCGGTGACTGAGGCACGACAGCATGATCTCATGCCAGGCTTCTCCAGTGGCGCTCCTAATAGAGAATAGGAAACACTCATACACACGCAAACATATACAAACACACAAGCATTAGACACAGTCACACATGCATGCACATGCACAGCAGAACAAACATAGAGAAACATTAGCACAAAAGATTTTTGGGTTACAAGTAACAGTTGTTTTTCCCCCTCACAATTTCTTTATTTTGTTCACTAGTAAATTTTAAATTTAGTAAATTTCCAGTATAATATCAATATTCCAGTAAATTTCCAGTCAAAATATCTAGAAATCAATCTAAAATGCTCTTGAACTGAGTGAGGCCGCTCCTTCTCCAGGTACTTCAGGGTTCTTAAAACAGCTGGGAGTTAATATTTTTTCTTAGCTAGAATTCCGAGCGAAAGCCCTGCATGCAGAAGTGCGGGACAGCTGTCAGAAACAGGGGGCGCTATGACAGGGCACACTGGGAAGCATGCAGCTGGTGCTGCTGGGGGCTGATGTCACCCGCCGTCTCGCTGAGTAGGGACTCTGGCTTTCATTTACGAGGGGGGAGCTCTCATGGTTTGCAGGCTCTCGAGCCCTCAGTCAACTACAATTAGCAGCCTGTTTACACGTCCCAGATGAGCAGCTTCAGAGGAGCTGCTAATGGATGGGTGGGGGCATCAGTGTTCAGCTGCTCAGCAGCAACAAGTGCAGAAGGAAGCAAACTGCTGACAGATAACTACTGTCGCATTAGAGTAGTATAGTAATAGTATAGTATATTAGTTTTACTTTACAATTTTACGCTTATTTATAGATTTTTTTTGCCCTAATAAACATTTAAAATGTACTTTACTGTATTTAATCTGTTTATCATTAAAATATTTTCTTCAAAACAAGATTTATGGGAATAAATAGAAGAAAAAATCCAAATGTCTACATGTATACAATATACAATGTTAATAAAACTGTTTCAATAAGCTCCATTTCTCCAGAACACACCTAGAGTGCTAAAGAGCATCTATGGGTTACTGTCATCAAGAAATTTATCAATGGATGTTTCTAGAATGACGCAGTCCACCTTTACCGGAAGAGGAGCATGAGCGCCTGGAGGAAAGTGCGGAAGTTGTTATGGTGGTTGATGGCCGTGTCTTCGTTCAGCTCGATGTTTCCAAACACCTGGAGAAGAGAGATGACTGTCGTTCAGGGACAGCAATTTCGGTTGCAGGCCAAAGGCCACATCAGGAAAACCTTTGAAGTTCAAAGCTAAAAACTATACTGAGGGAGAGTGTGACAAAAGGGAGACCTCCTGCAGTGCTGAGGCTAAATCCCCCAGAGTCCCGTGAATTATTGACAGCAGCCCAAAGCTGGGCCGCCCCTGGCAAAAATAATGCCTGTCAGGGGCTTTCATCTCAGTTACAGAAAAGAAATCCGTAAAACAAAGAGGCTTCCCGATGACACTTTATTACACTCAAATGAGTGCTTGCTATTTATACTTTATTCAGCCATATTTTACAAATTAAATATCTAAAATCTGAATTTTAAAAAGATAATATAGCAGATGCAGTTTGACAAAAATTAAGATAACCTGGAATAAACCATGTAAACACACTGAAAATAAATGCCAGAGTTGTAATTTTTTTTGAACAAAAAAGCCTGAACCCAACTGAATTTTGTCACATTTGCCACAAACAATGTACCAAAATCCTCCATAACCCTGAAATTGGTGTGTTCTTTCATTCTTCTGTTTATTTAGTTTAGTTTTGCTTTCACATGGCTTTTTGTATCTCTACTATTCTATTTCATTTTGTGGCCACTGCGGCCGTGTTGTATTTGATTGCCTTGTGACTCTGCCGTACTGTTTTTCTGTCTGCTGAGGCACAGTGAACTCATCTTTTGGCTCTGTTTTCATCTGCTTTTCTGCACTGAGAACTGTGACTGCAAGTTTTACTATAGGGCCTGAGGAAGATTCCTGGGACTTGGATCCTCCAAACCAGCAGCAGATGAGAGGCCAGAAGCTGCCGTGCTTTTGCACGCTGGGGAGCAGGCCTACAGCCTGGACATTGTGCTGACCGTGGCTGCGTCCTTACTGCAGCTGGAGTGATGGACAGCCATCACCACACCATTGTGTTTGACGCCACCCACACCACTCTTATAAGACCTTTTTAGTCGTGAGCTGCTCCAGCTGGGTCTTCCTTTCTTTTCTTTCATTCTCTTTGCACATTTGCTGTTGACATACAAACTCCAGTGTATGTACTGTATCATTACTGTGCTGTGTTCTACTGCAACCCCATGCAATTTCCCTTTTGGGATAAATATTTTAAACTCAGTTCAGTTCAAATGCACATTGTGTGTTTTTATGAATGAAACTTTTTTCTTTACAGGCATCAGAAATGACCTTACAATTATTAACTCGCTACTAACATATGGGGTATAAATGAAATTTCAATATTTCACAGCACCACATGCAGACAGTTGTCTTTAATTTTTGTAAAATTAATTACAGGTGCAAGTATGTGTACGTCTCACACCATCACAGAACACAAGCACACACTGGGAAATACTCAGGAAGAGAAAAAAATACAAACAAAACATAGATAACCTTACATACATGAAGCACTGTGATGTAGCACAGCATCATTGCCACATTTTTCAGCGTTCATTTTCCTAACTCTACAGATGCCTACAGTAGTCCAAAGAACAGATCATGCAAAAAAGCACAGGAGCAGATATAATAATGTACTGAATAATATGTAATTCAACACATCTAGTACATGTTTACTGGCCATTTTCTATTATATAAATTTTAGGTATGAACCACCTTGCTTGTGTTATTTCCCTACTAATAGAGGCCACACTCACCTGCATCCCAATGATAGCGTAGATGAAGAACAGCATGGCAATTAAAAGGCAAACATACGGAAGGGCCTGAAAGGGGAAGAAAAACCATTTTTTATTAAAGCAGGTTTCAGAGGTGTCTAAGGGCAAAATGAAAGAACTGGCAGCTGGTGGCCTCTACTCTCACGATTGCACTCATTTTTGTCAGTGACCCAGATTGTTACTTAGTGGAACCTGGAAGGTCAAAGACCACCAGCAATGGCTATTACTCTGTTGCCTTGGTTGTAAGCTTGTCTGCAGTAGTAGATTTAGCTTCTGTTCACAACATACAGCTGCATGGTGGAGACACAAAATTAAGATTAAATACTTTTAATCAGCAGGGTCACAAGTGGAAATTCAACTTGCAATCTACTTGTCACCGCTCTTAACCATGACAAAAGGGGCTGTGCATTACACCAGCAGGAGTGGAGGCACGGCGATACCTTACCTTAAAGGACTGCACAAAGGTCCAGAGCAGAATGCGGATGGTGTAGCCCTGGCGAAGCAGTTTGATGAGCCGTGCAGCCCTGAAGAGCCGTAGGAAACTCAGGTTGATCAGCTTGTGCTGCAGGAACAACCGCACTCATGACTTACCACAACCAGGCATGGCCACTGAGAGACCAGCATAACCACACCCGTCACTCAGAGCTGGAAACAACAGCACTTGCAGTGAACACAACTATTTAGTCAGAATTCAGCTAAGTACAAAAAAAATCTTGATAAGTGCTCTGGATGCATCCTTAATGGAACTCCGCTATAAGGAGACATAAATAGAAGATATTGCTTAAATAGAGCTTGAAAACCACACAACGTAACACAGAAGTTATACGTTTAATAATATCAAAAACAAAAAAGTGCATTTTATGGATAACAAATGTTAAATTCCCGAAAAAATTTGTAAAATCAAAATAGCAACATTTTTCAAAATATTGTAAATTATAATAAATTACTCAAAGGGCTAAAATAAAGAGCGCTATTACTAAACTGAAAGGGCTATAAGGGGCAGTGCTAATCGAGGTATTACTGTATATAAATCATATCCATCCTGCAGGTGACTGTCTGTACACTGGGGCACCATATTCTGCTATTCCTTCCCCCTGCTGTATCATGTATCACAGAATATTATTATAATATCACAGAATGCTAATATGATCCAACACAATTTTTCATGTTCCTAGATATGAAAAAATCAGAGGCGTCTTGCAAATCAGAAGAAAACTCATCGTTAAATGTAGTTTTACAGCGAAATTATACAATTTCCCCTTAACAGAAAGCATTATTAAATCAGTACGTAAGCTGCTAATATTTACTACTCATTATACTTAACAACAGAACATTTGGGTAGGACTTGGCGGGAGTGCCAATGTGTGTACACTGTGTTATGTCTTGTCACCTATTTGCTTGGGATAATGTAGGAACCATCAAGCCTTTTGCAATGTTTCTGATTTTGTGAGGCTTAATTTGGAACCTGATAACATGGGCAGTTACAGTATTAGTGACAGCAAACCAACAGAATTATGGGGTATCATAAAACTCCTGCTTACAAATTTGACAAATAAAGCCAAAATAGCCCAAAAATTGCAAGCACACATTAAAAAGTATTTACAATAAATTCACTGACTGCAGTTTATGAGAGCCAGCTTGTTTGCGTTTACTAATTTAATGGGAATAACTGTGTTATGTGTTTAGGCACTGGTGCTGCACTTCCACAGCTGTACATGTTGCCGAGCTTTCCGTTCCTTCTGTGGTTTCCACTCGCACCACACAGACCATCATCATCTTCACATTGGAAGCCAAACCATCACAACTTTTACATCAGCATGTAAATGGTTTCAGAGGTACTATGAAACTTCTGGGTTAGCAATGATTCTTTATGACCAGACAGGAAAGCATACCGAATGACACTGAAGTATAGAGGGTCCCACTATATGTTGTCTGCAACACTTTATCTATGAACCTGTCTTGCTGTATTCACATGGGTTTATTTTTATTCAGCGCTCTTCTCAGTGGTGCTGAACAAACGGCCACTTTCACCCTGCAGATACTGTACATCCACAGACCTCGTTTTTGTAACCCAATCCAACTATTTAAGTCCTTTGGTTATTCACCAGGAGTTCACCAAACAGAATGTAAGGTACATCTAGCAAAACCTTTCTATTTTTTGTCACATGAGCCCACGTTAATGATGCTATACATTATTTTTTGGTTAAGTACTAGTGGACACTGAGCCAACACTACTCATTATTAAATACGTATATACAGTAGCTGTATTTTGTGATTCCTCCAGGCACACAGACAGAAAAGGCTACGAAAATCAAAGTTGAGCAGGGCAGTAACTTACCGATGTCTAAAATTGCAACCGTTTGGTTGTTTAGGAAGGACGACAGGAATCAGCCAAGATTGAGTGTGGACATTGAAGAGGACAGAAGGGAGAGACAGAAAGAGAAACGGCAAGAAAAGCAGAAAAGGAAGGAGAAAACAACAGCAATCACAACAAAAAAAATCCAGGAGACACAAAAAATACACTTTAAACAGTCACAACTGTGAACAAGGAAATTTAAACAGAAACCAGTACATCAGTGCAGAAGCAGCACAAGGACACTTAAAACTGGCAGATGTAACCACCGAGAATCCAGCAGACATACAGTAAGTCAAATCACATGCAGTTTAAACAATGCTATTTGTTTCATCTTCAGCCCACTTGACAACCCCAAAGGGATACTGCACCATCACATCATCATATCGTGTGTGGGTTTGCATATGTAGTTGGCTAACTTTGATGGCATTGACTCTGTAGACTAAGGAGATGCAAACCATTGCGTTGCGGCCAGATAGGTTTGCTGTGGGTGCTAATAGGCCAGGATAGGATGGGAATGAAGGTTAAGATCTTGGATCCCCTTTGCAGTGCTGGTCCTTTTATTAACACTTTGTGTTTGTTGTGAATTAAGGTTACTGTCCAAGTTTTCTGAATAGCACAGCCACAAAAATGCATGACATGTAATGTTGCATATGAACTGACTCCCAGCATGCTGTTTCCTAGAGCTGAGCTACCAAATGACTGCTGGATAGACAGGTGAGCACCATGATAGGAAATGTACAAACCGCTTCTAAACTCCAAGGAGTCATCGTGCTCCTTTTTAAAAGCCAGCATCTATGTTGAACTGGACCCAGTCACCTAGACGCATGCTCAGTCTGAGCCCCCCTGCCACACACACACCAACAGGCCTGATCCTCAGTTTTCCAGAAATCTACAGGCTACATGACCGTGTGCTTACCTTGATCTCTGTGACCAAAATATCTGTGATGCTGCCCAGCACAGTCACAAAGTCAAATACATTCCAGGCATCCTTTAGGTAATTCTGAAACAATGGAAACAATGTGTCACTGCAGTGAAAAGAGCGCTATATAAAAACAAAATTAAATTGAACTGAACTGAAATGATGGAGCTGTGACATCAGAATCAGAATCAGAATCAGAATTTGATTTATTCTGCCAACAATGCCCACACATACAGGGAATTTGTCTTCGGTTCCCAATGGCTCAGTGTACAGTAGACAAACAATCACATGCATACAGTACACACACACACACACACACACACACACACACACACCTATAAACACGCATAGATAACTCGTACATACATACAAGTACGAACATGCATTGACAGCGGCAGAAAGTAAAAATAAGTAAAGAGGGAGGTAATAAATAATGAGGTAAGGAATAAATGACGAGGGAGAGAATACAGAGGAAGAAAATACTGCACAGACTAACAAACAATCAGCTGTTCATGGATGTAACTGCGTGGGGCCAGAAACTGTTTTTGTATCTCGTTGTTTTGTTGCACAGTGATCTGTAGCTCCTGTTAGATGGGAGAAGTTAAAAAAAACTGTGGCCTGGGTGAGAAGCGTCTGTCACAATTTTCCCTGCCTGTCTCCTAATTCAGGAGGAGTACAGGTCCTTGAGGCAGGGCAGTCTGGAACCAGTGACCTGCAGACCTGACTATCTATCCTCAACGCCTCTGTAGCTCAGCAGGTAAAAACTCCACGTTGAGGGATGAGTAGTGTGATCCTGGGAGGCAGCAAGATGCACCGTCTACAGCATATGTGTGATGGGGGAGCACTTGCTCGCAGGCTGAAGGCACAGAAGGCCCAACATTGGTCAAATATGAGCCAAATTTTGACATGCTTTCATATGCTATATATTCTTTTTTTCTCACTCCCAGACGACTAATAGTTCCTGTGCCGGAACCTTTTTTCAAGGTTTACAGCACCCTCCACAAGGGTTGGCTATTTGAACGACAACAGGAACACAGACCAAAATACAGTGCAAGGTAATTCTTTCTAAGAACATAATGTGTGTAAAATAGAAAAAAAACAAACAAAACAAAACTGAGTATTAAATTTAAATATAGATGAGATAAATTTTATTTATGCTCAAGATGGGGTACAAAGTGTGAGGGGCACATAAAACTGTGTAGGAAATTGGAAGGATAACGGTGTGATAATGGACGGCCCTGTAATGTTTGGTGCTGCGCAGTGATTTATTATATTGCTTCTGTACTGACCCGCTTGGCACCACTGCCGCATTTGTCTTGTCATTCCCTGGAAAACAGGCAAGAACTACCTCCACTTGGCAGAGTGCACACTGAGCCTGAAATAGTGCCGCTCACAGTTCCTCTGCTCTTAGTCAGTTTTACTACGGTATCCTGGTCAAGTGTTTTTGCCAGTAAGAGACACTACAGTGCACCCCATATTCTGCAATCTCAACTCTGTCATCAACCTCGCCCACCACTCCTAGCAGGTGCTCTTCAACTCAGACAGACAGTTGCAATACACTGGGGGCAGGGAATGCTCTTCCTTTTCAGACACTGGGGCTAAAATGGTAGCCACACCACAGGTAAGAAAGAACTAGAGAGCAGAAACAGAACTGGAAAACATTTTTAGATGCTCCTGCAGTCATGAGTGGTGACATGGAGCATTAAGGTCTAACACTGTTGCACATTCTTACACAATAAGGACTGAACTCCCCTGAGCGGTTAAAAAATAATGTGTGCTTGTAGGTACAGTATATGAGCAGTTGATTGGCAAACACGACAGCAATGCTAATGAGTTAAATTTCTCACATTTGAATGAATCACGGAAAATTATGGGCAAGAGCTGCAAAATCAGTCACAGAAATATTATCTTTACAGAACTGAAAACCTGAAGATGGAGAAACAATGTATGAACTTCATGCAGTGAGGAGTGTGCTGTAAATGTCAAGTTTTAATGTGTTTTGGGGAATATCTATTTACAGAGAATATTTAAACAACACATTTGTACTATTGAGATGAATACATAGCAAACAACACATGACAGATCAGGCACCTACCAACGGCCCAAATGCTATGATTTTGAGAATGCACTCAAGGGAGAACAGGGCTGTGAATACAATGTTGAGATACTTGAGCATGGCCTCATAGGCATCTGGAGCTCCATAGAACTAGGAGGAGAACACAGCCTGTTAGATCAGGTCCAAAAGTGACCCCACACCAAAGATCAAAGACACCTGTATATAAATCCAATACACATGCACAAAATATAGTTTTTCATAATTTTCTCAAGCAATTTAAGTTGTCCACTCAAAAGAAAACACTGAAAATGCTTCAGTTTAGAGCTTCTCTATCTCCTGGTATTTACAATAGAAAAGTTCAGTGTTGTTCAGACAATAGAAGGGAGATGTCCTCCACCGGGGTCAACAGGATAATCCAACTGAATATGACACACAGAGACAGAAACAGTGTTTGATGAAGAGGTAGTACTGACCTTCATCATGAGCACCACAGTGTTGAGGGCAATCATGGCCATGATGGAATACTCGAAGGGTGGGGACACAACAAACTTCCACATCCTGTACTGGAAAGATTGCTGGTTCTCAGGCATGTAGCGCGTCAGCGGCTTGGCGTTGATGGCAAAGTCGATGCAGGCTCTCTGCTCACAAACAAAACACAAGTATGCCATTTGTACACACTTGCCGGAAAGCCTAAATAGCCTAGACTACATGTCCACAGCAACATATTAGCTGATCCCCTTATAGTTGTACCATTTAGTTTTTCCTTAACTTTCACCTTACTTTCATCATTTCCAGACACTGTGAACTGAAGTTCCTTTCATAAGCTTAAGAATTCAGACTTGAACTTTGCATGAGTTGCATGGTTTGAAGAAGAGAGTGAACTTGGATGGGAGGAACACTGCAGCTCCATGGTGGTTTGACAGAGAGGTAGAAGCCAGAGGGTTGTGATGCACACAACAACGGTGCTCTGGCGGTGTAGACACTCCATAACCTTTTTGCCCCTCAATGGCTACATGCAGTCTCAGCCTGCCAGTAACATAAACTTTAGTGAAGGCTGAATGTGTTTCTCACTGTGGAATAACTGCAGCTGTTCAAGGCAGCCAGTAGTCTCCTCTCTGTAATCACCATGAAAGAGTCTAGGATGGTGATACACAAAGTGATGGTGTTTTTCATGGGTACAAAGAAACATTTGGCAATGATGCCTGAGTGAAAAAACAAGGTACTTCAAGTAACAAACCCTTTTGCTAGGCCTTTCACAAATAGCAGACACAAAACCTGCATTGTCTGCTTTCACTGTAACAAAAGAGTGATTCAGTCCGTTCATAAATAGCAAAATAATATAGACCAATCAGAGCTTAAGCATCACTAAATAACAAAATGGACAAAAAGTACACAAAGTATAGATATACTTACACAAAATTGTGCATAGCTCAGTATATTAATGCATTTGAAGCACCAAAGCAGAAAAGGAACTCATCTAACGTACAGATATGTGAAAGTGATTGATGATGCATTTCACGGCTCTGTTCTTGCAGACAGCTGAGTGAAATCTAGCAGTGAGTCACCCTAGCTTAGCATATGGACAGGGGACATTTATTTTCCTGATTCCGCATGAGGCCATTAGAAGCCTTACGGGATCAAAGAAGAAACAAGGGGCATGCATCTCACTGAATTTGATAACAGAAGAAACAGGAATGGCCACTGGTCCTGCATCACCTGGGATCCCACATCTTTTGTGCTGCATCTTGCGGAGTCAACCGGCTTTAAGGCCACAGCACTGCCAGATGGCATTACATCAACTGATAGCAAGTTTGTGGGCACCGATCCACCATAAAGGTGAGTAGCAAACACAAAAGAAGCCTTTATATAGAAAACCTTTTCTTTGGTCTACAGCAATGTGTACTGGTCTTAATTTGGTACTGGTCCTAATTATCCCTTTACAAGTGTACAACACAGAATTTTGGAGTGACAGAAAAATGTACATTTTTTATGGAACTGGATATGCTTATTGAGAAAACAAATGTGCTATTGTTTTCACCCAAAGTCTTGAACTGAAAATGGGTTATAGGACTCTGGGACAGGAGCTTCAAGATCAGGTCAAATTCACTGAGCTGTCCGAAGAAACACTAAGTGTCAGCTTTGGAGCTGAATGTGCAGTAAATGCACAAGGTCATGCAAGGTTAGCATCAGAGGCCAGGCAGAGCACCAGTAGAAGGGTAAGATAACAGAGAATAAACAGCTCACTAGACAGAAAGGGCGAAGAGCAGCTTCTGTGTAAAACACAACATCGCACCTCATTTTTCTCAAGGCTGCACTCAGACAAAGCCTTGTCTCCCTGTTCTTGGAAGGTGATGATGATGAGGGCCACAAAGATGTTGACAAAAAAGAAGGGGAAGACCACAAAGTAGACAACGTAGAAGATGGACATCTCAATGCGGAATCCAGGACTGGGGCCCTGGTCCTCGTAAGTGGCGTCCACAGAGTGCTTCAGGACCCTGGACAGAGAGAAACTGTTTACTATGGATAGTTACAGTATTACGCAAGGTAACAATCATAATGCATTCTTACAGACTATGTAGACTTAAGTAGTACAAACATTATTTGTACTTCCTTATCAGCAGCCAAACTTATTTTGGTGGTATTATGTGCTTTTATATTATATTTATATTTAAGTAAATTTCCACCAACCCTATATGTTCAGCTGTATGTTTATTCGTTTTGCAATTAATGTACAAATTAATTATTAAACATCCATCTATCCATCCATCCATTATTGGTGACTATATTGTCCTGGTCAGGGCTGGCATAGTCTGGGGTCTATCCCACAATCAATGGGCAATAGGCTATGAAACTACACCCTGGAGGGGATGACACTTCTCAAAAGACTATTTCCTTTTTAAAATAACATCACTGTGCTCTTAAAAGAAGCTTCAAAAGGTTGACACTTCAAACGCACTGAGGGAAACAAAGGGCAGAAACCCAGGTGATGGCAGAGATCAGCACAGCGAGAAATCCACCTGAGGGCTAGTAAGGGAAATGTTTCACTGGAACAAGTCATAGGTAGCACCCTTCACCACAGCCCATGAGCATCGATGACTGCACAGTGCACTGCAGGTTTGTGGGGATAATGCTGTTCTTGGGAACCTACACTGTATGGCCAAAAGCATGCGGACACCCAAGCATCGCCCCGATATGTGCCCTTTGATCATCCCATTCCAAACCCAGGCTGTTCCCCCCTTTGGTGCTGTAACAGCCTCCTCCTTCTGGGAAGGCTTTCCACCAGATTTTGGGATTTTGTGCCCATTTGGCCACAAGAGCATCAGTGAGGTCGTGCAAGAAGGAGCGACTCATGGTCAGATTTTCAGTTCATCCTAAAGTTGTTCGGTGGGGTTGAAGACAGGGTTCTGTGCAGCCACTCAAGTTCTTCCACACCAACCTGAGGAAACCATGTGTTTATGGAACTCCCTTTGTGCAGGGGAGGGCACAGTCATGCTGAAGGAGGAAAGGAGCTTCTTCCCCAAACTGTGGCCACAAAGCTGGAAGCACACAACTGTCTAGAATGTGTTTGTATGCTGCATGGGTGTGGCTGAAACAACTCAGCTCAGTTATTAGAAGGGAGGGGTGCGCATACTTTTGGCCATACAGTGCAACAAAGGAGCTAACTGGCACATTGTTGCTAAAGGAGAAATGAAGGCAGTCAGCTAATAAACATTAAACATTAATAACACTGAAAATGTAAAATGTTTTCCAATTGCTTAGGTTTTGAATACTTTTTATTTGACTTTTTTTTTTTTACTTTTATTACCTGAATAAATATCAGTACATCAAAAGTAATTGGACGGGTCATGGTGTATAGTGATCCCCAGCAACATTCAAAATCAAGCTAATGCCCCACCAGAAAATCGCTTTATGGCCTAGTTAGTCTGGAATGTTAGGCAAGAAAGTAAGTAATCTGACAGTTGTGTGAAGCTGTAAACCAGGGATGTCCAGCAACCTGTATCAACACTGGAAATTTCTGCAATGTAACCTACAAAGCAGCTTAAACCAGCCAATCATGTAATACCTGGACAACACCTTAGTGTTACAGCAGAGTTAGAGAAGTCTTCAGAAACTTGAAACCTGCTCTCTGCGCTACTGAGGTAACCAATAATTGGCTGGCAACTACAATTCACTTACAGTACTTTTATTTACATAGTTGATACTTCCATTCAAAATGACCTGCAATGATTTACCCAGAGAAGGTGACACATTTTAAAGAGTAAATATCTGGATTAATGGTACTACAGCCAGAGCGGAGTTTGGAACCAGCAACCTTATTGCTATGTCACCAGTTCCCATAACTATAACCCTTTATCTTCTGAAAGTTCTGAGTCTGTGTTTATTTCTTTCTCGCCATCACTAACTGACCACTTCTATGCACCGTCCTCAATGCAGTGTATATCAAAAGAATGTTTTCAAAGTATTTTACTGGGATTTTTCCTGCAATTAAGCATTTTTTGGTAGAGTACAACTCACGTTGGCCAGCCTTCTCCTGTGGACACTGTGAAGAGGGTCAGGAAGGCCCAAAGCACATTGTCATAGTGGAACTCGTATTTCTTCCACTCACGGGACTGGGAGGAAACCTCATCATTGTCGTAGTCCAGGAACTGTCCCCTAACAAGGAGCAAACAGAGGGAGATGGAGAAGAAACAGAGGAAGAGGGCCAAAGAAAGCATGCACATCATTTTAGCTTTTATAGGGCCTTTCTACATAATTTGGATTTTATAGCTATTAGACAAATACATTTATCAACAAAGGTTTCTATGTTCTTGAATTCAGTATTTCCAGTACCCACAGCATGCTCAAGGCAAGGTAGGAGTTTTTTGTCATTTCGTCCATCTACACAGTACAGAACGAAACGAGACAGCGTTCCTCCAGGACCAAAGGTGAAGCACAACAACACACCAGTTCCCTGTTTGCAAAATTAACTGCGATGGGGTTTTGTTAATCGAAAAGTTTGTAAATCAAACATGACACTGCGAAATGCGAGCAAAATCTGCGCTGTTGGACTGAAACTACTGTAACTTTTTGTAAATAAGAAAGCACAAAAAAGAACCCTAGCCACAGCTATAGCAGGGTGTTGGAAAACTTAAAGCATCACTTACATTTTGAGAAAAACTCCATAAATCAGGGACCAGGTGTACATTTTTATGAAAATGCAGTGACATTTGCATAGACAGAAACAAATAAAACTGTTTTGAGGTCAACATTTAAGCTGATTGTGAATATCGGGAGGCAGAGAACTCCTTGTTCACCCTACCTGCAGTCCTTCTCCAACTCCTTAGACTCATCGGTACAATAGAAGAATTTTCCCTTGAAAAGCTGTACTGCGATGACAGCAAAGATGAACATGAAGAGCAAGTAGACGATCAGGATGTTGAGCACATTCTTCAGGGAGTTCACTACACAGTCAAACACAGCCTGAGAACACACAGATACACACAAGCATATGTCAGTGATTAATACACATTTAAGGGTTATAATTTTATATACAGTATATGTTATAACTTTAACATAAAACAAAGAAAGTGTGACAGTTGTTGGCATCTCAAGACAAGTATTTGTCACCTTACTGTGTCCATTATTTCCAAATAAGTGGATCTTAATGAATTTAAATATTCATTGAATGCACACAGAATAATCTAACTTATTTAATTGTTGATACACATCTTCTTCTTCTTCTTCTTCTTCTTTCGGCCGCTCCCGTTAGGGGTCGCCACAGCGGATCAAAAGCTTCCACTTCCTCCTGTCCTCTGCATCTCTCTCCGTCACCCCCACCACCTGCATGTCCTCCTTCACCACATCCATAAATCTCCTCTTAGGCCTTCCTCTCTTCCTCTTGCCTGGCAACTCCATCCCTAGCATCCTTCTCCCGATATATCCAGGATCTCTCCTCTGCACATGTCCAAACCAACGCAATCTCGCCTCTCTGACTTTGTCTCCAAACCGTTCAACCTGTGCTGATCCTCTAATATACTCATTTCTAATCCTGTCCATCCTCGTCACACCCAATGCAAACCTTAACATCTTTAACTCTGCCACCTCCAGCTCTGCCTCCTGTCTTTTGGTCAGTGCCACCGTCTCCAACCCATAAAGCATAGCTGGTCTCACTACCGTCTTGTAGACCTTCCCTTTCACTCTTGCTGGTACCCTTCTGTCGCAGATCACTCCTGACACTCTTCTCCATCCACTCCACCCTGCCTGCATTCTCTTCTTGACCTCTCTTCCACACTCCCCATTACTCTGGACTGTTGATCCTAAGTATTTAAATTCATTCACCTTCGCCAACTCTATTCCCTGCATCCTCACCATTCCTCTGTCCTCCCTCTCATTTATGCACATGTATTCTGTCTTAGTCCTACTGACCTTCATTCCTCTTCTCTCTAGAGCATATCGCCACCTCTCCAGGGTCTCTCTGGAGAGACCCTGTTGATTGTTGATACACATACTGGTATTTTATATACACAGGACCTGTTGCCACAATAGAATGTGCAGGAGGGGGTGCCCCCAGAAATTTATTTTTGTGCCCTTCTGTGCAGCTGGGACCTTTCTTGTTTTCCTTTTCTCATTTGCCAGATGGCTTATCCAAACAGTTAACGATACATAGATATCTTACAAATGGAAAATGTGTATTGCAAAATCCCTCCTTTATTGAAATATCCCTCTATTAGAATATCTCTTGTAACTTTGTTCAGCGCTGTGTCGCCCTTGTCTCCTTCAGATGTATTTTATCAGATGCTACTTTAGATCCAGGCCAGAGATGGGTGATGTACCTTCAGCTTGGGGAGCCTCTTGATGGTTTTGAGAGGCCGCAACACACGTAGGACCCTGAGGGATTTGATGGTGCTGATGTCCTTCCCTTTGGTACCTCTACACAGAGTGAGTATAATGTTAGTCTGCACACTCACAACAGGTGTATTTTGACTGTGATAAGCATTGAAGTGAGTGAGAAAAGACAAAACATACACATGCACGCACACGCCCGCGCGCGCGCACACACACACACAGATTTTAAAGTGTGAATAACAACCGTCTTCAGTAAGCAGTGTAACTGACAGGGTGAATTATTCTGGGCTAAAAGTTATTTAGTTCTAAAGACAAAATATGTTCACCTACTGCATAAAGAGAACTGCAAATTTGCAGATTAAACTATTCATACTGTGAGAACACAGCCAACTTGAAACCTGTGGATTTGTGAAATGACACATTTTTTTACCACAAATTATTGCAACTCAGCATTCTAGTTTGTACACACGCGCAAAGACACACGCACACACACACACACACACACACACACACACACACACACAATGAACAATAAGAAAATGACAGCAGTGAATAAGAAGGATCATACACCACAGCTGAAAACCACCAGTCATCTACTGCTCCCAGAGAGTAAAGAATTAGTTTTCTCACAACACCACATGCCTCTTCAGACCATTCCACTGCACTGGTCATGTAATTCTGGATTACATGGTTTAGCTACGTACTGTATTTAAGCAACTAGGACATGCACATAAAAAGGTTACTGTACAGAAACATACAATTGGAAGAGAGTATTAATAGCATCATTCTATGCTATAAGAACTCCAGTGCTTTCACTCTCCTACACATTATGTTTCTGTAGAGTAACCTGTAAACAATCAGAGAAAAAGATCAAAAAGAAACCTCCCCCAGTACAAGGGTGATAGTTTCTTTTTAGGAACCATGGCTGTTTTATACATGTACCTCTGACAACAATTTTAGAGGCGGAATGTCAAAGGAAACCACTGAAAATGACAGAATTAGAAGTTTTCTTCAGCAGCAGGTAGGACTGGTAAATTTTATATTCTATTCAAGAAAAAGTTAAACATCACCAGGACACATTTCTTACTCTCAAACAGTCTGCAAAAAAAACTACAGCAGCATAACCTTGACTGAAATAAGATTTATAACTTTCATTTTATGAATATGTTACCTTTAACTTACTAGGAAAGTAGAAGATAACTATTATGTTTCTGTATAACTATTATTTTTACAAACTGGAATTAACTGTACACAGAGTCCCACTAAACCAGAGTTCTTTGTTGGCAATAAAGCACAGTGCAGGCCATGTATATTGAAGTCAGTAGGTACACAAACAGGGCAGTGACTGAGACACTACAGCCTGGGGAAGGGGGATCTCAGCATAGGATGCAATGATGATGCCATTCATAGTTAACAGTGACACTCAACTGACAATATTCCAAGGTTAAGGAGACAGGAGTTAGCACATATTACATTAAAACAGAGTAAAAATTTAACGTAATGTTGAAATAGGATAATACATTAGCAAATGACACTTAAATGTGTTTTAAAATCACATATCATCACGCCTGCGACTGCTACAAGACCGCCACGTGTACGGTCTCTCTGCCCCTGCCCTCGGACTGGGTGCCGATGAGCATGGGAACCAATTACGGACCACATGTAAGACTCCTCCGGACTTCCACTTAGCGCTCAGTCTTCCACAGATTCCCACCGGAGTTCCGTGAGCCCTCTACCTGACCGACTGAGCTAAGTTCCCCGAGACTCTTGATTCTATTGACTGTGTGTTTGTGACTCGCCCGCCGCAGCGATTATCTTTGTGCTCTCTCGCTAGACTACAGTATAGCCTTTGTAACGGTTCTGTGTCTTGCCCCATGTTGTACCATCTCTTTACTTTGAGTTTTGACTCGCTGATACTAAGCACAACCTCGCGGACGAGGAGCGTGCACCTTGTAAAGCCCCGCTCTCAGTAAACATCCTCTGACTTAAAGACTGTGGTGTTCTACAATTGCTCCCTCCACCTCTCACCCTGACACATAAAGCATGAAATCATACTGGATATTAGAAGTACTTGTAAACTGAATCAATGTGAATGTAGTACAGTGTTTACTGAAAGGCTGAAGAACATAAATGGTAGTTTAGTCTTGTATAAAAACTCAAATAAAAGCTTTTTTTGCTTTTCACGACATAAGGTTTGTTCAGTCTTTTCATTTGATCCAAGCCCTACATATTTCACATGTACGTATGTGTAGTTTCATCTTCTTGGAGGTCACAGTGTGGCTGGATCCACACTGAAGAGGCTCGGCAGTCATTTCTAGAAGGGAATGAGTTCACCACAAAGCCCTCTACCTGCCTGGGCAATGGGGACATGAGGACATGGGGACACTGGAACATTGCAGAGGAAAGACTGAAAGAATCTTCAGGTCCTAAATGTACTCATTGGTCATAAAAATGTACTCCCTGGGTCTGTTATCAGGAGGACAAAATGAACTGCTGGGGATAAACCTTTTCAACACTCGTGTGCTGCTCCGTCTTCAAGGCTGATGAACATAAATCCCTTTCCTTTGTTTCTACAGAGCTGATTTATTTGAAAAACTCATTACAATTTTTTTGTTTATTTTTCCAGAAAAAATGTACCATTTATGTACAGCCTGCTACTCCCATGGTATCACGACTTTTTCCTTCCTCTCTGGGCTCTACTCTACGACACCAGCATGCAGGTCATGCTCTAGTGCACGTTAGTCTAGCATGCACAAGATAATACAGAAAGCCCTGCGGTTATAGATCAGACAACACTGGGCACGCTGAGAAGAAACAACCAGCACCAAACATTCTGATAGCTTTCAAAAGAAGTCCTTAGAAAGTACAGAGGTTGTCGCAAGGTGGAAATCTAAATGTTATCTGTGGTCTGAACAGTTTTTGGATGGTAAACAGATAGGGTGGTTCTGATTTTGGTCCTGCAAGCTCTCATCATAACATCCAAACAAGATCCATATGGTAGTTTTGGATTCTTTTTGCAAAGGTTAAAATGTAGCTGTAAAATTTCTCTATAATGGATGCTCTTATTTGATGAGTAAAACTTTCATGTCCTGTGGACATGAACAAGTAATGTTGCCATGTGTGAAAATTCAGTTCTTGTGCTTTGGGAGCCAAAATATTTCCAGCTTCAATTTTATCATAGTCCAGTGCAGAATTAGTCAGATTACCTGGATATGATCGACTAGTTATAAAGAAACTAGAGATTAGATAAAGCCAATAGACATGCAAGAGGTAAACTCTCAATTTAAAGAGATTTACCATTTTATTGTATTTTACGTGAGGATTATACATATCTAAACATTGTGTCTGGAAGGTAATGAAAATCTTGAGGTCAAACACATAGACTACATTCCAGGCAAATCTGAACGAGTTTTCCGAGTGTTGCTGTGGAAGATCAGATATGCCACCCAAAGGCGACCTGTTGAAGGCGATCAGAATGACATTGCTGCGGCTCCCACAAGGTACAGAGGAAAAGGCTGAGAAGTGTTATCCTGGGCTAACCAGGAAGGACAAAGCCAGATAAGATTGTGTCGGAGGGTGAGGGTGGGGGTGGGGGGAGGTCCCCACCTGGTCACACCTTGTTGCGATCTAATGAAGAAAAGCAATGACAAAAAAACAACAGGAGAAAAATTTATGGCCGCTTCACAGACAAACAAAACAACAAATAGACATAAATAAACAACTTACACGGTACTTTTATAATGGAAGCATTTATGTAAATACTAAAAAAACTGATGAAGACTTTAAAGGGTGGACAATTATGTAAATGATGATGAATAAGCAAAAAAAAAAAGTTCAATTTAAAATCTTCCACTGTGTCTAGGAAAAGCAAGAAAAAAATGTCCAGACATTGATTCAGAATTCAGTATTGTTATGAAAAATGATGTGAAGAGAAACTTTTTTGATAACAGAAGAAAGAAGGAGACTGTTTGTAATTTCAATAAGAAGAGCTTTGGCTACATATGCCAGAGCTAAAAGCTCAATAGAGGGAAAGAAGAGCAGAATGTGTAATAAAAACATGGATCTGTACAAACAGAGCTAAAGTGACGGATGTACAGCACATGGCACATGGCTCCTGTGCCAGCCAGCCTCCTCCTCCTTCTCACATGCAACATATAGTTATGAGAGACTCATAGAGGGAAGACATGCAGGGCACACGTAACACACTTTGCTGCGTATAGGTGGCCCACGGGCTGAGACCACGCATTAGGGCAAGATGAATGGAACCCATGGCCATTAAGGAAGATGTGTATGGAGTGACTGCTTGGGGGAGAGCTTCCACAGCTGTAAACCCTGTTTCATACGTGACCCAGCACCCATTATATCATTTGACTTGTACACTGTGTACACAGCATCTCTTTTATAAGTTAACCTTATGCCAATAATATTCAACTGAATGAAGGTTTGTAATAGCGCTGCCAAACTTTGTAAAAATACCATAATATCTGTTAGTAATAATTTTCTTTATAAATGAAGCATCTAATGAAAAGAATAAAAAGGAAAAGGTCATTAAAAGAATACATTGCATGAAAGGAGTTATGTGTACTGTAATAGCTTAATTTAACCTGAAATTAAATAAATAAATAAATAATTATATATATATATGCGCATATGCTTCTTTTTCTTAAAGAGGTATTTTAAACAGAAAGTTTTTCACAAAAACAGAATACAGTATAGCTTTAAAAAAGCAAATTTTAAGAGTGTATTTTTATAAAATTCCAAAAAACTTTTTTTTTCTACAGTTTTCATTGATAAATCATGATACATTATTGAAGAGGCTAAAATAAAAGCGCACTACTGCAAAAGATAGCTACAGGAGTTAGCACTAATCCAGGTGTTACATTAATATGTTATACAAACAAAAGCCTCCCAGCGATCACTGGAAAACGCAACTTGTATATCAGACTATAAGAATTCTACAAGCAAAGCCATGTTTACCTAACTGACTTGGATGCCTGATCAAAATGAACATGGAACTTGAAAGTGGCCGTTTCCCTTAAACCAGTAAGACCACAGCTGAAATTGGATGAATTTTGCATAAGAAAATGGTCACAGGGGACAAAATCTGCTGTAGCGGTCTTGATGAGGGCTGAAGGCATGGCTGACCACATGGGCAGAGGCAGTGATGGAGGTCATGATGGAAGCCACAGACAGTGAGCGAAAATGGTTGAATTTGCCGGACTTGCTGCATGCGGCACCACTGGGCCTATAGGCTTCCATAGACCCTCTGCTGGTTCACAGAGACGGTAAAAGGACAGACGGTTGAGAGGCATTACCCCATGAAGCTCCTGCAAGCAATTCCAGGCACAAGGAAGCAGAGGAAGGAGCTACAGTCATTAACAGGGAACCCCCCCCCCACCCATGTGCCCCGTGCCTGAGACGCAGCAGCGGGACAAAGGGGGAGAAAAGTACACGGGCAGCCAGACAGTGCTGACTTGAACAGGACACACAAAGTGGTACTACATACAGTAACGCTTTGCACAACATCAGGCTATAACACAGTAACTGTATCTCTAACAAAGAGTTATCAGTACAATAGGCTGTGTTGAGTACAGTAGGTCCATTCAATGTGGAAAGAAAATCATATTTAATTTATTAATTTTCATCTATGCACACAGGTTAGGGCTTTATGACTTTGAATTGCTGATTATATATTTGCATGCTAATGAGAATATAAGATGCTGTTTGATACCCCAGGGGTTGGGAATAAATAGCTGCATTGAACACAGCTCCTCACACTCCAATGTCAAGCTGCAAGAAATTATATTTACAGGAGCAAGAGGGACTTTGCAGCACTGAGAAACACTTCTTCGGGAAACAACCTCCCAGAATTAGTGAAAAGTTTTAGAAAAAAAAATTCAGCACCATTATGTGTAAACATTCTTAAATATAATAAATATCATTTTGATTGGGTTTTAATACCTTCTCTGTTGGGAGAATAATTCCAATTAAAGGGAAACAGTAATAATAATGACAATAATACGAAGATGAAGTTTGATTCTGATATAATGCAGCTTCATATCTTTTATACTTTCTGGTTAGATAATATTGTCACTGAGGTAAAAAACACACAGAATGCAAATACATTTATGTTCTATGCTTTTCAGAATGGACTCTTAGGTTTGCCATTTTGTCAACACTGCAGATGCATACTGTATATAAAATATGTTTTAATCACTTTTAATTTCTTACTTGATTTAAATGTATTATTACTATGTTTTATTTACTTGAGATACTGAGTAGAAACAGAATCTCTACAATTAATTATGTCTTCATTGCTTCATTGATTAATCTGGGAAAAGAGATGAGGTGTAAACTTTTTTCACTTTCAGGTTATGTGTGAGGGTAAAATGATCGAGAATCCCTGGATTTTGTATTTGTAGCTATGCACAAAAATGCAAAAAAACAACAAACTTCTGGAGTACTTACGAAAATGCAAACGCTACAAGTGCTCCACTGACCACGATGAAATCCAAGATGTTCCACAGGTCACGGAAGTAGGCGCCTGGGTGGAGCAGCAAACCTAAATCCACCATCTATGAAAAGAAAGAAGCAGGGAGAGAGTGTGAGGTCTGACACTGGTGATCAGGCTCTTCTGAAAGATGCCCAGGTGCCAACCACCTTCCCTGCTGGGCACCCTGAGTGGCAGGACTGCAGCCACACCTGACAAAGGTAAGAGGAGAAGAACCAGTGGGGAGGCTGTTAGCCTTGTTATGAGGCCATGTTTTCTATGAAAGGAGACACACACTGGAGTCTTTGAACATTGGATGTAATTTTTTATATACAGAAGACGTGAGATGGGACTCCACTTTTATAATTTGTGAGCAATTTACCAGACAAGAAAATGTTAAATGTTTCAGTGATGATTTTTTAAAATCAAACTGCAAGCAAATCTTCAGAAACCCTTTGAATTGGGTTGCAGTAGTTGGGGAGAAAATATCTCATTAGATACATAACACAGCTGATAAATTTGAAATAATTTTGATAGGTAGTTATGGGCAATGGAATTTGACCATCAAAGGCAGTTATTCTTACCTTGATCACCATTTCAAATGTGAACACACCAGTGAAGACATAATCCAGGTACTTCAGCACCTGAAGAAAAGATACATTTCATATGTATTCAAATTATTATTTCCTATTTGTAAATAATGTGCATTTCATACAGGAAAATAGAGTTAACTTTCCTCATATTACCCTGGTCATTTTATATACTGAACAAGATGATGCTGGATGCTACCCCAAAGTGAATATTTCTTAGGAATCTGGGTACTCAACTACACAGTAATATCTCAATTTTGCAATAGCTCTGAGTAATTCATCATAATAATTTATATTTAAAAAAACATAAATGTATGAGATTTGCTGTCCATAAAATGCTGTATTCTATGCTTATATGCAACTATTACAGGTATAACTAATGTGCTTTGCATTAAGTTCCCTTAATACAATATACGGTATTAATGACATTTATTTCACCGTTTCAATAAAACCCCATTTCACATCTAGACGTGCCCTAATCCAGGTATTTCTGTATTTTTAGTCAAAATATTCCAGTAAGTTATTGGAAGTCGGTACAGAACTCATTACCTTCAGAATAAGAACAACAGCAATAAAACTAAACACCAGCTTATTGGTTTCAACAAATTCAAATTTCAGTTCAAACTCAAATCAATATTAAAAGCAAACTAACTGCTTTTAGACATAGATTTAAATTTCACAAATAAATGTTCTTTCTTCTATTTTGCAGACATGGCACAAAGTGCAGTTTTTCAGACTGTGCAGCAGCACTGTTGATGCTTCAGAACTCACGTTGTTTCGGGGAGCATTGGCATGTACGGGGTCTTCGGCTGCCAGCGCAATGCTGCTCATGGCAATCACCACCAAGATACACATCTCAAAGTAGCGCAGGCTCACTATGTAGTGGCAAAGGCGGCGAACCCTACAGGACAAAATAAGAAAACACCAGGAAAGGCGGTTACAGGATTTCCACACCTACGACCAAAATAGAGCTGCTTCAAGCTCATCTACACTCACGGGTTGGTCGGGCTGAACATAAACATGGAGCTGTAGGGCAGGATCTGCTTGGGCCCGTTCTTGGTTTGGTCCTCCAAGTTCTTCTTCTCCTCATTTATCGGAAGGGTCTCGCAGTCAATGTTGTTCACTATGCAGACAATCCCACACGTGAACCACATCCTAGACACATTTGGGTCTGAGAGACTAAGCTTTTCAGCAGGGAACAGATACAGTTTCACTATTGCGCCTTTCTGCAGTAACACAGCAAAATGCAAAAATGTACAAAAATAAAGAAACATAATAAATAATAACATTTAATTGTATAAGCAACTGTGAATCCAACACATTTGTCAAATGTTCTTATTATTAAAATCTGAAGAGGAAAAACTATATGTTTTATTTCACTTGCCAAAAATGAAATAAAAAATATATACAGTATATACACCAATACCTCGGTATCTGAGTGTATGTGGTTCCTAGAAATGGCTCAGATACAACCAACTCAAACTTCAGGAAGCTTTTCCAATTGTATCTTCAAGAACATGAGCCAAGAAACCCCAATTAACTTCCCCAAAATATCCAAAACACTCCAGAAATATGCATTTCAGTGTGATAAACAACACTTTAAACAACAATTGCCTAACTACTGAACAGTTAATGAGGTAATTAATATGGATGTGTGTGTTTATACAGAGTTTTTTTGTTTAGTGTCATACATTACATTTCGTTCCTTATAATGAGCTGCAACAAACATTTAATGGTCAAATTTATGCAAAAAACCCAAAAAACAAAAACTTACCTACTGTAATGGGCTTTTACTGCAATCAACTGTAACTGAAGTACTTACTGACTGAACAGAAGCACACAAAATCACAGAAGTGCAGACCTCATTTGAACACAAGCCACACAAGGCAAAGGTTGAGAGTGGAGATGCTGGACATAGTGCTAAAAGTGATGTCACATTTATACTCGCACCAATTTCAAATATTTCTCTGATGTTTTTGCTTGGATGGTGCTTGTTACACTGGGACTTCTTGACTTGAATTCCAATTCAGGTATTAATAAGCTCATTACATTGGGAACTTAGAAACCGAGAGCTCAAATACCGGGCATATAGGTGTAGTTAATTAAAAGCACCTGACCCCATTCACTGTTACTAACTTGATATAATGGTGGTTTCTCCTGGTAGGGCTGTAATGGTCACTGGGATGTGAACTGGGTTTGTGCTGACCCCCATCTGACCTGTCTTCTTGAAGTTCTTCTGGTTGTCTGCATCCTCCAGCTTATCTCCAGGCCATCTTTGGCCAGCAGGGACCTGCTGGGGAGTGATGGCCAGCGAGTCTCCGTCTGTGTCTGCTGGTTTCTCCCTGTCACATACATCACACAAACGGGAGTCAAGTGAGCAGGTCAGATGATATAAAGGATGAAAAACGTTTAGCAACACCTAAGTGGAAGTGCTTGTATGTCTTTTTTCTATTTCAGCCACGCAGCTCCTTATTTAAATGCCTCAAACCTGAACGGTTAACATTCTGTCATGATCATTCACTCACAGCACAGTTTTAAACACTTTTAATATCAGCAGAGAGGAAAAGAGGATGAGAAGAGGATTGTCTAACCTGTGGCCCTCAACATGGCTGTCTTCTCTTTCCTCATTCTCCTTCTGCTCCTCACCCTCCAATGTGGACTGGGTTCTGGGGGCCCGGGGTCTGTGTCGCCTCCGCTCCCCATTGGCTCCATTCTCACCCTTGCTGCACCCTGCTCCCTTGTCTCCCTCCCGATTGGTGGTGCGTGATCCATCCTTGTGTCGTGCTTGGCGCTCACCCTTCCCTCCGTTGCTGACCATGCCATTGCCCTCACGGGCATGCCGGCGGCCATGGTGCCGGCGGTGTTCCTTCTCTCCTGCTCCACCTCCATCGTCCACGGACATCTGATGGTGATGCCTCCTGCCCCCCTCCCGGCTACGGCTGCGCTCGCTCTTGCCCTCTTTGCCCCGTGAGCCGTTGTGTTCCTTGCTGCGGCTGTGATGGACATGGTGTCTTCCCTCCTTGCCATTGCCTGCGTCACCATTCCCATTTGTCTCATCTGTTTGACGGTGGCGGTGGTGCTTGCGAGGGTGAGGTGGAGGTTCTGTGGGGGCCCCACTCTCCTCGGGAGTGACCCCTTCGCTCTCAACAGGTTTGCTGCAAGGCTCCACCAACAGAGGGCGATCCAGGTGGGTTTTCATATCATGCCGGATGTGGAGGGCAGAGGATATTCGACGGCGCTCCTCTGGGTCCAGTTCACTGTACAGGGCCTCGCAGCTGGAGCGCATGTTGTGTCTGCGCATCTGCGATGTTCTCTGCTCCCACACAGACATCATCTTCAGGGACTTCTGCTGCTCCTTGCTGGGTGGAGGGGAGGGGCCAGGAAGGTGACAGGATGAGTTGCAACAGGGACAGGATGACCTAAGGTACATCTAAGTGATTCAGGCTATGAAATCCCACACCTTCATCCATAGCAAGACCACCTTTTACCATAATCTTATAATTACAGAGGTGACAATATAAAATCTCATTTTGTCAGCAGATTTTGATGAATTCATTGTACTGTGTGTAGCACTTAGTGCATAAAAATGCCTGATTAACTCTATTATACTGAGCAGCTCAATAAAAGCATAGCTGAACTTTGCCAGGAATTACTTAAGAAGTTATTGTATCTGCTTTTGTTCTTCGATGTGTAACAATTTCTGTCTGCAGTTGAATGAGGAAACTGTAGAAGAGAAGGAAATCCTCCAGTAAATATTTTCAGAAGGTAGATGCAAATGTCAGTTGGCCATAAATATGACAAACTGTTATAAAAAATAACAAACTGCTTCTGTTTTTGCCAATGCAGTACTACGAAAAGAAGGTCTCTATGGATGGCCCATACAAAAGTTTATTATGGTAAATCTGCAGCCTACCATGCTGTTTCATGCTCCTTTTATTCTGTGATCAACATTGGTTACATGTGGCTCCATGCACCCTGAAAAAATGTCCATCCTGCTGTTGGTTAAAAGATGTGATGTCCAGCAGACTCAGGTCTTATATTGCATTTCTAGGATGTCTCTAGAGCAGCTCCGCCCCTTCCTAACTAAACATCTCTCCTCCATCCATATATTATTATAGTATAGATTACAGTCATTTTTCTGTGTAGCACGCTGGAGTTCTGCTTTGTTTTATGAAACCAGCCTTTCCAAAACCTCACACCACTCATTCACCTAATGGTACAGTTATGCTTTTCTACTACAGAATACACAACCACATTATTTTTCCTCATTCAGACAAAAAATCCAACTGGGGCACAAACCGCACAGTTGTAGAAATAAAGGCACATAAAACCGATGGGACTCCCTTAAGACTGAGATTTTGTACAGGGAGCCTCCCCAGATTCTATAAATCCAAACACAGGACCCAGGCCTTTCAGGTAGATTTATATTCACATGATTAATTTAGATGACCGATTTCTCCAAATTGAATCATAAACTAATAAGTAATGAACCTATTTATACAACTGGGTCATTTCTACTGAAGCAACTTGTGGTAAGTGCCTTGCTCATGGGATTCAAACCTGTGACCTCCAAGGTGGCATCTCTATTCACTATACCACCTGCTGTCCATTTTTTCTGCCATGCAGAAATTTAGCAAGGGATTAAACAGAGGAAATCACAAGCCCTCATCAATGGCACAGTTTGTCACTGAGTGCCAAATGAAAAGCTTTCTGCAGAGACATTTCCTTTGATTTTTTTCTTCACCATTTTCCTATATAGCCACAATTAATTAATGCATAGTTTAATAAGAATGTGAGAATTATACTACTTACAATATTTGGTTGTGATACATGGTGTAGTTCCTGATTCAAACTCAAACATTTTACCATTACAATAAAGCAGAACAGCAGTGAGCACAAGACAGGGGCTTACCTGGCCGGCTCAGGGCCATTAAGGTCACCTGTCCACATCTTAAAATGCCTGTTCTTTTCCAGGGCTGAGTCACAGCCAGCATACTGCACAGCACCTCCAGCAGAAATGTGCCAAGTGGAAGGGTCAGCTGAGCGAATGTCAAAGCTGGCCTTCCTAACATCATTACAACTTTTCCACACATTTCCGAGCTGCCTCACTATTCCATACCTCTCTTTGGCACAGCTGTAATAGGCCATCTTCAGATTGCCTGTTTAAAAATTTTCATCTTTAAAAGGAACATTTTTATCTACAGTAAAACACCGGGTCACCCAGCACCCTCTTCCATAACTACTGTCCTTTCTACTAATGAAATGTACTAAAGGAAAATCAAAAGCTTTAAAGTTGCTGGATATGCACTGGTTAACCTCATGGATGGCACTTCCTGGCCAAGATCATGATCTGTCATCACCTTGTTGATCTACAGCACACAAACATCAAAGCACAGCAAAAAAACATAAAATGCAGCATAAAGAGACTTGAGAGCCAGGATTGTATTTAGGGGGAGCATCTTTGAGCAGAAATGAGGGAAGGACCACAACAGGATTGGGCAGAAAAGATTTTGGCTCATTCTGCTCCAAGAAGCTGATGTAATGAACAAAAATATGAACATAATTAAAATGTCAGTAGATATATTTTTATCATATGTATGCATGTACATATATATGTAGGTGTATGAGCACACATAAACGGTAACGTCTACCATCAGCAAACCCCAAGTGGTACCTGTAGCTCAAGATGTGGTGAGCAGGGGAGCAGACAAAAGTCCTAAAATACACAGAGACAATAGAGTGGAGCGCAGAGAAACACATAGAGACACACAAGTTTAATATGCTTAGTACAACATAGTCAAACACGCTGTGTGGGGGGTGGGGGTAACAGCAGATTAGTTGACAAATGGAAAGGGGGTGAGGCACAAAAACAAGAAGAAAAAACAGAACAGAAAATGTACACAGAAATATAAGACAAAAGTCACTCCAAGATGGAAAATGGAAAAATAAAACTCTGGACAAATAAGCGAATACTGGCAATGCAGTGCAGTGACTAGACATCAGTCATCACACCACAACCCAAGAAAATTCATCACTTACTGGATTTACGGAAAAAAATGTCAAACAACCTTTTGTTTCAGTCCCATGAAGAGGAGAGACTGCATGACCTCTATTACTGTGAACCATCTACAGCTCAAAGGCCAGACAGCAACCTTGGATTCTGTGCAGTTGCAACCTCTGGTCAAAATGCTGGACTTTTTTTAAAAAGACCTTTTCCCTCAAAAATGTTCTGGTTGCAAGGCAAACTTTCACACTGCCTACGTGAGAAACAGGGTAAATCTATGAACAGACATAAACAAGTTCTGCATATGGATATAAAGAAAATAGGGGGGGGGAAGTGTTACACAGCTGCAAGGCAGTTGAAGAGATGGGGGGGTTGCTTTCGGGGCAATGGAAAACACTGCAGAGCAGAACCTTTAGCAGAAGCCTTGCAGTCTGATAGTTACATGAACATCACTGTGCGCCTCATGGTGTGAAAATCAGGAAATAAATCTGGCACAAAAATGCTGACTGCACAGATTCAAGTTTGCTGTCTATACAAAGTCTTTGCAAGGATGAGTGGTAAAGAAAAGAGAAAAGAATGGAAGAAACAGAGAAAGATAGAATATTTCATGTATATTCAGTAGCCGTGGCTTCTCAGTGCATGGCCCACATATACCTGTATAACCATGAATCTACGCTCAACTTGGGACACAGGAAGTGGGGACAGCTCGTGTCTCAGGCATGGGATGGGGTTTATTCACTGATTTATTCACCGTTTTCTTTAATTTTATATTAATGCTCAGGTTCCCCTTTAATCTCTTTCAGAACTTTTTTCTTTGCTTTCTCCAAGCATTGTTTCTCACTAGCAGCAGCAAATGAAAGAGAAACTGCTCACAACTCAGAAATGGCATACTGGTAGACACATGAGTAGATATTTAAAATTTACACCTGTCAAATACATTTAATATTTAAATAAGTAAAGCATAATGGTGGAACACAGTTAGTAGCGAAAAATACAGCAAGGATCCTCATTTTAGTACAACTGGGTTTCTTATAGTTTTTGTGTTTTTATACTTAATGATAGAGGTACCTTTTACGATTTTCAGCAAAACAATTATCTTAATACATTGTTTTGATTCCTCAGGAATTGCTTCTTTAATGAAGCCTTAAAGAGATGCTTGAATAGCCCACTGAAGGTTAACTTAAGGGATTAGGCAGCCACTCAGAACCAGATGAGCCCCCTTAGACTGCCTTCTCTAAATTGATAATGCATGCATATATTTCAATAAATATTATTATAGAGATATGAACAGCTACATATCATGAAGAAAGGAAAATAAAATTAGAATTTATAAATGTGTTATTTTTATGTAATTATTTATGGTAAAAAGCAGGTAACCATTATACTGTATATGCAGAGAGCACAAATTCATACCTTATTGGCTTAAGGTATACTAAAGAGTAAAGTATGAAGTTGGTTAAGGTGACAGAAATTACCATTCACTGTATAGAACGGTTTAGTTCCCTACAGAGTTGCAATGCTTCAAAGACACGGACAGCAACGCCTCATAACATGTTCAAATCATATTTAAAGCGGTAGATCATCAGTTTTGTAATAAAAATTATTTTATAATATTTATATAAATTTAGCCAAATTTTGCCACTCCTATGGGAGACTGCCTCAATATTAAACGAGGCGTGTAGTCGAAAAGACACCTAATAACAGGCTGATTTAATGTCACGCAGCGGCTACCATTGCTGACTCACTGTGGAGTGACAGATTCCTGTGGCGTTGGCCATGAGGAGTGGGACGGTCACGCTTAATCCTTCTTCAGCATATGCCAGTCCTGAGGGGTGCAGGACTGCTGCCAGCAGCACTGGCGAATTGTCTGTCTGCTCTTCTGTGTGTGAGATATTGCTCCCACAAAGAGGCACTGCTAGGCTGGGGTGTCAAGTGTCAAGGGGGGGTGGATGCCAGGAATAAATCATGTCTAAGCAACTACACATGTTCATGGGGAGAGGAGAGCCATCATACTGTTCACAAACACGCAATGGAGAGCAAAACAAAGGTGGACGTACCTGCATACAGATACAGCCAAATAAACAGATGTGCTACGCAATGAGCAGGTGAAATAGTGTGCTACACTCAACCCTCAAACAGTGTGCAGATCACAGTTGTTATGATGGAACATTACAGTGGCATGAAGAATGAGAGAAGAAGAAAAGAAGGGCAATGGGGGTCTACATTATTATATCGAGAGCAAAAACTCACGGTGAGTTAACGCTGGAGACAGATGGGCTGTGAGAGGGTGCACCTCGACTTTGCTTTACAAAACTGCGCATGCAGGAACAAAAGGTGAGAGAAAAGAGCAAGATTGAACAAGATCCATGTCAATCCCCATCGGGGAGGCAACCATGTTTCCATGTGTCCACGTGGTGCCCCCCCCCGTTGTGAGCCAGCTTTGCAGACTCTGCTCTGTTTCACAACTTCAGGTGTGAAATACAAACAAAAACAAAACGCCCAACTTCATGGCAACAGATAGACATTTAAATGTAATAAACAGGAAAAATGTGTAAAACACCTAACAATTGAAAATGATTAATATATGTGATTATGAAAAAGTTTTAAAAAGGTTAAAAACTCATATGCAGAGTGTAAGAGGAATGTATGCTTGGGAAACTACTGTGATATAAGAAACAGTTCAGGAAAACTAGCTGCTGGAACAGTTGAGTTTTCCCTAAATTACCCCAAATAACAGAAACTAATTAAAGAATTTAAGCAGTACTAATAAATAAGATTCATTTTGACAATAGGTATGACTTTTTCAACTGACATCACATGAGTATGTAAATTCCAGGTCTGCCATCAGACCTTCCCAGTACTTACCTTTATCTTTCCGTTACAGCTCATTTCAGTTAATTTCAATTTAGGGAACCCACTTACCTATTTGTCATGGTGGAAAAACAGGGAAGGTATAGCACGCATATGCCTCTCCTACACATGTAACTATATTACATTTAAACTACATTTACCCCAAAACAAACTCAAACCTGAGTCAAAATGTACACTTTCGGTGCCTGCAATAGCATTACCACTCCGGCACCACAGAGCCTCTTTGCAGCTGTAGAAATGGCATTTCATAGTTGCAGTCTATGAACAGACTCCCCTACAAAGACATCCGGTCTTTAAACCTAACAGACATGCTAGGACCCAGGACCCATGCTGGGGATAAAGGAACCTATTCTTTAGAGAAGCCACATTGTTTTGGTACCAGATTTTGACTTTTTATGTGTTACTTCTACATAATACATCCTCCAGTTAGACTCAATCAACCAAATGGCCTGTTCCCTATTTAGTCACCTTATTACAGAAATTTCTGGAGCACTGCTGTGCCCATACTCAGAGCTCTATTTGTTTTTTGCATGATCAGTGTGATGTGTGTATTGCAGTGTTTTTTGTTAATATGCGAGTCTTTGTATGAGAGTTTACTGCATAGCCATTTGATGTGTTGTTTACACTTTTTTAATCTTTGTGCTTTTGCCCTCGATGTGCAGGGTATCCTTGACAGAGCTGCTGTAGCGAAAAACATTTAACAGGAATCTGACAGTAACAATCAGCTGCAGCATATTAAAGACTTCTAATGTCCTTCGGGGGCACTAAATCAAACTAAACCAGTTTTGTCACATGTAAAGTTCCTGTTTTTGATGTTTTTTGAAATTCTGACTTTTTTTTTTTTTTTTACAAGTACATCGTCTGAATTTACTTCAAAAACTCAGTGTAGAATATAAAAGTAAATGAAGAAAGATTATGGTAGTGCATTTCTATGTAATCTCTTCCTTTAACTTTTCCTTTAACACCATGCTTTTGCTTGAGCATAAGCCCAGCACAAGCATGGTGTCTACACCAGGGCTAGTGTGATACGTGAGTGCTTGTTGCCTTTGAGCTCTCCTCCTAACTGCCAGGTAGCTTCACCTTGGACTCCATACCACTGCCAAGTGTCCTGAGGTAGTCCCTGCAGTCAAGAGTGCATCCTGAGCTGCAGCAGAAAGACCCTGGACACTGAACTGTGAGCAGGGAGTCCGACCTCTTTTGTCACTCGCCTGTCATCGCACCATGAGAAAGTTACACATGTCCCTACTGGGACCACCTTTGAGAAGACACTGATGGGGAGTGTGAAGGGCAACAGGGCAGCACATGTCAATTGCTGCAACACCAAAAAGTGGGTAAATGTAGCCACCAAACACACACAGACACAACATTAACATGAATACAGACTGATTCCTTTCACTGAGAGGATTGAAAGAATAAAACATGTGATCCAGTTAGAGGTCACAGACAAGAGAACAGATGATGTTGGGGTTGCAGAGGACAGAGGGAAAAAATTGCAAAGCCATAATTCTTGGGACTTACGCTGCAATGGAAATGTTAGCTGCTGACATGGGGCTGACCTCCTTTACCTCCTTGGCTTTTTGGAGGGCAAGCTTTTTACTGATCGCTTCCTCCTGCTCTTCTTCATCCTGGTCAAAAGGAAAGCAAGAAAGGCCTTTGTGGTTATGATTATACACAGAACAAAGCAAAAGATGTAGGAAATTTATGCTAAAACTGTCATTAACCGCTGCAGGATTTTGACATGGATTTGCCCTTACGAATGTTGAATAAACCTTGTGATTGAATTGGAAAAAATAAGTGCCAATACTTCCCTTATTGGCATCTTGCTGTGCATATCACAGCAGGAAAACAGATAGCACACTGAGTTTCAGCATAACTTTGTGCACCCTGGGTAATGATGCTGTTCTGAGTAATGCCCAGGTACTACAGCAGCCTTTTGCTTGGAGTGCAGCTCAGCCAGAGAATTTGGTCAGCTGAGGGCATCAGGAGCTTACAAGAAACGTTGGTATGCAAGAAAATGTCCTGGTTCTCCAACCAAAGCAAAGTCCCTGCTGAATACCGCTGAGTACTGATCCACTTCAAGCACTGGATAAAGCAAAATGCTATCAGACAGCTTTCAGTGCTTATTTCTATATATCTGCATTGACCCTCTAGAGGTAAAAAGAAAAAAAAAAAAACAAATGGCAAAAGGACGAAACAAATGCTCTTCAAACGGTTAAGTTCACTTTTGAGAGCTGGAAACACCATGGTTATTTGCGATGGATGGTTGATTATCGTACCTTTGTGAGCTCTTGTGCATTTGCAAGGTTGTCAACAGCAATGGCCAAGAAGACATTGAGTAGTGTATCTGGTCAGGGACAGGCTCAGAAAAATAAAAATTTACCAGCTTCCCAAAAGTACAAACTCCTAAGAGAAACAGTGGAGTAAACACTTGCCAACTTCATTGCATTCTAGAGGGAATGATATGAGCTCCCAGCAATAAAGTCAGATGCTGCAGCACTTCATTTGCTGGCTGCTAGTACAGATGAATAGAAAAAGAGGATACAGTTTCCAAAGAGAGTCAGAACAATGAAGTAGATAGAGGAAAACATTCCTCGATGAACTCCTCCCTGAGACTCAATCCCATGGTACATCACTGCATTCCAGTCCTCTCCTGTCAGAATCTGGCAATGGCAAAAGGCCCAGAACATGTAAAACATTTAACAGATGAATACAATTTGTTTGTGAAACATAAAGAAACTTTATTCTCTTTAGTTAGGGTTTGATAACATGCTTGCTTTTTGTTACGGATTTGGCAAAACAATGTATTCCATTGTCAATCTGTTGAATGAACGCGAATGAGCATTTTTACCTGAAAAACTGTAAGAATGGCTGCAGGGAATGTGTCAAAGTTCGTTGTAGGTGTCTCGTCATCAAAGTTAAACCTTCGGGGGGACAGAAAGCGAGATATCATGTCATCTGCATAAGAACTTGAGGCATCTGCTTTTCACTGTGCACTTGCAAACTCATTTCCAGCCCAGGTTGCCTCCGTGAGGGAATCCAATTGTTTCAATGAGCAGGAAGTACATTTCATTAGAGGTGGCCTGCAGGCATCACAGCTGTCCTCTAAATTCCCACATGAACAAAGAATGAGAACCAGAGTCTGCCACAACAAATGAGAGTCTTCATGGCCCATCCCTTTTTTCAGGATGAAGACCCATCTCTCAGCTGATGGTGGCACTGGCAACATGGGAATCAATTGGTCTCATGGCTCATGACACAAACATAACCCCTTCCCAGCCTTGAAGCCTTTCTGTTCTACAGACAAATGCAAACATGCACCGCCCACTATCCGGGTTTCCTCAGGGTACAGTGTACACCAGCATGGCCGGTAGTTCAACTGAGCCCAGTGCATGCAGTGCTTTCAGTCACTGTTCACTCCCCAAGTAGACACATGTCACTGTACAAATGTTTGTGGGCCTAGGCTCTAAAATGAAATTTACCCTTGTTGTAATGCGATGAGGATTCTGACGGGATTTAATAGTGCTCAAACGTATCAGTGCCCAGTTTGCAGCCATCCGTAGTTCTGCACTACAGTACCGCCTGAGTTACTGCTCTAGATGTGCTCTTGGGAAATGGAGCCTAATGGAACGGTGCTGTCAGAAGCCAATAATGCCGTATACTGAACAAATAAGAACTGGAAAACTGCACTTGTGAAACACAATACAAAACACAATAGTTATGCCTCTAATAATAGCACAATAAACAAAAATCTATATATTTTATGAACAACAAATATAAAATTCCAGAAAAGAAAACATTTTAAAAGCTTGGTAAATTACTAAGAGAAATTATTCCACGGGCAAAAACAGAGGAGTGCTCTCAAAAAAGTGTTCGCAAGGAGGTTTGCAGGCTAATGGAAGTACGGCGAACCCTCGGTCTCCAAACTTTCGCTATAACGGCTCTGGAAAAATGAGCCCAACATCTCGGTATCCGAAAGAAAACGTTTGCTACAACGAACTTCTCTCCGAAGGTTATCCGCAATAAAAAAAAACGAAACGCGTGAAAATACGTGTCAAAATTCATCCAAAAAAGTCAACGAATAAAAAGGTACTGTATTAAGCTGTACTGTACAGAGTTATAACCCTATGTTTATATGAATTGGCCTGGCGTCTTCATCGGCTGTTACCACTTTGTCTCGCTTTGTCTGAAGGCATTCTGTCACTCCTTTACCTTCACATTTCATCTTTGTAATAAACCTTCTTAACTTCTTAACTGCAGCGGAACACTTTGACGGGCGCCTTCTCCTCGCTCAACATCTCACGAAACCCAACTCCCGCCCAAAACCCCGCGCATGCGCCCTCTCGTCGCTCCTGCGTTCCGCGGGGACAGCGATGGCAGCGATGGCGACGCTGTGCTGTGCTGTGCTGTGCTGTGCTGCATAAACACGCAAGTCAACGACAGAATCGATGTTTTTCTCAGTTAGGTAACTGGCTTGGTGTGTTTTATCGTGCTGAAATTACGCGTTGATCTATCTATCTATCTATCTATCTATCTATCTATCTATCTATCTATCTATCTATCTATCTATCTATCTATCTATTCTTCCCATTTAAACTTAATCGGAAACAGGCATTCGGTATCCGCGCTGCGAATTCGTTTCGGTTACCGAGGGACTGCCAGATACAAACCCATTGTAAAGGCATCTAGTACAGTGCCAGGTGATAAACAATTACAGTTTATAGGAGCAGCACCGTTTAATAACTTCACTTTTGCATTTTTCAGAAGCATCTCATGTGAAATATACTATTCAAATACCCAGTCTTTTATACTGTATGTTGGAGTGGCATTGTTCACCATCACAAAGCCTCATTTCCCTGAGCTGCTGTACTTTCTTGTTTTTCCCTTCGTAGGCCTGGGATCAATACGTGTGAGCCTGAGCTTATCACAGACTGGGCTAAATAAGGACCCAGTTTTTGCAAATAAAAAATTGCGATATGCAGTGATGTCTTCATTATTGCTCTAGATGTGTTCTTGAGAAATGGAGCATTTACTAAAATGGCACTATGGGCGCTAGAGGTTATTAATAACATGTACAGCATAAATGGACCTTGAAAACTGTGAATGTGAAACACAATTAAAAATAGTGATACATTTAAGAACAAGAAATAAAACACAAAGATATAACACCAAAAATACTAAAAATGTTAAAATAATGCTTGAAAATATTTTTTGTTTGCTTAAAAAATAGGGCCTATTACTCAATTGGCTAAAAAGAGTGTATTCGTAAAATAACACTAATGTATCAGTAAATCAGTACAATAATGTATCATTCACTTGTGTTACTGTAAATGTACAGCATGTGTTCTGCTCTCGTCTAATTCTGCGAGCGGCAGTTGCTACAACAGGGCTAAATGCGAGTCAAGACACAGTGGCAGAAACTATCCATCTGCCCTGCTTTACAGTCCAGTGCAGAGGTGAAGTGGTTTGACTTGTGCAGATCCAAAGAGCACTTTAAGTTGGAATTTAACCTGTGACAAAAGTGTCACCAAGTGGCTTCAGGGAATTGGGTTCTGAACATTCATATTGCAGTGCAGGGCCTTCTATTTTATCCTTGAGAAAGGCACTTTACCTGAACTTCTTCTCTAAAGCAGGAATCTGTGTGCAGATGTTTAAATGTGCGTCCTTTGGGAAAAAAACCAATTGCTTTGCTGCTAAATCCTGATGAACATTTTATATACAATATTTGATGTATTTTATTTTATAAATAATAATAAACAGGTAAGGAAAGGACACATACTGTCCCCCAAAGAGCTGCATTCCCAGGAGGGCAAATACGACGATGAAGAGGAAGAGCAGGAACAGCAAACTGATGATGGACTTCATGGAGTTCAAGAGAGAGACCACCAGATTCCGCAAGGAGTTCCAGTACCTGCAGAGGGAGGAAGAGGCCATCACAGCAAAGCTCACACTAAGTTAAAGGGAGGAGGAGGAAGAGTGAAGCTCTAAGAGAACAGCAGCAACAGTTTGACTGCGATTTGCACTCATGGATTTGCACATAAAGACCAAATAACAACTTAATATGAAGGGCCCAACAAGGAGCCACACTTTACTGTTGAACTGGGATACTGGGATACGGCATGGTTCTTCAAGAATTCTCCAGTTTTTCGAGGGATGAAGGAAGTGTAAATTAACTTCTTCTTCTGCATTCCAGAACTTCCACTAAAAGTTTGATTATGTTTAGATGTAGTGAATAGAAGGCCTTGGCTTTGCCGTGGAGTTCAGAGCCATTGTCAGCATCATTCTGGAATATGGAAAGATAATGAAGGAGCAGAATTTGTGCCATAGGGAGAGCCCAGTCCTGCAAAATGGCCTCATGCTCCTTGGCCATTACACAGCTACACAGAGCAATCCTCAGACCTAATGCCTCCCTCAGCATGGCTGCCCATACCATTCAGGATTCTTTAAACTCCTTTTCCATGTGGTGCTTCTGTTATTTTGTCCACTCCAGTTTTTTTTTATCTCTTCCAAGCTATACAGGAACGCTGCATCGTTCCTGCACGCCAGTCCTATTTACTTTAAAATCAAGTGTATCAGACAGCCAGCAACATGTTTCAGATTAAACGGTGTGTTTCCTGAGTATCGGTGAACATCGGCACAGTCTGAGGACAGCACCTACTTTGTCACTTTGAATATCCTGAGCAGGCGGAGAGCCCTGAGCACGCTGATGCCGAAAGAGGCTCCTGGCTTGATGGCCGCCCACACCACCTCGAAAATACTGCCTACAATAACCTGGGTAGCAAATGGCCAGAAACATCTCTTAAAACACATTCATTCATTGTTTGGGATTCACCTTGAGTTCTGCTAAAACTCCTCATAGTCACACATCTTTAAATTATGTGGTAAACCAGCTCAAATGACGTCTCTTTCGGTGCTACTCACCCAAAAGTCAAAGCAGTTGAAGGAGGAGTGGAAATAGTTGCGGGGTCCCAGACCATACATCTTTAGGGACATCTCTGTCAGGAACAGGCCCAAGAAAACAAATTCTGCCAAGTCTGCCAAGATAAGCAGCACATAAAGCGAATCAGCCGCCCCAAAGTCACACAATCGCTACTTGCAAGCATTCATCATCCACGAACTGGATTACCTGAAACAGGTATAAACAAGCACTGCTGCTATTTCCTTCCAATAGCGTTTTAATACTAATGCTCTTCAAAAATGTTTATGCAGCGTAATGAGTCACAAATTCCCCGAGCAAGCCCGAAGTTAGGCCTTTAACTGAATTGTTTTTCCATCTGAATTGTGATTAGCACAGCTAAGCTCCTGGTGTAGCGTGAGCAGCTACATTCTGGACGGTCTGCAAAACAGTTATTTTTTGTAGGACAATTCTACAGAGAAAAAATAGCCATTTCTTAAAAATGAATAGTCATGGCTATGCAGAAGCACGCAGCTCTGCACAACTATATAATCAAAGATTATACAAATATTTACAATGCACCGAGAGTCTGCAGTTCCAGTCACAGCAATGACACCACTACAATAATCGTGGGGAATTTTAAGCAAGAGCCCAGAGTCATTAGAAAAAATGCAACGCCCCTGAATTAATACAGCAAATATTTAGAAATTACGAGAAAGGGTGCCATCCAGCACAGAAATGGCAATATTAGTAGACATTCAACAAAGCCTTAGGCCCCTGCACTTCAGGACAGATCTAATGCCCAGGTGGACCAACTGTCATTATCATGCACTTGTTATTCTTATTTCGTTTCTTTGGCAAATGTTTAAAGGAGACTTGCAGCTTCAGCTGTTTTTATGGAACTTTGCTTAAGGAAAGCATATGAGGGATTTGCTCAAGAACTTGAATTGTCAACCTTCAGGATAAAAAATTGTGTGGATTATAAATAACATTGCTTCTATCATCTTAGAGTATGCAGCTAATTTGGATTTAAAATGAAGCCAAAGAGATGAGACGGAAACTTACTCAGCATACTTTTATAAAACATTATGCATATCCACTTTCCTGCCTTCCCCACCTTTCAAGGAGAACACTGTTTAACTGGTCCTGACCAGGTGAACGGGTGACCACAGTGGTGCTTACAGAGTGCGTAGGTGAGCCAGTGAGGCTGGTCGTAGTGCACGATGGCCACACACAGCGTGTTGAGGCCCACCAGGCAGAGCACCACCCAGTAGAAGCTCTGAGACTTGACCATGCGGCGGATGAAGAAGCGCAGCCGCTTCTCTTTGCGGCGCAGGTACGACGAGCTCTCGTTCTTGCTGCTTTTGAGGCTGGCACGGGCGAAAGGCGACCCTGTGGGGACAAAGTGGAAGTGGTGAGGACTTCCTTTTCCACATGCATTTTCCATTAACTGCACAATGCTAACCTCTAGTTGGCCAACAGAAATGAATTATTGTAAGCAGTGGCCTGTAAAAAATTATTACAATAGTTTTGGAATAACCTCAAGAAAACAGAGCAAATGTACACTGAGTGGATACTTTAGAAGAAATCCACTTTTATGGTGAACAGACAAAACCTGGTAAGCTGCCTCAAACAACGTACAACATAATAATAATAATAATAATAAGAAGAAGAAGAAGAAGAAGAAGTACTGAATGACAGTGATATTTGCCACAAAATGACTACTTGTGATGTTTCGTTCAGTGGTTAAAGTTTTTATTTTTCGGTTTTTCCTTGCCAAGAAATCAAACTTGTGTGACTGACTGGGAAGCCAGCAGCAGATGGATCTCCACCTGCAGAAGGACAATAATCTCAGATCATCATGTACCCTAATGTCACCATAATGAGCCCAAAGCAGATTACTGCTGCTTTTCTTTCGCGTTCCTCAAATCCTTCTGCAGCTATTTTTCCACTGGTGGATTAAATGAATCTTACCTAAATTCAACAAAAAGCCATCTTGTTACAATCTGTAAATGGCACAGAGGTTAATTATTTTGGATTATTTTACTCGGAAGTTAAATTCTTGTTATGCTTCATGTGCTGAGTACCAGTTCACGCCCCATCGCAGCTCCTCACGAGATTTCCATTTAAGCAAATGACAAACCCTGACCAGCTAGGAGCTTTCAGCTCAGATCTGAGCACTACATGTAAAATCATTTACGTGGCCCTGCTGTGAGCTGAAGAAACCACTAAAGCCATAAATCAGACTGCAGAGAGATGTCAAAACTTTGCACCACATGCCACCATATATCAGGGTTAATCCCTCTTTGGAGTCAAATTGAGCGACTTCGCTGCACAAAGATATGAATTTAAAGTCATTCACTCGAAACATATTATTATTTAACATTTATTATTAGTGTTGACAGTGTGAGTTGTCCAGTTCAACCTGATTTTACTCAAACATCACTGACTGAAGAGCACAAAAGTATCCCACAATCCCCAAATTTATGGGTGGGCCACAGTAAATCTGCTGCACCAGTGTACGAGCCTGGGAAAAAAGCAGCAACACCGATGCCCCAAAAACTGGACGTGACTGGACAGAGCAGCCCATTCTGGAGCCATGACACGGGTGGTCAGGACTTACATACCTACAGAAGAGATGTCGGTGAAGTGGTCCTCACCCTCTTCGGCACTGATGAGGTCATTGCTCTTCTTGGCCTTTGCCCTTTTCAACACTGAATGTGGAGACATGAAGCAGTGAGAGGTACACCAGGGCTTTGGCTGTGCTTCAGCTCAGTCAGCCAGGTTGTGAGCATTCAGAGTGTCAGTGTCACCAAATGGCTGTCCATAACAAAGGGTGTTTCTGACATGAGTGTTGCACCAATACAGACAAAAACATCAATGATCTGCAGGTACAATAATGTTAGAGTTGGATCTTCAGACAGTTTCTGGTTCCTTTGACACTCAGCGATGAAGCACAATGAAGTTCAACTGCATTTTATTTCTGCACACATTTCCTCAGCATGTAAACTGTCAGGCGGCTACACACAGAGCGCTGTGGAAAGATTGCTCTCCAGATAAAAGATTGCTTTGTTCTGGAGATTCTAGAACTTTCTACAGCAGTACAGTGTCAAAACAATAGAGAAAATCAAGTAAAATAAGAGAAACATACAAAAGACATAAGAATAAACAATAAAATAGAGTGACTGTTAGTTACGTGTCATCTAGTCTGAAGGCCACAACAGTGTGAAAATCCTCACGTTTGTTCACTGTACATTTGTGCTGTGCATTTTGCATAAACTGCAGCTATAGGGATTCTCCTGCATGCAGTAAATCCGAAAAAATGCCATGGGGCATTTTGTGTTATGAATGGTCATTTTGTCACTAATGTAAAAATCATTTATTTACTTGTCAGACACATACAACAAACAATTTACAAACATTAGGCAGCAGAAAAATTAGTTAAACATGCAGAAAATATATATGGTATAAATTTTCCATCTGAGGATTCATTTAATGCATGCACCTTCAATAACTTAAGTCCCGCTATGGCATTACTCACACTGTTTCTTCACTGAAAATTTTAACTTGGAATTTATGGATCACCTCTGTATGGCTCACACATCCAGCACAGGCACAGAGTAACAGAGCCATTTTGTTCCAGTCAGCAGAGGCTAAATATGCGCTGACTCAGCAGCTACTCTTCATACTCTGCTCAAGTCATTCAGCATGCAACTATAAAGCCTCAGCGTATCCTGTGCTGTTTAGCCCATTGATATATATCAAGTGCCTGTATCAGGATCTTCACACTGGACACCTGCAGCCAGGTATCCATTTATACATTTGGCAGTAATACAGGAGAAACCTGGTAAAATTAACAGATAACAGACTGGAGCCACTTTTTCCTTCTTCATACTTAGGAAAGGACTTGAAAGAATTGAAAAGAATTTGATGGCATGAATCCATACAGGATTAGCATTTTATGTATATTTTTAGCAATAATAGTTATGGTGGTTTCAAAGGAAAGGAGCTTCTTCAAATCTAAATCAACCAAACAGTCTGGCACTATTACTCATAGAATGTGCTGAACCTAAAACTATTAAAAGCATTTGTATAACAGAAAGCAGAAAGCACATTTTAAGTGAAAATTATTTGTGAATAAGCCATCCATCCATCCATCCATCCATCCATCTTAACCGCTTTATCCTGTCAGGGTCTGAAGTCTATTCCGAAATCACTGCGCTCTAGGCTATGAAAGAACTCCCCAGATAAGAAGTAATGAATTATTATTTAAAGCTGATCAGTACAGATATTGTTTTGTTTTTAATGCAACACAATAACATATATTTGTATTATATTATCATACATTTCTGAGGCTTCATCAAAATGGTGCAAATTTGCCCCTGCAAAGGCTAAGAGAGGACCCATAACACCCTGCTCAAAAGTGTAGTTTGACTTTAAACTTCCCAAACAGGCATCTTTTTTTTGCTATGTACATTCTCCTCCTTGTAGGCCCTAAAAATTTTGTAAGGCCTGGGTGCTGCACCCTACAAATGGGAAATCCGGTGGCCCGAAAGACCTGTCTGCTCCAGCAGGTGTGCTGATGAATGAGCTCTAACAAATGGGTTAATGAAGCTTTTTATTATTTCTTCACAGCCATTTTTGCCATGCTATTAGCACCTGAAAGCAGCATAAAATTAAAACAGGGCTTTAAATCTAGGACTGCTCGTGTCTTCCCGTGTTTCTGTGGTGAAAAACGCATCGGCACATAAGCCTTTCACCTGGGTTGTTGTGCCTCCTCTTGTACCAGGCACCATCCATGGGGGACTTCTCCTCTGCATTCTTGTCCTCCTCTGCTAGCATGACCTCCTCTGGAGCCAAAAGATGAAAGCCAGGTTCATGTGATCCCACCCACGAGTCAAAGGATTGTTAACACGCTCACAGCACACTCGTATTTGATTTATGATCTGCGGTCTCTTGCTAACACGCTAGCCAGTATTACTGTACAGAAGCTTCCAGCAAGCCTGAGTATCAGTTCAGCAGCAAATACACTGCTAATTTGTCGAAACTACTGTATGTCCATCTGATCACACTCGGGAAAACTGTCTGAACGAATGCAGAACCTGCCATTCAAGATGTCCTGTAAAAGTAGTAGAGCAACACACTGGGTCCCTGACTTACTAACTACCCCCATTTAACTTAACTGGGACCAAGAACTGGTTGTCTGCTTGAAAAGTTCCTTAAGTTAAATGTGATGTATAGCTGGTGAGAGGATTGTGGCTGTGCACCTGCAGTGGTATTGAAGACACACTGCAAATAAGAAAGCGCAATAAAGCTTCCTGACGTAGCGCAGGATGCTGGAAAACCATAAGGCTGCATTTACTGTTCGACGTCACTATCTGTCAACAATTTGGGTGATGCTTTGGCGCACAGTTTAAATTGGTATGCTATTTCTCTTTGTGAAAAAAAGAAATGCTAAATACTTCTCAGAAAACTTTGTAACAACAATAAGTTTGTAAGTCAGGGACCCAATAGACAGCATTCAAAATTGCTCCGTAAGTGCACGACTCCTTCAGGAAGCAGCAAATCTTGGCATTGCAGTCAGTGATGTGTGGGGGCACCATACTGGCCTGACTGGTCTTTCTGCCAAAAGCTGCATTTACCAAAAGGGTGCAGGCACAGAATGGTACTCCCAAAAACCCAAAGACTAGTCTCATCATAGACATTTTGCAACCCCACAGCCGCAGTATAGGAGGAGCGATGTTTGCACGTGAAGCGGAATGTAAGACGAGATGGGATGAGCTGGGATGAAGGGGAGCCTGACCTGCCTTGCAAATCCACTCCAGGTAGCCGGTGAGCTCCCTCTCAATCTGCTGTTGTCGGCGCAGCTTCAGAAACTCCTGTCTTTTCTCCACTCGCTCGCGCTCCTTGGCAAACTCCCTGCCAACACAAACACACTTCGATTATGGGCAGCTCTTATTGTGCCTGCTGCAGGCTTCTAAACTTGCAAATGCATAATTATCCTGGTATTTTTTTAACTATTTTTAATACTAACAACAAAAAATGTAATAATAAAGAAACCCCTCAGTTCATGTACTGGTTATACACTGCAAATATCTTCAATACAGCTATACAAATGAAAACGCTGCGAAAAACTTCTTGCTGTAAATTTTCATTTATATTTGGTGTCTCCTCAAACTTCTATTCGATGCCAACCAATAAACGTTTGCAGTGAGCATCAACCTCATGGCACTTGCAGCTTCCTTCAGTTCCACTTTTGTTTCCATGGCAACAGCAGGCTTCTGCTCACTGCAGTTATATTAACACCAGGGAAGACGCGGTGGGGAGCTGTAAACATGGCTGAATTGCAGCGGTACCACAGTCCGATTTGGGGTTTTGCTGACATCTGTCCATGGGGTACATACATGCAGGTCATGTGTGCTTCAACACAAAACAATTAAAGAAAATTTATAAGTGATGGAAATGTCATTTCACATAATGGGGCTGGAACTGGAAAATGTTTAAATCTTTGGTTGTTTATAACTCGACTGGTTAAAATATGAGGACCAGTGCAGCTCTCAGTTATCATGCTATCGTTTTAAAGCAACACACATTTGTTTACCTGGGTATTGTATTCTAGCAGTGCAGTTGGCCCACTGCTGAAGGACAATGCAACAAACAATTGAACCTGCAACTTTTTGGTCGCAGGTTTGTGTCTTCAGCAGCACTACTTTCTGCCCCTGAGGTTCACTGGACTCAACGAAGTCCATATTACCAGCAACTAGAACAGAGCTAAAGTGCAAATGGTTTAAATAAACAGAAATACAGCATATTCCCAATTATTATTAGCTATTATCTAGGTGGGTGCCTCCATGGTCTGGGGCAGCATGCATATAGGCTTACTGTAATTTATCCATTTGCACATCAGGATATTCACATTGGAGAAATTCACTGTAAGTATCTTGATCAAGGGAACTACAGTACTTATGTATTTATGCAATATTTAGTAAATTAGAGCAGATATCACTGACATACTTGAATTATTTTAGCATTTTTTACAAAATCACAATCCATTAGCTAGAATATCTGAATGAAAAAAGAAACTTCAAACAAATAAACTAAAACGGAAAAATATTCAGAGGAAAACGCTATAGCTGTACATTTAAACAAGGCAGTCACACTGAAATGAGCCCACTCTCAGCAAGAGGGCAAAGAGAGAGGATCAGCTTACTTAAGCTGAATGTATTGCAGAGAACAAACATTTGTAAGAATGCATTTATGCAATAATGCTTTCAATTCAAAATCAAAATCCCATTCTGGAATGAGCTCCCTGTGTGCCTCACAGCTGCTGAATCCTTCTCACCATTCAAGAAGGGTCTCAAAACACTTGTTTTTTTCAGACCCACTTCCACCCTGATCTTCTGTCTGCTCCACAAACTGTAACTACATAATGTCTTTCTTTAAAAGAGTAAGCTGTGCTCTATTTTGTGTACGTCAGTTGTACATGTCGCTACTTTTATAATAATGAATGCAGCAATACCGGCCCAAGTGACTGTACTTTGAGACTCACGTCTGCATGTCTACAGGGGGTTAGCAGGTGGTGACAGGCAAAGCAGGGAGAGATTCCTTCCCCACCCCTGCCCTCCTCCCCTCATCCTCACATGTCTGCAGCCCTGTTCTCCTCACGGGGGATGCCTTTCATCTCCAAGGCACTGCCACCACCGCAGGCCACACGTGTCCTCAGCCAGACCTAACCTGAATAAAACATCCCGACAGCACCTGTGGTGCTCAACGCCATAGAAACAGAAAGGTCCCTGGGCGTCTGGGCGCTTTTTCAAGGAGGATTTATGCACATCAACAGCAAGCACTGGCACCAGTGTGAGGACTCGTGGCTCACAGGTGAAGTTGGCCGAGCAACAAATTCCACAGCAAGGGAAGCTGGGTGAGGGCAGACAACAGCACAAAGGGCCGAATGGAAGGGGCAGGTAAACCACACCTGCGCTCATCCTTCAGAGAGTCCACTTGAGGGCTCTGGTTACGAGGGATGCTATGGGACGTTTTAAAGGCCATGGCACATCAGGGGGCACTTCATCCAAACCAAGGTGAGAGTACACCACCCACTGAGACTCTGAAGCACCTAAATGCCACAGTGCTGCTTGCGGCTGAAAGAAAAGAGGAGCAGAATCTCCATCAGCTGCAGTCACATCCACCCATCCATTCAGATCACAGAATAAATCACCTACTGGGTCAGACTGCTCAGCTGTGGAGAGCCTCTGGCTGCCACGACCTCCTGCAGCTAAGGCCTGAAAAGTAACGGCAGATCAGGAGGGAAGCGGGTCTGAAAGAGATGCATTTTGAGACCTTTCTTGGGTTTTGAGAGCGATTTAAAAGTTTAACATTCCAGAACTGAGCACCTCTGGTTTTGATTTTGCTCTCAACGATTTTCAGCATTGAAAAATGGGCAAATAAGTTCTGCTTCATCTCCAAGTGACATCCTATTGCCTTCATTAATGCACCTTCTGGCACCAACTGCACAGGTTATCTGGGTTTGTGGCTGAAGGTTGCACAATTTGGCCATCACCACCCACCATGAGCAAAGCTGCCAGTGTCACAGGTAACACTGATGTGTCTGTAAAGCAACGGAGAAGCTCATTCTGGAGCTGCTGCACACAGGCAGTTCCTCGTTGCACAAGACGTCTTTTTTCCCCACTGTGCGAGAAACAGATTATTGTGCTGGCAGAATGGCAGCCTCTCTGGGAGGTGCAGGTGAGGGCTGGGTTTTCTTCAGGGAGCAGACCTGCATCGCGCAGACGTTGTCGTGATATATTGCAGCCCGAGACCTAAAAATGGAACAGTGCAGGAGACGGGAGAGGAGCAGGCAGCCCCAGTGAAGCATGAGATGGAGGCTCCACACTGCAGCGCACTGCTTTATCCGAAACTAATGGCACCAGCACACACTCATTCATACACACTGCTGGAACCGATCTTCTTGATGATCTTCTTTGGAGTCTCAGTAATGAGGCACAAATAAGCTTAAAAATGGTTCATTGCAGTTCTGCAGAGTCTCACCAGATGTTACCCATCGCAGACGGCTGCCCTTGCACACCCCTTCACTGTCTCGTACGCCCCAGCTCTCCCCTGTCTACTTCTGCCCATACAAACCACAGGTGCTCACCAGAGGAAAAGGGAAGGCAGGCCTACAGGGAAATCTCAGTGGGGTGAACCCGTAAAAGGTTCATGAAAACCATATAGTAAATCATATAATACCACAGTATATAATAATGACATAATAACAGGTAAATAAAAATGGAATTCTAAAAAGCATACACGCACACAAACATCTCCACTTAACACACACAAACGTACACACACGTATACTTCTGGTGCAGCTGGATTAATAAAATAAAAGCACAAAATAAAGTGAAAAATGAAGGAAGCAGGCAAAAAACCACACGAGGAGTCAAAATTGTAAACAACCCAGCGTCTGTGTGTTCAAAACAACAATAACAATGCAGCTAAAATCTCACAGGAAGCCCCGCAAGCACCATAGCTGCAAGCGCATGTTTCACCTTGAGTGGGCAAAGTGTCAATGAGCGAACTTCCTGCGGTGAGATGGGAGGAGACGCTCGAGTGGACGGAAAGAGAGTTTCATTTGGTTCTTTTGATGGCAAATGAGAGAGGTTTGCAACAGAGGGATAAACAAATATAAACTGTAAAATGTGAAAAACTAAATACAAATTGAGCTGATGTACTCGGCTGCACGTCAGGGCCTGGGCTGCCGGACTGGACGCGGGTTGGAACGTGTTCTGCCCGTGTTTATGCAGCTTCCGGCTCACAGCCCAAAAACAGCCTTTGAAGAAGGAGACAGCAAATCTGCATGGACTTTCCCTTGCTGTGAAAAACCACACATGGTCCCCACGGTCCCCGCCCCACCCGACCACATTAAGTCACAGCACCGCAGTCAAATAGGGCGAAAGTACAGCCGAACGTGTCAGGCGCATTTATATTGTTTTTATCTGCCATTCCTTTTTCTGGGACAAAGCACGCACAGCTACACGCACAGCAAACACTAGAAGCAGAACTGGTGAGCAGAATTCTGAAGCCAAATGAGAAGAAAACAATGAACACTTGATGTCACCCTGACACAACAATAAGCTGGAATGCCACTTGGTTGAAAAGCAGTGAAAATGAGATTATATTTTTGAGAAGTAATAAATTCAGGTCCCTGCAGAAGCTACTGTGGGCCACAAAGCAGTTGCCAGAATGACTTCCATTAAGCTCAGCATGGTGTGTGTGTGTGTGTGTGTGTGTGTGTGTGTGTGTGCGAACTCTGCACTTCTGGAAGGGAGTGGAGGTGCTTTAGTAAATAACACTTTCGCCATTTGTGCTTGTTTTGCCGCTTGGCTTCAGCACAAACAACCGAAACCCAATTTCATTTCTGCTGCACTGGCAATGCAGTGCATATTTAAATTCAGATTTTCTTTATTGAGATACACATACACCGCTGCTTGTGAAGATAAAATGGCAAATTGTTTAATACAAACAAATTTCTTTCTGTTATACATTTCTGTAGGCACCTTTGCGAAAATGACTAAAGCTGTTCATCATCCTATGAAGACAAGAATAACTCAACATTATTCAGAGGTTCACGGCACACCATTAGGCCTGGCTTTTAATTTCAATTAAATGATCTACTTGCTTGTTCTCCTGACCTGGTAGGGGTTTTTCTGGCTAAAGCCAGCAACCGACTGACCCTGGAAAAGGTTCACACGAACACATGTTTAAGCATACTGTGCCCGTCACAGATTTTAGGGCCAAAACAGACTTTGACTCACGAGAACCGCTGTTGGGAGGGAAAACGCTTTTTCCACCGCCGATTCTTACCCTGACAGGACCCCCAGAACAAGGTTGAGCATGAAGAAGGAGCCGATGATGATGAGGGGGATGAAGTAGAGCCAATTCCAGGCGTTCCCCGACGCGTCGTTGGCCTGCGGACAAAAATGTAGTGACACTTTGTGAAAAAAATGTGTGAATTTGTCCAGGGAGTTCCCTGTGACTGGATCAGGTAAATCCCTCAAAGTGCAGGGAGAGGCAATGCAAAGTGCACACCTGTTAAGATCAGGTTGACAATCATTATAACACCAATTGAAAATTCCACCACTTTGGTCAGAGGGAACTCATGATAACTGCGCTCCATAAGAGCTCCGCAACCTTGCATCTGGCACCATCAACTTCACGGTTCCCCATCAGGCTGACTTCCGCCGGCAGCTACTTGTGCAACGTGAGCCAGCAGAAGCGCACGGCTGGACAAACTGATCAGGTTGGGGAGCCACATTTCTGCGTCTGCAGTTCTTCTCCTGTTGTGGAAATCCCTTTTATTTACTCTCAGGTGTGCATCACTTTGGAGGAAAGCATCTGCTAAATGAGCAAATGTCAATGTAAATGTGGATAAAATTAAATATTCAGCATTTTCAGTGCTTGGTGTGGGAAAACAAAGACTCGGCGCTCCTCTTACATATCCGTCGGCATCACAAAACTATTAAGTTTAACATTTAAAATTTCTTCAGTGAGTGAAAGATATTAGGAGATATTGCCGAGGTCCACAGTGCACGCGCTGTTCAAAAGGGGATGGAAATTTCAAATGAACAGAAGGAAAGCAGCGCGCAAGTCCACTTGCAGCGTAACTTGGTGCACCCTGGGTAATACGGTGTGGGGTTCTTATGAATGACAGCTAGCAGTGTTTGCTGGGAGAATTCGGAGGGCGCCGGGAGCTCTGTGAGAAGTGCCCGAAGCCAGAAATTCTGCAGCTGTGTACACCCAAGGCTCCTTTAGGCAGTGGGTGCCGGCCTCTCTACGATGGCGCCGGATGTTCAGATCCGTATCCCCTCCGTATCCCTGGTGATGGGAGATGGCACACAATTCCCCCCCTTCATTAACTTCTACCAAGGAATATGCAGTGGCAGCACAGAAAACGGCAACGGTAAACTGCGGGATTTATGGGGCGTACGACTTGCGAGTCGGCCCTGGGACTGCTGGGAGGTCCTCGGCTCACCGGCTCAGCAGGCAACGGTGCACATAAACCAACGTTTAGAGCCCCCCCACCCCACGCACCTCCTCCCACAGCTGCTGCTACAGCAACAGCTTCAACCCATGGAGCCCAGGTGTGCTCACCCTGCAGCTGTGTGTTTAATTCAGCTGGCATTTCCTAAGCAGGGCTCCTTGTCCGGAGTCACTTTCACAACTGAAGTTTGTCAGTTCTGTTCCAACTGTGCATCTCTTACATTGTTCAGTCCTACTGAGGCACCTGTGGATGCCTTTAAGACAGAACATTACCCATTTGTTTAAGTTTTCAGCACACAGCTGTGCACTTTGGGTATCATTATTCAGATTTACACGGACCGAAGAAAAGCACCGATGCACAATGACTGAACTTGGAGAGCTGTGTGTCCACTGCAGAAATCCTTTGCGTCCATGACAGAAGTGCCTTGGCCTGTCGTCGTCATACAGATGAACGGGAACTGCGGAGAAGCACGGGACTGGCACTCTGAGTGCCAAGACATCGCACCAAAGCCCCGATGCATAAATGACGCGTTGAGCTCATACGGCTTCGTGATGTCGGGTTACTGTCCCGGGGTTGGGGGAGTGCAGCCGTAAGAGCATCGGTCTATCGATGTGCCGCTGTGCATCGAAAAGCTACCGCTTCAAACTTCACCTGAAATGACTCATGAAAGACGCTGAGCGTGCAAATAAACGCTGCGACTGCTGGCTTCTGATAAGTGGTAGACAATCATTTGAGCATTGCTTATACACTGCTGCGGGGATGAATAATATTCTTCAGCGGAAATGTGACCTTACTTTGTAAACCAAGGGGAGCATTAAACATCTCCAAAAATGAAGCCAGGATACATTGCATTAAGGAGCTCCTTCAGAACTTTGCTCAAGTCCAACAGTAACATTTCAGTCATATGAAATGCATGCATGCAAAGCAGGAAATGATTCAGCATCAGAATCCGTTGCTTATCATCTGCTTACTGTTAATGTTGAAATGACAGATTAACATTGCATTTCAGGGGAACGCGAATGGATGTGGGATGAAAACGCCCTTGGTTAACCCAAATCAAAGCAGCCATTTGCAGAGCAACCAACGGAGCCGTAAAAAGTGGCACAGCCATCATCGCGGTGGCTGCGCTGTCCGCTCACCTCTTTTCACCCGCAGTCCTGGCTCCACTGGAAAGGCTCATTAAAAAAAGATCTTTAGTCACTAAACAGGACCAAGAAATGATTCATCTTAGACTTCTCTGGCCCAGAGGTGCTATTCCTATAAGAGCAAAGTGTTATCCATCAAACTGGAACACAACCGTGTTGAATCTTGTCTAGGTGCCACCTTTCTCGTCTGCCATTTTTGCCGCAATCTATTGCAGTCCTTTTACATTTTGCTTCTAATTCGAGTCAATGCTTCTCCTCAAATTCTTCTCAAAGATTAATTCCAGCATCCACCATAGATCAGCTATTGAGTGGCACTGTTCAGATATCAAGCCGCTTCGGTCAGACAGCTATCGTTCACTTGCATCTGTATGTGGTTTAATGCTGAGAATAAAGTTCCCACAGGGACACACATGAGTTTTGCAAAGTTGCCCTGTTGCACATGGCCTACAGCGAGCGACATTTTGGGCCAAGTAACTCGGTCCCAGTCAAATCCCGGACTGTCAGCATAGCAAGTCAGACGTCTTCAGCAAAATCGGTACATTTTCTTTTTCGTTCTAACCTGGTTTTTCAGTGCCAGCCGCAAGCCTGGGCTGAGCGCTCCAACCACCACGTTCTCATTCTGCAATACTCGGGCAGCTCTTTTCTTAACTCTTTGTCTGGACTCAGACACGGCATGAAGGTCCATGAAGGTGTCTGCACCCCAACGGCCCATTCGCAGCCAAACCAGCAGGACAAGCAGACAAGCAGACAAGCAGAAACATGCCGTGGTCCTTGTCGAGGGCAGTCCACTGCGTCCAGAACCGCATGACAAAATGCTGTAATGACACCGAGATCATTTAATTGTGCTCACAAAATTGCTTGAAATCTAGAAATTTCTTCAATTGTTTCTCGTAAGCTAGAGAGACGATGTGAGGAGGACTGCACAGAAAAGGAGCCCTGTTAACAGACTGCAGTCCTGCAACAACAATGGGAAGAAGAAGGACGCGAGACATCATGAAAGCACTGAGCAGAGGTGGATCCACATTCATCGTGGCGGGCGTAGGACGTCTGTTCCCCGATGCATTTTACCACCACTGCTATACATTTGACACTGCCACACGCCTCCTTACAGCACCGGCAAAGCTGACTTAAAGGTCTGTGCGACGTCCTTTGGAACAGCGATACGAGAACAGGCGCACTTTAAGGTGCTACACCTCCCAGTTCACCGACGGAAGCTGGCGCTCCTAAAATCTACACAATATCTTCTCTGTGAAATAGAAGAAATGTACGCAGCGGTTAAATGTACACAGAAGGAAGCGGGCCGCTTGTGTTATGGCGCAATGACGCAGACCAGGCCCAGCAGCGCAGCCCTACAGCGAGATGGCAGTTAACAGGGGGCCGAGCCTGACAGCAGCACATCACTGCCCTTCCCCCACTTTCTCCCCATCGTCTGCGCCCTCCATCAAGGAAGGATCTCAGTTGCACTGCGTCGCAGTCTCAGCCCCTATTGCTTTGGCTGGAGCCGCCCGTGGTCGCCCCGCGTTCCACCACTGCTGACCTGCAGTCGGTTCCAAGCCCGCCTCCTGCTGCAGCATCCTCAAGCAAGGTGCACGCTGTTAACTGCTAGAGTAAGAATTAACCTGCCAAACATTTAATAGTTTATTTTATGCTTTCCCTGCTTTTTAGTCAAACGAAAAACAAAATTGTGTTATGGAGCACAGGGAAGGAAGGCCAGAAATGTCCTGGAACACAGCGGCCCATATCTGAGGTTCCTCTTATTTTGCAGGTATGTGGACGCCTGAAGCAGTTCATTTTGCTCCACTTGAAAATTCACCTGTGAGTTCCATGGCACTTTGAATGCATTTGTGAGCACACGGACTCCCGTGTGGCACATATTAAGCAGAACTCCTTGGTAAAACTTGGGAAACAAACTGTAAACTGAGGACCTTCTGCCCCTGCTCTGTGCATCTGTGCGTTTCCTGCTTGTTCTGCCTTTGCCTGTTGCTGTGAGCCAGCTTCTTCTTCTTCTTTCGGCAGCTCCCGTCAGGGGTCGCCACGGCGGATCAACCGTTTCCACTTCTTCCTGTCCACTGCATCTTTCTCCGTCACACCCACCACTTGCATGTCCTCCTTCACCACATCCATAAATCTCCTCTTAGGCCTTCCTCTCTTCCTCTTGCCAGCACTTTTCATAAATCCCAAAAAATACACAGTGTTATAAATGCAAAGTGGGGTGTAAAAAAGCGTAAATGACTTTGGACTAAAGCGTCAGGCAAATGAATAAATAAAAAACAGTCGTGTGCACTGAGCTGCTTTACTGCAGCACAGGCTTGAAAGCAGCCATTTATACTTAAGACTTGAAATACTTTTGTGTAAATCCCTCATCGCGCACACATGTTGCTTTTCTATAAGAAGGCCCATAAAGTCTGCTCTGTTTTCTTAAACTCCCAAAGACAAGTTTAACTGTCATTTCAGCTGGGCTGCTGACAAGCAATGTTTCGTCTTTTGTTGAGAAGCAATCTTTGCTTTTTCACACTTTTACCGGGGCCGTCATAAAGATGACGCTTTCGTACCGGATGCTTCGGGTTTTCCGGGAATGAACAGCGCGACTAAAAAATGCCGTGGAGCAACGGCTGGGACCGCAGGCACTTGGGCGCAGAAAAGGCGAAGATGGAACAGGCGGATTTGCTAAGGTAGCAAATGGTGCCGCGGGAAAAAAGTTCTCCTCTTGGCTCGCGCAGCACTGTTGTTCTGGCCAAGGAGGCGCCGCTGCCGCCTCAGAGCCCACCGGGCCGGGACTGCAGCTCCCGCAACAGCTGGGGGAGCCCAGTGTCAGCCGCTCAGCGGACTTAATATGTTAAAATGACAGAAAAGACAATGCATTTCGGACAGTCACGCAGTTTTGGTTTTTTCTTGTGTAAAGCATATGTAAAACATCAGTCATAAATACAACAAAGTTTAATCCATTTCCTTTTATAAATTCCAGGAAACTGTGATACCAGAAATGGACACGCTGGCGTTACCTCGAGTATCGGCCCTGGCGCGCACACTTCCTGCTGTGAGGACCACAGACAGCAGCCACCCATGGAGAAGCGACTCTTGTCTAATCCAGCACATTTTCCTGCTTGCAGGCCCAACTTTGTGCTCACTTTCAAAGGGAGAAAATGTGAGGAAAACAAAGAAACTGCGCTGCGAGACCCCGGGTTTGGATGCATTTGCGCAGGTTGGTGTTCCAAGTTGCTGTCGGTCACCTGCACGGATCCGGCCACTTTCCTCCGTTTCCCTTTTCTGTCCCCCCGGAACCTTCGATCTCGAGCAGGATGGCAGCGCAGCAGTTGGCTTTGAAAAACATTTGCACCGATCACCCCATTTCAGTCATCCGATGCCAGCAACATGGAGGACATACGGGCAACGCGAGGAAAGACAAAGCAGCACAGTTTGGCGCCGTTCTTACCAAACAAAACTAAGAATTAAGCTGCTTGAAATGAACATCAGTTAAGAACAACAACAAAGAGCGAAGCAAATCGTCTGAAAGGAAACCGATTTAAATGCTTAACACAGCTTTTTGCTGCTTGGCTTCCTGACTGTACAGCCGGAGCCCAGCGTCAACGGTTCGAACGCCTTTCAAGATTCGGCTCGAGTTTCACTGCTAATTCCAGACCTGCGAGCGAGCAGCTGTGACGGCGTTCACACATTTTGTTCCCGGGCCTCTTTGAGCCGCGTCAAGTGTAAATTTGAGCCAAAAACTACTGCGGATTCATTTATTTTAATATGATCGGCCGCATTGAAATGTTAGAACATAGGCAAGCAGCATTAAAACGTTTAAGAGATGAAAGGACAAAGAATAGAATTTAGTTTAAGAAATTCCAAAGCGTGCTTCTTCTTGTGGACATAGACAGGCTGAACATGAACATGAACCTTTACTGCAAGGCTCTGCATCTTTTTCATCAGTCCAGAAGGTGTGACGGTAAAATATTCATATTCATCCTCAACATCCATCAAAGTGATCCATTCGGACATTTGCTTCCTAACCAGACAATTCCAGAAGCGTCATTTGTTGACAAATCGACGTCTATCACAATAAATACTGCAAGCAGGCTCTAAAATGTCAGCAGAGCTGGCCAGACTTTGAACTGTACTATAGTACAGACTGAGCGGCCGCTGCAGCGCCGTAGGTGCAGGGCATGAGCATGCTGTGTGCCAGGCCCCTTGGTAAACGGCTGCAAAATTTAGCAGGAAGCGACAAGGAAATGAGCTGGGTCTCGTGGCTGCGGCATGACAGCTACATGCAAGCAGCTGTAATACAGCTCCCGGGGGGAGCCAAACCTCAAACTGGAATCGGAGTGGCTGTCTAACCTTAGAGCTGCTTAGAACTCCTCCCCCCCTCTGCAGTGCACTGGCTGCCAAAAGGTGTCCTCACACTGTTCCCTTTTCACTGCCATTCATAATAGGAAGATGGACTTTTGTAGGTTCCAGCCCAACTGAGACAAAGCGGTTAATGACGATGGATGGGTGTATGGGTGGATGGAAGAATTCATATTCACTATAGCAACAACACCTGGAATAATAATGAACTAAGCATCCTCAACATGACAAAACACCAACTTAAAATGAACACAGTGCCACAGGCTCACAGGAGTGTTTTTCATCGATTCCTGCGCGCGTGCACTGAAAGCTCATTCTGTTGTTCCGCTGTTCCGTTGTTCTGCTGTTCTGCTACATGAATTGGTATTCAGCATAAACCCCATGGCTCTACTGGACCGTCCTGCAGATATTTCAGCCCCCCGTCCGCACGGGGTCCAAGGTGCCGCTCCAGTAATGACATTTATGTCTGAAAGATGTGGACCTGACTGTCAGCTGGGAAGTGAAGGCAATAGCAGTGCCTGAGTAATGAGCCTTTCATATTAAACCCCATCGCACCCTTCTGGGGGCTCGGTGAGAAGGACGGTGCCACCTGGGTGTGGACGGACCACTGTCGCAGGCCCTTAAAAGTGGACGGCTCTTTCGCACAGCTTCTCTTTTCCTCCATTATCAACTCGCATGGTCCCTTCAAACACACCAAGGTGTACGAAGATGTTGCATTTTATTTAATATGCTTTTACTAATATTTATAGCATAAAAGCCTGAATGATGCACACAAAAGAGGTCTGAGGAAAATTCCAATCACGACTCACAGCCCTCATCCTTTCAAGTGACATGTGAGATTTTTCCTGTCACATTTAGGGCCACTGTTGTTTCTGTCATTCTATTGTATCGTGGGAGCTTGAAATTGCGGCAACGTGGGGCAAGCCAACAAAAAACATCATTCATCTGCCTTTACTTGGCCGAGCCCTCCATTCATAAGCTTGGGTGTCCTCTTTAAAAGGATTGCAGCGCCAGCATTATTATCTGTGGAAAAGTCTGGGTGTGAAGGCCCTTAAATAACCGAGGCCGGCAGACAAAAAAATAACCACAAACAAAAGATGAGCAAGCAGCTGGTGTCCACCTCAACCCCCCCCCGGTGGCCCTCGGCACAGTGACAGCGGCAGCACCCGTGTTTGCCATGCTGCCAAATGGCACAGCACCCCCAGGAACCAGACAGACACTTTCAGTCGGAAAAAGTTACAAAAAAAGAAACTTATCAATAGCTTGAAAAACAAAAAAGAGCACAATTGCTACATGCAAACTACATTATGATAATACATAGTAATGTATAATATGCAATATTGAAATACATAATAATAATAATAATAATAATAATAATAATAATAATAATAATAATAATAATAATAATAATAATAATACGTGTTTGTGAGCAAACCTGACTTTGCTGGTCACAGAATGCGGGAGGTGGAGTAAAAAACTGTACAGAGGAATAACGCTGACGTAGTGACGCCGCTGCATTCTGCTGACCTTTTTAATTCCGTTTTCGTGCCAGGATGTTAGCCAACTATTCCAGCATCCACCAACTGCTGCCAATAACAAAAACTACATGTTTGTACCGTACGCACGTGAAAAGTTATGCTTTGTGGAAGCTTTGGATGTGCGCAAGGAACCAGACGCCAGCCATTCTCATTTGACAGGCACACGTACACCTGCTGTACAACGGTACACACTGTTAGATCATAGACACGGTTACAGCGCAAGGAAGGATTGCAGCTTTCAGCTACTGCTTGTAGTCATTGCCCTAATGGACAGTTGTTGATGCCTGTAAATGTTCAGCCCCAAAAAGTGATTACATGCAATGAGAGCCCTGCCGGACCAGCAGCCTCCTGCCTTCTGCCCTCCCGAAAGTCAGGTCGGAATAAAGGTGGGAGCCGAACGGCAACGGGCAGAGCCGAGATGGCTCTCTCTGCTCAAGCGGAGTTAGGGCCGGCCACTTCAGACCAGACTTCATGAAGCTGCTGGCACGCAAGTCACTGTTCTACCGTTCAGCCAGGCAACCGTAAAGTGCACTTATTTATGGCTTTGTAAGGGCCTCAGTGTGGAACACAATGTTAAGCTAGGCAGCTTCATTTCCTGTTAATAACACATCGATCTAAAGAAACCATAAAAAAATAAAGGCACTCATAATAAGCACGCACAGATCAAATATTGACTAATGTAATAGGACAATGGGAAGAAGAAAGAAATGAAAGCAATTAAAATAACTGCAGTTCAGGAAAGCAATGAATTCTGAATGTTTGCCTTGGAGACAATAACCAGAATATTTTATAATGTTTAAAAGAGCACATTAAAAAGTTTCAAATATTAGATATGCAAAGTTAAAACTCTTTGGCAAACGTCCCTCAACAGCACACCTGTGAGCCAGGAGGAGGTGCAAGGGGGGGTTGAGGCCTGTAAAGATGTCGGTGACGGAGGAAGAAAAAGCAGTCGAGAGCATCAGCAAAGCCAGTATCTCCTCCTTCCAAAAGCACGATGGGCCTCAGCTCCTGCTAACCCCACACCATTGACAACAAGTCGCCTTCAGAGCCACCTCGACACAAGCCAGGCCACGGTCGGTCTTGTGGCCGCACATTGCCTGTGCATTTGTGCTGGATGCTTAGTCCATCGCGCTTTGAGGACTTCCAATGGTTCAACTGGTCCAGGAGAAGATGTGTAATTCTGTGCTGAACCTTCTAGTAAAAAACGGCCTGAGTTAAAAAAAAAATCAAATATACAGTATGTACTTCTTGCTTTTTCCAAATGTACTTTCTGAATTGAAATTGACTGACTGACGGCCAAGTATGAGGCTGGTTTTACATGCTTATGAGTAATAAGAGCCAAGTGTGGGGGGTTTGCGGGGGCCATTTGCATCTCCAACCTGCGAGAGTTCCAGTTTCCAGGAACTATTAGGCTTGTAAGTGGGGGGAGGCGTGTGCTCCCGTACTCTGTTCATTTACATTTTTGTAGATGCAGTCCTGTTTCTGAATTTATTTCTATTCTCAAATAATTCTGTGTCAGTGACTCCAGAATTATAGACCTGTTACACAGAAGGAGACAGCAGATATGGAGAGCGGGCTGGAAAGGCGGTGAGAACTCACGTTGTACAGGATGTCCACCCAGCCCTCCATGGTGATGCACTGGAACACAGTGAGCACTGCGAAGAGGATGTTGTCGAAGTTGGTGATGCCGAAGTTTGGGCCAATCCAGTACTCCCTGCACTTGGTGCCATTGGTGCAAATTCGTGATGGCAGCTCCTGACCGCATGGGAAGTCTGCTGCCTGCTCTCCTGCAAGCACACAGCACAGGTGACCAAGTAAGCAGAAGTCCCGAGGAAACGCAACTGCGCTTTTTTTAAGACCAGCGGGGAAATCGCTGTTCGCCATGAAATGCTGCAGCGTGCAACTGGCTTTACCGTCTTGCCCCGGTGTATTGATCTGAAGGCCAGATCCAAATTTAGCTGCAGCAGCATCACCTGTCATCTCTCGCTGCGTACAGCTGTCTCTCGGTCTCTCACAGCAGCAGTTTCCTTAGCACATCGTTGTTAACATTGCTATACCTGATACCTGGGGCCTCCTCATCCACCTACAGTATAATTACAGGCACCTTACAACAGTGTACCCGACCCTGTTGCTTCGGGAAAAAGCATCCGCCGAGTAAGCAATAAATATTCATCCTCTCGCTAAACATCCAGCTCTACGGAGTCATTCGTGCTGAAGGCAGACCGAGGAGATCCACTTTAAAGAATTATACTTGTAATTTTAGAGGCTGCTACACAAATGATGCGAAATGGTGGCGAAAAGACCGAATCCTTCCAATTTCATACAATTTTCTGTCAAAGCACTCACGAGGGAACCCACCAGCACATCACTGTAATCCTGCAGTTCTGTATTCACGGCTACAGAGAACTGTGTGGGGTTGCACTCAGGTACCATCGCCAGCAGAGCTTCTCTCCTGCGCTCACGTGCCACAATTCCACAAGGGAAGGCAAGGTCCCATCCGAGGGCTTCAAAGACGTCCCGCTCAAGGCAGCTCTTCTGGCCCGTGGGCTTCGCACGTGCACCCTGACAGTTCCTTCAGCATGGATGCAAAGTCCCATAATGAGGTCGGCAACGGAGCAACACCAGAGGCTGAACCAAAGCAGCCAGCAGCCGCACCTGTGAACGTCTCCCGTTGTCACGCCTGTGAGTCGACCACCGTGCGTCAGATCTGTGGCCATCCACTGTGCTTTAAATCACTAACAGGCAGGGAGCGGGACTTTTTCTCTGCAATGCTCACCTCGTGTCTCTCGTCCCAACTTAGAGTACGGTTGTAGCACAGGAGACGACTGCGCGAAGGTTCTCTCTGGCCACGGAACGCCCCGGTTCAATGTCTCTGCTGCTGATGATAGTGGATGCGTTCTCCCTCGACAGCCCTGTATCGGCTCCAGCGATTAGCGGTTATGCAATTTGTTAAAAGATATAAAGTCGGGCTTTAAGCAACTATTGATTCTAAGCACGCAGTGCTATAATGCATCAAAGGATGCTTGGATTGCAGGTGCGTTGGGATGGATGCCAAACATGCGCTCAAGGTCAGACGGTGCTGCTGTTTCTGCACCGCTTGCGAGCGTAAACACTGCAGGGGCCCTCGCTCACGGGTGCCATACGCTTGGGTTCTTCGACACCCGGCCAGACGGTCTTGAGCTGTTCATAGACAACAGGATAGCATGCAAAAGCCCTAAGTTCTGGTCTCCTTGCCTCCGCTTGACTGTTACCGACGGTGATAAAGATGAAAGATGGGGACAAAAATAAAAAAAGGCAACGCATCCAGAAGCCGAGATCACGGAGCAGTGCGACAGATCTTAGGAGCCCAGCCTCATAAGAAACTGTTGGTCTGGATGGCCGTCAGAGGCTCTGAGGGAATGAACGCTGCTTTTCTGACCAAACACGGTGTGGTGTTCAGAAGCCTCGACGCTGTGTTTATGATGACCAGGGTAAAGCAAACACGGTCACATGCACCCGACGCCCTCCAACTCATAAAACCAGCTGTATCAAACTGAAGCTAAAGCTGTATCAGGCACACCAGCACACGGGGCTGGAGACCAAAGCGCGCTCACCAAAGTTCACAAGTACGCTGGCATTTAAGGATGTTTTTTCTCAAGACAATAAATGCCGCATAAACAAAGGGTGCCACTCTTCATCTTTCCCGCATCTTTCATCCGTTTCAGGTGGCGAAATCTTGCCCCTTTTTTTTAGGATAATGGAATTACTGCATGAAGCAGGAAACAGAAGCAGCCTTTACAGTGGGTACAGCATGCAGCCGAATCTCCGTGTCCCTGTGCTCGAATGGCCTGAAAAGAAGGAGTTTTGTTGATGCAGACAATATAATTTAATTCCACCTAACACGCAGATCATTTAAACTCGGGTCTGAACGTTGTGCTCCTCTTCTGTTTCCACAAGCAAACAACGTGGCCAAAAACCAGCATGCACTTTTTATAAACATTTTGTCGCATTTGTAGTTTTGACCGACACGTTTCAAGAAAGAGACACAGGAGCCTTTATTTGTATAACTCAACCAAATGTACATTTCACATCAACAAAACACAGAGCCGCCTTTGCGGCGCTATTCAAAATGTGGACCTCCAGCGTACTGTAACCCTGACAAAACGCTGCAGCAAAGATCTTAAATCATCGTTCCGGGATTCCTGCTTTACTCTGAGGAATCTGGAGATCCTCGCAATGTGGCAAGGGACAAAAGGTGTGCCGTACACTGACTTGTCCCACAGAAGGAAGCTTTTACTGCTGCATTTCAATGGTGAGCTCATACCTGTGTCAATCCTGAAGCAGGTGTAGTGGAACTTGCCCATGTAGAACTCGACACCAATGATGGCAAACATGACGATGGCGAAGAAAAGCAGGAGGCCAATCTGCAGCAGAGGCACCATGGCCTTCATGATGGACTTGAGCACAACCTGGAGGCCTAAGAGGATGCAGAGGGAAAGAGGAACACACACCTTGAGGAAGAACAGGCCAACAACCATCAGCTGAAAACAACCGTAAAAATGCGATAAGCATTCGGTAAGCAACACATAAGTGCAAATGTCTGCATCCTTTAGGAGCTGTGCATGTTCACACAGACCCTTTCAGATAAATGCCGAATGTAAATTGAGTTCTTCCGGAGAATAGAAGTGCAACTCACTCGGGATTCCGGACACGAGTTTGAGGGGACGCAGGACACGTACAGCCCTGAGGGTCCGCAGGTCGAAGTCCGAGCCGACGGTGGCCAGAATCCTGCAGGAGTCCAAAAGAAACACTGAGGGCCGAAAGAAACCTTGTTATTCCATTCAACCACCTGTTGTCCACACTGGCTTGTGTGGTGCAGGGTCACGGTAGTCAGGAGTCTATCCAGAAAACACAGAGAGTGAGGAGGCGTGCACGCACATACACACACACACACACACACACACACACACACACACACACACACACAGAGTCACTGTCTAAGGCCAGTCTAGAGTCAGTTTAGTGTCTTTGGACCGAGGGCAGGAAACTCACTCAAATGCAGAGAAAATATGCAAACTCGGCATAGGCTGAGGTACTGTAGATTCAGACCCACAGCCCAGAAGCTGCGGCACAGCAGAACTAAGAACCGCATCTCCTTCCTTGCATTATTCAACACCAAAAAGAATAATAGAGTCAAACCCTAAGGTCTACAAACCATTTTAACACAAACAAGTGCAGAGGAAAGGGAAAGTGAAGAAATGGTCTTTTGCACACATTTGAAGGAAAACCTTGAGGAGTATCAGTCATGAGCAGGTAAAAGACCCCCTGAATGGTGCCACTAGGAAGAGTCACGAGGAAAAAACATGGTACAGAGATCAGCGATGACATGAATGCGTGGCCAGAGCTGGAGAATGTATAAATATATAAATACGCACGTGCGCACACCCATGCACGTACTGGAAGAGTGAATTTTCCATCAGATGAACCCCGAGATGAAAAGTGATGAGGATTATTAGCTCCGTGCAACGGCTCATTAAATTAAACTGAGACGAAAGCCATAAATGCCCAATAAGTGAAACTATAGTAGGTGGGCTTCTACAGTAGCTGAGTTGGACTGGTTTCCTTCTCCTTCTGGCCTTGAGCCTCAACTGCCTGAAGTGGCAGCACTTGGCCTTTGGAGGTGGAGAAATGCAGAGAGGAGGGGGTTCTCCACTGCCCAGGACTGTCTGTCCAGTAGGTCCCTGCCTGTCTGGCCTGCCTGTCCATCCTGCCAAGCGCTGCTGCCTCTGCCGTCCTCCTCGCTAAAGGGAACAGCGGAATGGCACACTGTGCCCGCCGGAGAGAAAGAGCCGTGCCAGGAGGGAGAAGCACCCTGGGAAACAAATGGTAGGGAAAGAAGGCATGCGGTGTAAGAAAAGAGTAGAAGAGGAACAAGGCTGAAAGACAAGGAGAATAAATGAGAAGGAGGAAGAAAGAGGAGGAGGAACAGAGTCCAAGAAGGATGGTGAACGGAGTGATCATTCAGCTCAGCGGCAGCAGGCAGGATCAGGGATGCATCCCAGCACTGCTCTGGTGGAGGAAACATAGGCATCCCCAGACCGCCTCACCTGTGCAACCTGCCCCCCGGTCCCTCTCTCCCTGCTGCATCCGGCAGACGCATTCACATCGCATTACTGTGATCCGTACAGCGCGACACTGAATGTTGCATTTCCTAATGGCACACAGTGATGGCGTCTTCACAAAGCCTCTCTTCCTCCTCCATTCCAGCACGTTCTCCATTTGTCTTCCACACCAGCCAAATTGTAACTCAAAGTGGCACATCAGAAGGAGCATTTCCACACTGTGGAGAAACAGGGAACCCGGTGACCCCTGCACAGGGGAGCTCCTTTTTACCTGTCAAGGCTCCCTAACTTAATGCAACACGGAGAGGTTCCCGAGTCTGACTGTTTGGCACGCCCGCACGAGGAGGACAGCAGCGCGAACGCAGATGGGCAGTGCAGGAGAGCAACGCGCTCCCACCAGTCTGCCCGTTGCGACATTCGGTGAGCACCGCTGTCAGTTTGGGGGGCAAACCAGATACAGATACGGGAGCAGAGTCTACTTTCAGCTTTCCGAAGCGTCATATTGAGGATGACTTTCTAAACATCTTGTTTACTTGTCTCATCTTGGATGCGTTCTTCAAATCATGTCAAAGTGTCCACATCATCTGATGCAGAGCTTCAGAGCGCCATGTGCTATGCTAATAGGTGGGCAGTGGCAGTGCTTGAAGACATAAGAAAACAAAGGCTGATGTTTTGCTCAGTCAGCAAACTGTTAAGGGAAATATCGCAGAGATTCACAGCACAAACTCGCTTTTAAAAAAGGGGCAAACATTTCGGATGAACGGCAGGAAAGCAGTGCTCAAGCCCACTAGCAGTGCTGCTACCGCGTAGTGTTGAGGACCGGCCCACTTTAACCAGAAAGTATTGCCGTGAAGACCAAACATTTTTGACACTCGCAGAGCTGAATATAAAATACAGCGCAGTTTGTTTCTTTAGTCTCAGTGAATATTTCGCATTGATGGGGTCAAATGCTGGGATTACCAGTAACCAGCTGGCTGGTTTATGCTTCACAGAGAGATGAGCATGAAGGGTGCGGTCAGCAGTCATCCGTAATGCTCACCGAAGCGCAACCCTAACCCTAACCCAAATAAACACAGCGGCAAGAATGAGGAAGCAGCGTCAGACGATTTTTCAGACAATTCATCCTTTATCTTGCTTACATGGAAGCAGCCGTGCGTCTGCTGTGTTCCAGAAGCAAGCAGACTCCCCTGGAGGACACAGTGTGTGAGAGACATGGACACAAGACTCCTGTGCATGTCTAAGCACCCCAGGGCAGGTTGCTGGAGCAAAGGCTCCCGCGCATCACGCACCTTCCTCATACAGCACAACACCAGCAGCGTCCAGCCATCACATCATCTCCGCAACCACTTTTCTTTTCACAAATCACAGCATTACTGCCATCCTGCTGGGCGCTTTCAGCGGTCTTGTCCGGCCGACTCTGCCCGCCAGGATTTGGTGGCTACGGAGCGCAGACAGCCTGGCTGCCCACCGAAGAGCACGGGGGAACACGCAGGAGAGACTGCCACTCTCCTCACTGCACCCTGCCTGAAGCGGGAGTCTGCGAGGACTCAAGGTGCTCAACAGCCAGAAGCTTCAAGTGTGCGTAAACTTCATTAGAGTGGTTGAGGAGCATCCCCGAAAGGCAGCGGAGAACTCTCGGCTCTTCGATCGCCTTTGCTGCGACTTGAAGGCCGGCAGTGGAAGGTCGTCATAATAAAGCATTAGAGACCTCCACGCAAGCATCTGCAAATTCCCTTTCCAGTACTCGAGACTGCTGGTACATGACGCTGCCCATTCAAAATGTAGTATTTATGAGGTATTTTAAGGCTCCTAGGCAGGCGTGAAGAAGGGGATTATCACAGAGTGGACGGTGGAGATAACTGCCCTCCTTCCAATGTTTCAGACAAATTGAAGTGCTGAGGGCGCTTTAATCCTCCGATATGGAGCTCGGAGGACTCAATGGCCAGGCAGCATCGATGTGACTCATTACTGTTCCGAAATATCCACAGTGTTTGTTGTCCGTGTCAGAATGCCAGAATCGCTGTCCAGACTGCAGCCTTGCTGAGGCCTGCCGGTATTAATGAGACCGCACTTGACCACTGCAGGAACATGAATTGGAGTTGGCGGGCGTTTCTCTGCGGTTTCATGGTCAGGTTGTCAATTATTCGGGTACATATTTGTCGTAGCGCATTCCCCTCAAAGTGAAGCAAAAAGGCCAGAAAAGCCCAGAGTGGGGAGAGGGAAGCTGGGACATCTGAATGAAATTTATGGAGAATAACAGATTTGAAAGAGAAAACAGCAGATACGTACGCAGTGGTGCAATGAGCCACGGACAGCATTATGAGTATGATTTTGTGTACAGACAGCTGACAATCGCTTCAGTTCTCCGAGCAACGCCACATTAACGTCAATGCGACAAGCTTTTGGTTAGGTTATGATTCAAAATTAGGATCATAACTTTAAGCGCTGCTGTAATAAAGATGAGCTGCTGATACAAGAACATTTCGCTCAGCTCTCGGTTGCGGCCTCGTAAAGACCATTAATGTCCCTCTGCTCAGCAGCCTGCTTCCCTTCTTCTTCCGCCAGGAGAAACGGCGCCGGCAAACAGCGTTCTGGCCCGCGCACGGAGCTCCGCGGCGATGCCGGAACAGCATCCGTACGTGAGATCGCGTCCCTGACGTCCTGCCAGCTGCACGGAGAGAAATGACAGCACCCCGTGTTTCCCCCAACAAAAACCTTCCAGCCTCCTTTGTCTCAAGCATTTGAAATGCATGCTGATGGACAGGCGGCATCATTCAGACTGCAGCTAAAGACCGAGAGGTCGGATGCTGACCCCCAGCACCGATTTGCCCGACAGACCCAGTGTGTTTGTCCAAGTACAGCGCGGTTCTGGCTGCAGTAAACATTTGTGCGCAAGCACAGAGCAAGGCACACGTAACGGAGTAAAATGGTTGTCCTCTTAAAGATGAATGCAAACTTTCATTTTCCAGAGAAGCTATTTGGAAGCGGTTTAATCTGTTTAGTGGTTTAATCTTCTTTCTGAATGAACGCCGCAGCTGCTGAGCTTTTTGGGTTCGAGAGATAAAACTGAAAGAATCAAGTGACAAATTTTCAAAGATTCAACCAGTGTCTCTTGTGCTTTCAGAATCCTGTTTTCCCAAATTTCCGTCCACTGCAGAGCAAAAATGAACTGCGTTTCTGTCTCTTGCTCTCAGTTAACATTGCTTACAAATGAAGAGCCTGCAAATGGGCCTCGGCGTTAGGTTAACCCGCGGACAGACTGCTGCCCAGTGAAGGCCACCGCATGTCCACTAGAGCAAAAGCTCAGCCACAAAGCTTCCACAACCCTTTAACTGTGTCTCAAACTGTGTCTCAAAGATGGTTATTTTTGCTCAGCAACCGGCTGAAGTTTTGGAAAATAGGACTGCTAAACAGAACAACCATTAAATAAATCTACTGGGGAACGGCCATACCTTTGGAGAATTGTGACTTTGCTCTTTGTGAGATCAGGGATTTCCCTTTTCCTCCTCAGCTTTTCCCAAAATATGAATGCTCAGGTCCCGTGCTTCCTCATGAGATTTTTGAGGTTGCAGCCAGTCACACATCGGGGCATTCATGCACAAAAACACTTGCGTAATGGGTCACTCACACCACAGATCTCACTTTCAACCTGGGGTGGGCCTGGGCGTGGACCCAAAGACAGAGGCGCATTAACACAGCCGGAGGTACTAAATGCAGACGTTCCCCTCCCCGGAGAGAAGTAGTGAGCTGCAGGATGCACGTTTGGTCCTGGACAACAACATGGTGTCCTGCATTAGTTCAGCCCGCAAAGGCAAAAGGCGCCACACAATTACGGAACCGCAAGAACCTCTTAGTGTCGGAGCCGAATGGCTGGGGGAGGGGCGCTCACACGGCTGCTGCTCAAATGCACATCCATTTGCAGAGGACACAGCGAGGACACGGTGACTCATCATACGGTCCTTTGTCTCACTCGCCCACCTCCCCGTCCACCCTTTCCACGCGGTACACGAGACAAATGAGAGCGAGGACCTTGTTCTAGGAAATGGCAAGGGATGCAGGACTCAAAGCGGTGAAGCTGCGGGTGGCAGGACGATGGACCACAGTGCCACCAAACCGAACCCGTCGACGGGCACCGCATGTCCTCTTAGCTACTGCCACTTTTGTGTGGCCATTGCAGGCGCACGCTGGGAAACTGACCGTGCACGCAACTCCGGCCTTGGAAATCGCGTTTCTGCTGTGCGAGCCTCATGGATTTTCAGATAGAAAATGAATACTGTTTGAACCTCAAGTATAATAACAGTTGAGGAACAAGGACAATCTGTACAAGCGTTTCACGACTGCTTGAGACTGAAAACTGTAAGCAGAGCTGATGACAGAAAGCGGGGTCATTGCATCATTTTAAAGTCATTTGCAATCACTTTTGTTTTTATTTACATTCTGGTCTTGAAACTACAAAAAAAACCAAACATCTGTTGAATCTCCTGCTACCGATGTGTCAGTTTGTAATACTTTAATTTTATTTTATAAAGATAATTCCTCATTCAGATGTTAGACACAAATGCAAGGAATTCATAAAGAGGCGAGAAAATGTATGCATTTTAAAAATGTTCACTTTACACGCAGAAGATAGCTTGTAGGTGCCACGGAGTTCTGCTGAGTCCCCACCCTTGAGCTGCATGAACCCCATCGCAACTTTGCAGCTTTGTGCTGTGCCCTCAGACTCCAACCTTCTGCTCAGGCTATTCTAACAACCACGGGTATGTAGAGGATGGACAGGAAACAGTAGATCCTTGCACTACTTGCAGCCTAACAGCTGGAGATTCACCCTGGCACCTCTGGAGTCACTAGATACACTGACCAGTACTCAACTGCTGCTTCTCCAGAGCTCCAGTTCAGGAGTCCGGCTTGGTCCTTGGCATTCCCTTCGTTTTGCATTCTAACCCGTGCAGGGCACTTCCTCATCCCTCCATTGAGTGCAAAGGGAAACGGGCACTTGAGAAGCAAGGAGGCTGGGTCGACACACAAGAACATAGGACTGAAGCAGGATGCAGGGGAGGAGGAGTAAACCAAACTCAGGCAGGCACTGAGGATCGCAAGCACTGCTGAGATTTGAGCGTGTGTGTGTGTGTGTGTGTGTGTGTGTGTGTGTGTGTGTGTGTGTGTCTGCTACACAGCAGGGCTGATGAGTGCACTGGTAGCCGCTGTGTGCAGTTTTCAGGCTCGATGCGAGGACCCCTGCGAACAAGTGGAGAGCTTCCCCAACACGTTGTTATAAAATGTCCTTATATTCTTCCAAAAAAGAATGCAACCTGCTTATCGGTGACTACTGCAAGGAGAGGACAGCATGGCACTGGAGCATTACTGACATTTACACTTACATACTGGTGCGCTCCCCTGGGATGGCGCTGGGAGACGCCAGCATTTGCGCTTAGCGTGTATTGTACTGTACTGTACCAAGTGGCTCCCCAAGATTTACTGTATTTACCACACAGTGTATCCTTGAGCTGAACAGCGGAAGTGCTGCAGCACAGCAGTTGTAGGTGCAGAAGGGGTATCTGCCCCAGGATTTACTGGGCACCAACATTAGGCCCGCACCATACACGCTGCAGTGCTGTGCGAACGAAGCACCGAAAGGCACGGCTAACAGGCAGCCCACAGACTGCGCAGGGGGTGGGGGTTCTTAAATAGAAGAATTGTTCTGTAGCCTTTCAAACTGTCTGCTATTAATGGGCATTTTCAATTTTCAGCGTGCATCCCTTGCGATAAGATGGACAGCAATTTACGTTGCTGAGCTGCAGACAATCGTATCTCTCATCGAAGCAAGATATATAAATAAATAATAGAAATCTCAAAGGGTTCAGATGCAAGCGGTCTTGCAGCAAAGCCTCCGTTCCTCCGTGTGTGGTGCACGAGTCAATTAAAAGCGCTAAACGCTACCCCCTCGCTCTGTGCATGAATGACAATCGACACCGGGCGACTAATGCATCCCTGGCTGATCTCCTGCTAATGGCACCGGGTTAAAAAAGAGGGAAAGAACTGAGTCGTGCGTTTCTGAAAGTCACCGAGGACATTTTCGCTCGCAGCGCTACGGACAGTTGTGCGTGCTCTGGTTTCCTCCCACAGTCGAAATTGCTAGCAGCGCGTAAACGTCTGGGTGCGTTTGGCCACCCCGCGGTGGACCGCTGTCCTGTCCGGGTCGAAGCCCTTGAACGAAGGTGGGTAATTCAGTCGGGTGTTTGCACTCGGGCAGTTAATATCGTAAGGGTAAATAACGCCTAAGAACCGGCCGGTATCTTTCCCACTCCTGTACACCTCCTTGGGCCTGGACGGACCAAATGACATTTTCATTGCTGCGTACAAAAAAGCATCTTGTCTGAATGAGCTTTAATGGAGATTTCTGCATCCACTGATAGTGAACAGGAAAGTCTGGCTTTCCAGATCCAAGAGTTCCTGACCACGCTAGCAAATCGCATTTCTGCAGCCAGAGCCTTGGGGAGCGGCTGCGGTGCCATTACCTCATTAGACGGCCACTGCTGAAGAAATCTGGAGAGTACAGCGCGCGGGTTAAACCGATTTGCTGACAGGAGGAAAGAAGAAGAGGAGTCCTTTCAAAGACCTCTGAAGACCTCTGAAGACCACAGATATTCAGAGGTCATCCTGGGCTTCTTTAAGTGTGGTCACTGGCCGACAGCTAACAGTGCCAGGGTCCTGCAGGCAACGACATCGACTCACGCCTTCGGAGGTTCCGTAAACTCATTTTATAAATGCGTCGCCGCGTGCGTTCACACGTGATGTTAAATGAAGAGCACGGGTGACGATGGCGCTCCTTCTCCACGTGCTGGAGAGCAGGGTTTGATGCTCACGGGGTTCCTCGTGTCTGCAAGGAGCAACACCGCGCCGACCCAACGCTGGGAAAATACAGCCCGTGCTACTTTAGTTCCAGCTGCTGTCACAAGGCCTCGACCCAGAACCCGATTCTGGCCCGAAAGGCTGCAGAGGACATGGACAAGCACTGCTGTGGGAACACAGAGTGGCGTCGGACACAAGAACACGTCAGAAGCTCAGCGAGATAAACTGGCCTCGGTTCCGCGTACGGTGGTTTGTCAACTATTAGTGCGTGGTCTATAGTTTACGGGACGCGACTCCCTCTCAGAATTCAAGGGTCCCGGCATCCATACCTTCTAGACTCACTTTGCTCTCGGTCTCCTGACAGCTGCCCAGATGGGTTCAGCAGTCTGCTCTATGGGTGGCGCAGCAGGTAGCGCTGCTGACTCTCAGGATCTGCGTCTGAATCTGATTCCCAGCATGCAAATCTCGCATTTTCTCCTTGTGTTTGCTTCATAATCCAAAGATGTGTGTTTGGGGCAAATTAGTGACTCCTACGGGCAGCTGCCTGCGGGATGTGAACCAGCAACACGGTGGTATCGAACAGACAGGCCGTGCCTTGATCGTCTTTTGCTTTTGTTTGCTCCGAGTTCATCTTGGAATAAAACTCTTATTTCAGTTTGCGTCTCTGTAGTGTAACAGCTGAAGTTGTGCCTGGAAGTGCAGTTGGGTGATGCTGTGTCATCCCATTGTCCTGCATTGTGAGACAACAGCTGGGCCGAGTTGGAGAGGCAGAGCCGTCTCCACCCAGAAGCGCACGGCTATGGTAGGAAATTAGTCACTTAATGGACCCTCTGATAACTTAGACAGCCGAGCGCCATCATTTCCTTTATTGCATTTCGGCCTGCATCTGCAGCCAGGCAATTTAAAGCAAACCACTAAATTGATTTTCATGGTTTAGTTTGCTCATATGTGAGTGAGGCATTAGGAAAGCAAACACCCAGTAAGTTACAGGAAAGGGGGTCCTTTTACCCATCTTTTGGATGCATCTCTTTGTCAGGGCGCCCCCATCTTGTGTGCAGATGCTCACACGTGCACCCACAAGCCGAGCAAAGATGTATTCACTATAAGGAAACACGCGTGAACCGGTGCAAGGCGAGTGCCAATAACTTTGCTAGCTCGCCAGCCTCTGTTTATTATACATGCAGGACGAGCGCTTAAACCCGAATGTGACTCACGGGTATGATATTCAGTTTTAAGCTTCATATTCTCGGAGTCTGGCAGTACTGATGTCCGCAAACACGGCCTTCTGACTAGTTGAGCTCAAAGAGCTGCGCGGCTAAAAGTCTCAGTCTTCATCTTAATATTCCATGTAAAGTAAAAAGGAAGCACTCATCATTTAGAAAGAATAAAATAAGGAAATGAACTTCAGGAAATCTGTACGGAGCAGAAAAGGGCTTATTAAAAAGGTGCAATGGGCGCGCACTACTTCCAGCTCCGGCTGCCCTGGGGTCCTTTTTACGACGCTTCTCTATTACGTGCTGCGTAACAGCAATGGCCATGATGCTGATAAAAGAATCTTGTTTATCCTGGCTAGCACACACAATACTTGGAAGAGCGGTTGCAGGGTTGCAGCGGTTTTATCGCTTCGTGCTGTATTATGGTGCCAAAACAATTGTTTTCAGCTGTCATAAAGCAAAATAGTGTTTCGGGCCCATTTTTTGGTGAAGGCCCCGCTCTGAGCACCAGTGCCTCCTGTGCTCTGCATCTATTTGCGTTACGATGCTTATCAGAAAAGAAAGCGAAAAACACAAATTGTCAAACACTTAGATGGCATGCCAGATAGATTTCTGAAAGGCAAGCACATTAGCGTAAAAGCCTGGATCATCATCCTGTCTGCGTTTACATCCCCTGAGCACACCGAAATGGGAAGGCCGTCCTCTTACTGCGCGAAGTAATGCAGCCGATGAAAATAGAGCCCCTCGCGTAAATGATCCTGGGAAGCAAATGCCATAACATGACGGGGGCTCGCAGGCCGTGCCGAAGTGATTTATGATCCGGAAACCAAGCCGGTTTCTCGCAGCACCGCATCCCTGACAGCAAGCGCTGCGCGTTCGTGTGCATTCGGCGGCCAGCTGTGTGAGGGGAAGGAAAGGGAAACAGCGATGACTGCAGGGCAAGATTAGCGCTCCCTCCTGAGGTGAACAGACCCTTCCCAAGCAAAGAAGGAAAAAACGTCCTTTTCAGGTTTCCAAAAAGCTCTCGCACCGCCGGTTGGAGGGGATTTGCCAGTTGGATATGGTGCTAATGCCGGGTCACTCCGCTACGACCGCGCCGCGTCTGTTGGGCTCCGCGAAGGCAGAAGTCCGACCTCCAGTGCGGCCGAACAGCTCTGCTCTAAAATGAAACATGGCAGCATTTCGCACTTCATGCCATGCTTTTCCACAGCCTTTGCAGCCGTTCTCATCCACATTGCACCTCTCTGCAGAGCAGCACACGGGTCCTCACACAGTGCCTTGGTGGCGCTGTAGCTGCATCTTGTGTTCAGCCTGTAGCAGTAAGGGAAGATCCTCTGCCATTTAGATTATGCACTAAAAAATAATATAAAAAAAGAGTTTATTTATACTCGGTAACCATGTACATGACAAATAAACTCTTTTTTTTGACAGAGCAAATGCCTTTCTCAACAAGTATATGTGTGCTAGTGAGGAACCCACCTGAATGTAAAAATGCCAAGCAAATAAGCAAAATATTCTGTTGAATTGTTTTCTGCAGCCCTGAAGTTACTTAAAATGCTCTCAGAGCACAGCCTTCACGTCTTCGAGGCATCACGAGCCATATGAGAAAAAAGAGGCTATGGTTTCAAAGTCCTTTTCATTCCTATTTGTTCACAAAGAAGCTAAATGTTCCATGTTAACATATTTTAACCAATCACATCACACAAATGTGCATATAAAGAACTGAATACAGTGATCCCTCGATATTCAAACTCTCTGCAACCGAAACTATATATATATATAAAAATAATACTGTATGTTGCACCGTATGCTGTTATTCATTCATTATTAATTACTGATGTATTCATTTATTCATTCAACCCTTTAGAAATGCACGTACCCACGCTGGTGTCCTATCAGCTGTTTCCGCAATTCCTCACTGGTCACGCGCTAGCTTGGACTCACCGGACACAACCTAAAATCCTTTCCATGCTGAACAACAGAAGTTCAAATGAAGTTTTAGAACAGCTCATTTTGAATATACTGACCTGAACAGGACTGACATGAAGAGAAAAATAGTTTTCACGACTGAAGATAGATGGCTGTCACAGATAATATACTGTAGATATTTGCGTAAGAAAAGTCCGGGAAGGCAAACAAAGTTCCATTTTGAGTTTTTTCTCTCTACATCCCCTAAAAAGTTTCATTTTTTTAAATAAACTTTATAAGCAAAAGGTGAGTGGCGGCACTAAGATGCAAAATGTCTTTACTGTACATACTGTACCGTGCGATACCATAAGCATGCAAATTAACGACAACATCAAGTTTGTTCTGATTTGGTTTCCTACACGTTTTCAGAGATGAAGTACATTTGGCATTTTTTATTTATCAATGTGCAAAAGGCCTAAAACCCCACTGTGATCAGAATGCAGCAAAAATTGAGACGGAGGCGCTTTCTTTGACAAACAAGTCCTCGATCCAAGCTCATTTAGACTGTAGTGCTCCGCTTGGCTATGAACTGTTTATTGCAGTTGTGCCGCCGTTAATCGCATTCGGGCACAAAGCCGTTCAATATGAAAACACTGCAACTCCGAGCAATTCACTTCCAGCAAAATGGCCAGAAAAGAGGCCGTCTTCGCAGCCGACGCCGCAGTGCCGCGCTTGCCGATCGAGGACAACGGAATAAATGATCGAGGCTCCCCAGCGCTGCGCAGCCTTCAGCCCCAGAGCGGAGGAGCGAATCTCAAATTGAATCAGGAGGAGAATTTCGCTTGAGCCCTGCTGGCAACTGCGCTCCATTGATTTCTGGCCCACACTTATGACGCAATGGAAAGCGCTCCTTGCATCTGCAAACAATAACAAGAAAACAAGAGCGAAAAAGTGCGCCGGCAGCACATTTGCCGATTAATTTAATACGGCCGTCCGCAAGGGTTTGGGAGAATTGATGCAGTCGAGGCTTCCTAATTTATTACATTTCTGGCTCTGATGAATTACACATTTCTAATGGCTTTCTGGGTGGGCCGAGGAGCTGGCATTCATCTCAGAGCACTGCTACACGTACAGCACGGAAAGCACCGTTCCGCTTCGTGAAGGAAACGCGCCTTTAACACCCGGCGCCCTTCTGTTCGAGTCGAAGCGAAGGGCGCGATCCGAACAAATCGGACACAAATCCTATCTACGGATAGGATTTAACATGAAATAAACGTTTCATGTTTTCTTATTGCTAAGATCAAATACGCGCCACGATTTCCTCGTAGCGCAACGCATTATGAAAAGACGGAGTGCAACATATCTGCATAACTGGAGTTTGCATGGAGAGTTGAGACAGGCGTCCTGCGTGCATTTAACTAACTTCCCTGGATTGTGGCAGGCGGCTAAACTTGAGGCCAGCGCAGGCAGTGGGGCTGAACGACCGGCACAACTGGGAGCGTTGGGTCTCTCGCAGCTTCTGGGCTGTGGGTTTCATTGTGGGACTGAATCCGGATCTGTCTGCATGTAGTCTGCAATGTTCTCGCCATGTTTGCGTTGGCTTCCTCCCACAGTCCAGAGACATGTGTTTCAGGTGGATTGTTCATACTATATTGCCTTTTGTGTGTGTGTTAGAGCACTGCTGTATAGATGGGCAAACAACTGTACTGAGTGTGTTGAAGCGCATATGACCAGCATCAACCTTGCGTGAAGAAGACAGCCGAATCCTGCGATATAATCGGTGTAAACCACGCGTGGAGAAGTGTCTGCTGAGTGAACGAATGAGCAAGTGAAGGCCTGGCATCGCTCAGCTGCTGCCAGAGACACAAAATCTAAATTTGGTCCTCGAAAACACAAAGAAATGCCTGGTACAGCAAGCCAAATGAAGCCCCCCTGAGGTGGAATTTGTGCGGCCCTCTGGCTAGGACTGTGTGCCTCTTCTTTTAGCTTTCATGCACACTTTGGGGTGGCCGATCAACTCAATCCCGCCGCGGTCCTGAAAGAGCGCATTGCGCAGCTACGTAAACTGACTATTTTATATTTTCATGACAGAAGCTTCAGCGGCTGCGGCAGCGGTGCTGCTCTCTGCACAAACCCTCCCGTTGAGAGCTTCCATCTAATGGTCTCTTTTCACAGCTAAGCTTGAAGCCATCAAAAGAAGTCTGGAAACGGAAAGGATTTTTTTCTTGCCCACTTTCCAGGACGGAATCCTCAAAGTCACTCTGGAGACTCGGAAACGTAAAGTAACCCAGATGAATATGAGATTCACAAGTGCAGCTAATGTAGGCAGTATTGAGTTTCATTTCAAACCCCCCAGTACAGGTGTGACCCTGGATGCCCTCTCCTCCGTGGCTGCGGCCCAACAGCGATGCTCGGCTGCACCGAAAGCCGCCTTTGCGCAAGAGACACGAGGGAATCCCGTGGGCTCGGCGTTCCAAAGTGTCTCTGTGAGCGGCGTCTCCCCTGCTTGTCTGTTTGCATCTGCACCCCTGTCTGCTGCTGAAATGCACGGCTGCTTTCTCTGATCTGAGATGGAGGAAAGCACCGGTGAAGTGAAAACAGCAAATGCGTAACTCTCGTGTCCCTGTTTCACTTGCCGCTTCTAGACACCGTGTGCGTAATCCTTCCCCTCCATTCTTTGCACTCTTTATTTCATTTCATCAAAACGCAATGGTCCGACTCCAGAGAACGCAGCCCACTGGATGGTGGCATCGGCCTCATCGCCGTCCCTCCTCACTTCCACTTCACTACAGTTTGCTTCAGTGATCCCGCGTCTGCTAAACATCCTGCGAGTAAACCATATCCGCAGCGTGAACTTCCACCCAGTCAACCATGAGTGGACTTCTTCTTCAAATACAAAATTATACAGAGAGAGAGACAGACAGACTGCCCTGCAATGTTGCACCCTTCCAAGGCTGTGCTGTGTGTTAGGTCTGTCTGGCTGGCAAACACAAACATTCAGTAATGACCTGTATACAAATAAAATAAATGCAGACAAAAAGGTAAAATAGACCAACGGGGCAGTTTCCCGGATTGCACTGTACTCACCGAGTGCCGAAAACAATTGACTGTGAGCTGTGGTGGGAGGAGGGGTGTGAACAACAGATGGGGACGCATGCAGGGCCACATCAGTCCCTTTAAGACGATCGTTTTTTTCAGTTCTTTCAGTCGCTTCCATCTTCATCTCCATTGCATCTGCCTTTCTACTCTTCTTCTGCTTCATTTTGTTCATAGCCATTGCTACCTTTTGGCCCAGTTTTGGTGGACTTTGCTAGTTATGAGGTTGAAATGGAGATACTGCACAAACACTGAAACAAAGCGAACACGAGACAGCGGGACGCAACTGATGGCACACTAGCGCCAACTGCAGTCCATTACTGCACTTCTGCACTTCTGAGTCTTAAGATGCATGACTAAGACTTTTGTGCTTTGGATAAATTTCATTCTGAAATGAAAAAAAGTTGGGTGTCAAAAGAGAAGAGCTGTTAGATCAAAATTTTGCAGGAAGAAAGTCTAGACGCTGAGGAATGCCTGCACTCTTTTTTGGTCAGCCGCAAAAACAGGCAGGTTTTGGGGTTCTTGCATTCCTTATTGCTCGGCTTGAGCGCTCAGAGGAAATCAACGTATTTGCAAAAGTTTCATACTCATCGATCATCGCTTCCATCTCCGCCCTCTGATGGCAGCATTCACAACCTTCACACAACTTATTCATGCACAGCACCCTTCCCTGAAGCTAACTGAGCAAAGTCCTGGCCCGTTTATATGTGAAGTGCGCACCACATGCACACACGTTGGCAAACGGCGGAATGGGAACTGCTGCTGCAACCCTCCATCCTGAAAAGCATAAAATGGAGCACGAGAAGCAAATCCCCCCAGCATGCACCACGGTCTTGATAACTGACAAAAAATGTTGGCTCCCAGCATTCGAGCTGAAAACACAGACAGAAAAATATTACAAAACGGGTGCAAACGAATGAGGCTTCGCTTTAGCACGAATGTCGGCAATGTTCACGACAGCAGGTTGAAGGGAGACTGCGGACCCTGCAGCGGGCAGCCACAGGCCTGTGTGTGGGCAGCCCACCCTCACTACAGTAAAACCCTTTCACTCAGCCACAGCGCACACCCTGCACACACCTGTACCTGTCTGTGTCACAAACGCTGCAAAAGCACCTTGAGACAATGACAGGGGACAGCCCCCCCTTCACATCTGAGCTGCATATGCGGGTCAGGACCATCCACGCTGTCTGTGTTGAGTTTTCACCATGTTTACTGTGCTGACAGCACTCCTGCTGTCCGCTCCCTCGGATTCCCCTTCACCTCTCACCCTCTGAGGTTGTGTAGTTGCAGTTTTGCCAGGAGATCCACTGAGGAAAACCTTCACAAACAACAACAGGCAAAAAATCCTTGGTTATAAATGAGCCAATTCAACACACGGACACATGTTTGCACATTGTGGGTAATTTACAGTTACACGGAAACAGGGAGAACGCGCAAACCCCACGCAGACTTAGCGGGATCAAACCCACATCCAACGGCGCTACCCAGACACAGCGAGATCTCGGCGAGATCCAGCAAGACCACTGCACCACCATGCCGCAGTTGACAGTTGACAGTGCTTCTGGCCCACATGAGGAATTATGTGTGTAATGTCATGGTAAGTGGAAATAAATAACCCTTCACACAAATTCCTCCAAAAGCTGCACTTTGGCCTGCGTCCACTGCGCAGAAGGGCCAAGGGTTTGGCAGCAAAGAACAATTTCGTTCAATTCGGCCGAGTGACGCCGTGTGCATGGGCACAGTTGGTGCGAGTTCAGGCCCTGTGTGAGACAGCGCCTGGCTTCCCCCTGCCGGAGGGGTGTGCCAATCGGGAGACGTTTGTGTCTGCAGTGTGTGGGTGCGAGCATTGAGAGAGGGGGAAGCCACGGAGGAAAGCACTTCCACTGCATCACCATAGAAACAGGAGGGCAGAGCAGCAGCACCTCCCCGGCTCTCATTCCACAGCGACAGCAGGAGACACGGAAGGGAGCAGCTCACTGCAATGAGGAGAAAAAGTCCAAATTAAATGCCCGTTTTCACAATTTTGACTCAATTTTTCACCCCAAAGGAGACAACGCTCAGCGCATCTCTGCACTGCTACCTCTTTCACCCCAAAATGCACACTACGTGCTTAGACACTTTTATACTGCTGGTGGAAACACTTGAAGACGTGGCCAAGCGAGTTTCTTTCAGCATCACAGTGGCAACAAAGTGCTCTTAGGCTACACTATCTGAGCGGGCCGGCAAAGAAAACCGCTGTCCATACTAGGGAGTCGGTAACAGCCGGAGATGCGTGGTAATGGCATTAGGCCGTGTTTGCAGCCCGGGCCAGGATGGAGGTGGGGGAGGAGCTAAGGCCGGGGCTCCCGAGGACGCACCTGAGCCATCGCGATGGCAGGCACAACTGCGCACGCAGAGCAGAAGCTGGAATCCATTCAGCAACTTAAAATAGTGCTGGCAAGCAAGACAACCATGAGGTGGGGAGCTTCACGCAGCTTCTGAGGTGAACAGCAGTGTATGGATTACATCAAAACAGAGCAGATGAGGTCGTGTCTTGAAAACGTGCCGCTGGATTGGGGGCCACACCTCTTACATGACTTTGACACTAAACTGCTTGTGACGCTGGCCAGGTATAACATGCCAAAGATGCCAAAAATTGGGGCTAAGATTTCATGCAGAGGCTGCAACCTCAAGGGGTTTCGCTTACAAGAAAGAAATCCCAAAGCACGCTTTGTCGACCCAAAGGCCAGGGCACAGTAATTCCGGTTCAATCTGGAGACTTGTTCTTCTGTTCTGCGCTGCCCGTGATGCAGTCGCAGATGACTTCATATTGTGGTGCTTAAGTGCCATGTTGTGTATTAGGGCTTTGTTAGTTACCAATTTTCCCACATTGTTCATGTCAAAATAATGCTAACATTGAATAATAATAATATGAACACAGTGCATTACTATATTTTCATTTTGCAGGGTTATTTTCACTTTTAATTGTAAAATGAATTGAAAACCAGCTGAAAACTCACTTCTTTGCTTGCTAGTCGCTTGCATGGAATGAAAAATGTACAGTAAGAGCTCTGTAAATGAAATATCTTATTAAATAAAGCACAACTGCAAAAAGACACCCAAACACTGACTGAGTCAATGGCAAATACGGATGTCTCGCAGCAGCCTGGCCAGCCGATGTTGTGATACGGCAGATGGCGCGGTCGTTGTTACGTCCAATATGCAGTGCAACACGTTGCGACCAAACGCCCGAATCGGGGGGAAAATTCAATGAGGAACGACAGCCGTCCGGATCGGTGCAGGTCACGTGTGTCGTGAGTCGGGAGCTACACGTACAGGGTACAGGGTAACGGCCCACAGAGCACAAAATACGTAGCGTAGCCAACAGAAGAGCTTGAGCACCGACAACTGTCCTTGATTTTTGGATCAACTTTGGACCAACTCCGGTCCCAATGCAAAAGCAGACAAAGCCGAAGCAAGCCGTTCCCTAATTTACAGATTTGTTGGGCCCTTCTCTCATAAGCAACCCATGAAGATGTAGCGTGGCCACAGTTCAATGCGTGGAGAAACTCACAAAGCCATTTTACCAGTTCCTCTAGTGCAAAAATGTTGATGCCATTCTGCTTCGCCTAAGCCCCCAGGGTCACCCCCCCAAGGCTGATGGTGGTCACTGTGTGGGCTCCACTTCTGCACACATTGTCCCTCCAGCACCTGTGTGACTGCCACCGTGTTGCCATAGCAGCAGCACCTCCAAATCAGTCAGCGCCCCCTGGACAGCGTGGGACTTCGAGGCCTGCAACCATCGATCCTCCAAGTGCTGTTTCACAGTCCTGAACTGCGCCGCCACCCAATAACTGCATGTTTTGTGTGAAGCTCTTCCATGTACACACATCCTGTTCCTCTTTCTTTACATTGGAAAAGTCCAAGTGAGTTTGCTGCAGATGCTGTAACCTCTCCAAACAACACAACAATCTTGAATCCAGAGTTCAGCTATCAATAGCAATGCCACAAAATACACTTGTTGGGAAGTGGCCAATGAACTCCATAGCAGAAAACTCTGTGTGTGTGTGTGTGTGTGTGTGTGTGTGTGTGTGTGTGTTTTCCCTTAAATACAGACAGAGCTCTGTAGCAAGAATGAGCAAACTACAAGATTAATTCTAAAGGCCTTAGTAAGAGATAACCTTGTGGCTGGTTTGGCTTCTTCATACAAACCCCCATCTGCCTGTGAAGCCTTCATTCACCTACAAAGTGCACGCTGCCAAGACGCAGGTTCGAGCCCTGCATCGATACCCAGCTGTCTAAAGAAACAGCAGTAAGCAGTTTAGTGCACAAACCTGACACCGAATATTAAGTTTGAGAAAAGGTTTGCACAGACATTTGGCTTCTGCACTGTTCAACCAAAATGCTGCAGTATTATAATTCCAGGCCTTCCTGACATCACCTGAAGCCCAAGTAGAAGCTGGAGACCACAGGTCACACAACTTACATTATGTATGCTTTTAAAACAACAATAGAACGACAGAAATGCGACGTGTTGGTTCAACCCACTGTATTTGTACGCTGTGCTTCTTGGGGTTAACTGCCAGGTGGAACCACTGCTGCTGTCCTTCAATGATCTTCTCCTGCAATGTGCAACGGGGGGCGACGCTGCTGGGGTCCATTTGTCTCATTAAAAATTGAGCAACACCCCGTTCTGCTGACATGAGTGACAGCTGTGCATGCTCATTCTCTCCATGGGGGGTGCTGCTTGCTGTAGCTGGGATTACCCAGCTGCGGGGTGGGCAGGGGTCCTCCCGCTGCTCCTTTGAAAACGGGAGAGTTCGACTGAAAGGTGACGCAGCCCAAGTGAGAGGTCGCCAAGGAGTCCCTGAAAGCAACACAGAATCTCCCCAGCAGCCCTCAAAAACCACTGGCAGCCCCCCAGCAGCCCACAGCAGTCAGTAACTCTGATACTGGGTACCATAGCGCCGCTGTGCTCTAACCCTAACCCTAACCACACCTTAGTCACTTCTGCCGGATGACAGATTTTTATCAATAGCGCATAACACTTATTTTTACATTCCTCTCGATTCATTTGGCAGCCAGATTAGACTGTCCCATTAGATATCAATTTCTCTTGGGTATTAACCTGCTGAAAGTGGACTCTTGTGAGATTCTACTAATATTTCCCAGGCTTTCAACTCATTTTCCTTGAAGAATGCCAACATATTGTACCCGTCTTAAACACCATGTATTAACTGCCCAAAACTTGACATCTGATTTTTAAGAAACCATTAAAAATGACTAAAACAAATACTCCTCTCTATGGTGGACTTGGCAGGAAGAGTACATGAGCGTGAGAGAGTCGCCACCGGGGCAGTGTCTAGATCAGTGCGGCCCAACACATTCCCTGACTTTGCCTGACCCATCCTCTTCCTCCCATGGACTCCTCAGTTTCCCTCCTTGCTGTGCCCAGGTTCCCAATGCCCTCTGCAAAAGCTAGCAGGCTTTGGGCTCTGCAGAGATTTGTTATTGTACTGCTGACCTGTTGAGCTGCCCCGTGATGCCCATTTTCATTCATAGGGACAAAGAATGTGAGAAGCTGAGCTCCCAGCCAAGGGCTTCGCTTGAACCCTCTCATGCCCGTATGCACATGAGCGACACTCCTGCTCACAGTCTCAGGTCCCCATCACCATACAGGATGGTCCTATCGGCTTGGAGGCCAGTAGGGAATCGGGAGAGGGGTATGAACATGAGGACATTAGCACAACTTAGCCATCGTGGCCCAATTCAGCAGATCCAGAAGACCTGTGACAGGTTTATAATCTGCAGTAATCTGTAAGTGCAGGAGATGCCTTCTGAGGTCTCCCCCCTCATCGATGCCATCTGCCGCTAAATTCTCTGGATGTGGAAAGTACTGGTGCTCAAGCATGGGTGAAGATGCACTAGAAGCCTTTATATACTGTTCATAGTCTGTGTTAAACACATAAACCAGTTCCTGTGGTGGGACCTTCAGATGGTAGCATTTCCACAGAATATCAACATACTGCAGATGTCAGCAGTCCACACGTTTCAGCTGTATTCAAGAACAGACATGAAAGGACAAATGGGTCGCTTCACTCGTGACATTTTACTGACTGCCATGTTTCGACAGCTGTCACCCGCACAGCCCCTGTCAACTCTGACACCAGGGCAGGAGGAGGCCAGAAGAGAACTGCATCAGAACCAACATTCACCCACACTGGCTCCTTAGAGCCTCAGGTGCTTTGGTCACTCCTGGTTCAGGAACCTTTGATATTGCAGGCCTCAGTGCGTCAGAACAATGAAGATGGACCGAGCAACGTCATCCCCTCTGATTCCTGCAAACGCACTAAAACGCATCCAAATGTGCAAACTTTGTGGTTTTCGCTTGACAATGGATGGTGCACATTTACTGTACTCCTTTGGCAGAAACTTTCTCCTGAAGTACCTTGCAGTTTCAGGTGCTTTACAATTGTTTACCCATTCATACAGCAGCGTCATTTTTACTAGAGTAATTCAGCGTAAGTACCTTGATCAAGGGCAATGGAGGAGGAGGAACTCCAGAAAGCAGCAGCTCTGATCGCTGGATGAAGAGCCGCTGTTCCGTGTGCATTTGCTTGGTGCATCAGAGAAACGCAAATATGGTGGCAAAACAGGTTTTTTCCGGGAAAAATATGGTCTCCCACCACGAACCTGACCTAAGTTTTCAGACGTGCACTCACACACAAAGTATTCCAAAGACATTTTGTATGTGTTTACAGAACAGGAATAATTCTGTCATTTCCAGTATGAGTGCATGAGCTGAGAAGATTCCGCTTCAGCGAAAGGATGCTTATGCATTAGCTGAAGCCACTTTGACTTTTGCTTCCCCTTGTCAACACATGAAACCAAGTAGCGAGCTGTTTTTATATTTTTATAGCCATTTCTACAGCGTTTACGTACAGTACGTCTGCCGGCATTAGAGACGGGGAGGGGAGTCGCGGGGCCGGCGGCTCCTTCTACATCGGCATTTCCGCCGCAGAGCGCACCCATAACTCAGCGCGGCATCTCGTCCAGCATCAAGCGTGCGAGAGCCAGATGGGAAGCCCGAACGCAGGAACGCAAAGGGCAAACTTTGCGGTGATAAAAAGCGCGAACGTTTGCAAATGAAGTGGGATTCATTTTCCGAAACGTTTAACTAAAGTCATTACTCAGTGTCAAGCCAACCTGAGCGCCTTTCACGCCGCTGCCCCACCAGCAGAAGGGCCTGCGCAAGAAATTGCAGCTTTCAAGTTCAATATCACTATTGTTTCAATGTATTTAGCTGACACCTTTGGCCAAGGCACTTACTATGCCAGAATTTCCTACATACATTTACCCTTTTGGACAGCAGAGCAGTATAACACACATACACACATGCACTAAGGGCAGTGAAGCAGTTTCTGAGGAAACCTCCGTGAGCAGGGAAGAACCCCTTGAATATCCGCACGGTCGGATTGGGTTCCGGTCCGCGTCCGAAGCTGCGCTCCAGGCACAGAAGCCGTTTGAACTTGAAATTTGTCTTGGTCTTAAGCCCCATTTGGCAAAGGGCACAATAAGTAAGAATGCAGTCTGAAAACAAAGGGAATTCTGCAAGTGAGAAGTGAACCTTTTTCCCCACTTTCTGCTTCTTTGAAGAGATTTACCAAAGGAGACCCTTCAATCCCTGTTTGAGTCTAAACATCTTCTTGCTCTACCAGCATCTACTCACTGCTCTACACTCTACACATGGAGCGCCTTATTCTCCAACTCGGCACTTTATTCACTCTGAGCTGTGAGGATGCCTCAAGGGTTTCCTCTAAGGAGAATCTGAGTTACTGAGCTGCAGAACGTCCCAGGCTTTCTCTCCCCTACCACAGTCACATTTAAGGGTTTCGGTGGCCTTTACAGCAAAGGTGCAGAAACGGACAGCGAGTTCAGCTTGTTTTCTGAATTTTGGCATTAAAATAGGGAGCCTTTGCTGTACAAATTCTGCAGCTGAACCTCCGGCTTGACCCTGAATCCCTGACTTGCTGTAGCACCCGGTCAGCTGCTTCACCTTCAGCTCTTAAGAAATTTTTTTCATTTTGCCACTAGAATCCTTTTGCCAAACCCCTTTTACTGCATAAATGTTGCTAAGGTCACTGCCCGGCAAACACATTTTGGCAAAGATCTCAGGGAATGTCCAGTTGCACCCTGCTCCTGCTCATCTTTGGAGCTGAACCCAGAACATCTACGTGCAAGTGAAGAAATGCCCCAAGCAGCTGCCTTATTAAACCCCGACGACTGATGGGATGTTGTCCTTCTGCTGTGGCGTTGCGCACCTGCCACCAGGACAAACACGGCCCCCCGTCGCACCGACAAAGAGCCGGGCTCCGCTCTGATGCGTCACGTTGCAGAAAAGCAGCAACGAGCCAGAACAAAAGTGCATCTGATCCTCGTGTTCACATCGGACCGACCAGGTGCTACTATACAAATGCGCAGTGAGAAGTCCTCTCTAGTCGGATGTCATTCGTTCAGCAGCTAAACAAATGTATTCATTCATTCATTTATTTATTGCTCACCTGCCTCCCAAAAGCAGGAACGCACTTGAGCTTAAACGGAGACGGAGCTGCTTCACCTCTGTTGCAGCAAGGACGACTGGGAGCACGAGCTGGGGTCAAATGGAGAACCGGAAAAAGGAAACTGATCACCTGCACTGCCGGAAGCAGAGGTGTGAACAGGGTAAAAAAAAAAAAAAACAGCTCTTACCCTGGCTGACCTGGTGCAAAATTCCATGCTTCAGGTGCGATTCAATTGCAAAAATGTCACAAAAATGTCCACTTCCATGCTGTGGCTCTCTGCTGTGCCCCTGAGGTGGGCAAATACTAAACCCCGGCTCCATGATCCTTGAATCGGTACGTTGAGTCACGGAATTCACGTTTATTTCACCAGCAGACATTTTAATCGCAGGCAACTTACGGATCTTCGTTCATTCGCTGTTATGTGGCAGAATTGGGTCTCCCGCATTTGTGCAGCAGTTGAGAGGTTGTTTACCCAAAGAGTTCATGTAAAACACTGAACTCGAGGGAATAAAAGCAGAAGCTTGCACTGTGATCTGTGTCTGCAACCCGTTCTCTCAGGTGTGAACACGGAGTTGGGTAGCTGGGATCCTGCCGCTTGTCTGAGCTTCGTGTTCTAACAACAGAGTGGCTTTGCGGGGTTTAAGGCTGCAGCTGAGGAAAACGGGGACTTGGCCGCAGAAGCTCAGAAATTTTATCATAGGGACATGCTCGAGAGTTTGCTCCTTAGAGCTGACCAAGGATCCTGGGAAACAACTGCAACAGAACGCCAAGCACGGAGAGGACAAGAACAGTGTCGGTCAGAGTCAGGAAGACACAGGGCTCAAAGAAAAGCCGGAGGATCAGAAAACAGCGATGGAAAGAAGTCAAGACTTCACTGGACAACAACCCCTCGCCAGCCCAGATCGGGAGTGTCGGACACCTTCAGATCCACTATAGTGACACCGCAGCTTCGTGACATCAGCACGAGAGGGTGGCAACACCACCGCTGTTCAACAAGGCCTCGTCCTCGCTGAAGTGACGCCGATGAAGACGGTGGAAGGAGAGACCAAGTGAGCGAGGGACGGAAGAGCAGCGTAGCGAACACCATTCAAATTTATAAACATTACTGCAGTTCCCGTTCAGCAGAGAGCAAAAATATATGAACGCATCTGCCAAGCGGCGGAACAAAGTGTTTACGGGTCCGATGAGGCGGCACAGATCTGAGATGGGCAGCAAAGGCCGGAAAGCACAGGAGTGCGCCGAGTGCCAGGGTGCCCCCCTCCGACCGTCATTTCGGCGCCAGGCGAATTCCGCCGACTCACCAGCAGCTCCCCGCAGTTCAGAGAGAAGCGAGAGCAGCGAGTGGGAAAGCCGGCTGAGCGCAGGCAGAGTTCTGGCTGCAAACGGTGCGACCAGCATCCTCCCCCAGTCGCTAAAATCGGCCCACCGATGCACGGCTTGGTGGAGGCAGGGAACGCCAGCACATCTTCGGCCTTTCGCTTCGCTGGGGAACAATTTGGAATCGAGAGCCGCGGCTCTCTCGCACGGATGCTCTAAATAGAGCAGAACCCAAGCCTTAGTGCCGAATCTGCTGAACTCGCTGAGGAGAGGAAGTTTATTTTGTTTGTCAAACTCGCTGACTGACCTGACTGACGGCAGGAATCCTTGGCGTTAACTGGCTGGCAGCCATTACACTTATTTCTGCTGAAATTTATTTTCCAGGAAGCCCAAAAAGGAAAGCGGTCGGGATGCCCGGTTTGTATACACATGCATTTCTATTTATTACCCTATTGTCGTTTTTTCATTACACACCAAGAGGAACAGAACTCCTCAACATTTATTCCTTGTTTATTCTTCTAGCTGGCATGTTTCTCCAAAGCCAAGACAACATTATGATGAGCTGGGTAACTTTTACCACAGCAACTCAGGGCAAGAACCTCTGTCAAGGGTACTACAGCAGGGGCTGAGATCTGAACCGGGGTCCCTGGTCCCTGGTCCCTGAAAACAGAGCGTCAAGCGCAGTACAAAGCCGACAGGGAACCCAGTGCAATAGCCACATTTTTCCAAATGATATAAATAAGATGCCCGTGAAGATATTAAAATTGTAAACCCAATTCAGAATGCAATAAAAGCAACTGGATGTGTAAGCACTCCATTTTACGCTTTGCGTAATAAGAGAATTACACAGATGCTGTGCCACACGTCTTCACCTACGCACCGAGGGCCTGGCACTGCACACTGCATCTTTCAAAAGGCGGCGAAGAGCACCCGCGTGCTTGCCACGGAGCTTCATCTGCTTAAATGGACGCGAGCGCTGTATTCCCACAGTGTCTTGTTCAATCGGAACGAAATTTGATGCCTTCTGCAAAGCAACTTCTGCCGCCATGGGTAGAGTCCGGATCGATAAAAATGCTGTCAGACAGCAAGTGAAGCAGCAGCGAGCGCTCCTGCGCCTCGAACCAACAGCTCTGCTCTGCTCTGCAGCAAACCCAAATGAAAATGCTGGACAAGGGGAAAGCAACAGAGCGAAGCATTTAAAGGAACAACAGGATTTGGCCGGAGCTGAGGTCGGGCTGCCGAAAAGCCTTCCCGGCGACCATCAGCTTGACCGCTGCTGCCTTAAGCAAGGAAGGGGAGGGGATGGCCTCGTGCTAGACAGCTCACCCCTGCGAGTTCAGCTCGGCGGAGTATTGATCTCGGAAGCAGAGAGGCACACATTTGTTCTCTTATTATCCACTGCTAATGTCTCATCGGGACGGATTAAAGGTCTGCTGCTGCCAGGGGGGACAGCGTCGCCTAAACCCCCTTCGATGTGGAAGCCGCATGTCTGATCATTCAAAGAGGAGCCAAACTCCCGTGAACGTCTAGTAGGAAAAACAAGGAGACAGAGACACTAAAAGCAGGACGAGGGCACGAATTCAGGGTGAATATGAACATCACACACTTAACTCTACGGCCTTTTCTGCCGCTCGCTTTAACAACAGGGGAACAGTAAGGACCGCATCATCCACGCAGCTGTTATTCAGCAGGGAAAGGACAAACTTGTCATTGAAATCTACAAAAGTCCTGCAAAAAAATGTTGAATATGGAAAGAAAGATGAAGAATAACACGGACCTTCATCTCTTACCAGTGGCGAGCTTGTGAGCCACTGTGTTCCTGCCGTTTTTCTTGTTTTTCGTTTGCTGTTTTTCAGGTGAGCAAGCAAATGTAAATTTACAGGAAGTCTTGTTTCCAAGCGCCGCCTCGATAACCTCCAGATCAACGGTAACTGCCATTGTGAGTTTCCCCATGGGAATCCCCCGTCTCGGCAGAGGACGAACGATTTGGCAGCATTTTGGAGCAGAGCAGCACACAGACTTTCCAGAACCCCGATGGACCGACAAATAAGCCGATGGATCAGAGCCACACGACACCGAAACCCCTAATGGGCCAATCCTGCATGGCCTACAACACCGAAGCCGCTGCGTCTTCGGCATCTTCTTGTCGGCCCTGCTCATTCCCTACCGAAATGAATGTGCAAACAACGCAGCAGCAAAGACCGCCGTGAAACTCCCTTTTACAGCATTAAAGGCCTCAATGCAATCCAATTTTGCTGGATGAATTTATCGAAACTGATAGAGGCCTTAAGCGCGGGGGCTCCGTCGGTTACTTAACAGCTCAAGGGTATACGTCAAAGGACAACGCAGCGCACCGCAACCAAAAGAATTCAGCCACTCCGGTCTGTTGAGGAGTCTTGAGAAATATCAGCTTGGAGACATTTGGGGAAAACGTAAAGACTCCTCATGGTGTTGAAATCCAATAGCAACATCCATGTTCTGAAATGCTGGTCTTAATAGTCAACAACAGCAAAAACCCATTCGACCACAGTAAAACTGAGACAGCACAGTGAAGCGGCCTGAGCAAAATGGCAAACAAATCTTTCCAATGCGGGACAGCGGGGGCATAGAAATCACAGCGCCACCCAGACTGGGGCAAAGTGCCTGACCCTCAGCTCCTCCTGACCTTCCCGACTTATTCATGACGTCAGCCTTGGTGGTACCACGGCTGAGCTCCTTCAACGTGCCAGGGCCCGGACAGGAAGGGCACAGTTGTGCGCACAGGTTTGCTCAGGACAAACGCTCTCGTCTACCTTGGCCGGCCGATGCGGAGTCCCTACCGACTCCCTTGTGCGTTTTGCTCAGGGACTGAAAGCACGATTTCCAAAACTGGCGACTTTGTACAACTCAGGCAACCGTGGTCTATTTCACAGCCCTCGGTGCAGCACGGACTTGTGGATGTGTCACTTTGTGTCATTCATTGTGTCATTTCTTAGTCAATGGCAGCAACAAACGATTTCTCTTTTCCTCAGGACTCACCCCGTCAGGACGACCACGAAATCCATTACGTTCCAGCCATTTCGGAGGTACGAGCCTTTATGAAACGCAAAGCCAAGGGCGATGATCTTAATTCCAGCTTCAAAACAGAATATTCCAATGAAGTAGGGCTCTGTGTCGTCCTGTGAGGGGAAAGGCAACAGTGATTTAGTTGAAAAGAAAAGGCAGAGCAAAGCAAAGAAGCAGGGCAGGATTAGACAGAGGGGCACGAGCCTGTTTCTGCAAAAAAGAAAGACACACAAGGCAACTTGCGCAAGATGGAAGAAGCCCACTTCGAGCACAAGCTGCAAGAATTTAATGGCCGCGTGATGAAGAGGAGATCCGTGGCACCTCAGCTACGGCCTTTGCCACTTGAGTGCCAGCAGCGATTCCTCCCTTTGTCTGCTTGACACGATCGTGAAAAGTCATCAGACCCGACGTGGCGTGCATACACCTTAATACAGAGCACACATGCATACTGTAGGCACAGCAGGGTCAGCGCGTTGTCTCTGTATGACGGCACGTCCTGCACCGTGGTAAACACAGCCCTGTTACATGCGCTTACCTATCATTTCTGACCCTCTGCCAGGTCACGGTGCTCAGTGACGGACAAGCGGACCTCCGGTTGCCGTCTTCTGAGCTCCTCCACCACCGCATCGCGGCTGCTTGCAGAACAAGTATTTTAAAGCGACGATCCGTGATTTACATGCCTAGTTTTGCCAGTGCACAGAAGGCGCTAACTAGTTGTCAAATAAGTGACATTAACTGGCATTTTAGCCTTCGGTTGTGTAATACATTTTAGGTTTGGTGACGCACGGTCTCTGGGCACAAACAGCGATTAAAAAAGGAATCGATGAGGGAAGAAGACAATCGAGCCAAGAATACAAATGAAAGCAAACTGGAAGCCAGAGGAGGCATTAATATAATCTTATTAGCGGAGTAAAGTGCCAACAGGGGACAAAACCTTTTAAATTAACACCACGCTTTATTTTCTTTCCTAACCTGTAATATTTTAGCGGGAAAGGCTTTGTCCGCAACCTCGCATCTGCACGCAGGCCGTTTCTCGCCGAAAGGCTGCAGATCGGCTTCATCCGAACCACAGCTTGCTTCCTACCAAAGCCTTTGAGAAACAGGAGCCACGGGTTCAAAAATGAAGACGCGAGGTGGAAAAACCCAACACTGAAAAAACACACAAGGGCGCTGCTTGCTTATTTGCCACCACAAATCCCACAAAAGCATATCTGTCCCTTGACTTTCACATACAGTGCAAAGTGTCATAAGTGACCGTCTCCACGGATAAAGCACAGGTCTGTACAGTCAGCAGCCTGCCTGCCTGCCTACCTGCCTGCCTGCATACCCACAGCAGGAACAAAAGGCCCAGCTCCCGCTGCTGTTGAGCCACAGAGGCAGCGGTGTCCCCTGGGGTGCGGCAGTTTTTAGGCTCCTCGCACCCCGATCTTTAAAGAGGCGCCGTGGTGTTGACCCTCCGTTCCACAGCCACGTGGGCTCTGCAGTTGTACATTTACAGCAGAGGTGGAGGATGATTTTTGTCTAAAGGACAATGGCAGTCTTGCGCTTTAAAGTAAAGCGCTGGTTTGCTTCCCTCCAACTGCAACTGCATTTAGCATTATTTTCCCTGGCAGTAAATAACAGCTGTTTGACAACTGAGCTGTGAATCCTTTATAGAAAAGTAGAAGCACAAGAATAAAAAAGTCATCAGCAGATGCTGTGTCCAGTGCACAAACTGCCATCAACTCCCTTCCTATCCTGTTTCAACCCTTGAACCTCCCTTATTAAACTGTGCCTACAAACTGCCTTCCCTTTATGTTTGTCTATAAGGCCCCCCCCAATTCTCTGTCCCCACCAGCCAGCACTTTTCCCGCCCTGTCCTCTTCATTTTTTTGTGGCGAATGCTGGAAGGAAGAAGCTGACAGCAAAACGTTGTGTTAATCCTTTTCTGCTCGTGGGCTCACAACATTTCAGACCTTCGGTGTTGCCGTATCTCACTGCATTACACGTGCAAAAGTCAGAAAGGATCCTGGCGTTGTTCTCCTGGGTTTGACCACCTGTTAATGTACCCAGAGGATCGTGCAAAATTGTTAATGGTTTATTAATGCTCCGTTCTTCCCAGAAGTCTTGGGAGATGAACCGGAACGTCGCAGCAGTCCCAGCCTGGCAACCCGCATCAGATATTCACGCACCGAAATTCAGAAAGAAAAACAGACGCGGCAGCTCGCAGAGCAGTGTTACAAAGGACGATAGCGAAACCTGCTGCTGAGCCCCATGGAAAAGTCAAATTACGGCAGATGACCGGTAAGCGAAGGGAGCCGGGCTGCTGCAACGCCCTCGCCGCTCCGTTCTGCCGCCTCTCCCTTCATACGGCCCAGCCGTCAGCTGCTGAACCTCGCAGACTGGACAGAAGGCTCAGAGGCATTTGCCCCCTTCCTGGCACTGCTTGACAACACAGAGGAACCAGAACATTTAATGGGGGTTGTAAGCAGAGGGCTCAAAGCCAGCTGTGTGTGAGGCTGGTGGACTTGCAGAGCGGATCCCCGCCTGCCAGAGGAACAAGTCCAAGCTCCCCAGCGAGCAGAGCCTTGCAAAGATTACATAAGCACTTGGCTCTACTGCAAAGACACGGACATCTCCGAGATGCATTTTTTATTTCGTGCCATAATGACAACGAACCCCTGCTAACAATCCCGTTCCTTTAGCTGCGCCGGACGCCAGCACGGTACGAACCAAGCTGAACCGAGACAGAATTCTGACCGCAGGCTGGGCGTTCAACTGGTGCTGGAGGTGCAGGTGGTGTCAGGAGAAAAAGTGAAACACTCACCAGGCGCTCTGACATGGGGGTCTTGTCATTGGCTGGAAGATGCTGCTCCAAAGCCAGAACAATGCAGTTGGCGATGATGGTTGCTAAGATCATGTATTCAAATGGAGTGTGAAAGTCAAGGAAGGTTAAAAAAAAAAACAAAAAACAGCCAGGTGAAACACGTAGAATTGAACACTTCTGTGCCACAGCAACAAAACAGCGTTTTCAAGCAAGAACCTCCCACCCCCCTTTCAACGCAATGCGCTGCAGGTGCAGCTCTGCAGTGCCTTCACTCTCTGTCACGCTCTGTCAGTGTGTGCCTGGGTCGCTGTGTTGCTTACGGAGCCCAGGTCAGGCACCGGGCGGAGGTGCATTACAGAGCAGGAGACTCAATCCTGTGAGCTACCGGGACCAGCAGATGTAGTAAATCTGACGAAATGTGACAGGCGGCCACCGGCCGCTGCTAATGGTCTCCAACGCTTTCGTTCCGGGGGAAACCACATCCTGGGCCAGAGGAAGCATTAGCAGCTTCCCGTTCGCATCGTTTTATTTCCTTTTTTCCCAAGTGTGTCTGGCCACAGATGCCCCGTTTCTTCCGTCTACTTAGGAATCAGGAGGACAAAATGAAAATGTGCTGTTTTCTTGGAATAACAAAAAATAAGAGCAGCCCAACATGAAGATTAAAATGTGGAAAAAATGTAGAAAAACTGAGATGAAATTTACTCTAAGCCAAAAATATTTTGTTAATATTTTCCCACGTCTGCTTAAGACTTGGATTTGGTGGCTTCAAAAAAGCTTCCCGTTCACCGACAGCAACAAATGCGACCATGACGTTACCCCAACCAACAGGTTATTCTAAGGCATCAGGCATAAAAATCAACAGTTTGTTTCAGCATTTTCAAAATTTCTGGCTAACTGCAAAAAACATCCAATAAATAAACACTAACCAGGTACACGGGGGTATTACAATGCTGCCTGACTGTGGGGAGAATGCAGGTGAAACGGAGGTGCTTGAGGCAGTACCTGCTGGACGACTGCTGGAAGCTTTTTCTGCTTCTCAAGTCAACTCATGCGTGTTGGCAGGGAGTGGCGCCAGGGCTCTTGCCGTGCAAACTGTTTGCAGCGAGGGTGGCGATGGCGGTGGCAGCGGCAGCACCTCAGAAAGGCAGCCAGGTGACACTGCCTCTTCGTGCGCTGGCATTAAACGTGGTTTCATAAGCACGCTTACACACATGTGTCATCCACAACAACTCAGTAAACGCAAAAATTTCACCTGCCTAAATAAGCGTATTGCACAACTAAACACAAGCCATCAAATACGGCACAGCGGTACAGCAGGTAGTGCTGGTGCCCCAAAGCTCCTAGGCTGTGCATTTCAACAAGGGTTTGCACCAACAGTCCAAAGATGGGTTTCTTGAAGCGAGTTGTGTGAGTTCATAGCAGGAAATTTCATTTTCACAATGAGGGCGCGCGTGTGTGTGTGTTGCTTTTCTGTGCCATGTAAACTAGTGACCAACTGCTGCGCCTCTTGCAGCCCCACGACAGAAGAAAATCCAAGAGAACTGAACTCCACTGGGGAGAATAATTACGAGCAGAATCTGCCCAACTCGGCTCCATTTGCTCAGAGGCGCACAGCGAAAATCCTGCTGTCTCCTGTGTCTATGACTCTGTGGCCAAGTAGCTGGGCCGGGACTTCAGCACCACGGAGAGCGCTGCTGCTGCTGCTGCTGCTGAGGGAAGGACTATGGCTGCAAAATGTGGGAACCCATCGAAGCGTCGACATCCCATAATATTTATGCATACAAGGCGATTCAAAAAGAATTTGACAGTTTCGTAAATTCATGACTGGGTAACTACGCGCCATGTGAACATGGAGTAAACTGAGGAGTACGTTGGAGTACGTTTGTAAGAAAAGAAAAACAGAGGGATTGCAGTTTGGATACTGGTTTAGACTTGATGTTCACACAATAATTCAGAGCTTACGAAACTGTTCAATTGGTTCTGAATCCCCACTCCATTCTTACCGGGGCTTCCCTATCAGCGCAAAAGAACTTGAATAGAACAAACAAATAAAAATATGAAAGGCAGCTCAGATCACAGCACAGTGCAAAACCTGCACTTACACACTTTGGAGAAGTTTGCAGAAACTGATTTCACCCAATGGTCAACTTGTACGCCAAGGACCACTGAATGACACCTTTTGGAGGGCCATCTCATGGTTTCCTAAATATCAAATATGGTGTGTGTGTGTGTGTGTGTGTGTGTGTGTGTGTGTGTGTCCTGCATTCTGAGACACCCCTGGGGTGAGGGAACAGAGCGTGTGCAGGAGTGGCGATGTTTGTGCTCGGATAAGTTTGGCAGCCAAAAACCTACAACTTTCTCAGAGCAACTCAAATAAAACAAACAGCCAGCATCTCCAAGGCACCCTAAGCCCTTAAGCCCAGCGCCTTGCTGGTCGGTTTGCTGAGGAACACCCCCGCCGTCCCAACGCAGCGCATGAACAATGCCGTATGTGCACGGCGCAGGTGAGCCCCGCAAGTCCCCGGTCCTGCGGGTCTCCCGTCTGTGCCCGGTGGCGCAGCGACGGCCTGGTTGCCAATAGCAACCGGAGACCCGCTGCTTCCTCCGAAGAGGATCGATGCCTCCCTCAGCGATGGGATGTGATGTGAAGGAAGACAGCCGGGAGGAGGGAGCGTCACAGCCGGCGCTCCCCCCCCCAGCGCTGCCGTTAACGTGCGTGCACTTGCGTGCTTGTAAACGCACGCAGCACGAACACACTAACCAGCGCCAGGCACGCACGCACGCACGCAAAAGGGAAACGGAGCCCAGAGGGCGCACAGCAAAGCCGTCCTGGAGAGCTGCGTGGTGCGCAGGGCACGGAGTGTCGTGTGCAGTGCGCGATGCGGCGCTCCACGGCTGCGGAGCACTCGGCTGCGCCGCACACCCCCCGCACAGGCAACACCCAAACCCCAAGCAGCCACCCCCACCCCGCTGCCTCAGTTTCTTCCCCTGCGCGCAACCGAGGGACCCGCACCTTTGTTTTGGGCAGAAGTCACTGGGGGTGCAGAACTATGTCCCGTGCCTCCGTTAGGCTATCACTCTGAACGGTGGAAGCCCCCCACCCCCACCCCCACCGCGATCGGATGCAAGGACCGCGCACAAAAGGATATGGCCACTCGGTGATTTTCTTGGCGTACTTCCGGATGATGTTGTCCTCGCTGAAGATGAACAGCGAGCGGTTCACGGTGAAGCAGTTCTGTTTGACCGGAATCGGGTTGTAAATGGCCATTGTCCGCGCTCTCTGGGCCATCGTTTGCTTGTACATCCTTTGGCCGCCCGGGGGGCCTCCCTGGCGGCTCGCCCCTCTGCCGGCGCCCGCCGGACCGCTGCCGCCGCATCCATAGCGGCCGGGAAGATCTTCTCCGAACCGAGCCATTCTAGAAGCGCAAAGATGCCGGGCCAGAAATCCGCTGTGGCATCAGAGGCGGCGGGCGGGAGGAGCATCACAGCACCGGCCGTCACCGCCGCACGCCCCGCATCCGTCCAAAGACCCCGCTGCTACTCGAATTTTTCACTTTTTTCTGCTTTTGCCTTTTCTCTTCTTTTTTTGTTATCTCCCCCTACCCCCCGGAAAAAACCCCCACTTTCCCGTCACTCTCGTCGGCTTCTCCCGCTGGAAGTTGCGGCGACAAAAAGGAGGAAAAAAGTTTTTACATTCAGATTTTCCGCAATCCGTGCGATCGGCGCCCCGGGCTACAGGAGGAAGAGGAGCTGAGGGTCATCAGAAGCGAACGGAGGAGCGCCGGGCAGACACGGCCACGGCCACGGCCACCGCCACCGCCAGCGCCACGGCTCAGACTAGCAGGCGAGGCGCCGCGCAGGCGTCCCCAGCTCCGGCCGCCGCCCCGCTTCGCTGCGCTTCGCTCTCCATTGCGGCTGAACGCGGCGGCTGCTTCCTCTGCCACATCGCCGTAAGGAGCGGAGCGGAGCAGGGCAGAGCAGAGCAGAGCAGAGCAGGGAAGAGCAGGGCAGAGCAGGGCAGAGCAGCGCGCAGCTCCCAGCTCCCAGCCCCGAGCTCCGAGGTCCGCCGCCCGCCGCGCACTCCGCCGAAATGCAAGCGCTCTCCACGGCGGCCGCTCCTTATCCAGAGGCCCACGTGACCCGAGCGAGCCAATGAGCGGCGCTACCTGAGCCGCGGCGTCGCCTTCCTTCCCTCCGAAATGCGCCGTCCTCACCTGTCGGCATCGTCGCCGGGGGGCTGAACGGGCGTCGGTTCGTGCGCTGCGCATCCATGCTTGTGTTTTTGGGGCTCTGGGTTCGTTCACGCATTGTGAAGCCCGTCCCGTAGCTCCTGATCGCTGGCGTTTCAGCGAAGGCCTCGACTCTGGACGATTCTGACCCCCTAAAAGCCCAAGATCTTGAGCCCCTGGATTAAGGCACAGTTGGTCTGAGCCAACGTTTCGCTTAGAGCCGATGATGCGCTTCTTTATTCTCCTTGCGGGGGGAGAGCAAGAGGACGTTTTTGCGCAGATTTGGAAGCAAGGAGCCATCCGCAAAAAATCCAGCCGCATTTTGTTCCGAGCGGTGGGCGAAGAAGACGAGTTTCGTCAGAAGCAAATGGCGCCTCGGCCATTCCTCAGTGAGCTGACGCTTGGAAGGATTTGGCGCGATCTTCGTGGCTGTTGACTTTCGCCGCTGGCTCTCTGCGCTTACAAACAAAATCGAAACAAAATAACTATGGACAAACTTGCCTCGGGCCTTTGGCCGAGACCATTCGCAAGGTTACGTTCATGTTTACCGTGAGACGGCCATTTGTACGGCCGGGTAACTTTTACTTCATCGGACCAGAGTAAGCACTTTGCTCCAGGGTGCCAGCACAGCAGTGGCGGGGGTTTGGAAGCGATACCATCCATTTTAGAGCGCCAGCCCACACTCCCGTACTACGAATAAAGCTCAGCGTCTGTGGTTGTTCTTTGCGCACAGCACTGGTTTTTAAGCCACAGACACGGGCGTTTCTCGCACTGTGGCTCCGAAAGGCTACTCGATATTTTTAAAAGTTTAAAAGTGTGTCAAGGCTAGGATAAGCGAGTGTGGTGATGCCACACACATTTTGACACTCCACAGACACACACAACCCCGAGAAACCTTTTCATTTGTCCCGAGTGAGGTTGGAGACACCGTGCCTGGATGGACGATGTTCACCTCGGCCCTGAACGCGGCTGCCAAATTTTTGCACTAGCAACTCCACACCTTGATGGTGGACACCAGCGGTACAGGAAGCTGTTAGGTTGAAGGAGGATGCTTTCCAAACAATGCTTTCAGTGGGACCTCCCAATTTCAGCTGAGAAGTACTGGCAGGCAAAAGCTTGGGCATGGGAGCAATTTGGAGAAGCCATGGAGAAAGACTGTTGGTTGGCCTCAAAAGATGTTTCTGGTAAACCATCTGTGACCTTAGGAGGTTCTGCTAAACAGAGTTGGAGAAGTACTGACCAGCCTTGGGCAGTGGTGCAAGAGGCATTTGGAGCAACTTGGGAGAGATGCCCTCCAGTAAGGAGGCAGTGGGTGATGTCTCTGATGCATTAAACCCCACCACTGTTCCTGAGGTAGCCATGATAGCGCATGACCTCCATGATGGTAAGGCTGCAGGGTGTATGAGATTTGGCCAGAGATTTCAAAGGCGCCGGATAGGGTTCAGATGGTGTTAATTCTGGCGGACGAGGGCTGGCGTCTTTATTTTTGTGGATGATGTTGTCCTTTTGGGTTCCTGTGACCATTAATTGGCTACAACGCACACTGAAATGGTTCTGTGGTTCACTGAGCGTGACACAGCAGGTATGAGAATCACCACCTCCAAGTTCTCAGGTCATGGTCTTCCCCTGAAAAGTATAAATAGCTCTCTTCAGGTGAGATGGGGGCAGCTGAACCTAGCGGTCGAGTTCAAGTACCTCGGGATGATGCTCGCCCGTGACAGCAGAAGGGAGCAAGAGGTCGAAAGGCAGATTGGTGCAGCATCGGCAGTTTTGCAGAAACTGTGCCGGTCTGTGGCGGTGAAGCAAGAGCTGAGATTTCGGACAAATGTCTACGTTCGTGTCCTGACCTACACTCATGAGTATTGGGCAAGGAGCAAAAAACAAAACCGTGGATACAAGTGATCAAAATGAAGTCTCTGCTGGATTGCTGGGCTGACTTTGTGTGACACGGTGAGAAGCTCGGTGATCTGGGGGGGGCCTTAAAGTAGAGCTGCTGTTTCTCCTCCTGATCAAGAGGGGCCAGCTGGGGTGGTTTGGTCATGCTCTGCAGATGCCCTCTGGGCATCTCCCTCAGGAGCTGTACCGGGCACGTTCTACTGGAAGGAGAACCCAAGACATGCTGGAGTGATCATGTCTCCCGGCTGGCCTGGGAACCCTTGGAGATCCCTCAAGAGGAGCTGAAGGCCATACCAGGGAGCAGGAGGGTCTGAGAAACTGAACTAATCTGCTATGACTGTGTCCATCCCATTATGGTTGCCGCACATGTTGCTGACAGTGCCATCTACCTGTTGAACCACCAGAGCAATATCTGTTATATGTGAACAAAAGAAAATTTAAAAATTAATGAGAAATTATACATCACATGCCACTACATGCATTAGTGATGTAAAGGTAACAGAGTTTGGGGATGTTTATTTTTTCCTGTGCCCTGAACTACAACTGGCATGCATCACTCTCTGTGGCTTTTGCTTGTCCATCTGTATTAACAATACTTGTGTGTTAAATATAACCACTTTAATGGTAAAACAGTTTGATGCTTATATAATGTGCTTTTTTTTTCTTTCCCGCCTTTTACTTTTTTGACCCAGGCAGCCCTCAATAACTCCGCCATTTCAAGAAAAGGAATTAGTAGAATAATAGCAGTGAAGAAGCTGCCATTTAAAATTGAGATTCTTAACTGGATGCAGCTCAGATCTTACCTGCCAGGTTGGTGACTCATGGGCTCACCATAGTAAACACACACACACACACACACAAGCTCATCCCGTAAACATACTGAACTTTCATCGTTACAGAATAAACACACAACAGCAAAATAAAGTACAAGAAAATAAAGCAAGTAACAACATGAGCAAACAGCTATTTGTTGGCATTAAGAGCAACGTGTCAGCATCACTAATGCGTGAAACAAAGCCGAGATCTTTCTGGCGCAGGGCAGCTGTGTTGCCCGTGTCTCCGTGAAGTTCCCCATGGGGCAGACTCCCCGATGGCCCTGTTCACAACATTCCACACCTCTCTCTTCAGCACAGTGACTCATCTGCTGCCTGCGCTTCTCACAGGGAGATTGGAGGCTCCGCAGTCATGGTGCAAGGCAACAAGATGGATCCAGTATTTGGCACAGCCTGCACGCCACTCAGCATGTTCTGTCCCCACATCTACTGTGCTGCTGCTGGCTTCATCTCCAGAGATGGATCGGAGTGACTTATCTCATATGCCGTTTTTTGGGTTTTATCTTTTGAAAAACCTAAGATCATTTGCTTCCAATATAGCTGATAACACATTGGTTACTCTAAAGACTTGGAGACTACAGGTTCAAATCCCTCCACCTGCTGTAGCACTATAGGCACACCGTATGGCCAAAATTATGAGGACCCCCCAATGACTGAGCTGAACTGTTTCAGCTGCACCCACACAGCATACGAACACATTCTGAACAGTTTTGTGGCCACAGTTTGGGGAAGAAGCTCCTTTCCTGCTCCAGCTTGACTGTTCACTCCCCATGCACAAAACAAGCTCCATAAACACATGGTTTGCCCAGGTTGGAGTGGAAGAACTTGAGTGGCTGCACAGAGCCCTAACCGCAACCACACCGAACACCTCTTGGATGAACCGGAACGCCAACCGTGAGCTGGGCCTTCTCACCCAACCTCGCCGATCCTCTTGTGGCCAAATGGGCACAAATTCCCAAAATGTGGCAGAAAGCCTTCCCAGAAGAGTGGGGGCTCTTATAGCAGCAAGGGGAGGGGGGCAACTCCATATGATTTCATCTCAACTGCATCCATCCATTAGGTTCAAGAGCTTATCCTGGTCTGGGTCGGCATGGTCCGGAGCCTATCCCAGAATCACAGGCGCTATGCTATTAAATGGAACCTTGGATGGGATGCCAGTCTTCTTCATTGGTTTCATGGCAAATGAGTGCACTTATTTCCCTAAAATTACAGTCTTGCATTGATGGCATTTTCCTGGAAATACTGGTATTGATTTGGAAGCGGATAACCAAACTAAAAGGTGAGAGAACTCAGCGACAAGGAAGAGCTCCACATTTCAGGACAAAGCACACTCGGTCTGGGCACGGTCCCAGCTGGAATCTAATGCTCGTTCCCAGAAAGAACACAGTCCCACTGGCGCTCGGCTGGTAATGGGAACTTACTGGAAAAATCTGGTCAGGCATTCTGCGTGAAATAAGGTGCAAAAAAAAAAAAAAAAAAATCTGCTATCAGCCAGGGGTCAGGAGCTCTGCTGGGGGGGATTCAAGCTCAACTGGAATACACGGCTCTCACGAGGTCCCTGTATCCAAATTCATCCCTTTCATCGCATCACGGTGATAAACCAACCACTTTCATTGATGTCGGTGCCTGTAGAAATAAACAAGTAAACACTCAGTTTTCCCTCAGGTTTTAACAGACAAAAACTGCTGAATCCACATTTTGAATCCAAACTTTAGGTAAAAAGTCACTTGCTGCTTACATGGCTGTTCTGTACTTCTCAGGTATGAATGCATTGGTGATAAAGCCCATTTGCGAAGGTTATAAGCATTTGTACAATGCACAAATGCTTATGCTTTTCTTTTGGGTTACACAAATTCAAGGGCCTTTCAAACCCCCGGGAAACACAAGTAGTCTGACAAACCATTTTCTAAATGTGTCAGTAAACCTTCATTGACTGTGACTTAGCGGTGAGCATGACTTTTAGGAGCAGACATCTGGCTGAAATCATTTCATAAGGAGAAGATTCTGAGTACAGTAACACCTTTTTGCATCCTACAGGGTGCCGTGCATGCACCTCTGACCTGGACTGACCTGCTGGGAGGAGGGATATTGTTCAGCACTAAGGAGATATTTTGGAAACCAAAAACAGCCAGCGAGCATCACATCAAGGTTGCAGTGACAAGCTATGTAGAAATTTCATTTTGCTTTTATTTTTACACAATTTTTATCTCAAATTTGCATGATACACACTACAAACTTACATAACTGGAAAAAGTGGATAAAAAGATGTTGACAACAATGCATCTGTATACATTCTTTCATTCTAAAATTCTAAAAAAAATGCTAAAGCAGACTTCTATTTTTACAAATTGATGACTAATAAACACGGCTTTGTTAGCACCGCTGCCTTCTCACGCAAGTCCATACAGTATTTTCAGGTGAAAGTGTCAGATTTGCCTCATCTTTAGCTTCGCATTTTGAGACTGTGCTTTCTCTACTTGCCCGTTGAAAGAGGTCTGGTTGCTAGAGGCAGAATATGGAATGGATGACACGAGCGCAAGACCTAAACCGAGTGCAGAGATACTTGAGACTGCGTTGCTGGTCAAGACCACCTTACCACACGTGAATGGAAACATTTTTCAAAAAAATCCCACTATAACTACACCAATAATCTGGGTAAGTGTGCCTACGGGTTTTAAAAAATTCATACAAAATTTCATTTGAGTTTATTATAAAAAAAAGGAAAAAAAAACTGTCATCCAGTCATTTCCAGAAGGAATGCTAGTGAACAAAATTGTGTGGAATAATTTCTACAAGAGATTACTGAAATTCACCCAAATAAGCAAAAGAGCAACAGACAAAGCCGCGCCTTCCCATGCTGAACAGACTAGGAGCTGGTGACCTTACGAGCCGCGACCTGTGGGACACTGCCTCTGACACCGGTGCACGTCACGCATCTAACAGAGAGCCTGGATGACCGATGTGGCACAAGGTGAGATGCTCGTAGGGATCGGTCGAGGTCCATTTGGTCTCGTGCTGGTGCAGGGCTTGACTGCGGGTCCTGTGGGAGGGCGTGGGTCCCTCAACATGGGCTGGAGGGCATCGCGCAGGAATTGGGATCAGGCTCTTGGCTGCTGGCCTGCTTCTGAGCCACAGCAGCGGCAGAATGCCGGCACTTGGGTGAACCGCACTGGCAGCTGAAATACCTGCTCTTGATCGCCCAGAAATGGTCACCGTAGTCGAACCTGACAGAGAAACACAGATGGGTCAGACAGTTTGGGAATGCTTCTGTATCGGGTCAAACACTATCGTCATCTCCAGTACTTACAAGTAAGCAACATGAAAAATCTGACATTACATACAAACTCAAAGGTGTTCAGATGTTTACAAAATTTAAAAGTGTGTGTATGTGAGACAGAATTGATTAAAACCAGGGACATCTGACTATGACACGGAGAAAAGCTCACACAAGTGTAACGGAAAAAGGGGCCATTCCTACCCCAGCTCATCTCCTGCACGGATCAGCTTGCTGGCGAAGAAGGCAACATGGGGAAACCTCAAGTCCTGGTGGGTGGTGAACACCCGCACAGGAAACAGGTTGGGTTCACACATGTGATTAATAAACCTGCTGACGTTGCCGTAGAATCGGGCGTCGACACAGTACACATCGCCTACCTGTGAAAGCACATGGAGTCAAACAGTTTAAAAGTCCAGGACCTCATTCCAGCCACAAGGACCTTACACAACATTAAAAAGAGCATCACATTTTTGCAGCCAAAAGCCTGGTTCTGCATTTCTGCCAATGTCTTTTCAGGAGATATTTTGTGCGATGGTTCAGCAGGTGGTCACTGTGTACCGCAAAACCATGGAACGAATAACAATATCCTGAAATGTCTGGAAAATAAGAGTATTTTAAGATAGGAACAAAAAAAACTAAGCTGTACTTGTCAAAAGCATCTTGAGGAAAAACGAATCAGGTGTGCAGCGTCCCTGCAGTGTGTGCTGAGCACCGGTGGAGACCGGCAGACCACACTGATACCACATGATAACTCCCTAGCTGCTATCAAGGTAACCCAGACAAAGTGAGCTTTGGGCACGTGTGCGCTCAGCCCCAACAGCTCCCATGAAGCTGGACCTCTCTTCTGGGATTTTATCCTGTGGGCATCGACACCTATTCTCCACGTGTGATTTGCTGGCACTCTGCAGTCCAGCCAGGAGGAGGGATTAACGGAAGACACCGATCCACATGAACAGAGTTGTACCAGAGGCTGAAGGAGGGTTCTGGTTTCCCTCTACCTTAGCAATAAACTCCTTTTATTAGAGCAACAAGTATTAACATGTAATAGGCATAAAGTCATATTTTGAAAAGAACTAGAGCTGCTGACCCCTGACACCGCAACTCAATCTCAACCCACAAGCTGTACATCATTTCACTTCAGGCCCTAACCTGCTTTTAAAATTCTTAACAAATGTAAGTCCTCCATTGGTTTAATATGAATCTTGAAACTACCTCAAAGTGCACTGCAAATACTCAACAGGGCATGGCTTGTGAATCAATACAGAACTAAAATATATAAAATAAACAGGACATACAGGAAATAAGAATATGAATACCATTCAGTTCAGCTCATCTTTTATAAGCCACTGTTCTCATCACTAACAAAACACAAACCAAAATTATGGGGCAGTGTTACGGGCCATCACACGGTGTTATCAGGTGTGGGGCAGAGCTGTGGGGCATGACCTCTAACAGTTACAGGTCACTACAGAGATGCCAGCTGAGAAGAGGAAAACAAAATCCCAACTGCAAAAAAAAAAAAAAAAAAAGGAGAAAAACAAACGTCGGTGGGTCCAAATACCAGTGGCTCCTGGGCTTTTGGTTGTGGTAAAAATGGACCTGCATGGATGTGTCTAATAGAAAAGAAACATGTTAAATGTTAAAATGCCAGAATCCTTCTTGAATAGGTTGTACCTTATTGTCCAAGTTAAACAGGTAGGAGTCATCTTCTCTGATATCTGCTTCAGCATCAGAAATGATCTCCCCTACATACCTGTCCAGGAGGAGAAAGAGTATAAATTTAAATGCAATGAATAAATGAAAAAATATTTTATTTATAATGAACAGAGCTGTGAAAAAATTCCTTCTCTGTTATATGCAACTAGAAAAGGAAGATGCACTATAAGATAAATACTAGAGATATGTTTTACTTCTGATTTATAGACTTTGGTTTAATGCATCATTCGTTTCTCGAAGCGTTACATAAATCTCTCATGCAGTGGTTCCATGTCATACACCTGGCAGAAGACAGAGTACACCTACAGGATCAGAGCACTATGTTCCAGTCTCAGTTTTTAGAAGATTCATCATTTTTCTTCTGTCTAAAATCATTACTGCTGGAAAGCAGGTAATTAACTGCCAGCACTACGGCGCAGCGACCGCACTCGAGGGTTCCATCTGAAGGCTCCATTTGCAAGCCGAGCTGCACTCACTCGCACACAAAGGTCCCCTCGGGAATATCCTGCAGCGCCTGCACTCCCCAGCCCATCTTTCGGGTTCGGAAGAGCTGCAGTCGGACCCTGAGGACGAAATGTCATTCCGTCAGCACCACCTTTGCCGCACTTTTGTTCGCGTGCTGCTTTCGATTTCCTGCATTGTCTTCTTGTGCTCGATTACGGTTTCATCGTTGCACCTTAAATGTTGTTTTATTCCATGCATTTGCTTTACTCTTTCTGTAATATGGAAAATTTTGATGGACAATAAATAAAAATGCATAAAAAATGCAGGAAAGATTTTATGGCATGCGAATACATGAAAATAAACTGAAATGGCTTAATAACGCTTTTAAATGGTAATTCCAGAAATGTCATCCGTCTGTGTCATGCTAGGTGGGCTGAGAAGGTCCTCTTACCGCAGCCCATTCTGTAACACACGGTTCTTGCAGGTCCTCCAGCAAGAGCAGGCATGGTTGCATTCAAAGATAAGGGGTGGCTCCTCCCGGCAGAATTCCCGAAGTAGACAGCCCTCCTGAATCCGCACGCCCAAACATACATGCACCCATAGAATGGTTCATATCAGCATGGTGTTCGTGACCACTGAACACCAAACACTTCTCAGTTACAGACACTGTTGACACTGTGTTGACTGGAACACTGTGGCCCCACACACAAGAGGTCCAAAATCAAAACCCCACAGGTTTTCACTTCTGGCTTCGATGTGATGGCAGGACCTCCCTTTCTTTCCTAAAACTCTTGAATACCCTTGAACATACATGGAGGACCAGATAATATCTTTTTTAGATCCACCCCTCTCCCAATCTCCTATGTGGTCCATAAACTTTTATTATCTTATGCATTATTTAAAAAAAAAAAAAAAAAAAAAAAAACCTTATAATCAATTCCATATAAATCTACAATTTAATGTATATTGGCAATACTGATACTGGATAAACTGCGAGAATCTTGTTTGTACCTCTGTCTGCCACTTTGGAGGAAAGTGTCTATTGAGTGAATAAATGTAAATGATAACAGTGCAGTACCAACACTTACCTTGTCATACCAACAGTGTAGACTGAGCTGGCCACACATACAGCTGGCAGAAGAGCAGTCATCTTTACATGTGCAGTACTATAAAGCAGAGAGTGACAGCAGTCGGTTAGAGGAACAGCAGGGTTTTATTTACAACCCCCCAAAATAACAGCAAAATATTGAGCCAAGTCATCAGTTTACCTGAGTAATTAAGTGTAAAATGTGAGAAATGAGCTGTAGCAGAGCAACTGGTTTCATATATGATGCTGGCATACCTGTAAGTGTGTGATGTTCTTGTCAACGTGCAGAGAGGAGGTGACACAGTTTTCTGGGAGGTATCTGTAGTTGTCAGGACAGGGTTCACAGTCTACCCCATTTACACATGGGATTGGGATCTTCTCATAACCCCGTGAGATATCCCTGAAGGTGGCCAAAAAAAAAAAAAAACAAGAGTCTTCAACCATTATACTATCACTGGCCATATGCTGCCATCTATGGCAAGAGGAGAACTGGGCAAACATGTTACCTGCTGAGAAGTTTCTCACGCTGCAGTCCCACAATGTTTTCAGCCTCCTTCAGCTTCCTATTGGTCTGCAGTGCAGCCCAAACCTTGGAGCTTTGGCTGCTGCACTCCAGAGGGGTTTCTCTTTCATGGTTCTTCAAGTTCACATCTGCCCCACGTGAGAGAAATAACCTGGTCGGGCAAAAGAAACACCAGGGCACTGTTAGTCTCCACGGGGGTACGTGGCCCTGTCATGCAACAGATCAGTATCAAGTGCTTCTTATCTTTAACATGCCTGGAATCCGAACGTTATCTAATCTGAAAGAGATTCACAGGAGATCCAGACCCCAAGCCCTGAAATCACATCTCGTGCTTTAAAACGTGTAAGTGTGACATAATGCTGCAATGAGGTCCCGACTATCCCGCCCTTGGAGCACTCACTCGACACAGTCCAGCCGATTCTCACGTGCAGCAATGTGCAGGGGTGAGTCCCCGTGGACGTTGACAGCATGGAGGTCACACTTGGCCTCCAGGAGAATGTGGGCAATCTCTACGCAGCCCGAGAAGGCAGCCCAGTGGAGGCAGATGTTCTCCTCCTGGACAGGAGGGTGAAATTGTCATCATCAGCTGATCAAATGTCATCACTTGCCAGCTGCATTTACACAGGCTTCTAAAAAATAACTACTGTGAAGTATATTGTGATGAACAGAGATAAAACATCTGTACCCTTACAAAACAAGGAGTAGCTGGGTTTTCTAATGCAAAAGTACAAAAATTAAGAACACACTGCAGAATGCCTTTAGAGAAAGTACATTAATACTCCTAAAGCATGAACACTACTAGCAATGAAATTATCTGCTTGCACTTAGTTGTGGAGCACTATGACACATAATGGGACTGACATTTCTGCAACTGTGAATTTTATAAACACATTACAAAAGATTTTTTTCTTGCCAAGGGGACTGAAAGCTTCTGCTGCTGAAAAACCTATTCAGTATATAAGGTAGAGTGTAGCTGCCCCACACAGAGTGACTGAAGCAAGAAGAGACCAACGGTAAGAGCTGTGCAAGGTGCTCTCCGGGCCAGACCTTGTCTCTGATGTTGACGTCAGCCCCTCTAGAGAGCAGCAGCTTCACCTGCTCTTTATGCCTATACTCAGTGGCCCAGATCAGTGGGGTCCAACCGCCATCATCCTGAAACCAACCAGCCACATTAAACCATCAGTCTGCTTTATGGCTGCCAGGTAAAATACAAATAGCAAATTGCTGTAATATACTCATAAACACACTATGAGGAAGTCACTTTTTCAGGTAGAAAAGCTGATAAATCACACACCTATAAATTTACATTTCATTAATATTTACTTTCCAGATGTTTTCTATAAAGTGAGTTACAACTCAGAGCAACCAAAAGTGCATTTCATCAATAGAGACAGACACTGCATTCTCTGACTACAGTCCACATTTTACCAGCGCACTTCATAGTGTAGCTGCACATTGAAACAGTATAGTTGTTTTTTAAAACATAATGTGGTGACAGATAATATGGCCTAGTAAAACTAGAACCTAAAAATGTCATTTGCGAACTGTAAAACACATTAGCATTTCCTCCCTTTGCAGCTGGCCAGAGACCCAAATGTGGACGCACAAAGCAGGTTCAGGCCTCCCTAACAGCTGCAGCGTTAATAGGAGCCTGTGTTGACACAGGCCATGGCACAGGAACATGGCTCCCTGCAACAGGGAGACGCCCAGCACAGTCTGGCCTGGTGCAGAAAACAAGTGCTCCCTGCACAGGACTCTTGTTAGCAGCCCTCACTGAAGGACAAACTGAAGGCTAGAGAGCCCCCTGCTGGCACAGCACAGCCCCATGACAACATTTCAGAGGAGAGCAAAGCCTCTGCAGAGCATGGGGTGGCCCCACTTGCAAGCAACCACCATGGGCATCGCATAAAAATGCCATTCAGACAAACTGATTAAAGACTGAAATATTATACAAATGTTTTAATTACTGCACGAGTTCATCAACAAATGACAAATGAATAAAAGTTAAGGCATGGTGTAGATTTCTGACTTTTAGTGTAGAAAAAAATGTTAAGGAACCATGTCTGTAGCTCACCACATATGCTCTACAACATGTAGCTCTACAAGCAGCCTACAGAGATACACTTTATGGCTAGAAGTATGTGGACAGGACAGCCCTTCTAATGACTGAGCTGAGCTGTTTCGGATGTACCCACAGAGTATACAAACACATACTAGACAACTGTGTGCTTCCAGCTTAGTGGCCACACTTTGGGGAAGAGGTTCCGTTCGTGCTCCAGCATGACTGTCCACCCCCTCATGCACAAAACGAGCTCCATAAACACAAGGTTTGTCCAGGTTGGGGTGGAAAAACTTGAGTGGCTGCACAGAGCCCTGACCTCAACCTCACCGAACACCTCTGGGATGAACCGAAACACCAACCGCGAGCCGGGCCCTCTCTCACCAAACCTCACTGATTCTCTTGTGGCCAAATGGGCACAAATTCCCAAAATGTGGCAGAAAGCCTTCCCAGAAGAGTGGGGGTTCTTATAACAGCAAAGGAGTTGGGGTGGGGGCAACTCCATATGAATGCCCATGGGTTTGGAATGGGAAGTTCAGCAAACATGTACGGGGGTGATGCTCATGTGTCCACACACTTTTGGCCATACAGTGTAGCAATCCACAGGTCAGTTTCTATAAACACATTCAAGAATGACTATGATGTGCAACTGCACTCAGTTATCATCAAGATTCATATTGAAAACAGGCACATTTACCTGACAATTGATGCTGATCAATCCAGTGGAAAGGAGGTGATCCACTATGTTGTAATGGCCTTTTTTGGCAGCCAGGTGTAAACAGGTCGAGCCATCCACTTCCTGGAACACAAATAACATGAATATTTTAGATTGACAATTTATGCAATAGACCATTTTAACAAATGTATTTGGAACAAATGTACTGTACTAGCTACATTTTTAAAAAATATTTCACAAATAATAACATTGTATAATACTTGTAAAGCATGTTAAGCCCATTGTACACAACTGGTGAAAATGCCTTGAATGCTGGATGGTAGGACATTGGAGGCTTTAACTTTTCTGGATGGACTCCAGAAGAGAAGACCCATGCTGGCTATTTAGTAACTATGGTATTCCTGATGGTGGTCTTAAGTGAACTGAATGTTAGTGTTTTTTTTTTAAATACCAAATACACTGAAAGCACTGCTGTCTTCACCGATCGGTACACCACAGATCCCAGTGAGTCTAATTTCCCTCTTGCCATGTGTACATTTAACAAAGTGGAATTATTTCAAAGATTCTATTTACCCTCATATCTTGGAGTCTGTACTGATCCAGCAACAACTCGCAAATCCAGGTTTAAAAACTAGGACCTGAATGACATGAACAAAGAGTCCACTATCCTTGAACACTAAAGTAGAGCAGAGCAAAAGGAATGATCAAAAAGTCCTATAATATTTGAAAGCAAAAGTGAGCTGTCTTGGATACTAAGGTACAGTAGTGAGCCATCTCTGGTTCTTGAGACAAACCTTGAGTTTGATGACAGCTCCAGCCCTCAGCAGATATCCAACTGTGTCCAAGTGGCTGTTCTCGCAGGCCTCCATTAGGGGTGTTCGCTGGTCATCGTCACACGCATCCAGGTTGGCACCAGCCTAAGCAGCGCAAAGAATTCAAAGTGTTTAAAATGTGAAATGGACAGTACTGTGTGAAAATTAACCAAATTACATTTCATAACATAACGGTGGGAAGGTAACGTGAGCTAAACCTAAAAAACTCCAGCAAAATATCTGTAGGGAATCTCAGAAGGATAGGAAGAAACATTTTACACTGGTAATATCGTGAAAGGACTCTCCATGCAAACCAGTAGGGCACAGTCAGAAGTTAACTGCAAATCAGCTATTTGCACAAAAACTTGATCACACCATGTTTGCATCCATAAAGCCAAAAATAAATGAGATGGAAGAAATATTTTCATTTAAAATACTCATCATCATCACTGGAGATCCTGACATTTCTGCAATTCCTCTCCAGCCCACAGCAGTGTATGGTAGCCTCACCTGAACCAGCATGTGACAGATCTCTTGGTGCCCCAGTTCTGCTGCTGCATGCAGGGGTGTGCGCCTTCTCTGGCCTTCCATCTTGAAATTGGGATCTATTCCATCAACTGGAGGGACAAGCAACAGTTTCTCAAGGCAAGAGATGTGGGATACTGGCGGGAAAACACAAGGATGAGCCCTGCGGGAGTCTTACCCAGCATCTGCACAACCTTCTGGAGCTCCCCTTGCTTGGCAGAGACGTACAGCTGCTTCGGATGAAACTTGACTTTCTTAGGTCTGCATCAGAGAAGGAGAACAGAGAAGGGTCATGATGTGGAGCAAAGCCTGGCATCAAAGTATGTTTCTCTTAGACTGAGGCAAGCAGAGGTTCAATGCTCAGATTATGTGTGTGGGGGGGGGCTTAAAAAACCTTTCTAAAAATTTATTTTTACTTATTTGTACTACCTCTAGTACAATCAGTTTTCAAGCTCCATTTACAAAATGTTCTGTATTTAATGACCTCTTAAGCATTCCATTTCTTAACAACACAGCTAGCATTAACCGAGGTTGCCCGTTGTACCTTAATGCATAGCATATCTATGACGTGGTCTTTTTCTGTAACTGTTTTGGGCATGTTGTGCATATAAGGTTACTAGTTGTAGTAGCGCTCGAAAAGCAGTTTAAAAATTTAAAAAGCTGAAATTCTACCATCCAAAAGAAACCATCAGCTGCTTTTAGGAAGGATTATGAGCTACTTACAGTAAACTGCATTCAACCAATGTATTCAAGAAAAGATTATTAAATGAAGCTATATGCCATGTCAATGACCAAAGCTGAAATCTTACTTTTCAGCATCCAGAGACATGAGAACACTCTCCAGACTTTCCTTGGCTAGTTCCATTCCTGAAGTAACAGCCACAGGGTCCGTGTTCGACCCGTTGGGAGAAACTGTGTCTGATGTGTCCACGCTCCTGGGCAAAGAGCCATCTGCTTTTTCACTGGGTATCTCAAGGCGAAGCAAGCTGAGGCACAAAACACGCAGTCTTCACACAGTGGCCCAGCCAGTTGGCAACACTAACCTGCCACAGAGGCTTAAAAAAGATTGCCACCTGATGTGTTCAGAACACTGGAACGATGAACACACATCCTTTGCTTGGACACTCATGACAGAGACGCTGACTTATTTGGACTCGAGCTTGTACCACTCATTTTGGGATTAGGACTCCATCCTCTGGAAATCCTGACATTTAATCTGTAAAGTCTTGGGCTGAAACATTTCAGGACTCAAGTGACTCAAACTGTCCGAGTCACTTTCTGGGAATGGTAAATAATCCCAGCAGGAGAACACAAACGGCCGCACGTAGAGACTGAGGATCGGCACCGTCTCCATTTATGGTTCACAGGAACACTGCACTGTGTTCTCCTGCACACAATGTACCATTGTATATTTTGGCGCATTATTTGTATTTATTTTAGTTTCATCATGAAACAATTGATCCGCTGTGGCGACCCCTAACGGGAGCAGCCGAAAGAAGAAGATTTTAGCTTCATCATGGTTGAAAAAAAATAGGTGTGTGGTGCACCTAAGTCTCATTTTGACAATCTATTTCAACCACGATTGTTACCCTCAGATCCCTCAAACAGTTCCTAATATTAAGCTGTGAAAACTCTGCACATAGGATACATAAACATAGCGAACTTAGTCGACTCAAAACACATGGATTGCACTATGCTATGAAATATGACAAGGGGACCCACTGGGAACAACTAGTCTTGATGAGGAGGACTTCATTGCGGAAGCATGATGATATCGGACTAAAATTGCTTAAATTAACCTGCACTGTGTCAATATTTAGTTTTTTTTCTGGTAAGAGAATCCAATATTTGATGACATAATCACTGTGTAAATACAACACATGTACCTACAGTGCAAAAATGTCTCAGGTTGGAAATCTTTTCAAAGTGAGAGTGATACAAAATATGCCATTTGTACCAACTGCAAACCATTAGCATCAACGGCGACAGATTTTCCAGTGAGGCTTCTAATTCCCTGCAACATGGCAAAGAAGCGCTTGTTTATTAAGAAACGTGCTAAAAAAATAGACTGATGCACTTGCACAAAACGGTCACTTTAAGTTGGGTTACTTCTTTATCGCTGTTTCCTTTTAACCTTTTTTTAGTTTTCATTATTTCACTTATTTTTAAATCAAAAATTGTTATGTGGCATTTAAGGCTACAGCTTGCAAAGCCATTTCCTACTTAAGGATGAGGTATCCAGTCAAACGTGGTTCAGCAGAAGCCATTTGTTTTAATGACTGCACATGGTCTGCAAAACTGAAGTTACAAAAATAAACGTTTCCTTTGTAATTCACATACAGGCAGATCTATTCCCATTTTTGCTCTGTATTTTATAGATGTGTGGATCGGTACTGGTACCAGCTGATAGGTACATAAGTGATCGAATAAAGGTGGCAGGAGGCACTGTAGTGGTTACAGCCGCTGGCTTGAAATAAAGAAGCTTGGATTTGAATCCTATGTGTTGCTGCAGAACCACTGAGCAGGGCCCCTAACCTGAAGGGTGCCATGTAAATGGGGGAAAAAGCCATGAGGCGCTTAATAAAGGGCCACAGCACTGTACTTGTCTCTGGAAGAAAGTGCCGGCAAAGCGAACGTGATTACCGAATACCGTGCCATGGTAGAAGCGCCAGTTGCAGCTTACAGACAGATTTTCAGCAGCATTACTATTTTTTCCAAATATTGGGGAAAGAGTGCATTTGGTTAAATTCTGTAAATGATTTATAGTTATTCCTTCTTTTGGGGGTGATGCATCATGTAAAACATTATCAAGACTTATGTACGGAATGCTAAGTAGATGTACCCTGCAGATGGGACTTCAGGCTTGCTGTCAGAAAGGGATGCCTTCTCTGTTCTGGGGGTGGACAGCAACCTGGAGGTGGTGTCAGCTTTGGCAACAGTGACCTCTTTGGCTTTGCTGGCCTCCTCACCACAGTGAGGACAGAAGTTCTGACCCTTCATGGAGGAAGCACAGGCCCGATGGAAGCGGTGCGAGATGTTGCTATCAGGCTGGCACTCCATGAACGTGCCCTGTTCCAAACAACAAATCAGCAAAGAGGTTCATTTCTTATTCTTATCTGCCAAGCAATGACTCAAAAAATGTTTATTTAACAAATGATTAATCATGAAAACACAGCAAGTTTTCTCAACATTACAAGATATGTTATACTAATGTCCAACATAGATATGATTCATAAGCAAAGGGGAAGGCTAAAACAATTGCTTAGACAGAGCATCCTACTCACTGATCTACAGAAGAAGCCACAGCCAGGGCAGCACTGATGCTTCACCATCCCAGCACGGTGGTCTTCACACAGGACCATGAGCTGGACCTTGTTGGAAGGACGCATCATCTCATGCTTGACTACATTACTCTGACAGGGAGTAAGCTAAAAGGTGCAGAGAGAGAGAGAGAAATAGAAAGTGACAATATGTTATGCAGGTAAAACAGTTTGCTGGAATGAGAGCAGCTGTATAGAAAACCCTTAGGTGACCACTGGGACCAGCATCCACAGGGCATGATCTACCTGCCCATCTGTGTTCTCCGTGGCCATGCATTTCCTGTCTGCCGGCGTGACCATCTCACGGTTTCTTGGTGCCTCCATGCGGCAACTGCACAACGGGAGCTCGTGAACCAAATCTGTCTCAATGCCGTCCAAGCTACCGGAGGCATCTGTAGGAAAGTGACATTAATCTCTGGTCAACTCTACTCAGAACAGGGAAATATTTTGTTAGTATATTCTTCTAGAAATTGCACTGCATTTATGCTTTCAACATAATCTCTGACAAAACCATGATTTTTACTCAATTGTAAATTAAGGAAGGGAGACTGGTGTGGAGTTTTTCTTGATTCTGATGTAGTAAACGCATAAAAGCTCTGGGCCCCATGTAATCCTTTCAAAATAAGAGTAGGAGGAGTTTGGCAATGAGTGTAACACACAGATATTAAGCAAAGTGTAAATTGAGATATTTTACAAGTGCAGTGAAAAATTTCTTTGCTTTTCAAAACAGATGTTGATGCTTCCATTATATTATTTTGCCATTTGTAATATAGGCTCACCAGCTACCTTATTAGGTACACTTTTCAAGTACTGGGTGGGACCCACTTTTGCTAACAGAAAAGGATGAATTCAGCAAGAAGATGCTGGACACACACTGCAGATTTCTTGCTCCATGCTGGCTTAACAACTTCATACAGTTTCTGCAGCTGTTCTGGCAGCACATTCATTCATTCATTCAAACATCATGGTCCACCTCATTCCAAAGATGTTCTGCTGGCACGAGCGGTAAGGACTGCAAAGGTCACAGGAGCAAACATGCTGTTATGTTTGTGGAAGCATGCCAAGATGATGTGTGCTTGGTGACATAGTACTTTATCCTGCTGGAAGCATCAGCTTGAGAAAGGTTAGACTGACCATGGAGAGATCCACTTTGGTACTTTGTGCTAAACAAATGATGCTCGGTTGGTACTAAAAAACCTAATGTGTACAGAAAAAACCAATACTGTTACACCCCCACCAGTCTGTAACAGCATGGTGTACCTAATAAATTGTCTTCTACTTCATAATAAAGAGCCCCTGTAACTGAATAAAGGTTTTAGTTTTGCATGTGAGAACAGCTTTCCAAGGCCATATTGTCACCAGTTAAAGACACGGTAGAAGTCATCTATTTCAGCAAAGAGCTTCCTAGTAACACACAACACAATGAATTAGAAGAGGCTTAAGGGAACCTGGCAGCGAGCTGAGTTCCACTGGTTCCACCCTCACCTGTGTGTTGAGACAAGAACAATTCCTCCTGAGTTTTCAGGTCCAGAGAGTCGAGGGGCAGCTCTGTGTATTCTTTATGGCTAACAGCCTGAACCTGAGTTTCAGCCTCCTCTGATTTGTAGACTGCACATAGAAAAAACATACATAAACTGGGGACACTTTCCTGGCATTTTTGGTATAAAGAGACTTTTTTAAAGGCATTTTGTCGGTGGTATTAGACAACACTGTAGATCAAAAATAAATAACTATCAAAGTGTGCATTTACAGAAACAGGCAGACAGTAAATATCCAAATTGAGAAAATGGCCCCTGTACCTGTGACCACATCAGCTTTGGATTTCAGTTTCCCTTTGCGCTTCTTGGTTGATCGGACCCAAGTTTTGTCACCCTTTTCATTTTTCTTCAAGCTGTCCTTCAGCACCACCTCTGAGTTCGGCTGGAGTCCACAGATAAACTTATGTTCACATCACGTTCTGTCTTCAGCAATGATACTACGAGCCTTTTTTCAGACCATGAACAACCATTAAAATAAAAGTAACTACTTTCTTGAAGTGCATCACTCCTTTTTTTCACGGGGGGGGGGGGGGCTCTTATTAAACCTTTTAACCTTTGTATTATACTAGACAGGATGGTGTGTCTTCAGGAGTATAATTAAGTCTGTGGCATTGAAATTTCTGCTTTCATCCTTCCGCAAAAGACATTTGTTGAGTAAGTGGCATACTTTATTTTGCTATCACTTACACTGAAAGACTTCCACGCCACAGGCATTTTTGCACTGCAGCCCTGTGTCACCTAAATGTTCTGCACATACAGAACACAACCAGTGCACCATCAAATATCCATTTCAATTATATGTCAAATACAAGCATTGGGGCAATGCCAATAACATTAATAAAGCTAAAAAAATCTGCTGATACTGAAATGATTCTGGTATCGTCATGTATCCCTTCTGAAATTCTTTTAAAAATCGAACTGTGTGCAATTCGTCAGCTCCACTCCATTTGTCTCATTTCTCCCCTTTGAAGGAAGAAAGCAACAATGCAAACAAGTCAGAACCTGACTTAATGTATTGGCCTAAATCAAATGGAAGGTTACAAGCTGGGAGATTGCTACATATTTCTTATGGTAGAGCCACGTCTCCCTCTCAGAGTGCTTTTATTCACACAAATCGGCACATACTTCCCATGGGGTCCCACAATCTGCTCCAATTTATTACAGATTAAACACCTGAAAAGCTTTAAAAAACCTCACCAGATCTACATCATCTGCTTCACTGCAATCTTCAGCTGATTCTTTTCTAAGCTGCACCTGGAAGTGAAAGAAAAGTGAAGCTGGCTGGATCTACACAAAACAGGGACATATTTTTATCAATTATCAGATGCAGCTGCATGACAGTCTAACTCAGTCACAAGTGAAGTCAGCTGACCTGCAGGGAACCTCCACCTCCTGCTCTGGCTTCCTGGGGAGTAACGCTCCTTTCCTCTCCTGCTCCTACACGTCCCTCCCTCTGCTCCCCATTGTCAGAGAGCGTTCCGGCCTCAGAGTCCACCTCCTCAGAGTCATTTCTGCTTGTGTCACCATTGACATACAAGCTTTCTTTCTGTGAGAGTTAAAAACCACAGGATGCAGTTACTACTAAAGCTGAATGCAGCCATCTAGAGATTGCTCTAAGGTAGAGGGGCGCCTCCACAACTGGGACTGAAAGTCTGCTCATAATAATGTGTTTTGTTTGCAAATCTAAAGCAATGTTTACTACACACATATTCAGTAACTGCTTAACAATATAGATGCCTCTCAACTGCTCAGTCAAAATACAGACAGCCCCAATAACTGAATGCCACTCCATTTGAGTGAGCTTTACTCAGTTGCTGGCTCTGAATATTAACACAGGCCACTTTTGCTATGCTTTGAATAGAAAACTTCGTTCACTGCTCAATGGAAAAAATGCTATTAAAAAGAAACAAACGTAACAAAGTCTATCTTCAAAATGTGTTAACCGTTGTAACACGAGGACTGTGTATTTGAGAAAGACACCTGGCATGCCTTTGCGTCATTACAAAACTTTGGCTAACATTTAAGCAAGAAAAGAGGTGATTTGTTCATCCTTTGGGTCTGACCTGAGTTGTCGTGCAGGACTGGGAAATGTTGCTGAAGATCTCCATTAGAGAACACTGCTTCAGCACTTTGGTCTTCTTCTTAGGGCCAAAGTTATACGTCCCCATTTTCCTCTTCTTTTTCCGGGTCACAGGTGCTGCTTAGAGGACACGCGTTGGACAGAGGACAGGCTCATGCTGGAAAAGTGTGCTTCTGGAGACTCAAACTGAATTAAACTAACATGACACTTTCCTCTGTGTTATAAGACTGAATTTGTGCAGTTTCTAAGAAAAGTAAAGAATTCCAGACAAAAGCGAGACAACTATATTTTACGGTTTTTATATTCAGAGGAACTAAAGTGGGCTGCATTCAAAAGCTATTAGATGGTCCATTGCACACCTTCCCATAGACATGAGGACAAAGTGACACAGACCAGTAGTCTGACAAAAGAGCTCTCAGCATGCAATGCCATGCGCCCAGACCTGTCTGTGCCTTGGCAGTACCGCTGCTCGTGCCGTTTTGGCTCTGAGGTAGCTGATCCTGTGAAGGGGCCTTCTGCAGTGACCTCCTCAGTTCCAGCTCACGCCCAACATCTTCGTGACAGCTCTCTTTTGATTCCTTCTGTAAAAACTTTAGAAAAATAATGGATAAAAAAATACAAAAAGGTACAGTACAAAGCATGTGGATTTCCCTAACATTTTGAAAAACAGAAACATAACATTTAAACAGATATGGTGGACTACGTGAACTGCGGTCCTTCCACACAATGGTGTTTCTCAATTTTAAGAACTGCACAAGGGGAGGTTCATTTCAAACTACCGAGCAGCATACCTTCAGTGCGCTCTGGCTAGAAGCCGGCTTGGCCATAGTTTTCCAAGCTCTGTAAACAGGCGCTGGTGACTGTGGTTCCAACTCCGTGTTCCTCTTCTGAATCTCCATTCTGCTCTCTCCCAGAGACCTCCTGCCCAAGTCGGAGTCCCGTGCCAGAGCCGTGGCAGTAGAGGGGAGTGACTTGGCAGCATGTCCAGCTAAGGAGCTCGCAGTGGCCCTGCATGGGGGCAGCCCTACAAGCTGTTTTCTGAGAGTTAGTCCATTGCTTCCAATGACTGACCCATGTGGAGTGCTCCTTTCCTCTGGGTCACTCTTTCCAACTTGCAAGCGGCTGCTCATGTCGTCTGGTCCTCCTGCTGAAGCCTTGATTTCATCACAGGACCCATTCAGCTGCACCTGGCTCGTAGACATATCCCCCGGTGGTTCCGCACTGCTTCACCCTGGTTGAAACCACCATATGTACTTAGCACCAAAACCATACAGTGAATGAATCAATACACCATTCTTTGAGTCAGTGCTATCTCCACTTTGCAGTGACCATCATAGCTTTACTTGTACCCTACAGGATTCTTGACCAAACTGATGGACTGTAACACACGTCAGTGTAACTGACCTGCTTTAATAAACCTGATCCAGATTTCAGAATCCTACTTCATACTAAGGGTAATGGAAAGCTGCTCACTGTGGCTCATTCTGGCAGCTAGACTGACATAGCCTAGGTCAAAGATCGCTTTACTCACATTCTGCAATTACAGAGGTGTAGGAGAGAGAACAAAATATACTGCAGTTTCTCCTGGTGCACAGTATACACAAAAAATGGAGAACACAGACGAAGCAGGCGGAGATATTGTAGTGGCAGCTAATGCACGTTCCTCTTGTTCGTGGTTACACGCAGCCGGTAGTGAAAACAGATTAACAAACTGTGCTTTGGTAATCGTGTACTTGTATCTAAACCTTGTAATACGCACTTATACACACTATGAACTGTATGCCAACTTGGAAAAAGGCATTTGCTCATAGGATAGAAGCAAGTTAGTTGGTCTTACAATTCTGTTACTCGGAGCTGCTGAATCCTTCTCCACATTCAAGAAGGATGTCAGAAACATGTTTCAGATCCTCTTTTCTCCAGATCTCCAATCTGCTCCATATATTCACTACATTATCTGCTTAAAAACTGTGTTCCTTATTAATTCACTCACGTAATTATATGGCAAAAATGATGGCACTGGACTAAGTAACTGTATTTTGAAAACCATAGTCATACATTGCTTTGTAGAAAAGTGTCTAGTACATTAATAAATGAACAAATCTTAAGGTTCATTTACTGTCGAATATTGGTTAGTCATGTAAACAGAGATTTTTTTTTTTTGCTTTGCTATAAACAGACATTATTTACAAACATGTGTACAGGACATGCAATTTAAAATAAGCAGGAAAATGTACCTTTTAAAACTTGTAACTGGAACTTCTCTCACAAAAAGTCACTGTATAGTGTTCACTGCCTGGTTTTATGCCAGAAACCCAGTTTTAATGACATCTCACCACTGAAACTTAAAGGGGACAAGCTAAAAAATGTGATGGTACCAAATTATTTGCAAAGTTTGACCTCCGAAAGCCATATTTGTCCCAAAGTAGAACTAACACATTGTAGCACATTGTGCACCATAAGAAAGCTATTCCAGACTCAGATTAGCTGCAATCTAAACCCAAAAGCCCACAGATCAGCAGAGTACAAACCCTTTGTTGCACAACCTTGCCCTGTTTTGGAAACTGATATCCTGCTTTCAGAACCTCACCTGGAGCCCTGCACTGTGAGTACAATACACCACAAATGATGAGCAGAGAAAAAAAGCAAGAAAAGGCAAATAAGAAATTATGTGAAGAAGAGCCCATAAAAAGAAACGTGGCTCTTCACAGCTGAAGACAATATTTAAAATGCACTTCACACCACCTTCTGTCTCTTACAGTGATCCATTCAAAATTCTGTTGCATGACTTCACACCACTACAGCCATCTTACCTACATTTTCTCATTAAGACCCAAATGTCTTGCAACAGCACAGCTACTTTTACCCAAAAAGGAGGTCAGTGAAATAAAACTTACCGACTAGTGGAGAAGGGCCTTGTTTACACGGAGATGAACATACAGCTTCTCTGTAGAGCATCTACTGAGTAAAGGGCTGTTTGGAGCAAAGCTTCTGGAAGGAAAAACACAAATAGTAAATACCCTGCCTTCTACTACAACATTAGAAAGTCATTATAAATAAGACTAAAACTCTGCTTAGTTGCTGACCTCCAAAGAAACGGTTCTATGAAAGAATAGCTAGCAGCCCAGTAGAAAGGTTCCTGAAACGGTCAGGCAAGGTTCTGCTCAGTCTGTCTGTGTTTAACAGAATCAGCAGGCATTTAGTGCTTGGCAAGTTGCAGTCTAAAAATCGTGGTGTCCGGTGAGATGTTTCATTGGTATCAAGGCAACCAAATCTCATGAAAAAGCCACAGTGATTTCAATAACGCTCTCAACAATGCCCATTAAAGCAAAGTTAAAAAAAGACCCAAACAACATTTACAGAAATTCCTGTAACTAATTTAACAAGTTAGTGCTGACATTAACGCACACCGGCCACTTTATTAGGTACACCTTGCTAGTACCGGGTTGGACCCCCTTTTGCCTTCAGAACTGCCGTAATTTTTCGTGGCATAGATTCAACAAGGTGCTGGAAACATTCCCCAGGGATTTTGGTCCATACTGACGTGATAGCATCACACAGTTGCTGTAGATTTGTTGGCTGTACATCCATTATGCGAATCTCCCATTCCACCACATGGCAAAGATGCTCTATTGGATTGAGATCTGGTGACTGTGGAAGCCATTTGAGTACAGTGAATTCATTGTCATGTTCAAGAAACCAGTTTGACATGACTTGAGTTTTGTGACAGTGGAAGTAGCATCAGAAGATGGGTACACTGTGGTTGTAAAAGGGATGGACATGGTCAGCAACAATGCTCAGGTAGGCTGTGGCATTTAAACAATGCTCAATTGGTATTAAGGGGCCCAAAGTGCGCTAAGAAAATATCCCCCACACCATTACACCACCACCACCAGCCTGAACCGTTGATACAAGACAGGATGGATCCATGCTTTCATGTTGTTGATGCCAAATTCTGACCCTACCATCCAAATGTCACAGCAGAAATCGAGACTCATCAGACCAGGCAACGTTTTTCTAATCTTTTTTTGTCCAATTTTGGTGAGTCCATGTGAACTGTAGCATCAGTTGTCTGTTCTTAGCTGACAGGAGTGGCACCCGGTGTGGTCTCCTGCTGCTGTAGTCCATCTGCTTCAAGGTTCAACATGTTGTGTGTTCAGAGATGCTCTTCTGCATACCTCGCTTGTAATGAGTGGCTATTTGAGTTACTGTTGCCTTTCTATCAGCTCAAACCAGTCTGGCCATTCTCCTCTGACCTCTGGTATCAACAAGGCATTTTCACCCAGAGAACTGCCGCTCACTGGATATTTTCCCTTTTTCGGACCATTCTCTGAAAACCCTAGAGATGGTTGTGTGTGAAAATCCCAGTAGATCAGCAGTTTCTGAAATACTCAGACCAGCCTGTCTGGCACCAACAACCATGCCATGTTCAAAGTCACTGAAATCACCCTTCTTTCCCATTCTGATGCTTGGTTTGAACTTCAGCAGGTCGACTTGACAATGTCTACGTGCCTAAATGCATTGAGTTGCTGCCATGTGATTGGCTGATTAGATATTTGCATTAACAAGCAGTTGAACAGGTGTACCTAATAAAGTGACCAGTGAGTGTATTTTCAAAAACAAGAGTGTGGGCTACAGCTGTTCTGGCAATTCATACGTGACTCAGATCTGGGATTTTGATGTTAAACTTTCCTATAGATGATTGGTTGTTTTTAAGGTATAAAAGGTACAACTGAAAACCTCAGATGAAAGGCAACACTGACCAAGGCCACATTTCTCACAGACTGAAAGGCCATCATAAAGATATCAAACAAGTCAAAATCTGAAGATTATTTGTAGTGTAGATAAATGGCAGTTCCCCGCAATCTCAACAACCAAAAAATTCAAATGCATAACAATAGGTGAATCAGAATCAGAAAAAAAACTTTATTATCCCAAAGGAAATTACTTATGTTACAACTGTGCAATCGAGGACACAAGTAGCAGGAAGACACACAGAACAGGAAGAGAAATAAGCAACTGTAGTGATAAACATGTTAAATAAATAGAATATACAATAAATAAATATAAATAAGTATAAATATCCAATATGCTACTATAAGTTCTTAAAAAATATTGCACATTTAAGTGGAGTATCACACATTTAAAAAATATTTATCAGGGTTTGATACTAGTGGGGAACAGACAAAGCGCTATTGCACATCTGAGTTTATGAATAAAAGAATTGTGAAGAATTGTTTAAGGCAGATTGAGTGCTTCCTTAAAGAAAGATGAACCAAGTGACTCTTGCAGAGGCCAGTGGTAACTGCACAGTTATTAATTCAGAGTGAAAAATAGTAATACACTGAAGAACTGGCTATTCCATCTCTTGAGTAAGTATCAATGCAATGACACTGCACCCCATCTTCTAGACTGCAAAGCTCCAACTGCCATCTCCAAATCTCCTTTCAGAGCCTTCATTTAAAATGCCTATCAACTAAATGCATGATACATCAAAATTATGATTTTCAAAACAGTGAAATAAAATGTTTAAGCCGCCAGATGTAGCAGTTTCTGATTTATGGGGCAATAACAAGAAAACCTACATTTGTCAAGGAAAAATATCTATTAAAAAATAAAAACGGATTCACTGGAATGGCAAAAATACACCACTCAGTAACCACTTGTTGTGCTAGGGATGGAGCTGCCAGGCAAGAGGAAGAGAGGAAGGCCTAAGAGGAGATTTATGGATGTGGTGAAGGAGAACATGCAGGTGGTGGGTGCGACAGAGAAACATGCAGGGGACAGGAAGAAGTGGAAACGGTTGATCCGCCGTGGCGACCCCTAACAGGAGCAGCCGAAAGAAGAAGGAACCACTTGTCTAGTGGTGGACTGCAGTGGTCCAGAGTCTATAACAGAGGCACAGCAAGTGAACACAAGTTGAGAACACCCTGAGCAGGACAGCAAGTCAATGCTCATCAGTCTCTCGTGCTCACATTCTCTCACACACACACACGTGCACACACACGCGCAAAGAGAGAGATGGGGAACTTCAGTCACCGGTTCAGGACCGTGTGAGAAAACCTAGAGTACCTGGTGTAATGATGCTCTCCTTACTCACTGCACCACCACGCACCCCTTAAACTAACCATGTGCATTCCACAAAGTTTCACAAGGTGCTACAATCACTGGACTTGAGATGACAAAAGTGTGTGTTATGCCTCTGCTATGTTAACCTTCAGCGGTTCTGAGCACGCTCAGTGAAGCTGGGTTGCTCCATCTATCCTTGTTGTATGAAAGCCTAATTTCTTTTACTTACAGTATTGCTTCCCTAAAGTTCCTCTAAGTGTAAACCTCTCTGGTTTGAATACGCTGCCTGGCCAAAAAATTTTTTTTAAAAAGTCACCACCTGGACTGAACTCAGTGATATGATGTGGGGTTGCTTCAGTTGCTCAGGTCTAGGTTCAGCAATGTTATGTGCCCAAAAAAATGAGGTGAGCTGACTACCTGAATATACAGAATGAGCAGGTTTTTCCAACAATGGATTTTTCTTCATATTCCAAGATGGCAATGCCAAGATTCATCAGGTTGGCTCAAATTGTGAAAGAATGCTTCAGGGAGCACGAGAGAGACATCATTTTCACACATGGATTGGCCACCAGGGAGTCCAGACCTTAACTCTCCCATCATCGATACGAGATCTTGGTGAAAAATGAATGCAGCTCTGCGTGGAAATAAATGTTGTGACGTTGCATAAGCTTATGGAAACGATGCCACGGCGAATGCGGGCCGTAATCGAAGCTAAAGCCGCTCCAACCAAATATTACAGTGTGTTGCCTTTTTTTTTGGCCGGGCAGTGTATTTTTCCTTTTTCAACAAAGGCATTGATATTTTTTCCCGAAAGATCTGCAACAGATCTATAAAGTGCCTTGAGTAAACAGTGTGGTTCCTTCACATGCAAGAGCCAAAAATATGGTCCTCCCCTGTGACTTGCGGGCACCACCTGTTGACAAACAAGTGGCCTTAGCCCAGGCTCCTCCGCTTCAGCTGGACCCTCATTTACAAACATTCAAGCAACACACTTTTTGCAGATACTGACTTTTTTCATAAGTATGTAAGTTTTTTTAAATGTCAGTTCAAATCACATGCCAAAGCTTCACATAAATGCACTGACAGATTACAGAAATTACAAACAGTAAGAACTGCACTAGATATAAAACAGGTAAAAGAGAGAATGTGAACAAGCCCTAGATCTATGGCTTCTATATGAAACGCTTCTGAGCAGCCAGTAAAGTGCTGCCTTTCTTTCATCCTCCATCACCATAAAACCCTTCACCTCTGAGGTGATGCGCTGTAAAGGGGGTAAAAGAATGGATCGAAGAGGAACAGGAGTGCACCATCAGATTGCCAAGGAACTGAGAACTTGCAGGCACATGTACAAGCTCACTTCCGGCAGATTCCAGCTCACTGGAAGGAGGGGCTAGCCTAGCACTGCGGTGTCTACACTGCTGAATGGCACAGACACGGACTTTACTGCTCCTATTTGAAGGAGTGTGCTGCTGCCTCCTGCCACACCAACCCGTCCAGGCTTCTGACATTTATGTTCAATTTACTGTATTTGACCAACAGCACTGTCACTTAGTCAAACACCATTTCTGCATGTACATTACGGTGTTATGTGTATGCAGAATCAATGAGAAGCCCCTCGCTCCCGCTGTATCACATGACTTACGAACATTTCAAATAAAACTTGTTAGGCAAGTTCATGATTTGGCAACCATCTCCACGAGCTTCATTTTTAAAACAAACACAGAGTAAAGGTGCATTCTTACTCACAGGTTTTAGAAGTACACTTAACCAAATAAGCAGTGTGTCCTTGCCTGCTCTGCCCCAAGTACAGACAACTCGATCCCTTGTGTGTCTGCTGTCAGGACTGGAATACAAAACGCTCAACAGGGGAAACACACTGTATGTGCAACCCACATCTTGTGCTCTGCACCCATGGTTTTCAACCTTTTTAAGTGATGGCATGCTAAAGTTATGTCTCCAAGAAGTTCGTACTGTATGAATCAGCAATAAAGCATCTTGGCTCTTTCACACAAGTCATCCAACAAATACCGATTGGACACAGATAAAATCAAAAGTCTATGGAAAGCACACAGCACTTCAGCATCTTCTTCATCTTTCGGCTGCTCCCGTCAGGGGTCGCCACGGCGGATCAATTGTTTCCACTTCTTCCTGTCCACTGCATCTTTCTCCGTCACCCCCACTACTTGCATGTTCTCCTTCACCACATCCATAAATCTCCTCTTAGGCCTTCCTCTCTTCCTCTTGCCTGGCAGCTCCATCCCTAGCATCCTTCTCCCTAAAAATCCAGCATCTCTCCTCTCCACATGTCCAAACCAACGCAATCTCGCCTCTCTGACTTTGTCTCCAAACCGTCTAACCTGTGCTGACCCTCCAATATACTCATTCCTAATCCTGTCACACCCAATGCAAATCTTAACATCTTTAACTCTGCCACCTCCAGCTCTGCCTCCTGTCTTTTGCTCAGTGCCACCATCTCCAACCCATAAAGCATAGCTGGTCTCACTACCATCTTATAGACTTTCCTTTTCACTCTTGCTGGTACCCTTCTGTCACAAATCACTCCTGACAGTCTTCTCCACCCACTCCACCCTGCCTGCACTCTCTTCTTCACCTCTCTAGGCAGCACTTCAGCATAACCATTAATAATGTTTGTGTACTAGTATAAAAGAAAAGACATTTATTAAATAAAATTATTACGTGTGACACAGTAGTTAACAAAAGTCTAAAAATATATCGCAGTAAGATTGCATACAACAGGATTTGCTAAAACAGAAATGCAATTCTTATGGAAGGAGATGCGCCTACTGTGAACACGACTGAGTCGTTTCTGCTAGCACACAGTTTTTGTGTCGTACAGCATATAAATTGCGTGAAGTTGGAACTTTACATTCACGCCTTTTTCTGGGATTGCCTGAAACATGTAAAATTATGGTGGGGGCAAAAGGTGACTTGAGATACATTTTTTACTTTGCCATTTAGATTCTTTGCCCCCCTGACTGAGCAGCTTCCTCCCTGTAATATATTGTTTTAGGATAACTTGTGATCTGCCTATTGAATTGATAAGAAGGCGCGTCCATACCTTTGAAAGTGGAAGTCTGTTAGCGTCTTTAGTGGGCGATAAAACATTTTGAATGTTATGTTTAATCCGGGGTATGCCGTTTAGTGAAAATAGGCCATTTTTCTTCTGAGGGACGACAAAAAAAAAAAAAAACTTTCAAGTTTGTTGATCAGTTTTAAGTGACGCCGTTCGCAGAGCTGGGGCACGCACGCACGCACGTACGTACGTACGCACGTACGCGCACACGCACACGCACACACACACGGCGCTCTTACTTCGAGACACAAACCGCATCCCTTTACCCCGGTAAAATGAATGATTCGCATCGAAGAGGAAGTCGTTTCCAGCCTCGTTTATGGTTCCTGCTGAGAACGGACGGCTCCGGGGGGGGGGCTCCACACCGTGGCCCGGCACTCTGAACGCCCGCAGCGGCCTCCGCGATACTAACATACGGTCAGATCGTGCGCCATACGGATGGCGGCGCCCCGGAACGCGGTCCAGTCCGGTCCGGCAGCGAGCCCAGCGTCGAGCGCCGACAAAGCGGACACTTTTGAATTGAGGAAGGCAGGCGGGCACTTCCAAAGTTGAGGCAGAAACACCTCGTCCAGCACAACTCGTGGCGTCGGCGCCGCGGCAGCCGCGTTTGGCAGAAAGCCGCGACGCTCCGACTGGAGCGCAGCCCGAGAAAAGGCAGCAAAACGAGAAGTTTGCAAAGTTACCGAGCGCTCTTTTCCGCCTTCTTTACTCACCTCCGCCGCCACTGAAGCCATTGCTGCTCGGCGCGCACGCAGTCCCCGCCCCTCTCGCGTGACGTCATCACGTCCGCCCGCCAACCTCGTGGTCGCGCTGCGATGGCAAAACCTCCACGGAGCGCCGAGGAAGCGGCTTGCGTGCTTGGCTCCCGCACGGCCATCGGCGGCGTAGCAGAGCTGGAGAGCCTTCGTGCGGTGGCGACTCGTCTGGCAAACGTGTGCAAATTCGGCTCAGAAACAGCACCTTAGGCAGCGAAGGCACGAGTGCGGTTTAAAAAAGTGAAGTCGGGAAGCGCAATAAGATTCAAGATTCCAAGGTTTATTTGTCATGGGTGAACAACACAGCATAGCAGTGTTGTCCCCATGAAAAAGTCTTGTTTCCAGGCATCCTCAGTGCAAATATGTAAAGTATAACTAAGTAACAGGATAGAAACAAAAAGATCGGCAGAGGAGAACAATAAATAATAATAAATAAGAGAGTAACAAACATAAAAGAGTGGCACAAGGAGTGCACAGTGACGGTACGCAAACGAAAAAGACGACTTTCCTAACGCAGGACTTGGCTAGAACGCCTCGAAGCTTCAGGAAAAATGAACATGTTTCAATTTACCCCTTAGATGTCCTTTATTATGCGTTTTATGTACGTACTGGAAAGACCTGCGACCACGGGGAGGCAGTAAGAGAAAAGAAAGTTGCTGTTAACCCTGCTTGTGTGAAGTCACACGAGGAAATGACCGAGACGCTCAGCAAAAAACGCCGCAGGTCCCCGTCTGTGGCGCCTAGAGTGGTTGCCACAGCAACGGCGTTAGCATTGTGCGTGATGCGGCGTGGCTTGCTTCCCGCTCGTCTGCATGATCTTACAGGAGTGAAAATGACTGCTCAAAGTACAGACTGACATTACAGCTGAAAGGCCTCTGGTGGTGTTCGGTGCTCACGGCGGGCTGAACGGTTCCTTCCACTTTCTGTCAAGCTTGTTTGCCTGTCTTGAATGTGATCAGAATGGATTGTAATAAGTTTATTTACAAGGTTGTTATTCGCCACTGGATTGTAGGACTGGGGACCCCTTTAGAGAGTGAGCCCAGCAGTTCTGCAGAAAAATCTCAATCTATCATCCCATTCTTTCAGTCTTTTCTCAAAGCTCAGAAAAGCAGCAGAAGAAAATAAGGAAACATGGAACCAGAACCTGCAGATTCAATGTATCAGTACCTTCTACATGAGAAATCAACTTAGATAACATTATTATAACTGTTTATGACTTGCACTGTTACCATATATTGTAAGTATTGGTAGTGGAGCTAAAACCATATCATAATGGTATGAAAACCTGACCACCAGTAGGCTGAATGAAAAGAGAAGCTGAACAATTTCATGTAAAGCAGCAATGTGCTAAATATAAGATGGTATGCACACGTGTGCATTTTTTGTATAGAAAATTGAAATGAACAGTAAATGTGCTATTACTGTATCTGAGTAACATTTTTTTTCTTCAGTTTCCATTTGAAGGGCACACCTGCTTTAAAAACATCTTGATTTATTGTTCACAACAGTATCATTTACATGATAAACATGAAAAACATCTAAAAATATCAGTGTGACAGATCAGAACTTTGTCAGCAATATTTCATCAGTGCAGCTGGGTCTTTTGATTCACTGGAGTTAGTCTAAAGACAATGTGAGCTGATGGTTACATAAACTATGAAATAAAGTGGAAAAGAATGAAAATCCAGGCAAAGATCATGGTTAAAGTGACACAGAAACACTGTACAGTAAATCCTGCTCTTTCTCAACAAAATTCAGCTATTTAAATATACCTTAATTTAAAGGACAGCACTAACCCAACCACCAGGGACTTCATAAATATACGAAACACATAAACAACTACACACAGACTTAAAAACTCTGTTTATCTTTTCAATGTGCTTGCTGCATTGTGACAAATTACAAACAGCAACTTGTATAAAATTCTGTTTCAGATCCCATTTAAAAACCTGCTTAAAAACTATTGAAAAAGACAAAAATGCACTGTTTGTAAGAATGTGAGGCACTGGTGGTTGGTTTCCTGCTTCGGGATGAAGCTCTGAGTCCAGTCAATCAATCCATCACACATCCAGATCCCCAAGAGTTCCAGGATCACCATCTGCTGGTTTAAGCGCAAGATGTAGAGTTCACACCTGCACAAGTGTAGTGCATTGATGCATCCCAGATGCAATGAAGCAGTGCAATAAAAAAAAATTACATTTTGCAAGAACTACCCAGTGTTAGAGTCCAGCTCCTGCTCTGTGGCTTCTACACACTTGTATATTTGTGAAGTGGAAGAACTGGGAGGCAGAAAATTCCTTTTTTTAAAAAAATAAATTAAAAAAATAAAGCCCAGAACTTTATCCCTTTTCCAAAAAAATGAGGGGAAAAAAAACACCACAGTGTCCCAACTGTTCCGTGGAGGTACGCTTTGTTGGAAGATCATCTGCGGTTTGGTTCTCGCAGCTGCCCTGCTGGTCTGCCTCTGGCATTGATGGGGGAGCCGCTGTTGCTGCTGCAGCTCTCTTCGTAAGTGGGAGGGGGCTCTGCAACAGAAGGCACACACGTTAGACCTTCAGATCAAGCAGGCATACCAAGGAAGACTCCACGGTCCCTCCATCGTCTTCAGCTGAAGTGACTACAGTGCAGCCCAAGGCCTCTGGCAGGCTTACGCTATTACATAATGAGGCTCGCAAGAACTTTTGTAAAAATATTAACATACAACACACTCACCATAAACAATACTAAATTAAAAAAAGATTGGAATCGTACTTCACATGAAACACTAATTTCAAGCTTTTCCCACACTTTACATTTTTCATACAGGGCACCAATGTTTATTACACTAAAGAAAATAACCCTAAACAATAAATAAAACAATACATTTTCTGGTTTGAACAGAATTTTTTTTTCTGAGGAAGTCACCTTGTGGGTAGCCTGTGGTGCAGTACTCTGGGGGCAGGGCGAGGGGGCTCGCAGTGGGGGCCAGTGTGCGACTCCCTTCGGAGAAGAAAGGAACGGTGGCTCCCGTGGACACGCCGAACAAGGGCCCTGAAGTGGCTGAGATGCCACGGTGCAGCTGGCCTTGGGAGTGAATTTGACTGGGTGCATGCGTGAAGGAAACTGGCGACACCAATGGCTGGCGGCCCGAAGGATTTTGCTGGGAGTGACTCTTGGCATCGACCTCATCTCTCGTGACGCCTGGTGTGGCAAGGGAGGCCTGTTCTTCGGCTGGGGGTGCACTGGGAGCTGCCCCGCTTGCTCTGGTCCTGGGCAGAGGAACTGGGGCTGGGGTTGTGCGCGGGGCTGGGGTGGGCAACACTGGTTGGATCGGAGTCCTAGGGGGCCTGTTGACAGGTATATTCCCTATATAGATGGGAAGCTGTAATGACACCTCAGGTGATTTTAAGGACACCTGCGGGGAACAGAATGAGAACTTTTTGAAAACAAGTCAGTTTTATAAAACATAATTTGACGTTTTTGTCATGAGCTTGCGTAAAAAATGCTGCGCTGAACGTAGCACAACAAAAGACACGGGAATACAAGAGCAAACTCAACAACAACCGAATGGTTCCCAGCATGGTGTTCGCCTTGTGACGCAGCTGCAAAGTGCCACATGCAAGGAGCCATAACAATGGGATATTTTATGGTCATTTGCACAAAAAGTGAAGCCAGGAGTTCTTTACTTGGATGAAGTAAGCAATGCTGATGAGGTTGCAGCCTGCGATGCCTGACTGGGGTAGGGGTGGCACGATGATCTGCTCCTTCCACTCTGCATTCTTGCCTGCTTTGACTCCCATGCCCTCCGCTTTTGTGATCATCCTCACATCACAGGTGGGACGCTTAGTCTTGTAGGTCACTTTCTGTCAGTGGTATACAGAGAAATGTTGGTGGGAGCACACTGGTGGCACTGGGGGATTCTCACCAGCTCCGCAGCTGTAAGCAGTTCCATCAGCGCACTGTGTCTGAAGACATTGGTTCTTCTACACTTCCATGTCCACTATAGGCCTGTACCTGTATGAGACTGGCCAGCATGCAGCCCGTGTCCTTGCCGGACTGGTTGTGAACATGAGCGGTCAGTTGGATGACTTGGCCGGGTGTGTAGCCCTGCATGTCACTCTTCGCTTTCACCGCAACTGTCCCGGTCTTCACCAGAAGATATGTGAACTTCTTTGTTGTCTGACCTGAGCTGGGTTGCTATGGAGATTAAGGGGGGGGGGAATCAATCTCAAAATAATAGAATAGCAACCACAGTGCTGAACATGTGTCACTTTGGTTTCAAAATATGCAGGTGGCATTTTAATACATTTTATTTGATTGTGGCAACAGACAAAGAGCCAAAATCATGGCTTAGGTTTAAATCAATGGCACAGCAAGGGTGAAGCGTCTACGTTCTCAATTTGATTTCCTTTTCACAGGGAACCATTTATTCCAGACTATGACTTAAAGCATTGGGTTCTTTTTTTTTTTAGATCAATCCTTTCCGATTCAAACTTGTTAGCTGCAAAATCATCAGTCTGGTGTTTGCCAGCGCACAATATTTATGCTTTATTCTACTGCAAACAAATTTACTAAAGAATGGCTGCTATGAAGCACTCTTCACCGTTCAAAGCATCCTGTTGGCAGCTTTATTACCAGTAAAGTGTTTATATGATGGGAAAACAAGTCGTGTTGGAATACAATACATTCTGACAAACAACTTTACAGAGGAAACCCGAAGAGAGTCGAGGTGGCCTCACACAGGCGATTCCATGCATCCTCTCACCTCGACGTCAGGGACCTGGTTGAGGTCGAGGTGACGGAGCAGAGTGAACATCTTCTCGGTCTGGTAGTCTTTAGAGAACCGAGGAGTGTCTATGGTGGCCTTCAGCTTGTAAACAATCTTACCAAACGGCCCCTCGTAAGAGGTTGGAGCAGAATCTGCAGATATGGAGATGAAACAAATACTCATGTCTGCACACTGCGAACCAGACTCAGCTTGTGCCAGCATGCCAAAGGAAATGGGTCTGCTCTCATTGCACATAATTTTGGTGATTCAGAGAACTTGGATTACAAGCAAAAGGTGCAAAGTTATAAACGCATGAACAACAAGAAGTACTGGCAAAAACAATGAGACACAAGGCAAAAACCTCTGGGGACCACAGGCTTGTACCCTAATATGTAGAGGAGGCCATTGCAAAAAACATTACATATAAACTTAACTCAAATCCCTTCAACTACTAAAAGGTGGGTAAATAGTTAAGATTAAAAAAAAAAAAAAAAAAAAAAAAAAAAACATGCTTCCAGCACAGTCACTGACTTGGCTTAATACCAGAGCAAGAGCCTCGGTTATTCCGGTGACGCACGTGCTTGCACGAGAAAGTCAATGACAGCATAGGACGCTGCTCCTTGTTAAAATGCAGAGAATGCGGACAAACAGGTCTTGCCAGAATGACCTCCTAACACATCTCACCTGGGATGAGAAACTGGAAAGGAAGGCTATGTTCTCCCTTCTTCAAAGTGCCTAAAAAAAATAGATGCAACAAAATAGGTACATTTTTCATTCGCATCCAGAAATACTGTTTTAATATGAAACACAGGGAAAAGCCAAAAATCTTTGCCAAAGTTATAAAGATGAATGTGAAAGAAATGCAACAAGAAAACAGATAGCAAAATATCCTCATCCAACATAAAAGACGCATGCGAGACTGTTAATAAACTGCTTTTGACTCTTTTTACTTTGAGAAGATCCCTTAACAAAAATCCTATGTGACAGTCAAAGACCCCAGTCAGCAGCTACGTTACTGCATCAAAATGGGAACGCACGAACTCCAAGCCCAATTGCATGCGTGCGCATAACTTGATTTACTTTGGTAAAATATCTACCTGGAAAAAAAAAGGTGACAATAAGGTTAAACATAGTCTACTCAGAAGCCATTTATCTTCTGTGGGTGCGATGGGTAAATCTTCTCACTTTCAAGAGCAGACAATAATAACCATTGTTTGAAGCACACATCAGTTTTCTACAAATGTCATCGGCTGACGGGATGTGCGAATCTCTGCCAGTGCCCACCTTTATCGGCCACGGAGAGCGTGTTGCTGAAGTACTGCTCCTGCAGGTCCCACGAGTCCTCGTTCACCCGGCTGGAGACGCCGCAGGTGCCCAGGCAGTTCACCCTGATGCCTGCACGCAGTCACAGGGGTTACGGCGTCTCCCACTGGAAGCACCACTCACATTCCTGCTGTTGTTCATTGCACAGATACTTTTAGTTTGTTGTGCTTGTGTTTTTCCTAAGCCGAATGCCCTGGCACAATTCTTTTAGATAAGGAAAACCGCAACTTAAAAGCAGCATCAAGAACATTCTGCTACACGCATGCAATAGAAGGGGATGAAGTATTTGCAGGTACACTTTGCAAATAAAACTCCTCACGGCAGTCTTTTCCGAGGCAACAACTCTGTGGGTATCGATGGTCAGACAAGTAAACTGAGGACTGCTGTGTGAAACCGTTAATATTTCACAGTGGTCTCAGCTTCCACAGCCCAGATACATTCCAACAGCAAACAATGAGCACTTTAAGACCCCACACCCCCCTACCGTGCCCCCTGACTTGCTCAGAGGAACATGCCTGTGGGCTTCTTCAAGGAAGACATTGGTTTTATGACATTCAGGAGGATCGTGAGGTAGCCTGTAAGATATGCAGGCCAGCACGTCACTTTATTGCTAAGACTTAGTGAAAGCACAAAAAACTGTATAGAAAAGGAAAAAAAAAAACAACTTTCGGCTGCTCATGTCAGGGGTCACCACAGTGGATTGGCTCGTCTGCATATTTGGTTTGGCAGATTTTTACACTTGATGCCCTTCCTGACGCAACCCTCCATTTTGCCCGGGCTTGGGACCGGCACAGAGGTGTACCCCCTTCTGGCTGGATTTGCAGCAACACCCAATGTGGGGCTCGAACCCACGACCCTGAAATTACGAGTCACATGCTCTACTGACTGAGCTAGCCGGGCAGGGACTAGTCCAGGGGGAAAAAAAGGAAAAAAAAATTCATGTTAAAGGCAATTTTATTTCTATTTTTACATTAAGAAAATTACGAAAGCGTTACCCTGCTGCTTGAACATTTTTACTCTGTTTCCTGTGAGTCTATTAATGCACTTCAGCAGAAAAAGTGCATTTCGGTGCCGCCTGGACAGGCCGGGCAGGCTTTGTAGCTGCAAACGCGTTTCCTGTGAAAACACGGCCACAGCCTTTTCTACCCTGCAAACATTCAATAGCGACAGCATGATGGCACAAATCTACACCGCTGGGCTCACATTTTGCTACGATGAACATTCAAATTAGAGAAAGAAAAACTACAGCCCACAGTTGGGCCGAAAGGCCACGGTGGGGTGACAGTGACCGTGGTAGCGTGCAGGTTGCGCTGACAGCGTGCATTGCGCAAACATCTTGGCGCTCTGCCTTTCCTTACAGCTTGCAGAGACAGAATATTCGTGTGCCGGTGTCACGCATGCAAACCTACAAACAGCACGAAGGGACACGCGGGCCAGAAACAGAAACAGCTGGAAACACAGATACACAGCAGTGGAGTGAGCGACTGGACGTGGGTTCAATCCCCTCGGTTTCTGCTGAGCTTGCATCTTCTCCCCTCATCTGTGTGGGTTCCCCCCCCACAGTCCAAACATGTTTCAGGTGGACCGGCGACTCCGAATTGCCCGTAATGTGCAAATGTGTTTATCTTTGAATATCGCCTCGGATAAAGGTTTAAGCTGAAAACAAAACAACAACATCAACATCCGTTTAAGAAACGCAGCTGCTGTGAAAAAAAACAAGATAATCCCCTTTGCTTCAATCTGTGGTTCACAAAACCAGTGTGACAGATTTCCAGATCTTCAGTAGTCACTTCCTCTGCCACCGAGGAGGGCAGAACAAAACAAGCCGTTGAGAAATGTCAAGACGTCAAAACCCAACAAACGCATACAAAGAATGAGTAAAAGCCACGTCTTTATTCTCCCACTTTTTACATCTTTATTAAAACCGATTTTCGTTCATTATAGAGGCCAATATAAAATACACGGTAGAAGAAAAGCTGCGCAGTAAAAAGTGGAACTGAGCTGGATACAGTAAGTGGGTTTCTGCCTTTGTGCGGTCCTTCAGAGAAGCCAACACCGGTGACCGGACTCCTCCAAGCACGCAGTACACAACGGTGCCTCCGCTGCAGCTCAGCTAGCCTTTCTGCAGGGCTCAGAAGGCGCACAAAGCATTGTGGAGGTCAACGTCACTAGCTGAGAGGCTGCCAAGGCCTGGCTCAGGGGTCTAAAAAAGGAGCGGTGCTTTTGGCCTTCTAGTCCTTTCCACAGGCCTTCAGTTGCCCCGGCCATCTACACATTTCAAAGTCCACATCAATTTATTTTGGTCATTCGTTTTCCTATTTAAAGTTCATTAATTCTGCAACATGTATTTGCTTGGGGAACCGGTTACTGTCTGCCTGGAGGAAAATACGGTAAACCAGACCCCTCAGTGGGAGTGGGTGTACTGGTAGCACTACTACATAAGACCAGTTCAGCAATGAGCAGAACAAGAAAAGGGTAGAAGAAGAGAAAAACAGAAATTTGCTCCATTTCCCTACTACAAGGAAAAATGATGCCAACGGACGCTGAAATAATGCAGCAACAGCCCAGCAACATCCTGCAAAACAGGAGACGCCAGTAGTCAGCTGTGCAGCTGGTTTGACTGCTGGCTCCATCCAGGTACATACCCTGAATCGCTACAGCAAAATTTTACCCTGCCGTATCAATAGGAAAATCACAGTAAGTCGAAAAGCACCAGATAAATGAATAAAGGCGACGCCTGCGACACAGTCGATAATTTAAACTGTGTGACTAAAAACAGCTGGCCAACGGGCATTCCTGCAACAGACACGCATCCGCCGCACAGTCAGTGCTAAAACTACAGCTGGCGCTACTTTTATTTGGTCCTTCGATGACAAGAGCACTGTGACAAGAGCGTTGAAGCGCCTTTCACGCTGAGCTGTTGAGACTTTTCAGTGACGCGCAGTTCAACTATTCAAATGCCGCCAAGTCTGCCAAAGCCAAGCTCCTCCTTTTCTCTAGAAAAGAGGCCATGTCGAGAAGATCTTGCTATAAACAAACTAGACATCCATGTTCAGCTTATTGAAGAACCAGGCCCAACTCACGCCGGGTTCAGCCTTGCTGATACTGTACGCTCTGTGTGTGAACATTTCAATAGTCTGCTTTTCTCCCATGATAAAGGTGTGCAAACAGACTACAGTTCTTGGCTTTTGCCTAAAATGATGAACACAAACTTTCACAAGGTGAGGACAGAAAAACAGACCACTGCAAGGAAAGTGACTCGAATCATCAGATCACAATAAAGTCGGTGCATGTTAACGCTCGGCTCTGCGATGTCTTTTGTCTTCCTGTTGTCTGTTTGCTGTACTGTACAGTGGGGTCCTGGACAAAATACATTTCCTTCTCTCTTGTACGTGTGTTTAAGTGCAGAATAACGTGAACCTGGAACCTTGAACCTTTCAGACCAGCAACAGTCTGAGCGAACAAACACACCAAGGAGTAAAAAAAGCAAAGAGCAGAGGTGTGGCTGAGTGCTAAGCGGGTGAACGAAAGGCTCGAAACAAGGACAGCTGGCAAACCCGCCGCACTACGACCAACACAGTATGCAGACGATTCTTATCCATAAAATAAACCCTCTTCTGCTGCAATGTTGCATCGGGTTTCCGAAAGGAAGGTCAAGCAGCTCACAGCCATTTCCAGCCCAAACTAATCTACAGCAATCTGTGCAGCCGACTAAACAAATGACAGCCCTCTGAGCCTTGGCACAGACGTCGATGCTCTTGCTGTGCATCGCTTAAAGTCATTCTAAGCGCTTACCAAAATGTACAGCAAATTACCACGTTTCTTAGCCGGAAAACTAAGCTTGTTTGCAAAAATATCATTCACACCTTTAACCATTAAACCCCAAACATGCAACAGTTGGAACAAAATGCCTGCAGTCAAGCTTAAACTTGACCGCAGTTCCTCCATTTGGCCATGAAAACTGTGTTCAACCTCACCAGTGGTTTCACACTGTCTGTAAAAATGTCTATGCTTTCCCAACAACAAACTTTAATGTACATCTAAGACAAACAGGCAAATAAATAGGCTGGCCCTGCATCCGAGCATCCTGGCGCTGGACCACCATGACCCCACATTATGTTAACAGTTCAATAAACAGGAGGGAGGCAGAGGGAGAGCGCAGTTATGCAAGCTGGAGCTACAGACATTTCCAGAGAAATAAACGTCCTCTTTCCCTCTGAGCACAACAGTTTTCAGAGTCGGATACTTGTGCCACCATTTGTGGTTGAACTGATACCACATTCTTGAATTTGTCTGGCGCACCACACTATCGTGAGCGTTCGTTGTTGGAGGTTTAGGTGTTACCCCAGTTTAATCCTAATGCTTATGTTCATTTTATGAAACAGCTCAATGCATGTTCTTTTCAGTAAGTCAAGGTGCTACCTTCTCCAGTGCTTCAAGTGGGCCATCATTCAGCAGCACACAGCAGTGGTACCTTAATGTTTTTGTCTTTGGAGAACTGGAATTCACTCCATTGCTGGCACTTCCCATAAACAACCAGATTCTCCAGCTGAGCTGCTCTTCCAGCAAAGACTGCTGCAGCACCTGGGCATTACAAAGCCCTCAGAGCAATAATTCATTGCCCAGGGTAATGCTGCAAGTCAGCTTGTGTGCTGTTTTCCTAGCATTCATTCAAGATTTGTGTCCCCTTTATCGAAAACATTTATTGCAATATTTATTTTGCACTTCAAGCACTGCTTTTTCTGCTGAACAAAAGTAATACAAGAGCCTAACGTCGCACAAAACGGCAACAGAGACGTTCAAAAGAAACCCCAGACTACCGCGGCACCCAGAAGCCCTGTTTCATGTGACGTGCACAGGCGAATGCGGGCAGAAGATTCCTCTACTGGGACCAACTGGCTGGGCCTGCCAGGGATCAGAGCTCAAGCTGGACGCTGCTGGGCGGCCGAGGAAAAGGTCACCAGAAGTTCCCTCCAGCAGCAGGCGTATCCACCCCCACACCTTCTCAGATAACACCTTTATTACTTGGCTGATTTCAAAATAGCAAGCGACAGCCTGCAACTCCCAATGAACGGAAGGCCAACTGTGGTTTTCAAAAGGCTTTACTGCTCTCGCACTTTGGCCCAAAATGAAGCAACATCACAATTTTGTGACTCTTAAGTGGAGTCACCTTGCAACATGCTGTCCCACTGTAAGAATTCAAACATCTGCAAGAAAGCAGCCAGCTTGACAGGGAGGACAGAGAGACTTTGACTCAGCAGGCGATGCTTCATTTTCGTGTCACCGTGTCAGACCTTTTCAGCTTGCAGTTGTTACTTTTGTTTTCATTTTTACAGAATAACATGCAGAACATCCACAGTGTCTGTAGGTTTTTCCTATTTATCCATACTGAGGGAAAATGTTCAACACTGGGGGTAAACACAGCCAAAGTAATGCAAGCACTAGTACAGAGCCAGTGAATTGATGTTAGCTTGTTTGTTCCTTATCTGTGCAAAACGCTTCATAAATTGATGGGGGGCACATCCTGTAGGCCTAAAGCTAAAGCAGTAAGAAAAAGAAAGATATTTAGCAGAAAGCAGAAGGCAACACACAGGAAAAATGCATTAAAACTAAGGATGTCTTGGGCAAGACAAGAGAATAAACTAAATATACTTTAACAAGGTCTTCCATTGTACTACGCAGCTGCTTTTTGACAAATATAAAACATATACCAAAAGCAATAGCGCAGTTTGGAAGTTAGATGACATTTAGGAATATATAAGCTAAATATACGGTAAATGGAAGAAATGTTTTTGTTTCCTGATTATAACATTATGTTCCCCAAAGTGGCAAACTTTAACTCTGTACTACGTTTTCCCACTAAACAAATATCAGGTCATCCAACATTTACTGAACAATGGCCCTGACTCACCCAGTGCCACCATCGTCCCCCCTTTCCATTCACAGAAAGCTTCAAGAATCTCCAAAAGCACCACAGGATTGTACTGCAGTATACTATGTAAACACGGTACATTTTCATATTCCTAAACATGATACATACAGGCTACTGCACACATTATGGATGTAAAGTTAATAAAGTTTAGAGAAAAAACTTTTTCCTTTCCACCGATTACAATCAGCTTGCACGTAGCTCTCTGCGGCAACCGCTGGTCCGACAGCACCATAAGAATGTATGAAATGCAACCACTTCAATGGCAAAACAGTTTCGTGGTTACATAATGTGTTATTACTTTTTTAATCCTTCCACTGCTACACCTTTTTGACTCGGGCAGCGCTGGGTCACTTAGCAAGTTTGCAATAAAAAAAAAAAATTAAAAAAAAAAAAAAGAGTTCATGAAGTGCTGCACGTACGCACACACTCACTCACACACCAACACAGCACTTTCCACTGTCAACAAACTGATTTCACCTGCACATATTAAACTTTATGTTTAAGAGGGATACGAGTGCAAGTGTGTTTGTGTGAAAATGAAGTGTTACACTAACCAGTCAGGACAAAAAAGTGGACATAGCTGTTTTGACTTTTTATTAAATCTGCATAAAATACAGTGACAGAAAACACTAGACTGCATTTTATACATTTTTGCCATCACAAACTGTGGCTATCAATGATATAAACAAATGTTGCCTGTCATTCTTGTGCAAGCTGGGTCCTCCCTGCTGTCATCTACAAGTCCTCCTGGTCACAGAAGTGCTTGAGATGTTGCTGCGTGAAAGTGGGTTACAGTTTCACCATCACCACACCTCTGAAGTCTAAACAGTGAAAGAGCAAACGCTTTGAAAACCGTAAAGGTTGTTCTGCTTCCAACAAGCTGTTTCTGCTTGTTCGGCCAGTTTGGAGAACTCAGCTGCTTTGTATTAGGTTTCACACGATGATGCTGTTGAACAAACTCTGCACAGATTCAGAGCAAAAAGTGGCTGAATCACAAACATTCAACAATAAAAATGGGGCCGTGAAACCTCAGAGCTGCAGTGTTTTTAACTTAAATATGAAACTCAGGAAACTGCTGCTGGGTTTTACACAAACAGCAGTGAAGTTCTCCCTCCCCAGTGTAGTACCTACTGATAAGGGGTCAAGGCACAAACTTGAATCCAGCACGTGTGTGTACGTGCATTTTAAGGAGCAAAACCAAGCTCAGACAGGATAAGGTGATAAGGTTTTTTTTTGCTGGCTAAAATCCCAGGAAAAACATTTAAATAAAATAATAAATAATATATGATTCAAAACAAAAACCAAAAAAACCCGAACTGCTATGCTACTGCAATAAAGGAAACTCCCCAACCCTCCTCCAGCCATCATTACGGCCTCAAACGCTCCAATCTGGCACGAGTACAACAATACAGAGACAGAGCCCCAGACAGAGTTTGTCTTCCTGGGTTTGGCTACGTGAACAGAAGACTCACAGCTCATGACCTCTTCCTCTGAAAAATGAGCATGTTTTGGAAACACTGGCGCCCAAGAGCTTACCTAAACACAGACACAGTACACCTGGCCTACCTCACGCGCTTCACCGGCATACTGTGCTCTTAGTCCACAGCTTCCAAAAATGCACTGTAGTGGGAAGGCAACTCAGATATAACTGCTGTCGCAACCTCCGCCCCGGTTCGCTGAGTTTCACTACTGGCTAGGCCCGAGCAAGCGGAAAAACTCTCCAGTTCCACCTTCAAGAGCTACACAAGAGAGCCCACAAGTCGTAGAGTTCGGTGAGATGTGGTGTAAAGTACATAACCGCCACGCCAACTGCCCAACATCAAAGTCAAAAGACTTTGATGTCAAAAGTCAAAAGAGTTTATTTGTCAAGCACATGGTTGTGTACCATGTGTTGAAATGTGCAACATCCTCAAAGCAAAGATGCAAAATAGAATGTCAATTTCAAAAAGAAGGCCAATGTTCTAAACATAGCAGTTTCACGGGGAAAACCAGCTCTACTGGTACCAAGCCGGCTTTCGCATTCTTCGCAGCCGCCCCGGGCCGAGAACCACGTCGCACAGCAACATTCTTGCGCGTCCACCTGAACGCCACAGTCTGAGGTCGGCAGGTAGCAGAACGGCCGAGGACACGGCTTTCTAAGCCAGACCGTGCGTTCCGGGCCCAGATAGAAGCAACTTGAACATCGCTCTCAGCCCAAAACCGGCTGTTGAATCGCCTTAACAATAAGTAAATAAATAAACAAGCATTTTTGAATGAGCCCCGCAAAACTATGAAATATTAAGTTGGGAAAATGGGCCAACTTACTTCCCCGGTAAGACAAAACTGGAACAGCGGACTGTTTGTTGGCCATCGTGGAAACACGAGAAGCCCAGCTTATCTGCGGGAATCGGAGGACATTCCTGAGCTACCTTTGCGCGGCCACGACGACACCTGTCGAGGGCAGGTTTGAAAAAAGGTCCCAGCAAAGGAACATTTTCGTTCAATCCCTTCCGCGGCGAGCCCATCCTTCCTTCGACCGAGAGGCAAGAAGTCCGTGTGAAAAGCAACGCCGGCAGCAACACACGGCGCTCGGAGGCTTGGCCCGGCTTTCGTCCCTGCTTCTCTGGAAGGGGCAATGACCTCGGCCTCCACGAGCATCCAGAAGGGCTGCGTGGCCACAGCGACGCGAACAGGCCAGGTTACAAGCGGGGGAAGCCTTCGCGGGTCACCTGCTGGGCTGCGCCACCCCGTTCCTGCTCTCACCTGAGGCGCCCGCTCGGCTCCGTTCGCCTCAACTTTTGCCTACGACTCAGTGAGCAACACCTGGCTGGCAAGGCGGCGTTGGAGCCGAGAACCAAAGCAACGCCAACGAGGAGGAAGAGCGCCGGTTTCGGCCGCACCTTTGAGCTGCATCGGCTGGCCCAGCACGATCTTCACGGCGCCGCTCACGGCCTCTCCGGGGCTGTAAACGACTTTGTTGTCGGCGAAAGCGATGTCGAAGAGCTGCGGCTTCCCCATGTCGCCTCGCTGCCTGCTTCTCACTGCCGACCGCGCCGCCGGTTTCCTGCCGCTTCGTCCCTGCGCGTTCGCCGTCGGCCGTCGGCGGCGCTGACGTCAGAGGCGTAGCTACGCAGCCAGCAGGGGGGTTCTTACCAGGGTAAAGCTTTCGGTCAGCAGGACAAACGTGGTAACCACTACGCCGTCCACCTGCTGTTTCACAATATCGCCGTTTTCTCTGCGGTTTTCGCGCAAGTTTACAGCATTTCGCTCTGCTTTTTAAGTGACGAAAATCTGCACACGAGGGCTCACTGCGTGTGAACGATGCAATAACTGTGGTCGTGAGCGCATTCTTTCAGTTTGGCCCCAGCAGCAAAAACCAAGTCCACATAAACGTATTAGGGACCGGAAGTTAAGGGCTCCAAACTTCGGTAACAGAATCGAAAAATAAAATGGTAATCTTGGGAAAAATTTGAATTTCAAATGTTTGACTGAGCAGGGAACATTTCTACTGAAATAAACTGCCGTAGTAAATCGTCGGTATCGTTTTATTCCCTGAACCAACTTCAGACCTGAAAATAAATCTCTCCCCCGTTTTCGGCCGTATAAATTTGTGCTCTGTACGTATATAATATGCTCATACCGTATATGTAACGACATTAAATATATACGTTGCAAACACGCAGTATTTATGAATCCAAATGCTTTTTACGGCACCAGAGCCGTCGTTCATGTTTATGTATCTATGCCCAAAATCATTTTCTTAGAGAATCTTGGGAACATTTTACAGAGGCTGTAGTGGGTCCTGAGCATTATTTTCTGCAAGTGGGCAATACTGTACTGTACTTCATTCACACTGACTGACTTGAGTCATGGGGTCCATGGGGACGAAATGCGTTCCAGCCCTCATAGGCCAGTGTATTCAAGTCAAATCGGCTTGTTCTCCTGAGAGCTTTTTTGCTCTTCTGAGGGGAAACACCATTTGCTGCGGCTCTTCACGCAAAGGGATGTTCGAGACGCGCGAGTAGGGACACAGCCGTTTGGGGGTTCAAGTGAGCGCTGGGCTCCGAGGCGATAGATGCTTGACAAAACCATGCACACGAACAGTCTTCTAACAAAACCAGAAACAAATGCGTCAGTATTCTTCCCTTCAGTTCAACACTTACATGTCCTTTACAAAGAAAATAAACGTACAAAGCAAAAAATGAGATCAACTTTGACCACCTTGCACAAAACATTGTTTCTTTTCAATTTAAAAAAATAAATAACCGGTGGCCATGACAACGCGACACTTCTCAGTCTTCCCGCTGCGCCCACGTGGGTTTCCCTGGGGACGATCTCTCAAGTTTTGGGCAGGACGACGTCCGCAAGATGTTTGTCCAAAATTGTTCTGCCTGCCCCCGCCGCCGCCCTTCAGTGACTCAGACAGCTGAATCCTTTCTTTTCCCAACAAATTCTCTGCGTCTGCATTGCGGGGGGAGGGGGAGCAAAGAAAAACCACGCAGTCTCCAACACGCGTGACTGAAGCGCGGCGCTTTTGGACCTTTCGAAATATTTGCTTCGGCGCACATGTGGAAGTTCTGATAAGTTTGGACGATGACGATCTCAACTGGGCCGTCGCGTGTCTGCCCGTGACGAACACGGTTGTTCCGAGTGGGCCGGGCAGCCCTTGCTGAGCAACGACTTCTTCCCCGAACACTGCGCTGCCACCTATAAGCGGCGTGCATTTTGGAAAAATGCCTTCCTTCCCCACCGTTTCTTTAATGCACAGCGGACTCCCTTGGTGTCGTTTCCCCTTCCGTTACTGTCCTTTGCGCGCCACCGACTGAACGACTAAAGTTGTTATTTTGGCACCGCGGTTCGGGGCTCCCCTTCGGAATCGGGGAGCGGCTTCTCAACAACGCGGCTGTCTTGGTGCTCAGTCGTACGCGGCGCGGCGCAAAACTCCCGGAGCAGCAGCCGCCGTGCTCGGCTGTCCCGCCTGCGGTTCCGTGGCGTTCGTGCGGGCTTCTGCGTCGCTGCCACCTTTATTTGCCAACGTACGTGCCAGCTTAGCGGGCCGAAAACGCGGGCGTTTTCCTGCGATGAATCCGTCCGGCATCCAATCGCACACGCCGAGCGCGATGATTGACGAGCAGCTCGACCAACGGCTGCGCGGTCCAACGACGGTGGCGCGCGAGAAGGCGGGGCCCAAGGAGAAAGCGCGACAGCGGCGATTCGTGCGCGTCGTTCAGTTCGGTTCGATTCGGTTTTATTTTTCTGTGGCGCTCTTCTCACTGCAGTGACGCAGAGCGCTGAACACACATGTAAAGGGTAGCACTCGTACAGTTGGCGTCTGGCCACGCAGGAGAGGAAAACAAAAAACTCCTTTCCGAGAAAAATAAACCTCTGGGGTCCATGTGCCACCCTTCCTGGGCATTCTAAGCAATGCTAACAGTCAGAAATGGTAGTTTTGTCTTTGTTGCATAAACAGGTATGTTAAATTCCAGTTTACAGTCCGGTCAAAGCCATCCGCGTCCGCAGAGTCTGGTCTTTCGTGGATTTTTTTAATTCGATGAGGTCCGGTCGTTCAAACTTTCTGCTTGTCTCCTGCGTACTTGTCCATTCCTGTTTCGTGTCAACCCTGGTCTTTCGATCCAGGCCAATCGTCCGAAACAGCAGCCACGCTGAGAACAGAAGGGGCATTAGGCAACCTAGACAACTCAAAGGGCATGACAATAGGCACCATTAATATACATGATATGCCAATTCAAAAAAGTAAGTTTTTAATCTAGATTTAAAAAGAGGTGGGTAGTACGTGTCGAGTCTGGCAGGCTATTCCAGAGTTTTGGGGCTCTGTGCCAAAATGCACGTCCGCCTACTACCTTGTTGATCCTTGGGATCTGAAGGTGAGCTGCTTCCAGCGATCGAAGGCTTCCACCCAGAATATAATCCTAAATTATTTGACTGAGGTAGGCTGGTCCCATGCCTCTCACTGCCTTGTATGTCAGTAACAGAATTTTATAGTCAATTCTACATTTGAGTGTCAGCCAGCGCACAGGTCGAAGCAACGCTGTGTTGTGCGCCTTATGTTCCACCGTCGGCCCTTTCAGACGAGCGTTTCCGCTTACGGTTCAGACGAAGGCACCACGCCGCTCTGCGGCGTATTTGTGCGCTCGGTGGGGACGAGGGTTGCATCCCATAGGAGGCGTAGCGGTTAAAGCCGCTGCCCATGCGTTTGGAGATCGCGGCTTCGAATCCCACCTCCTGCTGAAGCAGTATGGACAAACCGACTTACCCTGAAGTGAAAACTGTGAAATTACCCAGGTGTCTTTTTTTTTAAAGAGTAAATCCGTGTAAATGCCTTTTGTATGCCAGAGGCTTTGGAGAAGCAGCCCCATTTCGGGTGTAAACACCTCAGAAGCCACTTCTACAGCACATGGCAGCACTTCCCAATTCTCTGGCGGGTCTTGGTAGCGCAGAGCGCGCTTGCAGCGCTTCCCTGGGGTCACCGCCGGCCTTTCTTAAACCGTGCACATTTAAGCATGACGTCTACTATTTTGTTGGGCAGATCCATTTTGTGTTATAAAAGTAGTTTTTGTTCATCTTCGGAATAATTCCCCACTGCTGCCTGAAATCAGTCAAATAAGCAATATGAAATGTACTGCTTGTTGAGCATTTATGATTTTCACGTTTAGTGCTGTTAAGTGTATGTATTTGTCCTGTAATTGGGATTCCTTTCAATGAAGTGCAAAAAATTTGAAGGCGACTGCACAGCGAAACGTTCAGTTTTATTTCAAAAGTGGGCATCGTTGCTGTCATGAGCAAATTTGAACACTTGCAGCAAGCCAGGAAGACTTTTGGCTGCAGTTTTGTGACAATAAATCATTACGATACATGCCGGCATTTTCCAAAACCCAGGTCTGTCTGTTGATTTACATTTTACAATGTACGTTACAGCTTGGAAATGTTGTGCCACTATTGCACATTAAGTATTCAGCATTGTTAGCAGGGGTTACAGAAGGTGGATTTTTACCAGATTTTATTTTCTTTCTAAAAATGTTCATTGATAAAAAGAAAATGCTACTTCTTCAAACAAAATAACTTTAGTTTATCCAAAAAACAACAACAGTACTGGGCCACAATAGCAAAGAGCGACTCAGAATACTATGCTGGGGAAAGGGACAGGAAACAACATTCCCGCCAGTTACAGAAGAACAAGAATGAACTTGATATTGTAAAACATACAGAAAATCACAAGGTTAAGGAAAAAAGATAAATTTATACAAATAAATAGAACACAATGATGACAAAGTGACATCATGCACCCCTTGTGTGTTTGCCTATTCGTTGAGCAGAAGAGACAGCGACACACAGACGCGCGATTCTCCAAGCAGTCGCTCAGTGTCCAACACCACCTTTTTACCAGCAAACATCACAGCACTGCCTGCATGCACAATTGATCCGAGTGGGTGAACCGTGTGTTTGCGGAAGGAGCTTCCGATGTGGACCATAGCAGAGACTTAGGTCAAACGCAGTACTTTATGTAGTAACAATCATGTGTTTTACCTATATCAAAAATGGCTGATTTACTAAGAACTGTGGGCCAACAAGTCACACTCTCTATCAATGATCCTTTGAACTGCTAAAGGAATATTTTTCCAGTAAGCTTGCATCCTGTCACATCTCCAGAATGAACGTATCAAGCTTCCAGCACCTGCATTACATTGCAAACAGCTCCAAGTGTCCAGAGGAACAGCCTGTGACAGCACACTGGAGTAAAAGGTCGGCGGTGAGATGCGAACATCGTGCCCCTTTGTGACTGCACATGCAGCCAAGCGGTCAGCGTTACCGAACAGCAAGTCTGCTCATGTTTCTTCCATCTTCTTCATCATGTCGTAAGAAAGGAAACAGGACACTTATATACAGCACACATACTGTGCAGTCTGCTCATATCCTCCTCCATCCTTGGTGCTTGGGCCGCATAGCGGATAACACCACTAACTTCTGGGTACGTGGGCTACTGGAACAGTCACAGCTGGACAACACAACATGGCCTCCGTTCAATGCTACTACCACAGCAAGGCCAAGGAGAGGGGCCACATGAAATGAACGAGGAAAGGAAGCCGTAAGATGCCGTAAAGCAGCACGCGTGCCAGAGTGCAGACAAAAGAAAGAAGATCGTGGTCAGCACACTAGGCCTCATACCCCTGCTCACAAGCTACTATCAGATAGCACTCTAGCAGATATGAATGTGGCTGAATCCACAGTTCCAACCACCACTGTGACTGAAACCAACACCCTGGTCCATGCTGGCACAGTAATGCTACTAAACCCAAAAAGACAGCCATCCTGCATACCCTCCCTGGAAGCTGGACCGGAACTCAGGATGAAGACAGCCTCGAAGGAGCTGAGGACTGACAGAGCTACAGAAGGCTGACAAAGGAAATGTTCAGGCTGCCGAGGAAGTGCAAAGGCCCTGGGCTTCTGCTGAACAGAGACCAACTGCACTGGCAGCCAAATTGCTAGATACACAAGAGAAGCAGAGGTCAGAAGAATAAATGCTCTCTTCTCCAAAGGACCATCTAAAGCATCCTCTCAGCTGCTGTCCAACATGAATTCTCGCCAAGAGCCAAAACAAAGCAGTACTGGAGGGGCACGTGGGACACGGAATCACCACACCACCAGCACGCTGTGGCCAAGAGACCTGAAGACGGAGCATCGGAGCAGGACGGCAGCAGACATCCTGCGGAGGGTCATAGACGTGAGGAACTGGGAACTGGGAGTCTGGCACAATTCAAGCCCACCGGCTACCAGAGCACAGCTCCTACACAGGTGGGGACCAGGAACAAACTGCTCCCAAGCAAAGCCAACCTTGCATTTACAGAAGGGCTGAATACTTTTACGCCTCATAGGTTTGGATTTTTACCTTGTAGTAAATTGTTGAAAGGTTTTCAGTTTCCTTCCTTTGATTTGCTATAATTTACAGTTTTGTGCTGAAAAGTTCTCCTAACTTTTTAAAAGCATGGCATTGCGCATGTAAAATTTCATACAGAACGATCAAGTACACAGCCAGCTGACTGAAAAAGGCTTGAGAATGCAGTGAGGACGATGAAAAAGTAAACAAATGCGCTTTGTCTTACATTTGCTTTGTCTTTTTATGTTTAATAAAACAGTGCGGAAGCCATCGTGCATGCTGTGTTAATGGGGGAAAAAAACTACCGACTTCAAATCTCCCCCGAGTATATCACAGCACCGACGGCCCTTAAATCCCCTCGAATATTTCGCGAAAATACGGCCGAGTGACATGCGCTCAGGTGATGCGTAGTCGCTCGTAGCCGCGTGAGAAAGTCTTTACTCATCCAAGGAGTGCAGGAAGCGCTGAAAACACAGAAGTTTTGTTAAAGCAGAAGTGAAAGGTGGACAACCGACTCCCACATTGCGCTTACAGAACACAAAGGCTCGCTGTTAACACACTATCGACATAAAAGGAAAAGTCTCACAGCAGCGCACCGACGCCACCTGTGCTTCAAACAAAGTGTATGTACACGAATAAATCGATGCAATTCTCTGTAAGTGCTGTAGGTCAAGCACTATCGGTCCCGTTTTTGTTTCGGCTCCGGTTCAAGGCGCTCAAAGGCGGCTTTCTCACAGCGAGGCTGTCGAGTGCGTGACTCTCGTGAGGTCCTGGCTGTCTTGCCTGTGCTCATTGGAGACCTCAGTTTTGGCCATGACTTTGATTGACCTCCGGAGAATTTTGTTGAAGTTCTTTGATCCGAAGCAGTAGAGCAGAGGATCCAGGCAGCAATTTGCCCCAGCAAGGATCCAGCAGACGTAGTAGGCGGTCTCTATGGGCCGAAGAAACTGGCAGCTCTTGTGGAACAACATTTTGACCGCCAGACCCACAGTACGAACCACACTGAGCGGCATGAAGCAGACTGCAAATATTACCAGACACAGTGCCACCATCCTGCAGGACTTCGTCTTGATGGTCTGCCCTGCGGTGGTGTTCGTTTTAATCCGAGACACAGATTTGACCAAACTCGAGTAGCACACCACCGACACAAAGAACGGCACAAGGAACCCAAACACAACCAGCAAAATATTAACAGTGAAGTAGGTGGTAATTTGCTCATTCTGGTGAATGCTGAGACAAACAGTGTGGTTTCCCACTCTGCTATCGCTGAAGAGGGTGAACGTGGACATGACACCAGTCAGCAGCAGAAGCCAAACTCCGGCGCAAAGCTTGTGCACAAAGTCTGCTCGCTGCATGGGTGTGGACTTCTTGTAATGCACCACGACCACATAGCGATGGATGCTAAAGAGCACGAGGAACGCAATGCTGCCGTAGAAGTGGATGGTAATCAGGGCAATCGTGAGCCGGCAGAGGAAGCGGCCGAACATCCACTGACCGCTGGCAAAATAGACCCCGACTAAAGGGGTAGCCGGGGCGATGATGGCATCACTCAGGGCGAGGTGGAACTGCAGTATGTTGCCCGTGCTCCACTTGGAAATGCGACAGCAGAAGACCCACAAGCTGAAGCAGTTGAGCAGAAAGCCACCCAGGAAGACCATGCAGAGGAGCACAGTGATGGAGAGGTGCTGCTTTTCGATAGCACAGGTCTCTGGGTGGCTGAGGTTGGCCGCTGTGTTGTTCAGGAGCTGCAGGGACAGTGAGCTGGAGCTGCCCATCTTGAAAATATGTGGAGCACGAAGTCCTTCTCACCTTCGAGAAAAGGGCAAAGTAATTACATACAGACAAGACAAAAAATAACAACAACACGGGGTTCCGTACGCGGCACTTTGGTCAGTACAACAGCATTGCCCCCTGTGTCAAGACATTTTGGGAGACACACACGCTTGTTTTGCGCAGCCTTACGCTTCGTGCGCCTGGTGTCGGTCTGCCTACAGGTGGGTGGGGGGGCGTCAACCTGCGCATCCACGACCCCTGACATCTACGCAGGGTTTCAGCGGCCGTGCCTGTGCTGCTCCGTCCTAATACAGGTACAGGAAGGAGACAGAAGCACGGCCGCTCGGCCGCTCTCCAGGGCGCATTTCGTTGCATGGTACACTCGGTTGCTATGTACTTGAGAAATAAACCCTTCTTGATTCTTGAGTCTTCCAGCGCCTATCCGTCCACAGCCTCCGGAGATGCGGAGGACCTCAGCCAAGCGCAGCAAATATAAACGAGAGCTGCAATGAATTCACTGTGCGGAAACGTTTCCCAAAAAGTGCGCAAGGGTTGCCCCATTTGTACAACTTGGCCATCTGTGCCGTCTCAATTCAAGGGGCGGACGAGGCTCAAGAAGCCGGGAGGCTCCGTGGGCTCAGCTGTGCAGACGTCTGCGCATTCGCAAGTGCCGCAGAAACGGGCAGCGCCGAAACGCTCCCGAGCAGCGCACCGTCTGAGCGGACGAGACCACGGGGCGCCGGAAACTCAACTCGGGCTTTGAAACGTCCGGACGCAGCGCTGGGCTCGCTTCCTTCAAGTGCCGTTCCTTATTGCGCGTTTGGACAAAATAGGAGCGCTCTTCAGGCGAGCGCAAGACTCGGCGCCAGAAACACGACCACGGCTCGTACCTGCAGGTTTTGCCGCGAAGAGGAGGCAGAGCAGGGCCTTCGCCTGCTGTCACTTTGTCGCCCTCTGCTCTGTCACGCTTTATCAAAGTTCCTTAAGACGCGTAGAGACAAGCAAGGAAAGACATCCGACGCAGGAGCAGGCGTGGCAACCAGAGCCAAGCCCAGTGAATCTGGCGACTGGACGTCACTCGCAGCTCTTCGTCCCCTCGGGCTGCGCCGATGGAGACGCTGCTGTCGTGCCACTTTCTTAAGACTTGGGCGTGGGGGTGGCCGGGCGTCCGAGCGCGGAACACGGAGACGCGCGCGTCCTGTTGCCACGCACGCACGCACGCACGCACACGACGGCGCGTTGCGACGCCTCGCTGAGCCAAGTGGCCGTCGCGCGTAAAGAATGTGCGGGAATGAGACGCGCGCACGGTGCCAACGGGCTCGTACGCGCATTTTGCTCGAAAGCTGCACAGCAAAGCAAAATGAGGACAGCAGCGGATGCTTGCAAGCGAGACTCTGCCCGCTCTGACATCGCAAAGGCAAGGCAGGCAACGGCAGGAGTTTATTGCCATTCCGTCCATCTCCACAGATGGATGTACATGGCGAAGCGAGACAGCGTTCCTCCGGGGCCAAAGGTGCAACACAACAGCACGACACGGTACAGCATTTTGCTTGCTCAAAGGAGTGTTTCGTGCAAAATACCAAATGCGTACAATAAATAATTGTAATAAATGGGATAAATTACAGTGGTGAGGCAGTTACGGGGGGGGGTGTGATAGAGTTATACCATTTTTTCCCAGTCTAGCAGTCTGATGGCTACGGGGAACAAACTGTTCCTCATCTTCGTGGTGGATGCCCGTATGCTGGAGAAACGTTTTTCGGATGGCAGGAGGGAGAAGATTGGGTGGGAGGGGTTGTAAATTGATAAAAATAAACAATTAGAATTTATATTTGTGAAAGCATTCTTACTTTACAGCATTTTTCCACACCTGCCTAAAACTTTTGCACAGTACTGTAAGTGCCCTTTTTTTCTAGGTGGGAGAGGGCCAGTTGAAGGGTGGTTGTGATGGCATCGTCCGTCGAACGGTTTGCGCGACACGCAAACTGCAGGGGGTCGAGTGAGGGGGCAGCTACGACTTGGATGTGCCTCATGACTAGCCTTTCAAAGCACTTCATGATGGTAGATGTGAGTGCAACGGGGCGGTGCTCAGAGAGATGCTAAAGATGTCCGTGAGAACATCAGCCAGTTGGTCTGCACATCCTCTGAGCACACGTCCAGGTATGTTATCTGGGCCAGCAGCCTTATGTGGGTCGACTCGCGTGTAGAGCTTTCCTCACATCAGCCGTGGACAAGCAGAGCGCCTGTTTGTTGGGAGGGGGGTGGATTTCCTCCTTGTCGAATCGTTCTGTGCCTCAAACTGCGTAGAAGTCATTTAGGGCGCTTGGACGGGAGGCCTCACTGTCACGGCCAGGTGCTGATGGCCTATAGCTGGTGATGGCCTGGATCCCCTGCCACATGCGCCAAGTGTCTCCAGTGTCCCTGAAATGGTTGTGGATTTTCTGGGCATGCTCGCGCAAAGACCACAACATGTAAGTTTACCTGCATGCTTGCTGTGTATTTGAGCTCCGTTTACCGTATTATAGTCGAGGTGCACTGTGTTTACCGCACACGAACGTGCCTGTTGCTCAACTTGTCTGAAAGTAGCCGCAGGGCTCTGGGGTCTCTAACCTGGGCCAGCGGGGAGGCCACCGGCGTGCATGGCGAACGAATGCCTCCCACATGCGGGCCACCCGAAGGTTTCCATTTACCTTCTTTCGAGATATCCCAGCTGCCTGGCGTTATTTAGGCAATGCGTCCCTCTTTGTTATCTTTATTCTTGTTGAATGCATTTGCACAAATCGTTTGAAAACCCGGACATTTACGCGTAAAGCATTTTGTGACTGTTTCCACTTGCAGCTGCACATCAGTTTCTGGGCGGTGTTCGATGCTCATTTCACCCCAGAGTCAACACGGGAGTCATGAAGTGCAAATCCCACAAGAACCCGAGGCAGAAAAGTAGAGCAAATACATGAAACTTCTACACCCAAAGCGAATGCGAGAACGTTTTTCAAGTTTCTCAGCCTGGCAGAGGCCTTATGGCGAAAAGTGTTTGCGTGACCACGATTTGAAACCTCTTGTGCTGCTTTGTCTGCAGGACTTTGCTACCATCTTTGTTTACTCATCCCGCTATTGCGGCCCTGCTGCCATCTCTTCTTAACACCAAACGTCGACATGGAAGCCATCACGTGGGTACCAGTCTGTCGGGGTTTCCTGCTCTTCCAGTCAGCCGTGCCTGTGGTCTGCGTCGGGGATTTCGACTGTCGTATCTCTGGTTTGGTGGTGAACCGCTTCACCTGAGCACATTTACTCTTTGTTTTTTGCCTTGACTTTTTTCTCAGGTCTGCTTTCTGTTTCCTCTTTTTTCCTGGCTCTCTGGGCCTTTATGTGTGCTTGTTTTCTTCTTATCTCAGCACATCCGTTGACTGCTTTCAGCTTTATTCATTCATTAATATTACTTATTTGCCACCCGATTCCTGTTGGTCTGACTGCGTACAGCAGTACCAGTGTGGATGCCAGAGCCTGTGGATCTCCACAGCATCTCTCTCATCTGCAGCCCAAGTCCAGGGTGACACCAGTACCTACGCATTCCGCAAACTGGAGGGACTGCTCAGCCCGTGCCAGTCTTTTCGCCGCACTGACAGTCCGACTTGAATGGCTGACTGGAAAGTCTTATTGCCTACATTTGTGCAACAAGGTACAGTAAAGCGAAGCAGAGTAAATTGAAATAACACTCATAAGAAACATTTAGAAGAAACTATTTCAAGCGCAGACATGGCCTAAGCAACAGTGGAGAAGCATATTTAATATTTTTCCTTTCCCTTTTTTCCCCAGATTTGCCTGGCTTGAGATGAATGCACTGAAGGCTGTTAATATTGAGCCCAATTTTTACGTAAAAAAGCACGAGTAGGAAAATATTCCCGACCACCTTCCACCACTAGTGACCCACACTATTTGTCCCTTTTACAATGCAGTTTGGAGAAGGCAACTGGCACCGGGTCCTGTCTGATGCATCTCTCGCTGAAAAGCATCTTAAGTGTTGTAAAGTCTCAGTTGTGGAGCAGCGATGGCCTCCATGCCTGCTTTCCATCATTATCAAGCAGCAAAACATCCTCAGAATGAATGGAACCTCAGCATGGAGTTTGGGTGGCAGCTTCGGGGAGCCATTTCATTCACTGTATTTGTATTTATTAAATCTGAGACTTTTACAGAAACTGCGCAGCAAATGAAGGGGGGGGGGTGCACATTTTTATGCTTTTTTTGATTGCAAATTGAAAGCGACTGGAGGCTGACAAATGAAATCGGTCACCTCCTCGCAGCCAGTTTTTGCGTCCTCGGCCGTTACATACTTTGTCCCCATGTGCGTCGCACCGCAGCGCACGATCCTTCCTCTGCCGCGCTGTTGTGGAGTCTGATGTGCAGGAGGAGCACAGCACTGCCGCGTGTTCGAAGCACCGCATGGCACATCACATAGGAGGTTGCTGGCATGACGTTTATTACTGTTTTCAGTCATTTTAACGTAGCCTTAACTGTAACGTTGCTTCAAGTTAATAAAAGATAATAACATAAAAATCTTGTCTCATCCACAGTGTATCCTGCCTCACACATTGGACAGAGGAGCAACGAATCCCTTACTGCAGGCAAAAATAGGATGAAATCTTACATGAAAATCATAAATTCATTACAGCTTTATATAATATTTTCAACAGAACCTAACTCATGAACAGAATTGGGAATCAAGCTGTATTATTAGACTTTTATGGACCGTGACGTAAGAGTTAGACTTCCGAACAGTTTCGCTTAGACGTCCAATGCCAGTTCTGTTTTTTTGCCAATAGCAGCATTCCAAAAGGAAAATCAACTTTTTACTAACAATGAGTGTGCACTGACTTATTCACTTGTATTTCTTTAATTTTACATTTACTGCACATCAGAACAATGAAAAAGAACTCGCGTGATTCCTACCACAGTTCACATCGTACCATTTATTTAGCCAACGGCTTTTTCCAGAACAGCCAGGAGCGCTAACTTGCACACTTCAGCGGATTTCCTGGCGCGATGCAAGGGGAAGCGCCTTGTTCACGGGTGCTAGAGCAGGGATTCAAAGCTGGGCCCCACACGCGCCGGGCTACAAGAGTACAGCTTTAGCCACTACGCCACCTGCTGCTCCAGAACATGGACCTCTGTCTGCTTTAGGCTGCCCCTGCAGTTGGCTCGGTGCTCGGGGGCTTCCGAAGGGGCAGCGGCGTGTGGTTCGTATCCACAAGTTGCAGCTGAAGAAGGAACGTGGCTCTTTCCTCCGAGGCACGAGCCGCTTACGGACGCTCCTCAAACACCACTTGGCCAAGTGCCTGCGAGGGACAGCGGCTCCTTCCTGCTGAACATCGCCGCTTGTTTTTCTCAGGCTTTCCTGACGATTCTCCTGCTCTTCCTCCAGTCTCTGACCCTCTCCATCCTCACGGGCTGACTGCTGACCCTCAGCGCACCTGGACAAATGTGGAAGCTGAGCGTCCAAGAGGACATTGAAGCAAAGATAAATGCAGTTATTCCACTTGAAAGCTTTACACACCTCGTGTTTTTAATAAATGAAAACCGAGCACGGTTTTGTCCCGTGTTGCAAATGTCTCTACGGTGCCGCTGTCGTTCTATGACGTGGACTTTGACTGCTGTGCTGTAGCGCTGCTCCTCAGGAAGCCCATACCCACCTCGAGCTCCACACGGGGCCGGGCCGTTTGCGCGGTTTGGCCGCCTCCCTCTGGTACTGTATCCAGCCACACACCAGCTCGTGCGCTATCATAACGTACAGGAGGAAGATGAGCACCGCGGGATCCATCCTGTGCGCTCGGACGGATTTTGAAAGCATAGAGAGAGGAGGACAGCTTGAAAAGCAAGGGGAGGGCAGCTGAAGGGAGAGGCAATAAGAGCTGCATGAATTCTAAAAGCGTGGGAAGAGCACCACTTGCGTGCTGGTTAGAAGAGGGAGGGATGTCCAGCTAAAATAAAAATGAGCGTTCGTATGTAAACAAGTAGACATTCTCATTTTCTCAACCTCCCAGGGGCTCTTTGAGTTTCTTAAGCTGTCACTAAAGCGACCAAGCAGAAAAATAATTTTGGCAACCTGCATATATTGTTGAGCACAACTAACTTGTCGGTAGCCTACTTGTTTGTCGCTTTGTCATTACCCCCTATGTCCAATGCGTGAACACAAAAACGGGCACCCCTGGAGGACATTCTGTGCTTTTCTTCAGCTGAAGCTACATTTGCTGCTTTGTGCCAAAATCGGAAAACATTTGTACGATTTTTGCCGGTGAAATGAGCGCACCTTAGAAAAGCAGCATGCTTGATGCACCGTTGAGGAAAGGCCCAAGAGGATGTTGCCATGGAGACATTTGACGTTGCTAGGGTATAATGTCGTCATGGTAATGTTCCCCTAGATATTCTTGAATGACAAAAGAGCTACCGTTTTCTGATCTTTTCAATATTTATATTACTTTTAATGAAGTTTGCCACAGAAGGACAAAAGAAAACAAATGTGAAAGTGGCTGTAGGTGCGCTGACTTGAATACTAATCTGTGCACAAACTATAGGGCAAAGCTAAGCAACTGAAAGTACGTTTATGATGACTGCACCATCTGACTATTAAGGGTATAAATAAAAGAAACAAGGCTGTCACATGACAAGAACAAATATACTTGGCCACCAACCCACAAAACCATGGGTCTTGCACCAAAGCTGGCAGACAGAACTAAACACCGAGGGGAAAATTCTCATTTTCCTCTTGCTGATAGACAAAATCACACACATGGAATTAGTAACTTGTGCAAGAATTTCGTGGCTTTTGCCTGTAGACGTGCTAGATGTCAACAATTCTTTTATGAATGAGCTTTTGTTTCCCTCACCGTAAGCCACTGTTACACCACGAAGATGAGACAAACTGCCCAAATTTCTCAGACCCCGCAGCTGCCCAGATCGAGACATCCTTGTAAACCTGAGCCATTTTCAGGGCTCTAAAGCTTCGGCTCCTCCTGTAATTGAAAGTAATTTCTCCCTTTTTCAGCAGTTCAGTCCATCCCTTATTTTCCAAACTACGGACTGGGAGGCCATGGGGTTAACATCTCTGCCACAGTATTTTGTAGCCCAATGTAACGTGCAAGGAACCAACGTGCAAAATAAAATGAGCACACGTCCAGGTATGTTATCTGGGCCATTCAAGCATTCATTAAGGCGAATTAAAAGCAAAAAGGAGTGATTTATGGATGTGGTGAAGGAGGACATGCAGGTGGTGGGTGCGATGGAGAAAGATGCAGGGGACAGGAAGAAGCGGAAACGGTTGATCCGCCGTGGCGACCCCTGACGGGAGCAGCCGAAAGATGAAGAAAAGCAAAAAGGGGAGTGAGTAAAGCTCTGCGAGGGGGGGACTGGGGCGCTGCCCCACTTGCATGAAACTTAACAGTGGAGATGGTCAGACAGTTCTTTGGTGAGACAAACTTGTTTATTTTTGGCAAAAATTAAGAAAGCTAAATGTGTATACTTGTGCTTGAGAGCAGGTCTTTTTCAAAGTTGATGTTTTCTGGAATATTTTTTGCAACGTCTGGAAAACGCAAAAATGGACATAAAATTGAGGACTGCTAAGCAGAGGAGAGACTGTTGCCTGCCCACCTGAGTGCCGGCCTCTTGCTTGGATGATATTCTTCTGAACTTAAACATTAGACTGTGAGGTGAGGTCTCAACCCCGTCAGCTGGAACTGCTGTGCAACCACACACCAGTACATGTGAGGTTCATGCATTATTTTAAGCATAAACCTGAACACTTTGCCAGCCAGCATTTAAGTGACCCACAGAACTGTAATGATGTGGTTAAAAGTGAGACAGATGCAGACAAAATGTTCTTTTTTAAACAAATCAGGCCTCCATCTACATAAAATATGCTGTTTGCTGCCTTCTTATGAAATAAACCATGCTGTGTTTTAACCTTGACAGCTAAAGATGTAATAATGATTACAACAGCAATTTTTCCGCCAACATTTCCTCTATTTTTAACAAACACCAGTAAATCAGAGAAATTACCTTTTACGACCAATGAACTACATACTACTATCAGTTTTGGCAACAAAAGAGATACAGTAATAAAAAGTATTAAAAAGATCTTTTCAGCGCAAAGACCGCATAAAATAAAATGACAAGTATTGCCAACCACAACCTGCTCTCTCCTTTATTTACATATTGCTTTACCACAAACGCACTGCTAATGATGGTTTGCACATTCAATCCGACATAAAAGAAAATGTTTGCCAAACGTACAGTTACGGGGGAAAAAATGTAAACGCTCAAGGACTGGTTTTTGAGTACTCATTTAAAGCACTAAAGTCCTGCTGGTACAATCAGTTAAATAAAAACCTGTGCTGTATGAAACTTCCTCCAGCCCAAACACGCACGGGTGGTGATGAAGGACTCGGCAGTTCAGAGCACGGAGCCGCCTCCGCGCCGGGGCCCTCAGAGTGGCGTTGTGGGTGCGGGGGCTGTAGGGGGCACCGTGACTGGGTGCAGGCCCAGATCCAGGGAGGGGGTGTCTGCAGCCTGCGGGGGGCTCTTCTTCTGAGCCTCAAGCTTCTCCATCAGCTGGCTATAGAGCTCCTTCACGGGGTCACTGCTCTGTGGACGCAGCATTGGGTCATTACACTTCATCTCCACACGGAGACAACACACTCGCCTGTTAACTGGAAAAACTACCAAGACATCAACTCCATCGGCTTGGACGATCCCACCGCAAATCGCTGGGTCATACAAATGGTTACCGCGCTGAGTTACCTGCTTGGGCGGCTCCAACGCCTTCACGAGCGTCTCCAGGCGAGACGGCAGCACTTTGTGGTGGAGGTGCAGCAGCAGGCGCAGGGTGTGTCTGTGCACGTTCTCCTTGCTGGAAGAGCACAGTGCAACAGACACACGTATACAGGCGACACAAACAAACACAGGTGGATAAACAAATTTAGCCTCAAGGGAGTGCCGTTCGGTTTGGACAGTCATATGTAACGTCTGTACAGGTCCCCCATCCTTACATGGGAAAGCCCCAGAGAAGGCACAACCACTGGCACTAGGATCCCTAGAGGTCATTATTATTTAACTGTGCAGTTGGGAATTTTTTTTTTTTTTTGTTTTCCTCTCCTCAGGCTGCCTTTCCACAAACAGTTAAGTATAACTGTAGTTGCGACCCTGCAACACTCCCAGTAACTTTGTTTTGCTCTGCTGAGAACAGCACTCTATGAAAAAGAACCAATTCAGAATTGAATATTCAAAGCAGTCTTGAAAAGTGTAACGTCAGTCTGTTAATTTTAAAACTGTGTATCATTTTTACACAGAACACAGCTGTTCAGAAAATGTACTGCTGTACAACAATTGCAGAACTGATGGATTTCAAACATTTCTGTTTCGGCGCAAGGCAAAATGATCACTGTCAGCTGTGTGAAAGAAGCACAATGAAAAGCTGTATAATGAGCAAAAGAAACACCATTTCAGAGCAACCAGTGGTGCATGAAGAAATGAAAATGAATTTTTACAGTCAGACCTAGAGAAGGAGGTGAGGAGGAAGCTGTCAAACGAAGCCGAGCAGAAGTCCTCGGTCCCAAACTCTTCGGACAGAAGGGTGAGGTGTCCAGTGAGAAGGTGCAGGAAGATGTCGCTGAAGGCTGCGTCATTGTGGGTTTCCACTGACAGAGCAAAAAGACACCCCTGTCATGTCATGTCGTTGCAACATCTGGCTCATCTGAAAAATCTGCATTGAACTGCTCCCTGCATGCACTTACAGTACAGGTCAAAAAGAGGACACCTGGCTGATACCTATGCAAGGGAAACTTGGCAAAAGAGTAAAAGAAAAGCAACGTACAAGTCCCACAACTCTGGGACCTATTGCGCAAGATAAGAGCCGGGAACTTTGGTGGCTCATTCCATGCTGAAACAACAATCAAATGCACTGACGGGAGAAGCTACTTTTATGCACTCAAACTTTTGACCGGTAGCTCATCTGCTGATTTCTGTGCTGTCAGTGAAATTAAGATGTGAGCATTTACGTACTGATGATAGCGTGATAAATATGCTCATTTCTACTTCCACTTCCATTTCATCATACGCCGCTCTGCTGTGCTGCAGGCACCCGGACAACTCAGTGACTGTGTTGCTGTGTGGACTACGGTGGCAGTAAGCACAGCAGCACAGCACGCAGGAGGTGACTCGAGTTCAACAGCGAGACTTCCGGGGTAAAGCATCACCGAGTGCAGGCAGCAGCCTCTGGAGGGCGTTCTTGTTCCTCTGCTTGGCAATGTGCAGCACAAAGTACAGGCCCATCTCACAAGCCACTCTGTTCTCCTGCAGGTACCTGAGCAGAGGACGTAAACGGCATTAACGCCATAGAGACATTTTGAGAACATTTTTCAAACGATGCGGTTTCTGTAAGCCTGCTTCTATGGCAAAGTCAGTCAGCATGTGACAGCCTTCACAATTTGAAGCATTTGTGCCTGTTTTTGGGCAATGAGCACATTATTCATTACTAATGTGCTACATTCAAATGCAAATTTCAAACAATAGTGGGGAGAGGAGCCTCCCCTCCCTTCCCCCACTGCCCCAAAAATGTCCAGTGAGCCCATCGCTGTCATTACTTGGTGAAGGCATCTGGCAAAGTGCTGGGGTAGGATAGGGAACTCTTCTCTTCGCTTGGCAGCTTCTGCTCTACGTTGTAGGTGTAGTCGTCCACCACCAGTGACATCACGGCCGGTAGGAATCGTGTCACCACCTCTAAATCCTGAACGCCATCACAACAAAATAAAAAGATGCAGCAGCACAATTTGCTTACGTATTAAAAAATTCATTAGTGCAATAAACTGGTGTAAATACTGTAAATCATTTCTTCACTTGGCTGGTGTTTGTGTACAAGTATTTTGAGCAGTAATCTTATTTAAACAGTTAATGTGACGTATGAGCACAAATATCAGGTGTGTTACGGCCGTCGTCCCTGAGCATGCTGGGTAATCTCATATGATCCGTACCAGCCGGGGCTCCTTGAAGACCTGGCTGTCAATCATGTCCCATGCTCCTTGGCCCAGTGACAGCATCCTGAGGAGCAGCAGCAGGTCTGGGCTATCCTGTTGTCACAGATGCACACTCCACATGTGTACTCACAAACATAAGGAGCAAGGGGTGTCCTCTGCAAACCCCCACTCAAGAGCTCCTTTTCTTATAGGAAGTATGCAAACTGACCAAAAAGTGCTACGAATTTTACTCCATTCTGATCTTAGCATTTTCCAATTACCCCTCGTACGTTTATAATGCTACTTCAGCCCAAATTTCTTGCCATCTAACTGCATGTAATCGAAATAATAAAACACAAGTTACGATAAACTGGTCAGCAGATTGTGTGAAACTGGCTACAGCAGAGAGAACAGCAGGCCACTGCCAACTCCCACTCCCTCACCCTGGGTAGCGCATCCTGGCCCACGAGCTCCTGGAGGTTTCTCACAATACTCAGCACCAGAGTGTTACTGGCAAAAGGGTCACACAGGATCATGGAGAGGTCCCTGGGAAGAGCACACGCTCACAATCAGAACTTTCACTCTCTGTTACTGTGTAATCTACCAAGACACTCATTTCCTTCCTTCCACGCTCCTTGTCCCTCTCCAACTCTATTGCCTCGGAGCACCACTTACCCGAGCACTTGCTCCTGGCCTTTTTTCACTCCGTCTAGGAAACCTTGAAGCTCCCTTGCTCGCTTGGCGTCCACAAACTTCTCCCGGATGCAGGCATCCAAACACCAGGTGAACTAAGGAAACAGAGAGACTGCCAGACATCTCTAAATACACATGTACCGTAAAAAGCTAAATATGGAGGTTGTATTAATGCAAATGTGACTCAAGAAAAATTTGTGTCTGTATTCAGCTTCTGCACCTTGATGCCACTGAGCGCTTCCCCACGGGAACACATTTCCCCGTCTGAGGGTACCGGACCTACCTTGTGACATGGGTCAACAGAGCAGATCTCGCTGATGTCCAGGTCATGGAGGGACATGAGCAGCTCTGCACGCAAAGTGCAGTAGTGGACGTTGCGTGTGCGCAAGAAGAGCGTGCGCAGGAACTGCAGCACCATGTCATAGAGCTTCACATTCTTGCCAATCATCTGTGTGAGCTTCAGTACCACCTGCAGAGGAAGCAGTAGTAATGTGAGCCACAATGGAGGACATTGGCCCGTGAGTCAGCCCCTTCCTCTTACAGCTGGTAAATTTTCACAACTAACCATGAGCACAATTTGCTATTTTCTGAGACAAGCAGACAAAGAATGTTGACCCCAGGTGATCTGCTGAGCTGTTTCAATAAATTTGGCAAGGCTCAACAAGCATTTCGCTACATGGTATACTCGGTTACTATGTACGTGACAAATAAACTCTTTTGACCTTCCCACACCTCACAGAAGCCCGATCATAATGCAAGCTCTCATAAGCTGAACATAATTTTTACATTGAGACTAATTTTGTGTGTCACTGAGCCCCAAAGTTGACACCCATTTATGCAAAAAATATCACCAAAACCCACTAGTTTAGACAGTTATTTCAATATTTAACATTAGTTATTAACACACAAAATAAGGCACTTTCCCTTCATTTATCATATCATCAACCTGTAATACTGTATGTCTGTCTGTCTGCACTTGTTCAGCTCTCACCCAGCTTTTGTTGTACTAGACACTTAACCAGTGCCCAGATTTACTCCATCATCCAAAGATGTTTGTTTCAGGTCAACTGGTGACTAAACTGCTCCTTGTGTGTGTGTTACACTGCTGTGCTGTACTGATGTATAAATGACCGTAGGGAGTTTTCTGCAGAATGTCTAACACTGGAAGTCAATGTGAACAGAGGTGCCAGCTAATTATTACATACTAACCAATGCAAGCCTAAATGAACAAATGTAAATGCCTCAGCTGGTTGGAAACCTGAAATCCCGATTCAGTCCTCGTGACCATGAAACAATGCCTCCTAAGTCAAAGCAGGGATATTAAACAAACTCACAAGTCGAATTCTCCTAACTCAAATAGGAAAATCTCAGCGATCGCTGTACTTTTTACCATCACACACCCATCAGAACTTACCGGTCACTTTCCAAAAACCAGCATGCACACTGAATGACTTAAAACCATGACTACTAAAGACAAGACTGACATGTGGGAAAGCAGGCAGTACAGTGGCTAAGAGAACGGATCTAAAGTTTGTGAGTTCAGCTACTGGTATTAGAGATTTCAAAATCGACATTTCAGTGCAGCTACGCTACCAGCAAGGATTTTACTCCTGGACCTATAACTTCTGTCACTGGTATTGCTGCGGTGCCTAGAAGCAGAACTGAGAATTAAACTGTGAGCCATGTGCACCAACCTCTCCCTGGCGGCGTGTCTTGGGTGAGGGGCTGAAGAAGTTGTGCAGTACAGAGAGGTCGCTGCTGAAGAGTGCAGCCTCCTTCTCTACAATGTACTGCTTCAGCAGCGGAGACACTTCGTCTCCAAACAGCGCCTGGTTGTCCTGCCAGATCTGTCGCTTCACCTCCACAGCGCACACCTTGTATAGCTCCTTATCAGCCATCACCTGCTTCAGCTTCTTCTCTGGTACCTGCAGAGCAGAAATACAGGCAGGGAGAGAGGACTCAGCTGCACAGGAAGGCGCAGAGGGAAGGGATGCATGATTCTGACACAAAGATTGCATGATTTTGAGAGGATGTGGATGGCAGCTTGCCTTGGGGAGGTGCTTCAACACCTGCATGACTACAGGCTGGATGGAAGGCATCTTGACCAATGGAAAGCTCTTCTCCAGCAGCTCCTCCAGCTTTGTGTACCTGTGGAGGGAAAGAACACAGCGGTCAGGAGTAAGCCAGGAATCAGGCCCCGGCATGTCCTGTCCTGTCCGTGCGTCTCACCGGTCCTCTTCCTTTCCTTCAGCAATGAAGGCAACGCGCTCCATGAGTTTGTCCCTGAGCTCATCGAAGACGGACTGGTGGAACTCGAGGCGCGGTGTGCCGTGCAGGTCCAGGAAGGGCAGCGCAGACTGCAGCGTGGGCAGCAGGATGCCATTTTCCGTCTAAGTATGACAGGGGGACAACCACAGAGCTGAGCGGTAAAGGCTAAAACGTTTTACCATGCAGACGTTTAATGTAAAGCTTGGGTTGGGGGCCAAAAACAGGAACAAGGACAGCAAGTTTGAAACGGCTAAACACATGACACACAAGCTGGAAATGGGAACCTTAAGGACACAAAGTGGACAGAAAACATGAGAGCAGGACCTCTCTTCACCATTTCAGGTAGAAACAGGTCAAATCATCCCTCGTGTCTGTTTTTCCCCCCGCTTTTTGTTTCTCTGTTTTTCCACCCATTACATTGGACAGCAAAGTGTCTGCATCAACTACATGAATGCAGCGGGCATTTTAGGCTCTTTCATACTGACGCTTTTCTTTCTTATTGCACTTGCATCCACTCAGCAAATTCCATGTGCGTTGTGGGGGCAAAACAGGCAATGGAGGGGCGCCTCGGCGCCCCATCGACAGGACAAAGCCTTGCTGTTGCCATCCTGGCTGTTAACATCGACATTTATTCGTTCGTCAGCCACTTTTGTCCAGAGAAACTAAAGCGTTCTTCCCCAGCGGAGACACGGACGCACAGCTCTCCAAGCGGGCGCCGAGTCCCAGATGGGGGCCCTGACCCGCCCGTGTCCACTGGACTCAGCAGCATTTCGAGCACCGAACCGACTCTCAGCCCCCTTAGGCTCCGAAACAGGAGACCAAAAGTACAGCTGAACACAAGATGCACGAAAGCGTATTCCTCAACATTTCTTCACGCTTTTCGATTCGAGCACTAGCAAAAGTTACGGAAGCGACGCCAGTTCGGTCCTCATCGTCGCCTCACGTCAAAAGCCCCGACGCGGCGCGCAGACGAAGTTTTGGTCTCCGTCACCGGCAGCAGCCATTGTCGACGGTCGCGCACCTGGAACTGGTCGATGGCTTTCAGCGGCTCCGTGCAGTTCGTGAGCGTCTCCTTCAGGTCCTCCCCATTGGAGATGCCGAGCTCCGGCAGCCCCGCAAACATCTCGGCGGTGCGCGCCACCTCCACAGCAGCGTCGCTCGGGACTCCGCCGCAAGCCCGCTCGAAGCGCGGTGCACTTCCGGCGTGTGCCTCGGCGCAGACCCCCACTGACAGGGGAAACAAGCGCCCCAACAATGGTTCCGGCGGTTGCTCCAAAAAGTGCCCGAGACGCGCAGTATTGCTTTCCGTGGGAAACTTTAAGCCGTTCTTTCATGCACAGAAATGTGGCTATTTAATTCACAGCAGGTAGCCCTGTCCCTTCACAGCGAATACGAAGTGTGATCGGACGAGGATTCCACCCCTTCCTGCTTCCCTGCGACGTCCTCGAGTTCTTGTGGGTTTTCTACCACAGTCCGAAGATATGTGTTTCACAGTTATTGGTGACTCTAAAATCGTCCGTAGTGTGTGTGTGTGTGTGTTGTTGTACATGGCTAAATGATCGCAGGTTGTACTCGGGTGATAGCACCCTTACCTTGGACGGCGGCATCAGCTAAATGGCATGCCGAAGAAATACTGTACATCTCTTTGGAGAAAAATGTCTACTAAACAAATAAATATAAAACATTGTATTCAATGTACAGTTGATTCTGCTGTAATGCAACGCGGTAGTTGTGTTGTTATCAGTTATTGAGATGTTGATAAAAGGTTCATCAAAAACACCTTTTAGTGTCATTTATTATGGTCACATTTATTTACTCTTGAATTGTTTAAAAACTAAGAAATTTGAGAAGAATATTTGCCAAAATACAAAAAACAGTGATTCAAAATGAGCAATACTTTCACAAATTCATTATCTGGTAACTAAGAAATTCCTACAATGTTCAAGCACCGATGTTTGGAAAAATTAAGGGTAACTACAATTTGGACTTTAGGTTCATATGTTCGTATGTTCCTAAATTACCGACAAACTTCAGAGTGTTTGCATTTTTTGGATCGCCCCGTATAGTGCCTTATGATCCTTTTAGCATTTGAAATTTTCTCATGCATTCCTCCTTGCAAACACAGTGTGGCAGGCAATGCACAGCAGGTAGCACTGCAGCTTCACAGCACCTGTGCAGGTAGGGTGTGGGGTTTCCATGTTCTCCCCATGTCTGTGTGGATTTCCTCCTGCTGCTTCAGTTTCCTCCCACAGTCTAAATACATGTTTAAGGTTACTTGTTCGCTCTAAATTGCCCAGTGTGTGTGTGTGTGTGTGTGTGTGTGTGTGTGTGTGTGTGTGTGGCTGTGCTGGACTGAGGTTACATCCAAAATGCAGCTTCATAGCCTGGTATCCAGGGATTCCGGGATAGGCTCCAGACCGCCATGACCCTGACCAGGATAAGGCGGTTACTGCTAATAGATGAGTGGACGTAGAGTGACAAGAGTTGCATTTAACTGAATATGGGCAAACTGCTGGGTTAGCAGGTCAGCCTGGATGGAAGGTTAGCATGAAGTTCCCTAATAACAGGACATGCTTGGTTAGCACAAGGAAAGGGATGTTTAAATACTGAAGGCTATGGGTGCACTCATCAGACTGCAACAAATTCCTTTTTCTTTCTATAAAATTGCTTCTAAAAACAAAGCATGCAGTAAGTCACCCGAGTGGAAAGTCTTGCCACTCAAACCTTGCTGTCCATAAAGTAACATATTTTCCAAAGTACTAATGTAATAATATGCATATTGTGTTTCTTGGCAACTGGGCAGTGTAGCATCTTCTCGTTCTACCTCAAGGTCCGCCGATACTGACCGTTCACTCAAAAAAGCAGAAGAAAGGCTGTCAACACCAAGTGCTTTATTCTATTCAATTTTTCAAAGTAAAACGTATTTAAGCAACTCTACCTCATGTTATGAAGAAAAAGGTCATCGTGTGACAGTGGTAAAGGCTTCAGCAGTGACAAGTTTCAAATCCCAGTCCCGGTCCCATTCATACCAGCAGAAATTGTTGTGAGTGACCCATTCTCACTGTCCCTAGTCCATCAGTACCCCTCATCCGCCCAGGTCAGTTCATAGTCAGGATACCGGATCTTCAACTTCTCAGTGGAAACTGAGTGATTAGCTCTTCCAAAGCCCTGCAAAAATGTTAAAATCCTGTTATTTGCCAACAACACTTCTCAGCATTCCTTTTAATTTCCAGTTATTGAGCCATTTCCACTACACAAGTGATTATTGCAGAAATTCTCACTCTGGCTGTAATGCAGAAGATCAACTCCTTAACTGAAAATTTTCCACAACTTCTTCATACGTCAGCGATTAACTGAGACACAATTAGCTATGAAGTATAGAGGCACATTTATAAACCAGAATTCTTGAGATGTCTGCCACCAGTTGTTGTCTTGAAATTAATGTCTGGCACCACCCCACATGCCAGACATACTACTGACATCAAGTGCAGGATAGTGGTGTGATGTCTGGGAAAAAACTTCAACGAAAACCTCAACAAACAACCAAATAACCATTGTAACTGTCCCAGAGACAGGTTTTATTAAGATGTTTATATTTTTCTGTCAAAATTCATGTTTGAGTTCATAGAGCTGTAAAAAATATTGTTTGATTTACGTCATGTTTCATTACTGCAAACTATCATGGGTCACGTGACCAGAATTTAGTTGAGAGTGTGACTGCGGCATTGTGGGTTAGAACTGACTTGATGCAGAGGAAAGAGATACGACTCCAAAATTGCCTTATTCTACATGGGGTCCAAGAGGCTCACACGGTAATCGTGTTTATTTTTTTTTATATCGCATGGAATGTTTTGTATGCCTAGACACAAACAGCAGAACGCATTTTCAATGATTCATTTCAATTTCAGCACTACTGTACAAATGTGTTTGGGACTGTGTTTTGGCAGGAACTAGCAGGAGAGATATGCATACTTTAACTTTTATGTTGTTTATTTTCTTTCACAGTGTATTTTTGAAGAAAGAGACAGAGATTTAAAAAAAAAAAAAAGAAATCTTCAAAAACATCCGTATGAAGCGTGGCCATTATTTCGTTGGACCTGTGTAGTTATAACCATCAGCAGTGGCCATCAATATGCCCTGGCACACAAGAGTCACAGAAACCTCTTCCATCACCCTACCAATAGTGCCAACTTCATTTTTCAGCTTAGGTGCCAGAGTGTTTTTGCAGCTAGCAACAAACATTCTGCCATCTTCAAAAAGTGTGACAAAATATTCCCTGCCCAGGACAATTCTCAGTCCACACACTCACCACAGAGTATCCATAAACATGTATCTTTTTTGCTTTGCTGTCATGCTTGATCCTGCCTCCTCCTAAACACTCGCAGTCCAGGTGTCCTCCTTTCTCCAGCTCAGCAGCCACCCGGTCATAAATGTCAGCTAGAAAGGAGCGACACACAAGCAAAAGAATCACAACAGAAATTAGTCACCTCTAAATATAGCAAATTTGCTCCATGAAATCACCCCCTTTATACAAATGCCTATTGTGATGCATCAAATTATCAGTTTCTGGCCAAAAATACTAAACCTGCAATTTCTTAAAATACCAGAATAAAAGCTCATAATATTTGTAACAAAATATTAGTTTAAAGTTATATTTCCTTTTTTTATTTCTTCATTCAACATTAATAACTGTTTGTTCACTGCAGGATCGCAGCAGCCTGGCATCTACCCCACAAGCATGGGGTGAGAGCCAAGGCACAATTTGGACACACATTTGACCGTTTGGCTCACAGATGTTCATGAGATACAGAAGCGAAGCTCACACCGTCGTGTCTCTCACTCTGCCAAGTACATGGATGGACGCCGTGCTGTTAGAAGCGCGTCAATGGGAGTCCTGCTAAAGCGGCAGTACCCTGAACTGCAGTAAAAATACCTTGTTGTACAGTACACATGGGTAAAGAACAAAGGGATTCGCTTTGGAGAAAAGCACCGGCTGAACGAAGCAATACTTAAGTGTGTTGTTTCAGCTATTACATTTCTATTATTTGATGGCCATGAGTATTTCCGACAGTAAGCGGTTGTCCCATGATGTCTTGCTCTCAGCAAAATCACATTTTTCTTCTTCAATGCTCCCATGAGCGTCCACTTTGGAGCTGAATGCCCTCCGCATTAATAACTGCAGCGGTGGGGAAAAAAGGCCGTTTTGCTCAATTTATAAGCGCAGCGCACAATATAAAAGGGCGTTTATTTTTGGACCGGTCTCCTTGCTCAGAACCCCGTTTATTTACGAGCCTGGCTTTTTAGTCTTCGCGACGCACCGCTCACGTAAAAACCGGTGAGGACTGCGCCCTTACAGGCTGTTGGTTGTTGGTTCGAATCTCACTCCTGCTGTAGTATCGGTGGACAGGCTGACCGGATAAAGTAAAAAAAAAAAACACCGTAGTTGAGTAACACTGTATGGCACCTTGGACAAAGACATCAATGAAACAATAAATGCTACTGAATTATATTTTTTACAAAAACAATACCGCACACGAGATAATCTGCAGTGGTGCTTTTTTACTTGCCATGATACTCTGCCCACGCGTGACCCCGCACGATGTCCACGCTGGAGTGGTCGCCCTCCTCCGTGCTGCTCACCCTGATCAGCACGTATTTAAACACGCCGTCGGGGTCGATATCAACCGCGGGAACCGCCGCAAGCCGGGCAGCGGCGGCCATTGTGCTCCAAGGGATTCTCTTCCGGGTTCCCCTCTTCTTCGCCAGCTTTATTCGCCGTGGAGTTTTATATTGCGGGGAACGAAACGAGTGGCGCCACGTAGTGAGCCGGAGCGGTACTACAGCGACGGAATCTCGGTTCGGCTCGGTGTTGAGCTTCGTGCCAAAGAGCTGTCCTATGACACAAAGTCGCTCCTTAATGGCAAACCTCTATTACGTTTCCCGACAACATTACCCACCCTTACCCATCGACGTTTTCCTTTCGCTTCTTCCCCCTCTTGTTCCCATTTCTGTCCTCCCTCACGCCATCTAATGTGCTGGAGAAGCAGCAGACAGCAGTTATTGCCTTGACTGACCTCCAGCTGAGGACTGGTTCAGCAACCCTTCGAGCAGGTGTCAGTCGGGACAAAGATGTTGTTTTAGTGGCGGAGGGTGGAGCTGTGGCTCTCCCATCATGCATTGCTTTTATACGGTGCCTTGTGAAAGTATTCACACCCCCCCCCCCCCCCGGTGTTTGTCCTGTTTTGTCGCATTGCAACCTGGAATTAAAATGGATTTTTTGGGGGGTTAGCACCATTTGATCTACACAGCATGCCTACCACTTTGAAGGGCCAAAATATATTTTATTGTGACACAAACAATAATTAAGACAAAAAACAGAAATCTTGAGTGTTCACAGGTATTCACCCCCTAAGTCAATACATTGTAGAGCCACCTTTTGCGGCAATTACAGCTGAAAGCCTCCTGGTCTCTATTAGCTTAGCACATCTAGGCACTGGGATTTTACCCCATTCCTCGGGGCAAAACCGCTCCAGATCCTTCAAGTTAAATGGGTTGTGTTGGTGTACAGCAATCTTTAAGTCATGCCACAGATTCTCAATTGGACTGAGGTCTGAGCTTTGACTAGGCCATTCCAAGACATTTAAATATTTCCCTTTAAACCACTCCTTTAAAGTGTAGTTTTAGCAGTATATTTAGGGTCATTGTCCTGCTGGAAGGTGAGCCTTCGTCCCAGTCTCAAATCTCTGGCAGACTGAAACAGGTTTTCCTCAAGAATTGCCCTGTATTTAGTGCCATTCATCTTTCCTTCCGTCCTGACCAGTTTTCCTGTCCCTGCCGATGAAAACATCCCCACAGCAAGATGCTGCCACCACCATGCCTCACTGTGGGAATGGTGTTCTTGGGGTGATGGGAAGTGTTGGGTATGCGCCATACATGGCATTTCCCTTGATGGGCAAAAAGTTCAGTTTTAGTCTCATCTGATCAGAGAACCTTCTTCTGTGTGTTTGGGGAGCCACATGCTGTCGGGCAAACTCCAAACGTGTTTTCTTTTTTTTTCTTTAAGCAATGGCTTTTTACTAGCCACTCTTCCATTAAGCCCCGCTCTGTTGGGTCTACGGCTTAAAGTGGTCCTATAGACGGACACTCCCATCTCCGCTGAAGATCTCTGCGGCTCCTTCAGTGTTAATCTTGGCGCCTTTGTTGCATCTCTGATTAATGCCTTCCTTGCTCAGTCTGTGAGTTTTGGTGGGCAGCCTTCTCTTGTCAGGTTTGTAGTGGTACCATATTATTTTCATTCTGATATAATAGAGTTAATGGTGCTCCATGGGATATTCAAAGTTTGAAATATTTCTTTATAACCCAACCCTGATCTATGCTTCTATGCAACTTTGCTTCTGACCTGTTTGGACCTTGGTCTTCATGTTGCTTTCTCAGTGGTGTTGCAGAGTCAGGGGCCTTTCGGATCAGATCTATTCATATAGACATTGTGTGACCCCACTCAACTAATTATGTAACTTCTGAAGTTAATTGGTTGGACCAGATCTTATTTTGGGGTTTCATAGCAAAGGGGATGACTACCTATGCACTCACAACTTTTCAGTTTTTACTTATTTATATATACACACAAGGCATTTTCTTTTCATTCCACTTCAACGGTTTGGGCTATACTGTTAAGACCACTACATAAAATCCAAGTCTAAATCCAATGCAGCAAAACAGGACAAACACCGAGGGAGATGAATACTTTCGTAAGGAATTGTATGTGTGTAAATAGCGTATAATCATTGCGGGGCACTGTTGGGAAACGCTGACCCTGTGTGTGTGTATGTGTGTATGTGTGTGTGTGTTAGGCACTGTACCTACTGGAGAGCTTTGAGGGAGGCTGTGATGTGGCACTCACCAGGCACTGTTCATGCTTTCACAGTCTTGTGTCCTGATCCTTCTGTTTGTAACGCTGCCAACAGAAAGGTCAAGGAGGGGTCTTTGCTTCACATAAAACTGTTGTGTTAGATACAAGTGCTGAAGGTGCTTCTATGCAAATATATTATTGTCTGTTAACCATGAATAAAATTTCACACAGAAAAAAGTCTCAGTCTTAATCTATCAGCACTGGCAAAACAGTTGATGAAAGTACAAGTTCTTTGTAACCACTGGTCTACTTATTTAAAGTAAAAAGTGAGTTTACACATGCTTTCTCTGGGATGAGCAGCAAATTCCTGAGCCAAATCGAATCATACCAAGGGTTTGCCTGATGCTTTTAGGTTAATGTGATGCAACTGCCTTTCATTCAGAGCACAGCTCAGCAGTGCTGCATGGGTCAGCAGGTGCAGCAAGAAGAGGGCCTTGAAACCCATACGCTGCTGCTTCCAAAAGAGGAATTGTCCCCAGGCCGACTGAGATGGGAAGTGCGCTTGAGCAATATGTTGGTTTTGTTATCACTACTTAGATACACAAAACAATGCTATAAACAAAAAGGAAGGGACACCTCATTCCTTTGTGCTAGGCCTCCTTGAGAAACCCAACTGTGGTATGAATGTGCTCCCATTTGTAAATGATAGCAATAGGTTACTGGAACCACGTGCAGATGATCTCCTAAACACCACATGCAGGGCATCATATATCCAGAAAGTGTGTATGAGCAAAAGGCATTAAAGACAAATAGGGGTTGAGTGGAGAACACAAAAGGATGTTCACACCTTGCATGAATCACAGAAATGTAGTATCTGGGGAAAGGCACAGGAGCAGAAGGAGAAGCAGGAGAAGCAGGAGCAGCATCATTACGTTGAACTATGCTTTGCAGCATACAGCCTGGGATGTGCGACCAACATGAGGAGGGATCGGTTCGGTGGAATCCACAGTGCATGCAAACATTTAAAAGCACAGATTGGAAGACATTTCAGAAACAACACTTTATTGTACACAGTTTAAAAAACAGCATTTTAAATACCTGCAGAATTACCACTAAACACACCAGCAGTTATGAGAAAGAAAGTATTACACAAACACTGCTGTTCTCGCAATCCGAGATCCTCAGAAACAAAACAACATGGATTCACCAAAAACCGCGGCATTCTGAATGTCACCCTTTTATGGGTTTCAGTAACCGTAGTGCAGACACTGCATCGCTGCCGATTGTATTTTCATACAGTACAGTCCTCACCCATAACACGACAAACATAAACATCACTGACCTACAAACAGTGATAACAAAGCTTTCTGTCATACAAAATGTTAGGTATCCTGAGATTTATATTTACAAATTATTATCTGAGGTTTATATTTACTAATTATCTCGGTAAGGATATAATGCAGAAAAATAAATAATAATAATAATAATTATTATTATTATTAGTATGCTAGCACCTGTGCCCAAAGCATCTCGCAGTGTTGGGTTTATACATCCACACAAAAGAGCTTACAGGGTTACAGGATGTTAATCATACAGTGCCTTTCTAAACTGAAATTTGAGGTTGCAGCTCACAAAAGCTAAGACTAGATATTGGACAGAATTAACGAAAAAACAATAAAATTAAGAACTGAGACAAATACAACAAGCTGTACGATAATACTGCATTTACTAAAGGCAGGCTCATGATATCCTGTATATTAAAATAGCACTGGCACTTTGGTGGCCAACCACACAGTATTGCCAGGGACGACAATAAAAATGAAAACTTGGACAAACTCTATGAAGTCACAATGTATGAATGTATGATTATTTTAAGGTCTTTATAAGCAACTGTTATTGTCGACTAGAATAAGAGTAAAGATGAAATGATCAGCATCAAAAAATTGACTTTTTCAACTTCCTGTACGTAGAAACTGATGAGAAATATGTATGCATATACACTCTGTGTGTGCGGAGCATGCCATTTAAACAGTTGTGCCATTCAGAGCACACACTTAGTAAACATGTGAAGTTCATCAAACATGAGCACTGGAGTGCTGAGTTGCACAACAGAAGTGAGCAGTGTTATGGTACAGAAGCTAGAGTCCCTGACATCATTTCGTCTTCATGAGGTTAATACCGCTTCTTTAAAGCTACGAGTTAGGGGAAGAAAAAAAAAAAAAAGACAAAACCTCTTTGCCACAGGTCTCCTGGGCCAGGACTGTTGTTAGGCAGCCACAGTGCTGGGTATTGGCAGCTGGAGGGAGCGGATGAGGCATGTTGGTCACTAGATGACGTTGCTGCTGCCCTTCTTCTTGCGGCAGTTTTGCAACAGCAGGTACGTGAGGATGACGAGGAGCAGCATGGCGAAGATGAAGAGCAGAGAAGCCCAGGCCTCTGGCTGCAATGCCTTCCTGAGTCCCACACTCTCCCCTGGCAGCAGGCTGCTCAGGCTTAGCATGTAGCCCAGCGCCCAGCCTACAGAAGTGTCTCCCACCTGCAGAGCACAGCCAACAGAGTCACACACAAACACACACCTGCATGGAAATGAGCCGAAGGACAGTGCAAAATGTAACAAGATGGAAGAAAATTCTGCAATGGCACCCAAGGCATCAAGAGGCTATACTGTAATTGTTCAGGACAGGTTTAGCAAAGGTAAAACACTGTACTGTGCACATGAGTGCATTATTTCCCATGTCAGTGAATGAACGTCAGAGGAAAGAGCAGTGCAGAAAAGTTCATTTTCAACGCTAATGGCGACAACCTGGCTTTTCCCAATGCCACGCAAGGAGCCCACCTTTCTCTGGAAGGAGATCTGTGGGAAAGAGACCTCGTTGAACCCGTAGCCACGCACCATCAGCACCTGGAGAAAGACAGAGGCTGCGCAGTAATCCTGCAGGCGCTTCTCCTGCTCTGGGGCCTTTTTCAGCATCTGACATGTAAGGAGGGAAGAAGAAAGCCTCTGCTGTCATCAAATTCAAAAATGTCAGTTTGTCACATTTCACCACGTGTCAGCTGGAGCCTGATCACATGAGACAAAAACACAGCCTTTTGCAACCAGAGGTAGGTTTGGTAAAAAGCCCAAGAAAAATGCAGGATATCGACAGAGAAAAGATCTAATCCGCACCATCGAGGGTGGCAGCACAACTGTGGTCTTATGAAGCCATCTCTCCTTCAAAAGGTCCTCAGAACATTGTTAGGATACGCAGCATTTTGGACTCCATCAAATGCCAGAAGATTTTAGGTAGGAGGCTAAAACTCAGTCAAGATATCACCCTTCCAGCAGAAGAAATGATCCAAAACAGCCTCCAGATCAACACACTGACAGCATCCCTGGTTCACTGAGAACAGGAGCATGCTTTTGCCTTGGTCATCCCAGTGTCCCCACCATGAAACCCAGTGAAAACTTAGCAGTGGGCTGAACAGAAACGAGGACCATAAACCTGTAGGTTGTGGAGAGTTTGTCTACGGAGGAATGGTCTCAGATCCCTGGCTATGTGCTCTTCCACCTCAACCAGCATTATAGGAGATGACACGGTGCAGTTACCTGAGCAACAGGAGGGAGCACAATGCACTCTCCATAGGCGTGACAACAACTGTGACGCACACCTAAGAATGAAAATGGTTGTTTTTTTCCCCTCTAAGCACTGGTATCACAATAAATCCGGATAGCTCATTACATTAGCTATAAAATTAATTTTATCTTTCATAACTGCTCATCTTTCCAAAAGTGCCAATAATTTTGGAGGCTATTGCACTTGTAAAATGACTTCACTTCGCCGCATCTTCATTTGTGATTGTTCAAATGCTGCAAGAGATCACACATGCACTTCAGAATGTAGCAGCAATATGTGTACATTTGAGAACAAGCACTCAGTATACTGTTCCATATGTATTTAACCCATAACAACCTTTCCCTATTGGGTTTTGGTGCAACTTAAATTGCCAAGTCACAAAACTACTTTACTTCTCCCATAACAAAATGTCAATATGGACCACACAGGAATTTGACTCTGCCCTAAAGACGTATTAAATGTTTCCAGCTATAAATTTCAATGTACTGTTATAATAACATTTACATGAAAGCGGAAACTTTTGTTGCTTTCCATAAATGATGATGACTTCTTCTTCTTCCGACCGCTCCCGTTAGGGGTCGCCACAGCAGATCAATTGTTTCCACTTCTTCCTGTCCTCTGCATCTTTCTCCGTCGCACCCACCACCTGCATGTCCTCCTTCACCACATCCATAAATCTCCTCTTAGGCCTTCCTCTCTTCCTCTTGCCCGGCAGCTCCATCCCTAGCATCCTTCTCCCGATATATCCAGCATCTCTCCTCTGCACATGTCCAAACCGACGCAATCTCGCCTCTCTGACTTTGTCTCCAAACCGTCTAACCTGTGCTGCCCCTCTAATATACTCATTTCTAATCCTGTCCATCCTCGTTGCACCCAATGCAAATCTTAACATCTTTAACTGACTGCTTGCAGAAATAGTGTACAATCAAACCCTGGCAAACTTCAGCTGTGTATATTCATTATATACTTACATAACTTATATTACAGAAACAAAGTCCTCACTTTTCTGTAAGCAACAGGGTCTTACCATGATCATATACCGTATATACTATGTTGACCATCCTGAAAGCAGAGCAGCAACCATGTTTGACTGTAAATGTTTGCACTGTAATTCAACTCCATATATGTGTTCAGAAGCTATGAGGAAATCAGCTTGGTAACAATTATTATTTGGCATTTGTGGAAAAAAAACCCGCAGTTACACATTAAAATGGAATACCTGATTAAAGCTCATATTGCACACTTCCTGGGCTGCCCTCTCCAGCAGGGTGGGGGATGTGGCTGTGATGCCAGTGGCGCGCTGAAGAAAGCTGTAAGTGTAGAAGAAGGCAGAGAATGCCTGACAGGCAGAGTAGAAGAAGGGAGAAAGATTATCTACTTCTTTGCCAAAAGTAGCTGTTAGATGCCATGAGGAATCTACCAAATATTATCTCTCACCAAAAAGCTGCCTGTGACATTTGGCTGGAAGACACCATCAAAGGAACACTTGGAGAAACTGCAGTGGCTGAAGGAGAAGATCAGAGACACATTGCCCAGGCAGTGCTGGTAGTGACCGGTGCCTTTCACCATTACAGCTGTCTGAGGTTCGTAGGGATTGGGTCTCTCATGCATCGTGCATGGGGAGTCAAACACTTGGTGCAGAGTCATAGAGACACTGTGGTCTGCCGGATAGCAGGGGTGAGATATGGAGCTGCCATAACCTTGAGACTGTTGGAGGAGGACAGAAGACAAGAAGGGGCTTGTCTGAGACTGACTCACTGAGACAGGCTCATTTTAATGTACACTATGACATTCCAGTTATTAGTGCCACCAAGTCATCTTCTAAAACTGACAATCTTCACTTCTGAATAAGATCCATATATACAATGTTTTTTTACATGAGTATGGCTCAGTGTGCCCCATACCTTCATCAAGAGAGCCAAAAGGCGACGCAGCATCTGGTCTCGGCCATAACAGAGGAAGCTCTGGGTATACAGAGTGTAGTTCTGACCGTATAAACGCAACGTCATCCTGTTGTTCTGGTCTTCCACGGCATCCTTTGTCAGAAACGTAATTTGGGTGGAGGCCCCTCCAAAATCCAGGGCACCCACTGTCTTCTTGCCTGGGCTCAGCCAGCGCCCCACAAAGCCATACTAAGAACAAGAGGCATAAAGGGAACAGCATAAGCAATGAAGATGCAAAAAAATTTATTTGAAAATGAAAGCAGCTGCTAAAATGGTTTCTAGAGCAAAAGGCAGGACAGCACTTTCCCCTTATAACCCGGAGGAGGTAAACATTCCTCCTTCTGTAGTGTCTTCATGGAGATACAGTACTTGATAAGCTACTGTAAAAAAAATGGGATAAATGGGTTCAAGTTTGATTAAGTCATTATTAAATGTTGGGTAAAGTCACAACCTGAATAGAGGCAAGTAACAAAAATTATTTTGCCTGTAAGACCACAATGGCTCGTATAGTCATGGCATGTCCCACCCAGGATGCAGTTTCATAGTCTGACACCTAGTCATTCCAGCAAAGGCTCAAGGCCCCTGGGACCCTGACCAGGATAAAGTGGTTATGGACAATGGATGGATGGATCGATATTCATGGAGCTTTCACTGAGTAGAGGAATTGGAACAAGAAAGCTATACTAATAAATGTGTATATACAGGTACATTAACACAAAATGTTATTAACTGAAAAAAGTGCTGCACGCATAACTGTGACACACACACACTTGTGCAACATTACTGCATGCGTGATGCAGTACAATGAAGGTGACAGTGACAGTGATACAAACAGAATTTTACTAGATGGCAAGTTTAGCCAATAGAGGACTTAACAGTTGCCAGGTTGTTTGCTAAATAAACAGTACAACGTGTACTGTATATTGTGGCAATAATCCACTGTGATTAACACGATCAATATTTAACTACTGCAGAAGCAACACAGTCCACAAAGGATTCTTCCAGCAATGATGTACAGCACATCAACAAGGGCTTTGCAATTAGCTGTAACCTTGATGAAGTTCTCGAGTAGATAGTTGGCTGTGACCCAGCCGTAAGCCCCTTCCTCTTGCCCAGTCAAGATGGCTGCTCCTCGAAAGCTGAAAGGATATGACCGGATTTTTTCCTTCACATCTTGCAGGATTTTGTTTGACTCACTTGGATTAGTCATGCTTCAGGAAAAAGGATGACAGAGGGAAACACAGAGAATGAAATGACAAATTAATAAACACAAAATAAATACTATTATGTAATTGTATCTGCCAAAACGCAGCATAACAATTGACATTAAATGGCTGTCAAAAGAGATATTTGAATGCATGTTCAATGCTGGCACTTAAAAGAATAGCTGCAGTGCTCTGGAGCCTATCCTAGATTCACTGGGCAGTAGAATGTGACACTACACACAGAGTGAGATACCAGTCCATTGCAGGGTGGTCTCTCATTCACCCAACCAATTATTTAATTTAGAGTGATCCTGAAACACTTGTCTTTGGACTGTGGGAGGAAACTTACCCAGGGAGAACCTGCAAACAATTAACAATACCACTCATTATTAAGTGCCCCAAATCTGCATTCATCTGATGTGCAACATTCACTGAGTCCACAGTTTAAAGCTGCAGAGGAGGTGCTGTGATGGACACCATGAGATGCAGTGCATTGTGGGAGCAAAGTACCTGCGCCCCAGCTGTGGGCTGACATTCTATGGTTTGACTTGCATTTCCAAATGTTTGCTTTCCATTTTGCATCACTGTGATTTCAGTTTCTAATCACTCATTTATTATAGTGCTGTGTTTTAAAAAATGGCTCATAAATGGAAAAAACGAACAAGAAAACATTAGAAGGCCAAGTGTGGTTCGGTTTTTAAAAAAAGTTTTAAGTGTTAAAGCGTATAAAGCAAGGTGAAAAACAAATGTGTTGGGCTCATTGTTGGATTTGTGTGAAATAACAGTGCAAACTATTTACTCTACAGAAGACCAAATAAAAGCAAGTTTTTGGGTGGGATTTAGTTTCTACCCGGACTTCCTGTCAGTGCTCGGTTTCCACTGCCCCTTGTGAACTCTCCTGCAACCACTGTCTCGCTAAGATCTAGTATTTTCTTTATTTCAAATTGTGGCATCTTTTGTTTTTGTTTACTGCCAATCGCTGATGTATTGTTAGAGAGTATTGTACTGCTTATCGCATGCCCGTGGGGGGGGGGGGAGCTACATTTGAAGTACAGTTTCTACTGAATGCGCATGGCTATCACACCATCATAAAGTCGAAAAATTATAAGTCGGACCATTGTAACTCGGAGACCATCTGTAATTTCATGACATTTGTTTTGTTTTCAGTACCAAATTACGATCAGCTAAATGGGGCAACTGTAACTATTTGTGTAAGAATGACTGTTTATCTTAACAGAAGCCAACTCACTTCAGCAGCCTCATGCCTGCTGTAGCTCCCAGGTACACCGGGGTAAGATGGTGCCGGTACTTTGGAACGTCTTGCATGGCCTGGTTCAGGCATGCCTCCAAACTGGCCCCGGCACCCTCCGCAGTTCCTGCATAGCTTGAGATGCCGCCTCCTATTCAGAGTCATACAATGGGAAATGACATGGAGTAGCTCGTGCCATGACCACACTTTGCAACACCCCAAACATGCAGGTTTCATACCTGCGCGGAGCTGCTAACCGAAGGAGAGCAGGCCGAGAACACAAGGCCGAAAGCAACATCTCTACACAGCAAAATCACGTACTTTGTACTTCATACTCATTGGCACATGCCTAGAAACATGGATTTTTTTTAAGGAAAAACAAAAAAAGGGAACAACCACACAGAGCAAGATGAGTTCAGACCACAAAAACAGGAACCTAAACATGATAATGATAAATTTGAAATGCATGTCTGCAGGAAAAGCGCCACCTCTGAGGGCAAGCCTCTTTCCTGCCAACTAGAGTGGCATCAGCAAATAAACTTCCCCAAAATTCAAATAAGTTGCTGCTGACTGTGCTATAATTCCACCTTCTGTCTGTACATGCTATCATGGACAGTTAATGTGAAAAGTTCAAAATTCAAAGGTCATTTCAATAGAAAGCAGGGCAGCTGGACTCATGATGTTGGTTAAGGTCAAAGCTTTGTAGCCTTATGGAGAGCAGCTCATATTCCTCGGGCCCTGCTGTTGTACCATTCTATAAAAATAGAATGGTTATTCTATTCTGAGTTATGAAAACTGATTTAAAAAAAAAAAAAAAAAAAAAAGAGTCTTAAGTGCAGGAATGGAGATGGTGATATTGACTTGTGATTGTAAAAGTTTCATCTACAGTTGCTGCTGGACAGAAAGACAATGCTGCCTCCCTTACCCTCCACATGACACTCGCTGTGCTGGGTGACGATTCCTGTGCCATTCTGCTTGTCTGAGGGCCACTTGTAGATGTACATTGCTGTGTGCGAGGAGCCTGCATCCAGGACAACGCCATACTGTGGGGAGTGAAATCAAGACTGGTAATGACGGAGGAGATCATGACAAGAAAATTACAAGGAACATCTACAGTTTCACACATACATAGTAAATTACACTATTACATCCATCCATCCTGATCAATAACCTCATGCCCAGTGTAGGCTTGCAGTAGTATAGGGAGTCTATCATGGAGGCATAGAGCATGAAGCAGGGAAATATATACTGTATATAGTTAATTATAGTAGAAGCGTAAGATGACACCAGCTCATATGAATGCTGTATCTGTCCTCGGTCTTTTAGCAGTTTTGAATGCTTAGAACCAGTTCGGGATTCTGGGTACTAACAGGTTTCTACAAGCTCCCCAGAGTTGGGGTATCAGCCTTCAGATCTTTGTGGTCCACTTGCAGACACTGTGGTCTAAAGTGCATAAAATCTTCTGAAGAACCTTTAGCAGCCAATTAAAATAAATGGAGCGCCTCAGCACCAGGTCCGACCCGATGCCGGTCACTTCTGGCTCACTCTCATCATATCCCAGTCAGCAGTCGTCACCTGTGTATTCCTTGTTGTTGATGAATCATTTGGGCGTGCACTTGGATCCACCTCTCTGTGTCTCCCTCATGCGAGTGCGACAAAGGTATTATGTAAATAAAATATCATAGACTGTTTACACTCTGTGCAACTCCACAGTAACTGGAAAGAAAAGACTGGATGAGAGATTATGGCAGCTTTTTATTTATGTCATCACTTGTTCATTGACTGGTCAAAATCCTTTTTTCTGTTGCACAGAAGCAAGTCTTCAAACAAAACCTTTATAATGTAAAACAATAGTTACAGTACTGTCAGCCTAACAGGACTTGTTTTTCCACACTAGCTTACTACGGTATATTTGCCTCTGCTTTACCTTCATTTCTGCTTTTGATTCATTGTTTCAGTGAACAAAGAGAAGCTAAAAGAGCGGACTCGGAACATGAAGCCGAGCGCACCCGTTTGACAGAGCCGAAAACACTGGAAAGTTTGAAGGAAACAAGAGGTATTGGACTGAAACACACCCATCATTTAAGTATGGTATTGCTATAAAAAGCTGAGAGCCCTTTCCTCACACTCACTCTGCACCTCGCATCCCAGCACCAGCCCATCTCTTCCCCTTTCTTGTACAAAGAGTTAGAGAAGATATCGGTTAAAAAGTCTGTTTCCCATCTTTACGGGGGGGCGGCGGCGCAACAACCTTTCTCACCAGCAGGTGTGAGCAGTCAAATGGGCTCAAAGCTCAGATGGACAACATACAAAGCAGCACCCTCGACACACCACAGGCCAATACCTTAAACTCCCACTACAGCAAGCCGCTGTTATACAGACAGTACTACATGATACTATAGTACACTATAATATAACATAGCTATACAGACAGTTGTCTCTCTCCCATTGCATGGAAATACTTTGGTTTGCAATTATTTTTTCAGAAACTGATCTAAACATTTTCAGCAGGAAATAATGTACAGCATTTAATAGAAAGTTCTTAAAATCACACTAATATATGCAACCAACCGAGGTTTGCAAAGAAGTACAATAATATGCATTTCGTAAGAGTCCGTGTTCAAAGAAACAGCAGCCAAGTTACAATGATCGTGAGTGTTAGCAGGTAGAGTCTGAGTGTGTTATTCACGCACGCCTTGCATTGCAACTTCACTGTGGAGCCACTTACTAACTCTGACGCTCTTCGGCTGGGCCTTAACCAAACACTGCACACTGAAACACACCCTGCTTTCAGCGTAACTTTTTTTTGCTTGACCCTGACTCGAAAAGTTAAAAATTAACTTTTTGCTCAGTTGACCTACAGTATAACACACAATTATAAAAATAAAGGGAACATTAATGATAAAGTACTTCAATATGCTGAGATTTTACAATAGTAACTGCAGTATACTACACTGACACACTGAGCCTGCAAATGCATTTATTTCTTTATACACTGTTGTTATGGTCTATTCTCTTTAAGAAGGAAAAATGCAATGATTCAATAACCTGACAGTTACATTTGCTAAGGAGTAAACATAACAGTGTTATTAAACCATCCGCTGATCTGGATAAATGACAAATAAAATATAGATTATTGCAATGATCCTATAGTATGCACTGTAAGCTGGACTGGCCAGTCCACAAAGTTGTGATGCTCACCTCTGAGCAATGTACTTTAGTGCTGGATTGTGTTCATTTTAAGAGTACATAACATCTGCAAATGCCATGCAGTAAAAGCTATTGCATTCATTTATGTTTTTTACTTTACCAAGTAAGCATGCTATAGTTTTAACTGTATTTTTCAGATGGAAACATTCCTGAATTCTTTAAAATACTGCAAACTAAATACAAATTATTGCTATTGTTTACACCAGGAGGCCAAATCAGCGATTAAGTGTCTCGCTTTTTTTGACCTGCATCTTCATTTTGATTCTCGTGAATTTTGGGACATTTGTTTAGTTTTTGGGTGTCAAATGATGACCACCATGGCTAAATGCTGTACCTTCTTGCCCAAAGTGGACTCCGTGCTGGTACACCGATTTTGTCAGTGTATTGGTACCCCAGTTGTGTTCTGATGTGCTGCAAATTGAAAAGACTGCCATCTTCATCCAAATGCTTTTTTTTCACCTTATGGTACAAATATTATGTACATTCCAGACAGTTTATTTGTTATATTTCTAATGATCAATGGCTTAAGAAACAGGAAATTGGACAGGACTAACCAGTAGCCCGAAAGGCACAAAAAACACTCCGGGTCAGCAGCTACGCATCGGCGCCACCTTCAACGACCATTTATATTTTTGAAATGATTTCAAATGCACGTTCGTGACGCTTTTCTACGTTTTTCTTACCGAGAGCTGCGGCGGTTCCGCCACATCCCGCGTCGGCACGACGAGCAACAGGATGCCCGCCACGGCCGCCATGAGGAGCCCAACCGGGGCGACGACTCTGCCTGACGGCTGCATGGCCGCGAGCGAGCGAGCGAGCGAGCGCGAGAGCTCGAGAGCGCGAGGCAGGCAGGCGGACTCGGGCTCGCGCGCGCTCCACGCGCCCTTTGAGCGCGGCACCGCATCGGCAGCCCCGCCCCCCTCGAACCCGAGACTTTGCGGCATCTGCGAGGAAGAGGAGGAGGAAGAGGACGAAAAAAGAGACAGCTGTGAAGTAGCCGCGTAATGCGGTGGCTTAAGGAGCTCATGCCACGTATTTATGGCTTTTGATCGCATTTTGTGCTTCGCTGCCATGCGCGGTCAGGTCACACTTGAAAGCCCGAGTACGCGGATGTTTGACGGTGCACTCATCCAGTACAGCGTGGGACTCGCTTTTGCCTCTGTCATGAATTCAGCAAGAAGATGCTGCACTCACACTGCAGAGTTCTTGCTCCATGCTGGCTTGACAGCTTCATACAGTTTGTGCAGCTGTTCTGGCAGCTCATTCATTCATTCATTCACTCTAACATCACGGCCCACCTCATTCCAAAGACGTGAGGACTGCGAAGGGCACAGGAGCAAACATGCTGCTGTGCTTGTGGAAGCATGCCAAGATGATGCGCGCTTGGTGACATGGCACTTTATCCTGCTGGAAGCATCAGCTTGAGAAAGGCCAGACTGACCAGGAAGAGGCGCAGCTGGACAGCGGCAATGTTTCGGTACTTTGTGGTGACCAGAGGTTGTCTGGTGTTGAACACCTAATGTGAGCAGAGACAACTCATTTACCCAAACACAACTGCACCACCACCACCAGCCTGGACCCACCTGGTGTGCCTAATAAAATGGCCAGTTAGTGTAAGATTATGAAGCAAAGAGGCTGAAATGTAGGATTCAGAAGGAGGTGTCGAACTTGTGATAATGACTGGCAGTGAAGCAGGTTATGGGGTACAGCGCAATATTTTTGGTGAGCTGTGTTCAATAGCTGCTTTGTAGACGGTTATAATGAGCTGGCCAATATGAGAAAATACAAATAAAACGCTGTCTCGAGCGCGGCACAAGGGTTAATACGGGAAAGTCCACGGATCCAGACAGCTTCTCAAAAATGTTGCTCATCCACAGTCATTTACAGTACTGACGCACGTTTGCAGAGCACAGCACTGTATCGCTTGAGGACAAATACTCTGATGACTGGGACTTCAGCAAAAACAGGGAGCTGTGCTTAAAGCAGCAACCTTCAGGTTTCAAGTTCATTTCCTTAACCGCTGTACTGAATATAAAAGCAAAAGAGAGAAGAGAATAAAGCTGGTGTTGGATATTAATTTCAGGACTTACAATAACAAGCAAAAGTGAGCAAATGAAAGGAAAAATACAGAAAAGAATGGTAAAGACAATAATGAACAACAGGAGCCTTCAGTGCTGTCCATGAACGCAGTTTTTCTGCTGTGCCCATGCTGCCCAGGTTCTGTAAGGAGAGGAAGTGGTCGGCACTGCACCGTTGCTCAACTTTTCATGTCGTTTTCTGGAAGATTCTAATAGATTGCATTGGGAATTTGACAGCAAAATGACAGCAGTACGTAGCTCAGACACAGCTTTGTCTCCAAGTTATTGGAGCACACGGTTCTCATGCAGTGATAAAAATGGAATGGGAAAATCTGTATTAAGCCCAAAATCCACAATTAACAACCAATCTTTTTTTCTTACCAAAAACATTTTTGTATGCATACATACATCCACATTTTATTCCATTAGAGAAGAGTCTCCGAGTTCCTGTTCAACGGTGCCTTCCGCCATCGGGGTTTATTGTCGGGGGTGGCACAGCGGCACAGCAGGTAGTGGTAAGCACCACTGTATCGCAGCGCCCGGGCTGCCGTTTCCAGTCTGCCTCAATTTGGGGGCAGTTTTCATGTTTTTTCCATGTTCCTTTGGTTTCCTCCCACAGTCCAAAGAAATGTGTTTCAGAATGTGTGCGAGTGAACGATTGCATTTCTGACTGCCCTGCGATCGACTACGGCCCCTCCGGGGTCTACCCCTCCACATGCCGTGTTTCCAGGCTCAGCTCTAGACCATCGCAAGCATGACTTGGAAGAGCACTTGTTGAAAGGGGGGTGAGCAGTGAGCAGTTAAACGGTGGGGGAGGGGTTCAGAATTAAGACTCGCTTTGATGGGGCAGAAAGCCCGAGTGAATGTGGAGAAAAAAAGCGCTGTCTTTAACAATTGTGGCTTTGTGTTTCTAATAGCAGCCTTGAAAATGGAGCCAAACCTTCCTTTGTGCTTGGCGGCCCTTCCGCGGGCGCCTTGTGCAGTATTTTCTGCGACCGCGAGCTGCATTTCCAAACACCGTATCACGAAGACGTCTGCTCAGGCCACATGTGGATGCGACGTCCAGCTCTTGCACAACAAAGTACCTTCTGATGCAACCTATTTTTCTTGAGCAAAGTGCATCAGTTTTAGTGAAAATTCTGGGTTTGCTGACTTATCAAAACACGACAATGGTGCATTTATGCACATTTTCAGTTAGTTCGTATTACTGAACATTCGATCCATGACTTGGCAGCTTTAGAGTATTGAACTTTTCCCTGATACAAACTTTTGAGAAATATTTTGCATTATTTTCCCATAAATGCAGCTATCATACCAGTTAAAATCACGAGCCAAAGCTTCACCTGATGTGCAGATGAGACAGTGATGGCCAACAGAAAGCACCATCTTAAGTTTTCCCTTAACCCTAAGCCTAGCTCCTGCTCCACCTCTGGAAAGGATTCATCGTTGCGCCTTTTCATCTACAAATGCCGCTGCCGAGGGACTCACCAGCTGCGTGTACAAGGCAGAGGGAAGAGATGTCTACCGGCCTCGTGTGCAAGCTGAGCAGCTGGACAGAGAAACGCCACTGCTGTACTGTGATCCAGTTTAAAGAAAACCCCACTGTTTCCTCCAAGCCCACTGACTTGTCAAATGTTGCTCACATTTATAGATTTTACGTTACCACCACTCATTTTGGCAGTTGCTTTTCTCCTAACTGACATGCAACTGAGATGAAACAAATGTGCATCTCGCCCGCAGCAGACACAGATACAAACACGTGATTCCTGAAGTGCAGTCCCTCAGCCCAAAGCCACCGCCAGCATCCGCTATGCCAGCAGCTGTAATTTAAGATGAAGATGAGCTCCTGGGCCTCTCCATGTCACATCCAGCCACTGAACTTCTCGGTTGGAAAGCTGTAACCGGCTGGCAAACAGAACAAGAGGAAAATGTCCCTTTGTGCAGACGAGCCCGTGTTTATTTGCACGGCGATATCTTTTATGCCCGTGTGCATAAAGTGAGTCGCGACTGGATGGGGTGCTGGGCCAGGAACAGGAAAGGTCAGGTCCTCCTCTCGGTTCAGGCAAGCGAGAAAGCCGTGTTCATCCCCTCTCTGTCTCCATCTCTCTTCTCCCTCTGCCCACTTTTTTAGGGCTGACTAAAGAAATTGCGAGTCTGTTGTTTTCGGTAGGGTGTATTTTATTGTCTGCAGTGTCCCACACTGCCCCAACTTTGAGGCCCGGATTTGCTACACAAACCACCCCTTGGTCCCGATTACTGTATCTTTGAAAGTAGGGCACTCATAGACTTAAACCCCTAATCGCCAATGTCTAGCTGATGCTGAGATGGATGCTGTAGCCTCCCACACGCGCACTTGCTGCAGCCCACCAAGTGCGACTATTCTCAGGCCCGACAGTGTGTTGTAATACAACACGGTTCCTGATGCGCCAGCGAGTGGAAAGCAGTTCCTCTAAGGCAGAGAGAAGCCTGCCTTCTCTCTTGCACGCATGTCTGAAGGCAGATGGGAAATTCTGACACTGACTGACTTGTTGATCAATGGGGGCATTTTTGTTTGTAACACAGAAATGCTTTCTCTCTCTGATGCCAAAAAGCTCTGAGCGCAGATGGCTTGCCCCCTTTCCCTTTGTGTGTCTGCATGGGCCTGGCACCGCACATGTGCCCATAACCCCCTGGGGCACGGAATGCAGCTCAGGCCAGGACAGAGACGATGCAGTGCCGAGGAAGGCACCGCATACAAAGCCCTGTGTCTTGTACATGTCGTGTGGAAGCATGCCAGCACAAACTGCTCATTCACTTTCGTCCTTTCATTCTGTCTCCCGGGGTTTCCTGCAATCCGGCCAAAGTGCGCGGCCACCCGCATGGATTAGCTGTCCCTCACTGTACAGCAGCGCTGCCAGCTGAGAGCACAAAGATAAACAGCGAGAATTTATCGATGGGTTCATTTTTTAGGTTTGTGCCAAGCTGAAGCAGGAAAAAAAGGGTGCCAGGCGTTACGTGGCGGTGCCACTTGATCTTCCGTGTTCTGGAGGGATTCTGCCTTCATGCATGCTCGCCGCTTGCTGTTATAACCGTGATCATTTTCTCCCCTGTGGCACTGCTTGTCTGCTCCATGCTGAAGCTCAGAGTGCGGCGCTTTCCTTTGTTTGTGGGCTGCTGGTCACTGTGCAACCTGCACAACAGCTCCAGGGTTTCTCATTTATAACTAAAACTAAAACATCACGGTGCTTCTATGAATCTTTGAAAACATCAGCATCTTGGCAACATAACCCCATGCAAGGAGTGCTTTCAGGAGTCCTCGCAGAGCTTTGATTTTCACCTTTTTGTAACGGTTAAGTGTTATTCCATTGCAACTTGGCCCTAGTCTGAATAAACGGCTCACTGCAGGAACATATGTTCGCCTCAATAAATTCCATAGGGGAGAATCGCACAAAAAGCACTGTGAGTACAGACCTCTGAACTGCAAACAGCACAGATTACGCAGAGGCACTTGACAGGGGTGTCAGACATATTAATACAAACAATTAAAACATACTGTAGATAACCATGGCTTGCTTTATTTGGGGTTACAATAAACACCACAACAAACATTTATGATCTTTTTGCCCCATGCCTCCCCCTTGTGGTAAATCTTTGAATGAATAAAAGAATAAAAACGAATGAGGAATGATTATTGTTTACAGTAGTCTATTTTTAAATATATACATTATTTATTTTCCAGTTTTGTACATCATCTTCAGACGTCTACTAGGCACACAATGTGAGTTTCCTACTTCATATTCCTGCCACTCTTCCCCCACAGTGGACTCTCTCAGTCGAGATAAAAGCAGTTAATTTATGCAAAACTGCGTGCTGGATTAAGGGCTCCTCAAAGGGACAAGTAATGACTTTTCAACAGCTTTATGTTATTTTAATGGAAAACGTTGTCCCATATTTCACGTCGTGGTAACAGTTACTTACACATTTGTTGGAACAACAGAGCGCAAGCAGGCAGTCGTGAACTTTAACCGATCAGCAGCCATCCCTGGAGCCCTGGAGCCCGCTATGATGATGGAGAGTCGGAGGTGAGAGGAACCATTGCTCCCCCTTCTTTCCCCTCTTAGACCTGCTTCCATTTGACAGATTCTTCATCCCAGTCTCCAAATAGAGGGAACATGGCACTCTCCTCCTCGCCGCTGCACAGTTTATCAACAAAGGTGCACTGATAATTCCAGAACAGAAGCAGCACCATGACCGTCAAGGCTAACATGATAATGAAGCCCATTATTATCCATCTCTGGGATGAAGCTTGAGGGCCTGCCTCGCAGTCCTCCTCGGAGCCTCTGAAGTTCCGGTAACACAACAGCCATCGCTTCAGCCAGGACTCAGGAGGGGCACGGAGGAGTCTTCCACCTTCTCCGTGGACCCCCATGTCAAAACCTTGTTCTGCTGCACTCATTTCCAGATCTCAGTGCAAAGACTGCAGGGTGAAGAAGGCAAACACATCACTCAGCTCTGGAGGCAGGAAAATGAACAATGAGAATTCTAGCATTTTACCATTATTCATCTTTACGACTCTTTTTGACTCTTTGTATTTACTATTAGTAACCACTGGTGTTCGAAGCAGCTCACAATGTTAAACAGACACCTTCACAATTTTTACAGCAGCTCTTTACCTGTGAGGTTTGTCGCACAGAATTGAACACAATTGCTTTCAAACTGTTTAAAATTCTTAAATAAAAAAAAATTAAAAAGATTAATAATTGATATTATGAATTAAAATGATTAACATTGGTTATTAATTAAATACATTAATATACCTAAATGAATGCCTACCATTTAGTCATTACTGCACAGGTCCAGAATCTGTTTTTGATCATAATTTGTGTCAATAGTTGGTTTATTGAAGACTTTGAGAAAGGAGAGGAGGCATAAACATTAAGCTGACCTTCAGGTGAGGTGTCGGGGTGGAAAGGTTACAAATCCTTGTCTTGCTGTTTGGATTCAGGAGAAACGCATTATCAAGCGTCCAGCAGCTGGAGGGGGAACTGAACTGAGGATCTTCTAGTCACAGCAGAGCAGCTGACCCTAGAGAGTACCTGCTGCTGAAATAACACCCAGTGTGAATTTTACCTCAAAGGGACTGAAAAATGGCTGTGCGAGCTCTGTGCTAAAACTTGCTTTTTGCTTAACATGCAGCTCATTTTTCCCACAAGTACATGTTAGTGACATCCAAGCCAGCGTGATGTTCTTGGCATCTGGAGGGGGGCAGCTGTATCAGTCTTGCCTGAGGACTCTTTTTAAACAGCACTGAGAGTCAAACCCCAGTTTCCCTCAGGGCAGGCAGCGGTGTTATTGGTTCTGTTACTCGGTCGCATAAAAATGGAAGCTGCTGACATCGAGACTCGAAAACGTCTAACAACGTATGGCGCATCGCAGCCAAAATCCAACACTCAGAGAGTGTACACCAGGTGGAGGTAAGGGGGTAGGGGCCTGCAAAGCGTGGCCATTACTGACAGTTACCATGAATGAAGTACAAAATATCCATCAGTACATCCGCAACACCCTCAGAAGATGAGCTGCTAGGGGAATGTCTGAGACAGATAGAGGATGTGGACAGCAGGGAAGTAAAGGAAGTTCCCGGGCAAACAGCAGAGGCGTGAGATGCACATTTATTTCCTCAGAGTTGCATGTCAGTCTGGAGAAAAGCATTTTTCCTAACAATGGCAAGGAAAAGCAGGACTTAAAGATGGTACAGAGACACTAAATGTGGCAACACAGGAACAAGCTCTCAGCACCAGGTCGGTAGAAACAGACATGCCCCATCAGGCAGAACCCCAGATGCGTACCGTGCAGATACCCCTGAGACAATCCGGCACCTGATAGTGGCTGCAAGATCCAGGAGGGACAGCAGATACTGAGATTCACCACCAAGTAGCAGGGATCACATACAGGAGCATCTGCAAGGAGTGTGGTCTGGACACCGCAAAGTCCAAATGGGAGGTACCACAGAGAGTGGTGGAAAACAACACAGCCAAGATCCTGTGGGATTTTGTATCCAAACAGGTAATGCACAACCAAGGAGGCGAAAACAGCAGTGGTGACACATGTGGCAATTCCAGATGACAGAAATGTCACAAAGAAGGAATGCGAGAAGCTGGAGGAACACCAAGGAATGAGAGTGGAACCGGATAGAATAGAAGGGGAAGGAGAAACCCAAAGAGCCCTTGAGGCTGTGATCGCTAAGCTGGAGGAGTGGCTCATCAGATCCCGGGAATGAGAACATCTCTCCAAAAGAACACAACCCTAGGATCAGCAAAAATATGGTGCTGTACTGTGCTGTGGCCTCTGGCAGTCTGAGGAAAGACACTGCCCACAGGGGAAAAACTGGGTGAGAAAGTAATTTGTATATAATATAATATAATATAATATAATATAATATAATATAATATAATATCTACTTTATAAAACTACTTTATGACCCTGTATACGTGTATACATTGTATCTCATTTATTTTTTTACACATTAGCTGTTAGGTCAAAATATGCTGCCCGAGGGACAAGGGCTGCGGAAACTTCGCTGCACATTAAGCCAGCGTTACGAGCCGTTTCCTTGGCAACACTTCGAAGCTCTCCTCAGTTACTGTGGCAACGGCTGCTTATCAGGTCGAGCGGAGCCCGGTGCCGGGAGGCCAGGGGGCGCTCCGGAGCTGCTGTGGGGCACAGGTCGGCCCCCACCAGGGCCACGGGTTCGAGCGCACGGATCCGCTCAGCACCGGGGGTTCGGCTGAGCCTCGGGCAGCCCCGCGTTTTCTGCGGCCGCAGGCGCATCGCTGTGCTGCACCCCGGGCCGCTTTACTGTGCTGTACCACAGTAAATGCTCGTTGACGAGCCAGGTTGACTTGTCGCGTTTGTCGCTGCTGCCTCTCTGCGATGCCGCTAGGACGAGAGGTAAACAATGCTGGCTGCTTTTTGGGAAATTCCATGTTTATAGGAAAATATCTGGCGAATACCAGACTGTCCTCCACCTTGAGTGACTTCGAAGTTTTAAAAGCCGCCCAAGAGTTCATACGCGAAGCTTTTTGGGAAATCCCGGCTTTTGTCTCTTCGGCTCTCTTTGCTTTTCTCTACAGTTTTCCCCTCCTGCATTTGTACTGTAAGGAATTGAATGCGACAAAAAGTCCGGCACTGCACGACTTACCTTCACCTTCACCTTCACCGCGGTGCCAGCCTTTTCCTCCGTTTCTGCGCCTCTCGAGTTGGGAGCTGCGGTGTGTAAGTGCCGTGCAGGTGTGTGTGTGTGTGTGCGTGCGTGTGCGTGCGTGCGTGCGTGCGGTCCCGCTGCTCAACTCAGTGCCCAAACTGTATGAAATAAATAAAAGGGCGAATGCGGCCGCTACTAGCGCGTATTTCCCCAGCAGCAGTTATAAAGAAATCTTTCTTGCTCTTAGAGGTAGAAGGGAAGAAGGAATCATATTTTTTGGGAAAAGTGGTTGTTTACAACCTCCGTGCCATGAATCTGACACCGCCTACAGGGGGCGCCACCCCGCTAAGCGGTACTGAGCCGAGAGAGAAAAGGGATGTTCCGCTGGCAGATGGTAGGGGACTGAACTTCCGTGTTTGGCTACAAAGTTCACAATATATGCGGTAAAATTACTTCTCGAAGCTGGAGGGCAGCCCCAGGGAGCCAACCCAACCCAACCCCCTCCCCGGACACAGGGCCCAGTTGGTCTAAGGTCAGTAGGCTGTAATATCACACAGTAACAGGACACTATTGGTAAAATATTATTGTAGCTGTGTGTGTAGAGCAAAAATAAACTCTGCTGGAAATTTTCCCATCTCCGTAAATGATTTTGCGATCGTATTCAGAGCCGAGTGTCCAAAGGGAGAAAAGAAACCGGCGCGACCCTGGCCTCGTGACACACAAGTTACTGGCAGTGAGCGTGCTATCACCTGTCAGCTACCTGCGAGGGAAAGAGGGGTACAAAAAAGTGGACCAGTGCTGGGGGAGGCCTACGGGCTTGGTGTGAGCTGTAAAGACTGAGTGCTGCTTAATGCCTAACTTTCCAAAAAGTTGCTTCCTTGTTGTGCGCCGGCAGGGCAGCGATGGCTGCTCCTCACTGTCGGGCATTAAATGTCCAGCGAGTTGCAGGTTTGGTTCCCCAGAAATGAACTCGGTTTCGGTACATTTTGCTCAGTCTCTGAAGTGGAGGATGCGTGTGAGGGACAGGCACCTGTGTGGTGGCCTGGATGTGGGGTTGACACCTGTTGGCACTCGGTGTGGCCTTGGGCAAGACTGAGCTGTGGGGTTTGCATGGCTGTTTGATTTGCAGGTGGTGCCTGGCTCAGTGTGGGGTAGCAGGTGTCACTGACCATGAGGTGACATTGACAAACGGTCTCAGCTCACGATGCACCTCAAACCTCTCAGCTATTTAATGCTTCAAGGTTCAAATATTGGCAGACTTTCGTGCGAAACGTTCATTGCAAGTGGGAAATTGGCGGAAAACTGCATTGTTTCACAGATAAATCACAAACACAGGCGCTACCAAAGCAACACTGCTTACTTGAGCACTCACCAGGGGGTGATCCCCACCTCAGAAGTTCCTAAAGCGCAGAGATGGGAGGGAAGACGGAAATGCGTGCAGGAATCAGGGACCAAGCTGGCCAAGCGGTGCGAGAGCTGAATAAATGATATTGCTGGAACAAAAAGATGAATAATGCGAGCAAACCGTGAGGTCAGCGATATCTACGACACATAGCTCAAATGCCGCTGAAAGACTGTTTTAGTTTTTTACATTTTAAAACTCTGTAAGGAAAGTGCTCATGATTTTAAGTCCCGCAGTAGGTTGGTGAGGTGACTGGTGAAATTGAAAATGTATTTGTGTCCCATGGAAATGTGACAGTGGCTACGAAAGGGGTTAGCAGTCGTCCGTGTGTTGCCCTGCGGTTGAACGAACACTTAACCGATTGCCCCGTATTTGGTTTGACATTAAAAATTCCGAGAAGTTGGACTCAAATAAATCATTCACTTCAGTGGAAAAAAACAAAGTACAAGGACATAAAGTGCAGGGATTTGGAAAACTAAATTTGTTTAAAGATTAAAGATAAACAGGATATTTGTAAACATTGAGGTGGTAATTTCAGCAACGTTTTCAAAGTTATCGTCACCCTCATTGACCAAATAATACTGGAAAAACAAGCAGTAAAGAGCACTTTTTGCAGCTGCATTCAGATTAAAACACCTTTGCAGCCATCATGCTGCTTCCGACAGACATGCAGTGTGCGGGAGTAACTGAGCCGGCAGGCCCAGCATCTGCAACCCATGTGTGCTTTTATTAGAAGTGTCTCATTTGGCGCCGAACAGACACGCAATCCAATATTGTTTCCATCTAAGCATCGATCAAAGAAAGTTAAGCGCGTGCTAGCCTCTTATTGCAAACACCGCTTTTATGAGCTCTTGCACTTCCAGGCAAATATGATTTGCGCTGAGGAATTCACACAATGCCCTCTCGCAACGCGTGTGCAAGAAATGCCTTTTCACGACAGGAATTTCAATTCGAGGCGCAATCCTCGGTGCTGGCAGAGGACGTAGTGCTCGCAGACTCCCTCCATGCTTGCCGGCCTCTCCCTCGGCCTCTAGCCATGTGCTACTCGCAGAGAATCTCAGAAAATATCTTCTTTAATAATAATAATAATAATAATAATAATAATAATAGAAAAGACTAAAGCAAAAACTTAAGGAACATGTATCCAGCTATCAGTTTTTTATCCATAACTGCTAGTCCTGCTCAGAGTTGCTGTAGTCTCTCCTGGAAGCTCAGGGCACTATGCTGGGAGACAAAAACCCTGAGGTGGAGCCCAGTCCATCATGGGTAAGCAAATTGCAAAAAGTTGAAAAAGCAAAAAAAAGTCTTGTGTGAAAATTGTGTAAAATGCTGAAATGCATATAATTATTTAGAAAGGCTGTACTTTTTAAACTATAATTTACTGTTAATTTTTTGGAAATAATACGTTAGCTGAGAAGGGAAGGGCTATTGGGGTTGCAAGTAATTGCAGGAATTACCTGGTTAAGTGGTGATCTGTTATAGTTAGTCTTTTTGAGGGCATATTTGCAAAGCACTTTGCAAGATATGAGTTATAACTACTGTACATATTATAGTGTGTGCAAATATTACGTACTGTATATTTTAACGTAAAAGACGTAGCATTTATACAAATACATTATACACTGCATGGCCAAAAAAAGCAACACACTCTGATATTCGGTTGGAGCGCCTTTAGCTTCGATCACGGCACGCATTCTCAGTGGCATTGTTTCAATAAGCTTATGCAACGGCACAGCATTTATTTCCATCCAGAGTTGCATTCATTTTTCGCCAAGATCTTGTATTGACGGGACAGTCGAAGCGCTGCGTAAAGTCTTCTCCGGCACAAAATCCCAAAGATTCTCAATGGGGTTAAGGTCTGCACTCTGCGGTGGCCGATCCATGTGTGAAAATGATGTCTCTCTCGTGCTCCCTGAAGGACTCTTTCACAATTTTAGCTCCATGAATCCTGGCAGTGTCGTCTTGGAAGAAAGAATCCATTGATGGAAAAAACTGCTCATTCTGTATATTCAGGTCACCTCATTTTTGGGCACATAACGTTGCTGAACCTAGACCTGAGCAACTGAAGCAACCCCACATCATATCACTGAGTTCAATTCAGGTGATGACTTTTTCGACCGGGCAGTGCATGTTGTGTTAATTTTGTGCAAGGTTATGGAAAATGCGTATATCAAAACAAAGAACTTGATTCTTTTATGTTCAAAAGTGCAGCGCAACATAAGCCGAGGGCGAGAGACCGCATTGTCCTGTACAGAAGCTCAGCAGCAAAGCCACAGTTTCTCTTGGTGTCCCAGTTCAGCTGAGGCTCCGGTGCTTTTTAATCCAAGCACGGCCGTAATCCTTCAGAAATGTCAGAGGTTCGTGCTCTCTTTTGGCTCCGATTATATTTGCTTTGCGACTTAGCTGGAGTTACACAAGTCAAGACTTTCACAGGCCATCCCGTATGTCCTGTACACCCACAAATGCACCGTTTACTCTCAAGCTGGCTTAAACCATTAGTTTAGCGTGCGCACGTGTGACTGCGTTTTGCAGCTGAGTGTGTGGTGAGCAAACTGATGCTGCAGCATTGCAAGCTGTGTCTGTTACTGTCTCTTAAATGCGAAAGATGGTACAAAGCAAACGCTGCATCTACAGTACTGAGGTTTTCTCGGGTCTTCCCAGAGTCACGTCCTCAACTACGGCTTCCTCGACAGCGGAAAACACAGCTTGTGCCCTAAAAGCGCACTTCCCTACCTTAGTTTTTGTCCAAAGACGCCAAACACTGACCTACGCACGCAGTGCAGCTGGGCATCTTGCTGGAGCAGTTCGGTGTCTGTGCTGCGCTTCAGGGCGGCACAGCATGAGCCGGAGTGCAGGCCTTGACCTTCGGGCATCGGGGTTGTGTCTCTCAAGCACTACTTACTTGGTGGCCGGTGCGAATGACACTCAACTGCCTGGAGGCACACAGATGCAAAGGTGCGCCTGCTGTGTCCAAGTACATTATTACTGCATCGTATTTTTGTTGGATGTTGATAAAAAAATGTTAAAAAATGAAGCAAACTAAAATGCTGCTGTTTGCATGAATTTAATATGCAAGACATTTTATTGGCACATAGAAATACAGTTGATATGCATTTGCTTTTGCGCACAAACAGGAGTTTTATTTAAAAGAAAATCATGTCAGCTGTTACACAAAAAGGAATGATTTTTGACTTTTTGAGAAGCACAGTGATGGCCCTGTGTAAGTTTAAGAGGAAACAGGCAGTGCTACGCTATCTTAGCAATGGTTATATCGCTCAAAATAGTGCTTAAATGTCAAGGGCCTCCGGGTCATGTTTCTCTCGCTGCATCTTCGCTCTGCGCCCTCCCACCTCGTGACCCGTGCCGCTGGGAAGTTTGAAATGCGCTCCTAAAACGCAGAAATCTCTGGCCGGCGCACCTTTCTGTCGGACTCGCAGAGCACCTGCAACACAGCATGCCAGGAAGCTGCTTCTGCGCGACTGGATGCCAAGCAGCAGTCAGTTCCACATTCACAGCTTCGAAAGAAAGGAGTTTTGTTTTTCATTTGCTGAATATATAGATACTGCGTACATGCATTTCTACTCGGCTTGCGAAAATCCCCTCGGGTTTCAAAAATATATGCAGATATTTTTCTTCTTTCTGTCTATTTATTTCATATTTCTATAAAGAAGAAGTCCTCATGCTGACTGTGTAAGACAAGGGTGACTGAGCCTTACAGCAAACAACAGGGATTGCATGGCAGTGACAAGAGCTCAAGAAATTGGCCATTTTCCCACAGGCAGTTTTATAAATTAAGGTACAGCGGAGAAATGAAATTGTGCACCGGCTTTTAAGTTCACCCGCAGTCATTTATGGCTCCTTGGGGTTAGAAACGCCTTCTGGGCTAAGGAAAACATCAACTGGGCCGAAAGTTTGTTCTTTTTATGCACACAAAAAAATCGAGAGACGGAGAAGGTAATATTACGTGCATTAACAGCGTGAACAGCTGACGGATCCCAAAAAACAACGATAGTTATAAAAGCACACCGAAAAGACACAACGCCAATAAACATAACCCATAAATTATGCTGTACATCAACACTTCTACTTGTCCCTTGAGACAAACATGTTTGTTCAGGAATATTATGCCAATATTTGTGTAGCAAACACAATGTGCCAAACTCTCTGGAGCCAGAAAAACAATAAATATTACTACGGTAATAAAAATCCACAAAGGAAAGCAGAAAGCAGAGTGAAGAAGTGATGGGCACACAGCGTGAGGGAAGGAGTCCAGGAACACAGGACAGATCTGCAAAGATGAGTCAGAGAGAAACTACGGTATCAAAAAAGCTCACCTGCCCTCATCTGTACTTCACAATACAGTTGTTATACAGCGCTCCGCAGTACTGCGTCTGCCATAGTAATTCTCAACACGGTTCCTTATTGCACAATGTAATACCTTTGTTAGCAAAATCGTTCAATATTAACACGTGGGACACTCAAAATATATTACTATTATAGTGTATCAAAGAGGCTACATATCTAAAATAAACTTTATCTGAACATGGAGGTAGTGAGACGTACGCTAAATGACCCAGTACGAACACACAGGTACCAAATGCACGACAGAGCAGTGTTGGAGCCGGCAGGAAAGTGTCCCCTCTCCTAAGCGAACGGCGTGCACAGCGCGCGCACCGCTTCCTTCGGGTCCTTCGAGCCAAACTCGGGAAATCAGTGCAACAGCTCGTTCACAATGCGTACATGACTATAATGTGGAAATGGGGAGTACATATCGTAAGCGCTGTTTTTCGGGACTGGGAGGATCGGGGATCGTCGTGGTGGGCGGGCGTGGCCACAGCGGCGGGAACAGCACCGGGTGCAACAAGAAAGGCTTCTCTGATGCCGATGGTTTCGCTGTAGAAAAGCAGCCGCTGTCCGCCCGCGGTGGCTGCGGCCTCCGACCCGAAGATGCGATGCTCTACATGCTGGGCTCAAGTGGATTGATGGCCTGGAGAGGCCAACATGGGGAGATGGACAGGGACTCCTGGGGGTTAAGTGCTTCTGATGGCTCAGTGCCACAAGTGGAGGACACCCGGGTCCCGCTGGCCGGCTCTCACACCACAGTACTCACTGAGGGGTCCGAGAGGTTCAGCTGTCCGGTGACATCGGTGGGATACGGCTGCATGGGTGAAGAGACACACATGAAAAACGGGAGGTTGTTATTCCTGGAGCTGTAACTCTGCATCGCGCAAAACTGGGCCCGTATCCACCGCCACCCCTCAACTCAAAACACGGCGCAGTCTAAAACCCCACATTTAACGGTTAAGGGAAAGGACAGCAGCGACATGGGACACACACGCCCATCGGTAGGCCGGCCGGGCTGCGCAGCTCGCGGCTGAGCAGAGCATCGTGGCTCCGTGGTGCATGAAGATGGAAGCTGCGGGAGCATCTCGAGGCCTTGCCTGCTTTTGACCCCACCTCGGGGTTTGTTTTTACTTGTCTGGGGGGGGTGTGTGGGGGGGTCATTCTGGAAGGGTCTGTTTCATTTAATGCCCTGCAGAGCTTATAGTTTCTTAAAGCGGTTCAGGATTCACCGGGGGACTTTGGTGAGGTTTCAGCGAGATTACTACATTTTTTGCAAATGCTCAGAATATTCCACGTGATGTCTGCAGCTTTTTCACTCCTAATGTGATCTTCATTGCTGCAGACTGCACATAAATTCTTTCCAGAGCAGAGCAGTGTTTTTGTGTGTTTGTCACTGCGGGAGTCCTGGGGGAGAGCGAATGCACAAACACCGTCTTTCTTTACACGACAAGGTTATGAGTGATGAAGCTAATTCTCGTGTTTACTTAAACAAAGGCAGCCGCCATCTGCCATTGGAACCTTTAACAGCTTTACTTTAACTGTTTATGAACTGAAGTGAAAGACATTGGGCTGTTAATCTTGAACAAAATAGCATGAAAATGCAGAAGATGCAAAAAACATTAAATCATGTGATGGACTGGCATCACATCCAGGGTAAAATTTTAAATTTGCCAGCCCTGCGCCCCGTGATTCTGGAATACGCTCGGCACTGCCGCAACCTTGACCAGGGCAAGTAGGTGAGGAAAATGGGTGGATGGTTTATTTGAAAAACGCACACCTTTTACCTACTTACTGACAGCTTATAGAGCTTTTTTTTTTTACACAGCTCCAGGTTACAACACAACATCTTGCTCAACGGTGCAGAAACAGAAGTGGCCATTCAAACATTGGGCCTTCTAGTGAGCATCTAACCACCACCCTTCCTACTTTCCATTAGATGTTCTCCTTGGATTTTTCCCCACCAAAAGTTAGTAAGGTTTATTGAAATGCGGTCATAGCCCTGCTTATGTTCTTATTCCATTACTGAAAACCTGACTTAGACTGGGAAAGTGTGAGGAGAAAGCCTACTTCTGCTTATTTTAAATGGGAAAATCATACTCCATTTCAACTCCCCCCGAAAATCCCAACCAATTTCTCTAAATATCGGAATGCTGTACAACACCCGCGTGAGCAAAAAAGCTGAACTCTCTCTTTCTCTCACTTCACTTTGATACACGGCAGGAAAGGCACTTGAATGGACAGAAGCAATAATGGCACGAAGTGCAACAGAGGTCAAAATGCTTAGTTAACTGGGCACAAAGCTGCAGCAGGTCCCCCTCACCCTCCCTTGGTGGATTATTGCATTTTTTTAAGTATACAGTTCAGCTGGAAAATGTGGTGTCAAGAATTTGGTACGCAAATATTGATTTTTTTTTGTATGTGGGTAAAACACGCTGTACTGGGAGACTGGAACTTAAATCATATTTTTGGTATGAAAAACAGATCGATTCGTTCTACCATCATAAATAGGGAGGACGTAAACTTGGGTATTGACTGTATTTTGTGCCTAGGCTTACTAATGTGTCTGTTAAAAGATCTAATATGTAACCACACATCATATACTGAAAAAAATTGCAACTAAGTTGAAGTTTGGCCGTACTGCAACGTCTTCAGACGATGAGACAGAAGTATAAATGAACAATTCTGTTTTTCAGAAAATAGGAGATACAGCTGAGCACAACGGAGTCATATTTTACTGTATGCGAGGGTTGGAAATTGCATGTTACCAGATAAACATATAAACTTTGCAGAATATGGCACCATAAGCTTGCACTCATACAAAACAACAGGAGCACAAATAACAGTAAACATCTTTAGAAAAGTACATGAAATTCCTCAAAATATAGAAACACTTAATGTGTAAAGTGAGAAAGACTGAGGCGTGAGGATGGATTTCGAGGGACGACGCGAGAGATCCCCAGGGAGTTGACTTGCGACCTGTCCAGAAGCGATCTGCATATGTGGAAATCCATTGTTTATGCATTTTTAGGCCAAACAAGCAAATAAATAGAATTTCACCTGCCTAAAACTGAGGCCAAATAGTTTAAATGCACGTAAGATGTGGCTCCACTGTACTTGCTTGCACAGTGAAACCTGTTTGCAGCAGGGTTGGTTTTGGTCTGCAGTCACAGCCCACAGCGCCCCCCGCTGAAACAACAGGTGAACCGAAACGCAGGCGTCTGCTGAGGTAAAAGCCAGCAGTCAGCATGGTAGAGGATGGCAGAGGTACACAACCATGGCATGCAATGGGGACAGCAACACTGAAAATCCACTGAAATCCATTCACAACAAAACACTGAAATAAAGGAACACGCTGACATTAGCTGAACCTAGGAGGTTACAGCCTCTTTCAGAGATATTTTAGTCAGCCAATCTGTGTAACATTAAAAAGCTCAGTATAGGCAAGCGAACCCGGCATTTGGCCCCCTCTCAGGATGGAAATAAATGACACGCATACAAGGAGCAGCTGGACAGAATCGCACCGATGTTTCCGAGCGTCCAACTTTTCAGCAAAAGGACCCTCGGCCCGTGTGCACTGAGTTGGAGTCTCGCGGTGCTGCGATAAACATAAACCCTTTTCAGCTCTGTCTCTTGGTGGAGGATGAAGCTAACAGCCCGTCAAGCAAGGGCCAGGACTTGGCTTCTTTTTCCTGTTGTTGGTTTAGAAGAAGATGTGGTAATAACGTGGCAAAAGGCTTTCAGTGCGCTTCTCGCCATTCTTTGTCCAAAATGTGTGAAATAAGGAAAATTCATTTTGGGCGACAGCAGAGGAGCAGAAGCAAAGCTCGGTGCATTTGAAGTGATGACTGAGTTGCAGTCAGAAGGCGCGTGAATCTGCAAAAGAAGTGCACAGCAATACAAGCCATCCCATGTTTATGGCCCTGGGAGCAAAGTGGCGTTCCAGGTTTCTTATCAGATTTGCTGCATCATTCAGTGAACGGCCAGCTATTTGTGTCAAAAAGTTCCCTGCCTGCACTCCCTGTGCTTCAGGCTCCCGTGCAGTCCCCAGTGCTGCTGCACAGGATGATGACCCTGAGGACCCTGAAGGCACCGTGGCTTAAAATCTAAAGCCGACCCAGGAGCCTTCACGCATCACTCTGGAATGAATGTGATGAGACACAGACTTACTGGAGATGAGCCCACTCAGCCATTCAAAAGGCTTTGAATAGTAAGCCATCTATTTCCCTGTTGATCCACAACCCAAGTTCTCATTTTCATGAGGTCGTGTAGTTTAAGTAGTTTAGATCTGCCAAGGATCTCTCAAAGCAAGATGGCAACAGGCAGAGAGCTACCGTGTGTGTGCATCGGGCAAAAAGAAGACGAATGCCTGCGACTGGGAAAGCAGCCGGACCACAGTGGGCGCTTTAGGGTTCTGCTGCCGTCGTGCCTTTAGAGGACTGTCACTGCACACAAACACCGAACATCACTTTTTACTACAGTCCGACAAAACACAGAAAGAAAAAAACATTTTTTCGGTTTTTGGGTCATGTTTTATAACACATTGAGGCTACCTCAAATCTAAGCTTCATTTCGTCTTTTAGCTCTCAAGTTCTTCTCGGCCTCCCTTCCTGCACTGAACCTCGGCGCTACAGAGCATGAATCCCTTCGTCACATTTCCTTACATTTCTCTTTTAAAGCAGTTGCGAAAGCTGCCAGCACTCCGAATTTGCCACTCGGTGTCTGAACCGGGTTTCTCGGGTCCCCCAGGTTAATCTGCCACCTACCGACAGGCGTTCTCCTGTGCAGCTCACTTACGCCGTGGTTGCTCCTCTGGTTCACTGTATTTCTTGCTCAGCTCTGGATCTCCGCTCCACAAGTGGGGCTGAGTGTTCGCGCAAGCCTTTAGCGGCTCACCATGCTGTCCTCTATCCTGCCTCCACCTACCTGTCGTCTGTTCCTGAAAGGACTGGTCATTTTCTCCCTTTGCTCTCAAGTTTCTGTCCAATATTAGTCTGAGTTTTGTGGTTTTACTCTCAGATTCAGCGACTCATGTTCATTTACCATCCGTGTCGGGGTGTGGCCCTTTGGCCTAGAAACCAGGCCAGGACCCCCCTGGACATCACCTGCATCAGTCCCTCGCATACCTTAAACTTTAAAGGCATTTTCACTTTGGCGGCCCTGGCCTCTGTCTGCAGCCGTCTCATTCTAACAGCCTTTCAGTCCCAGATTATTATTTTAGTTTGCGTTGGCATGGTTTGCCAACGCTTGTTTCGAGCTGACTTACAATACCGCATAGTTTTTTGTCATTTAAATACCAACCACGTGATTGTTATCGCCTAACCTTGCAAGCACGTTGGTTTTGTACATATCGTACAATCTGTGTTGTTCTATAAAGATAATATTTTAATAAAGAACACAAATATTGCTGTGATATTTTTTACCTCTTTTTGCATGCTGTCTTTTGATATTAGACCTGAAGATAAAAAAACTGAAATATGTTCATTGTAAACAACATGTGCAGTGTTGTCATGGTTCTTGGCATCAGTCTGGCCTTTAGCCCAGCGATGGGTGGCACGTAGGCGTCTCTGATACGCGGGCTCTGCTCTCTGGCATACGTGGGCAGCGCTTTATACCAACTGGGGCAGCGGTCACATCCCTGATGCACCATTTGTTTCTGTTAAATAAACATTTATCATCTGAAACTTTACCACAATTTAACCATTTTTTCATTTCTATTTGGCATTTGCCCATTCTGTTTAGCAGCTAAATACAGAGTTTATGGCCACTTTTACTTAAATGTAAAGTTTCCAGCGTACCAACCCACCCACATTAAATTCCTTACGCTTCTTCTTGCATGTCTGCAATTTGGAAAAGGTTTCCGATTCAAATTTTTGTAAGTTTTAACTCATAACAGCATGAGCTCTTTGCACTTTTTGCTATGAAAATAAACGGATTATGGACATTTCACAGACAGCTTCCTGCAGACTCACCACTTAACACAATGCAGCAGCACAATGGCTACGCACTTCTCACAGAGGTAACACAGCATTTTGACACGGTTCACAAAAACATTTGTGAAACACGTGCACATACTTTCATGCTGTTTGAAAATATTCACACAAATCCAACAATTTTAATGTGCATTTTCTCTAGGCTTCTCATCCTTTCGGCTCACATGGGTTCATATCCAAAAGGCCCAAACCAAACCAAGTAGCAACAGCGTCCTCCTGAACTCGCACCTGTAAATGCTCCTCTTTTTCTCAGATTGCCAAAATGGAAATGGAAGGGAACACGGGCCAAATAACCAAATAAAAGTGTCTGCTGAGAAAAAAAGTGAAATTAACAAAGCAATAAAGTGCCAACAAAAGCGGAGCATAAGACAACACCAGGACAACAGTGGGAGCGTCGGGAAAAGCGGCTACCAGCTCGTAGTTTCAGTTCATTGCTTGCAAAGCCACACCTTAGATACCCCAAGGAGAACCCCAAGCGCAGTATCGAATGGGCACTCATCTGGCGACACAGAGAGGAGATCCGTGCTCACCACGATCTCTGGAAGGAGCTCAGCTCAGCATGCATGTGGCTGGCACCACGGCAATATCGCAGCATCACAGCATCGCAGCATCTACCACCCCGTGCACCCAAAGACTGCCATTTAGAGAAGGGGCTCAGGGGAAGCACCTGCCTTAGGGTACCCGGTGCGTAGGGAGACTGTGGGCAGCGGGAGGCCTTTCCAGGCCGCAAAGTGAGCAGAAAGGCCCACCGTGCAGAATGCCATCGGGCACACCTGTGCCAACCTGAGGAATGCAACAGCATCCAAAGCTGAAAGAAACTCAGGTAAGCTGCCTATTAGTCTTCAGTTTTTCATGTTTAATTATAAAGCATTAAGTCACCTTAGGGGATATTTTAATATTTCATCGTACCATCTAAACACGAGCAGCGGAGATGGAATATAAATGAATGGCGGAAGTCAGCATAAATGGCAGTCGTGACCTTGGCCTGCGACGTATGCGCAACTATCGCGGCGCTCTGCCAGCAACAGCCGATTCCTTCAGCCGATCAAAGCTTCCCGACGTCATTCGGCGGAGTTTAACTGCCCGTGCCGAAGCGCTTTATCGGCTTGCGGTCTCCTTCCGTTAAAAGCACTGACTCGGCGCCTGAATGCGTCAGACGAAAACAGAGCAAATGTTACTGTGCTGCTGCCCTCGCTGGTGCACTCGGTCTCTGCGCAGCTGCCGTCAGCATTAAAACGGTTCCTTAGGGTAGCGAAAGCGTCCTCGTGCACGCAAAAGCAACCACTCGAAGGCCGTATCAGTTTATGTACTGCATTCCTTCTCACTTACGCGACCCGTTTTCACTGAAATTGCACGGCGAGTGTTGACGTTCTTTGAAGTTCCTTCACTTGAGTTACTTTGGCAGGGTTTGCGCAGCAAGATGGCTGATGTGATCCGGCCGATCTGTGGCCGCTCCCACTCATAAAGTAATGAAGTATAGCAATGAATAAACCATAGTGCTACTTCAGAAAGCTCGTCTGGGTCTGTGCGTACGGGGTAGGGATGAAGAGCATTGCGTAGGTGCTCATTCTATGCGCTTCTGCTTTCAGCTGCGACCCGGCGAGGTCCGAGAGCAACGCATGCACGCAGCCGCCTTGAGCCCAGTCTGTGCACTGCCTCAGAGGGTTGGGAAGAATCAAGAACTCAGCGATGCCCTAAATGTGTGGCTTAATCTCAGACAGGGTGAGCCCCAACAATACCAACTTTCCTTGAAGAACAGGGAGCAACCATACCTGCAGGTTCTTCCTCCACACATTGACTGCGGCGAAGGCGAGTTGCATCTGCTTCCTGCGGGCGTCTTTGTGACGTTTGTAAGCAATCTCAATAAAGATGAGGAAGATACCCGCCACAATGCCCCCAGCGACCAGCATAAACACACCTATGGTTGAAAAAAGGGCAGCGGTCACATACCCTAACCCTCTTCATTTTTGAGGACCTCAACCTTCCATACTTTGTGTCTCGCTGAGAAGAAGCATGCAGTGTGTGAAGGAAATTCTGCCTCACAACATACCTGCCATATTCTCAAAGGTGAGTGTGGCTGGGGCATTGCTCCTGGAATCACACTCCTGGTATCGCACCCAGGTTTTATCAAGATCCTCCATGAAGCCGTTCTCATGGGAGCTGCAGGAGGTGAAGGAGCTGCAGGTTAGTGCGTGCAAAAAAGTGAATCAACTGTTCCTGTCGTGTGAGAAAGGGACACACAGGTGGGTAGAAGACCAAGAGAGCACCAGGCTGGAGAAGCCAAGGGAAGACTGCGCCATGTTGATGGGGACAGACCTGAGGATGGCTAAGGACACGTTCTGCTTCCAGGGGCTGTCCTTCCGCATGCCTATGCCAAAGCCTGAGCGAAAGAAGAGCTCTCCTGTGGTCACCAGGTCACACTTCTGAGAGGCTTCAAACTCCAGCACTGCCGAGTCCCAGATGAACGCATGAAGCTTGCTGTGAGGTAGAGAGAGGAGCAGAGGATTGGCTGTGTGAATGAAGAGCATCAGCCGGGTGGATCCACACAGCCATTATGCCTCGCGTAAAATCGAACAGAACCCGAAGCTTTCCTTGCTGCATCTCTTTAGCACTTTCTGAGCCACACCAACATGTGGACTCTCACAGCATGTCAATTTTGTGACTGCTCATCTCACTCGCATGCAAGACGATGATTGCGGCAGAAGCTGAGCATCTCTGTGATACCAGATCTGAGACGACGTTTTCTGGCCATTGTCTCACAGGTCAGCCACCGAACAGCCTGTGGCGACTCACTTGTCACGGACGGCCTGGATGGCCTCGGCTGCGCTGTCATAGTTGTGCTTCTCCATGTGGCGGTACATGGTGCTCAGTTCCACCTGCCGCCGGAAGTAGATGTCGACTGAGCTCTGTTTCACCGTGGCGTATATGAACTTGTCCGATGGGTTCCGCAACTGACAGACAACAAGCGCAGACATCTCTTTGTTATCCAGGTTCATTGCCTTACAAATACACCACCCGGCTCCCCACTGACTTGTTTAATTTTGCATGATGTTTTTCACCGTTACTTCACGAACCCTTGCCCATTTTTATAATCGTTGTATCTGCCCCACATCTGCTTAGATCCAGCAGTTAGCATTTGTTTAAGGCTACCACAGTCCATGGAAGCTGCAGCTTTCAAACGTAGGGTGAGGGTTAGGGGTTAGCTTTAATGAAAATAGGGCCGGTTTTGGGTTCGGGTCAAGGTCGTGCCTATGCAGGCCTCCTGTTCACATGATGGCCGGCAAGAGGCCTCACCCGTGGGTCATTGATGCCTGTGATGCGCTCCTCAGGCCGGTCCAACACCAGGAAAGCAGCCAGGTTAGCAGTGTAGGATGCCACAATGATCATAGCAAAGCCAGCCCACACCATTCCCAGGATCCTTGCCGAGAAGCTGCGCGGTGCACCTGAGAAGTTACGCGGAGATGTGCTGTTGGCATCGGATGCATTGAGCACAGTGGACTGTGGCAGTGACGGAGCCTCCCTGCGGAGGATAAAACTACACTCTTGGCCAAGCGTAATAGAAATGCACAGTTAACTGCTTACCCTCCCCAATGCCAGAGTTCAGAAGCACTCCCCAGGAGAACCACATTGCCGAAGACAAGGTGAGGGCATCCTCTTCCTCTTCTTCACTGTTCACCTTGAACCTCCCAAATGGGCTGGAAAAGAACCCAGACTTTGTTAAGAAGTTTACAGCCTAAGCCTTCTCGGTCCAGCCCAGCCATTCTCACGGTGTGGTTCCCCATGCCTTCTCAGCTCGGACTTTGAGTTTATTGTGTCAGCCTTTTCCCTTGACCTCTCTACCATCATTTTTAATAATTCTATGGCATGGTGAAGAAGAAGAAGACAGACAGACAGACACCGACACGCCAGCCGACTGCAAACGTGTGAGCAGGAAGCGAAACTGAAGAGACACACCAGAGAATTGAGAGATGATGAAAAGAGTGAAAGCAGCTATTCGAGGCGCAAGAACATCGCATTTCAAACTCAGACGTGGTTCTGTACCAACTTACTCTCATGTTTTTGTCATGTCATGCAGCAGTTGAGGCTCTGCGTCAGCTGCACGAACAAACCGTACAGCTCGTTCCTTGGTTTACTGCTTCGCACGGCAGTTAAGGTGTCACGTAGTGTCACTGCTAAGCGACCTCCATACCTGAATCGATCCAGCAGGTACAGCATGACTGCCACCACATGCACGGAAAGGCCCACCAGCAGCCACAGCGTGCTCTGAAAGGGCTGCATGAACGAGTCCAGCGTGCTCCGGGGGATTTCCTGCAGCACAAAGCCATGAACACCCAAGTCACTCGGGCAAATTCCTCATCTGATTCACTGCTGGAACGCAGGCGTCCGGTCTCACACGCAAGCGGGAGTATCGGGATCAAAACTGAATCGAAATGGAAAAGAAACTGCTGAATGGTGGTGCAGAAAGAGTCACCTTCTTGACAAGGATGGTGAGCCCTTGGTATTTGAAGGGTTTGGAGAACTCAATGTACTGGGCCCGTTCGTTGTTTATGGTGAGCGGTGCCACAATCATATCTGCCAGACCCCCGAGGAGCTCTCCCATCATGCCATTCCACTCTTTCTTGTTGCTGTTGTTCACCTGCACCAGATAAGAGTTCCCAGGTAAACCTGTCTACATTTTTGTTAGGCATTCCAGTACAGTATTGTTATCCATCCATCCGTCCATTCATCTATCCATCCATCCATTCATCCAGAACATTCTGTGTTTACAGTTTTGCAGTAGGACTGAACATTTTTAAGGAACAAATAGAGATAACCTGTGAAATGTATTATGTATGGTCTTGCCACATTATCTGAAAGAAACATTTTTTAGAGCCTACACGCCAATGACAGACAGCTGTTAAAGAGGCTTCAATTTTTTTGTTTAAAAATGCATTTGAGTCATTTTTTGCAGTTAGGTTGCTGCTCTATGCCTCTACAGTGAGAGGGTGCATTATGTTTCTCTCAAAAGGAGGACAAATGCAGCCCAGAGTAAACAGAACAAAAAGCCAATGTTTGCTTAATGGACCTGGGTTCCAAAGACCCATTCTCTACACATGATGTCGCCTGGAGAAACTCACCCGCTCCTGTGTCCCAAATTTCCCATCACCCACCAAATGCACTTCATACGTGAAGTTGAGGTTCATGGCCAGCTTGATGAGCAAGTCGATGCAGAAGCCGTAGCAACACTGTGGTACAATTGGGCGCCCTGAAATCCAGGCGACAGACATGGGAGTTCAGCGAAAAACTGCAACTGTGTGTGGAAAACCTCCATGCTGACCCTCACTGTACCGCATGCACAAACGCACGTACATTCTGGGCACCTGCTCACCTGTGTACATGCGCACCTGCGTGTCTAACAGCAAGTCAGTAAAAACCCTGAAGCTTCGCTCCAGACCTCTTACCTGGGATGGTTTCATTGGGGCCTGTGCAGATCACCTTCTTGATCAAGATCCCATTGACAGTGTATTCTTCTTTGCAGGTGCCGTCCTGCAGGGTGGGCTTCACGTACACAAAGGGCTCCTGATGGATGGTGACAATCTACAGAGAGAAGAAGAGCCAGGTGTTTGGTATGCAGAAGTTATGCTCCAAGCCTCACCTCTGCCTGACCTGGACGGCAGAACACATTCAGACAGAAAGGTGCAGCTCTGGACTTAAGAGAGTCAGCGTCAGCACACGTGATGTCAGGCCGTGAGCAAAGGTTTACCTTCAGTCGTGTGGACATCTGATAGCCTTTGGGTTTCTCTGTCTCTCCCCCAGGCCAGATGATCTTCCTCTGGCTGTTTAGCACAACCTGAAAAGCAGAGCAGTGAGGTCAGATGGCCAAAAGTTCTTAGTGAATGAAACCCAAAGGAAGGAAGCCAGCATCAGTAAGAGGGACCTGTGGTTGCCTCAGGTGCAAAGAGCCACATTTTTGGCCACGTAATGAAGTGAAGAAGTCTGTGGGCAAAACCTCATCTTCTAGCCTATTAAGCAGCCTTCAGTCTAATGCCTCAGGTGTGCTGTGCCCAAAACAGGTCCTTGTGCTCCACACGTATTATCTGTGAGCCAAAACTTCAGTAAGGTGCACGCTTCTTTTCCCAACTGAGCATTAAAGTAATAAGCAATCCTGCTGCATAGTTCAGAGCTTGAGGCCACTTTCCAAACCGCAGTGGCAGAAAACTTTGCGGGTTTGTCTGGGCTCTGCAATGCGCCCAAGATGCCTGCTGCGTAAACCAGCGCTTGCCGAACGAAAGAGGTGGAGATGAAGGAAAGCGGCGACGATGCCAGCGAGTGGCACACCTGGGTGCCGTTGAAAACGCCCACTTGAACGAGTCTGCTCTTCTGGTAGTTGAGGATGCTGTAGTGCGCAAACTTCCTGTCCCCGTCGTCGTTGAATTCTACGCGTCCTGTGAGGCCTTCGGGAAACTTGGAAGACATGAGCACCCTGCGGGTCAAAGCGGAGCAAATGTTGGTACGCCGAAATTTTTTCTCCAAGGCTGAGCAACTGTTAGATACAACAATACAAGTACAATTTTGGGAGTTAACTGGACTCAGTACTTAACCTTAGTACCATAGCAGAGGAATGCTGACAGTGCAACTACACAATTTATGTGTTAGATATGTAAAACTATAAATTCTACTGCACTCCACGGAATTCTGCATGGTACTTGGACTGCGGTGTGCGTAGGGCCCAGATTTACCAGGAGTTCCTTTAGTTCTAACAGGTTTGTTACAGGACAGAAACCAATAACTTCTTCCTTATAATAATACATGCGGGTGTCGCCAAAAAGCCTGTTGCACGACTTGTGTGCCTTACATGGATGACGAAGCACAATTGGACTGGAATGGTCAGGCTTTTCTCTGCAGATACAGCTACAGAGCCTACGGGCAGGCAGGTACGAGCTGCAGGGTTGCGCAGCGGCTGCGCGTTTGCTTGCGAACCGACCGTTTGAAGAGAGGCCCCGTCTTCCATATATTGGTGTTGCCCACACAGCCCCGTGGTGGCTCTGTGATGTTCTCCTTCTCAAAGAGCTCCTGGATGGACTGTGCCACCACGGCGACCGCATCGTTGATGTGCGCCGACTCATTTTTGCCGTTGATCAGCTGGAGGCCGATCAGACCTGGACATTCACATACAAATGCTTTCGTTTAGCAGAGGTTCTTCTCCAAGGCGACGCGCGACTTCCAGTAAACAACGCTGCACTTCGCCCAACGCAGACGGACTCGGTTCTTGCAGTGCAGCGAGTCTACAGTTTAATTTACATGAGCGGCTGTGCACAGGGAATAATGGTGTTCAAAAAACCTGAGCGTGTACAGAAAGAGTATGGAGCACTGGCCAAGCACTACTTGCCAAACTGCGTTTCAGTTACGGTAAACCACAGCCGAACCCAACCGGGCATGCAGAGCTACCGATGAGGGGGAACGAGGACAACTTTTACCTGGAGACCTTATTAAAGGAAGCATGCAAACATGTGTTAATGGGCAGCCAAGGAAGAAAACATTAGCACAGCTCAATATTTTGTTTCAATTTAATTCATGCATTTACACAAATTCAGTAAAATGTGTTGTTGGATTAACTGATGTGGAAATGACCTTTCAACTCTTAGCTTCAGAATATGCGGTACCGCTCCTTGCATGCGGTGCACATAAAAGTTTACATCCAAAACCCTGCCTGCTGAAGGTGCAAGTGCGCTACCTGAGAGCGGTGATTTCGTGCCTGCCTGAAAAAGCAGTCGGGGATCGGGTGCAGGGGCCACGTACCATCGGGAGCTTCGCTCAGGGCCTTCCCGGACATCTCCCTCTCGCCAACCAGCCACACATACCCGGAGCCCGTCATGTTGAGCTGCCGCGCGGCCTTGTACACGGCCGCTGCATCTTCCTCGCTGGAGGCGAAAAGAGAACATTTCAGACCCTCGCTGTGCCCTCCCTGCCTGATGGATCTCAGCATCCATTTTGAACGAGAAGCGAAACGTGACTTTCAGTAAAAGGTTCTCCTTGCGGCGATCTCATGGTTAATGAGCCTACGCTGAGGACAAAAGGAAAAATAATACAAGTTTAAAAAACCCTAAATAAACCCTGGACTGTTTTGGACACAGACTTTGATGTGCAGGTCCAGACATTGTTAAGGCGTACAAGCAACATAACATGCAAGGTCATTAATTATTACCGCTACTTTTTATCGCTAATAATAATAATAATAATAATAATGACAGTGGGCAACAAGGCCACCTCATTCATGGCTGACAGTGCAGAACTGAGAATGGGGCTCCACTCAGCACCCAACACAACCCAAAGTGACAGAAAACAGAATCTCAGTCAGCAAGTGAAGCAGCTTCCACTTCCCGGTGGGAAACATTTAGCCTCACTGCCACCGCATCGACACCAAACTACGTTTATCCGAGGTATGGACTTTTACTCGGCCATCCCAGACGGTGACTTTCCGCCCATTTCAGCCATTTGGTTGTTCATCTACTCCCGTGTTTGGGGTCACTGTCTTACTGCAGCACCCAGCTTCAGGTGAAGGACTGCAGGCAGAATTTTTATGCAGCTTTTAAATTCATTGTTCCCACCGTTATGGCCAGCTGTTGAGCTGCTTATGTTCTGCAGGGTTCTGGAATGACCAAGCCAGAGTCTAGACCGCACCCCAGTTGAGAGGTTGTGGCATAACCTGAAGAGAGTTGTTCGTGCAAGGAATCTCAGAGAATCCCAGAGAAAAGAGAAGGCGTATTGCAAGGAGTCAATTCCTCCTGCCCGCTGTGGCAGTCACTTCTGCAGCTATGGCAAATGCTTGGTGGAGGTTCCGGCTGCAAAAGGAGGTTCTACTCCTTCACATTCCTTCGCAGGAACAATAAGATACATTATTTATGTATCTTATTTGCTGAGGATGCCAGAGCAGTCCACATCGTATGATGGCGAAATCCATGCAATTGGAAGGATTCGCAAGCGTCTTCCGGCAACCGTACATACTTGGCGTACGGTATCTGCACACACACAGACATGCACATCCCAGTAAGAGCAATGAAAAACCCCCCATGCGAAACCACCATCATGGGACTCAGGGACCTGGCCTCCCTTCCGCCGTCCCAGGATGGCGAGGCCACGCAAGGCTCCTCACCTGGCGGAGAGGATGAAGACGCGGGCCTCCAGCTCCCTGGCCTCCTTCAGCAGCGCCGTGAGGTTCGTGTCTTGACTGAACATCAGCACTTTCTCTGCCTGCGAGGGGAGCACAGAAAGCAGTCACGTTTGCCGCTTACCACCGCCTCGCTCCATGCTCTCATTAGCTTTGGCTTGGCAGGGATCTTTATGCTTTTGGGTAGAAAAACGGAAAAGAGCTCCAGAAGGATCTCTTCAACAGAAAAAAAAAAAATTCAAAGCTCGGCGGGGGAAAAAGTTCTGCATTTTTTGCATGCAAACTGAAGGTTATCAAGACTCCAAAGAAGGGCGTGCATGTTAGAGGTAGAAGGGAGAAGAAGATCGATGCAATCGGAAACCAAAAACGGGTGAAAGGGTAGCGTTTTTCCAAAGGAAAAATACTTGAAAGTAAGAAATGCGGCAGAAAGGTAGGAGGAAGTATCTGGGTGGTACCTGCCCCACACGGCCAGATCTCCACATAGGAATAGACTTGCAAACTTGTTGTTCTGATCGCATGCATTCCTTCACAAAAACAAAAAGGTGGGGCATTTCTTTATTGAAATCATGTATTTTTCAACATTGAAAACATTCTCGATTCAAACCATAAAAAAAAAATCTGAACATAAAAAAAGACGTGCCATCAGGATAAGAATTTCGGGGTCGCCTTGCTGACCGTTTGTCTGGTTTCTAATTTCTACGTTCAGAGAATTGGTGGGCGGCGTGCATTGACCATGCAAAATATACCTTGGGTCCTCGCTTGTTGTCATAGGACAGTTGGTCGAGGTTTTCATAGTTCCTGTTTTTATTCTGATGAATAATGTGCACAGAGAAAATATGCAGACACAGAAGAATATTATAAACAGTTGAAAATGGTGTGCAGCAAAGCATTGCAACAAATCTCCACCTCCCTGCTTCAAATTTGGTTGCCTAACACTGGGGCTTGCAAAAACATCAAAGAGGAGCTCAACAATGGGGCGCCGGGGCTCACGCTTGCTTCCGAACCGCGGTGCGGCCCGAAGAGCTCCACGGGAACAACGATCCGCGGGACCGAGCCGACTCCATGTTCCAAGAAGACGGGCAGTCGGACACCGGCAGCCTTTTAAGCCTTTTGGCAGCGGCCGTGGGGCGGGAGCGTGGGCTGCAGGCAGCCAGAACTTCTGCAAAGCTTGACGTGCACAGTGCGCCAGGAGATCAGGTCACAGCTTTTCATGGAATTTTTCTTCCAGGTTACGTGAGAAAACCATTTTAACAGCAACCGCAGCGACGGTAAGATAATTCCTGTGAACAGTCTGAATCCTTTGAATCTTTCATTTTTGCTTTATTTAAAATGATGATTTAAAATGCCAAGTGTGACCATGTATTCTTTTTTCCAGAAGTCAGCGTCGAGTTTCAGCTCACTCGTGTTTCTCGCCAAACTGCGCTGCTTCAGCACATTTCTCACCTTCATTTTATCTCTCCATTGCACCAACAACACTGAACAGACTGCAGCAGATGAGTGACCTCCATATGATGGAAATGTGAAAATCTCAGTCTGAAGTAATGTAAAGTAAGGCCAGAGACAGGAAGTTCTGCTACTTGAGGAGTGGCGGACTTCAGCCTTAGAATGTATTTAAGTTTGTGGCCGGAACTCCAAATGAAACAATTTTCGGTTCCGCTTTGGAGTTATGGAATGACGACGCGATGAGCCAGCGCAGCAAAACACCCTGCATCCCCAAAGGCTACAAATTTTCTGCCTTTGGAAGAAGCAGCAAGATCCCAACTCATCATAATTGTGTTTCCAACAAGATGGTACGATTTCTAAGCAAAAGGGAAGGCCGCAGTCTGCGGACCCCCAGAATCTGCTGCACCCAAGAGCACAGAGTCTCCCGACATCACAAAAGGGAGCAAAGCCAGAGTTTCTTCTTCAAGGACAGATTTAACAACTGAGTACGGTTTTCTTCAGATGACCTCTTCAGAGGGAAGGAATATCGGCGGCGTCAGCAACGTTTGAACCCGAACGCAAGCGTCTGCGGACGCAGAGGTGCATTTCTTCATCCACCTTCAGACCAACTCTGAGGCACCACAACCCAAGCTGCACCTCAGGGACGCGGTGTTGCTGTGGGGTGACTGACAGCCAATGGGCAATAAAGTGTGGCTTCACGCTGTCCAAAACCCCAATCCGTCCACTTGGGGGATCTGTCCAGTAAACCTATCGCGGACAAAGCAGTGGCTCATGGGCAGCGCTGAGGACAAGGGCAGCAGTGCAGGACCACAGCGAGTCGGAAATAATTTCAGTGAGGTGCTTAGCTAAACATAACTCAGCTGAAGCCTGAAGCTGCCAGGAAGCAGACCTTCCCGAAAGTGCGACCTTGAGAACTGGGAGGGAGCCTCGCGTTGCCAGGCAACACAAAGGGAGCTTTTCTGCACTGAAAAGTTGGTAAAAATAATTTGGACTGAGCGGAGGAAAGCGCTGTCAATAGGTCTTCACCTTTACACCTTTCCAATTCACCATTTAAAGGCAAAGTAATGGGGGAGGCAAATCAATGCAGTCTGTAAAATAAATAGGAAAAGGTATCAAATATACAGCAAAAAATGTGAAAAAAGAAAAACTGGTTGCGGCGAGACATCGGGAACCACACACTCGAAAAGGAGCACAGATGCTGAATAACAGAGAACGGAACAAAATCCAAGCTGGAGTCAGCAAAGGCAGTTTCTGAAGTGAACCAGGGCAAAAGATGCAAAAAGAGTGAGAGGAGAAGCAGCACGCAATGTCGTGTCATGTACAAGAGACTGTAACTCCTTCCGGAAGACTGTAGCCAGGCGCTCCTTGGCGCGGTGAGATGTTCCTCTCAAGCCTGCAACCGTGCAGGTGGCCGCAAATGCTCGGGCTCAGCAGCAGAGCGCCTGTGACCTGGGGTCCACCAGACGACAGGAGCACAGATGCATCCGGACTGCCGAGCGTACGGCCGGCTTCTTTTATGCTTCATTTGCTTGAAACCAAACAGCCATTGACAAAGGCCATTGCGTTCGGCTAAAACGGCGACCTCAAATCTCAGGGCACAACATCACATTTTTTTCCGAAAAATGAGGCTTCGCTTTAAAAGAGGAGTCCTGCCATGGGGCATATTTATGCTACACAGCGGGTATAAATGCAAGAATCCTCCATTATGGAGAAATTTACATGCGGCTCATGCGGCCGACCGAAACATGCCGGCTTCTTTCGTTTGCAGGGAAACGGGACGAGTACGGCAGATGTTGAAAAAATAGAGTTGCTTAAGAAAAGATATTTTTGCTTCTCCGTTACATCCCACAAACCATCCATCCATCCAACCAGAAGTCTTGGAGGCCAGATGCACCGTGGCCCAGGCTTTAGTCCTCCACAGTGCACACACATGCACTCACTTGCCAACACACACACAAAGCACTGCAAGGTCTTTTAAGAGTCTTCTATTGACCTGAAACACATGTCTTTGGATTGTGGCAGGAACCAGAGCATCTGGACGAATGTAGGGAGCACATGAAGTGCCTCAGTGACTGAGCCAGGATAAACCCAGGTCTGATCCAACCCCTCGGTACGCAAGGGTATTTGGACAACGGGTGCAAGAGCTCAGCATGACATTTAGCTTTACAGCAAGCCAGGAAACCTACATGTCAGCAGATACAGATAGAAGTACCGCTGCTCAAATGGAGTTCTGCTGCACATGGATGGAAGCATTTTTGAACACCTGAGGCATGGGTAATGGTAGGCAGCTCGCGCACCGGTCACTGCTGTCCCAGCCTTTACCAAGCATGGAACCTAGAACTTGCAAATATCTTGTAAATGCTGTTCTCACTTTTATACAAATACAAATTCTGCTGGGACCAAACTTGTTCCCCCCGTTGCCGTCGCAGCAAGACTGCCTGCCACTATGGCTCATGTCTGTACCACTGACAAAATTACAGAAAAGGTGGGCCCTTTAGTGGAAAGTCACCTGCCATCGGTAACCACAAGCGCGACACACACTCGGCATCGTGTGCGTTTACAGTTCATTGCGTAACGCCGACCCATTTGAACGTCCCGCACTCCCCCGCACAGAGGTTGCCAAGTCCCGGTTGTCAGAGTTCCGTAGAGGAAGCAGCTAGCGATCATCTGGCACGTAGGAAGCGCAAAGCCACGGATCTGATACTCGGTTTATATCCATTTCATGTCACCATAACGGCGTCCAAAATAAATGCATGCGTTTGACATATCGATCATTTCTCTGTACAGTTTTGGACTTAACACCGTAAATGCACTCGCAGTTCTTGTGATGTTAGTGTCCCGCCTAAGGTGGACAGCCAAGCTAACACTCATTTCCATTTAGCACCCACGCTGTGCGCATGCGGTTCATATTTAGCAAAAAATCAGACAAAAAAAAGTCTCATTGATCCTTTCGAGCAACAGGTGAGCAATTCAGCAAGCGCTTGAAAAGTTAAGCCAAGAATGAGCTCAAGCATCGCAACAGCCTTCATCTACGCCGCTTCCGACTGTTTTCCCTCAATGAATGGCTTCAAGTCCTTGGAAAGGTTAACATGGGCAAATGCGGAAGTGGCCGTGGTGTTTATCTACAGACCACAACAAGGGAAAAAAGCACAGCAACCCGCAGGACAAAGGAAAGCAGACAACGGCTCTGATTTTGAGTTCATTGATTTTTTGCACAGCCCCAGGTTAAGTCTTTCGTTTTGCTCCCGTTGTGGGTTGACACACAGGAGAATCTGACAATGGCTAACGGAACGTGAGATGGGTAGAAGTACAAGGTCTTGCCAGATAGCCACTTATGATGCCGTCGATGCCTTTAGAACAGGCAGTGTCTGCCGGTGTTACAAATGAAGAGAGATGTGTTAACATAACAGAAAAGAAAACAGTTATATACACAAACGGTTTTAAATACAAATTACGTATAAACACACACAAACATGCATGCACACACACGCAACCACGCGCGCACACCCTGACACACACATACACACGCACGCACACACGCACGCACGCACGCACACGCATGCATCCAGACCTCAGGTGTCTCACCTTGGTCTCCCTCTCCTCCAGCAGAGTCTCCAGCCTCTTCTGCGCAGCTCGGCCCTCGTGGTCGTCGCTCACGATCAAGATGATGTGGTTCCAGCGGAACTCGCGCATCAGGTCGAACCACACGTGCGCCTGGTGGGAGTAGGGCGGCACCGTCCGCAAGAAGGACAGGTGGATACTCTGAAACCAGGGAGGACGTCCTGGAGTTACCATGGGATTAGGGGCTCTTGACTCAGTTTGGGGAAAAAAGTGACCTCCAGTTTCTTAGGGAACTTGAGCCCTCTGCTGCTGCTGCTGCTGCTGCTGCTGCTGCTGCTACAAATCTGGCCACAAGCATCTGCGGAATGATCACCACGCAGAGATCTTGGTGGAACCGCAATACTGCGGCCTTCTCATTTCTGCAGCAGCTGTCATCAAAGGCATAAGGCAGCTAACAGGAGAGCTTAATGGAGCAAACGGCGCCGGCGGCACTGCTGCGAAGGCCCGGAGCCGCCCGTCCTCACACGCCGCACGGCCCAGCTCCTAAGCATCGGGGCCGGGAGACCGCCAGCGCTCGGTGTGGCGGCAGCATAGAGCGATAAAGGCTGCGGCTGTCTGAGGGACGACATCAGTTGCTGGGGGAGGACAGCAGGAGGGGGACATGGACCCGGACCCCCTTGAACAGCAGTAGTCAGGAACGCTAAATGCATTCTCATCACAGCTATGAACACAGAGCTTCATTTTTTCTTTAGTTTACCTCTGGGTCAAAACAAATTACTCTTAGAGTTCTTAGAGTCTGAGTTAACAGAATGCTTCGTAAATGTCTCGCTTGATCTATGAAGCAAATGAATAACTGACATTTAATGCTGCTGCAAGGACCGTGCACATAAATCCTGTGCGAGATGAAAAAACACCGCTTTGAGTTCTGAGAAAGGAAGTAAAATTCTTTGGTCGACCCCATACGAACAACAAAATAAGTGAATAGCTGTGCTTATTTTGAAAAGCTGCCACACATTCTTTTGTGTTTTTATGGTAGCTGCATCGCTATTTTCCGCCAAAGTCTTTGATCCTTGGGGATTTGGAGTCGCTTTATATAAAATTGATCCTGCTGGGCCACGTAAAGACGCCACACTGGCAAAATGAGGAAATCGTAGATCAGATCGGCGTGATCGGCTGGGACCCCTGCCGAAAACAGAAATCCAGCCCAACACCCAAAGGAAGAGGGTAATCGTGTGAAAGAAGATCAAGTCGCTCGCATCCCAAATGATACAGCGTGCACCCCCCGTGCTGAAAAACATCTCAGTACCGTGAGACCCCGACTGTTTATCATTGCAGCCGGACGACTGTGCCCGTCACAGACAGTAAAACCAAAACAGAAGAACCAATCAGCAACCAAAGCCAAAAAGTTAAAAGTTAATGGCACGTTTAAGGGGGAGGACAAGAGCTGTGACAGGCAAGCCTAAATGAAGCAAAAGCAGCCATCGGCTCTTCGCTTCTAATTTGTATGGCATTAGAGGACGTGAAAATGTTCCTCTGAATCTTTGAAGAGCCCACACGCAGCAGCGCTGTGCGCAGGAATCTCACAGGGCATCTGAGAAGTACTGTAAGACACAAAGAAAGCAGAGCTGAGAAGTAATCGCGTCTGGAGCTCCCGACACATTCGCACACGTGTGATGCCAAAAACAGGGCAGCCTTCCAACATCCCAGGGTACGCGACATGAGCCAGTGTGAGGGAAACATGCATAATCCCCTCCTGGCCGTCTCTCCATCATGTATATTTAAATGGGCTGTGCCTGTGACTGGAGGCCGCTGGCATCGGCTTGCGACTGCTCTCTCGGTGACGAAGGGCGAAGGAGGGACTGTGTCACCCGAGAACAGCGAAGGAGGCAAAGTCAGCCTGAGAAGGAGCGATAGACTCTTAAAACGCCCATCCCCCCTGAAAATTGACAGAAATTCACCAACCGCTGAAGATGTAGCATGAGCAGATGGAGGTGAGCCTGGGTGGGGGTCTGCCCGCCCCGTGTTGCCATGCAGGAACTGCTCGTAAGAAACCATTTTCTTTACAGTGAGGCTAAGATTAAATTCCGCGGCTAACATGTACAGCAGAGAGAAGCTCGCTGGCTTCCAAATCTTTCTGCACAGAATCAGTAGCCACAACATTTCTTCTACAAGCGGAGGCTTCTAACATCAAGAGGAATTGCTGGCTTTGTGTTAACCTGGAGCCATCGTGCCTCAGGCCGCCGTAACCCATGGCCAGCGCTACACAGTTGTTTAGCAGGGGGCTTAGGACTCAGTGATTGCTCAAACTACACAGAGGACTGTCCAGGGCAGACGGAGAAAGAGAAGCAGAAGCAGGAGGGCGAGCTTACTTCCCCTGAGGTCCTACAGACCGAATGACCGGGATTTGTGACAGTGCCTGGACGACTGCCAGCAGTGTGCTTTTCCACCAGTCCGCTGCATCTGGACTCACCTTGTCTGAGTAGATGGACATGCGGGTCGTGAGCCCCACCACGGGGATGCGGTAAAACCCGGCAGTGTAGGACACGGGCGTGGGAGTCAGGTGGTCGCTGGACTGTGGGGGGTGGCTTACGAGGATTGCATAGACCTGCAGATGCAAACACAACATTAAAGCGACAGAATGCCTGCGAGAGGACTCGACTGCTGACTCTTGATTTTAAGGACAAAAGTAAAAAAAAAAGACAAATTGCACAGTTTTTGCCCTTTTTCTATGGCTGTGGTGTTGTTCCTTGGCTGACAGCATCTCCTCACTCAAGGTGAAGCTTTTGACAGCAACATTTCTCTTAAAGAAAAGCGTAACCTAACGCAGCATTTCATGGGTTTACATCACCCGTTTGATTTTCCTGTTGTTTCAAAATATATTCATTTTAAGGTTGATTTTAGCCTCTGTTGTCAGCCAAGGTTGTCGGATCGCTGTCGGCCGAGATGTGCGTTGTGGAGAAACTGGGACGCTGGCCCACAGCAGAGCAGCGGCGCCCAAACACACGTGCCCATTCGGCCCACGTCTGCCCGTGCACGGGTGCTGCTCCTCACTGCGTTGTGTCTCTTACTTGAGTCACGGTGGGCAACACTGAAAAAGCAGCGCTGCTCTTCTCCACTCACCAAAAGCAGATGTTTGTGTTCCTTGCTGCCATTTTGGCCTCATTTTAGTGCATCACCCCCCCCCCTCCAAGCACGGCCCATAAATACTTATCCAATATTTATTCCTGGATGAACCCTGCTCACCCACACACTGCTTTAAATTGAAAGCCCACTGAATTTATCCTGAACTGGCAGGCCTGTGGTCCCATTGGCCTTCAGGGACAAACATGCATCTCAGCTCCACTTCTCTCTGAATCTAGAGGACCAAAACTGGAGGGTTTTGGAGCTGCGATTCCCTCCTGTGGCTTCTCCTGACGTACTTCTCAGTGTACTTTCTTACTGCTAATAAAATAATTGCTCATATTTTTATTTTACGCATTTGCAACAAAAGGGTTTCTTTATCTCATGGATTCAGTGGACTAAGTTGACAGGAAAAAGTGAGCGGTGCAATGCTGATGATGACAGTTTGCTCAACCGCCATCGCGATGGCCAACAGTTTGTCTTCATCGTCATCATCATCTTCTTCTTCTTCTTCGGCGCCAGCGGTGCTGCAGTTCATGAAGATGAAGGTGCTGTCACAGCACGAAAGACAAGCAAAGTTCTAGCATCGTGATTCACCTTAAAGTAAACCCAGGTGGCGTTGTGCGTTGCACCGCAGGCTGAGCGAACTGTAAGACGGAGGAAGATTGAGGAAAAGCGCCCAAAGGGGAAGGGGTGGGGGTGCGTGTGCTTGGAAGCACCAAAATGTCATTTGTCCCTTCGATGCAGTTACAGACCTGCCTTCCTGATCAGAAATAACACATGCGTCGCAGGAAAATCGGAAAACCTGAGCGTCGGGCACGCAGTGCGGTGGCAGCTAATCGATGTGAAGGGAATTTGCAGTGGTTCGCTGCAAATATAAATGTTAAATGCGCATTTATTTTTCAGCAACTCTGCCCTCAAATGAGCATCGCGGGCTCCGAGCGCCAGCAGCCGAACTCGCCGGGTGAAATATTTATCGGAGGAAAGCAGTGCGGCTCGCAGATGCACCAAAGTGCCACGTCAAGACGAGGCGTCTGAAGGACATTCTTGAGGTTCCCTTCGCAGCAGCAGCAGCAGCAGCAGCAGCAGCAGCAGCACGAGTTCGGCTGTCCAACTGAGCCGCGACTTCTTTGTCGTGTTTTAAGGCGCGCCTGAACGCTGGCACGACGAGCGGCGGAACGTAAAACGCAGCCCCTGCGCTAAAGTGCGGGCGAACGGGACCGGTTGGGATCAAATGGATCAAGAACACAGACTCGTGCGTGGCTTTGCTGCTTCGGAGGGACGCGCCAGACTGATGCAACGTTTCAGCCAAAATGTCCCCTGCCCCCTGCCCCCCACCCCCGCCCCCGCCGTTCCCTACAAGGCGTACAACAGGTTACGGCGAGACACCCGAGTGTCCTTCAAGGAAGCGTAGTGGCGGCGCGACACCGGGTACCTGGTTGGAGATGAGGTCTTCGCACACCGACAGAGCCATCTGGATGGCGTTGGGTTTGTGCGTGACCGAGATGGCGTTGAGCTTGAACTTGTCTTTGCCGTAGAGGTGGTTTGCTTGAGCCACCGCGTCCTTGAACACCTGCTCGTACCTCTTCTGGCTCAGGACGGCCCCGATGTTCACCATCTTGGGCTCGCAGCCGCCGCGGGCGCAGGAGCAGCACAGGAACACGGCCAGCAGATAGAGACGCATCTCGAAGAGCTCAGGAGCGCGTCGTCCTTCCGTCTGACAGCGCCGGATCTTCACCTGAGCTTCATTGACCACCTCCCGCCCCCTTGCCTGTGCTCGGCGGCGGCGCTATTTCTGGAATTTGCTCAGATCAGTAACGGCGAGGACGAAGCTGCGAAGGAATGCACGCACTCTTGCGCCAAAGTTCCGTGCGGCGCTTGACCCCGCATCTGCCCCCTCCGTGCCTTTCGCAGGGTCTCCCTCTTTGCCCCCGGCTGCACTTTTTATTTCCGAACGCGCTCTGCGGCGCTGCCCCGACCCTCCCGTCGCGCCGACGACCTGATGCGCGCCCACGGCCGCTGTCCAGGGTGCTGAGAGCCCAACCTGCGCAGTGACGCGTGCGCCCCTACCGCCCCGAGCGGCGCGTCATTTTGGAAACCGAACGGCGGATTTGTTGCCGCGGCAGATCACGGCCCCCAGCAGGGTTACCGACGCGGTCAGCCTTCAGCCTCCGCGGCCGCTTTCGGGTGCCACTTGAGTCACAATTCTGGGCTGGCGACGGCGGCTGTGGGCAAATCTGCCGCAAAATCTGCTCTTCTTCCGGGCATCCTGGAAGCGCCGAACCCGGGTTTCATGCGTGTTTTCAGCAGCTATTCATTGCCATGCGTGTGCGCGATCGGCTGAAGAACGCTCTCGCTGTGCCGACTTCAATGCAAAAGCGCGCCAGTTGCTCTCCTTTCTCCAAAATTTACCGTCGGTCTCTACATCAAAAGCGCCGAGCAAACAAATGGTGGGGGGGGGGGGTGGTGGTAGTGGTGGTGGTGGGGGGGCTCAGTTCCCGCGATCCGAGGACTCACAATGTTCGAGCACCGGGGTATAAAGAGGGAGAGGGGAGCGCAGCTAGACCCTGTTACCAAGGAAACAAGCATCCCTGCCTCCTAGATTAAGCTCGGTTTTAAGAAACGATTTTAATGCCGAGCCCCTGGGTTTTAAAGCCTGTAAGCAGCCGACAAACTGAAAAATAAAACTTTACAGGTATAACAAATAAAAAAAAAAACATAACCTAGAGCTCTGCAGCGGAAAAGAGGCATAAAATGCTACTGAAAGCAAAGAAGTGATGATGATAATAATAATAGTAGTCATGAGGTAGTTAGCATAAGCACAATGCAGGAAACAATATCAGATTATTTAGAAAAGATGTTGCGTAAGCTAAACCCAACAGGCTAGGGCTTTAATGTATGTTGGCGAACGTTCGACTACGGCGCCCAGTGTTTATTTATAAAGTGCACGTTCGCACACACGCAAGCTCTGCCACAGATGGCAACGTGCAGTCGTGCTGGCCAGTCCGGCGGTGGCCTGGGGCCCAGCCTGCTGAGAAGACCTGGCCTGGTGTCCAACACTGGTGTGTGCCTGTGCCTGTGCCTGTGCCTGTGCGTGCGTGTGTGTGTGCTTCCCCCACTCCCTGGCCAATGGCTCTGGATGTCAGAAGGGCAGTGCTCGTCGGCTGTGTGGTCATTGTTCAATACCCAGGGCCAACGCCACGCTTTCAGTTCTGCAAAACCCCCAGGACGCAGGTGCTCCGTGACTGGGAAATATTCCCCATGGTTTCAGGAAAATGAATCGAAAGCTCAAACTCCCTTAAACAGAGAAACAGAAATGCGCAAGCCCTTGTTTCACGCTTGATACAAATTTCCAAACGTGGTCTCTGCACCTCAGCGGAGTGCATTCGCGGCAGAAGAACCATGACAACGGGCTGAAAACGTAGCTGAGACAGCTGACAAGCGCTCAAGTTCAGTGACGCTTCTCGGCATCGGCTGTTGCGGCCGCTGGATGTCTGAGCTGATCGAAGTGCAGTTCAATCCACCCAGGAGCTCAGGGAAGCAAAAGCCAGCGCCTGTAAATCAAGAGCATGGAGATGTGAGCTCACGCAGATAAAAACCAGTTTACGCGCCGTTATGCTCAAGTGCTCCAGGCTGTTATAAATAATGGTGGGAAAGCAGTGTGAAACTGAGCTGCAGCCACCACAGTGCCACTTTATGTAATATTGTCTTGAGATGAGGCTAAGCATTTGCAGCTCAGGAAATGAGACGGTGCACAGAACTGCAAAAAGGAGGCAAAGTTTTAGTGGCGCATGCTGTTCCAGACACGGATTACGGGCTTCGCCATTTGTTTGTGCTCAGGGACGCGGTCTGCGGACACAAGCAGCCGAACGTGCAAAACGCAGAGGCTCTCCTTTGTTTCTGGGCGATGCTGTCTGCTCCGCTTGCCTTGAACGGAGAAGAAGGAGTGGAGCTGCGTGGGGAACGAAGACGAACGCCGCGTTGGAACTCAAAGGGTCTTCCTGATATTCAGCTCGGTGTTAAGCTGCACATTTTGCTAAGCCATAAAGACCATAACAGCAGCCACATTTTTCTTCTGTCAAAGCAATAAGCAGGCACGGCATCGGCCAAGGAACGCCGTGAAGGCGTTTCCTTCCATTTTCGGGCGACAGCTCAAGCAGTTAAGCACAGCAACACCCAAGTAAATGAGCACACAGTCCAATGAGCGAAAATAGCCAAAGTAAAAGTCAAATCCTGTAATAAAAACATAAAAACGCACCAAACTATAAAGGTGTTCGCTCTGCTTACGGCTTCTTTATTCCGAGTCCGATTTATTCTGATTATTTGCTCTTTTTGCACCCAACAGCGTGAATGAACCACGATGGCAGCAGAGGTCGACGCAGACGACATCAACCTCATAAAACACGAATGACACCAGAGCGTAGCCGTGTCCCCTCTGTCCCGCAGAAAGGAGTGCCTACTGTGTAATAATAATAATAATAATAATAGTAATAATAATAATAATCATAATAATAATAATAAGCACCTTTGCCACACAGAATGTGACACTTTCTCATAAAATTCACATAGAGTTTGTACTGACAACGCTGCCAAGTTGCAGCTCCGAGCTGGGAGTTCTGTAACCATCCACAGCGAGGATCCTGTCCACCTCGGTGAAACCTGCATGCTTTTGGAGATCCTTTTCCACATGAGCGTCAGTGCAGCTTCGCTCCCTTTCTGTTCTGCTCAGCACACGCAAGGCACGGTGCGTTATGGTCCTAACTGTGCTCTTCCACTAAATATTAGCCAAGTCAGAACGAAGACTTGGTAGCCAGAGGCAGTTGAAGTGAGAACAACCAAAAAGCAACTGAATTGGCGTCCATTTGTCCGTCAAACCACCCAGAACTCCACCTTTACAGCCCTTAAACGGTCTTCCCCCCAGTGTCCCATTTCGTTGCTCAGAAGGAGGTACCTGCTTAGCACTCAAACTGCACTACAGGTGTGCTTTTGGTAAAGAAAAGTACGCACGATGCACCTTTTCACCACAAGTTCACAGTTCATGCTCTGTCCATTAATTCGGTAGAATAATTTCAAGGACTCGATTTAGGCAAATTATTCAATTGTTTATGAAGGTGACTCAAGAGCTCTTTTTGGGATTTAACTGCCAGCATCTGAGCACATCCTTTATTCTTTACCCACACATAGTAGCTCCCCGCTGTCCTAATTCCATCCTTGTTTCATATACTGAACAAACACTTGCGAAAGGTAAGATAAACAGAAAACTTGGTCTTGGTCAGAATGTCTTAGCATATTAGTTTCAACTTGGCACCACACATGACAGGTGCAATACTGAAGTAGGTTAAATCAACACAGCATTTGAAATCTTAAAGATGTGATGAAAAACAGTCCACTAACACACCACAAAAAAATTAATTTCTCTAAATCCTTGAGCAATAAGCACCTTTTTTCCCAGCCTCCCGAGCGCCAACCATCATTCGGTGTTTTCGTGGCATGCGGGCGGGCAGCGGAGGCTGCACTGCAGCGGGTGACCTGAGTAGTGTGTTGAGCTGCTACTTAAATATTGAACAGAATTCGGCTATGAGCAATAAAGGACACTGGTTATAAACGCAGCATTCAAGAGGCAGCCATTCAGTATATACTCAGTATATACTTGTAGGCATAAGTTTAGAAACAAGAAGCACAAAAATGGCAGACTGGCCTCTAATCTGACTCACAAGTCTCATCCAGCAGGCATCTAAAGTCTGTTTTTAAAAAAATCCCTGTTTGTCACTGTGTTCGGGCAGTGTGGGAACCTGCTGTTTGGTGAGCCGCACATGCTCGCAGCAAACAAGCAGTCCTGATGCGTGAGGAGCGAGTAGGAGGGAGGGAAGCGCAGGATAGGATCTGGGCTCCAGCCAGCCCATGTGACCCAGAAGCCCAAGATTACAGCCAGATTAAATCACGAAATGACAGTTCCCAGCCTTCAAATTCCTCGGCATGCAATCGTAGAAAAGCGCAGCAACTCACTTTCGCTATCTCTGCCAGTGTACAGCATTGCCTGGGAAAAGGGAGCTCTTTCACACTTTGTTTGTTCATGGCGTGCTGTTTCCAGCCAAGCATTTTGCATTTCTGTCAGCCAGGCTGTCGTCGGTGTTGGTGATCTAATCCAGAAGGTCGGCAAAGGTCTTTTCAGCGGTGGACTGTTTCACTCACGCGACCCTCATTTGGCCGGCACCGCACCACCCAGCAACACAGGGCCGAACTTGGATGAGGTCTGCTGTTCCGGATGCAGCCGCTCTTCAACGTCTGTCAAACTGACACATGGCTGGAGGCAGAAAAGCGAGCGCCTCTGTGTGCCCAGCATGGGCCAGGAGCCCAAGGAGGCTGCCTGGCAACAGAGGGAGGCAGAGCGATGTGCCGGTCCCCCTACGCTCAGGGTCTCCATCGCAGCCTATTTTCAGCTCCCTCTCTACTGTGACATTCGCCCATCCCTCCTCTCACCTACCCATCCACCCCACCACTTAGAAAATAATGCCGGATTAGAGATGAATTTCAATACCCGTTGAGTGTACAGCTGCCTCCTAAGTCCTGAGGACACAAAGAAATGCCGCACTGAAACAGTGTGGGCCCTGGACGTGTGGGCCCGAACAGCATTTTAATACCATTTAATAATTTACAGAATTACACATAATAACAGAGCCACAGAAATGTAAAATCTCACGGCCCAGGCCTAACTAAACTTGTTAGTGGCTGGTTGTAGTACCTTATTGTCATACTTATTACGTTACGCATTTTCCGGACCGTCTCTCCTAACTCCATACCTTCCTGCCTAGACAAAAGCAAATCACAACTTTTTGAATCTGATTGCTTTGTCACGGCAACATCTAATAAGATCCCGGTTATTAACCAGGAAGCTGTGTTTAGACAGAGAAAACGTGGCAAAAACGTCGCCGTCCACAGAGCTTCCGAAATTAAAGCCCTTTTGTTCTGTGACTGGGCTTAGTCTGTATGCAGCAGCCTGTTTTATAACAATGCGCACGCAGTAGCCATCTCCCATGTTTTGTAACTATGCAAATACAACTCTGGCAGTCCTCACAGGAGCCACACACAATGGGTGAGAGGAACACTTTGATTCACCGCAGGTGTTGCATCTCATGAACTGCATGTGTGAATCCTGACTGACGTTGTTCCCATCGTGGCTTGGCAGCACCCATGCATTAATAAAAATGTCTAGACTGCCATTAGATTATTTATTAATGCTTAACCACAAAGAGCACCTCGCTTAACAGATTTAAGAGATATCATTAAAAATCTTTTCATATTTATTCCTATTAATATTATGACTAATGAGATCATTTTGCAGGCGCGCGTGCCGTTCTTTGCCCAGTGTTGCTGATGGCAGCCTGGCTGTTTTGCAGGCCCGCGTGGCTGCGCCATCTTCCAGAAACAGGCGAAGTGCATTTGCGTCGTTGCTGCAGCGTGCAGGTGTGAAGTTGTGCACGTAGCCCCTGTCGGAGCGGTCAGTGCAGTGTGACAAACACACGTAAACGCAGGACCAACTGGACTCGCAGAGACGCGGAGCGCGTCTTACCCAGGCAGGATCCGGGACCGGCTGCGCCTCGAGTGTCTCGAGAGCAGGTGGCAGTAGCGATGGCACCATTGTGACAGGGCAGCGCTGCTGACGCCTATGCTTCTGTCACCCTGAGGGCAGCCAAGCGGTCCAAGGGCAAGAGATATCTGAGAGACCGAGTCGGACAGAACGAGAACGCCGTGCCTGAGGCGACAAAGGGGTCGGGCCGATGCCGGTGTGCTGAGTGCGGTCGCTGCCGCCGGACACATAGATCAGCTAAGCGATCACGTACACCACTCCAGCCAGAGCCTGACAGCTACATCTGACCACCATCCAGCTCTGCCGCTGTTCACCTTTCACATGAGATTAACTGTGTTCATTTGTTTTTCGCAAAATGGATGTACGGATAGGATATTGACCGTAGGACTTCTGCGAATCTTGCAATCTCAGTCACCTCAAATGAAGGAGTCGCCTCAAAACCGGAGAATATTTATTCACGTCACCTTGAAGAAAAGCATCTGCCAAAAGATTAAATGTAGCTGTGAAATGGTTTTTCAAGACAGGACGTGGTTATAAATCCAAGGAATCGTAGCTACTGCATTTAAATGTTTCTGAGCAGCTTGGTTCTAAGCTGACGGCGCAGGGTCCTAGGGGGCGCCTGTCCACGTTTGGACTAGAGCTCAGAAGCTCCCACCGAAGCACCCGTGGAACAACAAACGCTGTGCGGAAAATGCCGAGCGCGGGACTTCAACAAAAGTTAAGCCAAAGATGCGAGTCACCTGCTTCAATCCATCCATTTTCCTCAACCGCGCGTCCTTCACCTGCTTAACAGCCCACTGCGCAGTGAACAGCCCTTTCCACAGCCTTTCAGGAGCGCCTTTCCCCCTCTGCCACACATCCAGTCCTCTCCTTCTCTCATTGCTCGTCCGTATTTATTCCCGTTCATTAAGCTTTGCCCAAACACCTCCCTCCCACTGTAGGTCCAGCAGGCAGCACCAGAAGCAGAGGCTCCCCAGATGAGCACAGCGATGACTCACAAACACTCACTGAGATCCCAGCCTGCATCAGGGTCACTGCGGCCCAGCTCATTTCCAGCGAGCGCCAGCATTCCTGCTTACTCTGTAGGTGGAAAGTTTTCAAACTCCCCCATCACACTGCGCTCGAAAACAAAAATTCATCTCAGCAGAAGCAGGTTTATGATCTTCTAATGTCTTTTTAAAAAATGAGAAGCGCAAAGCTGGATATTCGTGTCAGCAAAGACTGAAGTCGGTCTCGGGGGATTCTTCTGGATCCCGACGGCAGAAAGACAGAAAATAGGCGAACGCAGGCGAACCCTGACAGGTGAAATACTCCGGAGCGCCATCCAAACTGGCCACATGACAGCCAGCCCACAAAACGTGTCCTCAAAATGCAGGACCTCAGCTGCACACGAAGTAGTGTTCAAGCACCTGGAACAAACTCACAAGTTGTGTGGAAATAATTTATCAGCCTGGAAGAACAGTGTCTGACTAGCAGCTGCAGAGTTGTATCTACCTGCAACTGCAAGAAAAATAAATGCAAACTGCAAAACGCCAATGACTACATGGCTGCAAATATTGTGTCAAAAGTCTGCACACCCTTAACAGAAATCCAAGATTTTATTGATTAAGATAAAGACAAATGAAGTCAAAAACAAAGGAATGATTTTTAGGAAAAACATCTAAAAAAAAAAAAAACAAATTCCATAAGTGAATAAATATGTACACCATTTAAAATGGGTGTTGCAAGTCTTTTATGATTTAAAGGCCCACAGTGAAAGTCACTTACAAATGGTAATTTAAGCTCTCCTGGCATGAACTGAAGTCATTCAAAATAAATCCAGTTGCTCTTGAAGGATTTCCCTGAAGGTTTCTTGGTTGAATGGTACACAATCATGAGCCACAAAGAAAAACCAAAAGTTTTTCAGGATTTTATTACCCAAAGGTACTAATGAGAGGAGGGGTATAAAAAATCAGTTATTCAGCTTGTCATGCGATACCGTCAAGGCGTTCATCAAGAAGCGGAGGAAGTGCGGAACCACCTGGAGTCTAAAGACCAGTACGTCTTTGACAGGGCAAAGAGAAAGCTAACCAGCAAAACGTCAACCCGCCTTGGATGAGCTACAGAAATTTATGTCTGTAAGTGCGTTCCCTACATACTGTACTACAACTGCTTCTCGTACGCTCAGCTGTCAGATGGGGTGACAAGGTGAAAAAAAGCCATTTCAAACATCAAAGCCTGTTTCAAGCTTCCTCAAAGATCTGCTGAGTCTCCCAAAGAAATGTGGGAAAATGTGTGAATGGCTTTATGAGCCCGAGGTCAAATATTCTGCTCACAGTTCCAAGAGATATGTTCGCCATAAAGCCACCGCACCCGATCGCCCAAAGAACAGCATTTGCTGCAAAGCATGGTGGTGACAGCATGGTGCTGTGGGGCTGCTTTTGTTCAGCTGGGACAGGGGCTCACATTAAGAAAGAGCTGAAAGGAGAGCACGTCAAATTCCGAGACATTTTGGTGCAAAACCTGCTGTCTTGTGCCAGAAAGCTGAAATTAAAGAAGAATTTCATGTTTCAATGCGAGAATGATCCGAAACACATAGCTACAGTAAGTCAACCAAAGAATGGCTCAGGAATGAGAAGATCAGGGTCCTGGAATGGTGCAGCCAGAGCCCAGGCCTCAATCCTTTGGGAAACAATTGGGCCCAAAGAGGGCTGTCTTACAGTTCAACCAAACTTTAGCTGTGTACTGCACAGACCAGGGGGGAAAAATGGCCAAATCTCGGTGCACTAAGCTGATGGAAACTCATCTGAGTCGAGCTGTGATTCAAGCAAAAGGGGTTTCCAAAAAGTAGCAGTTCAAAGGTGTGCACACGTATGCAACTGAAGCATTGAGCATCTTATTTGAACTTTTTTCCCCCTTCAATATCCCCTAGTTTTAAGGTGTTATTAAAAGCGAAAAAGCGTGAAATGATTTGAAAAGATTAAAGAAGAGCAGTTAAAGAGCATTAAGTTCCCTGGGGCAAATACCTAGTACGCTGTAGTTAATATTGCAGAATGTCAGGGTGTGTAGACTTTTGATATCCACTGTGTCTCAAACTCTTCATCAGGCTGTCCTGGCTTGTAAACAAAGCTTGCAAATCACTGGCTCGCTTGTGGAGTTGCTGAACGCAGAAATGCCCCAAAAATCGAGCCTACGAAAACAAAGCGCAGACAGACCTGGACAGCGAGATGGAGAAAATCGCCTGTTTACCGGAATAAATCTACATATCTGCATGTAAATGTTTTAATGTTATGAAGGGCTTGAGGGAAGAAATTTGATAAAAATTTGAAGTATGTTAAAAAAAGAGCAGTTTAAGAGCATTAAGTTCTCAGGGGCAAATGCCTAGCACGCTGTAGTTAATATTGCAGAACGTCAGACGCAGAACAAGCGGTTATTTGACTTGCATTCACTCGGTCTCCGTGAATAATGCATTTAACTAAGACAGTGCGATTTCCACGAGCGCCAGTTAGTGCAGCCAAAGTGAGACGCTGTAGTATTTATACGTTATTTTGTATAACTGAAACTAGTGTGACTTCGTGCAGATTACCTGTACAGGAAAGGAACACATTTTCAATGGATAAAAGTTTAATTAAGAAAACAAAGCATGCTTATAAACTGCATTCATCCAGCTTTTAGGATGCGACCCATTTGTCCAGCTGGATGTTTTTATGGCCTCAGTGCAGTGCTTGCATGTTGCCCAAGGGCACAATGCCAGCAGGAAGGAGTAGTATTCAAACCTGCAACCTTCAGGTTTACGGTCTCTGTGCGTAACCACTGCTTTCCCTGCTGGGCCCACTTTTTAGTCTTTATTAGGTTGTTTGCTTACAGTAATGCTGCGAAACGCTGGGCGGAGTCACTGTTGCCCCACTCAACCGTCTGCATAACCAATAAATAATACCTTCGGTTTCCAGCTTTTTTCCTGTCCGTACTTTGGTTCATGGCAACTTTATGTCTCTTACAATGAAAAATTCTCATTATGGCACGGGCACCTTGCGCAGTTTAAAGAGCACCTTTTCATCTGCAGCAATAGATCCTGTGACTGAAAACACAGCAGTAGTGTGACTAAATGTGGCAGAGTCGTAGTGTGAAAGGTCAGGCCTCCCATTCTTCCAGGTCAGCCATAAATGAGCTGCAAGAAGATGGACTAGAACTTGGTGCTCTCCTCGGCGTCAGTTCATCCTACTGACAGCACAATGATCACAAGGCTGTCGGGCAGCGTGGCCTACGTCAGGATGCCGTGTCCCGCATGACTCCAGGCTTCCTTTGTGCGCTGAGACTCAGATTCTTGCGGCGTCTGCCTGTCTTGGGAATTCGAAAGGGAACTCCAGTGTTGACCTCAGAGCCAGGATGCGATCACCTACAGGAAGACACAAAATAAACAAGTTGCTAAGCATCACAACCATACAGGAGGCTGTAAAAGCAGCTGATAAATACAGCTGTGGGACTAAGGTGATGTTGTCTTCATTGCTGTTTTCTGCTTTGGATGCGGTTACTCGCAGGGAGTGTCCAAGGGGCCCAGGCATATATTCTTCTAGATGTAGGCCATCCCCCCAGGACCTAAACTTACTCAGCCAGAGAGCTTTAGGATAAAAGTACTACAATAAACTCACAAGGGACCATTATCAAGATTTTCTACTAACTTTGGATGGCATGGTGATCGAGTAGATGGATCTGTGCCTCAAGCTCCCGAGCTCTGATTTCAGACGTGGGTTGAAACCTCGCTGTGGAGTTTGCATTTTCTCAAAGCACTCACATGGGTGCTCCAGCTTTCCCCCACAATCAAAATGCTTGTGTTTCAAATGAATGGGTGACTCTGAATTGCCCTCTCTCTCTCTCTCTCTGTCTTTCTTACACACATACACACACACACAGAGGGGTGCATGTAAGTGATTGCGAGGCGATGGACTGTGTTCCTACCATGTCTGTGCTCTGGGTCTCTGTATCTCAGGAAGAGATGACAAAGTTAATGACAACGGATGGATGGATGGAATAGAGGCTTTGCAGCCAAAAAAGTTAAAGATGAAGTGTACATATTACTCCATTGTCCTCATATCCATCAAAGTAATATGCTATATCTAATTTAAATATTTAAGTGAATGAATTACTCTTAATAGCGTTGCAAACATATTTTGTCAGCTATTTTATTCTCCATGGCCTTTCACATCAGTTCATGAGAACCGCACATCACCAGCAGTACAAAGATTGTATGCACAAGCAGTTTGTGAATGTGTGTCCGTGTTTTGTTTTGCTTTTTGTTTTCCTTTGTTAACATCTTCATTTAAACATTTCTCAAAGCTAACAAAAAGTTAAATCCTTATTTAGTCGTGGAAACCTGTAATATTAGCCTCAGGTATAGTTTTTGCATCGCTTTATGTCCCATGAGCACTTGAAGTTTTGTAGCGAAAGCCGTAATAACAACTATTGACGGTGCGTTGCCGTAAATCATTGCTGGAAAGCAGTTACATGGCTGGAATGATGTTCGGATGCAACAAATCACAAAAGACTCAACGTGGCTTACATCAGGGGATTCAAAACTCAAGTGGAGATGGTGTGCATCATTAAGATGAGCTTGCCGAAAGGCACGCTTTCTGGCAGCGCCGGATGAAGTATTCCCGGTTTATATCTGTCAACAACGGGCAAAGCACGTCATAACGCGGGCGCAAACTGCTGGTGTTCTTCACCGACACGAGAGTCTCTTTGTTGGTGCTGCGTTTTGGCCGAGGTCAGAGCTGGGGGGACGCGCGTGCTCAGCTTTGTCTTCTGCTCTGCTTTCCATGTGATGGGAGGTGGGCCTGCGCTCAGCCACTCAGCTGTGAGGATACGCAAGGTCTCTCCATGTCGGGCTGCCACGCCGCCTGCCTCTTGCGACTCGGCACGCACCTTTGGCCGGCCCGGGTGTTTGCGCGGCCCGCTGGCGGCCCCGCGTTCGCTGCGTCACTACCGCACGACTCTTTGGAAGTGCACGTTCCCTTGGTGGGAAGGTAGGAGGCAACACGTGTTGGTCTTCACTTTCAGCACCGCACAGTTAACGTGGATTGCTTTATTGTTTCGGTGTGAGCGAAGACACCGGACAAGTCCGGCTCCATTGGGAGGCGGGGGAAATCCTTGAGGATGCAAGGCTTAGTTGACCCCAAACATCTAGTTTGCTCATTTTACCCATCAATTGCAATCACCCGGCGTAACTAAACGCAGCTTTGCTTGAGAGCAACTACGAGAGTACGACGGGACTGTTGCTCTAACCGTGAAGCCGACAAGTGCTGCCACGCATTTTTTTGTTAGTAAAACGAAAAACGAGCCAAGGCTCCAACTTCGTGGCGCCTGCGTGCCGCGCATGCGCGGCACGTCTGAGTCACGCGAAAGCCGCCTCACTATGAGCGACATCCCTCCACCTTGGGAAAAACAGTAAACAGTTTCCAGCGACGTGCAATTATTAAAAGTTTTGCAATTGCCAAATGAAGCCACGATCGAGATCAATAAAAGGCGCAACCACGGTCACGTGCATTTCGTAATTGAACCGCTTCTCGCTGCGGGACAGGTCAAATCGGAGCGGGTAGGGATTATTTTGGTGTTGCGGCGGCGGAGGAACACCGCAGAGGGAGGGGTGCCGAGGTGTCCAAGATGGCGGCGCCCTGTGGAGTGCAGCTACACTAATAGGTAAACAGGTATATTTTAGTGAATGCGTTCTGTGCTGGTTTAACGCCCTGTTTTATGGTGCAGCGCGTATTGGGAGTCGCCCCGTTGTCATTGGTAATATTTTTGTTGTTGCTGTTGGGACACGGCTTACTAGTTTGATTTATAGCCCTCTTTGCCTTGCTGACTAGAGCCCCTGAATGGCATCATACCTACTTTGCCACAAGTTGGGCGAGCTTCTCATTGTCGTCGGAGTGTCAGTACAGCAGAGTTTTTAAAGAATAACCGTGTTTTGCACGCCTTTGCGTTGACAGTGATGGTGGGTATCCATGGCTTGGCAGCTGCAAACAAACTAGGCATTTTGTATGGAAAACCAACTCAGTGAAAACTATGTTGCTCAAAATTATTGAGAACTGTTGCATGTGGCTTTCAACTCGCAATGCATTATGTGATTCTTACTGGGAAAAGTATTTGTAGGTGGGTGGCTTGCATGACTGTGGCTCCTCTGAAAGTGCCAGGTGAGTTGTTGTAGCTGGATGTTAAAGCAAACTGGTTATAAACATGCTGCCTAAAAGTAGCAGCTATTTATTCAGGTGGCACCCGTGCTTAGGGATGCACATTTTGCATTGCGTGATACCAGAACTGTTTGAAGCAAAGGTCTAAAGTAGAGTATCTTAAATAAAGAGGAAAAGCTTGCTGCCAGTCTGTGGTGAAAACTTGTAACAGGATGGTTAGCACCTGAATCGTTTAATGATCAAATGCTTTCATGCCCTCAAAGCAACCAGTAAAAGGGTTTTATTGAAAGCGGTGGAGCCTCTTACGTGCACTTGAGCGTCTGTGCACATGATGACTGGACCTCAGCAGCTCCACATCTGCAAGGCAGAAACTGCATGTGCTGTCTGCCATGCCCTGTGTTACATTGCAGAATTGTGCATCTAGATGGAAACCATAACACAGTCAGGTAACATATTAGGAGAAACTCTTACGCCTGCATTGTGCTAACAAGGATTGTGCTCTGCAACGTTGTCCAGCTTGGTATGGTGTATATGCTAGTTCTTGGCCATCAAGGGACCTCGCCTTGTGTTGCAGGTGGCAGCTTAGCATGAAACTACCTTGTACTTCTAAAAACACCACAGCTCCTGCCTTCTCCACTCATAGTTGAGCACATTGGCTTTACACGCTGTCAGATTCAGGCTGGTTGTGTCCTTAGCGATTTCTATACTGGTCATTTACTAATTTGCTCAAAGTACAAAGTGGGGGTCCCGTGTAGTGTGGAAGTCCTTATTTCAGGCCCTGTAGGCCTTTCATATTTGCATGGTTATACAAAATGAGTACGTGACGGAAATATTTTAAGGTTCCCTTTAAGAGAGAGACGGTTAAATTGTTTGCATTGTGGTTGGGCTGGGCAAGGAAAGTACACCTTGGAATTGCATTGTGTGTGGACATATGTAGAGCAGGGATCTCCAGCTTCAGGCTTTGACTGGACCTCACCTGCTTTTTCAAGTAAAAGTTTGACGCTGTTAAAATTCTCTTCTGAAATGTATGCTATGAAAACAAAATATAGCAGTTTCTGGACTTTGTGCTAAAGTCAGTTATATCGTTGTCTGGTTTTAATTTGTAGTTTCTCTGATCAAAATGTCTTCAGTTAGTCCTCTGAGCCAAGAGTCTGTAAGCTAAGATGAATGTTTTTGATTATAAGTGTAGTTAAACGGTTTACTTCATGAATGCACAACTGGTTTGGATGAACAAATGTGCAACTTTGTTCACCTTAGAAACCATGGTAAATATATTTTTGATTCTTGCCACTAAGCCTTTTGTACATGTGTTAAGAGGAAAAATCCCAGGTGATGGGATAGTTGAGTAAATCAGCTAAGATTTATTTAAAATTTTAAATCATAACTTTCCAAGTGGATACGTGAGGACTTAGTTAATGAAACCACTGACTTAAAATACTAAAGCTTATAGGCTGTAAAGTTGCCCCCCCCTCCTCGCTTTAGTTTAGCATAATGGTGTGTAGGGGTTAAACTCATGGTTTACACATTTCCAGTACTAAGAGTTATAGTGTTAAACATCTCACTACACTTGGATATTAATGATGATCTGCATGTGGACCATAGCTTCCCTGGATGGCCTGAATTGGCTCACTGCAGTTCTCTTTGTGGTGGACAATAACTATGCTGGAATGGCAGTGATGCCAGTATATGTATTGTTCAGTGTGATTCAGATCCTGGGGGGGTGGTCTGTTCTGACTGTGTGTTGAATTTCCTCTCCCAGCAGTGGTGCCTGGCCCTGGGACCTCACCCCAGCAGGACAGGACACTGTGAAACCCCACCCCCCGCCCTTTTCACAGGCTCTTCTTCCCACCATGGCTCGGGAACAGGCCAATGTTGGGGAGCTGCTCCCTCTCCTGGAGTCCTCGGATTTGCACCAGCTGGAAGAGGTCAAGGGCTTAATTAATGAGCAGCTCACCACAGGTCAGAACTCTCCACACTCCTCCATCTTAGAATGGGTCACAGTTCACCACCACGCCAGTCAGAGGCACCAAACACTCTGACCCTCTTTAAAATGTGGAGCTTAATTTGCATAGGTTAGGGACCTTGCCCATTCCCAGTGTGTGTCATAAGTCTGCCCATACATGGATGGGGGCAGGTTTCATATCCTTTAGGTAGCAAACTCAAATGTGGTGCAGGAATTCTTGAAATATAAATGTCCAGATGTCTGTACTTGGTAGAAAAACTTTTTAAATGATGACGTGTTTTTATGTTTCTTGGAATATGCCACAGTAGTGTATTTTATACTCATTTTGAAGGATGCAATTCTTGTCTCAGATCTGATCCTGGAGCCTTTGGTCACAACTCTAGTTCACTTATCACTACTTCACCCATACTTACTTCCTTTCTTGCTTTCTTCTAAATCTTTTTGGTGGCCTTTTCTCCTGGTGTGCGGCAGATCGCGGTTCTGTTCTGCTGAACAGCCTGGTGGATTATTACCTGGAGACGAGCTCTTCTCAAGCTTTGAATATCCTTTCCTCCGTGAGGGAGCCCCATGACAAGGTGATTCATCTTTCAGATCAAGTGAGCAAGTCCCAGGAGGAACTGTGGCTGGTTTGTGACCTGGTTCCTTTGAAACACCAGAATTTCTTCTGGTGTTTGACAAGTGAATGGGTTTTTTTAATTACACATTTGCTCACTTTTTACAGTATGTGCTTTTGTGAAGTAGAAAACCTATATATCTGTTGGCTGAATATTTTATGATTTTGTCATCCTCACAGTTTTCCAGGCTAGTAATGGTGCTCTGTGTTGTTCTCTAGCATCTCCTGGACAAGATGAGTGAGTGCATGACCAAGCAGTCCTGTCGGCTGCACACGCTCATCCTGCTGGGCCACATTGTCCGTAGGCAGCCACCTTGGATTCACAAGATTTCCCGATTCTCCCTTCTCTCCTCATTGCTCAGATGCCTCAAAGTAAGTTGGGGAGGTTGTATAATACAGTCCCACTGTGCCATGGTTGTCTCTGAGCATACGCATAAGGATTGTGTTCCTCACAGTGCTTACATAGTCTTTCTTACTAAATTAAGATGGAGGAGAAAATTGAGATGCTTAATAAATTCTCAAATTAATGGTAGTTGCTTGCAGAACCTCATGTGACAGCAGTGTTTTGACTAGAGGTCTTGCTTACTAGCTGTTATTGGCTATTAATTGTGTTTCTTTTCACCTGACCTAAACAGACAGATTTCGACGTAGTTGTGCTCACAACTGGAGTCCTGGTCTTGATCACCTTGCTTCCCGTAATACCGCAGGTCGGCAAACAGCATCTTTATGAGTTCTTCGACATCTTTGGCCGCCTGGCAACCTGGAACCCCAAAAATGCAGGTTTGCCACTCAGATGCACATGGTCAACCAGAATTTTAAGAAGCATACCTGGCCAGCATGACATTGTTTAATATTGTGGCAATTTTTAAAAAAAATGTTTTGATTTCAGAAAGACTGACCTTTGTTTGCCATTTCCATCATTTGGCTCTTTAGTATTTAATCATTGGTGTGTTTTTCAGTTTCTGTGGAGAGAGTCTGAACTGATTGTTTTCATGCTGTTTTTAGGAGTTGTGTACTGGACGCAGGGACTGGAAACCCTCTTCCTTATATGCTGGTGTTTATTGCAGCCAAGTTCATAAGTTGCTCAAACTCGTTGGATGCAATGCACAGTTTGAATTGTTTGTCAAAGTGCAACAGATGAAAACGTGTTTTTTTTTGTTTGTTTTTTTTATATTAAAATTGGAATTAATCAACTTCTATGGCAAGAAGTAGGGCTAGGCAATACATTGAATACAGATGCTATAAAATGATGCTATGTCGAAAGTATTATGGTCTGCTTACTAATTTATTAAGACTAAATGTTTTGTGATAACCCAGACAGATGACCAGATAGCAACATGGAGGACATGCACATAGAAACAGTGTTATAGATACAGACATGGAGAAGATGATTTAGTACCTTGAAATAATTCACTTGCTGATATTGACACAGAAATGGTTTGGCTTTAAGGTTTCAGATGTTGGACAAAGTGAAATATTTTTCAAAATTGTGTTTTTTTTTTAAAAAAAAAAAAAAAAAAAGTGCTGGAAAATCTAGCAGCACAACTTGCCTATTTCATCGTCTCAAACAGCAGCCCGTGCACTAAGTGGAATTTATCAGACTCCGTGGGCCCATCTACTCACCGACTGCTGCAAACACTTGCCCTCTCCACACAAGCACAGCGAACCGGTCCTTTCTCTCTAGGAGTGTAGTAAAAAGACTGCTAAACTTGCACACATTTGTCAGTATATTAGTTAATTTTGTCTTGTGCTCACTCTTTGTGCAGTATTTGTGGACACCATTTCCAACACTAAGCAGAGTACAGTAATTTGTGTGTTTTGAAAATGTTTAATGTGACACCAACCCCAGCTCCGCAATTGCCATGCATTGTACAGCCTTTGAGGGTACCAGCAAACTTGGGCTCTCCAGGAAAAACACTGATGGTTTGATTGGTTGTAGGAAAATTAGTTTGGTTTGCGCACAAAGAGCAAATGTCAGTACTGCAGTAACAGAGTCCTTTGTAGTGTCATTGTTTCAGTACATCATTCAGGATTGCTTGCTTAGGACTGCAGGACACAAGGCTAGAATGTCATCTATGTAATGGCTGGCACCTTACTGATTTTTGGTCTTTCTTGTCCACCCACAGGCCATGTGCCGGAAGTATTCCTGATCCACCTCCATGCCAGTGTGTATTCCCTTTTTCACCGGCTCTACGGCATGTACCCATGCAACTTTGTCTCCTACCTACGCGCTCATTACAGCATGAAGGAGAACATGGACACTTTTGAAGAGGTGGTTAAGGTATGCACTGAACTTGTAGCACAATACACTTGTGTGTTTCTTCATGAAGTAAAATCATAACAGATGGGTTAAATGTCAATGGCAGGGAAATTCAGGTGAAACTGCCTCCTAAAGTTCACTGTCTATAATTTTAAAGGAGAGTGGATACTGTTCCTGCCTTTTTTTTTTTTTTAAAAAAAAAAAAAATGTTTTATTAAATGTATAAAATTCCCTTTTCTTTTGGAAGCCAATGCTAGAACATGTTCGGATTCACCCTGAGCTGGTGACTGGGACCAAGGACCATGAGTTGGACCCCACTAGGTATATGACAAACTGGTTTGAGAAGTTTAGCCTAAAAAATGTGCAGTTGAGCTAGTTGACAGCCTCTTCCTTCCTTGCTACAGGTGGAAGAGGTTTGAGATTCATGACATTGTCATTGAGTGTGCCAAAGTATCTCTGGACCCCAAGGAGGCATCCTGTGAAGAGGATTTCTCCACCATGCCAGAGTGTTTTTTGTCCCACCTTCAGCTCCGTAGCCTAGACTGCACTGCAAGCTCCTATACTGACCTGCATGGCAGTTATGGTCAGACCTGTTCAGTTTGTATTATTTTTGAGGGTTAGATCTGTTGCTTTGCAGGTAATCTGAGTTAAATCTCTGCTCACACTATAGTGCCTTTTGAATAAGGTACTTGACCTGTATTGCTTCAGTGAAAGAGCACAGTTGTATGAATGGCTTGGTATACAATTAACATTGTAAGTTGCTCTAGGAGGTTTTGAAAAGGAGCCGCTCAGTCCCAGCACAGTGCGGTTACTTTTTACAGTGAAGAAACATGAGCATTTTAAACCTAAACTCACACTGTGTTCCTCACCTACTGCAGAAAAGGAGCTTTGAGATGAGGCCATAAGATACTGCTTTGTTGTTTCTTTAACTAGTTTAAAATATAATAAATATCTGAGTGGCTTCAGAGAACAAAGGGAACCCTGTTATGTGAGGAATGGGTGTACTGCTGATTAAATTTTTGGTTTATCATTTTTCCCCCCTCCTCCTCAGGGAGCTGCTCTTCAACTCCCTTCATAAGCCCCCACCAACCTCTCCCTTTACCCCTAACCTTGCTCCCACTATCTGGCTCACAGCCCACGTACCGCAGCCCTCAGAGCGCCCGGCGGCAGGTACAGCCAAGTCATAACTTCAGAAATTAACATATCAGAGTCTCTTCCAGTGACTTTACATATCAATCACTGCAGTAGTTTTAGTATTTGTATTCGGTATAAGGCTCTTGCCAATTGCTTTCCTATATGTTGTTACCGTATTTGTGCAGAGATGCCGTATTTGTGCAGAGATGCCGAATAAATGGAGATGGTGTATAAATTCAGTTTTTACACCACATCCACTTAAAAATCCTTGACTCTTCTTCAGATAGTTTGTACGTTTCCCCATAGATACTTGACCTTTATCTTACCAGAGGTCTGGTAGATTCAGTGTATGTGGTTAAAAAGTTTTCTATGAAAAAAATGTTAAACTCCCTTTAACTATTTTTGAAAGAGGCCCTGTTGCACAGAAATTTATCTGACCCTCGTCACCAATTTTTTTTTAAATGAATCCAAATCGAGCTCTTGGTGGCTGTAGCTATGGTGTGATTGTCATGAACTAGTACTTTTGCAATTGAAACAAATTTCTTGGTATTTTTTGAGCAGCTGAGCATTGGGTAAAAGCATGGCATAAAATCAGTTTTAAGTGCTGAGCTGATCTGAGAATAAATTTTCTTGAATCAGAAAACTATCGACAGCTGTGTGTCGTGCAATGTCCGGCATGCAGGCCAATAGGACTTTTATATTCCCAGTCCTTCTGCTTAATTTTGTTTTTAAATCTGTCTGGTGCCCTTTGTGGAATGAAGACCCGGAACCAGGATGAAGTGAGTGCCTCATCAGAAGGGAAGGACGTGATATGGAGCCCCTCATCTGTCTGCCGCATGACCACACCCCCTTCCTCGCGTGGCATATCCCCAGTTTCGGAGCTTTCCCACAGTGCTCCTCACCTTCCGAGCCGCATCCACAGTTCGCTGGGTGAGCCCTCCTTTGGTCTCTTCTGTGTGTGCGCATTTTTGAGCTTTTCGCCATGTTGTCCCCGTCCCCTATACGCTTTCTGGTGTTTCTGTCACAGCAGGGGGGAAACGCACCCCAGCCACATCCTCCGCCACCCCAACATTCTCTGAAGACTACGTGCATGTTTCTTTGCCACCCAGCACATCAGCCGCTTTGTGCAAGGTACCGGGAAAGGTTATGATTATGCAAAATTGGTGTATGTTTGGCTCACCGAGAGTCTTGTAGTGTTGAGGTGAAGAATGGTCACATGTTTACATAAGTGTGACCATTGCTGGAGGAGTTTCAGCGTTCCCTCTTCTGCAGGCCCCAGTTCCTCTGCAGGACACTCGGCCCGTGGAGCACTTGAAGCCCAGCCTGGTGCGACAGGACCATGTCCGAGAGATGGACAGGAGCAGAACTGAGTTGGCCCATGCTGGAGGTCAGTAGCAGAGTGCATGGCAGATACGGACACTGTTCCCCTGAGCTGCAGGTCCATGATCCATAATTATGTTAGGTATTTGCATGTGCTTTATGTTTAGAGTATTTTCACTGTTTGTAATGTGACATTAGTCAAATCACTGTTTGCTTTGTCTGTTTCCTCCTGACCTGCACAGCTAAAAATACTGCCCTAACAAATAGTTTTTGTACATAAACTTATCTGTGGTCCTGGAGGGTCGATTCTGGCAAGTTTTCATTAACATCTTTGTTTTAATCCTACAGTTAACTGCCTAGTTGGAGCAAAAAACTCTTCAATTGAGCCTCCAGGCATATGACTAAAAAAAACTGATGCGTACATCTAAGCAGTTAGTAGCACATTAACTTTAGACCTGAAGCCATGGGCTTCTGCATACCAAACTGCTTCTTACGGACTCTTAACAGGTAATGAGAGCGCAAAGCCTATGAGCCTGCCAGAGTTGTCCAGTTTCATCAGGAATCGGGAGCTGGAGCAACATGAGCACACAGAGAAAGAGAGGGAAGAGGGTGAGTGATGACTGGAGGGGAGTGGGATGGAGACCTTGAAGAGTCTCGACATTGGGCATCTTTAGCGATGGTTGGTTTTCAGCGTTTGTTGTACAGTTCAGCAGAGCTGCAAAGTCTGTTTGTCCTGTTGCTCCTCATTTGACAAATAACGCTTTCTATGTTGCTGTCCTCAGATGACATAGTGGAGGAGTTGCAGAAGTTAACAGAGGACCAGCAGGACCTCTCTGCTTTCCATGGAGTTCACTCACCTTTTTGCTGCACTGCTGAACCCCTGACTGGAAAGCAGGAAACAATACTCCCTAGCTTAACTCCAGGCCTCAGCATTGAACCCCATCAGCTCATGTCCACCCCGGACAAGGGTCTCAGGCCTATTGTGGGAAGTAGCACAGGAACCCTTGAGCAGCAGGTGTTCACCCCCATTGACCACACCCTCCCAAAACACATCCCTCACAGTCCATCAGTTCCTGAGGAGGAGGCCGCTAGCTTGGCTTTTTCCTCTAGCCCCTGCAAGGAGGCAGCCCCAGCCTATGAGGGCCTCTTTGGTCTTGCACTTCCAAAGGCAGCATTTCTTTTTGTGACAAAGAAGACTTCTGAAGTGAGGCGGATAGTCGGAGGAGAGATGGAAGAGAAAGGGAGCGAGGGGGGAGCTGCTCCATCCCCGCTGGAGGTGCTTGATTGTCTCATTCAGCAGGGCAGCGATGCCCACGACAAGGTGCTGAGGAGGTGAGCTGAAGAAGCACTGTCCTGTGTCTGTGTGCATCTGATCACGTCCGTGGGGATTGTGTGGCACAACAGCACTCTTTGTCCAGATATTCCCACAAGGTTGATGTGCCAAAAGCGGGATCCATTTTGAAATCTTTCTGACTCTGCTCTTTCCCCACAAGTAAACAGTGTCGAAATGGGTAAAACGTTATTGCATGACATGACTGAAAGATGAATTTGAATGCAACAGGGAATTAAGCAGAGGTAGGTGCACCTACTGCATCTCGGTAGAGAAGCCAGTTATGTAAGTGGATGGTGGTGTGTGTTTTATTTTGGCTTTGTCCATTATAGACTCCTGTCAAATGCCTGTCTTTGCTTTTCTGCAGATTACCTTTGCCTAGCAAATCAGCTGACTGGACGCACTTTGGAGGTAAACAACAGGGTATTAGAGCAAAAGGTATTGGAAACATTTATGAAAAGGACTCTTAGTTTGGGGAAGGTGTCAATGTGTTTAATGCATATAATTTATAATGCAAACCCCAATGTCAAGGTAATTGGGGGAGGATTCCCCCTTTTTTTTTCTTTTTTTTTTTTTCTTTTTTGTGTGCTTTGAATTGATGATGAAATTCCTGTGTACAATGCACAGCTGAGTGATGCTTTTCTGTTAGCATAGCCTTTCCTGGCTACTTCCATCTTTTACCCTTGCTCAAACTAAACTTTTTAAATGTCGTCAGCAGGCTCCACCCCTCCGGATGAGCTGCACACCCTGCGCAGTCAGCTGCTTCTGCTGCACAACCAGGTGCTCTATGAACGCTACAAGCGAGAGCAGCACGCTGTCCGCAACCGCAGGCTGCTCAGACGCATAATCAATGCCACAGCGCTAGAGGAGCAGAACAATGCAATGGTAAAGCCGACCAATGTTGGAATTGTTTCATTTTAAATATTTGGGAAAGTTCTTGAATTTTGCTCTCATCTGAAATTTTGTACTCGTCGTGGGAGATTACTGTGTGTGTGTGTGTGTATATATGTCAGTGGTGATGGCATCAAGCCCTGGCTGACACTGTCACCCCCCCCCTCCCCCTTCACATCCTTGTCATGTAGAGGGACCAACTGAAGCTGCAGGATATTGAAATTCAGTCCCTGCAGGTGAGCTTGCAAGAGGAGCAGCAGCGCTACAGGCAGCTCTGGGAAGATAGGGAGTCTGCAGTAACACGGCTGCGCAGCCAGATCCTGCAGCTGCAGCAGGGCCGGGATGAGTACTACACCAAGTACCAAGAGCTGCAGGTACTCATCTTGTGTCCGTGGTCTGGGACATGTTTATTTCACTCTGTAGACTTGACGTCCGCTTTAACCCCATCCTAACAAAACTTGAAAAGTTTCAACTTTGCAACATTTTTACACCTTGTTTTACAAAAGCAGTTAAAGAACCAAGTATCTCCACAGCAGATATTGCTGAGTTTAGCAAGAGTGTATATCCAAAAGTACCTGAAAAGCCAACCCATCCAACTCTTTGCAGTCAAAGGAATTAAGATTTTTGTTCCATTTTACATCTGAGTTCCAACAAAACTGATCATTTGAATGAACATTTACAGTGGCTGCTTTACTTTGACAATTCAAAACGCTCATTGTTAACATGTGCAGAGCAAACTGCTGGAGTCTCAGAAGAGGATGTGTGAGCTGGAGGCAGAGCTCCAAAAGGCCAATAACAAGGTGTGCCACACAGGGCACCAGCTGAGCCAGCTGTCCATCAAGGTGAGAGCCATCTCTGCTTGTGTTATGGACTACAGAATGGACCATGTCTGTTGGGTGTTTTGTTCACTAGGATTTAATTGCAGATTTGGTGATCGGAAAAATGCAACCTGAGGGTGCTTAAATAAGAAAAGCACATTCTGAAAGAATATATTTTAGTCTTCAGTTTGATTTCAAGCTTATTTGATGTGTATGTCATCTGTTTAGACTCATGTGCTTTTTAAGTGTATGAGAACCCGAGCTAACAGTTTCATGTGCGTTTGTCCCACCTTTCCTGTATTAGTTGACCAACAGCGAAACCCTCCAGCAGCAGATGAGCTTTCTGAACAAACAGCTGGTGCTGCTGGGTGATGTCAACAAGTTATGTGTGGAACAGCTGCGACAGGTGGACCCTGTAAGCAGCAAGGTAGAGACCATGGGGGTCCTGGGCATGGGGGGCAGGCTGATGGAGGTGTGTGGACCGCAGGAGCTGGAGTGGTTGCATAAGGTCACCATGTGCATTTTAATAACCCCATGCACGCTTACTGGTGTCAATTCTGTCTGGGGCCCAGGAGGTGGACATGCTTCACCTGTCGGCAGCAAAGGACCTGGACAGGTTGCGGCAGAGTCTGCTACAGCAGGGCCAGAGGCTTGATGCGGCGCAGCAGCGGATCAGGGAGCTCGAGACACAGCTGGCCAAGAAGGAGCACCTTATTGCAGAGCAGAAGTTGTTCCTTGAAGATGTCAAGAGTCAGGCCAAGTAGGCCTAGAGCTATGATGGCTGTGAAGCTCACATGATTGTGGACTGTGATTTATGTGGATGAATATTTGTCCAGCAAGTTAGCATGCTGAGTGCTTTATGTTTGTTGATTTCAATGCACTAAAGGCACTTAACCATGTGCGTCTGTGGTCTTTCCATCAGGGAGCAGTTGCTGGCTTCAGAGAGCAGGTACCAGGCCCAAAAGCAGGTCTCCCAGGTGCTGCAGGCAGAGCTGCTCCAGCTTTACAGTCGGCTGGAGATCAAAAATCCTGCTGCCAGCAGCTTTCCAGCAGGAGGCACTTCTGAATCGTGCAAGCTCACCGATTCCAAGTAAACGATGGCTGCGTTTCATACTTTTAAGTCTCTCAGTGTCGATACTTTTTGTTAAAGCTGTGCTGTATCACTTATTATCCAGTCTGTTAGAAGAGCAACTACTAATATCAGTTGTAATTTGCTGCAGAATTTCCATTCATGTTTATAGCGGATGATAATAAAAGATGTATGTGTACAGTATAGCCGTGTAAAGCCGTAGTTGTTCTCTGGGTCTGTTCCAGGCCAGGCAGTGACTGCAGTCCAATGCAAAAAGGAGCGGCGACAGAGAGCACCCAGGGTCCTGCAGGTGTTTCATCTGAGCCTCCCACAGACAACGTTTGCACTTTATCTCCTGTGACTTTCCAGGCCACCAGGATGGAAGACGTCACCGATGGCCCAGAGTCACCTGCTCCCTCAGCGGAGCCATCCCCATCCCACCCGCCTTTCCTCACATCACGGCCATCCGGCACCCCCCTCGCCGTGGGCTCCTACCCGAGTGCCAAGAGCTTCCTGGGAATGCGCTCCAGGGAGCTGTTTCGCAACAAGAGCGAGAGCCATAGTGACGAGGGCTTGCCTCCCTTGACTGGCCTCTGCCACGGCCTGAAGACTGACCAGTGCGTGGGGCCCACAGAGGACTCGAGCCCCATGCCTTGCCCTCTTCCAGGTACCATCGCCACACAGGTCGCAGTGGACGACCAGATCCAGCCAGATGCAGAACAGAGGCCCGAATATGTTAGTGCCCGGCAGAGACAGGAGCAGCTTCAAATCATGGACTACAATGAAACAAATTAGTATGGAGATACCAACGGTGAACAGGGGTGCAAGCCAAAATGGAAGTGGCAGACTTGCCTGTGGTCACACCCCAAAATGGAGTTTAACTCAGTTTGTGTTGTGTTAAAGCAGAAACAAAAGTCTCCCAGAGGCCCAAGAACATGCGGCGAAAGAGTCCCTTCCTCCTCCTATTTGTTGACCTGTTTGGGTATTTAAACACTTCCGTCGCACATTGGTTGTGTTGCCAAAGGGCTGCGGTCTCGCGGCAAGAGCCAGAAAGCAAGTAGATCCCCGCTGCACAGAGCAATAGAGGCTGCTCAGACATCCCACACCGGGCATCGCTGGAGCTGCTTGGCCATTTTGCCCAAACTCTGACTAAATTGTTCCACTGCAGGAAATCCTCATTCACAAGAAAGGTGGCAGCATCTGAGTTTAAAGTAACGTTCTGTAGCAGCTACATTGAAATCTCATCTTAAGACCCAGCGTAACTTCTTTATTAGGTGTGAATCTGGTTGTGTGGTATGGGTTCAGGTTTGGTTAAATCCAAGCTTCAGACTGAGGTGCTCATTAGATATTTCAAACCTTTTTTGCACAGTCATCACTTATTCGGACCTCTGTGCTTCTCTGGTGCTTTATGACAGTTTTTCTGCAGGGATTCAAAGACCAAGCCACAAGTGCAATGTTCTCGTGTGTGTTTCGTGCGATGGAGATGGTCACAGCACTGGGGGCTCGTAGTTTTAGGTGTTTAAATGAAAGGAATGTTTAGGTTTTCTCTCGTTGCACGTTTAAGGAGCCTTTCGGTGTTTTACCAACTTTGTGAGCAGACTCAGTCGGTTATCTGCTCCCCCTTATAGAAAACATAACAGTGCCTCATATTTGGCGCATCCAAAGGCCGAATCGGGTCCTCCCCCTTTGGCCACAAACTTGTTTGCCGTCTTTGTGCAATGAGGGGGTGAAAATGTTGCGCTTGCCAGAATTGTTCAATCAAAAGTGAAAGAAGCGTTGCTTCTACTGATTTGCGAAACCTACGTTGTAGCTTCTTGCCATAAACGTTGTTTCCGTGTCGGATTTGAACTGAAAACCAATGCCTGAGTGAAATAGTTTACAAACTGGCCTGAAGTCATTCAAAGTCAGAAATTGACTGCGCTGCAGAACATTGTGAAAGTTCTTATTCCCGATGCTGAGTTTGAATGAAGACCTGGGAACGTGCACAGTTGGTGCTGTTTTTGGTGCCGTGGGAATGGATGATATGAGGAGTGTGGATAGTTCCACAATTTTGAGGAGTGTGCGGTGCTGGACGGCTGGTCTGCCCACACGCTGACCTTTCCTGTACCTACAGAGCAAACTTGCAATAAATCCCCCAAACTTGTATTTTACCTGTGAGGATTTTGGTTTGAAATGGCCAATATCCTCATGACATCAGCCTCTGCGGGGGGGTTTGTACCCATGATCCCCACCGCTGTTTTCCTTGACCCTTTTTGTGCAGTCACTAACAGAAGGTGAGCATTGCTGATCGTTTGAAGGGCGATGAGAAATGGCACAAAGGCAACTGTGAGGCTGCAGTTCCTGACTGCTGTGCTGGATGGCAGCGATTTGTCCCAATTCTAAATATTTGCCACTTAAAACGGAAGGTTTTTTTTTCGAAATCCTCTCTTTATAAAATCTGTCGGGGGTCTTGCCTGATGTGAAGCCATTTGCTGCGATAAGAACTTACAAAGGAGTTCCGGCTGCAAAACCTTCTGATCGTAGTATTTATTGTTTATTTAAATGCTCTGGTATGTTTTGATTGTAACCCTGAAATAAACTACGAAAGAGTGCAAATGTCCCTATGAAGAGACAATTGCAGACTAATGCCTGGCATCGGTTGAGCCCCCAGTCCCTCTTTCAGTCATGGGCCCAAATTTAGCTGACAAGCGCCAAAACATTTAGCGACTTTCTCTTCAGTTAGTTTTGTCCAAATGTTTTCAAATACTTCTGTCATTCAGCTTCTTCAACTCAACAAATGGTTTAAAAAAAAAAAAAAAAAAAAAAAAAAAAATTTAGACCCAAAGGGATTTTTTTTTTTTTTTGAGGGGGGGGGGGGTCCTCTACGGTACAACTCCTGGTGTCCACTGAATGTTCGCTGTTGCTGTCTGCCCTGCTATTCTAAGCATGCACAAGAATTCACTTTAAATGCCAAAAGAACTAAGCTGAACCCGAGGCTACGGTACGTCTGCTGCGCCCAGCCGTGGCCGTTGTTGGGTTTCCTTCATTGGCACAGAGTTCTCCACACGCAGGTTCTGAAAGCGGTTGCTTGTGTTTAACTGTGAATGATGATAAATAAAATAATCCAGTGTTTTGCACTCCAGAGCCCTTGTGTCTTCTTTTCCGTTACAGCTTCATCTCAGTCTAGCAAGTGAGTCTAATTTTGGATTATCTTTGCTTTGGCCCATAAGATGTTGGGTTAAAAGCATTCTGCCGCCGGGACTCCAACTAATCTTTTGGCCATCCGACAACAAATCTTTGATTTCTTTGTCTGTAAATGGTGAGGGCATTTATACAACAAGCAACTCCAAAGTTCCTTTATTATGAAGAAAACATTTTGCCAATGAAAACGTCGCATAAAACCTTTTTGCATACAAGAACATGGTATTTTGTCGTGAAATATTTTATGACAAAATTCCTTTTACAACAGTGTTTTGGCCCGAGAGTAGTCAATATTTGCAACTTGAAAACCGATGTAATGACCGATCTGCTGCAAGCTGGTGCGTCTTTTGCGTGAGAAGAGCAATGAGGCTCATGAATCCACATTTAAAGAAGGAGCACAACTTCAGATCCTCATTCGTCCTGGTGGCCTCCAGGCTGGCTTGCCTGCATGCCACCCTCCGAGGCCCGCAGCAGCAGCTTTGCTCGGATGATCCTGCTTGCTGCCCGAGCCCTTGGCTCCGGCAGAGCTCCTGTCACCTTGGGAGCTGCCCAAACGTTGCCGAGATGCATTCTTCAGGCCTGCCGATTTCGGGCTGCCCCTGTGGGCGGCATCCCAGCTTCGGATGGTGCCGGATCTGGTGGCCTTCGTCAGGTGCTCCAGCGCCAGGGGAATGAAGCTCACGACACCGCCATAGTAGTTTCTGGCCTCGTTGCAACTGAGCCGGTTCACCTCATCGTGCAGGTAGCTGCAGGGAAGGGAGCATCGTGACTTTAACCCCCACACAAGCGTCCCCCATGGTATGGCGGAAAGAAGGAATGCATCCACGAGCAAAACTTTACTGATCCCACAGGGAATTTCCTCTCAGCTGTAGCGCCATTTGTAGAAACAGACCTACACAGCACTTTATCCGCATACAGAAAGCAAGCAAACGGATCAATTCATACACAAATGCATTAACAAACAGCGAAGCGCCGTGCATTCGGGTTGAACGCTCGTTCAGGAAGCGGCGCGCTCTTGCCTAAAGCGGTTTGCAGTTCTAACCATCGGAGCGGGTGGAAAAATCAAAAGTACCGGTTCCTAGGGATGGGGGGCACAAACGCCTCACAGCTTCTTGGCTGTAAGGCCACACGCGGGTTCCAGCTGAGCTCCGACTACGTGGGGTCTGCTTGTTCCTTGGGTTTGCATGCGTTTCCTTCAAGACCTCTGGCTTCCTCCCACAGTCCAAAGGTGTGTTTCTGGGGAACTGCGTGCGTGCGTGCGAGAATGACTTTCTCTGCGGTCATCCATTAATGAACGACGTCCCGTGCCTCACGCCCTATGCTTCTGGGATAAGGCTCCGGACCACTGTGAGCCTGCACTGGACAGATGAATGAAGGAATGAATCAGCCGTCGGTGGTGCTTCAGCGGAGCTCCATCTGGGTCCGAACATAATATTCCTTATCCGTTATCCTACCTCCTACAACAATCGGAAGTTCTGCCACGATGAAAGCAGATAATTGAAGTGCGTGAGACGGTTAACCTCGACCCACCTCGTCCGCAGCTCGCTGAGGTCAAAGCCGGGCCCGAGAAGTTCTTTGCAGGCTTCCAGGCTATGTCCAGCTGACCGGTTCCCTTGGGCTGCTAAGAGCCTCAGCAGCTCATCGAGGTCACCCACAATCTCCAGGAAGAGCGACAAGATGCGGTGATCTGTAGCGTTGCTACAGTGGTGGTCCATGTAACCCTGGACCTGTGGGAGAACAAATAAATGGAGGTCCTGGGTGAAGGTCCGCCCTTCTCCGCATTTGACTCTTGAGCGGAGATGGCAAAATGCCCCCCCCCCCCCCCCCGCCAACCTGTGCCACAGTAGAGATCGGCTGGGTCTTGTGATGAGCGTGAGCCCGTGATCTCTCCAGGGCAGCGATGAAGATGAACTGCTGCTGTTGGAAGAGCTTCACTTTGTGCTGGATGGCCCTCAGCTTCTCCACGTCGTCCATGGCGTCCCGGTTCAGCTCGATCACCCGCAAAACGTGAGGGAATGACACGGAGTGACAATTGATGGTACAAATAAGCGAACGGGAACGAAACTTTGAATCCGGAGGCGGTCCGCTCGTTTCCAGGGGAGCCGCTGCGCGGGGCTGTTTACCCGTTGCTAGGCAACAAGCGGCCCCGAACCTCCTGGCGGACAAACGCAGCGCCGACACCGAGCGAGCCTTCCTGCTGCGGCGTTTACCGTGGTAAGTACATAGAAACGAAACGGAACTGAACTGGACGCCGGGCTCGCCGTGAGGTTGCGCCAAACTGCGTCTCAAAACTCCTCGGCGTGGCCGCCGCCTCGGATTTGCTGCCGACTTTGACTTGGGATGAAAAAGCGTTCAGATGAAGCGCGGAGCAGTGGATGCGGCTCTCAAAGTGAAGGCAAGAGGGGCAAACGGACGGCTTCATCCCTGTTCGTGTTTGTCGGGCAGGTGAGGCCGAGGAGAGGAGCGGAGAGGAGAGGAGAGGAGCGGCGCGGCCAGCAAACGGCAGAGGGCGCTGCCATGGAGCCGGCGGCGCGCCTGAGGATCCCCCCCGCGATGGCGCTGTACGCCGAGAAACACGAGGTTGCCGATTTGCTTCAGGTAACCGCGGGGATTCCCGGGGAAGCCAGAGCCTCGGCCTTCGCAAAATAAGAATAAGCGAACACGTCCAGAGGAACCGAACCAAGAAGCCCAAAATGCCGGCGGTCTCTTCCTTTAATGATAACGTAGAACCCCGGTGGGGCGCGCACATTTCCGGGATTAAAAGGGTGGGGTGAGGGCTGCAGGGACACGCGGTAACGACACCCGCTGACCGGTTTTGGGAAGGTTGTTGGTTTGAGTCCCACCGCCCCCTGCCAAGTTGACCCAGAAGTTGCACGCAGCTCACAGTGAGAAAACCTTGCTGCATGGCAAGTTCTCCTCAAGTTGTTTTCTGACAGGGATCATAAGGCACTTTGGCTAAGGGTGTCAGACCCTGGTTGGCAATAATAATAATAATAATAATAATAATAATAGCAGTGGAGCTCATGCAGTTGCAACCTTGGTGCTGCAGACTATGATGAGGAACCTCATGGTGGACAAGCCTGAAGACCCCATCCAGTACCTCATCAAGCTGCTCAGGAGGGGCAGGGTAGAGGGTGAGTTCCAACCCCAGCGCATCCCACCGCATGCACACAAAACTCAGCTGAACCACCGACAACCCAGTCCTCGCAGTACAGGTGCACACGGATTTTACATGGAAAGGTGGGGCCACATGGGACAGGCAGGGGACAGGTAGAGGGCCGGGGGGGCGGGTCCTTTCCAAAAGTTGGGGTGAAGGATCAACAGGACACAAATGTGCATTTCCGCTTTCGGGAAGCAGCTGAGAGTTTGTTCTCTTAGAAGAGGTTTGTAAAAGTGACCAAGAACAGGATAGATGGAACACTGAAAACTCAGTAAAACGGGGTAAAAAGTGCTGAGGTGCTCATTATTACTAAATAACACCTTATTTAAACAACAGTCCTGTGTATGACTACCCTGAGTATTACTGAAAGCCCCCCCCCCCCCCCGGGCCAGGATCTTGAGCACCTCGTGGAATGTCTGCAAGTTTGAAGAAGGAAAGCACCGCTGGGGTCACCGAAAGCCGAGCATCGCCTTGCACGTCGGCCCAGCCGAGAAATGGAAATGCTTAAGCAGCGTTTATAAATAATCGTTGGCCCCATTGCCGGGACTAAAAGTGCGGCTCGGTTTAAATTCACGTGTGAAAAGACAAAGAATTTCCGCCTCTTTGGCCCTGCGGCCCCGCAACTCTTGCTCCGCTCTGTTTGCTGCCGTTGCTGCGCGTGTGTAGGAGCGGTGCACGACCACCCGATGGCGCTGTGCTTCCAATTAAAGACCCCAGGAAAGCGCTCGGGCCCCGAAGCCCACGCGTGAGAAACCTCGCAGGACTCATTTGTCTTCCCGGCGGACACGAGCCAGCGCCAAGTTCTGCATTCAAACATCTCGGTGCACCGAACAGTTCGCTCAGTACGAGTCGCAGTAGAAACGAACGGCTGCTCCGCTCCCAACTGCAGAAATCAGTCCGAATTTGGCCTGAAAAGGACAGCGTGGCTACCAGAGTGCTCGGGGACGCTGCCCCCAGAGTTCGGCCGCTACTGCGGTGCACGGGGGCGGCGGGAGGGGTGCCTGCTCTCGGTGAGCCGCAGCAGACCCCCGTGGAAGCGGTACCTGCGCATGGAGTCGGGCCGCGGAAGGCCCGAAGGTGGGCCGGGCAGTCGCTGACGTGGGCGCACAGAATGTAACGGCAGAGCCAAACATACGAAATATGACAGCGTTGCCTAAAAAGCAAATTCCTTCCTGATGATAAAACCGAGACGATGGAGGCGAAAGCTGATTAGAAGCTCGGGTTCATCCATAATTGAAGAGAAGCAGGTTGGGTCAAACGGTGAAAAACACCTCTGCACACGTTTGTTGCATTCGACCGCTTTCCGTCACATTTTGGGATTCGCCTTTGAGCGAACAAGGTTTGCCACTCGGCCAACATTTCATTCAATAACATTTCTCAGTTGTCGCCGGAAACCAAGTTATTGTCTCTTACCTAGAAGGAGCAAAGCCTGCGTTTTCTCACGAATTACGAGCGGAAAAATGCAACCGCAAACCTTGTCTGAACAAAATGCGGACTTAAACAACATTCGTGGTTTGCAGTTGCCGAGCAAAGATGAACTGCAGCTTGAGAATGTGCGTTCCTTTTCAGTTCCCCGGATTATGGTGTTGGGTCCTCCGGCATCAGGGAAAAGGACAATTGTGAGTATAATTTAACTTATTGTACAAGTTTATCAAAGGCGTGAACTTAGCGGCTGGGTCGGAGGCTATCATTAATTTACGGCCCTGATCCGAGCGGTCAGAGAATTGATGGGCGATAATTGGGCATCGAGGGAATTCAGACTCATTTGTGATTTTGAGTCTTCTTGAGAATTGGATCTTGGCACAAATGCGGGGGGAAAAAATGTGAGATTTCTCAAAGAAATGTATGAATTTTGCATGTCTGTTATGAAAAGGAATTCATTTCCTTTCCCTACTTTAAAAATATTTGGTAAATAATGCCACTTTGTATAGTTACATGGCTACGGAAAGGGAGTTCCACTTTGAGGGTTACGTCTTGTCGGGGGAGGTGTGTGTTTTAAGACATGTTTCTAATTTTTAGTGAAGATTTTTAATGGAGTGCTTTGGTAGCGTACAGGCCTACGCGCTGTTTCTGTAGCCAAAGATTTGTAATGAAGACTCAGAAGGGTGAACAAATGTGAACGCCTGCCGTAAAATTAGAGACGTTAAAGCGACTGCTAATGGCGCGGCCCGGTGACAAAACAATCGACTCAAAATTTGTTTTCTTCTACAATGCTGGGGCAGCAGGTGGCACAGTGGACACGGTCGGCCTCCGGGATCGCACATTTCGATCCCACCTCCGTTCTAGCTCTCGATGCTCTGAACCGCGGCAGTAAAAATGCCCCTGCCGTACGAGAGCGTGAATCACGAGTGACTTAACCGCGGGCGAAGGCCCGTTGTGTGGCTGCGCCGTAATACGGCATCTGCCAGACGAACGTGTGCCTTGGGTGTGGGGAGGCCCCGGTGTAACGCCCTGCCGTGCTGTGCCAGGCCCGCCAACTGTGTGAACGCACCGGAGCCGTTCACATCACCGCCGGCGGCGTGTTGAAGGAGGACGCGGGGCGGGTCCGAGAGAGGCAGCAGGTGAGCGCGCGCAGCCAGGTGAGTACCGTGGGCCACGCCTGCACGGCCTGCGTGCTACACACAGGCACGTGCGTAACCGCACGCACTGCTCCTCCTATAGGACCCAAAGCAGCTTCTGCCTCTAAACGCTTTTTTTACTTCTTTTTACAATGAGCTTGGTGTAAAAGTGATTTAAAGTGAACTCTTTCCCCAGCCGTGAGCTTAGCACGGCGCAGCCTGTCGTCGTGCGCAGGTGTCTGCAAGCGGCTGCAATGGCGAAGCGGCGCGCAACCGACAATCGCGCCACCATGAGCTCGGATGTCATTTTTGTCTTCGCTCGGCCTTTGGCAAATGGACCGCGGAAGCACAAAACTTCTTAAAATGAGCAGCGCTCCCCGACAATCTTGAAAATTATTTGATTTGTCCGTTTTCGAATCTGGCTGTACGTAAAGTATGCCGAAACAGACTGGATAAGTATTGTTCAGAAAGCGTGTTTGTACATTTGGGCTGCCGACGCGGAGGGAAGAAGAGGCCGTTTGGCCGGGCCGTAGAGGAGAGCGACGCGGCGGTCCAGCGAGAGCGCCGTCGCGCTCCGAGGGAAAAAGGCGAGAAGAATGTGGAAGTGCCGGTCCCTGCGGTTTCATTATTTTAATTATCGTCCTCTGTCTGAGTTTCTTAAAAAAGGGCCGATTTGGGGTAATGCGATTAAAAAGTGTGACGGAAGGCGAGATGAAAGGCCGCGGCTGTCGGAGCCGATGAGCCGAGCCGAAGCTTGACGTTTGCGCCGCGCAACTCGAATGCCTTTTTCCTCGCTTTTTCGACATTTCTTTGAGCGTTCGTGCGCCGCGCCAGCGTTGTGGCTCCAACGTCTCGCTCGTCGCGCAGGACGCAGAAAATCGCAAGGAAGGTGTTTTAGTTTTCAGTCCGCCTTCTGCCTGCCGGTGCGAGGCCTCCCCGTTCGGCGGTCAGGGATGCGCCCGTACGCATACCAATGCGTTCTGCACGTGAGGCCCTGTTTGCGTTTCTACCGTAGGCCAAATTTGATCATTTCTCCCGTGCGGGTTGAATATAAACCCAAAGCGTTAAATTATATTTACTAGAGCTGCACAAGTGGACTGTGGGAGGGGTCCAGATGAGGGGTTATTAAATGGCACGGCACAGAAATGGATGCATTACAGGCCCCATCCCGCCTCACACCCCACTGAGCGAGACCAGCGCCGAGGTCTGCATTACCAGCCCCCGTGGGGCAGCCTGTCAAAGCAAACCCCTCACCCCAAACATGCATAATCCCACTGACAGTACCTGGTAAGGCTCGCAGTCACTGGTTTTACACAAGCATGTGTGCTTGCGTGTGTGTGTGTGTGTGTGTGAGAGAGAGAGAGAGAGGTAATCTGTTCCCAGGTGTAGGGACGCAGAGAAGGGCAGGGTGGCGGGGGGCAGGAACAGCAATTTCTTTTGATGTGGGACTATGAATATTAAAACTGTAATGTCCTCTCTTTTCTTATGTGACCCCCACCGCACCCCGGCTTTGCCGCGCACCTCTGCCCCTCTGTTAGCAAATCCCCCGTGAGCTATGGATCAAGCTGGTTCAACAGCGCCTCTCTGAGGCAGATTGCATCAGACAGGTAGGCTCCCCTTTGTCTTTCAGACCCTTAACCGTGAATTTACTCTAGCCTATGGAAAGAAGCACTCGAGATTACATCATTGTTTTCCAGTTGAGTCACCTAAAACCCGTAAACGCCGGTTTGTGTAACACGCAGCCTCTGTCGGAGGAAAAACAGGAGGATGAGCGCTTCTCTTTGCCAGTTTGACGTGCAAAGCTCGCTTCTGCTGTTTGTCTGTGCTCATTTTTTCCCCGAGCACTCTGTCTGTGTGTGTGTGTGTCAACATCGGTTTAATTCTTGTCTGAAACCAACCGGTCTCGCTCCGGTTGTACATTTTACCCCGTTTTACAACGGTCGGGCTGGGTCAGCAGGCCAGACGAGTAGACCGAAATTCTCCAATCGTCTCTGCTTCAGAGAGGCAAACCTCTGACTGCACGCATCATTTTTTGACCTAATAGTTGCTGTGACACCATGAAAGAAAAAAGAAAAATCTTAAAAATTTCGGTGAAATTTCTCCAGTAAATATCAGGCTGTGATGTTTGTTTTGCTTTGGATGGTCCTGCGTGTTAAAGTGTAGTCTGAGATGAGGAAGCCGAAAGGGCAGCAGTCAAGGTTCTGTCACAGTACTTAGCATCAGTGAGGAGTTGGGTAGCAAAGGGGTTAGAGCTGCTCCGCTGCAAGTCCGGACGTGGGTTCGGCTCCCGCTCTTGTCCCTTCCGAGTGCAGTACCGACCCTGAACTGACTGAGTAGAAAATGCTGTTGCTGTACCGCGATGCCAGGCAACCATTTGAAGAAAAGTTTGACCATTGGTCCCTGCTGATCTTCAGGTCAAACCAAAGCCCAAATTTTGCTTTGGGTGATGTTATGGCGCGTAGCCCGATCACTCTTACACACCTGACAAGAAAGCGTACGGTAATGCTGTGGACGACACCGGAAGCCTGCTCATCTAAATATCCGGGTGACCGAAGCGCTTCATTTTATTCCACTTGAGAAATTAGCCCTGAATCTTCATGACAGTAAGATGAAGCTCTGTGATGTCTGGACACCTTTCTGGAACTTACTGGGCAGTGCTGTGCGCTCATACCTGTGAAATGCTGTGCTGACCCCGAGCCCCCGTTTCTGCCCGTGTGCTGCCGCGACCCAGTGCTGCTGAAAATGCCCAAAAAATGCCAACTTATGCAAAAGGTAAATGAGGTAAGCAGCTCAGCATACCCGTAGAGCTCCATACACTGTAAGGCGCCTCGGACAAAGGTATCCGCTCACTAATACTGCGGACAGCAGCGCGTCCGCGGGCCCGTCGGTGCCCGGAAACTACGCCATGATACAGCGTGCCACTCACTCTCACCGCTGGGAAAGGTGCTCTTTATTTAGTGCCAGGAGAGCTTGGCCGTGCGTTTTCTGGCGGGCGGAGGGCCGAGCCGAGCAAGCGCGTGCATATGCTAATACGGCAGCTGAACGACGATCAAAGGGCCCGACAAGCCAAGGCCTGCTGCTTTGCCTCGGGGCTCGCGGTGGGCTGCGGCGGCCACGGCGCCCGCTAAAGCGAGCGAACACGCGTCGGAAAACCGGCGTGGGCGGAAGGGTCACATTCGGACGCCGCGTCCGTTCTTCATGCGGCCGAGCAGGAAGTTCTGTAAACGGTTGTTCGCGCCGCTGACCAACTTGAACGGAGAAAACCGCAGACTGCCCTCGGGTCGCAACGCGCGGCACCGATTTCCACGACGGGCCTTCGTCTTTCTCAAGTGTCAGCTTGTGTGTGGCGGCAGGGAAAAATATGTGTATCATTAAACTGAAAGCGGCTTTTCCCCCTTTTCTAAACTCTGCAAAATGCTCTGCTTGAGCGGAATAAATGACTAAACTCTTCCACTCGGCATGCTTTAACTCTCACCTTTTAAGCTTAGCGGTTTAAGATTATCGCTTCTTTTAATCTGGTGACGGATGTTCGTCCCCTCGGGCTGCGCGTCCCACGATATTTCGTCCGCTCGCGGTCGCGATCACGTTCGGCCCGCTCGCGGAACGAGAACGACGTCGGGCGCTAACCCTCTGCCGTGGGGGTCGCGGGGCTCCTCCGTCTGGCAGCGCTTTCCCAACTTTTATGTCTCTTTTCCCCTCTCGCGGGGCTCTTGTTTGCAAAACTTTGCACCGGAATTCTACCGGGAAATCAGAGGCACGAAAACGGTAGCGAGGGTTTATAATGAGCCAAGAAGCGAAGTGAATGGCGGCGGCGAATTTGGGGGGAAGCGTTCGTCAAAACGGCGGCGGGGACTCGCGTCGCTCACGCGTCTAATGAGACTTTACATGAAACGGCGCTTTGAGCCCGCGACGGCTGTCTGTAAATCTATTTTTAAAAGTTGGGAAAAGGTGCAAACAGTCGCGTTTTTTACATTTATTAGCGTAGCCGCAGCACCGCGTAAGCGTGCGGACGGTGGACTTGCGCGTACAGCCGTTTCCCCTGCGTTTCGCGCTTCGACATCTCGCCTGGCATTATTCTAACCTTTTACAAAGTAACATGCGCTTCATTTGCGCTCAAAATACACAATAAATATTTCTTCTTGCTGTTGTTGCTACTGAAAAATGTTAGGATTTGCATTGGGTGCGACGAGGACGGACAGGGTTAGGAATGAGTATATTAGAGGGGCAGCTGTAAATAACAGGTTGGACGGTTTGGAGACAAAGTCAGAGAGGCGACATTGCGTCGGTTTGGACATGCGCAGAGGAAAGATGCTGGATGTATCGGGAGAAGGATGCTAGGGATGGAGCTGCCGGGCAAGAGGAAGAGAGGCAGGCCTAAGAGGAGATGTATGGATGTGGTGAAGGAGGACGTGCAAGTAGTGGGGGTGACTGAGAAAGATGCAGGGGACAGGAAGAAGTGGAAACAACTGATCCGCCGTGGCGACCCCTGACGGGAGCGGCCGAAAGAAGAAGAACAAGACTGTTGTTGCTACTGAAAAAGGAGGCGAGCTGGTTTGGCCTAAAGCTGCACTTTTGTTGGCTTTTTTTTCAAGAGACTTTGCTAAACTTCTAAATGATGCAGCGGAAAAACGTGTTAATATTTTATTAAAACAGGACAAAATTTAGCGTCTCTCGTTCTGATTTGTTGGAAAAGCTTTTGTGCTTTTGCGGTTTACGTGTGCGCTCCGGATCATTTGTGCGGCCTCCGCCCTGCGCTGGCTGCGGCCGAACGGAGGGGAAAGCGGCCCCCGCGGGAGCGCCCGTGGAGGACATTGGCTTCTTAATGGAGAAAACACACAGACAATGATGAGCTGATTAGCGGCTCGGCGACCGGTCGCCTAATGGTGGAGCGAGGGGGGGGCCGCTCTTGGCAGCCTGTCGAGCTGTGATCCCTGGCGCCCCGCGACATCTGCTCCGTGCGTGTCCCTCCTGTGATAGGACCCCCCGCCGCAGATGCCGTGCTGCCCTTTTGATGTGCGATGAAACGGATGGGAGCGAAGCGCCGCCGGGCTCCGGAGGCCGAGGGGCCGCGGCCGAGCGCGGGCTCGGCATTATGCCTGCGCTTCCTTAGAATTTGACTCGGGCCGCGGTTCCGGGCGGTCCGGGATGGGTCTTTTCTGAGAACGAGGTCCGACCGCAAACTTGCGGGTTACGCTCGCGCTCCGGATCGCTTGCGCTGCATCCGCACCCCCCCGGCTCTCCTACGAAATCCAACCGTCGACGGATGACTCCGACCGGCTCCGTGACCCGAGGCCTCTGCCTCTGCCACTTCCGTGTTCCGTCGAGCGGTTTTTTTTTTCAACCCCCACGGTCGTACTGGGCGCACAGGCCTCCACAACCACGCTGTAGCCGTTTCTCAGCGCGGCTCTTTCTCTTCTTCCGTCTGCACGCACACTTTCATAGCTCTAATAATTGGGACGCTGGGGAGCTCGATTATGAGAATTACCCGGCCTAAGAGAGGAGGGAAGTACACGCTCGCGCACCATAGGCGGGGTGCCGGTCCTCCCGGCAAGCGACACACCGAATCTAAGTGTTGAGCTTTACATGACGTTGAGCTGCGGTGTGTGTTCAGGTGTACTATGTGTAACCACGGGCGCTAGAACGTACTCTGTTCACGCCAGGCGTGTTGTGCATTAATTATTTTGCAAGCGGTCCCTGCGTTTGACGCTCCTGCGTGGCTCCTCTTCTGGCCAGGTCAGCATCTCCCGTGCCGGTGGCACGTTGCGGCCCCTCCGGGGGCACCGCGGGTGACTCCGCTGTGCGGGGAGGCGTGTGTCGGGACTGAAGGGGGAAACGGCTGTGGGGGAGCCAGGTAAAGCAGTGTATAGGTTAACAGCTCGAGATCAAAGCGGAAAACAAAGGCAGATTTCAAACAGGCCGCGGAGGCTGAGCAACCAGCCCGCTATTCCTCTGATAATACTTAGATCTATAAATGTTTGTTTTAGATATTTATTTATTTCTAAGATTATTCATTGCAATAATAAGTTGGCCCTAACAAGCACTTGAGGGAAATGGCTTCTTTTCCTTCCCTCTTTTTTTACTTTCCCGCTCCATTGCGCAGTAAGCTCTGGGATTTGGGGGACTATTAGAGAGAATTTCTTTTATTTGTAGCTAATGAATGATATGCATTCTGTATTCCTTCTTCTTATGTTCTTTTTATGGCTAAGTGAGAATTGAGAATAGGAACTGGAAAATTAGGCACATTTTCAAGGCTTTATTAATTTAACCCTCCCCAGGCCGTGTTGTGTGCAAAACTGAAACTCCGCGCTTAGACGGAAGGATTCTTCCTTATTTTTTCTTCCGTACTTATCGCACAGAGGTCAGCTGTAAATAAATAATACGTATGCCATACGTTTCTTTTTTTCATGTGTTACAGTATCATGCAGCGCTTTGAAAGCGAGACAGCGCCGAAGAGTTCATATATGTACTTTGTTTTTGTGGCTATTTATCAATAATGCATAAATGTAACGTTTTGTCATTTTTCGCACAGTCGCGCTCATCGTACAGATTTGACCTTCTGTAATTTTTACATTTTCACTGCATTAGTAAATTTTCTCCGATTCCGCAGATTTTAACACTCGTGTATTTTTTATTTTTTTACAAGCAGCGATGCTGCTATGATCATATAGAAAGCGTAGACCGCCGAACGCCATCCGCCAAGCAGCGATGTTAAAGCAACACAGAGCTTCGCTGAAAGTTTTGCTGTGGTGAAATTGTCCTCTTCGGTGCTGAAAAATGCCTTTTCCGTTTTAACGTGATAAAGCTGGCAGGTGCCGTTTCACAGCGGAAAAGTGCAGGAAATTTGCTACGTGTCAGTTTAACCGGGGAGTTGAATTGTTTGCGACGTTTCCTGCTATTGTAGCGCCTCCAGGCCACTGACATGGCCTTCTTATATCCATTTGTGGTGCGAGGGTATTGCGTTTGCATGCCAAGTGAACACGAGTCTACTTTGCACTGAATTTTTCTAGTTTTTTTTTTTTTTAAATTTAATGTGCGCCCATTGCTGTGGATTTCCGGCCAGGAAAAAGCTGGTTTCCCATTCTTGATGCAACTGATTCCACGCTCTACTCTACGGCTGCCCTAAGCATGTGTGTGTACCGGTGTTGTTGGTCAGCGAGTGTGCTGGGTCCACAGGGCTGGGTGCTGGAGGGCATCCCCTACACTCGACAGGAGGCCCTGCTCCTGCAGGAGATCGGCATCTTCCCCGAGCACGTAGGTAAGAGCCGTACGCCCGTCGCCACCCCCTGCCTCATACACACCACACATCTCTGCCCACTGCTTAAAGAGGAAAAAGTAAAATACTGGTGCTCCCCTTGTTGGCACCAGCACACTAGCAAGGATTACATTTTGCCTTCGGAAGTGAATAAAAGGCAGGGCATTAAACATAGCGACCGAAGGCAAGAGATATTTTCCTGATGTTTGCGATAAACATATTTCTTTAGCAGAGGAAACACAAACTCCCGATAAATGGTGGGAAAGCAGCACAACTTGCAGCGCAACTTAGTGCACCCGGGGATATGAAACGCAGCTCCGAGGCTGTTGAGAATACGAGGCCGTGCAGTCCGGTGGTCGTGTGATGGGAGAGCAGCTCAGCCAGAGAATCTGGTCAGTTTGGGAGCTAAAAAGAGCATCGGGAGTTGGCAGACAAGAAAAAGCCCAGAGGTCCAAAGAGCAAAACGCGGAAGCGCCAGCAGCGACTGTGCACCCCAGCCCGCTTGAAGCTCGCCGGCGACTCTGCCTGAGCGCTACATGTCAGCTCTAATGCTAATTCGCTGTTCGGTACCGCTTGTTTTGGGTGTTTTGTTCCATTCTGAAGTGCACAACTGCAACCGTGTCACTAGATTTGTGTTCTTTCAACACGGCCCAGTTTCCACGAGTCTAAAGCACAACTGAAACAATTTGTCACACCCTCCCTGCACGAATGCATTTGTGCTGTGACAAAGGGACTTTCTGCATCTCTGTTAGTGATGCTGGAGGCCCCCGATGAAATCCTGATGAAGAGGAGCCTGGCCAAGAGGATGGACCGTCCCTCCGAAGGTAAAGCCGGGATCCTGTCAGCAAGCGGGGGGGGGGATGTGTAACAGCAGCAGCCGGCGTAGCTCACTTTGCCCTCGTGTGTTTAAGGCGCACCCTTCTTATAATGCATTTCATTATTACCAACCCTCTGAAATATTGAACATTTTTGCTGAATCCCAACTAAGGTTCTGTACAAAAAAAGTCCTGTGGGTATAGCAAAGCCTGGCTATAATGAACAAAAGCCGAGGGTCCCAGCAGATTTGTTATGGCCAGCTTTTGCTGTCTCCTGTAATTGCCGCCTTAGTTTTCATTGTTCCAGTGTCTCACTTTGCCCGTTTCCGCACATGGCTGCACACAGTCTCAATATATCATGGCTTAAAATATGTCTTTTCTCCGAGCTCCTCGGGTATACGTAGATTTAAAAAAAAAATGTTTTTAAAAAATCAAATCCACACCCGTAATAAACAAAGCAACGCCGGTGGTCCGATTATGACGCATTATGAAAGCACCGCGGTTTTGCAGCTCCATCGACTCATATTTTGTACGTCGCTCTTGTCGCTTCGTCTCCGCTTGTCACGTTGGGAGCCCAGTGGGTCTGAAGGCAGAGCAGCTGCAGGGGCTGCCATCGGAAGACAACGTCGCCTCCCAGCTAATAAAGTACCACCAGGAGGCCCACGCCTTGCAGAGGACGTACAAGAACTGCGTGAGGGTCATTAAGTGCGACCAGTCCCAAGATGAGGTGTTTGCGCAAGGTAAAGCTCCGTTTTTCTGCCCGTGGACTCGAACAGAAACGCACTTTCAAACTAAGGTGCGATCACACACGCGTTCGCGCCGCTTTCCGACTTTGGCGGCCTTCTCCAGGTTTGTAGCGCCATCTGTTGACCGGAGGCCAGCGTGGCGCCAGGCCCCCGGGAGGCCGGGTTTACCCTCCTTGTCAGGCTGCCTGACGGCTGAGGGGGGATCGCCCAAGGCAGAGCCACAGGCAAGGAGCGCCCCGTGTGGCCCTCTGCTAGGATGAACAGCCGTCAACAAGGCCATTAGAGCCATCTGAATACAACCTGTCTCTGTATTATTCTGCCTCGCTTGACAAAATAATTCTGTCACTTGCTCCGCTCTTGTCTCCGCCGTTATAAGATTAGACAGGTGCTGGCTCTGGATTCCTTAGGAGTGGGGTTCCACAATGCCGGTCGTGCAATATTCCCGAACTTCCATCCGTGCCCGGATCTCGGGCGTATGATTTTCCTAGTGGCCCCTTTGTCAGGTTCCCTGCATCTCGGGGACTCCTTTTGGTTGCCAGATTTCAGTCGCTTTCAGTCCCTCCTGCTATGCCGGTGTTGCTTCTCCCATTACCTGACATCAGTACCCAGCGACGGGCATCGTCGGAGCCGCGCTTTGGAGAACCACCGGCGCAAACGCGTAATTCTTTTTTCGGGAATTTGCGTTCTGGGGATTGAGCGGCAAACGTGAGGTTTGGGGTGCGCCCTCGCGGCTTGATGTATGACGAATAACGTGCGATTTCCTCGACTGCCTTAAACAGAGGGAATAAAAATACGGAGGGGAGTTTTTTAGAATTACGCATTCGTCGGTCCGCATTGAAATACAAGTTGTGATTAAAACGTCTCCGTGAGTATAGATTATCGCCAACTGAAAATGCACTTTGAGGTTGGCATTAGCAGCAAGTCGTGCTTCCCCATTATGGCATTTAGATTTTGTGTATTATTTATTTTGCGCATCCCTGCCATTTATCACCGCTCGCGGTTTTGTGTGCCGACGGGCTGTAAAGCGCGAGGAGAGGAGCCATTACTTCCAATTAGGCTGTGGTTAATGGCCGTGCATTAAGTGAGAAACCCATCATATTGAAGAACGGCATTGTTGGGGCGAAACCCAGCTGAAAACAGCTGTTGGCTTCCTTGAGAGGGTCGCGCTACAAACAAACGCTCCCGTGGACCTGCGAGGCCCGAGCTCATGATTTATCGATCCGCTCCTTCGCTTCCAGATCAGCTAGCCGGGTTCATTTTCCAGGACGGCGCTCCCCTCGCGAGCGCGGATTTATTTGTCCCGATCCGTTTGTTTATTGCTCTGTTCATTTGCTTATTTGCTTGCTTACCAGCTTCCCTGCCCGCCTTTACATGTTTACACGTTTCGGTCGCAGACTTAAGTTCCCCGTTACGGCGCAACGAAGGCTTGCTGTTCCCTCAGCTTTGTTGCATTCTCGCAGGCCCAGTTTATTGCTTTTTAATCTCGGCAGAAAGGGATACGTGCCGCAAAAAACGTTCGCTGTCACAAATTATTTGCGTAAGGGCTGGCAATGACAGAAATCGGAAAAATAAAGTCTGCTTTTGATGCCTTTGTTTGCGTTCGACGTGGACAGTTGTACACATTTATAATGCTTTGCCCTGAGAGAGCTGTCTTTTTGCGCCACCGAGATCACGGCGGGCGGCAGACAAGGCGGAGCTTGCAGCCTCTTTAATAGATGCTGAGCTAAGCAAGCTTGAGCTGGGAAGCAAGTGCTGTACCGCCACCGTGTCGTGCCGTGTCGTTTCGTCATTCGTCCTCACGCGTACCGAGAGACCGGTCCGGGGGACAGCACCTATAGATGTTTTTTGAGTGTCGACTGGGGCAACGAACGGCGCGGTGCTTCGAGCTGTTGGCTTCCAGTACTGAAGGCCACGGGTTTGAATCTCACCTCTTGCCATAGAACCTTTGAGCAAAGTCGCTTTCCCCAAATTGCTCCAGAGAAAATTATAAACGTATGAATGGGCAAATATTTGTCAGGAACAATGCTGTGAGATGCTTTGGAGAAAAGTGCCAATTTAACAAACCGATGTAATGGATGCGCAGTACCTCCTGTGCCGCTCTTTTGTCGTAGGCCTTTGAGTATCCAGATTATCCTTAACTCCTTGTTCTGGTCGGAGCTTCAGCAGTCTGGAGCCGCGTATCCGGATGTCCCCTTTGATTCGTTGGTCATAGTGTTTTCACACATTAATGAATGCGTAATCCCAAAAATGCTTTTTTGCGGTCTTTATTCTGTGTTACCGAAGGTATAACTAATGTGTTTTGCCTTTTGCCTTCAACCTCCTTTTCAGTGTGACATCTATCATTATTCCCGTCTACCATTTGCTCTTTATTCTTGTCTACTGTTTCCTTCTCATTGTTGTCCCTTTTTTTACTTTGTAAAGCACTTTGAGCTACAGACCACTGTATGAAAGGTGCTATACAAATAAATGTTGTTGTTTTTGTTGCTATGATGCACCGTTTATGCCGCATCGGTGACCTTAAAGTGCTGTGCATTGAATGATCTGTTTCTCATCTGAGGCTTTGCTGCGTCTCTGACGGGACTTCCTACGCTTGCACTTTCTGCACAGTGCTAAGCCACGTCCAGTGCAAGACTCAGCCTGCGGCCCCCCACACACCCAGGGTTCTCCTCTTCGGACCCCCAGGCTCTGGGAAGAGTCTGCAGGCTGCATTGATCGCTCAGAAATACAACCTTGTCAACAGTGAGCTCTCAATTACCCTCATATTGCATCTCTCTTGCTGTCCCTCCGTCCTCCCACCGCCGTTTCCTGTTGGCTTCTCGGCTCTTCTCTGCTTCCTGGCCGTGGCCGCTGCTCCCGTTATTTTGAGCTTTCATGCACCTCTCCATCATCTGTATTTTTCAGTCGATGCTTATTATTTGCAATTTATTAGTGCAACTTTTCTGCCTTCCTTCACCCTCGCCTCCTGTTCTCTGAAGGAAAGAGAGACATTATTGTCACGTGGCAACCTGGCTGTTGCCACATCACAAAGGATCGATGGACAGCGATGAAACTCCGAGGTGTTGTGTGCGACAAATTACTTTACGTTTCGTTCCTCCACAAATGCCACGCTTACAAACCCCGGCCTGCGGTTACTTATATTTAAAAGAACATATCAGAATTTATTTTGCATATCATGTGTTCAGAAAGTATGGGTTTTATTTTGAGTCTCAGAGGTTTGGAGATCTATGTCCAAAATTGTGCCAATTATTTTTATTCTCTTTCATTTTCTTGTGTATCAGCTACCTTTTTTGTTACTCTGCTCTGCTAACAAGTGTAGGAGGTATTTTTTCCTATTCTGTTTACTTTCGCAGCCTGAAAGGTTACATTGCGTATTCTGTTTATTTAAACTTTCATATCCTACTTTCACTCAATCTTAACCCCTCTCTCTCTTATTCCCTTGTAGTTTGCTGTGGGGAGCTTCTGAGGGCAGTTTCTGCAGAGGAGACAAGAGTGGGAGAACTCATTAGGCAGCACCTGGCGTCTGGAGAGCCAGGTACATCTGCCTGGGGAGTCGGGCCAGGTAGCAGGAAGGGAAACGGCCGGCGGGCGAGCGCCACACCGCAACCTTGTACGGGCGGATAAGGATGCACCATTGCCTCAGCGCCAGTCGGTATTACTTTGCTTCTGATCTTATGACTTTACCAGGCAGTGGGCTGTAGCCGGGTGCCTCATAATAACAGCAGATGTGAGGAAAATGCCGATACGGTCTGCCGTGCGACCTGGGTCGGAACCTAAAGCCAGCAACAGTCGCTCTCATACAAGGCTTCGGTTCTCGCTGAGCTCGGCTATTTGGTGCATTTGCATTTATTTCGCCCCACAGATGTCAGCCGATGACTTTATTAACCAGCGGATGAAAAATCCCTAAATAGAATTGTGGAAAAAGGGCATCGCTTTATGCTAACAATAAGGAAATATAGATTCGTGTACGATTAGTCACTGCCGCGCACTTGAGAACCCGTCGGATCTTATTTTTACCAGCTGCCTGTTCGGGGCTTTCTCCATTCAGGCGAGTTTCCGTTCTGCTGAACTTTTCCGCAAGCAATTCGTAACCTGTTGGTTCCTGCGTTACGGGGAAAATGGGCACGGTGCTTAAAGTGTGACAGATAATCGTGTTATTTGCACAATACGGGTTGGAGAAGCACTCTGTTTGTGCCCCTTCTGCTCCCCGGAATTGGGAGTTTTCCAAGAATAAGGCAGCCCAGAAGCTTTTGGTTTTCGTCCCGATTAACGCGGGTGTGCAGCCGCGCCGTTGGTCACAGCAAGGCTTTCCGTGTTCCTAAGAGCCGGGCTCCTTCTTCCCCTCCTTTACGCAAACAGCTTTGCAGGGGGCCCGAGCCGCTTAGCGTCTGTCTGCGGAGGCGGCGGGCCGAGCGGGTGACCCGAACGACAGCGTCTCCGCACCGATGAAAAAATAATGAACGGCTTTGGCACGGCTGCGATTTGCACATGAAAATGGGCGCCACTTGCTTGTCCCCACTTAATGTGGCGCAGATGACAGCCCTTCTTCTCAGTTTACATGTTAATGGCTCAGTCGAGGCTTCCCTCTATGAGACTCTCCAGCTGGGAAAGAGTGGCTTTTTTTGTCTTGTTTTGTTTTTGTTCATGTTTATTTTAAAGTTTCCGTTTTAATCCTGTGGTTTCCTTCTTTCCGCGCACCATGGTAAATCACTTTATTCTTTAGTAAACCCTTTCCGGAAAGTATACATTTAAATACAAAATAAGCGCCGTTTCTTCTCGATCCCCCACCTTCGTGTTCTGCGGTTCATGTCGCTGTTTTTCTTACAAATGTATAGCGAGGAATAGAATTTGCTAATTAATATGGAATACGTTATTCTCGGCTTTGTTTGATGCCATTTTTATCATTGCAATCGCTGCAATATGCATTGTAAATCCAGTTTTCGAAGTGACTCCATAGTAAAAATAAATATGGCTTTGATGTAGCTGCCAATGGGGTCACCGACGCAACCATCTGTAGTCTTTTGGGTAACGGCAGCCTTTATACTGCAGCTTGGAGCAGAGAAAAATACCATAGATAATGAAATAAGAATGGCCCTGGGTTACATAAGATTGTCTAAACAAGCCGTTTGCCGCCTCATCGCGGGTTCGCTCACGGCCGACTCGCTTTTATTACCTCGTATGTTTGTATGACCTTATGGAAAGCAGAATTAGATTTTTCAGGGACAAATATTTTAGCCCTGGTCAATGTGGTCAAAGAAACATTTTTTTTTTATACTTTGTGAATAATTTTGCAGAACGGCGACGAATTGATCCACATTCACAAAAGTCATTTTTCTAAACACTATGCGAAAAAGCCGTTCTTGTCTGAGTCAGCGGCCCGTATGAGACCTCCCTGTGTGTCTCGCTTTGGCAGGCGATCGCCACCCGTAATGTTTTCGGTCTCGCGTTTCTCCCTTTCAGCCCATACGGCCGTACCTGTCATTCAGACCTATAAAACCCCACGCGTTGTGATGGAAGGTTTGTCCGTGTGACAGAAATGAGCAGACGAAGAGGACAACTTGTGGGAGGGAGGGGGGAGCTGTGCTATCCTGCAGTCCTCAGTCTGCACCCGGTTGTCCCCGAGAGTCCTCGGCGTCGCCGCGGATGCCAATCACCTGCCGCGTCTGGGATCTTCGTCTGCGCCTGTAGCCTTGAGCAACTTTTTATTAATTTAATAAACATCCCGTGGAGACCTGCCGCTCCACGGCGTGGGCTGGGGTCTGACTGCAGACGCGTGCCGAGCTGAGCCCGAGTGCGGGAACGTGGCCTGATGTCCTCAGCTGTGGACTTCGTAGCCATTTAAAGAGCGGCTGCGAGGGACATCGTGTTGTTACCACCGTCAACATTTGTAGTCGATGTCTGCGGCTCTGCTTCGCTTTTGAGGCGGGAGAAAAAGTTTACGTGTGTGGGTACTGACCAACTCGAAGCACCATTTGGCTAAAAGTCCCTGTACGTCCAGAGCGATCACGAACCCTTTGGGGTTGATGCCCCAGCGACACCGTGTGTCATGAACAAACGCATTTGCACAAAAGCTCTGTTACCTAAAAGCCCTCCTGAGATGACACCAGCAGACGTTTTTGCATGTGCTTTTAAATCCTCTTTGATTAACACTTAATACAGAGGACTTTTCAGAGGCAGAGCCTCTCGTGTCAGTGGAAAAAAGGAGGTGAGACAGTAATTCTTATGCAAGTGGGAACTTCATTCAGCCACTAAGGGCTCAAACCATGGAAGAACAAAGAGGTGGACAAGTTGAGCATCTGCCAGCGGGTGGATTAAAGTCCACCGCAGAAGAGTAACTGGACCATTGCAATAGACGGACACAAACAAACGTTTCACAGCAAATGTTTGGCACATGTTTTTTTTTGGTTTTTTTTTAAACATTTATTTTCCAGTAAAGATGTGATTTCTGTATTGGAATTAAGGAGAAGCAACTTAGAAGAAGAGCAAAGAGAGCCGTCCGCCTGGCCTGGGAAGAAGCGAAACCATGGCGTCGTAGGCATTCGGGTTTGCAAGCAACTGAAACGGAAGGGAAAAAGCCGAGGCTCGGGGTCGTAACGACGGAAGCCAAATCTACGCGGCTCGAGCGTCAAACTCACGGAAACGCTGCCTCCGTCCCGATAATGCGACACCCCCGTACCTACCCATCATCCGTGCCCGTCCGCCCGTCCGTCCCGCTCGGCTCTACGTGTTTACGGCGAGAAACAGAAATGAATTTCGACCGAGTCGCGTCTCGCTTGGGTGTCGACGCGGGAGCGGCAGGCAGTTCTGAGGGACCTGACAGCGTTGTTTGAAGGCCCTCCGCGCCGTGTCTTCTGGCGCTCACCGCTCCCTCCCTGCCTGGCTGCCAGTGTCAGCGCCGCTCCCTGCCTTAAATAATTTACAAGTTGATTAATAGACTCACAGGGGTATCATTAGGCAGGGGAGAGACAGTGGCTACTGTAAGCAGTGCGGTGCTTTGGGGATTTATTAAGGAAATGGAGGGATGGGCGGCGTGGGGGAAGAGTGCGAGGAACCCTTTCCAGGGCCCGTGGCGTTTGAAGGCGCCTCGGCAGGAGCAGAGAGCCCCGCTTTGTTTGATGTGGAAATTGGACAGTTTGAATCCGTCTCCGTTAATTTTTCACAAGCTCCGGGCACCCCCTGGGTGCTGCTCACTTTCCTTCTAGAAAATGAATTATTTTCTCCTTCACCGCCACTCCTTATTTTCTCCCCCTCCTGTTTTTTCTCTACCTCTCCTTCCATTTCCTGTCTTTCGGTGCCTCCGCTCATTGAATTCTCGCTCTCCAAAGAGCCGCTGTCCCTCCCATGTTTTTGCGCGCCTTTTATTTCCTTTTTTCGGAGCCTCTAAGTGTGGATCTCATTTGTGCGCAGCGCCTAAGCTTAAATGTGAACGCGAATTTAAATGAACGCGACATTCTCATTTTAGGCGCAGGTTTGCGGTTTTTGGGCCCGTTCGCGTCGGCTGCGACGTCTCCCCGCCGTTTGGCTTGGGGTTTGCCGCACCCGCTTATGATTAAACAAATGCAATGCGATGCTTTGGGTTAAAACTTTTGCCGTGCGTAGCGGTTTCTTCACGTGCGTCTGCCTTCGCTCCGCGGGCTTCCGTCCGTCGTTTCGTTTCACGCGGTAAGGCGCTAAACTAAAGCGAAGCTCGCGTATTTGAACGGGCCGAGCTGGGGTTCGGACGCGAGCCGGTTGCCGCGCCCGTGGTTGACCCGCGTGCATCCTCGTCCGCTTTTTAGTCCTTGCGTTGCTCCCGGCTCGCCCGGCTCCTTAACTCAGAAAAACCCGAAAGTCCGTTTGTTCGAGCCGATGCACTTTGAAATTCAATTCCACTTCATGGCTCCGGCAAAACCTGGAAGGGAGGAAAACTGAATTCGCCAGATTTGCGGCTGTTTGCGCCCATTTCGTGGCGCCACGCTGTGTGCTACCTGACAGGCCAGGATGTATTTATGTATTCGTTCAACAGGAGGCTGAAAGCGATGCTTTTCCTTTTCTCCGTCTTTGATGCTGTTATAAGGAAACGCAGGACTAAGACAAATGGGCGTTTGCGTATGCCGGTCTCGGCTCGGCGTAATTGATAGCTCACTTTGAAACCTCCAGGTAGCGATTTTTCTCGAGCCAAAGCGCGCGTGCCCTGCCCTCCCCTCCCTCCGCTATTACTCCCCGCCGCCAGATGGAACCAGAGCAGCCAGTAACCGCGGTGCTGATTTATTCATCCCCGCCGAAGCGGGCCGGCGAGGGGGGCCGGGGGTTGACAACTGGGGTAGCGGGTTTATGCGATTCAGCTGGCGCTCTAATTAAAAAGTGCACGTGGCACCTTTGATGTCTGTCAGGTGAGACTGGAGGACCCGCAACGCTTTTCCTCCCAGATAACCCTATGGCAGGTGCGCTCGGCTCCATTTGTGATCAAACTTTAATTTGTTTTCTTCGGCTTTTAACGCAACCCGAAAAGACGTGATCGCGAGCTCTTTTTTGCGCGACGTTTCCCCGACGCACGCGAACTTGCCGCGCCGCCCCGGCGGTGGCCAAACCGGGTACGCGGAGAGTCGCGGGTCTCGTGTGCAGATCGAAGGGAAGACAGCGTAGGCCTCAGTTTAGAGAGCGACGGAGGTTTTTCTTCCTGTCGTAAGGCCGCGCCGTTAACGCGCTGTCCATTTCGGTCTTGCAGTGCCCGACGGCACGGTGGTCCGCACCCTGACGGAGCGGCTCAGCAGGCTGGACTGCACCGGTCGAGGTTGGGTGCTGCACGGGTTCCCCCGCAACGCCGAACAAGCCAAGATGCTCCACGAGGCCAGCTTCATCCCCAGCAGGTATCTTCGCAACAGCCCAGCGTGCACCACGTAAAACTCAGCAGCTCGCATATCCGTCAGTCGAACTCATCTCCGGTTGTCAGGGTTGCGGTCGCGCTCGGCCACTCGGCGTTTCTGCACGCCGCTGGGTGAACGCGGAACGAAGCCCTAAATCCCGGCCAGTAGGCCGACGCCTCTGAGGCTGAGGCCGAGCGAGCGCCTGCCTTTCCAAAAGAGGGGAAAGGGCGAGCAGGTACTACACCGCTTAGCGGCATTGTCTTATAACTGAGAACTGAGAAGTACTGAGAAACGCAGTAAAAAATTACCCTGTTGTGAAAATCGGTACAAAAGTGAATGAGTTTTGCATACAAACATAGCACCGTGCCGTTGCTTTGCACAACGGTGTTAGCCACAATGTAATACAGTAATACCTAGGTTAGCATTAGCTCCTGTACTGCTGTCATTTAAAAGAATTTCCATGGTGGTGGGGGGGTTGTAAAAAGTGACTGATGATTCGGGACTTTTTCAGCTGAGTGACCGGTTTCTCAGGTGTGCGCACTATAAGGCTCGCTGTCTTTTGTGCTGTGTGTGCTTTTGCCGTCTTTAGGAAATAACTAGGTAAAAGTTTCTATCGCTCTCACTAGTATCGGTGAGTACTGTAGCGGTGGCGGGAGAGCCATGGATCTCCCACAATGCACTGCTGTGGCATGCTTGTAAATTGATGAGTCTAACCGTGCGGGTCAGACCGCAGTCCAGTCTCCTGAGCCTGTAAGTCTTCGATCCATAAGCCCGTTGACAACGCAGTTTGTTACGCGCACATTCTGCTTGCACGAACAGGTCTATTTCCTACCCGAAAGCAACTGAACAAAAGCATTTATTTCTCATCACGCAGTGACTGGAGCACCAACTGAAAAAACTGCTTCTTAATAAAACCCGTCCATTGCATGCAGATGAATTTTTCGCCTGCACTTGCTGCACAACGGCAGGATTTTAACATAATTTGCCATATTTTTTATCTCAGAAATATGTTGAAACAATTTTTGGACGTTTTTATTTGTTATCCATAAAATGCGCTGCTTTCTGTGTTTATTTGTTGCTATTGAAGGTATAGCCGATGCATTTTGTGTTTTGTTGCCTTTTCGAGCTCCAGCTATGCAACGCACCGTTTTCGTGAGCTCGGACAGCGCCGTTTCGGCCGGGATTCCGGATGCAATCTTGAGAAATGGACCGCTGCCCGGCGTCAGTAGAGCACGAGCGCAGAGCCAGCGGTGAGGCTTAGCTGAAGCCTGAAACCCACGGAGGGCCAAGCAGTCGCACCGCAGAGGCTGCGCGCAGTGAAGTGAAACTCGCTGCAAACCGAGAGAAATGGCTACGCGCCGAGGCTGTTCGCCCGCGTTTATGGTGCACCGAGCAACCCATCGTTCAGCAGAATTCCACCGAATCCCAGTTAGGACTGTGCTGCCAGTTTTATTCCTTTGTAGTTCTTCTTATGCTATGGAACACGTGTGGAACTTTCCGGTTTGTAGTTTCCCCATTTATGTAGCCAATCCTTTCTCGGATACACAAAGGCACTTCATCCAGCGTGACCAGGACCGGTGACTGTTTTTTCCCTTTATTTTCCCTTTATTTTGCTCCACGTTTAGCCAAACAATATGAAACCCTTTACAGAACGGCACCTGCTCGGGGTGCAGACACATGAATAAATGCGAGAGGCCCAGCGTGGAACGAAGCGCCAGATCCGGAAGATGACTCATAAAGACGGCATTACGGGTGGAAGCCCGCGTGGCTGCTCCGTGCTGTCTGCCAGCATGAAGACGGTCGGAGCCATAAAACAGGCAGTCGGTCCCATCATAGCTCTAATTGGATTCTGGGTAGATGTGAAATTATCGTCCCGCAGGGACCGTTGTGGACAAGCAAGAGCAAACAAATCGCTCGCAAGCACACCTGCTAAAAAATGAGCAAAACAAACCGTGGAAGAATAACGCATCCATCGCGGGAAGCCAACGACGGCGGGGTCTCGGCGAGGGCTTTGCGCGTCCGAATGAACGGAACGGCGGGGTCGCTCGGTTGTGCCCAAACCCCCGTGCTCTTTTGCGTTCTGCAACAACACCGTTCATACGCGGTTTTTGCTGCTTGGCGTGTTTTATTTTTTGGCCTGCGCCCCGCACCTGCTTTTCCCCATCAGGCTTGGGCAGCCCGGAGCCGCCGAGTTTTGTCCTGTCGGACCTCAAGCGCGTGTTTTTGGACAGAGGGAGGAAGACAGGGCTCCTGGGGGAAGCCACACGGACACCGGAAGGACGCGTACACTGCATTCGACCTAATCCAGACTCACAGAGCAACAGCCCTGTGCCCACATGGCCCAGGCACAGCGCCACCATGCTGTCCTGTCAGGGAAACTCTGTCCCTCGCACCTTTGGCGCGCCAGGAAAAATTCCCAGAACAAAAAACGGACGCTTGTTTTTGCCAGCAAAGCTGCTTATTTTCCACGTCTTCAGGTCAGCGCTGCTACGTCGTCCGCGGTTGCGGAAGTCCAAGCCGAGGTTTAAGTCAGTGCAACCACAAATGGGTCCTTACAGAGGGAGTTGCTCTCCTAGGCAGGACGTCGCTCTCCTACTGCGTCTCGTTGTCGTTCGCTCCTCATCCGGAAGACTTAGCAGGAACAGAAGGATGTGCGTCGTATTCGAGAGCCGTAGATGACGGGCGAGGTGCAGGAGGGAGCGCGCAGGGGTTAATAACTCCATTACTGGGCAGCTCAGCCAGGAGCTGTTTAAACACAGTGGTGTCAGCGGGGGATTAGGTCTCATTACACCAGATAAAGTAACAGCGGCACCCCCCGCCGCTGGCTTTTACTGCACGTTTGTTACGCGTGCTGGAGAATATTCATACAGCACCGCACCAGAGGAAGAGCGAACCAGAGATGAGAGGGAAAAAGCTACAAGAAGGGGATTCTTGAGGCTTAGCGCTCTTGATCTGTCACATCATCACCTGAGCTCGGCAAGACTGCAATTATCCCAAACGCATGAGTGCAGGTAGACTCAGATCTGTGACTCGGATTACCCTAAAGCGCACCACCCCCCAGGGATCTGATGGGTGCTCGGATTGTGCAGCCCATCGCTCGCGAGCATCGCCGGGTGCAGGGTGGAAGCAGGTATGAGGTCGCGAGCGAGCCCGGCCTCCGGGAAGTCGATCCGGCCTTAACTCGAGGGTTTGAAAGGACGTTGCTCCTCCTGAGCACTGCTGACTCCTTTTGTGCACCCTTCTCCCACAATGATGGGTGCGTTTTGGTTGGGGCCAAAAGCATCTGTCCCGACATCTACAGGACCCTGTGGGAGGGCAACGCTTGTGTAGGAAACGGCGGTTGAGGGAAGTGCTGCTAAGTAAGGGCGGAATGCACAGGACGTCAACGTAGTCTCCTGAAGGAATTTGGGTTTTACATTTGCGAAATTTTAGCAAATGGATTCTTGATGACTTGACCTACGGCTGTTGCTTTTTATTGGTTGGGATCCCTGATAAACTATCGCTTACTTTTAGATAAAGTTATACATTTTAAGGGCCTAGTAATGAAATGAGGATTTTGAACAGCTTTGTGCACTTGCAATGAATCAAGTGAAATGTTTTTCCAATGCCAATGTGTACGCATAGGATATCTTGAGGATTTTTGGAACTCGTTCTCGTTCACACAGAGTAAAAAAGGAGAAGGCTTTGTGATGGCATAAAAATAACAAACGGTCATGACGTAGACTGAAACCATGTGTTCCGTTGCAAGATGCAAGCAGAGCGGAAGGCGTGCCACCAAAAGGGAGTACAGACGCAGTTTTGCAGCCGCGCTTCCCACCGCAGTGGTGGCTGATCTCAATGGCATGGGTTGTTGTCACCGAATAACCCAGCGGCTCCTTAAAGTGGATCGAAGAAACTTCCACGTGACTGCTCATTTTGCACATTGTCACATCATTTGCACTAAGTGACCCCAGGTGTCCTTGCTCAATGTCACCTTCCAGCTGTATCTGCTGTTTCTCACCTTGGTGTCTCCATGAAGATGGCATTCTTCCGTCAAGCAGAGGTTTTCCTCTCCTCAAGTCAAAGAACAGACAAACATAAAGTGAAGTGGGGAGTTAAAAACAGTTTTCATAGAAAATTATGGATGACAGCTGAAAATGTCATCAGCTGGAGCTTAGGGACATTTGCCCAGGTCTTAAAGAACCCCCATTTGTCATGACAAAGCACTGCGTTGGACTCTGGTTTGTTGCCCCGCTGGAAGGTAGTGCGTTTTTCTCTCTGGATTTCATCTGCGATGTTGCATTTTATCTTTATTTTACGGAAACTTTCTCAGACCTGCAGGGTGTGTAGCATAGAAACGTACACTTTGGAGTATCCCTCAGCGTCTTCTCTCCTTACCTTTTTAGTCACTGCTCATGTTGACCTGTAACATTTGTTGAACTTAACTGACCAATTATATTACGGGCAAGTGAACTGATGGCGCCATAAAGGGGCATCTGCGAAATTCAAGTTCTGGGCTCTGATTTTGTACACAAGAACAAGCAAAGAAAGTTGGAAGAGCGTTGCATGCACGCCTTTCTTCGGGTCACACGCAGCTACTGCACAAGAAACCCACCGGTGAGCAAAAGGTGCGAACTGCGAGGCGCTGATTCTCTCTGTATTGGCAGCAGCGCTGGGACAAGTGTACAGACTCATTGTTGAATTGCATGAAACTATTCATGAGGGTCAGTGTTGGACGCTGCTTTCTATCACACAGCGGTCTCATTATATCTCAGAAGAAAATCAATGGGGCCATAAGGGCATGAATAGCGAAAGCATGCAGGTTGGATCTCTTTGGGATTTGCTCAGCTGCTGGGCCCCGATCGCGCTAAGGCCACAAGGAAAAAGGAGGAAAAAAGCCTGCCCCATGGGCGATCCAGAGAAAAGAGCTCTGGTTTTTTTCACGCTAGTAAAGATGCACAGGAGGAGGCTTTTTAAAATGTAATACCAGAGAGAAATGTGAAAAGGGTTGTCATTTTGTTATGCTGCCACTGCAGCTTGTGGTAGTTTCATAAATGATGAGTTTTCTCTCCATATGTAATTCTTTTTTCTGCCGTTGTGCATATGGGGCCAAAACTCTCTTGGTTACAGGTAAGGTGGATGTCCCTCAGAATTGCGTATTTCTTGGAGTTACGTATGTTACTTGCTTTTCATATTTGTTTTACATTTGTCCTTCAGCATTACATTTGTGTTGCATGCTTGCACCTAAGGGCAACGTACAGTATCTCTTGTTTCTATAAAGCTCAGTCTCTGTCTGTCTGTCTGACTTTTTTATAGACAGCTTTGTGGCAAAAGATTAATATAAAATTATCCATCACACACACACTTGGCGCTGCACACATTAGCGACCCGAGGGTAATAAAGTTTAGTGATGTGTTTTTTTTTTTTTTTTTTTTACATACGCCACGTGGAGCCCCTACAGACGCCTGCCCCTCTGTTACTAACAGTAGTTGGAAACGTCGGTTAAGAGCAAGAGTGCCCTCTCACACGGATGTCTGGAAAAGCTCAATTACTCTGCAAACAGCCTCTGGCGTTGAAGCGAATGGCAGGAGACCCCATTTACATGATATTATCGTAATTGAGCTGGAGGCCCTCGGCTGGACCGAGCGTGAAGGAGCAGGGAGATAATATTGCTGATGGGATGGTGATGGTCCAATGGCAACAATTTACCTGACAGCTTTATTCATTAACGTTTAACCGGTTGCGCGGGCTTCGAAGCGGATCGGGAAGTCAGTCCGTCGGTGACGCGGAGGCACGCTACTGCGTTTCTTTCAACGGGGCGCTGCTCAGAGGTTTGGAACCGGGAGCCGACCCACACCGGCGGGCACTCGAGTGCCTCTCCTGTTTTCTTAGAAGGCTCCCTGAACTGGACAAGTGGTGGACCTGGCACTCTCGGTCACAAAAGGTCTTTATCGCGACATGAGCTGTTTAAAAGGAGCAGAAGGCTGGATCCTCAACGGTGCACGGATGCCGGAGTCAGGACTAAAGCGACTGTTTGCAATTGACTTTAGAGCTTGGATTCGGGGTCGGCTGAGCTGAAACACGCGCGGCAGTCAAAAGGTGATCGGTGGTTCGGAGGAAGGTGGACCTCCAAAAGAAAAAGAAAACTCAAATGTAATATTTAAAGTACACATGGAAAACCATAGCGCAAGTTCAAATAATATGAATGAAAAGGTTTCTTTGGACTTGGAACTCCTTTGTAATGTAAAAACTGAAGGTGGAGGTGTCTATTAGTTTCCGCTCATCTAGTTGCTGTTTCTCAGCGTGGACCCTCATGGTCTCTCGTGGTCTGCTCAGGTCCAGAGACATTGGCTTTCTTTTAGGACAGTCTGGGCATGGTCTGGGCATCCACGCCGCTTGCTGATGGGAGAAAAGCCGTAGAGGCGTAGGTACCAGGAAACTCGCATGGTTTGTGAGGTGGACTTCACCTTCCGTTTGCACTCGCTCATTCAGCAGACACTTCTCCCCGGAGCCACCTGCCATTCGGGGGAATTTCACCAGAAGCAGATAAGGAGCTTTGCGTGCGGACACGATTACGGAAGCCCGGTTTATACACATGATGGCACCGCTTTTGCTCGTACACGTTATTCAAGTAGCTGCCTATAGGGCCGAGTCAAACAGAGAATGTGAAATTGTTTGTGATGCATGGAGCGGAGCTATGTTTGGAGACCAAGAGAAAATTGGATCGAAAAGAGCTGTTCTAAGACCCATGTTGAATGCCGAAAGGGTCTCAGTGGTTCTGAGGGGAAGAGCATGTTCATTCTACCTCACTGGACCCAAAGCTGAGAATGTGTGGACTTTAAATTTTGGAACTCTTGTGAGAGGGACCACCAAGCAGCTACAAGTAGAGCAGATTATGTCTGCCGAGGGCATTAAATGCTTTGGCTTGAACGCGCAAACGCTCACAAGTGAAAGATGACTTGACCTACGGCTGTTGCTTTTTATTGGTTGGGATCCCTGATAAACTATCGCTTACTTTTAGATAAAGTTATACATTTTAAGGGCCTAGTAATGAAATGAGGATTTTGGATTCGTATTTCAATCCTAAATACTGTACCTCTGGCTTTTTTCGTACGTTTCGTCGTATGACGTCTGCTGCCGTTTGTCCGATGTCAGTCGGCCATCTCGAAACGCTTCTTTTGCTGTGTCTGGTCGGCGTGGCAGCGCTGAGATTTGGCTGCTAACACAAGCGTTCTTGATGGGAGCTACCGGCCTGCACGGCAAGGCCCTCTACTTTAATAAGCGCTCGCCCGCGTCCGCTGACCGCTATCGCCTCCCCGTCCCACCCCACCTGCCGCCGCTCCGCTTGTTATCAAAGTCTTTGGCAGCAATGAAATATGCACGGGTGTCCGTGACGGGCAGATAAAGCAGGGCACTTAGCCACGCAATCCCGGGGAAGCGCGCCTAGCTGTCGGCTTCGGCCGTCCGCCGCTCTCGCTGCCTCCCCCTCCTTCCGTGCCGGCGGTCCTCTCCCGCTCCCCCCCGGTCGAACGCGGTTTGCGTGTCCGCTCCCCATCAAATCGAGCAACGCTTTTGCTCTAATTGGCTGATAAATAATACAGCAGGGCCTGCATTATAATTTAATCGGTGGTAAACATGGGGGGCCGCCTGTAAAGAATCCATCCCTCATTAATTTCTTAATTCGGCCAGATAGAACTGGAGGGAAAAGGAGGAGAGGAGCGCATCGGGTTCGCAGGTAAAAGCCCCGAGGGAGGAAGGGCCGATCGAAGTCCGTCCCCTCCGCCGGTGGCCCGCGCTCACGCGGACTCATCTGCCGCACCATCGGTGTTGCTTCACGCGGCGGTCGGCGCGGAGCCACGGGAGACGGATGCAAGTTGGCGCGTGTCGGCCGCCTGAAAATCGAGCGGACGCGGTGCAAACGAACACCTTTTCATAAAACCGCAACGCACCGAAATACGCACACAAACAGCACCCCCGCCTAACAACGCGGCACTCGTCTTTTTTCCCATCGAGTTTATGAATATTTCATAATGAGGCATAAATATTAATTCTAATAGCTTTGCCCAGTAGTTATTACTTATTTTTAAGACAAATATTCATTAAAATTTCAGGATATTCTTTCTCTTGAAATAATTACGTGCTCACGCTGCACTTATAAGGGTAGCTAAAAAAACCAAATATAAACATTTATGCTATGAAAAAAAGCCTGCAAGTGCAAAAATCCCCAAAGAGTTGCACTGCTGCATCAGCTGTCACTCAAACAGCTGTCAAGATAAAACACAAGGGTATTGCAGTAAAAACGCACAAAGAACATTAAAGTTAGAGAGGGATTTATTCTAATAATAATTAAATGGTAAATGCCAGCAGCTGTACAGTCCCGTCAGTCATAAAGTACCGCTTGTTTGGCTTTCCTTGGTCTTCAGAACTAACGTTGCCTTTAAAAGTAGAACGCCGAGCTCAGGCGCTATCCCCGCGGCGCAGCGACGACGCCTCCCGACCGTCGAGTAGGAGGCCGCCCGCCTCCGGCCTCCTTACGCGAGCCGCGGCGGTCCGACGGCGCCCGTCGGTTAGCCGCGAACGCCGTCGTTCTCGGAGGACGTTTTTGCCGCTCGGGCCACGCGCGTGCGGGACGTATACGAGTGTTTGAAGCAAGAGTCTTTATTGTTAAAAGGAACATCTTAAAGCTGACCTTGAATTGATGAGGTTCCTCCTCCTTTAGGGTCTAAATATAAAATAATGGCAAGTGTCATCTCAGACTTCGTCATCTCTCATCTGTGGCGAAGGGAGAAATGAAAAGGCGTCAAAGTGTCTCATGAAAGATTTCCTTATGACGTCTTATGAAAGATTCTCAGAAAACCAAAGGTATTCCCATTCCGCAGTGACGCACTTTGTGTTTAACATTGTCATTATTAAAGAAATTTTGCTCTTGTTTGGACTCGACATCATGTTCTACACGTAGAGCGGAAAAACAGGAATGTGGAATATTTTTATGTTTCCTCTGATCTGTCCTGGAAACTCGCCATGAAACTTCTCCGGGGCGGAATACGAAGGCGGCCGCACCCACCCTCGCGAGCCCGTCCGTCGCACGGTGCAAGGACGGCCAAGATCAATCCCCCGCAAAGCATTGTTTCTCCTGTCTGATCAATGGCGACGCGAGGATTTTCATCAAACGTCGAACAGTTTCTTACAATTTAGCCAAGAGGCTGCGTTTTTGCTAAACGGACGAGCGTGCCTTCAGCTGTCAGGAGGCGCAATATCCAAATTCGCCGATTGTAAACACAAAGAAGTGCCTCATAAGCTCAAGTCGGGGTATTAAATGAAACTCCTCGTAAAGTCGAATTCTTGTAACTCGAACGGGGGAATCTCGGGGGAGGAGTGCGTTCTGAACAAGTTTGTTTTTGTTGTAATAAACATGCTGAGGAAACTACATAGGCTCGGCTCTTCGTGCCTCCGAGACGTCAGGGATGCGAAGCCAGCGCACAGCCTCGCTGATTCTTCTCATGTCTCCATCTCTCCAGGGTCTTCTTCTTGGAGATGACAGATGAAGTTGCAAGCGAAGTCGTCACTTTAAGGGCAGTCGATCCGATCACTGGTGAGAGGTAAGCAGTTCCGCTGCGTGCACAGTCAGTGCACTGTTCCCCTCCCCGGTTGTTCCCCGCGCGGCCACGGGTGACTCATGTTTGCTCTCTCTAGGTACCATTCGCTGTACAAGCCAGCCCCCAGCCCAGAGGTAGAGGCCCGTCTGCGGCGCAACCCGCAGGACTCCGAGGAGCGGCTGCAGACCCGGCTGACGCGATACTCGGCCAACGTCCCGGCCCTGAAGGGCATGTACCCCGGAGCTGTTTGCGTCAACGTGGACCAGGACCCCCACGCGGTATTCGAGACCCTGGAGAGCTGGTTGATACAGCGGGTGGCCCCCACCGCAGCGCCGAGAGGTGCGGAGGTGAAGGAGGGGGAAAGCTGCTGACTAAACGGGAGAAAAGCAGAGCTTCCTGCACAAAACCCTCTTCGTTCTTCTGTACGCATTAACTAACTGCTGTTGCAAATTTCCAGTTTGTTTCGCTTTGTTTTGTTGTTTTCTGAACGTTCTGTCTATAGCAGAGTGACGCCCCGTGTTTGTAAAATGCTGTCAAGACGAGCAAGCGTCAGTAATCCGGACCGCAGAAGCGTTTGCGGGGAGAAGGTGTTTTTCAGCCACTTTAGATAACCTTCCGTTGTGCCTTAAAGTCAATAATAAAGTGAGGCTGCTGATGAATAAATAAGCTTCTCTTTTATTTATTAGAGCTTTGTCCAGCATTTCAGCAGAACCTTCCTCGGTCAATAAACTGCGGGAAGTCTGTCTTATTAAGCGTTTACCATTTGTGACTTGGTAGTAAAAGTCGCTTTGAGTTTAACAACAAAAGGAATAGCAGGGTTTGGCTTTCGGTTGTACTTGTAAGTTGAGGAGCCAGCAAACTTTACTTCTGAGCACTTAACAGTTTAAGCGACGTCGTCGCTTGCTTGTAGATGTGACCCGAGCGTATTTCTATCGGTGACACAAAATGGGTGACCTTCCCATATTTGCACGCGTGCACGTTTGGTTGCTTCATTCCATTGACCAGGACATAGTTTTGCGGGTTTAAAACGGTATTTTAACGTTCCGAACGACGGTAAGGGGGGCTCCGAATGAGCACAACGCGGAGCAAATCCGTTGCGGAAGCCAGCGGGATGCAGTCGTATTTCCGTAGCCCGCTTTTTAATCCGCCGCACTTGACGTCAGCAAATAAATAGACAAGAGGCAAAAAGCCCCCCTTATGCACGCGTACCAAGGCCCACGAGCCGCTGCTGTCACAGGGCAGACAGGATGCCCCTTAATTCTGAGTTTGTTTAATTAATGTAGCAGTAAAACACGGTCTGTTCGGGCCTGCGTGCAGGGAGGCATTAGTTGCGCTCGAGCGGCCTCGCGCCGCCGCGCTGGTTATTGACATCTCCCGCCGCTGCCGCTCCCACTTGCTCTGCCGTCGCGGGTCAGCGCCCCTTTCCCTCTGGGACGGCCGAGTTAAGCATAACGGTTAGGAAAAACATGTTAACAGACGCATCTGAAAATTCCCCTCGGACGCATCTCCGCGGCAGCCCTCGACCCACTTAATTATATGGCACACGAGGCCTGGGACGCGAACCTCTTTTGCATGCTCTCACACGGGGAAATATCTGGCGTCTTCATTAAAGGAAGAGCGGGAGGGGGTTAAGTTTATGGAAGTTTAGCCATTTCCCCCAACTCGCTTTATACGTATGTACGGTCCCCATTTCCCTTGCCTGCTCTGATCCCAGATTCACCGATTTATTTAGTAGACAGGGCTCAGAATGAATGTAGGGAATTGCGTGCGAGAATCACGCGCGAAAATGTTCTGGCGAGGGGAACGGTCAGGCTACGAAGTCTTATTTCGAGTTACAGAATTATCAAAAGATCAGGCTGACAGTCACAGATGAACTGCTTTCCTTCCATCCACGACACATTTTATTTTTTTTTTTTTTGCCTTCCAAAATGTATCTAAAAAATTATTAGAAATGCAGGCTGGCCATGTTGCACCATTTTAAAAAGCCTTTAGAGTCCTAAAATATAATTTAACAGCACATAGAAATAATGATGTCACATAAAGAAAATGAAGTGATAGAAGTGCTATTCACAAGTACTGTGCCTTAAATCTATTTCACGTGTGTTTCAGAGAGACATTACTTCTCAGTTTCTCTATAAAGGAACTCCAAGTTTGCTAGAGAAACTGACTACATATTAAAAGCATAACTTTTTAAAAACATTATTCACAATAGAGAGAGAGAGAGAGAGAGAGAGGGGGGGGGAAAAAACAATTGTGGCTAAAATACTTGCGCTTAAACCAAGCAGTTAACACAGCCAAAAGGCCCCTCAGCAATAAGACCAATTTCACAGTTCGTATCTGGCAAACAGCACCATTGACAAAACAGTGAGAATGCTGAAGATCAAAGCAGGGATGCCTGAAGTCACTCACAGATGAGGCTCTCCTACAATGGAATCACCTGGAGATCTTGGGGCTCGGTTTTTGACAGCTGAGTTGAATCTGACATGGAATTGCAAATAAATACCAATAAAACTGTAGAGAGCAGAGCGTAATGAAGGTTTGTTTGCAGGACCACGGACATCCTGACCGAGTCACACATCACACCAGGCTACAGAAACGAAGCACCACGTGTAATGGATTGTTACATTAATTCAGTTGGTAAACTGCTGTGTTGCTCTGCAGGGATCCAGGTTCAAATGCCTGTCTGCAGCAAGGAGGTCTCGGAACAAAACCTCTCTCCTTTCACCTTGAGTGGGTCAGCTGACTGAGGTGCTCTTCCCCCAGTGAGCAAGGCACCGTGGAGGAAAACCGAAATGGAGGCCAGCAGCCAGCGCGGCGGAACGCAGGCAGCGGCGGGGCCGTTGTTCCCGTGTTCACCCTTCCCTCCCGAGTTATGGTTAGGTTAGGTGTTGTAGGGCAGACAATAAATCAACAAAAGGCCACAGTGAACTTGAACAAGGTACAAACATGGCTTAGTGTTACACAAGGACCTTCGCATAACTCCAGAAATGTATAAAGCGGGATGTTTCTTTCCTTTACGGGACGCGCATAACAGCAGCAGGGCCTGGTGTAAGGTATAAGGCCTTGCCCCTTTCGAAGGAGCCGTGCGAACACCTCGTGTCGCGCTGCAGAAGTTAAGGAACGACTGGATATGAGTAGTCGATAAACATTAAAGCGAGATAGTTTTGAAGTCATTCTGTTGCGAAATGTATTATTTCCTCGGTGCAAATCAAATTAATGCCGAACAAACATGACCAGTATTTCAGCCTGCTTCAACCCAAGCTTCGAGAAGCAAAACGCGTGGCCCTTTGTATTTCACGCTGCTGTGGCCTGAACCAAAAGCGGGCCCTCCGATGCCGGGAGGTGCCGCAGACGCACATGACGGGGAAACCCAAAACCGCTGCGGGTCTCCAAGGTCCCGGCGCTCCTTTGATCAGCAGCGGTTCGCCTCCGTGTTGGGCGGCAGCGGCCAGGGGAATATGCGGCTCGGGGCTGGGGAAGATCTTGCCGAGCCCTTGTTCTCAAAAAAGGGTTCATCATATTTAACAATATGCACTGTAACCCCATTAATTAAAATGAGTCTCACATCTGCCAGCAGGGTCTGTCCCTCATTACTGTGGAATCTTATTAGAGGAAGAACCCTTGGGACGGCCACAGCGTGAGCTTTTCTATTTTTTCATCATCTCGATCCCCTGTCTCTTCCCTCATCTATCCGAAGTCCTTGTCTTGGTCCTTTTAGCGAATGGTTGCATGACTAAGGAAGTGCCTGTTCGACATAAAATTTTCGGAAGCCAATTAAGTTAAACGTGTATTTAAATAATGTGGCACAAGTACCAAAGGCGCACGGAGAAGAGAGGCTTACAACTTTTTTTTGTAAACGTGGAGACGTGGCCAGTAGGATGGGGGGTGGGGGGGGGGGGGAGGGGAGAGAGAGAGAGAGAGAGAGAGAGAGAAGGGCTGGGGTGAGCTTACTTGATTCTGGCCGTGTACCCAAAACAAGAGCAATAAAAATCGAGAAGCGACAACGAGCAAAGTCACCGTTTTCAAGGTCGGTGGAATTCCATGCACGGAGGGAGAGGCTCCGTACTCTTCGAATCGCTGTCCTCCTCAAAATAAGGAGACGACTAAAACTCAATAACGATAAAATTCATAACAAAAAGCTCAACTGCATTTCACAGAATAAAATGTACTGTCCGTGGAGAGTGCACACAGGCTGCTATGAGCCTGGGAGGACGCAGCGGGAGCCTGCTGCCTGGGATGTGGCTAGAAGAGCGGCGAGTCACAGAAGGTACAAGGCCCCTGCAGTATGCGCTTGATCCAGTCTGGGTCTGGGAAAGGTTAAAGACAAGAATTTCACACTTAGTTTCGCCTTCAAAAACGTCCCGCAAAGACCAAATCAATTATCTATCCAATTCCTGCTCCACCAGCGCATTTGAATTTAGTGACGATGCGAACGGGACCCAAACGCTTCTGACACAATGAAAGCGCTGTCCTCCGCGATCTGAAAGCCTGCCTCGGAGCGCACAGGATTAGCTCCCCGCCACTCTGAGTTCAAACAGGCATCAAACGGAGCGGGCGCCAAAGCCGCGGGAGGGGAGGAGGACGCGCACCTTCAGGCACGGGGTGTCTGGCAATGCTGTCTTGCAGAAGGCAGCGTCTGAATGTGAGCGTTTGACAGGCCTGGTATGACAGCACGCACCTAGAAGAGAGAGAGCAGACGTCACGCTCGCTGTATCACCGGTGCTGTGAAAGAGCATAAAGCGGCTGACTGCAGAGCACGGAGCGGCAGGTGAAGGGGCGGAAATATCAAGGGCAGGAAAAAAGCGAAAGGGAAGCGAGAACCTGCGCAGCCATTAATGCGCGTTACAAACAAACAAAAAAACAAGACATCTGGCGTCAAAATGCTGCGGGTTCCTGATCATCTGAAATGTGAACAAAGCCTGCAGACAACTGCAGCTCTGTGTGTTCCGGCACTTAAATGACAAGCGTGAGCAAATGGGAACGAGAGAGGCAACCGAGTGCGGAAACGGTGAGGAAGCAGCAAGCAAATCGATAGCGCAAGGCAGTTTAGCAGCCGGGCAACACGGCAGCGCATCAAGGCGATCGCAACAGAAAGCAAACGCCGCTGCAGTAAAAAGAGAGAAAAAAGCTCCAACAGAAGCGTCTTAAAATTCTGCACGTTTCACTTCCTTACGATGACTACTTTGTCTTGGCGAATTACATCAAACTACAATATATTTGATACAGTAGTGAAATGCATGCATCTTCCAAAAAAATGAAGTATTTAGTATTTTCTTAGCATTGTGCAAAACTGCTGAAAACATCAAAAACTTTACCATTTAATAAACTGCCATGGTGTGGAAATGAATATTCTAATAAAAGATTTATTTGCATGCTCCTCCAGGAACTGAATCTTGTCAACTCGAACTCGTACTAACATTTACTTAACTGAAGTATCGATACATTCTCATGCCCCATATGAGATTGTTTGCCATGAACAAAACAGACCTAAACCAGGACTGGCAGTCCTGATGTAAAACAAGGAGGCAGCAGGTGACATAATGGTTAAAGCCAAGATTCTGTAAGGCCCTGGGTTTGAATCTCTACTCATGCTGGAGCACCCTTGGTCAAGATGCTTACCTTGAATTTACGCTGACCACCCCGCATTACAAGTACAGAAACTTAACACTCTAAACTGGTTTGGGCAAAGGTGTCAGCTAAACAATGGATATTAGAAATAATACGATCAATTACCTCACCTCCGTAGCGTTTCACAAAGGACAACCAAGGGAACAAGAAACGTGCAAAAGTATGTGTTTGCGGTTATTGAGGGTGCAAGCTGGGGGATTGGGGGTACCTTAACCACATGTGTCCATTGCTACACACTGCTTGTCTGCGGTCAGTGAAAGGGAGCACCTCCTTGCAGAGACTGCAGTACTCTGGGAAGGTCTGCTTATTCATCTTCTTTAAAATGTGGCCAATGAGAACCTACAAAACAAAAAAAGGTCTGTAATGTAATTGTCAAATTTCTATGGACAAGTTTTTGAAAACCATCACATTCTGTCTTGGACATGACCAGGTCCTCCAGAATACAACTAGACTGATTTTCATGAACTGACTCAACCACTGAAGCAGGTGAACAAATGTTTGGGTCCAAACTCTTGAATCAACATACAAGAACTACTGGAACCAGCTATGTGTTTAACCATCCCTGTATCCCTGAGAAGTGATTGGTCTTCAACCATTCCGAGGAATTCCTTGTCTTACCTCCCCTCGCTGGCTGGCACTCTTAAACTTCTACTCTTTCACAGGTATCGAAATACTTGCTATAACGAATTGCCCAAATTTGTACCCCTAAATTCTGTTTCCAAACTGAAAATCCACTGTACAAAATAATGTGAGGTAGCAGTAAGTTACAGTGGCTTTTGTGATATATGTATGTATGTATGTATGTATGTATGTATGTATGTATGTATTCCACAGAAAGTGCAAGTTAAACTGCTGTGGCAACCGGTGGATCCTGCTTCTGCTCCCCACTTAAGTCAAAGTGGGAATTACCCCAGAGCAGAAACTCGGGCTGTGGGCTTCACAGCAAGAAACTGCCTTGCGATTTTCCGACTGGGGTCAGAAACAAACTGGGAAAGGAAACAAGAGTGCGCTACGGTCGCACCTAAGCTGTTCTCCCAGTAGGATTACATCTCGTGCTCATATTCGTTGTGCATTATTGCCATCGAAGGGAAAACGACTTCCCAAGAAAGCTTGGGAAGAAATCTTTGGTGGACTGTTACACTGGTATTTTAGTGATATTTGGGGAAAATTGGCTGGGAGTTTTGGGATGGGCTGTGAACACATTACTCTTTTTCCAAATTCAAAATAATAAAATATAGGCTTCCGGGATTTAAAAAAAAAATTGCCAACTGAAGCATTTTCAGGAACAGACTAGATACAGATAATGAGAGATACCTGTGGTCCGATTTTTTTTAACTAGGGAAAAGTAACAGTGGATCAGCCTCAACTCCACCAGAGAGAAGAGGTCCATTCCTTAAACTGCTTTCTCGCTGATGCTAATTATGCTGCATATTTTTAACATGGATGGAGCTGTGCATTGTTTTTGAGCGATGCTTTAATTCGCAGTTAATTATTAAGTATTAACAAACTATGGTTTGGTAGGATGCTGCGGGCACTCATTTCCTTACCCTGGCAGCCCTGTCCTCATAGGTGGGGTCACTCATAAGGAAGTCACACACACCACGGGTGGGTATGCTGGTATTCTGCGTAATCCAGGTGTGCAGGTACACCTCACCCAGCACCCTCTTCATGTGCTCACGAGTCAGGTGAGATTCAACTGCTTCAATCCAAGCAATGACCTCACTCAGCTGCTCATCTGAGGCCTCACTTTCAGGACCCTGTAGTCCCACTGCCTCCGATGTCCCAGCAGCAGCATCTTCTCCGTCCTCCTCGCCGTCCTCATCCACAATGAATACCTTGATGTCGTCATGTGATGGTAGCCAACGGGCCCCCACCGGGGCTTTCTGCAGTGACTGGTAAAGCACGCGGAAGAGGAACAGCTTGAAGCGCCATAAATAAATGGAACCTGTGCTGTGCACCTTGTCATCAAGTTCTTCCAGTAACATGGGCGGGATCCGCCGGTCATGCAGCACTTTCCAGCGCACCAAGTCTAATAGGTCCGTCTGCTTGAACAGATTTTGGACCGTTGACTCCAGCAGCTCTGCCGCCGCATCGTCTGGAGTTTTAAGCGTGATAAACTGGACCTGATAAGTCCGGCTGACTGGATGCTGGCCATTAATCATGCTGCCCTCCGTGGTCACCATGGCCAGATAAGCTCCATTTGGGCTGACAGCTATCCCATGTGTCCTACAGCCCTCCACACCCTTGGGCAGATTGATCTGTTCCTGCTTGAACATGACCGCCACATCAGTGAATATGGGCGTGAGCTTCTTGATGACTCCATTCGCCGAGCACGTGAAAACCGAGCCCCCGTAGCGGCTGGCGGTCATGGAAGTGATGGGCGTGGAGTGCAGTCCGGTGACATGCGAGTTATGCACGTTCAGGCCAGCCTTGGTTATCAACAAAAGGCACCAGAAAAGGTGTGAGCCACGAGCAGCGACCACCAGACTGCAGCTGCACTTCTGGTACGGGTGGAAGAGCGAGATGCACTTGATATTGTGCACTGGAATCTGGTCTGTCTCCTGCCACAGCACCACAGGCTGTCTTAAGGTGAAGTAACCCTTGACTGCCTTCACGTTAACCGGGAGTATCTTGACTGGCCCCACTGAGCTGCCCACAATCAGGCCGTTCATCCTTCGCCCGCTGTGCTCGTACTCCCACCAGGCGAGCACACTGGGCGCAGATACACCTGACTGGACGGTGTTGCACGAGAGTACCGAGTCTCTGCCCTGAAAGGGGAGTTTAAACTGCCAGATGGCCAAGTCCCCGTTCTCCATGAGCACAGCCAGCAGAACTGTGCCAACATCCTTGCACTCGTTGTTCTTCTGGACCTGCTGTGTGGAGCACACACTGGACCACTCCATGCGCACTGGGTTTTGCATGCGACGGCGGCGCTGCAGTTCAGATGCATCCTCCAGGGAGCCCAACGGCGCCTCCGCCCCCGACACAGAGTAATTTTTTTCTTCCAGCATTTCACGGTACAGCTCAGTGAGGTCTGCTAAGGCTACCCATTGCAGCCGGTTAAGATTCCCGTAGATGGTGAGCCGATTGTCCAGCGTGAGTGAAGCAAGCAGGCAGCGGCCATTGGCGTCGCAGCCCAGAGGAGACCAGCTGGTGTACTTGAAGCCACTCTGTGGCACCTGACCACCGGCACTGGGGTTTTTTACACCATCCTTGTCCATGGACAGCCTTCCCTCGTTCTCCAGCCCCTCATCATCCAGGCCCACCTGAACATAGGATAAATTAAAAAAACAGAAGTGTAAAAAAGGTTCACCTTTTACACGACAGCTTTAATGATACTGTGACCAGTTGAGAGTCCATGACGAGATCCGGGAGCAACAAAATACAATTTGTGGGCCCAAGCAAACACAGCGCAAAGCAATTCAGCAATGCAAATGCTTCATAACAACAGGTAGCACAACAACACCATCCTAAAATCCAGTACAAAGGGCCGCAAGAGCAAGAAGCCTGGAGAGCAAATTATTCAGTTAGCGGAATAAGTTATCGCCCGTTGCAATGCATGCTGGGAAGGGGTCCCCTGAGTGGCGCAACAGCTACCGAAGCGGCACAGCATTGTTTTAATGAAAATAAGGAACATCTCGTTGGGTCAGACTTTAGCCGCGGATGAAGCTGCATTTTTCTGCAATAATCTGATGTCAACTGAACTATGACTCACAGCCCTGTAGGTGCAGGAACCTCCTTGGCCATCGACCACAGCGAGGAGGAGCTCGCGTGTGAGACATGTAAACAGAGGCATGCTGGCGGCTCAAACGCATCAGCCATGAAATGCGCAGTCCAGCCCCGCACGCTTACCGTGAGCTCGCACACACCGTCCGGCACGGGAATGGAGGTCCACTGCATGATGAGCTCCTGACTGCAGCTGTGCACGTCGCAAAGGATCTCCATCAGAGAGATGTTGCTGGTGCTAGAGGCCGACAGTCGGTGGTCTTCGGACCACGAAAGCGGCTCCAAGCCGCTCACCGGACTGGGCAACTTCACCGCCGGCTCCCTCTTCATGATCGAGCCCTGTCCGCTCCAAGGGTCTGACTCCTGCTCCGTCTCGGTGGCGGGTTCGTCCTCGTCCCCGTCAGGAGCGCGGCGCGGGCTCGAAGCCGCCATTTCCATTGGAACGGAGGAAGGAGCGCTTCCGGGAAGTTTCGTCACTGTGGGCGGGGCTTCCCGAGTCCGGCTCCAGAGCACGAGACCGTCCGAGGGCTCAGTCAGGGACTCAGGTACGTTGCGCCGGTTTCGTTTCCGTGTGAAGTTACTCGTTGTTTGGGTGGAGGAGTGAAGCCTGGCTTCTGCGCAGCATCAGACAAGTCTCAGTCATATCGTTCCTATGTTTGAAATACTGCTGCGCTGCCTCGCGGCTGATTTTGTCCAGCCGCGTGTTCACCACGCGCGGCCGCGGGCTGCCAGTACCTGCAAAAGGTGTGGATAAAACGACGCCAGCAGCGCTGAGGGTGAGAACTGGCACAGGTTCGGTGAATCAGGTATGACCGGGCTGCGGCGAGCGATTTCGTGGGGCGCATGTGGCTGCCTTTCACCTGCGTGCAGTCGATGAGGAAGTGGGCTCCAACGGTCCGCCCTCGGTGTTTCCGAGCACAGGTGTGAATGTAATGTCTGTTAAATGAACAGAACTCGATGTCATGTCCCCCTCTCAAGCACCACACAGCCCTCACCACAGCGCTCCCCAACCGGTGTTTTGCAGGCCGCCTCCGTAATGTCTGAAGACACGCTGGTTCTGAATGTGACGACCACCCCCTCGTCCGCCGCCGGAAAGAGACGCAGGACACCGTTCAAGGCTGCAGACAAATGGGTATTTTTGTGTGTCTAAATCGTTACAGAGTTGTTGACAAAGCCAATTCTAAGATGTTGTCCTGCTGCAGTGGCGCGTCGAGCGCTGGAACGCTGGCCGGTTCGAAAGCGACCGTTTGGCTGCCGTCTCCTCAAGTATCTTTTATTCGGTGCAGAAACGGAACATTTAATGCCCAACACACACACACATACACACACCAATATGCCAGTCTTTCCAACTTCAAGCCCTGCACCAGCCCAAGTGAAGATCTGTCTGTAGAAACGCAGCTCATGTCACAAGCAGCTAGGCTACTAGGACTGAATTCCTGGATTTACATTTTGCCTTTACTCATTCAGCAGACAGACAAGTTGTCAAAAATAAGAATGCATTTCACCGACAGAACTACAGATACAGACACGCAATTCTCAAAGTACAGTCACTTAATCCAGCACCTCTGCTTTTGCCACTACACAATACATCACTTCTTGCATGCGGAATTGAGACAAAGGACCGTACTGTAACTGGTCATTTGGTGATGCTTACGAAGCAGGTAAATCGGGAGACCGGTGGGTTCAAAAGCCGACTTGGCTGGCTGAGAACGGTGCATCTGACTGTTTTTGCCATCATCAGGGTAGATGTTGCCATTTTTGCAGTTCGTATAGACTTCCTGTCCTGTATCAACATGTACAGGCATGTAGTGAGCATTTTAATCCTGTTAGACTCACTATTTTCAAGTCTATGCTTTTCGCTGCTCTCTTGCTCCGTTTGTTACATTACAAATCTCTGAAATGCAAGTCGTATAACATTTGTTTGATATTGTAGCTTATGTTTTACATCTCTTAAATAAACAGAACTTCATGTCATGTCTCCCTTTCAAGCATACAGAAGCAAAATAGCAGCAGATACTGGAATTTTGAACATATTGTTTATTTTTTGAGCTTGTAAATTGCTACAGTTTCTGCAGTTGCATGTGATTTAACTGAACAGCTCTAACACGTAGTTACGATCTGTATTAATGTACTAATACTGTAGTTATAATACATTTGTATGTATCAGTAACCTGTGGCTTCTTGCTTTTACTTTCATATCTTTTATTTGTATTTACAAGCCTACACATTTTTTTTGTTTTTTTTTTTACTTTCATGTTTTAAAATTCTTTTCTATCTTGTATTGTGATATCTCATATTGTACAGCCATGTGGTAGCAACATATTATAGGTCGGCTCTGTATTAATGTTATAAGGTCAGTGTACCCGCATGGTCCTGAACAAGCCGTTATGCTTTTTTCAGAAGAAGAGAAAAGCTGAGAAAAGGAAAGCCGCACAACCAACACCAAAATGTCCCCCTGCCAAGAAAGCACCGTACATCCACGAAAACACTTCTAACCATGTTGTCCACCAGACTGTTCAACAAGAACAAGCCACAAAACCCTCCAGTAAGAACTTTCTTACAAAAAGGACTTCACAGATTTCAGCCAAGAAGCCAGAGCGGGCAGAGGAGTCATCGTTAAAGTCTGAAGGTTCTCAAAAGCTCCCAAAGAACATCCAACGAGAGGACAGAAAAGAGGAAGATAGGCCTTTCATCAAGACCTCTTCCCTGTTCAGAAACAACCCAGATATCCCAGACATCCACAAGTAGGTTATTTAACTTTGAATTAATTTATATTTAGCTGCTTTGTCATCACTGTATTCCAGGATAATATTTAAACTGCTGGATATTTTTAGTGCAATTTAGCTAAATATTAAAGTTTAGGTTAAATGGTGTGCTCAAAACATGTCAGAGCAGGACCTCTCCAGGGGCTTAAACCAGTAACCTTCAGGTTGCAAGTCCAAGGGATTACTTACTAAGCTACCTGCTGCATGAAACAGGCTGTAAATACTGCGGCCAGGCCGGCAGAAGATCTTTAATAGTCCTGCACCAGCCATGCTCATCGGCTGTGTAGCAGAAGGAGCAGTCCTTTCTGTTTGCTGATTGTTGAAATAATTTTAGACAATCCCAGTTATTTGGGGAAGATTATTTTGGAATCTTCCAGGAGGAGGTGCTGGGAGGGAGGAGGAGTGCTGTTGATACCATGTGGATTTCGTTACCTTCTGTTGCTGGCTCTGACTTCAGGCCTGCGGTGACCCAACTGAAGGAGACAATGTTCACAAGCAACTCTTTTGCGGATCTGGAGCTACATCCGCATTTGGTGAGGGCCATACTTCATAGCTCATTGTGTTGTCTGCCTCAGGAAGTTCCGGAAAGGTTTGATTTTGCATGACACCTTGTGTTACTAATATTAAAAGCGTTAAATCCTTAATGATTTTGCTTCAGATGTAATACTTTATTAGTCTTCCGTTGTAGATTTCACTTAATGGTAGCTGTGATAATGAATTAAATAATTTCAAAATGTATATTCAAGCAAATGGTTTGTTCACTTGAAGTACGACTTCAAAATATGTACAAGCCATCCTTGATTTTTCGGTCTGCATGGGAGGTGGTGTCCAGATAGTTTAAAAAGGAAAGAAAGAAAATCGAAAACATAACTTAAACGTACTATTTTTTTTTTTACCACAGCTCTGTGTAAGGCACTCCTAAAGTAGCACTTTATAACCTAATCTAATGTGCCTAATAAAACGAAATAGTATTGTAATCGAAACATACTTGCAGGATGGAGAATTAAATGGAAAAAGTAATGAATGAGACACCCATATGGCTTGATCAGCACTCCTTTACAAGGAGATCAGCTTATGAAACTAGCAATGGATACAGTGAGATGGTTATTACACATTAATGAAGTTGTGAAAAAGATTCATGCCATGCACAATCATTAGAATAAATGGCATCTGCTGAACCACATTTGGCTTAAATAGGGGATGGTTTTTCTCACTTAGTCCTACATGCTAAATAACTTTTTTCATGAAAGAAAATAACTGTTGAAATTATGAAAACATTGTGATGATAAAGAATTAAATAAAACCACTTAATGATAACTTTTCTCTTTAAAGGCATCTTTCTATTTTTAAACATGATGGGGAGGTTTTTCTTAATAAACAAGAGCATATCTGCACTGCTGGAAAATAGTAGCGGTGTCCCATTAAGGTTTTTTTGGCCCATATTCAGCAGTTTTTGTTGAGCAAATTAAAAGTAATTAATTTTGTGGTGTTGAAGTCTCATACTTTGGTCCCTACAGGCAAGAAGTTAGTGGAGCAATTGTTAAAAACAATATATTTTATGTCACTTTCACTTACTTTGAAAAAATTAATTGCAGGCATTTTCATTGTGTTGTGCAGTGTTGCCTAAATGTTTTTTCATCCCAAAGACATTCAGTGTATCATCAAATATTGATTTGAATCATCAGTAAGATCTAAGCATCGGTCTGATACCGATAAAATTTATTGAAACAAATATTTGTTGATACCAATATGGTTCTGATATCACTGCACACCTAATTTTTGTGACAGTCTATGAAATCCAACATCCTTAAAATCAAGAATGGAGTCTTACAAATGCGTACAAACTGTAAGGCGGTTCCTTGTCTACTTTATAGAAGCAGTGCTTTACATTGAAATGTTAAAATTAAGAGGCTGTTTGTTCAGGGTACAGAATATGCATAGCAGAAATGACAGTGGTGCTTTGTAATGAATTTGACTCCGATTTAATTCTTCAACTTTGCAAATTGCATTGGTCATTGTCACTATTTTGGATGTCTTTTTCACCCTTCCTTAGGTGTCCACTCTTAATAATGTGCTGAAGGTGACAAGTTTGACCAGGTACATTACTGCCTTGCCAGCCTTTTCATTTTGTTTGTTTTTTAAAAAAAGCTTTTCTGTATGACACTGCTGTCTAGTGGATCTGCTGGCTCAAAAATAAAGAGCACGTTTAGTTCATATGTATCTTTGATAAATGACACAAAGTGTTAGTTTTGGTTTTTGGTCATCGTTAAGGAATTGTATTAAGAAATAAGACCATTGATGGCAGTGACTGTGGTCAGTTTTTATATCATTTTCACATTCACACTGTGCTTGCTTGTTTGCTTGCTTGCAGTGTTCAGAAACAGACCATTCCAGCACTTCTGGCTGGAAGGGATGCGGTGGTGCGTTCCCAGACTGGCTCAGGTAGGACTGGAGCCAAGGTGACTCTAATCTAGAGGTTGTTGTGATTTCTTGGGTCTTAAATGTGGGCTCTACCTATTTTGCTCCAGACAAAGGCGAGCAAGAAGGAAGATGCTGTTCAAAATTGTTTGCAATCAGAGGAATTTTTTTTTTTTTGTTCTCTAATTTTTATGTTGTACCACCCAGGAAAGACCTTGGCTTATGGGATTCCACTGGTTCATACTTTACAGGCAATGAAGCCAAAAATCAAGGTAATTCTGTCTTTCAGATTAAATGTACTTATGCCTTACTTGTGCTCAGTAGCACCACTGGGTTTAACACAGGCTTCCAAAACTTGATCAGGGGTATTCATTATCAGTCATTGTTACAGCAGTAATGGTTTCACAATAAAGTTTTTTTTTTTTTTTTTTTTTGCCTCATGTTCAATACCTGTTTATGCCAAAGTTAGTTTTACCAAAAGTAGGTAGTTTATGTAAGAACTCTGGGGGGGGGGGCTGTTTCTGTAGACTGTATGCCACGCTGGTGAGTCACAGTGTAATAGGCTCCTTGTAGGCAGGACAGAGCACTACTTTAACTAAACTGACCAGCAGTATCAGCCCTGGCCAAGTAACCAGAGATACTTAAGCCAGCTCACAGGGCGAGTGGCAAAAAAACAATGCTATTAAATGGCTTGAATTATTCACCTGCCCCCTGTCTTCTGCATATACTTTTTTTTTATAAATAGTGACAATGCATCACTAAATAAAACTAAATACCCAGTGGAGCTGGATTACCGGGCTATAATAAAGAACAGTGACAGATCTATTGTTGTCTCCTGAAGCAGCCCTTCCCCAGTGAAGTAGTGCTGCAGCACTGACAGCTGTCTGGCCCAGTGAAAGGCAGACAAGACCGTGTTGCTTGTGTCTGTTGTGAGGCCTTGCAGTGAGCTTTAACCCAAATGAAGAGATGTCGTGTTTTTATGTGAGCTAGGTTGCCACACAGTTGAGTTCAGATTCAGAAACAAATTGGAATAAACCGAATAAAAAATGTGTAGAATCAAACCTTTTTTCTGTTTAAATGATCTAATTAATAAATTAACGGGAGCATTGTTACTGTTTGCATTGCTAACTGTCCAAGTAGGTTTTGAATATTAGAAATGTGTCGTGTCTCACTCACTTTAGCTGAAGTCTCCCTCTGTTCTTTTTTGTAGCGGGCAGATGGACCGTTTGCAGTCATTATTGTCCCTACCAGAGAGGTATGAGAATTGCAAATGATCTCACCCCTCCCATTTGGATTTCTGCATTCGCATGTGCATATGTTGAGCAGACTACGACACACAAAAAGGCACCATCCATATTAGTTACTGATGTGCCCTCCTACATCTCAAGCCCCATGCTTGCAAGCAAACTGTTCACTGTGTCACGCTGGTGTTTGCACAGGGGCAGTGGGCAGTCTAGCAGGAAGTTGCAATAAGTGTTCCCTTGCGACATTCTGCAGGGGCTGTGTAGTCCATAATTCATTTGTTCTTCATAGTCTTCATGTAGCTTTTCATTGACCTTAATTCATCTTATCTTCTTTACAGCTGGCACAACAGAGCTTTCAGATCATCCAGAAGCTGCTGAAGGTGAGCAGTGCATGTTGTGCACAACTTAGACACTTGCTGAAAACTGGCTTTATAGCTGTTTGCCTTCTGTGCTGTATTATAAGATATTATTTCTCATTTTGTCCGTCTTTGTTTTTATGGGCTGTTGTGTGTTGGATCAGCCCTTTACATGGATTGTACCTGGAGTTCTGATGGGAGGGGAAAAGCGGAAATCGGAGAAAGCCAGGTCAGAGTGATTACCTTTTAGGTGACATATGAATGTGATGTCTTGAATCACATAATTATTTCTGTCTGTTACTTTATATATGTCTCTATTACAACACGCTTAAAGCTGTAACTGGTAGAAAAATGCGCATGGTATTTTTTTTACTCTGTATCCAACACTGTTTCGGAGGGGAAAACTTTACAACTTTATCTCAACAACTTCATGTTTTCAAAGTAAAGATTGTGAGTTTAAGGTAGCTTAAATTTCCATGCCTAGATCAGAACATTTTTAAAAGGTGAATACACGTCATGTTTTTAAATGATCCAAACTCATGTGGTAAATTATTGGATTCAGGCTACGCAAGGGAATCAACATCCTGATTGCCACGCCAGGCCGACTAGTCGACCACATCAACAACACCCTGAGCATTGCTTTTAGTGGTGTGCGCTGGCTTGTGTTGGATGAGGCAGACAGGTAGGTGCACGCACCCAGGCTCCACTTTCTCTCCTAGTCACTCCATTGCTCTGTAATCACAGACAACTTCATTAGCAACTTGACCTGCACTCCTGTTCATCACCACTAGCAGCGGAATAGTCATTACCATACAGGACACTTTTGCCTAAGGAAAGGCTTATCTGGTAAATAAATTCTTTGCAATATATATGCAGGTTTATTGGGTGCTGTGCACAAAAGGTGCAGCAGTGAATCCTGTGAATTTTTCATTGTGTGTTGGGATGTGGGCCACTATGCAGTGCTTCTGTTATTTTGACTGTGTCTCTCATCAGGACTCTGGACCTTGGCTTTGAAAAGGACCTGACAGTAATCCTGAATGCCATCAATGCCACCAGCCCATGTAGGCAGAACGTGTTGCTGTCTGCCACACTTACTGAAGGCAAGGTCTCTTGGGGACTCTAGTCTGGGGTCGGTGCATGTGCCACTTTTGCATCAAAGCCTTCCTGATGGCTCATTTGTTCATACATTTCTCTATAGGTTTCTTGTTTCCTTTATTTACTGTCCTCCCAGCTCACACTGTTCAAAATGGCACTTGCTTGTCAGATGGCTATATGTGGAGCTAATGCATGTTTTGTCAGACTTCTCCAGGGATCACCTGACACATACATTTCTATGACTTACTGGTAAATGTGACCATAGAGAAATTTTCAGAAACCTTTGTTGCAGCACAGCCTCAAGTTGTTTGAAAATGAGTTTGTTGTCGTTGTTATTGATGATAATGGCGATGGCAACAGTGGTAGCAATGATGATGGTTTTGTGCACCTTTGCTGGAGTGAGCATGGTCTTCTCCCTTCAGCTCCCCAGTGGCCTGGGGATGAGTAGTAGTGCCCTCCGGGCTCACGCATCAGAGATTACAAGTGGTTACTACCTGTGCAGCATCCTGTTAGCTGGGCATGTCTGACAGGCAGAGCTTTCCATCAGAGTGGGAGTGTGTCTCCACACTCAGTACTTGCTCAGGGGCACTTGGGTTCAGGCAAGAGCTATGACTTTCCCACAGAGACACCTCAATCTGCCTTCAGCAAGATGCAATGATTTTGTATGGGCTGGATAAACAGCCCTCAGAAGGTTGTTTCAGAGAGCTCTGGGTAAGTGCACTTGACAGTGTACACTCATCCTAAGAGACACACAACCCTTACTGCTGTTTGCTTACATTCTTCCTTGCGTGAAGTACTTTTCTTGATTACTTTGTCTGCTGGTCTATTTGTTTTGGGATTGTGGGGGGCGCAGGTGTTTCAAGGCTGGCAGGGATCAGCGTGAAGGACCCGGTCAACATCCATGTGGGTGAGGGTGCAGAGGAGACTGCTGCTGCCGTGCCGGAGGCCCCAGGCATGCCCCATGGCTTTGCTGTTCCTGAGAAGCTCCAGCAGCATGTGGTGGTGGTGCCCAGCAAGCTGCGTCTCGTGTGCCTTGCCGCATTCATCTTGGGGAAGGCCAAGGTACAGAGAGTTCAGTCACCCAGCTCTATATGTACAGAGTGGAAGTATGCTTATTAATAACTTCACATTTCTCAGATCCTCAGCATATTATAAGCACAGCGATATAAATTGCAATATAAAATAGGCTTAAAAACCGATCAGTTGTATCTCCTGTGTGGACTGTCATAAAATGGCCCAAGTTAGCTATAATTTGATGTCCATATGTGAAGTACATGTCTTTCCTATGCCCCAGTTTGAAAAAGGCCATAAGCTCATAGTGTTCCTGTCGAGCTGTGAGGCTGTGGAGTTCCTGCTGACACTCTTCACCACGGTCCTGTGTAAGGGAGGAGACCCCTCCCCTTCAACTACTCAGTCAGGCCCAGTAATATTCTACCGCCTGCATGGCAACATGGCCCAGGAGGTGAGTGTTTCTGTGTGTGTGTGTGTTTAGAGAGAGTTTGAAGGTTTACTGTGTTGCTTGGGCAGTGTGTTCTGGCTTACCGCTGCAGAACCCACTGATAACTCCATGTGAGTACGATTGCCGCTGGCTGGGTGCATACAAGGTCTGGGAGTCCTGTGCTGCCAGCTGTTGGTAAGCAGGCTGTGCCCGGTGGCGGTGCCAAGGGAGGGCTGGTTGCCCAAAGACCAGGCCTGCCGTCACCCCTGCCTCGCAAGCACTAATGGGCCTGGACCTGGCTTGTCCATATGGCACTTCTGGGACGCTGACCCTGGAGGCTGGCACACATTGTTGGCCCCTTCTCGTCAGATATTAAAGAGGATGGTCCGAAGCACCCAGCCTGGTGTGTCAGGCAGTGAGACAGAGTGGATGTGTTTGCTGATGGGACAGTCCAGACCAGACCTGGGATTTCTCCTCCAGTAAAGAGGTCTGCAGGAGACGCGCAGCTGTTGCAGTTTGGAGCATATTGCTCTTCACTTTCTCATTGTGTTGCAGTTCTATTCACAGGGGATGTGCATGAAGTGGTCCTACTTGACAGAATATGTTGTCGTGTTGCTGTAGCACCTTTTGCACAAAATTTAATTTACGATTTTTTTATTTTGCTAACATTTTTTAACACGACTGAAAAATTATAGCAATTTTTATATTTAGTGTGATTGAAACTGCTGGACAGTACAACAGACACTGTGTAAATGCTGACTATTTATAACACATTATAAGTATAGTAAGATTCTGAAGGCTTTAATTTAGTCTTTGAGTTTTTAGGTCAATGATATTTTTTAAAGAAACATTAGATGCCAGGAAACTCAGAGGTCCGTTAATCAATGTAAATGCATGTTGGAAAAAAAGGCGAGTATTTTTTGTTAAAACTTTTAAAAACGATACATTTTAAGAATATCAACAGTACGGTGCAACTTCAAGTTTGAACAAAAACAAAATTGGCTCCAGAACAGAGGTCCGTGTGAGTATGAAACTGAAGCCCATATCCAGCACATACTCAAGACGTTGAAACCCAACCTAAACAGTGCTGCCAAATTTGAGACTCGAATCCAAAATCAGTCCCTCTTCTCAGTACTTGCACACACAGATGCAGTTTTACAGCCCTTTGTCTTGCATTAAGAAAAAATAATGTTTTTATACACTTTTGAAAGTGGGTAATGACTGATAATTGAGGAACCACAAGTGTCACACAAAAAAATAGACAAATCCATTAATTGTTAAAACAAACTGAAAAAGAAAAACGTAGCTGCCCAGTTAAACGTGTGTAAAAATGTGCATGTTAAATAAATTTGCATGTATTTGTACCTTCTACAGCTAAACGTAAGCCAACACACCAACAGGCACAGATTGACTACACATTTTTGTGAGGTCGATATTACAGGTCGCATGTCACGGAATAGAAGATGTGCCAAGTTCTCTTGCTATCAGAATAGCATTACAGCCCCTACACTGTATGTGAACAGTGAGCTTTTACCACCAGGTCATAATATCTCCATGATTAAGTTATCCCCAACTCATTTTGTATTCTGAGTAATTCTCCCTTTGTACGTTTTCATTTTGTTGTCTTCTTTACAAACAGTGCTCTGTGTGCACTCTGTTACATAGACAAGAACTAGAAGGGCAAATTTAGACAGTTCCTTTAAAAATAAGCTTAATTAAGTTTAAAATGTAAAATAATAACAGTCTTTATTAGGAACCAAAATGAACCCTACATGATTCTGAAGCTATTTGTGAAAAACCAAGCTTAACCCAGCCTGAAAACCAATACTTTGTTTGACTCTGACAGGCTTTGCTCAGGTATCAGATCTATGTTGCAGAATAGTGCTTTTAACCTTTAAGTTTTGTTTGCTTGCTTCAGGAAGTCACATTTTAAAGTGTAAAAGCATGAGTGTCTCACAAGGACATATTAGTAGGAGACTGATGCACCAGGCAAACTTGTTGTATGATCCTCATCGGTGTGTTGTTTCTTTTGCCAAATAGGAACGGATGGAGGTGTTCCGGGACTTTTCTCAGAGCAAGACTGGTGTCCTCCTTTGCACAGTAAGTATGTTTATGAAAGAGTGAGTTGGGGGCAGGGAAGGCAACAGAACCAAAACCGAGAGGATGTCCTTTCAGTGTAGGTCAAGGAAAAGGTGGTTGCCAGAATCCATCAGATGATGGCGCCGTGTGAGGACCAGCATGGTCCTGCACAGGCGGTGGGGTGCACAGGGGCAGCATTCTCCCACTCCCTGGCACACAGCCCTGCTGGCTCCTCACCCAGTCCACGCTGCCTTCACATTTTCCAGGGCCGTCTTGCAGGTCTCGAAGCTCAAAGGCTCTACTGAAGAACAACAGTAGTGCAGCATGCTGTCTTTGTGCCGCCAACAATGATGCCTTGAGACTAAAGTCAGTTGCGCAGGATTACCTGGTGTATAGTTTAAAAAAAAAAAAAAAAACTACAATGGATGAGGTTTAATTCAGCACAAGTCTATATATTAGGAATCTTTGAAAATGCTTGTTATGCTGACTACATTTTCAAAACAACGGCAAAGGGTTAACAAGTCATTCCGTACCCAGCCTGTACATGGAACAGAGTCCCTGCCCAGGCCTTGACCTCTGCTCCCCTCAGGTCCTCATTTCACTGGTGACAGCTGCCGTGAAACAAACAAACAGAGAGAGAAATGATGTGTCAGTGGAAGGTCCTTTAGCATGTGCTACTAATCTGTCACATGCGGCTTGTTGTTTACTGTTTGCCCGCTCGCCCACTGGCCGTCGCTGCAGCCACACTGTAATGGCGACAGATGCTGACCCGCACAAGTGTGAATCTTACTGATTTTTTTTTTTTTTTTCCTCCCCCTGCCGCCAACCTGTAAATTACAGCTATCGGGAATAATTAGACCTGATAAAAACCCTTCAGAGCTCCCTCCTCCTTGTCACCTGGCAGCAGCATGAAGAGTTTGCTGGCACTCATTTTCCTTGGCACTAAGCTTTGGTGGAAAAAGGTCCCCTTTCCTTCTGGCCTTTCCACACCCTGGATGAGTTGGGAAGGCCTGTGGTCATAAATCTTTTCTGTGGGTTTTGCCGTTTTAATCCACTTTTACAGGTCTTTTAGAACAATAATGTGCAAAATGTATATATGTGCAAACAGCCTTAACTTTACATATTCCAGGGAAATGCTTGTTGCGCAAGCAGTTACACAGTACACTTACTGCTGTGCACAGCAGTCTCCTCTGGTGACTCATATATGAAATTATAACCTTTCATTAACTCATTAGGTAAATTATAAATTCCATCTCTTCATAAATTTTCATTCAGGAGCTTGTTGTCTACCAGACTGTATGGGGTTGGTCTCTATAAAAAAGCATTTTGGGAAAAGTGGGACACCCTGGTTTTGGAGTGTGAGGCCATCTTGGGGCGCGCGCACACACACACACACACACACACATATTCACTCACTCAGAGAGGCACACACTAAGAGGATGCTTGAGGTTTGTCAGTTCACGTGAAACCCCTTTTTGGACTCTGGCAGGAAACCGGAGCACCAGTGCAAATTGACACACATGAAGCATTTACGTAGAAGTGCTATCAAAACATGGTTTGCTTTGATGGTTTTTCAGAAGCGAGTTGGCCTGTAATGTAATTCAGTTTTACACTGTTATAGTCATGAGTTAGAAAATTAAACTGTGCCCAGAATTAGCTTTAAATATGGTTTGACTAACTGTTATTTGAAGTGTATCAGTTATATTGGAAATGATGGTAAAAAATAAATAAATTTCAACAGCAGGTTTTTAACCAGCGAGCAGCATCTGTTAGGGACCGGTGGCCTTTTTCAGGGTGTGATGGCTGTGCCATGAGTTTGTATTAGAATAATGGAGAAGAATTGCATGCCACATCTTTTTTCTGTTACAGTTGAATTAATTGCCCCCACACTGTTTGTGGAAACTTTGGTATTTACGTGTTTATACATTTAGAGATATGTTTTAAGCTGATATGCTACTGTTTTTAACCAGCTGAGAATAATGGAGGACATTTTTCTAATTTGCCATTTTTACTGAAGAAATTAGTACACTTAAATTGTGAAGCAGCATGCCTACATTTGGTACTTGAGTATGCAGCCTTTTTTGTGACGATTCTTTTACTTTATAGGTTATGTTTCTAGCTGTCCTACAAACACAGATGTAATGAAGGGAGAGATTAGATGCTCTGTAAGCCCTGTTTCAACAAATGTTCACTGTGTTGTGATCATGCAGCAACCTTCTGCCTCTGAGGGTTCCTTGTGAGCCTTTCCCCAGTCTGGCTTATTGTCCCACAGGACAACTGACCTTTGAGTAGTGGGATTCAACCCCCTGCTCCCTCTCCCCAGTGCTTTGACATCTGTGGAAATACTGCTCACGTGGCATTGCCTTTCTGTGCCAAGCACGCACTTAAAAATGGATCAGTTGCCTCTTTAAGTAATTCACCTGATGCAAAAGGTCGCACAGCCAGTTCTTGTCATCTTCCCTCCCCATCTTCCTCCTGCTTCTGCCTACTGGCCATGTGAGCCAATTGCCTTCCGTTCTCACCTCCTCTGCTGCCCATTTTGGGCTGCAATCTGTCACCCAGGCACTGGGGGGCGCCACCCTGCTGGTCTTCTTCCACTCAGCACTGTAATGACTTCTGGCAGTCCTGAAAACATGATGAAAGGGAAAAAGCGAAGCAGTGATGTGATGGGGTAGTTTAACACCCCCCCCATCCTGCCCCCACGCACTCCCCCTTCACCCTCGTCACTGGTCCAGTCGCTTTGCAAGATCCTTCAGTGAATAAATGAGTCGTTTTAATCCGACTGACAAGCTGGCATTGCCCAGGCCTGCCCTCCATCTGCACGGGTGGCCATCGCAGCAGCAGACCCCAGGCAGCCCAACATGCCAGTCCAAGACTCGGCTTATCCTGGCTGCAGCTTCAGGGACAGAAGGGTTAGAGCTCCATGCAGCAGCTCCTTCACCCCACCAAGAGCTATTTATACAAAGCAGAGATTACCATCCGCAAACTAATAAATGGCCAGGAGAAGGCAGCAGAAGGAATGCACACAGCATGCAACCGTTTCCTGTGAAAGGTCTTTGCTTATGTGGTCCATTTTAAACCAACCAGTGCAAACAAATAAGGTTCATAATTTTGCCATTTATTACAGACAGTTAGACTGACAGTTACCATTGAGAATGGCGGTCTCCTCTGAATATCTCAAAGCCTGTGTCTCAATGCTCTGTGTGCTTGACTCTTTGCTTTGAAGGACGTGGCTGCGAGAGGGCTGGATCTGCCTCAGGTGACCTGGATAGTGCAGGTGAGCTTTTCCATCACTGACTTCATCTTCATAACCCAGCCTGACTTAAGCCAGCTGAGCCTGGTCACCTTCTATTTAAGACAAAGAAATGTGAAGAGTTTGTGACATTAAACACCGACAAATCAGTAGCAGGCAGTATTAGTAAAGTCTGGAGAATGTTGTTTTTGCTTACTTCAAGTACAGTGAAATGTATTCGCTGCTATCTGTATAACTGTTATAATTGAAGCTTTACAGTCTAACCTTGATTTCTTTGTTTTTTTGTGTGGGTGGGTGTCTGCACGCGCACGCACACATCACAGTACAACCCCCCAGTGTCTCCAGCAGAGTATGTGCACCGTGTGGGCCGCACAGCTCGAATTGGAGCCCGAGGCAGCAGCCTTCTCTTCCTCACTCCTTCTGAGACAACTTACATTGACGTGCTGGCAGATCACAACATCAGGTCAGCTGAAATCCTTACCGCAGCTCTCTTTCGGGGACTTTCTCCTGTTTATGGATTTACTGTTGCATTCATTACAGCATAAATGGCTTGGGTTACTACTTGTCATCATGAAATATGGTGTCATGGTACCATTCCCCTCTCCTCTCAAGAAACACAAAGCCAACACCAGCCTAAGGCCAGATTGCTGGTGGGCTTTGATTTTAGAGGGACACCGAGTCATGTGCAGTGCTTGTCTGCTTCTGTCTTCTCACTTCCCATTCTGGCTTCTATTTTGGCCTTCATTGGTATATGAGGACAGCGGTTGTGTTGCTTGATCGGTGTCACTGAGAAGCACTCGGAGTCTAATTAAGTGCAAACACTGTAGTTTACGTAAGGGCCCCTCGCCTCCCCCTTCAGTCTCTGGTGCCATTGCTAGTGGGAGAGGCATCTCGCGAGTGCTCTCCTCCGCTTCAGGCTCTTTTCACTGCACCCGCCGCTCTGTTTATAGGTCCCCTGCGGACCCCATTGCAGAACAGGAGGTTATGACTGTTTGATCCAACGGTGTTAAAGCTGTGCCAGTTATCTGCTGTCAGCTCACTTGCTTTTGATATTGTGTATTCATACGAGAGAGACCATGAGGGATGGCCCACTGTTTTCTACCCTTCTGGGTAAAACATTTGGAGTTATTCGATGCTTTTTACGTATGTTCACCAATTTGCATTTTTTGTATGTAGTAAGGCTGAGATGTTATACAGAATTCACTATACAATACGGGAAGCTACAGAGAGATGTAGTAAAATGTGGAGAGATCCCTATACAAAGCATATCATGGTAATATGTGGAACACAATGCAGTAATGTTCCCATATTTTTAAGCAAACTAATATATGCACCATTATCAGATCCTGCATCAGTATTTAAGTTGGAAGTTAATGGCCAACTACATTTTGCAGTGTCAAAAGGCTCCTGGGCTAAGGCAGACTAGTCAAAGCTTTTGGTGACGACTGCCAGAGGATTTTTCATTATGACTCAGACCTGTATGTTCAAAGTAAACGTTGTTCTGTAAAGTAGGCTTATTTATTACTGTACATCGGAATCAGATTTGTTTTGCCAAGTTTGCTCAAACATACAGGGAATTTGTCTTCAGTTCCCAGTGGCTCATAGCGTACAGTAGACAAACACAATATACACACACATATATAAACATGTATACATACAACAAGCGCAAAGATGCACTTACAGTGCCAGAGAGCAAAAATAAAAATTATTTATTCATGTGCTGTCAAAATGTAATTAATCACATCTGCGTACATTTAATCCATCCTGGAGCTGGATTGCAGTTAAATCAAAATTTTTCATTATATAACTATTTTGTTTCCCAGGAACTTACTTGATACATACAATATTAAATTGCTGCAAACACTGAAAATACAAAAATTTTACAAAATTGGTTACAAGGATGTGTAGTGTTAAAAACCGAGTCAACTGTTCTCCTGTAGCCATGGCTGCAGAACAGTCAGGTGGTCATTTCAGATGCTTGTATCAAAAAATGTAGACTTAGTAAACAGGAAAACATCCATTTGGGGTTCTGTATTTTTGTGTACGAAAGTATTCTCAGTTATAGAATTGACATCAGTTCTGGAAAATAGCCTAATAGTCTGTACAGATAAAGCATGCTTTGTCTAATTTCACAGGCAAGATGTTGACTCAGAATTTAGCAGTTTTTTTTTCCCTTCTTGCGCACTTCGGTCACCAACGTAGTTAGATGGTACACGACTAAAGAGCAGTGCCCCTCAACTGACTAAAGTTAGGTATTCGTCGCTGTCCGGTTTGTTCCTCATTCACAAATTTAGGTTTAAATTTTACACTTAATTTTTCAGGTTTACTGTAATAGTACGCTGTAGGCCGTCTACTGTTGTGTCCTTATCATTTCAGACTTTTTTGTTGTGTGTGTGCACGCACTTTTTTTTTTTTAAGGCAAACAAGGACAAGGGATGTGCAACTTGCTCTCCTTTTGGCAACTACTTACATAAGAAAGGATATCTTTTTACCCACCAAAATGTTAGCTGGTTTTACCTTGTTTCTGTACCCTTGATCTTATTTTACGACATTTTGTTTTTTGCCTTGTAATTTCTACCATTCATTTACTATTCTTGTACCACTGAAGTAGTTTCTCTTGTTTTTCCTAAGACAGTTCATGTTTTAGGATCCTTAGCAGTCACCATTTAGCATGGTCAAAGGGTTATAAACCCTCAAACAAAATATCACAAGCAAATGTCTCAATTTGTGTTTTAGGTATGCCTGCATTTGAAACAAGGACACTACAGAAACCGATAAAATAGATAATGTGACACTAAACATTTAATATACTAATATCCCTAACCCCAGACCTTACGGGTACAATGCAAAATGAGGTCTTAGTGACAATGCCTTCTTTACTTTTTAGTAACATTTAATTATTAGTAATGTGCAGGAAGCCTGTTATCTCTCTGTTTGGTTGGGTATTTTACTGCTTTTGTAAATGTGTTAGTATGGGCCGTCTTCTGGATTTTAATGCCCTTCAGCTTTGTATCCTCTGAGAGGATCATCGTAGCTCTGTGTGTCCCCTTTTCACTGCCATGGTCTGTGGCTGCTGGAGGTTGTTAGTGGCCCCGAGGGTTACTGCCCCTTGGGGTTACTGGCCCCTGGGCTACAGGCACAGGTGTCTTTTTTTTTTTTTTTTTTAAGTTCTCCGTCCAAGTGGGTAGCAGGTGGGAGATTTCATTCAGCTAGGGCCATCCTGTCCCCCCTGCCCCCCTCCACCATGGCGTGGGACCTCCGGCCTTGGCCTCAGGGCAGTTTGGGGGTGGGGCTGATCTGCCCAGCCGCTAGTCCTCTGCGGCACTTTTGGAAGGTGATCCGGTCTGCATGGCCATCTCTCCAAACGAGCGGTGGAGAGCGGACCTGACAAATTGCCGAAGAGATGTGGAACGGCAGCCGTCGAGCGGCCCCCGCGAGCGCCGTCACGCAGGATAGCCGTCTGCCTCTGTGACGGGGGAAATCGAAGAGACAGCGCTGACAACTTCATTTAACTCTAGAACTACAGCGCCACTCCACACTGGATAATTGATAATGCCGCCAGTTCTGGAGGTCGACGAATATGAATGCACCAGTGTAAAGGATTCCAACCCCCACCCTCCCCATTTTGCCTAAGCTCAAATCCGCCATATCAAGTCCAAATGTTATTATTTTATTATTAATTATATCTGTTCTCCAAGAGTTGATTATAGCAGAAGTGAGTTTGTCTTTAACATATGAACAGAGCGGCAGGGTCTCATCCGTCATCTGCCAGGAGTGTGGCTGAGTGACAGCGGGGAACAGCTGCTTTGTTTCCTGCAGGAGCATCTATCAGCTGCAACACATTAATTACCTAATCGCCACTTATGAGCACAACTCACGATGACATTTCTTTTACTGTTTTAAGGAACAAATTAAAGAAATACCTTATTGCCAGTATTTAGTTTCTGGTGTTTCCTTAGGTAGACAAAGTCTGATCTCAGAATGGCGTACTTCTTTGTGCTGAAACCTATGGTGCTCATTGCTTTTGCTTTTGCTGGTTGCAGCATGTCAGAGATGAAGATGCTGGATATTTTGGCAAACCTCATGCTGGACGAACAGTTCAAAGGCAGGGAAAAATGGGGGAAAAAGGTAAGAAAGAACAATGTTTACTAGGAATATAGCAGCGTCATGTTAATGGAGAGCTTTGATGAGCGAAGATGAACTTGCATTTGTCAGCACACGTAATCATTTGTGTCTGTCAGCAGTCTTTATTGTCGAGTTGTTTGTAATACTCACTTTAGAATGACAGCCTGCTATTGGCACTGTATGGTATGTTAAATCTAGGATGAGTAAACACTTCTGGTTACTTAGAAATAATAAGAGGCAACCCTGCATGTGTACAGTAGCAAACAGTACCTCCTTCATCAGAGTATTCAGATCTGTGTCTCAGTTGTAAAATACTGAGAATCCCTCTACACTTCTTAAAAACTGTGCTACCTGGGATGTTTTACACCAAAAAAAGCCATGCTTATGCCAAGTTTAGTTGGATTATGCTTTAGCCTACAATTAATATAGATGCTATACTTCCTTGTAAACATACATCAACTGCAGTGACATTGTTAAATACATGTTCCAGTATTTTATTGTAAGATTCGGAATCCGTTCTAAGCTAACATGCCCACTGTGTGCACATTAGACTCTCGTTGCCTCAAGCAGCACACCTCCAGAAAGGATGGGCTATAAAGCATCAGCTAGCACTAATCCTCCTTTAATTTCCTTTTCGTACACACAGCGGGGATTTCTAATGCCTTCCAATGGCAGTATCTCAGCCCAGGAGTCAGTGTGTCAGTGAGAGGATTATACTGGGTCCACAGCAGAGGAGTATACAATAACAAGGCAGAAGAACACATGCATTGCTTTAGGTTTCACATGCCAAAGCAACCCCATAACCCTCAGTCCAAGCAAATCTGTTGTACTGTATGTGTTCGTTCACAGTAAGTAAGGTGTATTTGCACAACAGCATACATGTGCTCCTTTCTGCATTTCTCTAAACTAATGAGATCAATTCCATTTATTTCTGTGCAGCCTTTCCAATGTAGCTGCTACAGAATGCAAAAAAGTTACATAAACTGGTGGTACTTAGTCTTGTTATTAATATTTAACAGGTCTTTCCTGCAGCATGTGTATGTGTGTCGCTGTTGTGCTTAGTTGTTTATTTTTACATTGTGCTATTTATTTGTGACCAGAAGGTCATTGGTTCAAATGCCAGGTGGGTCATTGGTGTTTTCCCACTAGTATTCACGAATAAAGAAAAAGGAAGAGCAGAAATATGTGCACCGAAGAAAGGTTGCACTGCGTGAGGGAATTTGCTAAACAAATAAATAATGTGATGAATAATGTAATGTGCGGAAATGGCTAGATGGAGAGGGCTGCGCTCCACTGTTTTGACAGATGGAACCTTTCGCGGGTAGCTGGCACCCGTCGCTGTTTATAAGCACCAGCAAAATGTATTTTTGAATGTGTGCTAGCTTACTGTAGTGTGCAAAATTAATGAGTGCTGATGGTTGAAATAATTAGCCGAAAGCTTGTTCCCTCGTATTTCCCAGTTTTTCCATGGTAATTGGGGCTGAATGTTATTTTTTTGAGCATATTTTTAGTGAAATGCAAGATTTTTTTCCTTTTTCTTCCCCCCGAAGTTCTGAACTTGACTCTGAATTTTATAGTGTTTATGTGTGCACGCAAGGTGGGACGGCATGTTTGTTCTTGCCATTCTGAAACACAAGAAACTTGGGATATAATTGCCTCAGCAGAACTTGCCCCTTTGTGGTGTACCCCCCACCCCCCCGTACATACACATGAGCATGCTCATATACCCCTTATTTTGAGTGCCCTAATATTGAAAAGATTACCCTTACGACCTCCTGCAGTTTCATTCTATTCTTGTTAGAACCTTATTAAAATTATGCCTTTGTGTGTGTGTGTGTGTGTGTGTGTGTGTGTGTGTGTGTGTGTGTGTGTGTGTGTGTGTGTGTGTGTAAGAGAGGGAGGGAGAGCAAGCATGATGCTCAGTTTTTTTTTTTATTCTGCGTTGTTTTTTCTCTGTCCAGAAGTCTTCAGGGGCTGTTGAACAGGAGGTTCGAGAAAGGGCCACGGTGTTGCAGACTGAGTTTGAGAATGCTGTTCATGCCAACAAAGACTCAGTCCAGACTGCCAAAAAAGGTTTGTCCTAACTGATGTTACCTTTATTTGATTCTTTAGTCCCACAATTAATGCTTACCATTCTAACATATTGGCTGGAAATGTCAAAGTTTACCAAGTTAAAGCAAGTTTGCTAACATTCATAATAGTCAGGTGTGGACTAGTAAGTGCTGCAAACCAGTTAGTCCATCCTAAAGGAAATATACCCAGAATGCCCACTGCAGGGACTGATAATGAAACCAAATCTCAAGTACTTGGGCCAAATAAGGTGGGCGCAAGACTCAGTGGAGAAGACCCTGACGCTGGGAGATGGAAGGCAGAACAAAATGGGATCCGCAAGATGGATGGACAGTAAACCGAAGCAATGAATATGCACCTGGGACAGCTCAGGGAAGCAGCTGCAAACAAACAGTACCGGCATTGTGAATTCTATAAGCTCCGGAGGTGTAGTGAAAGGCTAAAACAAACTGGCTCTGTCATGTGAACAAGACATAGTTTTTTGCGCACATTTTCTAAAACTTGGATTTCAGATCGTTATGTTTTAAATCAAGAATAATTTGGTTATTTTGTACACCCAAATAAGTCCTTTAAATGAAGGGCAACCTAGAGTAACAGGTGTTGCAGTAACGTTCATCCACGCTCATGTAGGTGGTCATCAGTGCCTGGATGCAGCAACAGTGTTCAGCATTTCACTGCTTTCTGCACCTCTTTTCTGCTGTTCTTATCTCCTGAAATGTGAGATACATAATGAACAGTCTTATCCTAAAATGCCCAGGCCCTGTAATGTAATGGCATTGTGGAGCATCACACAGATGAACATAGAAAACAAATGTTGTGGATAATAAATTTCAATAACATTGCAAAATATTTTTTGAAAATTGTTAAACTATACTCAATTACTATGATACATTACCCAAAAGGGCTAAAAAAAAGAGATCAAAGAGATTTATTTGTCACATACATGGTAACCAGGTATGCCATACAGTGAAATGCGAACTGAATCGACAGGACAATACAATAAGTGCTAATCTAAGCGTTACTGTATGTCTGTACTGTGTGTATGAGTGAAGGCTGTCCTCATCGATAACAATGGACAACTACTGTGTGTGGGGGCATCGACCTGTTTACACAGTTGAAGATCTACACGGCCGTCATGCTAACTTCATTACTTTATAATGGTGAAATCAGGACAGTTTACCAGTGCCAAGTGAGGAAACAAAATCACTTCCATCTGAGCTGTCTTCGAAGGCTCTTGAGGGGCAGATGCCAAGCATGGATCCTGTACCTCAGCAACTTCGGTGGAGCAGCAACACTGTACAAATGTATGATGAACACTCCCAAAAGCACCTCCTCTACAGCACTTTTGCTGCCTAGGCTTACACCTATGGAGCACGGAAACATTATAAGGACTCCGATGATCATGTTCAGATGCCTTGGAATTGACCAAAGGTCCTGAAAAACACTTGCAAACGATCGACAAACATGGAGATCTGCGGTGCCACGATAACAGCGCGGCATCATAACATCAGCAAAACAAGTGACACCTCCACTTCTGTCTCAACAGACAACAAGGGATCATCTTTGCTAGAATGATGCCAATGACGATGGTCCTCACTAATAACGATAGACAAACTACCGTGTGTGTGTGTGTGTGTGTGTGTGTGTGTGTGTGTGTGTGTGTGTGTGTGTGTGTGTGTGTGTGTGTGTGCATGCCAAGATATGATGGAACAAATCATGACCTATGACTTTGTGGTTATACATCAGAGAGGAAGATGGCAGCTTAATCGAATGTGACTTGATTCAGACTGCTGCCAGAGGACAGGTGCAAAGCCACTTGAGACACACACACACACACTTTAATGCTCACTCAGAGGAAATTGATACAAGTAGAATAATGTGGTTTTCTCGCCACGGTTTTTTGCCATTGGCCCTCAGCAGTTACACTAACACTGTTCATATCTAAGGATTATATTCATGCTGTGACAGTAGCCGTTAAGGCTCATAGATGATCTTGCAAAGCTCTGGAGCTGAGGGAGAAACCTAACTTCAGCTCAGAGCTTTAGCCCTTCAGCCAGGGGCCCTCTGCTTAGGCCCTGGGATCAAGGCACCCTCCTACCAGGTGCTTCTCACTCCTCAGAGTGGTGCCATGAGGGAGTACAGCTGCAAAAGCATTTGAATTCTGACATTGTATAAACATCTAGTATACACTGAAAGTCTTATTACATCATCAAATACTCCGATAATATTGAAATTTCTCATTTCAAATATTATGTCACCTTTTACTCTGGAAAGGACCTCATCTTGGCAAAGGTAGTGGTGGTGGCTCACAGCTCCTGTGCTGTGTGTCCAAATTTGAGTCGGTGTAGCGTTTGTGTGTTCTGTTTCTGTTCCTGTGCATTTTCTCTGGGTGTGTGAATTTGTGAGTGAAAAAGTTTATTACCCTGCAGTGAACTGCTATTCCATCTAGGGTGCACCCTGCCTCACACAGCCTGCTTATAGGATAGACTCTGGTCTATTGCAGCCCTGCACTGGACAGACAGTGTCCAATCAAAATGAAAGGATATTTGTTTTAAAAGCTGTAAATGCAGAATTCATGACCAGCAATTTATGTATTGTGTGTTTTGTTGGTGTTCTGCAAAGAGCTAGATTTTGCCTTCACAATTTTTACCCATGTTTTGTGTCTCAGGGCAGAAAAGGTTTGAGCTTCATTAATCTGGGCATGAATAATCCTGTTGTTCTGGGGTGTGCTTGCTATCCCTGTGTTTCCCCATGTACAGCTCTGCAATCCTTCCTGCGGGCCTACACAACCTACCCAGCAAGCCTGAAGCACATTTTCCACATCCGCAGCTTGCACTTGGGCCATGCAGCCAAGAGCTTCGGCCTAAGGGACGCACCGCAGGGCCTGAGCGCAGCCGCAGGAGGACTGCAGAAGAGCCACAAGGACACCAGCAGGAAGACACGGTAATAAGTCTGGGAAGGAGTGAAGAAGAATCAGCTGTTATGTCCATAAGACCACTTTCATTTTATATACGGGAGTGTGTCTTCTGCAAGCTTTCCCCAAACCTTCTGCAAACATGTAGGCAGGCTTCCTAAGCCTTTTTCCCAGAATCCCTTGTAGCTGCTTAAACGGGGCCAGTAACTGGAGGAGTGGAGAGACAGCTGCATGGTCACTGCCAAGTGCCCTTCTTGTGTCTATACTTTTGTCCCCAGGATCTGTGAGGGGGAGTAACTGTAGGCGATCCACTTTAATGTCACTGCCACAAGGCGTGCTCTGAAATGTATGTATTTTGTCTCTTATGTTTCTTACCTTGTGGTTTACCCCCTGCTTGGTTCTTACCTCTTCAGTATGGAGGAAGAAAGACATTTATCATTCTTTTCACTCTTCTGTTGCTCTAATTACCTCTTGCTCCTTAGCATCTTTTGGTCCTCTACATTTTTCCATCGTTTATATTTTGTATATCGTTTTGTCTTAATTTTGCAATGTCCTCCATGCAGGTGTGGTGTCTGTATGTCTTCTGCCCATACACAGTCTTTTCTTTCACATGAAACACTTATTTCAATGATTTGAGGTTCCGATGCTTTGCTGGCACTGGAAATATCCCCAAGAATTGTGAGTGTTAAGTGGTAATTATTATGAATTTAATTTTTACTGCAGAAAATTGATCGAAACTAACCTGTATAAGAACACATTTAAGTACTTTTGTTGGTGAATAGTTGTATGTTCTGTATTGTATGTGCAGTTGGAGTAAGCGCAGACCCTCGTTGTACTTGAAAGCAATTTGCTTTAAACAAAAACCAAATGATGGACTGTTTAACATCGATGCAATGTGGGAAGCTGGTGTCCAACCACTGTCGGCAGCGCAGTTGACCAGCGGTTGTTGGATGGGTAATGTTTGGTTGGCTCTCGTGTGACAGGGATCTCCACTCCAGAGCAGGTTGAAGAGCCAGGGATGAGCAGGAAGAAGTGCCTGGGACTTTGCCTGATTTCCCTCTTACTTGGCAGTTATAAACCTTGATGGCTGTGTATTGTGTACTCTGCAGGCATACATACTAAACTTTAGTTATTTGGTCCTTTTTAATTGGCATTTAGGTGGACATTTTTCCTTTTGAGCTTCTTATACCCTAAATATTGAATAACATGTCACCTGATGGACACTGGGGATCTCGAATGATGGCCTCATAGAGTTCTCCTCCGAGGCTACTGGGGGTGCTGCCGAATGCCCCGGCGGGGGAGGGCACTGTTTCATGGATACCTTTCTGTTGTAGGCAGTTGATCGGTTGCTAGGTGTCATTCTGTAATGAGTCTGCCACTGGACTTGCAGCTCTGCTTCCATTTCAGTTATTAGTGGACGTCTGGAGTGCCCCCAGGGGTCAGCATACAAGTCTTGGCCTGGCCACTGTTAGCACTGCCTGCTTCCAGACTGGGTTTACTGCGCTTGGAGGGTCAGTGTGCTCTGCAGGGGAGTGAGGAAGGGTCCCAGCCACACCCCTTCCAACAAAATTAGCCCAGCAGTTGTCTGGAACACAAGCCTATGTGAGGGATGCTATAGGGCCAGGTCACTGCAGGAGGTGCCAAGCAGAGAAGTGCCAGGTCTAAATGAAAGTGAATTTTAAAAAATCCGTTCTACTTTGGGGCTGCAAAAGCCTTCTCGCTCTTCTCGTCTTTGCCACTTGCAGCTTTCTTTCTGTTACTTTGCATTTTGCCCCTCACTTCTAGCAGCGGAGTCTTGTGGTGGTTTCATCACTAAGGACTTTTCTTTGTCTTTTTGCTTTTTTTTCGCCCCGCACACAATTCCCACAATCTCACCCACTTTCTCTTTGCTGAATAAAAGGCAGCCATAAAAGCAGACGTGTACAAGCAATAACTGAGAAAAGATGTCTCATCCAGTTACAGGGACCCTTACAAGTCAGAGTAGTTTAGCTGTTCTACATGGCAAATGCAATTTAATTGATAACCATTTGAAGTCACTTCTCTTTTATTCTGTTACATATAGTCAAACCTCAGGAACTTCATTCTTATTGCCACTCCTAACAAACATCAACAAAGGAGAAAGAAAGCACCCTTTTCTCCGTTCTGGGGCTAGGAAAGCAGCCACGCATTTTTCTTGCGTTGGTTCTGTTCCATAAATCAGACCTGTGATCACTCTGGCAGTGTATTTGCTGCTGACTCTTCCGTTTCTTCAGGACTTACGTGAAGAGCAGATTTTTAGCATCGTGTCTACAGTATTGAATTGCATGTTAATGCTTGAGATACATGACTGTGTTGGTGCTTGTTTTGTCACAGCGTCTACCCTTCCATGTCAGTGTCCTTGCTGCATTGCGAGTGAACTGGTGATCCCCTACTCCTCAACTCGCATCAAGATTTTATCAGCCAGCAGTGGCCCATTTAATGCCCTCTTCTTTCAAGCTCCCCACAGTCCTGTAACTTTTTCCCCAGCCCCTCGGTCCTCTCTACAATCCTCTCATTAGCTCTGGGTGACAGCTGTGGCTTGAGCTGTGAGGCTCTCGCCTGCGCCGCGCTTCCTAGGTCCAGCTCAGTGGTCTCGCTATGTGAGAAGCCCTGGGGCATTCCAGGGCAAATAGGGGGTCAAAACATGGTCACTTACCTGTCACACTCAGTGTGTCAATTGATGGTCACTTGACCTCAGTGGCCCACTACTCATCCTGCAGTTGCTACCGTCCACCCTGTGGCATCGCCCCCTGACCACTACAGTATTGATCGCTAGAGGCACTATGTGTGGTGCCTTTTTTGACCCACTGATAATTGGCCTGCTGACCCGGATTAAAGTCTGCAAATGGCACCCCGGGGATAGAAGGATAACAGCATCTATGTCCCTGGTGGGTGCGGGAAGGGACAAATGCCACAGTGGTGCTGAAGCAAGCTGTGTGAGGTGATGTCCCTTAGCTGACGTGACAGGGATCGTGACAAAGGTTGTAATCGGGTTGTCGGCTCAATGCCTGTAGTAACAGTGCTGCGCGCTCGCTCCGCCCATACTCCACCGTGATCAGCGCCTCCTGTGTTGTGGGCTTTCAAAGACACTCACACAGCCGGCCTGTGGCACCCAAGCTGTCAGCACATTGCCCAAGATGGTGCTTGCCTTTTTGTCAGTGGAGACTTCATTATCAAGGTCTGCAGCACGAACTCTCCTGGTCCAGGCACACACCCTCTAATGAGCCAATTACACCCAACAAGACATAATCCACATCATGGACAGTTAAGCGCGTCTTCCTCCTGTCTGTAAGCAGTCCGCACCCTTAGAATGAGAGCAGGATAAATAATAGTATAGCATCACACTTTGTGTGTGTAGTGAGGTTCTCGCTCAGTCATTAGACCCCAAGAGTGCAGAGCCATTCTTTTTAAATTGGTTGTTTTTAAACCTAAAGATTCAATTAGTGACATAATGTCTTATGTTGTGTTGCTGAATAATCGTGTGTGTTTGCTAAGCATGCGAGGTATTTACATATTCTGTGTCACGAAAGCAACCTGGTCACAGGACAAAGCCTTAAACTATTTATGCTTGTAACATAGGTTATGTTTCACAACACTGTGTTCAATGCACAGAACTCAGGTCAGTAAACACTGCCTTGATACATTGAGCCTTAAATACAGATTTGCCTTTCATTAAAAAAAAAAAATATATATATATATATATATATATATATATATATATATACACACACACACATACATTTTGACATTTTAAAAAATTGCAGCAAAACAGGGCTGGGTTGACCGTTTACCATAAATAAGTGTGCATGTACCTTGTAGCAACTCTGTAGCCACTAGGGGTTACTCTAGAGGAGCAACTGTTTTTTGGGCCATATTGGCATATTCCTGGGCTGAAATATTGGCACCCTTGCACTTTTTGCTCACCATTAACTCACCTTTTTCTGTAAAACTGACCGCAGTGTTTGGTCTCCACAGTTCTATATTTCGTAGTTAATATTACTGAACCTTTGTCAAACACATTTCAGAAAGCACCAAACAGTTTACAACATAACGCTGGGCTGTTGAACTGGCCAGCAGTAAGTGGAGATCTGGGTCCCACTGAAAAGCTGCAGAGAGATCTGAAAGCAGCGTTACCAAATGCACCCTTCAAACCTGACACCAGAAAGTCGGGCCAAACTGCCAGTACCGGAAGCACATTGATGGCTACAAGAAGTGATAGATTGCAGTTACGTTTGTTAAAGGCTGTGCGGTGAAATACTGAGTCACAAATTTTGTCTATCATTTCTTTTAATTTTATGATGTAAAATGACGAATTGAGTTCTGAATCAGTTTGAAAGGTAATGTCTCAGTGAAACAAAGAATAGTGGATACCAGATGGGAAAATTTTGCATTATTTGCATGGGTGCCAATATTTGGCCATGACAGTAGGCGGCCATGATGTCTATGTGAAAAACTCGTGCTCCTGGCTAAACCGGGCCTCCAGGCTCCTCAAAGGAGTTTAGATATGGGGGGCATTGTGGGATGTGGGCAGATCTTGGCCATCAACCCCTTAGAATTATTGATTAGATAAAGGAAGCCTGTTTTACATCCCTCCCCTCCGCACAGGGTGTCTCTGTTGCTACACACTGAGGGAATCCTTTTCCCAGTGCTTTTCATTCATGGGTCCTTCCTCTTCCTATTTCTCTTCATTTTTCTTGAGTCACAGCTTCAACTCATTAATTGTGATAGAGCCTGAAATGGCCACCCCAATGCTTTGTTCAGCGTGTAACACTCTTACCGGGCACCTGACTACCTGGGACTTGTCTCTGCACTCCTTGCATTCCATTTTCCTATTTTCACACCAGGCAAAGATTTTTGGCCGTGGGAAAGTCATTCTTTCCGGACTCAAGTCATTTACCACCCTCCTGTTTTGCAGGCCTCCCAAGATGCTGAGCCGCAAGAGGCAAGTGGAGAGCCTCCTGTGCTCTGAGTATGCAAGCGGACTGGAGTGTGTGTCTGCTCCCAGGAAGAAAAGGCCAAAGCAGATAGAGGAAGAGACACAGAGGGACAGCTAGCAGCTGGCCAAAAACACCTCCACGGTTCTCGGCTGCAGGTGGAACCAGGAGTCAAATACGTCACTGTGCAGGTGCTCTGCTCAGGGATGTGTTAATGCTCAGCTTGATGCCGTCAGCCTATCCGGGTGCCTTACTTACAGGGCTATAACCTCTGCCAGAACTGTAGTGGTGCAGGAGTTAATGGCCTGTGAGTGCTGTCTCGCTTACACCATCTCTTTGATGCTCTTGTTTAATGACGGATGGGGTATTTTATACCGTTTCGTATCTCTGCAGTGTTGTATTAAATACCAAAACACAGCCATGTCTCGCTGAACTTTTATGGATTCGGAGTAGTCACGTTCAAGTGCGTGTCTGCCAGCATTCCCCGTGCTTGCATTCATGTTGCGGGGCCATGGATTTGCACAGTGGTCATTTCATCAGGTGGGCTTGACTGCAGGCTGAGGGTCCACAACTTAAGTATTAATGCGATTCTGTTAATACTGCTGCTTAATTTTGGCTGCCCCAATGGACATTGTGTGTATGGACTCAGTGGCCATAGCTCAACCTTTGCACAGTTTAAGTGTGAGGGGGTCTTTTGTCTCCCCGTGCTTCTCACAGTCAACACAGTGTTGTTGATTAGCAGGCAAGAACAATACTAAGGAAAGTGTCAACACAGTAAATAACACTGTAATGCTGATGGATGCCTTGTACAGAAACAGTGAAAGTGTTTATTACAGCAGGTTTAAATCAGGAGGCTCTGGAATGGCAGCGTAAACCGCTCTACCCCTTCAAAAAATGAAACAGACAGCAGCAAGAAAGCTTTGTTTCTCATTTGTTAAGCTCCTGAGAGATTGTGTGTCATATTTTTCTCATCCAGGAATAATTTGCATTTTTTAAACTTAACAATTTGTTGCTGATTTGCTCATTTATTTTTTCCTAACTTATAATGAATATTGTGATGAAACCTGAAAATTCAGGACCTGAATCAAATGGTTTAATTTTAGCATATATTAAATAATTATTTTGCCATTTGAATCAAAGTATGTCCATAAATTAACTGTGTTATTGGGATGTGGAGAAGGGCGATGTTTGGAAGTACAGGCACAGTTCAAGACTTGGGCTCAAGTTGGTAACGTCTGGGGAGAGGCGTGGTAGAGAATACAACATCCTGTGAAACGTCCACGTGTTTACATGGGCACCCCGGCTAGAATGTCCTCTTATCTGTACCGTGATCGCAGACATGGAGAGTGAAGCTCGGCTGCTACGCAGCACACAATTGAGTCCCACGGTTAGGAGACCAGATTAGGGTTTACTCGCACAAATCCACAGGCCAAACTCTAGGACCGTAGGACCGTCCCGTTGCCAATGCATCTTGCTCCGGTGCCTGTTTCCTGGCGCCGGTGAATGGAGTGTCTTCGGAGGCGCTACCCTGCCAGAGTTCGCAGATCTGTGTTCTGAGTAATGGGTTTCCTGGGGTTTGATGAGCTCTCCAGCTTTCCATTTGAAAAACTGCATTCATGTCGGTGCTTAATGGCTGCGCGGTGAGCCCAGTTCTGCCGGAGGAGCAGCATAAACGTCTTGCGTTGTTTTCACAGGCCTCGCCTGGGACCTTAAGCCACACTACGCTGTGCTCACCTTCTCCAAATGTGCGTGGAGGTTGTCGGCCAGCAGCCCACAACGGTTTCGCACCTCTTGCTTCATTTCGCTGCGCTAAGTCTGTCTCTGGGTCATCAGAAGCAGGGAAACACTGAAAAGCAACTGGACAAGCAGTAACTGCTGCTCATGAGTACCAAGACAGGGGTGACATTGTCCAGAGACACAGAGGAGGGCCCAGTAAAACCAGTGCAAGCTGCAGCCGCTCCATGCTTATTACACACAAATACTGTGACTGCGGGCTTCGCCGTGATCCTGGTTCGTATCTGCTTGTAGGGGTCCATGGATCACCGTTAGCTCCAAAAATAACATTTTGCTCACGATCAAGTTTTAGATCCAGAAACTGGAGCATTTGCTTGCTTTGCCCAGATGCCCGTTTTCAATCACTTGTGAGCGAGCATATTAAGCGTTTAAAGCCATTAATGCTGCACAAAGGAGATCCTGAAGAGTCTCCTTCGGCCCCTGCGTTTTCCTCGGCCTGCTCTGTTGTGCATGTTGTAATATAGTAAAGGATTAAATTAATTTGTAATATAGTAAAGGATTAACTGAGGCCGCTCCGTTTCTTCCCTGCTCTTTCTCTGGGCATTTTTCCTCTCTTGCTTTGCTCCAGGTCGGCCGTGCAAATTGGCCTTTGATGGACTCCTAATTCGACGCTAAGGCTGTTTTGTTTGGTTTTATTCCCCCTCAATGAGATTAATGCGAGCCGCTGATCCTGGCGCTCCGAGCCTCCCGGCGCTGCGTTTTGTTTGCCGGCGGCTCAGCGCCACTTCATTCGCGGGTTCGAGCTGCCCTCTTGTCCGACGCAAAAGCCGCAAGAGCTCGGCTCGTTTTTCTCCTCCGAAGGAACGCCAAATCTTTGTTTTTGTTTTTTTTTGTTTTTTTTTCCTGCTTCGGCGCTCAGTGTCCGTTCACTGAGATGGCATTCGTTGAGTTTTGCTCCCAGGCGCTTGCATTGTGCTTTTATCGGCCCTATCGCGAGCACTGCGCGGGCTTCGCATGACGCACAAGAGTCCGCAGGGGGCGCAGTGGTTAGAGAGAGCAACGCCACCCCGCCGTACAGGCGCGTAAGTCGGCGCCACGATTTTGCAGCGAAGGTTGTCAGTAATATTAATACAATGATCGTCACCAGCAACGTTATTTTTATTTTTATTTTTAATGCAGCGCCGCAGCAGAAAAATGTGCGGGGCGGGCGGGGGCGCGCTTCACATTAAAGCCCGTTAATGTCTTTTGTTTAATGGTTCGAGCGCCGCTCTTTCAGCTCCGCCAGCGTGACTCCTGGAGCCCCGATACACGGGCCTCATCGCGGGGCTCCCAGCACAGGCCGGGGGCGTCCCGGCGCTCCGCTGACCAGCTGTCCCCGCCGTCCCCCGCTGTCCCCCGCCCCCCTCCCGGCCTGATCCGGCCCGATCCGGCCCACCGCGGCTCCCGTCCGGCCGCCAGCTGCCCGGGCCGCTCGGCCAAGAGCGCCCGAGCCGCCGCCGCTCCCAAGCAGCACCATTTAAGGCACTTAAAACAATTACACACTTAGCGACCCATTAATATTTCATGGCGGGGAAGGCGACGGATAAAATGGCATCATTGGGCCACATTCATGCTCCAAAGTTGCTCCGGGAGCGGGCGTCCGTGCTCCGTGCGGCGGCGTCGGTGCTGCGTGTCCGTGCGCGGCAGCCGAGCTCAGCTCAGCCCGGGACAGAAGCCCACGGCGCTCGCCTATTGCGCTCAAAGCGAGAACTAAAGCAAAATTCTCAAAATTTAGAGAAACGAGAAGCCAGCGGAGTCTTTACTTGCTTCCAAACTGTACTGAGAAATAGGACGTGAACGGCTCGCCTGGCTGCCACGTTTGGCTTTTTTTTTCTTGGGGGGGGTCGCGGTGTGCAACAATTTTTGTACCGAATAATAAACACTAATAATACCAATGAAGTCGATTTCTGTCCTATCCGCGGTTACGGCGGCTTACGTGCTCAAGTTATAATAAAAAATTGATTCAGTTAATATAAGAAATTGAAAAGTTAAAAAGTTCGCTAAATTGCATCACTTGAAGCAAAATGAAGAATTACAAAGTTGCGCAACACGGAACAAATATTTACGAACGAATTTAAATGCTTCTAATTGTATGAAGTTATGGCTTTAAATGATTTATTATTATTTATTATGTGCTCCAACACTTTTGTCCGGGGCGACTAAAAGCGATCGATTTTGACTTTAAAATTTTGTAGACGTCGGCGTCATCTTCTTGTTCCACGCCTAAGCACAATAGCTGTTAAAAGTATATATTTTTAAAATTCTAGGCCACTTTTTTACCTACAATGTCGGTACACATTATTAGCATTCCGAGTTTGATGAGTATGAGAATTTGTGAGTTCGTATTTTTTCCGCGCAAACGCCGTAGTAAAACGTCCTCGTGTTTTTATTTTTCTTTTCGATAAAATTGACTGTAAACAAAGCGTTACAACTTGGTTGCGTAAAAATATATTTGTGTCCCTTTTCATGCCCGGATGCGACCAGCTTCGCCGCAATAAATCTTATTCTTTGTAAGATGTACATTTGTTCCCGGTTTGTTTATGAAAGACATTTATTTGTACGCTGTGAAAAATATATCTGGCCGAAATGGACGCGTTATCGGCGTCAACGATGTGTCTGTGCGGGGGGGGCACAAATATTTTATCTGCTGGCCGAGGTGGCGGTGCCGCTCCGATCGGCCGCGGCCTGGGGGAACCCCGCTGTTTATTTGTATTTATTTTTATTTGCGCGCAGCAAAGTTGAGCAAAATGAGCACGACTGAAATTATCAGCAGATCCCGCACCGATATTCGGTTTTTACGCGACTGCGATTTTTAAATCCCCATTAAGGTATTTAACTTTACGTGAACCGAGAAAGAAATAAAAGGGCGATTATTTTCCGTTGCCCAATTTGAGCTTTTTCGGCGGAAGAAGCCAAACCAGAATGAGACACCGGACAGAGGTTCAGCTTCCACTGCAGCCAGTTTATTACTTGAGAGGGAATACAGTTATAAAACAGTCGTGTGCTTTTTTGGGCGCCCGTCCACACGATTCGTTTCTCATTGTTTCACCCCAATGAACAGATAAAAAGACAGAAAATGCAGCGCTGAAAAAGCGACCCGACATCAGGATTTCTCTCTGCATGTAACGGACTTTATTTACACTGATTTATATGTCTGTAGTACATAAACAGTCTGTACAATTTTTTAAAAATTATTTTTTATTATAAGCTGCACTCCTGGTTTTTGACGTAAAATCGGAAAAAATGCGCGATCTTGTTCGTTTGAGCGATTTATTGTTATTACAGGTGCTGCTGCAGGTGACCCCCATCAGTGCTGTTTGTTTGAGAAACTGTCACCGCTGCCACTGGTGACAGTGACACTTAGGACAGCACATACGACAAGAAATCTCGCTGCCTTTTCCTTATGACAAATTGGAAAGAACGACCTTTAGCTCTTTGTCACTGCTCCCGCGTCGTAAAAGAACCAGGTTTGATATATAAATATATAAATACATAAATAAATAAATAAATAAATAAATAGATAAATAAGTGAACATCGGCAATATATTCACGTTGAGAAGATACCGAGTGCCGGGGTCCGGTGCGCGCTCCCGCCACGTTGACGCCACGGCGTGCCCTGGTCACCGTCCGTCACCATGGAAACGCGCCCTCCCTCTCGATGGCCTCCGGCGGCCGGGCCGCGGGTCCGAGGGATGGGGCTCACCGTGGCTGCGTCCCCCGGGGGAGCACCCCGGACAGCGGCGGAACGTGGGGCTCGCTGCCCCCCTGCAGTCCGTGCAGCAGAATCCGCGGGACCAGGGGCCTCTGAAGCGGGGGCGGCGGGGCCGAAGGGGGTCCGCGGTACAGGTAAAGAGCCGCGCCCGGGTCCAGGTTCGACACCAGGTTCTGCGGGTAGAAGTAGGGCGACGGAAACATCCTCTGCAGGGCCGAGTAATTCCCAGCTTCGGCCAGGAGCTCGAGTCCCACCGCGGTCTGCCTCTTCCACTTGGTCCTTCCCCACGACGAAAAACACAAAAATGAACATTCGTGAACATTTTTGCGAAAAAGACAGGAGGTTGGTCAGCGTGGGGATCCACGACATAAACATTCGTGACAAATGTACACGAATAGCTGTGGGCAGTCACATGCATGAATTCAGAGTCAGTTCGTGGTCACTGGTGGTCGCGGGTTCGAATCCCTTCCTGCTGTAGTCCCCTTTGTCAAGGCTGTGTGCAGAGCAATGCCGACACAAGAGTTTTGGCCGAGTTTCCAATGTTCAGGACAAGTTTGTGCTCTTTTGAAGTGCGGGGGTCCAGCCCCCCCCTCCCCCCTACAGAGAGTGTTTAGTTTTGCGCAAACCGCGTAGTCCGAAGGGACGGTCATTTCCCCTCCATTTTGAACTTATTTGTAATTGTTTTCAAAGGAGAAAAAAACATTAAATATTTAGTTGTATGCAGAGAAAAACATCCGTGTTAAGTTTAATGTTTCAGCTCGAAAACCCTTAAAACTTTTATCTGAAATTGCACCTTAAACACAGCGCGACGCAGAGTAAATTGCAGTGATTTCCCCCGAAATAAATAAAATCATGAAGCCGAGACGCCCGATCCTCAGTTCTCCGTCGCTTTTCCGTGGACAAAAGAAAACCATTGCGAAGCGTCAATAATTCATATTTGTAATAACTGTAATTATGGCACGCGGGGTGAATAATTCATGTCGCAATGCTGGGATTTATTATGCGCGAGGAAATGCGTTGCTGCGTTTATTTGCAAGTCTTTCGCGCGTCTTGAAAGAAATCCGGTTTTATTTCTAGTTTATGGAACGCGGACTTCCTGGATTTCAGCTCTGAAATGACAGGGAGCCGCTTGCAGCGCGCATTTCACATTTAACGCGGAGAAGGCGCGCGTTGAATGCGCCGAGCCCGAGTGTCACGGCATCCCATAATGTTCAGGGGTCGCAGGGGTCCACCTGGCAGAGCCGTCACCGTGGCGCCCGCGGGCCGGGGGGACGCAGCGCAGCGCAGCGCATTTTTGAGCCGAAGTTTACGAGGGAAAACGTGCGCGCAGCGTCCGCCGCTTGGCCGCTCCTAGAACCGACGAGGCGGGGAAGTCCGGGCGAGAACGGCGCCTCCAGGTGACCTCAGCCTGGTTCCTCCCGGTCACTTCGGACGGGACCCCGCCCCGGGGTTTCCTTGCCGCGTTTAACGGCCTTGAAGAAGAACTCCGGTCGTTGGCCGTTCAGGTCCACGAAAGGGGCGCGAGGGACTTTGCTCGGGGGCTGCGCCGTGCGCGAACGCGTGTGCGGGGGGGGGACCTCACCTCCGGTTCTGGTACCAGGTCTTCACCTGCGTGTCCGTGAGGCTGAGCGACGCCGCGAGCTCCATGCGGTCCTGCACGCTCAGGTACTTCTGGCGCTCGAAGCTGCGTTCGAGCTGAGCGAGCTGGTGGTCCGTGAAGGCGGTGCGGGCCTTGCGGGGCTTCTTGAGCCGCACGGGGGGGCTGTCCCTGCTGCTCGAGATCTCCCTGTCGCCCTCCTCTTTCACTGGGACACAAGAACAGGATGAGCAGCAGCGGCCTTTGTACACACTGCGGTCAAGTGACATCAGCATCATTGTTGTTATTATTATTATTATTATTATCATTATTATTATTACTGACAAGAATAAAGTGTGCACAACTATTTTGTCGCATTGTCCTTCGTTTGAAAAAAGGCATCATTAATAAACACACCATGACCACATTTTGATTTCGATGCGAGAAAATATATTTGCACGTAAACAAAGTGACTCCGATTTGGCAGTAACTTTGATGCGGCGCACAGAAACTAATATTGCGGGGAAATGCTATCATGTGCGTGTTCACATAATATTTCTAATAAGATCGTGAGAAGTTCCTGCAAATGAGGAGTGAAGAGGAGCGACGAGCTGGAGCTGCGCTGAGAACAAGCGGGTGGGACTCTGGAGGAGCACAATAAGGCGCTTAATCGAGTCGCAGGGGATGAGAACCCCTTCAAGCAGGACTGGAGAAGAAGCTCGGAGCCAGAACGAAGAGCTGAGCGCAAATGTGATCATCGGAACCCAAACTGCATCAAATGCTCAAGAAAGTGCGCAAAACCCAACGTGGCGCCCCGGCAGACGAGCGCTCCGCCGGCACAGTTTGTGAGCAACGGCGAATGTTTGCTGCTCGCATCGACAAGCCTTGCTCTTGAAAATCGGCGCATCGTCCTATCCGCGGGTCGTTTTCAAGCAGTTCTGAACCGAGAAAAACGGCAGGGAATCGGTGGCGCCACCCTTAAACGTTTAAGGATGGAATTGCATTTATTAATCTTAATTTTTCATTTCCACAGGTATGCCGACTTTTTATTTGAAAGGCTGCTTCCTTTTTGTATGGGTTTGTAACCCTAACCAAACTGAATTGCGGGCGATCACAAAGCTTCCTCGCGAAATAATTTTGCCCATATTTTCCAAGAAGTCGTCAGAACTGGAAGCTGAAAGAGTGGCGTTTAAAACCCGAACGATTAGAACCCATTTGTCTCATTTTAATTCCAGTGGCCGACAGAACAATAAAAGGTCGTTTTAGGAAAACCTCCCGCAACCGAGTGGCGTTTAAAGTGAGAATACGGGCGCCTCTCTAGATAAAATATAAAATAATATAAATATGACTCTTGCAATCTGACCGTCTTAATACGAATTGTAATAAATACATTAAAAAAAAATAAACACATTTAAATGCCGTGCAGGAAATTAGTTCCATAAAAATAATGGTAGAGCAAATGATCAAATTTAAAAGCGTGAAGTTTTGAAAAGCGATTCTGAAAACGCGTCAAGAGAAATTGTTGCAGAAAACGAACAAGTGAATCAGCTAAGGGCTGATATGAGCAAGAATGTGTAAGATGATAAAAAAAATAATAACAACAACAACAATAATAACAACAACAATATTATTATTATTATTACTACTACTACTAATAATAATAATAATAATAATAATAATAATAGTAACAAACGTCCAGCTCTAAGTGAAAGACGGGACACTGAAACGGCGCTCTTTGGCTCCTCTTTTTCGAAACGGGCGCTGCGCATTCGGCCCCCGGCTCACCCTTGTACTCGCTGTCCGACGACGAGCTGCTGTGCATTTTCTCCATCAGCTCCTCGGCCACCTTGGAGGCCAGCCGCTCGGCCTCTTGCGCCGGCTGCCCGCTGCTGCTCGAGTAGGGCGCGCACGCCGCCAGGGGCTTGCAGTCCGCCAGGATGTCCCTGATCAGGAAGGACGACGTGACGGTCCGTGGCTGCGCTAGCGGCTCCGGCCCCGGCCCCAGGGGGTGGCGGCCCGCTCTCGGCGCGCCCTCTTCCGCGTGGTCCCTCCGCCGCGGGGACGGGGGCGACGAGCAGCCGCTCTCCGCGTCCGAGCCGGGGCTCAGCTCCAGCGGGGAGCCGCAGTCGCCCCCCACGGAGTCCCCCCTCGGCTGCACGGGGCTCGCGGGCCGCCGGGACAGTAAGGAGTCGATCCCGAAGCTGGAGCCCGCGCCGGAGCCCTCCATGGCCGGTGAGCGCTGCGGACCCGCGGCCTCCCCCTCTACAGCAGCATGCGGGCCCGATGTGCAGCGGCGGGGGAGCCCGGCATGCAGCCCGTCCGGCGCCCGGAGCAGTTGCTCGACTTTTCACAAATCGCCTTCTGCTTCGGCTCGGGTTCGACACGAATGGCAAAATCCCCAACTTTCACTAAATATTGGCAGTGCCGCTTCCGCCGCTCGCCCGCGCCGCCGTGAGAGCCCCGCTTTGACAGGCGAGGCGACAGAAGAGGACGAAACTTTTCGTACCGCGGAACCGAAGGAAAAGTTGTCGCATCGCGCCGCGCCCACGGCTTCAGCACCACGGACAGCCTTCGCGCTCCCGGCCCTCCGCAGCCCCCTTCGCCACGGCCAAACGCCGCGAAAGCCGCGCACAGACGACGCTGGAGAGCGCTGTCCGCGGCCCCCCGCGACGCCCACCTCCGGCGGAAAGAGCGGCCCGTGCCGCGGGGGGAACTACTTTTTAAAGGTGTCCCGTCGGCCCCCATTGGCTGAGCGCGGCTTTTGGGGCGACGACTGCGTGGCGCGGGGGTGGGACCGACACGCCCCCCCGAGGCCCCGCTCCAGCCCACCTTTCTGCACTTCGAATAAAGAGAGACACGGAGTTGCTTGGCAGACCCGCATCCAAATATTTGCCCCCCCCCATTGGCGTTCATGATGCGTTGTTCTCGGGCTCAGAATGGGGTTTTCTCCCCCGGCTCATATTCGTGCGCAGTTGTGTGCGTGTCACAGAGGTCAACGCCAGACACATTTGACACTTTTTATTTTTGTGCAGCACATTTATTGACTTCCTTTTTGTGCATCTCGAAAGCAGGCTTCGCTTCTCTTCCCGCTCGCAGTGGCCGCGCCGCGGCCGGAGGAGTAATGAAGTTTTCGAAAGTGACAAACGCACACGGAGGTCAGAGAGGCATGGAAGTGCAAACCAAAAATGCGGTGCCAGAGTAGCTGTGCGGCTCCACGGCTCTGCCGCTCCACGCGCCGTTTGCAGGCTTCTTGCAAGCCCTGACAACCAAAGGCAGGACTGGGGATGCTCGACGGCGCTGCCGGCTCCCGTGGGCCTCGGCGGGGCGCCGCTGTCGCCCACAGGAAGCCGCGCTGCTGGGGGCAAACCACTCCATTTACACTTCGCGCTCGGTGTTCTCTGCGGGCTGAGCAGCGCACGGGCGTCCCATCCAGGGTGCCGTTTCGTAGCCTGGCGCCCGGCCCGTCGCAACCCTGACCAGGATAAAGCGGACGGGCGGACTCGGGGCCCGGAGCAGCGGCCTGGAGAAAATGGCCGCTACTTTTGGAGAAAGTCGAGCGGGGACGGTCAGCCGAGAGCATGGCGGTCCCTCCGACCCCGTGATCCCGACACGACGGCGATTTGCAGCGAATTCGGCGACCGTCGGTTTCCGTGAGGCTGCGGCAGGCTGAAGGACGACAGAAAGCACAACTGCCACTACGAAATTTGTAGCCGAATGGGAAGACGATGCTCGACAAAACCCTGACGGGTTCTGGGAAACTGACCTGCTGACAGCACAACACAAGTGGTAAACAGACACAAATGTTGTAAAACTGCATTGCTATACATGTTCCCACTGAAGAAAAACTTGAAAGAAAAAGCACAGCAACATAAAAAATTAACTTCCGTCTTTGGAATGATTTCGCTATCCCCACGTTACTGAGAATCACTCCGTCTGTCTCTCTCCCACACCCTACGTTCCCTGGCCCTCAAGCATCTACAAGAGCCGATGAGCGTTCTCCACCGCACCGCGCGTTCGTGACCTCGCCTCCGGACTCCCGGACTGCGCAGGTCTAGTCCGCGCTGTAGGCGCCCTGGCCCAGCTGCCCCCTCCGTGCCGCTGACTCCGACAAGTGGGCTTTGAACGCTGTCCTCCGGGCTCCGGGGTCAGGGAAGGTGTCCAGCGCAGGTCCCACCTTCACAGCAGAAACACAGCACACACAGTGAGAGCCAGTTCGCCACGTTCGGCTGCTGCTCCACCTCGGCGTACGCCATCGGCCGCTCGGCAGTCCCCTGTCATTCGCTACGCGGCCTACGGTTCACGCTTTGTTTGCACGGCCACCGCGCTCCTCCTCCGCTTCCCTCCTGGGGCATCGAGGAGACGGTGGCGGCTCTGCTCCTCGGGCTGCCCCGCAAGGGGCTGAGCGCCAGCCTGACACAGATGCGCGCCGGTGGGCTGCGGCGCACCGGCACCCTGGACGCTGCACGCGCTGTTCACGTGTATGTCCGGATGCGTGTGGGGGTGTCCCTGGACCACGGATCTGCGGGGAGTGAGCGGCTCCATCATTCACACCCGTGTTTACTCCTGAACGCAACACCCTCGGCGCAGCAGTGACATTCAGCAGCCCCCGGGGAAATGGGAAAACTGGCCGGTGCACGGGGGCCGGGCTTCTGGGTGCGTGGGGGGCGAGCGAATGCTGTCAAAGGCGGCGCTGCCACGGTTTACCGCACCTCCCGCTTCTCCTCACGCTGCTCCTCATTTTCCTTCAGGCATCTGGATTTGATATGACTCCTGGGAGCACATTGTGACAAAAAATCATAAAATGTGTTTTGTGACAAAACTAACTTATAAATATATATAAAAGTTGTAGCCCACAGAAATCTCTGTCAAGGCCCTCACTCCAACGTGTTTGCTTATTGCCCCCCCCCCCCACATGTACCATGTAGCAGAGTACTTTTAGGACGCATCAAAGGCTGAGGTGCCGTTTCCAACAGTTCATGCCACCCCATTCACGGGAAAAGGGAAAAGCACAATGAATTTTTTGCCTTTTATTTATTTATTTATTTAGATGTTTGTTAAATATATATTTTGTTTTGTAAGAAGCAATGTCGCCTTTGGAGGAATTTTGGCATCTCAATATCTTTTTGAAACAGAGAAGAAAAACATGCATTTCAACAAAGGGGAAAACAGAGAAATATATAAAAAAAAACCGACTTCACAAACAAACAATGACGGGGAAAATGAAAGAAGCCCCCATCCCGAGGAGTCAGGGATGCAAATGTCTAACCTGCAGCCATCAGATATGGTACTTGACAGAAAATAATGAGAATTGCTAAATCTTTTATAAGGTTAACATTCACCTTTCACAGTCAGCTGTCATACAAGAAAGAATTTAGCACATGCATGCAGCCAAAATAAACCTTCATCATCTCATTAAAGTTGACAGGCTTGGACGGAAGGCCTCGCCGGCAGCGTGCCGCCCCGTTTTGTGGTGGTAATTTGCAGAGGAGAGACGTGCAGAAAAAGGAGAGAAGGGAAAAATGGGGCAGGAAAGAATGTGAGGGGAAGACGACGGGATCGGGTCTGTTTGACTGTGTGTGCGTGCGTGTGTGTGTGTGCGCGTGTGTGTGTGTGTGCGCGTGTGCATGTATGTGTGTGCGCGTGCGCTTGGGGGGCGGAAGGATGGTTAGCGCTCCAGGAGTCTGATTCTCCCCTAATTGGAAGCGTTGGGCATTGTCAATGGAGGATTTTCTGCAGCTCCCTGTCAGGTAGAGCCGTCAGGATGATAGGCCACTTGTCAGCGCAAAAGACCAATAAAAACAAACCGCTTTTGATTTAATTGGAGGCTTGTGCGAGCCACGGGGCGGAGAGGCACGGGGGGGGGGGGTCCGCTGGAGAGGAGAGGGATCGGGAGGGAAATGATCGCTTCCTGCTAGCACCTCTGCTCACCTCCCGCTCCACAGACGCCGAACACAAGAGCGATGAGGAGGCCGAAGGCAGTCGGGCCGAGAGCTGAGGTTCTACGCGCGGTCCCGCGGCGTTTCGGGCCCTCGGTAATCCACGGCCGAGACGCCAGTGTTTTCCCTCGCAAGCAGTTTCGACACCGGGCCTTTGGACGGACAGGTGGGGACGGTGGCTGTCACAGGCTGGGATCTCCAGGCCATCAATAGCATCACTGAGCACAAAGACCAGGGAACCCTGTGGTGCATTTTTAACACAGACCTATGGCGCTCGACTACAACTACAGTGCGTGTGTGTGTGTGTGTGTGTGTGTGAGGCTGGGAAGGAGTTGCCGCCAGCATGAAAACACACACTGTCTTATTGCTGCACTCCCAGGTGGATCTCAAGAAAGTGCTTTAATTATTCTGGACACTTGAAGACACCTGTAAAGAAGTCAGAGAAAATGCCAGTAGGGTCCAGAGTGCTGGGGCTGAGGGGCTAAGATCAGGCATACCAGGCATCAGACGGACTTGACTGTGGACAGTGGAGGGTATTTGAAGCAAACACCCAAAACGAGTCTCATTCCGGGGTCCCGGCCCTCCCGCGGCCGCCCCAGCGGTGCCCTTCTTTCAGTTAAGCCGCTTGCTGCCGCACAAACACCACTCATGCACAGACGGCTATCGATTGTTCAGTGGGAAGGAAACTTTTAATTTGAGCGGCGCACAACGCAACGTTCGGTCCTTAATGTCCCCGCAAACCGCAGAAAAACAGGCAACCGCGGCGGCGGCACGGCGGACGGCGAATGCGACCGGGCCATAAAAACCGAAGGTAAGACAAGAGCACGTAAGGGATTCACAAAGCTGAAGCATGGGACTCTGATGGAATCGGATGCCCTGGTTTCAAAAAGATTATTGCCTAAAGTTTGTTTGTTTGTTTGTTTGGTGCTGTATGCAAATTAGGTGAAGCTGAAGCCTATGTTGCTGCCTTGATCTTACAGTTCAAGATCTGGGATTGAAGAAAAGCTCTGCAAGAACACGGTCACACACCTGCCCGCAGACTGTTGCTGGACCTCAGTAAAGAAGCTCCCCGAATATGAATGCATTAAATGTGAAGACTTTAGCAATTTTTTGACAGCAAGCAACATTTTCATTCCAGAAAAATTAGCAGGTGATACAACATTTTGGATTCCATTTCTGAATTCAGGTCATATGATTTGAAAATGAAGTTGAGCCATTTTTATTCTGCGGCAAGATAAAAAGGCCCAAAATTCCCTACACGAAACGTAAAAGCAAAGGAACTGCACAGGAGGTAGAAAACAAGTAGAAGCGGTCGAACAGTTGAACATATAAATCAACATTAGAAATTTACATTATGAGAAAGAGAGAGCCGAAGCCCCCCGACATTCGGTGCCCACCCCCCGTGATGAGGGTTCAGGCTCATTGTGAGCTGCTCTACACACACATTCCTGTCTGGAGGAGTGGGGTGCACTGGAAGCGGTGGGGGCGGGTGGGCGCAGACCTCTTCCAGCTGCTGCGGGGAGACCCACGCAAGCTGTCTGACACACGGTGCTGGAGCGACCCGACCCAACCACCCCCTAACTCAGACGGCCTGCAGTTGGAGGGGGCGAGCACAGGCGCAATAAATCAGAGCGCACGCAGACACGAGCACCACGTGGCAGCAAAGATCCTGGAAGCGGGGAAGTCGTGCTGCAACTTTTCAGCAGAGCCACTCCTGCTACCGCCGTTATGTCGGCTAAAGAAACAAAACGTGTGCCTGGTCAGGCACCCAAATGTACAACAGCACTGGCTCTCACCTTCTGGAAGCGGGGCATCTTCCACAGAGAGGTGGGCTCGGCCGCAGGCTGGCACTTCCTCAGCAGCGTCGTGCGCGTCTCGCGCACGTGACCCAGCTGGCTCTGCTGAAACATCACCGCGAATTTTCACATGCTGACCAAAACCCACACGTCTGCGGTGCTAAAGCGGCCAAAGCAGGGGGGTAACATGTTGTGAAAATAACAATGTCCCCCTCCCCCTTTAGTCTACAAGTCCAGTCACGTTCTCCATTATCTCCTCATTTGCAGCCTTCATTTACCCAACTGTCACTTGACTCAGTTAACTTGGGGTGATTTTGTTAAATAAGCACAGTTTAAACAATAATAAAAACCAATAATCCTTCTTCTTCTTCTTCTTCTTCTCATCATCATCATACCAGAAGTAACAGTCTCCTCCGCCGCCCACTTACTCCTCGCCGCCTTGCCTGCTCACCTTCTTGTGCTGTCTCTCCAGCACCATCCTGTCCTTTGCCTGCTGTTCCTCCAGCCAACTCCGGGCAAACCTGTACTCCAGGAGCTCCCAGATTGGGTTAGAGGTGCTGAGGAAGAGGCAATTGGGGGGGGGGGGGGGTCAATAAATGGTCATACAAACCCAAGTGACATGAAACCAGCAGATGTCCCCACAGCAGAGCGGCTGCGCACCCCGCCACGTGCAGACGGACCCCTCTGTCCACCCCTTAATCTGTGCAATACGCAGGCAATGTGCGGACCCGCAACGTCTCAATTATCCGCCACCCTGTCACCGGCGACTTGGGGTTCCCAGCCCACGCCCCCTGGCGTGACTTTTATTGCTTCATTAGTTCGTGCCACATGCCCTGCCGCACGCTGCGCTCCGTGGCCACGATGCCTTAATGAGTGCGGACAGGGGTGCTGGGCAAACGGCGCCTCATCCGCCCGCCCCCCAACTGGAGACATCAGGCCCCGGTCAGGTGGAGCCCCTGACAACTGTCCCTTCCGTCCCGGCGCCCCCAGACCCCATTCTGGCCTACCCTCTCCTGCAGCTCCGTTAAGCAGAAGGGCAGACTTCCGGGACTGTGGCTTGGCGACAGCCAGGAAAAAAGAGGCCCGGTTCCATTTTACGGCACGGAAAGGCCGTGCACGCGAGGGGGCCGTGATGACGCGGTGTCCTCGCCACACGCTTGTCCCAACTTACAGGACGGCCGCGCGTTCTTGTTCACTTGAGAACGGCCGCGAGCAAGATGACGGGGAAGCAGGAGCCACGTTTTTAGGACTTGCGCATGGCGTCGGGAAGCACAGCTGTCGCAACTCACCTGCGACGGCCAGGATGCAGAGGCCGTCCGTGCTCACGTTTGTTTAGAAGTCTGTGCCTGTTAACGCGTGAATGAGCCGAAGTCCGATAACAGCAAATACAGCTTTTTCGTTCGCACGAGACGAACGCGGGCGTGCACGCGCGCACACACGTACGCGTGGTGTTTTCTGCGCGTTTCCGTCGTGAGCGTACAGGGGATGCTTTGAGACTTCTCTCCCAGCACATGCTCATTAGAGTTGACCTTGGCACCGGGAGCCGCCGTGTGATGGATCGGGTGTGGGGCCAAACAAGTCCCCGGGGAGCCACGATCTTATCTCATATTGTACGCTCACCTCCCTCCTCCTGACCCCGTCCCCGCTCCCTCACACACCCGCGCTCCACACACAGCGCAGGCTGAATAAATCTACACCTGACACGCGGGCAGGGAGATGGCGAGAACGAGACGCGAGGAGAGGAAGAAGAACAAGGCGGAGAAAGAAAAACAGAGGTGCAGACAGAGACCAATTGCACACCGGGGTGTTATTGGCTAAGTCATTGAGCTCCATTTTCCACTGTGGCAGGAGCTACAAAAAATGGGGAAAGAGGGGAAACCACATGAAGAACGAACAGGCAGAGTCCGCTCGGGCGCAAGCGGGACACAACCGCAACGAACACCCGCGCTCCTGCAGGCACGGAGGCTTCCTCATCTAATCCATGCCTCCTTTCCTCTGTCACCAGCTGGGATACAGGAGCGATGACAGAGGCGGCTCGGAGGACCCCTTATGGACCCACGGAAACGGTTGTCATTCGACATATCCACCCCTCCGCTATCCTGATCAGGGTGGCCCGGAGGCCATCCTACAGTCAGTGGGCACCGGGCCACGACAAACGCTCTAGAGGCACTTTCAAGCGCCCAGTTATCTTAGGGCTGTGGGAGGAAACCCACACAGACACAGCATGCAAACGCCACACAGACCGAGCAAGATTTGAAGCCACGCCCAAAGAGCCCCGGCACCGCGAGGCACCGGTGCTACTCCCTGTGCCGCCACGCTGTCTCATACTCCGTGTATTCTCAAAAAACGATAGCCCTCATCTGCTCGTGGGGACGCAACCGAGCCAGCACGCGGCCCGCACAGATGACGGTTGACAGTTTGTGCAACGGCAAATTCAGTCTGGGTCTGCAGGCAGCAGATGCTGGGCGTCTATATTTAGGCTTCGTGAAAATTGGTGTTAATTCTTCACCGCCGAGGTAATTTCGTGTTAAGATGCTGTTGAGGGGCTGCTAATTGCTCGATCGACGCGGTGCAGGTTGAGCGCTGCCGCCGAGCCCCCTGGGAGCGAGAGTGCGGCACCGGGGATTAAGAGCGCTTTGGCTGCGCTTGCCGGACGCCGGGGGTCGGAGCCCGGCTGACGGAGACGGACTCCTTGCGTAGCGCTCGAGCGCCGAGGGCGAGCCGGCGCTGCCGGCGGCTCCCGGTACGAGCAGAGCCATCGCAGGGCGATTCACGCTCACTCTCGTCGCGGCCTGTACGTGACTCCGCTGTGCAAGATAAGAGCAGATCCCTCAGTAAGCAACACGGAACAGGAGACGGCATTTCTTCGCGCTCCTGAAGTTATCGCATTATTATTTCAGTCGTGGATTCTTCCTCTGAATCTAAAAATACCATCAGCCCATGTGAGGGAGCCAAAAGAGTTGCTCCCTGGAGACAGACACGCAGATGCCGGTGGCAATCGCCTGGGTGCGGAACTGCACAAACTGCGCTTGTGCTCACCGGCACACGACGTGGCGCCTTACGAGGACCTTCGACCTCCGGTCCGCAGAGCTCATATGGAACTCCTACGGGCATGGTTCTACCTTAGAAAATGCATTTCTCGTCTCGCCTTAATTCCACCGCCAGTTCCGCTTTCGTTCTCTTTTCGGCGCAATGAAAACAGCGCTGAGGTCGGAGGGGTCATGTGCGGCGTGACGGCGAGGAGTACCGTCACCTGCTGGGCGGTGACATCCAGATGGGGGCGGGGACAGGCCCAGATGGACAGGTCCCCGGTGCCCGCCCCTGCCTCGCCGCAGTGGGAAAATGATGGCCGTCTGCTGGCAGTTGAAGCCCATCGGCGGGCTACAAAAGCAGCTGGTCTGGGAGCTGAGGTGTACACCTTATTTTTTATTGCCTTTGTGTTGGTTTCAATTTTCTGATGCGGTGTTCATAATTTTTCAGTGCATGAAACTTGTTGCCTGGTGGCTCTCTCCTGCCAGCGTGACTGCTTGAAGCACAAAGGGGGCAGAACCAAGAGCTTTGGACTCACCGTGTGGACTTGCCAAAGGTCATGTCAGGGGCAAATGGTGGGCGCGCTGCTGCTCGAGAGCCCCCCTTGGATGGGAGGAGCCTTGTGTCGTGGGTGGCGCGGTACTGGTAGTGCTCTTTGGCTGTAACCAGGCCTGACTTGACTCCCTCCCGGTTCAACGCCACAAAATTCTTCTCCGCACGTCTGGTCGGGGTGCCTGAGCCGCCGCTGCTGGAAGCAGCCGTGCACCAGTGGGAGATGGCTGGGTAGAGAGGGCAGCGGAGACCGGCAGGTTCAGCTTGAGCCCCGCTGACAAATGGGGCTGAATGAAATGATGCACAGGGCTCAATAATACGGTAAACTGTGTAAATGGAGGTTGAAAGCAGTGCAACAGAACACAGTAGGTTAGTTATACCTACAGAACAGCCACCAAATGCAGAAAAGTACGTGGATAACAAACAATGAATGAAATTAAAAACATTTTTCGACCATATTCTTTTGATTGTTTTTCCATTGGCAAATTATAATAAATGAGCAAAAGGGCTAAAATAAGAGCGCTCTTGCGAGACGGCGCTAGAGGAGAATATTGGGACAAATTTACTTTGCCCCTGCCCCAAGGTGCCAAATCACCGCGTACCTGCAGAGACAGAGCAAAATCCATCGGGGCGAATAAGCGTTCCCGTCCAGGGTTTGAAAATTAACGTAAGAATTTCTCACGGCAACATCCTATTCGCACATCAGTTATGAAGCAGCGACTCCTTCAAACACGCCTGACGCGACTTCTCGTAAATTTCCATCCGTCCGCCTGACAAGATGGAGGTGTGTTTCCCAGGTCTTGTTGATCCTGACACCCCGTGAAGTGTTTGTCATTCTTTTCGCAATTGTTAAAGGCCGGCCTTTTTTAACAAAAAAATTGCTCGAGTTGTGTTTTTCCTCCTCTCGAGTCGGTAGTGACCGATCTGAGCGGAGGTTAACTTGAGGAAGCAGGGGTGCTTAAACAGTTCGTGGCGCAAAGCTGACAGTTCGTCCTATTGTGGAAACGTCCCCACTGGGTCTGGCTGGCACAAGCGCACAACCGCATCGGGGTTCAGGGAAAGCTTGACATTCAAGTGTCTGTCAGTTGCCGGAGATGCGTAATTCAAGCAGCGGTAAGAGGAGCCGAAGGCACTGCGGCCAAGCCGCGTTCGTCTGAGTTGCCGATGGCCAAAAGCAAAGGCCGCGTGGCTCAGGGAGCAGTACCTCAAGACGCAGGAAGTGACGTCGTCGCCGAAAAGGACGCTCGGAGGCCATCCCCATTGTTTTGTTTTCGGCGAAGGTGGGGAGCAGCTGATGTTCGCGCTGCTGGCCTTGCAGCCGATATTGACAACAGGGTCGTGTGTGTGTGCTGCCGAGCGAAGAGGGGGCTTCCTACCTTGAGCGACCCCGCCATCGTCGATGGTTGTCGCAGCTCCGTACACAAAGTCGGGCCCCGGAAACGACAGCCCTTGCGATCGAGTCTTTCCCAGCACCGGCTGCAGACAAAGAACAAAAGCACCCAGTCACAAAAGCACAAAGCTCACGACTTTTGAGCGCCCCTCGCGGCCCTGGGTGTGCGCAGGGACCGTCACGAGGCCTCTTCGGGCGTTCCTGGAGTGCGTCCGGCTACCCGAAACTTCCCCGCTTCTCTGCCAGATGCATTCGTCTGTTTGTGCCTTGAGAGACATGAATTAAGCACTCGCGTGTATGGGGTTTTTAATGATGGAGAACCCTTAAAAAGGACAAATTGTGAAAGCGCGATCTAAATGATTCTTTTTCGCAATGCTGACTGTCGACAAGAAAACGCCGCTGTGGACGCCGCGCCTGAACTCCGACATAACGGCGCGAAAGGTGAACCCAGAGGAGCTGCGGCTTGCAGCCGCAAGGAAGGCGCGGTACAGTAGGAGGTTTCTCGCACTGTCGCTTGCCTCATTGTCAGGTGAGATTCGCGCTTTGTGAGTCATCGGCACGGAGCGACTGTCGGAGACAAGAGAGCGGCGAACGTACAGTAGCTGCGCTTTCTCCTTCCGGGAGGCAGGTTTCCCCAGCTCTCCGTCATCTCCCTCTCCCGGGTGATCCTGGGGGGACGGCCCGCACGCCAGCAATGGGTGCCACGCACCTCTCAGCCGCTCCGAGACGTTTCAAGAAGGAGTCGCCGACTGCAGCGATGCTCAGACGACAGCGAAGACGACACGAGAGGAAAGGGAACGCGAGCCGCGCGGCGCTACCTTGAATGCTAAAGAATGCACCTTTGATCTGGAATCCCGTTTAATGAGTGAGGGAACACGGAGGTGCGGAGCCCGCGTGTCAGTTACAGAGCATGGCGCCCGCCACTGGCTCTCTTCATGTTGTCTTGTATGATTTGCGGATAGAGATCAAACGGCGGAAGACGATCGCCTGTTTTGTCAGAAGGCAAGCTTTTGTGTTCTTTTATTAATCTGGCGCAGGCACTTGTTCCGTTTAAAGCGCCAGGACTTCGGGTCTTCGATCACCGTTTCCCAGACTGATCAGCTGGATCTCAAAACGTGTGCATTAAAGAAGCTCGTTCGCTCGGCCAGACGAATGCGACTCAGCCGCGCGGCATCACCGGTCTGGGATCTCCGGCGGGGTGCGGGTCCAAACTGCTTCGCCAGGAACACGACGAGCATCCGTCCAGGCAGAGTCTTACCAGGATGAGAAAACACTTTGGAGACCACATGGGGCGAGATGTTCATCAGCTTTCATGATTGACCCCCAATCGAAGCCTTTGGCAAGCGTTAAAAAAGTCGGGAGGCAGAAAAGACAATCTTCTAGATTTGTGCTTCCGTGCATCCCGGTCCAGCCCTAATCCCCGCTGCTTTTTTAATCTGCGGATCTGTTTCTGGTGCGCTCTTTAGAGATGCCTGGAGAAATGTGGTGACCGCTGGCAAAACATCTCTCCTGACTCCGTCTGCCGTTTTTGCGCTTTTTGGACTCAATGCGGGATTTGAGGAAAAAGAAGGAAAAACAGACAAAAATGTAAATGGCTGCCACACAAAAAGGAGATTATGTCAAGCAAAAGCTCCTTTATGCTCTCATTTACCGATGACCTGTTTCTTTATTGTGTTTTAATTAACCAACCATGGACCTGCTCAGAGCAGCGGGGCCACCCAGAGAAAAGGCTCCGTTTCGGGCCGCCCCGGGATGGGTCAGCGGGAGCAGGTTGTTCACACAGTCACAAAGCGTCCGCGAATGAGGGAACATAATCATCCCCTGCGTCACGATCTCCCCGTCCTCTTCTCTAGCCTTCCTTTCGTCTCTCTTTTCACGTCCCACGCTTTTGTTCCATTCTGGCCTTGTGTGCTTTTCGGATTTCCAGAGTTGCAGAGATTAGCTGGCCTGACCCTCGAGTTCATCTCTGTTACATCACTTCCCCGGTTCACTCCCACACACACACACGCACACACATACACACACACACACAGGTACTTGCATGAATTCCAAATGCAAAGACCAGATGAACATTCATCATCAGCGCTTTGGCTCCTCAAGCGGTTCCTAATGCTGCCGAATACTCCTGGGAGTACATTTGACCTTGTTCTCGTGAGCGGTCCACCTGCAGGGAGGTCGCATTGCAGCCGCAGCTTCGGGCAGCTTCGTGAAGTCTGTCAGCAGACGAAGGTCCTCCCGCTCGAGGCTCCATTGACTCCTACGAGGGCATCGCTAATTAAAAGTCCATTATTTGAGGTTTGACGCACTTTGTTCCCAACTCATTGGCTCGGTCCTCCTCGCCTCGCGGTCTGTCACATGGCGCGACCCCCTCGGTGGTTATTTGGCCTTTCTCCTTTGCATTCGCGCACCCTTGCTGTGCGGCTCCTAATCTGGGACGTCTGAGCAAGAAAGCATCCGTGTTAAATTACACTGCGCGTGTCCACAACCGTGCGTGCGAGCGAGGGCGCACGCGTGCGCACTCTGCAACTATAAAAGCGGTCTATTTCAGGCCCCGAAAAGTGTACAAAGTGTAGAAATGGGATTCGCAGGGGCGTCGGGTGCTTTTTGTACGCGCCAAGCAAACCCGGAGGGACAGGCACCTCCGCGTGCGCTTGGTGCACCGGACACGGACACCCTCGCGTGACGGACAGCAGAGAACTGTCTCGAGCAGCTCCGAGCACCGAAACGGCGCATCCAATTCGGGAGCGGATTCCCAGCCAGGGAACCTTTGACACCCACCAGTCTGCATCTCCATCTCAGCACAAATTTGCGCTCTCCCCGAAGAGAAGGCATGTAATCCATTCTCCGAGCAAGAACGCTGAGCCAAGATGGCTGGCTCGCGGCACGCGGCGAACGGAGGCTCACCGCGCCATCATTTTACAGAAACTTAAGGATAAGCGCTTTGCTGGAGAGTAATTAGAAGATAATAGAAAGTAATGCTGCCCGATCTGTCTCGATTAATTATCTGCTGGCTCCACCAGCACTGCGCCATCTGGTGCCTGATCTGGGGACAGCAGGTCCACCATCATTTCAGAAATATGGGGCTTAAACCTAATCTTGCCTCCCTGCCCATTCGCAGACCCAGCATGGCGCTCCCGTATTTGTGCGTGTGCCTGCGTCGTGCCTGGTGTTGTTTTAAGGATGATGTGACTTTACGCGGCCTCTGCGCCGCTCCTGCCTGCGGTCGGCTCCGGGCTCCGAGGGCGGTGGGGCAGCCTGCCTTTTCTCGGTTCAGAGACACTTGTCCGTCTGAGTCAAATAAGCCACTCGACTTTTGCGAATTGGGCGACATCAGCCATGGTGCGGCACCCGGCGAGGCGCCTGCCAGTGAGCTGTGTCACGGCTCTGCGTGTTACACGCTCGCTGGCATTCTTGGCAGGTCCTCCTCAGCCTTCTCGCATAAACCTCCAGATGTTCAAATCGGCCCGACCCTCTAAAAACGACCAAAGTAGCTGCGTTGCACACAGCAAGTCACACAACTTTTGGGAGGAGAGAGACTTGTTTTTTCCGCCACGGTACAATTCATTCAGAGAAGTATAAGTAACGTTGCACCTTAGAATCACCCCCGAAGATACTTTAGGCCGGAAAAGTGGAAAATTAAAAAGTATAATTCTGCAGTGCACTGTCAGCTTATTCTCTAGCATACATATATTCATAAGGATGAGAGCAATTTGCAGTGGGGAGAACAAGGAGCATCACCCTGGTTATTTATCGCCATTTCCCTCTTATTTATAGGGCCTCTGGTTCCGTTGTGCCGCTCGGCTTCTCTCGCCCCTACCTTGTGGCCCATCCCCCACGGAGACGTCTTGCGCCTCGATCACCAAGTCAAACGCAATTTGCCACGGCGCTGACTTTCTTAACAAGTAAATTGTCACAAAGTGCTGGAACCCTTGTGACCAGCCTCGCCATGGTACCCCTTCACCCCTTCGCCGCTGTCAGCCCGCCACCCGTAGCCCCCCACCCCCAGTTTCCTTTGTCTAACCCACACTCCCTGCCCAACCTGGCTGTTTATTGAGATGCTAACTCTCTTTATGAGAGCCTAATCCTGGAGCATTGGGGATAATTTATGAAGCATTTACATTAAGAAGGCCAGCTAATTGGGAGCATGTGTCTGGGTAAGCCTCCGCAACGCTGGTGCACTACAGATGAGCTGCCAGAACTCTGCTACTCCTGCAGAAGGAAACGGCAGACATGCACAAATATAAGAGCATGTGTCTCGCAGGGGAGGAATGAAAATGTCCCCCTGCTTTTATGGCGTCGCATCCAAGCCGCCGGAGGAAGGTTCGAGGGCCGAGCCACACCGGCGTGCCGAGACGTGAGCTCTCCGCTAGCCATTTCGGCCGCGTTTCAGCGTTTAGCTCGCGTACACGTTCTGCTAACCCTTTGGGCACTTTTGCTGAAAATATCTCCAGGAAGGCCGGTGGATTATGCAAGAGTTGACTTTTCGAAGGTGTGCCCACCAAACGAAATGCTCATTGAAAAGTTAGGCAGCTTCTGAAAAAATCTAAAAGTGAAAGAATTTTTTAAGACAACTTTTTTACGGTGACTTCAGTATTTTTGAGTTCTGCTGGACAGACTAGAAAACATTTCCTACATTAACCCGAGAGACGCTAAGCGATGCGAGCACGCTCGAGTGTGTGAGTGCGTGTGACAACGGAGGGCATCTGCGGAAGAGAAACCGACGCGATCCTGGCACCCCAATAAATTCGCTGAACATCAGAGATGACTTGTGGGTCCAGACCGTCAGTCCTGAGCGACTGAACTCCTTTCCAAGGAATCACCCTTCGGTGTGGCTTTTCCATACAAACTACGACACGGAGCCTTGGTGAACCTCACCTACCACTTCAAACATCTGGAGGAGTAGCTCCAACTCAGTCCGTGTGCGATACTCCCAGGTTAAGCAGCGCAAGACAGACAACAAATCCAGAGGCCACCTCTCCAGCAATACACAGTCAATAAATCAATGTAGCGTAGCTGCAGTTCGCTCCGCTGTGACTGATCTGCTTAGTGAGCTCCCAGAGTGGCCCGCACCAAGCACACTGCAAAAAAAAAAAAAATCCGTATGCCCCCCCATGGTGTCGGTCCCTTTCCCGTGACCACATCAGGTGCCCAGCGCCCAGCAGCCCCTCCGCACGCGCCCCCCATTTGCATTGTTATTCTGCCGTTGTGTACGGTGCTTTGTCTGCCAGTGTTTGTACCTGGCCCGGTCCCAGCTGGTTCTCATCAATAACAAGCCTGGACGTTCCTGCGCTGACAAGGGAAGATGAAGGAGCTTGTTACTGCCGTAGCGGGGAGCTGCGCGGGCGCGGACGGGGTCTGCGGGGGGAAGTCGGCATTGCGCAGAGCGACCGCCGGAAGCAAACCCATCGCAGCCGAGCCTTGCGTAACGATGGCATCCGAGCGCGCGCGTGCACATTTAAGTTTCTTTTCCATCGCACCGAAACCGCATCTCCCAAAACTATGGGCTCATGCAGCTAGAAACCGTGTGGACACCAGCAGCTGCCGTCGCTGTCCCCGGCGACGGTACAGTCTTCGGCTTTAGGCTCTTTCACCTCCCGCGCAGCCCAAGCGCTTGCACGTCACGAGTGTGTGTTTATACAGGAAAGCGCAAGGGCCCGGCGTGGACCCAGGAGCGAGGGCTCGGGCGCCGCCCGCTAATGAGGTTGAATGGGAGACAGGGATGAGCGCAGACGGACCCCATTGTGGCAGCGCACAGCCGCAGCGGCCCCAGATCTGCTCCCCTGATCTCTCGTTTAGGAGCCGGGAGGGAATAAAGGCATGAAAATGGGATTTATTTGGCATGCCTCATCAAAAGGGAATTAACAGAGTTTGGGTGGGGGGCGAAGGGGGGGACTCCGCAGGGCTTGGGGTACGGCTGGCAGAATCAAACTCAAACTCACCTCTAAAGCACGCTTACCCACAAATGATCGTGCCCTTACAGCCACAGCTGCCGATCCTCACGCCTGAGATACAGAAGATCGACGCAGACTGCTTAAAAAAATTGCAGGCAGATATTTACAGTACAGCCTGCAAACAGACAGAAAAACTTGCACCGCCATATAGAAAGCCCTAGAAGGATTGGATGCTTGGAGTCACATGATGGCTCGTTCCTCTTTTCCTTCTCTTCTCAGCGCACAACATAACGGCACTTGTCAAGCATAATAGGGAAAGTCATGCTAACTAAAACAAATAGGAGCCTCTCCACATCTTGAAAGCGTCCTATCCCCAGCTGTCAGCTTGCAGCACCGATGAAACCATACAAAAGGAGGAACAAAGACGAACCAGGCGGTGGCTGAAAGAGTCTCCTCCAGAGGAAGCGTCGCCACGGCGCGCGGCCGCTATAATTAGCAGCCTGATATTAATCGCTCTCCCAGGTGACTCTCATTCAGATTCCTCGAGGCGGCTCAATCTTGTCTTTTGTACATCTCATCCTGAGCCTGGAGGAGTCGCCTTAGCTCGGGTTGCAGTCCTCTGGGTGTGCGTCCGGCAGGAAGGGCAGATGTTAAGCACACGCACTTGCAACCCAAGTTTGCTTAGGCTTGCTGGCCACAGCAGAGCAAGAAGCTGCTGTCCATCGCGGACACTGGCTCACGTTCCCCGCGTGAAGTGATAGCCGAGAGCTCCTTCAGCGCCCGGGTGACTCAGATCGAGTGTTTAAAGAAGTGCTTTTGGGGGCCTACCTACCAAATGTCAGCAGGACTCCCGGGATGGGCAGGATTGAACCCCCCGCCTAGCATGCGTCTGCGCTGCATGCGATCGAGGCGGCTCAGCTAAATAAACCCCGAGCAATTAGGTGACCCCAAGGACTTGGCCTTGTGTTGCTCAAGCTCACCGGTCCGTCATTCACAGTGAATATGCAGGTGTTAGCAGGGGGGCAGTGGAGTATCGATGCCGCTTTACATGCTCTGCGCATGCGTGCAGTCCGTGAGCACCGAGGCAGCTGCGACCGCTCAGCTGATGTATTAATAAGGAGGCCAAGTTGCAGCGAGCCACGAGCTGTCGTCATTCTCCGAATATCCTCCGAGACGACCATCCTTCTAGCACGTTCTGTCGCATATCGCATCACCTCTGTTACGTTACAGCTTAATGTGCCACTCCTCTTGACTTTCTGTTGCTGCCTGTATTAAAGTCAACGTTTTTGCCGCGGCCTACAAAACCACCAATGGATCTGCTCCTCGATGCCTGCAGGACCCGATCTTTCACTCTACCACAGCCAGACTCGCACTCAAAACAATCAGACTCACGGTCTGAAATCAAAAGCCCAGAGGTTCTCACCCTGATTCCAGTGTGGTGGAATGAGCTCCCTCGGTCCCTCAGATCAGCTTAATCCTTCTCAACACTTAAGAAATGTCTCACAACACATCTCTCTGAAGCCCGTTTTTCTACTAATCTCCAATCTACACCAAACAGTTTCATTACGCTATCTGCTTTATACAGGTATTACTTATCAATGCTGTGTACGGGTACTGGTGTAATGTACACTAGTAAAAATGGTAATAAGTGACTGTACTTTCACAATCGCGTGTCTGCATCTGTATCTCTGTCTCTTTGTGGGATGTACTTTGTCTGCTGAGTTGTACGATGCTTTGGAGAAACGCCTCTGCAAAATAAAATGTAATCCTAATGAATGTGTCCATGTGTCCCCTTCTCTTCCCGTGTCACCCAGAGATACTTACAGACGCTCATTGCAATGACCCAGGCTGACAGAGTGAATGGCATTTGCCATGAGATAGTATGCTCACACCTCCCTACCCCTCTTCTATGTACACGCGCGCACGCGCACACACACACACACAGCTGACTTCTACCTGCTCGCTGCAACCCATCGTCGGTGTGCTCTGTGCTCCATCATCACCTCCCCACCCTTATAGAAACCAGTCAAGTCACAGAGCAACAGGAGGGTAGTAGATGGTGCACTAACAGGAGAAAGAGGCCTGGTGCTGGGGTGGGGCGGAAAAGCCACGGATGATAAAGTGCTGCAAGTGTGATTTCTGTGGAGAACGGGAGCTCACGCCAACGATCTGCTTCATTCTGGTCTGCGAGTCCCCCCCAAACAGGCACAAACACATCTGCCTCTTTGTCACCCCACAGACTCAATGTTCCCTGCAGCCCGGTACACAGAGCAACATACAGGTGGGCAAAGCAAAACACCTTCTGATGCGACTCGGTCACCAAGAGGCCGTCTGCCTCCTTTATTTTGTTTTCAGTAACTTTATGTTTTCCGAACATTCGCATTAATTCATGTAGCTGATGCTTTTCTCCAAAGCAACTTGTAATATACGGTAGGGGAATTTTTACTGCATCAGTTTAAAGTAAAAGCTGCACTAAGAGTACAACAGCAAGAAGCCGGACTCAAACTTGCACCCTTGAGGTACAAAGGCAGCAGCGCTAACCGCTATGCCACCTCATGTCTTCTCCCCTCAAGCCTGACTGCACTGCACTACAGCGGTTACATGACGGGTCAAAATCCTGAGTTGAAAGCCACATAAATGAGGCACGATGGTGAACGTGAATGAATGGTATGCGGTTCTGGTCGCCCGAGGTCAGACCCCGGTTGAAAACAGTGAGGCTGAGTTCCTGCTTGCTCCGGCAAGTCAGCTGCCCAAACCCCACACAGACTGAGCGCATGATGCACCAGGCAGCTTAGGGTCCAGGCACGGTGTTAGTGAGCATGTGGGCCGCAGGGAGTGGACCCGGCACACAGCTGGGACAGAGCAATGAAAGGGAAAGAGGGTCCCAGATGACACTCCTATTGTACGGGGGCGACATGAGTGTGCCCAGCAAAAGCGCAAACAATACAAAGAAGGAAAAATCCTTTATCTCATCCATGTGTAGCTGTGTATGCACTCTTTATTATCACAGTGATTTAAATACAGTAATCTCATTCTCAGTAGCGTCTAAGAAGCATGCAAAAAAACCCTGAAAAAAGGGCGGGGGGCGGGGGGGGGGGGGGGCTCCTGTTTTTCCTTTTTTCCAGAAACAAGGGGGGTTGCAAGGGGTATACACTTTAGGCAGGGTAGGGGTGCGGGGGGAAATGACAGAATTAAATCTGGCGACATAATAGGCGGGGGGACAAATAGAGTCGCAATCTGGTTCATTCACCTCCTCTTCTGGTCCACTGGAAGAGTTGATGAAGTTTAAATGAAGCAGAATTAGGAGATACAGAAAAGCCAGAGCGGCGCTGGAAGCAGTGGAGTCTGGGCACGAGGGCCCGGTGGCCCGAGTCAAACCCAGAGAGGGGGACGGAGCGGGGACGTGGCTGGGGGGGACTAAACGTGATAATCTTCAATCACATCTAACATCAGTTCTGACAAGGCCGCTGTTAATGAGGCCGGCCGACGGAGCGTGCACGCGGCCCCTTCCTGCCTCTGTCCTCGGATTTAATCCCTCTCACTTCAGCTGGTTTTAGCTGAGCACGGAGGGCTCGAGGAAGCCCATTAACCAGGCCTCTGCGCTCTCGCCTATCTAAATGCTAACGACGCAGGGGCGAGAGCTGCCGAGACGCGACGCGAACGGCATGCTTATTTGGTGCAAAGGCTCCTTTGAAAACGGTGACTTGTGTCTCTCCGCGCAGGTGAAGGCGAGCCAAGGCGCTACCGATCGTGCCGAACAAGATGATCTGGAGCAGACGTGCTCCTTGTCACCGTTAGGTCACTTGGCCCACCTTCCCGCAGACTCCAGTCTGCTGCAGCTCCTGTTTTGTAGTCCAGCATCATAACCGCTTCACACTGCACTCCAGTGCACTACCTTCTCTTCTTTCTCCACCATTCAACTTTTTTAGACGCCGATAATGTTGCCATTACAGTCTGATTTCCAAAACCAGCTCGGAAGAGACCTCATACGGATGACTTTTTGAGTTACGCCGTTGTAGGATCGAACAGTCTAGCCGTGAGCGCCATGAACCTTTTTATTTTTAAAGTTGTCCTTTACATATGGGTTTTTAATGATCGGTCTGTATTCTTGCATATGGAAGACTTGGTCGCTTGGATAGTTACAGTTGATGAATACACAATAGATCTGGAGAGAATGGCATGTGGACTATTCATGCTTCCAGTGTCATATTTAGGTCTGTTACAAAAAATATTTTTCAATCGACTCTCTTCCCCCATCCACAGTTTATGCAACACAACACCTGACTCCAGAGGCTGGGCATGTAGCACACAGCATCCCACAACAGACAGCACTTTTATACATGTTGTACTTTTATGTCTGAGATATAATAATCCTAAGGGACAACTGTGCCAGAATCTGTAACAGCTGTGCAGACATTCGACCTCCTGCAAGACACAGACTTCATTTACTGGGATAAGATGAAGAGAATACAAAACAAACTATGATCCAGCACAGGGGCTGTTGCACTGCAAAGGCATGGACTGAATAACCAGCACAAAAAAATATCAAATGCACAGCATCAGTCGCTTGCAAAAATAAATACATTTTAAATTGTGTATTTAATTACATTTGCCTGCGCAGTTCCATTGCCAGTCTCATTTTTGTTATTTTGTCTTTTCCCCCACGTTCTTATATTTTTGTGCAAGGTTTTCCCTTTGCAAATATGTGCAGGAAAAATGGCGCAAGGGTTCGCAATGACTTTTAATTCGATGACATCAAGCCAGCACACAATGCACACAAAGATGGCTTTGCTTACAGCAAGTAGAAACACTTGAGCAAAGAGCTGCTTGGGTGTGAAGGTGCTCAAAGGCCAGAGGACGCTTGTTTCTTTATCACTCGTTGGCAAACTTCACGCTCACGCCTTTCAGCCACCAGAGACCTGGGCCCCACCCTCCCTGCTCTAGACATCCATAACGGACGCAGGAAGTCTGTCTGAGCGGAGACACAGGCCGCGGCCACAGACGAAAGGTGAGGAGAGACACCACACAATGAGGAACAGGTGTGGTTGGCAGTGAAGGCAGAGACCCCCCCCGCGCCAGCCTGCACGCGCACGCACACGTGCGCACGCGCTCGGGCGCATTCACACAAACACGCGCGCGGTTCGGCATTATATATGGGTCTGACACAGAGTGCCACCACAAGCAGGATGTCCTCTGCCCACCTTGGACCATTGATTAGAGTGATTTCTGGGTCACGCAGTCACACTGCGGTGTGAACGGCACTCGGCCACGGCTTCTCTTGCAGAAGCCCATCTGCCGCCCTGTGACTTGTTTCGGTGAGGACCGAGGGCCTCAGATACATCATGCATAATGATATTTCTCAGGGGGCGGCACAGTGGTACAGCGAAAAGCACTGCCGCCACGAGTCAGCGTGGAGTATACATGTTCTCCCCACGCCTGTTTCCTCCCACAGTCCAAAGACATGCATTTCGACTTAACCGATCACTCTAAATTGCCTGGCGTGTGTTCTGCCCGTCATGGGCCGGCATCCCGTCCAGGGTGTCACTTCCTGACTCCAGGATAGGCTCCAGACTACCCGTAACCCTGACCTGGATAAAGCAGTAAAGGATAACAGATGGGAAGAAGGGGAAAAAGGATGTTTTGATGGATCTGAAGGACCAATGAGTATAGTTTTACTGGTTTTGTACCACACACATTGGGGTCCCAAATTAGGGGTTCACATCTCGGCGTTCCAGGTGAAAAATGAATGCATAAATGGCACCTGCAAACTCATTCAGTCACCCGTTCCACCTGTTCAGTGAGTTGAACAGCAGTCATCGCTTGAGCGCACGGTCGTCCTAACAGGTGGGCTTCCATTCAGAGAACAATACTGCCCCCTAGAGCTCAGCACTGCAACTGCTTGTTTTTTGAAATTGCGAAATTCAAACCGTGCTTTTTTTTTCTTTCTAAAATATTAGCACAGCTGTAAAGTAAACATTTCTGCGCTTTGTTTTAAGTTTTACTGAGAAAAAGAAATTAATCAATGAAAAGCTTTCCTTATTTTATGGCGCCGTGGCGACGAGCACAAACGCTGTGCTGCGAGTTTGTCTCATAAATGTAAAGGAGTCGATGTTCAAAGTGCAAAATTTGGGCGGCACCCTATGGCCCGTGGTTTCATGTTCGATTTTAATGTCTCGACTGCAGATGAGTCGGACCGGAAGGTACAAGGGCGGTTCTTCCGGTGAATCTGAGCCGTATTTTCATTTGAGAATGACATCACCGTTACAAAATGGAATTCGTGCGGAGTCATAATGGTGACACCGAGACATAACAGTAACCCTAGCGATTGACTCCGCATGCCATGCCTGATATATAAATGACACACAAGTCTGTGTAGGCAAACGAAGGCACTGTTCTGCTGCCTTGCCATAACGAGCGTTTTTTGGGCATCGAGCGCCTGTGCTCCCGGTTCTGTTGCGCATCTCTCAAGGAACGCCTGCTCTGCGGTGTCCAAGCAACCGGCGTAGCCACCACAAGGCAGCCGCCGAGGGCCTCCCGTTTCACGCAAGGCAGACAGCGCGCACCCGGCTGTACCGCAAAGCCTTCGCCTTCGCCTTCGTGCGACTCGGGCTCCGAGGTCACCTGTGTGCCATTAAGCGCAGGAAGGGAAAGGATGGGGAAAGCCAGCCTTTTTTCTCTCGCATGAGAAGGTGATGTGATCCCTCCCTGGCCCCTGGCAGCTGAGGCAGCGCACTTGTCCCAGCCTGGTGCTTTGTCAATGTACTGCGACTAATCCGGGAGAAGCCCCGCATCCCCGCTCCTTACCCTAATTAAAAGAGGATTAACCCGCATGGAGTCCCTGACCGCTCCGAGCCGAGCAGCCTCCTCCATCTCCTCCATCTCCCTCGGTGTCCAGGATAATCGGACCTCAAGGAGCCGCAGTGAAGAGCATTTGCTGGACCTAAACCTGAAAACAGCGCGAGAATCAAAGGCACAAAAGCATGAGCGAGCTAAAATGAGGGGACTTAAAAACAGAAATAGGATCGCCACTTCGTATCCAGGCTTAGCGCAGGGTGCACCCATCTCATGACTTTAAGGCGCCATTGCCGCTCACTGCCAACTACCAGTTGAGCGTTCCTCGGCATTTTCAACGCACGCTGCCCTCGAACCCACTTGGTTGTGCACGCTGCAACACTGACTCCAGCAAACTTCACTTCCGTGAAATGTGCATCACTTGCAGCGTCGCTTGCATTGCCATCTTTTTTCGCACAGCGCCATGTGTTGTCCCGACGAAGGTGTGGAAGCGTCAACTTACCTGCGCAACAGGTCTTCGGGGTGTAACGTTACGCGCGCTGGCAGCACACTGACTTGGACCGAAAAGAGGGAGAAACCAAATATAAGTTACGCCGTTTCTCTGTTATTTGTAACTGTACGAGACAAGTGCACGTAGTTACGAAGGGTTTTCTGCGCTTCAGTTTTCTGCGCGATCTGGCAACAAAAACAACATTGAAAAACTGCAGATTTATTCACAAGGAAGTCCCCGTGCTTCTTTCTGGTAGAGTCCGTTGTTATGGGACTGAGACCCCAAACATTCAAGTGCGAAAGCAGCAGGAAAAAAAAGCCCTTGCTGAAGTTATGCAACGATAACATGTCTACATTTGGTGAATGTAATGACTGCAGCTAAACGTAAAACATTCTGCTTATGTTGTAAGCTATATACAAAATCATATATATACATATATATATTTAGTATATCTATATATATACACACACACACACTTTACAGTAGTGAATCGCTGATGTGAAAAGGTGCGAATTCTCTCCATTATTTGTGATATTCCTGACCGAGGTAGATACTGCAATCTTGCACAAGATGTCTCCGATACGTTGTATTTTATTCACAGTATTTGGAATCCCAGTGTGTTATATTTATTGCCATAGCGACCAACTACTTCCGGTTAACCTTTTCGAAAATTTTACTTCCGGTGAACTTTCGTTCGTTTTGCCCACGTGGTTCGTATCGGAGAGACAGATGAGTAAGTCATTGCCGGCGTGTTTACCCGCTCGCACAATGAAAAGCTAAAACGACACTTTTTTTTGTTTTTTGTTTAAAAACCAACACTGTTGTTTTACGGGAGAATTTACGGTTACTGCAGTACTTGGATCATGGAGGGTAATGGTGTTAGCTTCGCTCGGCTGCGCGCCCGTTAAATATTCGGCTCGAATGCACAGAACTCCAATGGAAACGTCACGTTGTGTCCCCGAAAAGTAAGCGACAGCCTAAATGCTGTCTGACTCCGCTCGGCAACCGAAATGTCCAGGTTACAGGCACTTCCCGTGCTCTGGCATTGGCGGTACATTTGCGCTTTTAAATGATTTTCCGACCCGCATGCGTTTCTTTCCTAGTCTCTGGTTTCACTCGCACCGTCCACACTCTTCAGTGTTTGTCGTCCTGTATTCATTCAGCCCACATTTGTTTCATATTTGATTTGAATCCGCATTTTAACCGTATTTAAAGATTGTGTGTCGTTTATGGCAGAGGAAAGTCAGTAAATATGAACGTTTGTAGGAGCTCTGGTTTAGTTTAATAGGATTTTTTGGCCATGCTTAGATCCGTTTTCAAATATTTTCCATTTTTTAGTGGTAAAAGGCATCCGGATGCACTGTACAGAGTGAAGCTCAAACTGGGGTTTGTTAATGTGCTTTTTCTTTCTGTTCTAGCATCTGAGATGGATGTCTTTGCACCAGAAGTGTCACTTGAAACGGAAGAATACCCACCAGAACATCAAAAGAAGAAGAAAAAGAAGAAGAAAAAGCAGAGAGAGCTGGACAACAGTGAATACAGTTGTCTTGTGGAGGTCTGCTCCTCATCAACCATTGTCCTTCAAACTCCAAGTAGCGACTTGCCGGTGAATGCAGAAACACAAGAGAAGGAGAAAGAAAGTCATCGAAATAAGAAAAAGAAGAAGAAGCACAAAAACAGAGAGGTGACTGCGATGCCTAATGAGGACACCCTACTGACGGAAAAAAGGACTAAGAAAAAGAAAAGGCGCCGAGAGCAGGACATGGAGGGTAATGGTGTTCACATAAATCCAGATGACAGTGGGAGGAAGGTGAAGAAAAAAAAGTGGCACAATGAGGAGGAAGCACAAAATGATGTGGAGAGCTTTGCAAAAGCTTCATGGAAGGATCTGGAGGATCAAGAGTACAAGGAAGATCAGGGAGACCTGGACACAGGCAGCAAAGTGACCTCTTCGCCTCATGAACTGATGGACGGGGTTGATGAAGCCAACAGGTTTGTGTTTTGCTTGCAAACTTGAGTAACATTGCGGGAGACTCTTCAGTGTTTCCACATTAACAGAATTGCTCGTGAATGGCTGTTATCTCTAAATTTAATTTTTACAGTCTTTTGTATAGTGAACTCAGGTGAAAGCTGAATTATTTTGAGGTCTGATACTTAAAAAAGAATCCAAAAAACAATTTGGTGATTTAAGAAATAGGTGCAAACACAGTTGCGAACAAAATGGTGAATGTATAAGCTGCTTCTGTTCATGTAACTACTGACTAAAGTTTTCAGTGGGGAAAACTGAAGATGAAGCAAGATATGGAGCAGCTGCAAATGCTGCCTTGTAAGCAGGTTAATCTCTGACTTGATTGCATTCATTCCATTTCTTCCTTCTCTGCGTCTTTCTCAAGCGTGGAAATGGCAGAAGATACCAGCATGGAGACAGCGCTAAAAGAGCTGAAAGAGTTTGTTCCGAACGTGGAGCAAAAAGCTTTTTCGGTCATCAGCCACATGATTAAATACGACCTGCCGAGATTTAAGAAGTTTAAGCAGGAAGGTAAAAAAGTGCAGCTTGACTGATCATGTCATCCTTTCACGTCATTGTTGCAGGCTTCACATTTGCTTGCTTTAATTTATGTACGCGTTTCAAATAACCAAAAATGCAATGATTTGCACCCACCTACGCTATGCAGTGTCAGCTGTCTGTTTGACAGTCAGCTGCATGTCTCAGTATTATTTTGTATTGGTTTTTATTTTTTATTATTGTGTCCTAGGTTTCCACAGTTTACATTGATTCATTTAGCAGTTGCTTTTCTCCAAAGTGATGCCCACTTTAATGAGTATATAACTACCTTACATGAATGTTACATTGCAACAAGGGTTCGGCAGGTGCCATAGTGGACAGAGCGGCCCCCGCTAGACTTGAAGGCTCTAGGTCCAAGTCCCACTGCCTTGTTATAATACCCTTAGGCAAGGTATTTACTCTCAGTTGTTTTGGTTAAAGGTTTCCCAGCTGTATAAATGGGTAAATTAGTGAAAACAGCTTAAAAAGCTGAGATTGGAGAAGGATGAATGTATTTGGCAGACAACTTTATCCAGTGCTATAAAACAATTTGGGGTGTGCTCTGTTAAACCGCATTCATTTACCCCTTTATACATCAGCACAATGTAATACCCATACTCGCTCACACATGCACGCAGTAAGGCCAGTTCAGGTTTACTATTTGACCAGAATGAATATTAGAAGTTAAGAGGAGCTTCAAATATTCATTAAAATGATTGAAAATTACCATCTTAATACATGGCTTCAAACAGGTCTCACCCTCAGACGTGGAAGGTTCACAGCAGAAGAAAACGAGATGCTAGTCCACAATGTCAGTAACTTCCTGGCTCTGACCGGCATAGACAGTGCGACCAAGCTCTTCTTTCCCAAGAGTTATCCTGAGGAAATGAGATATATTAAAAGGATGAAATCCCTGCATGGGTTCCATTCACAACTTGGTGAGTGTATTGCAAATGTTTCCCCAAGCTTTGCTTTTCTTGGCATGTGCTGGTATCTGGGTCATGTAATTCAGGTGCTATGACAGAAGCGAGTTTAATAGACAACTTGCTGCCGTGCCCCTTTTTCACCAGAGGGCAAGCATTTGTCACACTAGCACTCATTGTCGATGAGATCAGAATCATCAGAGTTAAGTGCATTGTTCCATGTGTTTTCTGTTTACATTTCTTCAGCTGCTGGCATTCCCAGGCCATGGCATGATGTTTATTGTCGAGGGAGGAAGTTGTTCAATAACTTTCAGCTCGAGGGAAGGTGAGTCTCTTGAGTGTGTTTTAACTTTGACTTTGATGGAGTTAACTGTACTTGTCACATTCACTTGCCTTCAGCACTGAAAGTTACATTTCTTCACGGCAGAGCTGAAGAGTCTTGAAAAAGTGATTTTTTTTTCTTCCCTTAAGGCGGAAAACTCCTAGGGTGCATTAAAAAAAAGCCGGTATTTTCTATGCGTATTTCTTCTTTGTGTATAAAATTGACTTCTTGTGCTTTGAAACTAACGTCACTCATATTGAAACGCACTCTTCAGATTTCATTGGATCATTGTGTGTCCTTTCAGTTGCTCTCCTCTTAATGGATTTGTGGTTTTAGTTTTTTGATGGGCATTTTAAAAATTGGCTTCATGAGAGGGCAACTCTGGGGCCTCATCATAGTTTCAGTACTGTGGCTTCTGTGTGGAGTTTGCATCTTTTCCCCATGTTCACGTGGGTTTCCTCTGGCTGCTCGGTTCGTTGTCATTTCAGCCTTTCTACAGCCAAAATTGTGCCAGTCGTATCAATATTTGCACTAAAGTTTGTTGTATAGAACGTGAAAAGAAGCCTGTCAGGACCCTGTCAACAATAATGTAGCCATATAAAGTCAACTCTACTTTTAACGTTTTTAACAGCATGCATCATTTTTTGTGTTCGATTTGAAAACCGCAACAGGATTTACTGAATCAAGGAAGAGCAAATGGCTTTTTCCAGAAATGATTTTTTTAACCCCAAAAATTGCCTGTATGTTGATGCAGGTGCAGAAAATTGTCAAACTTCATATACTTTTTAAGACAAAAATACTTTTGTGCTTTTTGTATGGTTTCCATTTGTTTATTGCAGGTACACGGAAACTGATCTGAAATCTCTCTTGAAGTTATATGAACTGCACGGTCCCAATTGGATGAAGATTTCTGAGTTGACTGGCCGCAGTAATCTTTCCTTAGAAAAACGTTTCTCACACCTTGGTTAGTAATTCCCTTCCAGTTACTTTTTTAACTTACAGTAGCCATAAAGTGTTTTGTTGGTGCTGAAGATAAAAGGCCAAAGACAGTTGATTTATACGTGTTGGTGAAAACAATACAGCAGCGTGTACGTGGAAAATGTAGTGCATTTATGTTGTTCTGCATTAGTACTATTTTAACATGAATAGTATGTGAAATTAAATATGAAGCTTCATCGTACAGCATAGCATTTCTACAATTTGTTATTTACATATCCTTATGGGTGAAACACTGCAAGGGGATTTGTGACTTAGGACTGAATCACAGTTATAGGAAGGAAAACATGAACCTTTGGACAGGGTCATTGGAACAGAACTCCATTGTAAGGCGAAGACCTCCTTTACTCGCTGATATTGATGCAAAAAAAAGCCCTGTATTTTATTGCCTGATTTTTATAAGGGAACTTGGATGCAGCTGACATTCTTCTTCCCATCATTCTACTTTGCTCAGTGTGCTGTGCTAGTAGTGCTGTCTCATAGAAACATTTTTAATGGTGGCTGTCCATTGTGACCAGAGTCATGCGTTCACTGTTTGGACTTACAGATGATGTTCACTGACCTTTTCCTGCTGGTTTTGTACTGGTGTGTTGTAGCTCGCAGCAATGGGAAGTGGTCTGAGGAAGAGGAGAAGAAGCTGATGAGACTCATTAGGAACCACATGCTAACCCGTGTGGAGCCCGGGAGTAGCACGGACTGTCAGGGTCCCTCCATAAAGAAGGAGAAGCTGTACAGCGATCTGCCTTGGAAAGACGTGGCCCAGCAAATGGAGACTCGCAGCTGGAGTCAGTGTAGGGTAAAGTGGTAAGTGATCAGCTCAAGTACAGGGAGCTGTGACTGGGTCCATGGTGGTGACAGCAAAATGAAAGCTTGAGAGGAAAAATGAGCTTTGAAAGCCCTTAAGTACATTGTGTGTGTGTGTGTGTGTGTGTGTGTGTGTGTGTGTGTGTGTGTGTGCGTGTGTGTGCGCACGCGTGCGTGTACGTGTACTTGTTTGTTTTTTTGTGTATTGAAAAATTACAATCTTTTCAGGATGGGAATGCTTAAAAAGAAGATGACATTTGGTCAAAAGGTATTTGAAGGAAGAAACTCTTTGCAGGCCAAAATTAGGTTGATCAAAGCGTAAGTAAACATTTTGAAAAGATATTACAATGTCATGTAATTTATAAGTATTGTTTACCCTCTCTGGTATAACTGCTATGCTTTAGCATTAATTTTTGTCAAGTATGTGAAATTTGTAAATCAAAATCATTAAGGTCTAAGATGCATTGTAAGGTATTTCAAAAATCTATAATCCCTGTCAACATAGTAAACTGGAAGTGAAGTGAGATAAATGTGGATCAGTTCACCTGGTGATATCTTTCAGGTTGTATGCAATGAATATTGAAGATGCAGCAGATGTGGACTGGGAGAAACTCACCAGCACAATTGGGTACATGTCAATCTGTAATAATTTAATGTTTATGTATTTATTTCTAACTTTCGTATTTCTTTTTTTCACCAAAACGTATTGTATGCACTATACTTTTAACATGTGCCCAGGAAATCACAAGTAATTGCATTCTTGCTAAAAGGGCTGGTGTTAGAGCAAGAGAAGTGAAATATTGTGCATGTCTTCATACAACTGTAAGTGCGTTCAAGAGCCTCCAGAAATTGAAAATAAATGGATTATGGTCCATAATAATATCTCCATTCATTTGTAGCCCAGTTTGTCGAAAAGAATATGCATATCGAAAATGCTAGATAGTGAATAATTGGGTTTCTTAGGCAATTGCATTCCAAGCAAAAGTCTCCAATGTCTTCAGTCTAAATCCCACTTCTAGCTATAGTGCCCTTGATCGGCATGCGTACCATGAACAGATGCAGAAAGAGAGCGTTACTGCACGAATGGGGCAAATTATTCTAATTTTTTTTATATACAATTGAAGTCACCTGGGACAAAGGTGCCACTGTGGACAGATTAATAATACTGTTCAGTGGTTAACACAGATGCCTAGATATTTTAGTGGCACTGATATTGTGCCAATACTCTGAAATGGGGGGGGAAATCTTAAAACGGTCATCAATTGATGCTGCATAATACAAAAGCAGATTTGATGCATCCAGTTAAAGAAGTTTCAAAGTTTTGTTGCAGCTCAAACTTGACTTTAGTCTGTTTCTCATTTGTCATGTAACAATATGTTTACCATGGTGTGTTCTTCGTAGGAATGTTCCTCCTGCGTACGTACAAGCAAAGTTCTACAAGTTGAAGGTCACTAGGGTGCCAGGTTGGCAGAAAATGAATTTTGGTGGTAAGTGACTCCTTTGCAGCTCTTTTTTGTGGCTTTGTGAGCACTAACTTGCAGACAACACTTCCGTCATCTATGTCTTTTTAAAATTCTTAAATGTGAATGAATTTGCAGAAGCACAGTTGGATATTAACACAATGTAACACTTATTGCATTGTTGCAGAAATAATTGACTTTCTGCATACGTGCACAATCCCCGAGCTTGAAGAGGACCTAAAGAGTTGTAAAGAAGATGATGACGAGGAAGTGTCGCTGGACGTCAAAGAAGTTTTCCGTTTTTCAGACATCTTTGACGCCGATGATCAGCAAACTGAGACAAACCCAACAGCTGGGCAGAGCTAAATGCCCTAAATGTCAGTTTCATGATTGAAATTTCTATTTGAAAGCTTAAAAAAATGAAATAATGAGGCAGATGGATTAGTATTTTCTTCCTTTTCAGGAAACTCAGGTTGCTTAAAATGTGTATATATAAACAAGTTTATATGAATACATAGGCTGTGTTTTCCCACACATGTACAGTATATATTGTTTTTTATTTTTTGTTAATGACTAGATGGCTAATAATGTATCATCTCGTGAACCTGTTAACACTTTACAGAGCCCTTAAACTGTGCCTTATTTGATTTTTTTTTGAGTAAAAAATTGCGTGTTTGTTTGCATTCTTTGTGGCCCCAAAACGCGAAGTTGAGGCTCCAGGCTCATTAAATACGAGGCCTCGCTCGGAGCGCCTGGCCTTGGCGCGCGGCGGCGGTTCCGCTTCCGGGTCGCAGGAGGCGCACAGGCGGGGGTCCCGGCGGGTGAGGCGCTGAGGCGAGCGGTGAGCGACGGCCCGGGGTTTTTTCCAAGGGCGACTCTAAACGGTGCTGCAGTTCGCCGGTAACTTCGGTTGGATTTGGCACTTAATAATTACACGTTTTATTGTAATTTCGGTCAGGGTTAATGGTCGTTTTAATGTGAAATAAACGTCCTGCTGAAGGTGGCACTTCAGTCGTCATTTTACGTTTCTTGTCCCGCTTCACATTTTGGATGCGTGCTTGGTGCATTAAACCACTTTCCATTTTCCGGTAGGTTTAGAAATTAAGAAATGGAAAACGACAGAGACGCGACCGAGAAGAAGGAGGCGAAGCGGCGGGAGCGTCAGGCTGGTGAGGCAGAAAAAGGGGCGTCAGGAGATTTTTGGATATGAAATGCTTTGCTGCGCGTGCTTTCTGTTCATCTTCACTCGCATTTCTTTGTGTTTGCGGCGATTCGGCCACACTGACTTTTACTCCTTTAGAGGCACTTTTGTGCAAAGCCGTAGCGGACCGTTACTTTCGTTGCTCCCGGATGAAAACAGGGCCGCCGCACACGCGGGCTTTGGGGCCACAAGTGGGCAAAATAATGCGTGGGCCGCACTTCCCTACGCCGGAGCGATCCCGGTTCTGTTGGCGGGGTTCGCACGGTTAAACGGCCTCGGGGCGGACGCTAAGAGAGCGGCTGTTACCTTCCGCCGGTGTCCCCTCATCCCCTCCGTGGGAGCCCTGACCGGCGCTCGTCACAATACGAAGGCACCGTCCTTTCTCGTCCCATAACGAACGACAAATGTAGCTTCATAAGGCGGAATGGTATGTTTAAAATGCACTTAAAATACTCCTCAAATAAAATATTGGGTTACGTTTACTTTTGGTTTTGATCACGCTTCTTAAAGCGAGTCCAATTTTTATTTTCAGCCAGCTTCAATTTAATTTTCTGTACGCAGCTGCTTACTTTAGTTGCTACGGGACTCCCGGGCCTGCCTGGGTTTCCTCCTGGGGGCTCCGGTTTCCTCCCACAGTCCAGCGGCATCCATTTCGGGTTATTTGGGTGCATGTGTTGCTACCCTGCGACGGACTGGCGTTCCATCCAGAGTGTCGCGTCCAGCGACTCCGGCGTAGCCCACGCACGGCCGCGACCCGCGCAGTTACGTATTACTGTAGTATATAACTGCCCAGTGAAGAGCATCGTTCCGATTAGGAAGGAAGAGATATTGTAAGTAATTCATGCAATTGTTAACCAGATTCCACTCAAAGAAGAACTTCAAAGTGGTGTTTAAAGTAATGTCCCAAGCATCCATGTTTTTGGGTTGAGTGGCAGTGGTCCAAACTGCTCGTGTAGCTCAGCCAATAGGATGTTTTCAGCCCTGGGGTTCTTGAAAATTTTCAGGTATCAGCATGGAAGACAAGTTTGTAACAGCAGTTCATTTCAGCAGACCCACATAATGCTGTCATAGACCTTAGCCCTGTTACTGTAAATACTCACTCAGCACAGCTTATGTTTTTGATACGATGCAGGGAAAATGTTGTCATACATGAAGTCACTGTGAAGTACAACAATGTATTTGTTTTTTATGGCCAGTCTTTTAACATTTGTTGCCACTTTATTTCAGAAGCATTTCCAATAATATATATAAGCAACAGGTCTATACCATAAACCATAAAAGGTTTATTCATCATGAGTGTACTAACACAGCATAGCAGTGTTGTCACCGTGAAAAACTTTGTTTCCAGGCATCCTCAGCAAATAAATATGTACATAAGCTATAGAAAAATTAAATAATAAATAATGAAATTAAGAAAAAGGAAAATAAATAAGGAATAAGATATAAAAATATACATAGAGGTCAGAGTTAGAAGTTAGTAGTAGGATACGTAGAAGTTAGTAAACAGAGATAGACAAAACAGGTAGTAGCAGACAAAAAAAAAAAACAACAGCAGCCAAACCAACAACCACACAACCGATAGAGGCATAGAATGGGGGGAAAAAAAAACACACGCACAGGCATACAGACAGACAGACTCTAACCAACTTTTCCACTGTCCAAGGAAAAGTGCCCTTGGTACCCATAACTGAAACCTACATTCTGTTTATACTATAACCTGATACCTTTGAATAACCAAAATCTAAGTTGCGTTACTGACGATCAAGCCTACATCACTCAATGATTCAATGTTTATACTTAGTTTGTATTATTATTATTATTATTATTATTTTATTTTATTTAGTTATAACTCAGAAGCAGACAGTCAGATATGTTGTATTGTGATTTTATTTTCTTTTGCATTGTAGTCACATGTGTATGTGTGTCTTCCAGCTCTGGAGAATCCAGATAGTGACATTGGGTTCTGTGGATGGATTCTGGTGATATTTTCCATTCTTTTGGTCCTGGTCACATTGCCTGTTTCTGTATGGATATGCATTAAGGTATCAACATTATTTTGAGTTTTAATATTTTATCCCATAGTATAGTCACACATTTATTTAACTGTACAACTCTTGTTCTTGTAGGGCCAGATCACAAGTGTGAAGGGAAATAACACGGTCTCCCCTGTTGTTTTTCCCCTAATAATCTGTTATTTTTTTGTAAATGATATACTGATTGTTCACTTTTTTCCTGTTGAGCATAACATGCATGGTTTTAAACGTTTTCTTATCATTTTTGGGTCTATTCCATCTGAACCTTAACTAAACCTAAATTATTAATAGTGAAAGTTATCTTTAGTGCCTCTATGTTGCTGTTGCATCAGTTGCTGTTTTGTGTCTGTCCTGGCTGAGAGGGTCTGTGTTTTTGTTTGTGGCAGGTTGTGAAGGAGTATGAGCGGGCCATCATTTTTCGGCTGGGACGCATCGTACGAGGTGGAGCTAAAGGACCGGGTAAGCCTGAATGCACTAAAACAGCTGAAATCACAACAGGGATCTTTACTCAACTTTTTTTTTTTTTTCTTCAACACACATCATCACTAAATATCCATTGCTATACAAGAAAAAGACAACGAGAGCATGCAAAGGTTATGTACAGTTGCAGTCATAGTTACTCAGCCCTTTTAGCTCCATGTGAATAAATGTATTGAAAATGTATCAACTAATGTCTCAGCAAAGAATATGTCTCTGAGCATTTCTGACAACATTAAGTTGAGTTTAGTAATAATTTGAATAAAAAGCCAAATTCCCTCCACAAATGCCCAAAATGACTCAACCCTAAAAGCCAGCATTTTGTGGGGCTTCCTTTGCCCTTCAAAACCTCCATTAAACATTTCCTGTATGTGCTCACAAGCTTCTTCTTGACACCTCTCTGCTGGAATCTTAGCTCATTTCCTCGTGCGCAAATGCTCCCAGCCCGCCGGTATTCTTTGGCATCTGTGCTGCTTCCGCTTTCCGGACATTTTCGATGGGATTAAAATCCGGGGACTGAGACGGACACTCGAGGACACAAGTGCTTGAAGATGCTTTTCTTGAATTTAGTGCTCGTCTTGGTTTGCACAGACACATTTGTTCCTGCCTTCGTCGTGGCATCCTGCAGGTCTTTGGCAGTAACATAGGGATTTTTCTCAGCTAATCTGATTCCCCCAGGTGTGATGCTGCTCTTTCTTCCGTGCCCTGGTATTTTTGTTGCTGTACCGCAAGTTTCAAATGTGTCGGTAATCTTCTTCTTCTTCTTCTTCTTCTTCTGTAATGTGGTTATTTCTTCTCTGGGCTTCAGTGAGAGCTCCTTTTTCTTTGCCGTGTTTGCAGTTCAGCTTAAACACACGCACGGATAGGATTTGTGTATCACAGCTGCAGCGATTTAAGTGGCATCATTGCATTCCCACTGACTTAATTTTGTTTAATGAACATTTTGTAGCTCTATAGACTGTTAAGTGATTTTAAAAAAAGCAATATTTAATGGAGGGTTGAATAATTGTTATGCCGCTGTAGGCATTTTAGTGTTTTGGTGAAATTTGAGGAGATTGGTTGGGGTGTTTTGAGGGGGATTTACACTTCTTCTTCTTTCGGCAGCTCCCATTAGGGGTCGCCACATCGGATCAAAAGTTTCCACTTTCTCCTGTCCTCTGCATCTCTCTCCGTCACCCCCACCACCTGCATGTCCTCCTTCACCACATCCATAAATCTCCTCTTAGGCCTTCCTCTCTTCCTCTTGCCTGGCAGCTCCATCCCTAGCATCCTTCTCCCGATATATCCCGAATCTCTCCTCTGCACATGTCCAAACCGACGCAATGTCGCCTCTCTGACTTTGTCTCCAAACCGTCTAACCTGTGCTGCCCCTCTAATATACTCATTTCTAATCCTGTCCATCCTCGTCACACCCAATGCAAACCTTAACATCTTAAGCTCTGCCACCTCTAGCTCTGCCTCCTGTCTTTTGGTCAGTGCCACCGTCTCCAACCCATAAACTACCATCTTATAGACCTTTCCTTTCACTCTTGCTGGTACCCTTCTGTCACAAATCACTCCTGACACTCTTCTCCACCCGCTCCACCCTGCCTGCACTCTCTTCTTCACCTCTCTTCCACACTCCCCATTACTCTGGACTGTTGATCCTAAGTATTTAAATTCACCCACCTTTGCCAACTCTATTCCCTGCATCCTCACCATTCCTGTCCTCCCTCTCATTTATGCACATGTATTCTGTCTTAGTCCTACTGACCTTCATTCCTCTTCTCTCTAGAGCATATCTCCACCTCTTCAGGGTCTCCTCAACCTGCTCCCTACTCTCACTACAGATCACAATGTCATCCGCAAACATCATAGTCCACGGTGACTCCTGTCTGATCTCATCTGTCAACCTGTTCATTACCATTGCAAACAAGAAAGGACTCAAAGCTGATCCTTGGTGTAATCCTACTCCCACCTTGAAAGCATCCGTCACTCCTACCGCAGACCTCACCACTGTCACGCTGTCCTTGTACATATCCTGTACCACTCTTATGTACTTTTCTGGCACCCCCGACTTCCTCATACAATACACTGATTATTCCATTTTTTACCATTTAAAAATAGTGGGCAATAAGCACCCGGTTTACAGTTTCCCAGTTTTAAGTGCAGTTTTTAGGAACAGATTAGAAGCATAAACCAGGAGTGTATATGGTGGTAACTGGCAGAAATTTGTCACAGTCAGTAGTGGATGCAGATGGTGGGACTGTTGTCCTTTTGTAGGAACATCTGTGTGGTTTCTGGCTTGCCAGTATGTAAGCTTTCAAAACTCTTTGCTCACCAGTGACACATTTTCAGCTCCAAGCTGCTGCATTTTTTTTTTTAAAGTTTCTCTTGTTGGTGACACCTCTTGTTTTGGCAGCAAGAGGGAGATGTTAACAAAGTAGGTTTATAGATGATCAATGTATTTATTGGCTGTGCAAATTTAATATTAAAGTGGTGAAGGGAAACAAAGAGAGTGAACCATGCACGTAGTTTATTGATGAGCAGACTGATCATTTTGGTTGTCATGTATTCAGAAAGAAGCAGGAAACCTTCTCTTCGCCATTTTGTATGGTAGACGGTAGTTCTCGTCACATTTTTATGTTTCACCTTGTTTGTTAGGTTTCTGCAATTTTCTATTTAAATTACAAACACTTCTCTTTTTTATTTCCTTTGGGTCCTTGATAAAGCCAAAATGAACACAAATAAAATAAGGATGTGCACAGTGTTTGATGAAAACAAACTGGGGTGGTGTCCATTCTCAGCATCTTCAGGCTGTTAGCACAAAGCGCTGTGCTTGTGAGTGGGATCTCTTTATTGATCTGGCTTATTCTGTTAAATTAGTCACACTTTTCACTCTGCTTCACTTATGGATTCATAACTCTGGATAAGCAGTAATTTCAGAACTTATGCCAGGTACAGTAGTACACATTTTAGAAGTTTTGGCAAATGAATGTCTGTATACCAAGTGCCTATGTTTTAGGGAATGGGTGCATTACAAAAAACTTCCAAAAGTCATCACGTTTTATCCAATATTGCGTATGTTTATGACCAGTAATATAACAGTTCATAATGTTTGTGTAATGTGTAATGTTTGTCCTCTTCTGATTATTCTGTTTCTTCTTTCTAATATTAAGTCTGTGTTTGTGTCATCCTGTTCTATAGGGCTCTTCTTCATCCTACCCTGCACTGATAGTTTCATCAACGTTGACATGCGCACCATCACTTTCGACATCCCGCCGCAGGAGGTGAGACTTGCATGCCGATTATTTCCTTGTATGAGGGAACTTGCCGTCTTTTTGGAATCTCTTTGGAATCTGCATGCTTGTTTTCAGTATGGCTGAGACCCACACACTCGACAGTTTCATCTCCAGATCAGAATATATCTCACGTACTGGATACTCAGCTGAACTTAGCTGAGAAGGTATTTAATGACACATGGGCCGTGTGCTCATCTATTGATACTTGCATTTTATATAGCTTTTGAGCCAGCCTTTGGGCCTGGAATAATTTTATTTAAAGCTATGCAGAGGTTCTATTTAAAGAGCATTGGTATTACTGATAAGATATTTAAGTAAATGCTATGTTGCGTTGTAGAAAAGCAAGGGTTAAATGTAAATAGCTGAAGAGGGTTTCATCCAGGGAAAATGTTACTTTGTTTGAATAGAGGCATTAATTGTTTGTCAAACTATTTTTCTCCACTCCTTTTCTTTCTGTTACTGCCTCATACAAGAAGTCTGAATGGTTTAACTGAGTTACCATATCGAACCATAGATAAAAGGAGGCTTGACCACATCTCTTTTCTCCGAATAGGTGCAAATTAAGATAGGATGTCTGTCTTTTTTCTGAAATTCCTGTTCTCCTCTCTCTGCTCCTGGTTAGATTTTGACCAAGGACTCTGTGACGATCAGCGTGGACGGGGTTGTTTACTACCGTGTGCAGAATGCCACTCTGGCGGTGGCCAACATCACCAATGCCGATGCAGCTACACGGCTGCTGGCCCAGACCACGCTGCGCAATGTGCTGGGCACCAAGAACCTGTCTGAGATCCTGTCCGATCGTGAGGAGATTGCCCACAGCATGCAGGTAATATTCCAGCAAAGTTCTGCCTTTCATGCTATTTGTGCACGAATGTATTCCCATACATATATATTAATTTCCCCTGTCTGTTCTCCGCAGTCCAGCCTGGATGATGCTACGGATGACTGGGGCATCAAGGTGGAGCGGGTGGAGATAAAAGACGTTAAACTGCCCCAGCAGCTCCAGAGGGCCATGGCCGCTGAGGCAGAGGCTACTCGTGAGGCTCGTGCCAAGGTACCGAACCACTGACGTAGTAACATGCTGAGAGACAAAGAAGGGGTGACTGAAGCAGTGGGTGAAACTTGATCACGGCGCAGAATGTTTGTATGAGCAGCACAAAATTGCACACTACATGGAAAAAATGTTATGATATCTTGTAGAAAAAGAAAAGGGCCAATCACAAAATTATGGCTGATGGTTTTCTACAGTAAGAGTTGAGCCACATTAACAAACTCCTGACTTTGCTGTGGAAGGAAGATGGAATGGACAGAATTAAAGATGTTGTTTATTCCATGATGTCAAAAAATTTGTGATAGTTGTTGAGGCAAAATTCAATATTCAATAGATTAATGATACAAAATAGTAAAAGCAGTGAGCGTATTGTTGTACCCCCTAAGATAAACGTCCCCCATGTATTTCTTAGGAAAAAGAGTCCTGCTGTGCCAGCACTAGTATTTTTTGGCGCAGTGATGTAAACAGGCAAGACACTCAATCCATTTTAATCCCAGTAATTGATGAGCTCCCATATGCCTGATATGTTTTTAAATTTCCTTGCAGTTTTCAGAGTGCTTAAATGGGATGCAAGACGTCGCAAATGAAAGGATTAAATGGCTTAATTTTTAGCAGGACAAAAGGTCAATGAAGCTCACAGAAAGACATCCGCTGGCTTTTGAAAAATCACACCTGCAGATTAGCTGCTCGCCTGCACGGATGCTTTGCGTCACCAGAATGGCTGATATCTTTGAGAGGATCTCTGTATGCCACTCAGAGACAATGGTGAAAATCCATCCTGATTAAATGCTTTAAATGCTTAAAATGCTTTATTAAAATACATTACCAGAATATCAGTGGCTAAGCAAAAACGGGTTTTATGCTGCCTACCTTTTTTTACAATAGCATCAATTAAAGCACAATGTTAGCCATAGTGAGGTGTATAAACACATTTTGCTCCATTTACAGCCATACTGTGAAACTGTAGATGAGCAGTTAAAGCTGGTGTGTCCAGACCACATGAATGATTAGGTTCTGTGTTCTTTCCAACCCCCTGAAACTCTGCAAGTCATGTGGAAATGTGAAAGAGTGCTGGTGCTCACTGTAGAAAGGGAGTGGCGTGGTACTCACAGCGCTCTGCAGCACAATTAATGCATATATTCTGTTCTTGTGCACAAATGCTGGGGACGCTTGGTGTGTACAGAAGCCCAGACTTGCACGGCAGGCACACCCGTCTGGTCTCGCTGGAGCCAAGGACCAGTGTGGCGTATGACCAATTTAAAAAAAAAAAAAAAAAAAACAGCAGCACCACTGCAGCAAGCTGTTGAGTTGCTTATGGTCTGGGCACCACTGGGGTTTTTGAAGCCTCTAGGCTACCACTGACTTCTGTCCCTAGTATATTAATAAAGATGTACACTCCCACATAAAATATAAAATTAGAATTTTGGGTGCCTCCTATAGCAGATTGGTTAATAATAAAAGCAGTCCTGATCATGGTCCCACGGGCTCCACTTTGCTTGCTGCTCTGACATTCTCTTCCACCACTGCCTTCTCTCTCCTGGCCCCTTGTTCACTGTTCCCTACAGGTGATAGCAGCTGAAGGAGAGATGAATGCCTCCCGGGCGCTGAAGGAGGCCTCCATGGTCATCGCAGAGTCACCCTCTGCCCTGCAACTGCGCTACCTGCAGACACTCAACACCATTGCTGCAGAGAAAAACTCAACCATCATCTTCCCGCTGCCCATAGATATGATGCAGAGTTTTCTGAAACACTGAGGTGTGGCAAAGGCTGCCCAGCCAGCTGGTGGTAGTCAGCAATTGGCAGCTTCTCTTTTCGCAGGATGAGTTTTGCGTGTCCTGTCTTGCGGAATTTCTGTTGCGTTTCATGAAATGTTATCTAACCACACAGTGTGCCCACACAGACCTTAATACTGTGCCAGTGATTCTAGTACAAAAGCACTTTTTTTTTTTTTTTTTTTTTTTTTTTTGCATGGATGCAGTGGCGTGGCAAGGTAAGCTGGTGTCTCGCAGCTCCTGGGCTGTTTGCCTGATGTGGGGTTCAAGCCCAGCTCAGGGGTGTGTGTGAAGTTTGCATGTTCCCCTCCATGTTTGCACCCCTCTAAGGAAAAAGTATGCCAGAAGAAGGCAGACCCCTTCTGTTGTTTGTTTCCTTGAAAAAAAATGCCAGTGGTCACCTAGGAGTCAGTAATGACTCGATGGCGCTTTCTAATTCCAACACGTCTTTAATAGTTATTGTTAGCACATCCAGATGGATCGACAGAAGGTTGACACTGAAGCACCGCAATTTTTTTAATCCCCCCTCCAGTACCAGAGTTAGGTGTTTTGTTTCCTCTCCTCTCTTGCGTTCTTGGATTTTTTTCTCTCCACACTCATTTTTCACTGCATGGAGTTGTTCCTGAGGATCTCTGTACTTTTTGTATTAGCCAGTATTACCTGCTCTTCGGCAACATACTGGTGCCTTACAAACTGAATGTAAATTAAGTACAGGACTAGCCAAGTAGCATTAGGTTTAATGTACAGCTATCCCCTACTTACGAGCATAATACGCTCTTGGAAATCAGATGGTAGGGTGAAATAGTTTAAGTTGGGAGATGTCATGTGAGCAAATATTGCTTTAAGAAGTGCAAAGTCAGCCTCATATTTTGTCGTAACTCAGTCAAGGTTTTCAAGCAATCACTCATACGCGGAAAATTTGGAAGTCAGAGGCTTGCATCTCGAAGGAAGTTTTCTCGTTTATCTTTGACGTTCTGCTGAATACCGTTGGCTGTTCTGCAAGTGTTCAGAATGACCGCTCACTATACTGGTGTAATTCATGCTAGAAGCCTTTAATAATGGATGTTTACAAAAAACAAAAAGTCATATCCTTAAATTTTTATTTAATTCAAGAGTTTACAGAAAATATATGCATACCGCTGGACTTCAGAACTCGAACAAAGTGCTATTATGTCATCCTTTACAACCTGCACATAACTGGTTATATGTAGGTACTGGTGGTGGTTTTGTGCAGCCAGAAACCTGCTGTATTAAAATAAGAACAGAAGACAGTTTGTTTAGAGGTCCATTTGCAAGGTTTGTTTAGGTTTCAGTGAATAAGGTGGATAACTTTGTAGTCTAGCATTTGGCCTCGATTAACTACTGTGCAAGTCAGGAACAAATGCCATGCTTTTGTCTTTCTGTATGTCAGTCATCTCCTTGGCACAGTAACACTATGGAAATTTTGTTTGGTCTTTACTGTACATACAGCTGAGGAAAGGGACGCGAGGGGCATGGGCAACTGTGAGCCCATTGGATCCATGGATGCAAATGAGGCCTGTTTTACACTTCCTGCCTTATTTCTCTCCCAGAGATGTTACAGGGAAATGGATGGAACGAAAGAGCCCTTGTTTTGGTTTTCCTATGCAGTATGTTGTACTGTACACTACTATATGCACTTATTGTAGCAGACACTCGCGCCAGACTAAGGTGTTTGGATGACTGTTGCTGACTGAATGTTGCCAAAGAACATCTGCCCTGAAGGTAGAGCTTCTGTGTCCTTCTTAGCATACGAACGCTAAGTGTATGACCTATTCCTGTTGTGTATGCTCACGCAGTGTCAAAGGGTAAGCATTTGTATTAATTTTTATGAGAAAATTGGACTTGTACACATTTCTATAGCTTGGAAAGTGGTTTTAAAACATAAAGCATGTTCTGCTTGCATTGTAGTATTGTTATTACTGAATGATTTAATACATTTTAAGGTGACAATTTTCCTTTGTGTTTATTAGTTTCTAGGAGCTTTGTCAGATGCATTACAACAAACTTGAAATAAAGCGCAAAGAAGTCGGCAGAGCAAGATCATTGCGACATTTACACACGAGGGTAAACTACAGTAACCACGTAACTATGCATTTGTGGAAGACATTAAAAAAAAGTTTTTATAGGGGGCTCCTAACATTTTGCTCCCTTTACAGTTAAACACACTGCCTGCAAAAGCTATTTAAGGCAGACATTGACCCCTTTTATTTTATTACTATGAATTTATGTAAAATTGCACATTTGCATATTCCCATGAGAAGTAACAGTCAAAGCCATTTGGTGGAAAATTATTATTTTTCATGCAGCGCTTCCCCCAGTTGCTAAGCCGAGTTACCGTAAGCAGGGATCTGCATTTCCGTTCTACTCCAACACACACCTGTACCTGTAGGATTGTCCCCACTCAGCTGCATATTTTCTAAGGTCGAGGTCTCATCCCAAATGAACTGGCACAGCGCGGTTAAGCTGCGGAACGGCACATCTTGCGCTACTGTGTGGGTTGCGTCACGCTGGGGTCCCACTCATCACTCCAGCCTAGTGTGAGCGGGGCATCGCCGGGATGCGGCAAGGGTGGAGGCAGCGCCTTACGCGTCCAGTTCGGCTACAGCTCGTTCCAGGGGGTCGGTGCTCCAGTACTCGTAGTCCCACTCCAGGAACCATCCAGTGAAGGTGGGTGGCTCGAACCCTTGCCTGACCTGCACAATAGGTGTTCTGCAGTCCCGGTTGGCAGGGTCGGTCCGAATGTAGCGCTCCGCTGAAAGGGAAGGACGACAGGACAACGAGCTGAAGTTGCAAATGGCTCACGCATGAACCTCAGTCCTCAGCCTTTTCCCTTCGTGTTGTTCGTGACACGCAGGGCCATTTCAAATGTTACGGACTTCTATTACACAGGAGATGAACTGTAAATGCTTTGATTAAGTAAGGAATAAGGTTTCTGCTGGATCCACAAAGGACAAAGGTCCAGTGAACACCCGAGTTTCTCCTACTGATGCCATTCAGTACAGCACATGTAGATTATGTAGAATAGTAGGAGGAGGAAATTGGAATAAATTGATGTCACAAACAAAAAAATTGAATAAATTAGCTTATTGGGGTAATTTAAATTATTTTTGACAGATGGAACACAGACGTACAGGGCACGGTTTAGGATGACACATCTAGGTGCATATCTAAGAGTCCACCAAAGGGACAGAGAGGCAGTGGGGTTTTGGCTGTCAACTCTACTGAAGTTGTGTCTTAACCATCTGAAATGAAAGTGAATGTACAGAAAAGAACATTTTAGGTCACCTGAGACCATTGCCTCTGTCTTCTCGTCCTCATTGGCCTCATTTCCAATCCAGACAAACACCTTCCAAAAAGAAGAAGAAAGGTCTCAAACAGTGAAGTCCATTGATTTAAGCAGAGGATTAGACTAATGATGGAAATGACACACAATGCTTTTTACATTTTGCTCAAATTCTTCATAGAATGCCACAACCATGGTAATTGTCCTGTTTTTCTTTAAATTCTCTGCTCAAAGGCCTATGTGCACAACCAGTGTACCACAAAGTTGATAAATGATAAATACAGACTTAAGAGTTTTATTTTGTAATAGTTATGCTCTGATTCTGCTGTGACTTACCTGTTCCCAAGTGTCCAAGATCATCACATCATCAGTTGCCAGATCTTCTTGGGTCATCTCACCTGGTACCTCCTCAATCTGACAACATGAGATATCCAATACACCAACACAGTGAGAAATACACATAGCGTTCTATAATTTCTGTATTGTATGCAAAGGAAAGGATTTAAAGTGACCAAAATGTGTAAGCAGTGCACCTAAAAATAACACAAAAAGTGGTCTTTTACCTCATATCACATTTCCACTGCCAGACCTGTGATGTCAGCTGGACACACTTTAGTGTTCTTGATCTTTTTTACTTATAACTCCCATTATTTGTTGCAGTGCATTTTGGATCTGGCATGTGGCCAGCTAACAATGACAACCTGGCAAATGAGATTTTTTAAATCAGATGGTGACCCTAAATGAAGATGTTTGGATGTTTTGTATTCGGCGCTGTCGGATGACAAAGGAACGCCGGAAACCTCATTCCTTACAGTAACCTGTCGAGGGGGAGCAATGGAAACATTTATGCTGCCACTTACAAGAGTGTCATAGAAACTCCCATGGTTTGTACAAAACTCCTATGAGATTGAGAACATTCATTTTAATTGGTTGTTTCAAAATTATTTTGAAGTTTGGTTTCGTGTAGCTCTGCACATGAATCTGTCCTCCACGCTTCTCATCGGTTACCATGCACAGTTCTAGCTGGACACATAACCTCGACGAGTTTGTCCCTTGTGGTCCGAGTTGAGAAATTTCTATGACAGTTGGTGGAAAAACTGCTCATCTTCGCAGACAAGACAACCGATTCATTGGCGTTACCCTCAGCAGCCTAAAGAGTGCCTAGCGGTAAAGTTTCTGTTTGCCTCTCCTTTGTTTTTGCAGCTATAAATGCTTTTGCCAGGTCTGTTTGTGTTCTATGCACCACTTTCATGAGTGAAATCTTGTATGCTGCTTTGGAGAAAAATGTCTGGCAGGCAGCTGTGTGATTCAGTACTGCACGATATTTAGTTGCCTTGGAGAAAACGCTCAGTACTGCTAAACTGCCACGCGCAAAGGGAGCGGGCAGCAGGGATCAGTGGAGGTGTGAAGTGGGAGACCCACGGTGAAACGCCCTCTCTTGTTGGAGCAGGCAAAGAGGCGGGGAGGATGAGTGTCCATCTTGTCCTTGAGCCTAGGGGACGTGCGGTATTGGGTCTTCCCTCCCAGGGCATCCCAGAAATCATCTGCATCCACAGGACATAAACACAAAAACACGGAGCTCAAGTCACTTTGGTTTGAACTCACCCTGAATTTACACTGAATTACCCTAGGCATTATAATGTCATTCACAGTGGACAAACAATCCAGGCTGGCGTGGACCAAAAAGCTGCGTATTTTCCCCACCTGTGAGATGATTCTGGGTTTTCCTGAATATAACTTGTGAGTTAAAACAGAGTGATATTCCACAGAACTGTAATTATAAGGGTACCGATGGTAAATGCAATAAAACCTCACGGCACCAAAGGGACCCCACAAGGTCAGTTCACCTTGGAAGACTATGAAACACAACATAACATCCACAATGTAAGAATAAAGAATCTTCTCTTTTAAAGAAACTCTTCTGCAAGAGCAGAGTCTACAGCAAAGTGTACCAAAAGGTAGCTTGGTAGCACCTGAGCAGTACATGGATCTGTGCATATAACCAAGAATCAGTTTTTGTGAAAGCTCATCGTGCTGTATGTAGAGCCATTCGTGCCGAGAGAGCTTCGTAGTTTATAATTTACGTAAAGCAGCTCACAGTCTATACTGTGGGTAATTTTTTTTTTACCTGCTTCCCCTCCTTCCTCCAGCTCAGCAGGAGACGCCCCAAGCAGGTGGCACAGCTGCTGGGCTCCCTGCTTCTCTGTGTCGCTGGCACCCTGCCCCACCCACAGGTAGGAGCCCGCGGGGGTCACCACGACAAAGGCATCATTGGAGTTGAGGTTCGAGGCCACAGCATCGACCTTAGGCAGACGAGGATGCCAATGGACACAAAGGTGTGAGAAACGGTACGCAGGGCTGTTTTCACAGCATGATGAACTTTTCCATGCAACTGTCGCTCTATGCAGTAAACTGTATTTATATGTTTTTACCACTTCAGCAGCCTTAAAATGTACGTTCTGTGCATTGACAGCAATCCCTCAATTTTTCCCTAAAAACGGTGTGGATACCCAAAGTCTGTTTCCCATTACAGGTGATTTTGTTGTCATGTGAATGGCAGATCGTGCATGCACCACATTATGTCCGTTTTGACTTGTATACGGTATAGCCTATTGTTCCTAGAATACAAACCACCGTCGTGTATGCGGTCCGTTGTTGCCCGACACGTTATATGGCACACAGTATATGTGTGTGTGTGTGTGTGTGTGTGTGTGTGTGTGTGTGTGTGTGTGTGTATATATATATATATATATTTTTTATTTTTAAATGGGAAAATCAATGTTTTGCCCATCCAAAAACCCCCAACCAATTGTCCCAAAAGCAAATCATAAAAATACTGTAAAAAATGCCCATGCAACAGTAAACCGTGACCCAAGGTCACTGCGCTGCTATTCTATTATCCCCGGTTCTGGCAGGACACCCTGGTACTTACCTCCACAGCACGTGTGCACCCAGCAGACGTGGAGCGCACCTGGAAAAGCTGAATTTCTTCAACAGCTGTTTGGCCCCCAGCTTTGGAGGTGCCACCCTTGTGCACCACCATAGGCTGTCCCCCAAAGAGGCTTACGAGGTGAGCTGGTTCCTTCCCCTGGACAACCCGCACCTTATCCGACACACAGACCAAAGGCTATTTAGCTACATGGAAACATCAGCTTGCTGTAAAATCTGACCATCAGCAGCTATCATGTACACCATTGCAATTTTTACACCTTCTTGCCTGTCTCTCTGCCTGCCTGCCTGTAGCCATTAGACAATTTGTAGCCCAAGTGTCATTTGATTCTTGGGATGTGTGCCATGTTACATACAAGTTATAGACTATTCAGTTTTGTGGACATGACAAAAGCTCTGTATTTCAGGCCAATAAGGCACCGTTAAAGGTGGCATTAAAAAAAAAAAAAAAGAAGAGGGGGATGAAGAACTTACAGTAGCCCTACTGTCGAAATGAGCTCCCGAAACAAGACACAAGCAGGCAAGCCCAGAGCTGCAAGTGTGTTTCTACATGAATTTAATATGGTGGATTCAGCAAGAATGCAGTGCAGCAGTTCAGGACCAAGCAGTACAGTACAATCCAGTATCTGCCTTTTTTACAGGAGGAATGTATAGTTTTTTTCTCGGAGGATTGCAAGACAGTGCAGCAGGTACTGGGCTATGGGTTCAGATGTGGCTTTGAACCTATTTCAGTCCATTTGTAGGTTGCATGTCCTTCAGTTTCCTCCCACAGTCCAACCACATTTGTTTCACATCCACTGGGAGTGTGAAATGCCCTTATTGAGCCTATGTGTGTGAGTCAGTGTGACTGCCCTGCAATGGATGGAAACACCCAATTTCTCAGAATCTCACAACTGGTAGAATTTAAACTAAGACTGAAGTTAATTTATAACATTGTGAATCCATGTCATTATTTGGAGAGAATTAGAGGGTAATAATACACAATATGGCCAAAAGTGTGTGGACAGAGCTGAGCTGTTTGAGCAGCACCCTCACAGCCTACAAACACATTCTGGACAGCTTTGTGCTTCCACCTTTGTGGCCATAGTTTGGGGAAGAAGAAGCTCCTTTCCTGCTCCAGCTTGACTGTCCACCCGCCATGCACAAAACAAGCTCCGTAAACACATGGTTTGCCCAGGTTGGGGTGGAAGCACTTGAGTGGCTGCACAGAACCCTGGCCTCAACCCCCACTGAACACCTTTGGGATGAACCGAAACACCAATCGCGAGCCGGGCCTTCTTACCAAACCTCACCGATCCTCTTGTGGCCAAATGGGCACAAATTCCCAAAATGTGGTGGAAAGCCTTCCCAGAAGAGTGGGGGCTCTTATAGCAGCAGGGGGGGGGGCAACTCCATATTAAGGACCTTGGGTTTTGAATGGGATGATCAACAAGCACATACAGGCGTGATGCTCAGGGGTCCACACACTTTTGGCCATACAGTGTATAATGTACATATGAGAATGGTGGTTGCATAGCCATTGTTTAGCAAACAGACTAGAAACACTCTGCTTCACAGGCTTAACTGTGGTTATAACAAGGTTAAATTTTCAACTAATATATATGTTACCTGTACAGGACTTCCTCCCAACTCCTCGTCAAGTTGCGCAGCCAAAATGGCAGAAACTCCAAGTTCATCTTGAGTAGAATCCAATCCTTGCCTAAGAAAAATATTTTTTAAAAGATCCTCTGGGAGGCCAATAATTGTTGTAATGAACAATGCAATTACTGCAGTTTTTACGTCATAACTTATTTGCATAGCCGCTCCCACTTCCTGTTTTCCTTCGCATGCTTTGAAAATCATCATTTGCCAAAGCCTCCAAGTGCACAACTCGTACCAGATGTAGATGATCTGACCCTGACGCCCTCCATGCTGGTAGTTGTACAGGATGATGTAACTGTCTCCCCCATAGAACTGGCCATAGGTAGCTGGTTCCACGGGCACTTTCTCCACACCCTCAACACGCCAGATCTGCTGACACAAACGCAGATGAGTCCAGGGCTGTCCTTAGCAACTACAGGGAATGAGAAACCAGGGTAGGAGGCTGCATGACAGTCTTCTCTGTGGACAAACCCAGCCTCTGTAATTACATTTGTTGTTTCGGGCTCTGAGCGCCAACGTGGCTATTGTGCACCTGGGGAGGACGCACCTGGCCCCCTGGGGCTTCGGCGATCACCGTACCTGTTTCTCTCCTTGCCCATCATCCACCATTACATGCTGAGCAGCCATGGCAGCGCAGTTGTGCAGCGTGGAGGCATCAAAGGGAACCTTCTCTATCTTCGCAACCTTGTTGGTCACATGGACCAAGCCCAGGCCAACTGTCTGGTCAACGTCTCGCCACTGCTTGAAGAACTGCTTGAACAGAGGCGTCTCCCCAGAGTCGGGCAGGATCTGGATCTGGGTGTGCTTTGGGTAGCCCATCTTCTCAAGGAACTCATCTGCAGCTCTCATCGCTGCCTGCCTCTCCTCTCTGTTGGCCCCCTTACCTGCATGCAAGAATCTCAATCAGGTGAGGAGCATCCGTAATAAACCCATAAGCAGTTCTCAGGTGATGGCAAGTCAACTAAACGGGTCACGACTCCACCTGGGCAGAAGAGAGCAAAGCTGTGGAATTTTTTTGTGTTGAATAAGAGCAGCTATTTAACATCCACTTCATAGGGATTTCCCTTTGCGCCACATTCGTGACTCCCGCACCCTCTCGAACTCTTCTGACCTTTCCACACAAAGATCCTGCCGTCCGAGCCATGGTCCAGAATGAAACAGTCGCTTGACTCCAGTGCACTCTGGGAAAATGGGTTTTCTGCTGCTACCATGGCAATGGTCATATCTCCACTGGCATTGGAAACCTGAGTGTGGAGGAGAGTATGAAATTATATTTTAAAAAATGAGATCATATTAAATAAATAAAAAAAAATCAGTTGTCATGAGGAATATGAAGTATGTGGCTACTTACATTTTTTTAATCGTTTTGAACACAAAATCTCTAGAATGTTAAAATGAATGCTTTTCAATGGAAAGATGACGTTCTCATACCTTGTATAATTTTGCTAACTTTCTGTTCGAAGCATCGGCTGTGACATCATCACAGCGTCCATCCGGCAAATCTGGTTTTGGTCCAAGAATCTGACAGGATATCAGACACGATTTCACCAAAGTGTCTTAGGCTGCATAAGATATACCAACCAACAACAAATAGGGATCCTTGTCTAGTATTTGTTTAAACTCTGATTTTATTCATACCCTTTCACACCTTTTTAATGTCTACAAGTTAGAGCAACTTATTTCCTTCCATGTTGTACCGAAGAATTAGAACATCAAGCTACAAATCTTGGACATTTAAAAAAAAAAAAAATGTAGAGTTCCAAGCCAGATAGCTAATTTAGTGAAGGCATATTTTCAGGACGTTGGGATGTGTTTCACCACGGCGGATTTCACGACAGCTTTGCAGAGGCTGGAAATGGGCACGATGGCAGGCGGAACCATTTCCCCGCTAGCATTCACTACGTCAATGGAAGTAATTAGGGCTTCATGCTGAATGGTCGGGGGAGAGAGATGGCCCGATGGGTTCCGACTTTCTCCATTCAGGGTTTACATGGACAACATGATGCTGGTGATAGCGTGTGCGAGAAGACTGTTAGGGAAGTTAGGTGGGAATTTGAAGTGGGCTGGTTTAAAAATGAAGCCAGCAAAGTCCTGTAGCATCTCACTGGTTAAGGGGAAAGTAAAGAAGGTTAGCTTTTTAGTGGATAGTGAAGAGACCCCATCAGTGTTGGAAAAGCCAGGGAAGAGTTTAGGGAGGTGGTATACGAGGCAGTTAACTGATGTGGATCAGGTGGAGCAGTTTAGGAGAACGATAGTAGACAGGTTGGAGAAAATAGAGAGATCAGGGCTGCCAGGAAAACTGAGGCTGTGGTGCTTAGAGTTTGGCCTTTTCCCAAGGGTGATGTGGCCATTAACAATGTATGAGGCATCAGTCACGAAGGTAGAGAAACTGGAGAGGCTGATCAACTCTTGCGTTAGGAAGTGGCTGGGGGTTCCTCGGTGTCTAAGCAGTGTGGCTCTGTATGGGAAAGGGATTCTGCAGTTGCCAATTTCAAGTTTGACAGAGGAGTTTAAGTGCGCAAAGGTAAGGTCAGAGTTGCAGCAGTCATGTAGTAACATAGGTCATAAGAGGGCTGGTACCCAGGGTAGTGATAGGAAATAAGTGAGATGCAAGGCAGGCAGTACAGCAAGCCAAAGCAGAGTTGAGGCAAGTAGAGGTGGTTTGCAGAGCCCAACAAGGAAGAGGAGGACTAGGTTTCTGGATAGGAGACCCTATGTGGAGTAAGGCATGCCCTGTAGAGAGAAGGAGGTTGGTCATAGAGCAGGTGCGTTGTCAGGAATCAGAGAGATGCATTAGAACAGTGTGTAGGGTGTAGCTTGTTAGCACAGATGCTAAGGAACATACCATGCGTTGTGTGTTTGGGTAGTATAGGTGATGTGCACAGGTATTGAGGGGAGCAGTTCTAGGATGCCAGAGCTGTGGTTGAACCTTCCGGAGGTGTTGTGGGCCTAACTTGTCAAAACACCTGTGAAGGAAGGTGCCCACTTGATGGATATTGCACCACCACATCATCATATCGTGTGTGGGTTTGTGTGTGTAGTTGGATAACTTTGATGGCATTGACCCTGCAGACTAAGGAGATGCAAACCATTGTGTAGCAGCCAGATAGGTTTGCTGTGAGTGTGACTGTGGGGCTGCCGTGGTGCTAACAGACCAGGATAGGATGGGATAGGAATGAAGGTTAGGATCTTGGATCCCCTTTGCAATGCTGGTCCTTCTATTAGCACTTTGTGTTTGTTGTGAATCATATCCATCATCTGGTATATAAATAGTCATCAGCCATTGGTGATAAGGGAAGATTTGCTGCTACCAGCAGATATTTTTACCTCCAGTATCTTCTCTTTCTCTGCTCCCTCATCACAGATGTACAACTGGACCCGCCCACTTCGCTCACTATCACGGATTCCCTTGGCAACCTGCGTCGCCTTCAGCTTCTCAAAGCTGTTGCTCTGAGAGCCGCACCACTGGAAAATTTCCTTTGACAGGGGTGGAGATTGTGTAGACCATAAGTACAGCAAAATACAACAGTCAACATGAAAAAATTACTATAAAGTATAATTACAAATTATATTACATCAGCCAGATTTCCCATCAGCCTTAGCGCTGAACTGGCTTTCAAGAATGTCACATGCAAGCCCAGCTTTTGCTGAACTGATGAAAACAGTACTGCTGTATGTGTGTCCTCTACACTCACGCTGCCCAGATCAAGGATAAAGCAGTCCCCTCGGTTGAAGCTATCCCAACTGATGGGCACCTCTGTCGCCCTGACAACACGACGCCCTTTGACCTGCAGCAACCGTCGCACCGCGTTTTCGTCTGGCACCGTGTGTCTGAGCCCTGATGCCACACCCCCAGCCTGAGACACCAGACCAAAAGATAGGCAGAATCAAAAATGTGTTCACTTTGTGGGAAACCAGTCAGAGGATAAAGAAGTCTCACCATATACTTGAGGCCAGACTTGAAGTAACCGAGGAAGGTTTGTGACTCATGGCCTTGAACCTCACGGTACTGAACAGGTTTGCCTCCCAAATGGTCGTCCATCTGTACTGCAAAAATGGCTGCAGCTCCACTCTCATCCAGGGAGCAGAAATCACCTGTGAAGGACACAACAGACAAGGAGGTTGAGTGCAGGTCCCTCCACCTCTGTACAAGTGGTATTCAAAATCATGTTGAAAGAACCAGGATGGGGAAAACAGACAGAGGAGGTAGAAAATGGTGAAGCCCAGCAGACCTCGCTGATGGGTATAACCACTTCCCAGTCTTACCCAGCCAGAAGTGAAGGTCATACTGGAGGTTACCGGAGCGCTGTTTCATTGTGTTAAGGATGATGTAGGCATCTCCTGTATAAAAGCCTCCGTGGAGATTCTCAGGTACTTCAACCAAGTCCATCTTTTCAACCCTCCACACCTGCAGGCCCGGCACCTGGCCGGCCTGTTCAAACACCGGGTGGTACACCATGACTCCTGGGGAAAAGGCCACAGGAACCAAAATGAAACTGTAATTCTGTTCTGCCTTTTCATGCTTTGGCCTTCTTCAGACCTTAACCTTGCCTCTCATACACACTCACTTTACTGACAGTTCAGCTTTTTTATGTTGTGCAGAAGTGCTCTGAGAAACATCTTCTAGCATCATGCAGGCTTTTAAGTGCCTTCAGATACACCGAACGAATTTACAAGAATTCAACTTTTCAAGGAGTTTTGTTTTATGGCTTCACAAGAATACTTTGATTTCCAAGGCATTTCTTTTGCATTTGCGAGGACTGAATTTGAATTTTGCTCACCTGCTGATAGCTGGACGGCGTTAATCACTTACATTTACAATTTTACGTTTAGCGAATGCTCTTCGCCAAAGCAATGTACAATAATTGTAGTATTTTACAGTATTTAGCTGACACCTTCATCCGAGGTCATTTACAGTGCTAAATAAACTACAATAAACTTACCAGAGTACAGACAATCACACATTTATATATGCAGCATCGTATTGCACAAACAATGGGCAGTTCAGAGTCACCAACTCACCTGAAACACGTGACTTTGGACCTTTGGAGGTTAGGTCTGCAGTACAGTAGCGGCGACAAAGCAGCTGGATGATCACAGAGGGAGACAGACATGCAGTATTATAGCCACTAAAGATGGAAAACTCCCTTGCATTTTGGTAACCGCTGATGTAACGGAGTCCATTTCAACGAGACTTGGCGATGGCACTTTTGGGGCCGAGAGATGTTTAAAAAAAATGTACCATTGAGACTGATGCCAAGTTTGGCTTTCAGAATCCACATACATAAAGGACTCCCAGGGACACATTACCTTCATAACGCCATACAAATACAGTGCATAATATATTTATTATTATCATCCTTTTAACAATCATTATTCCAGTGGTAACTGGAATTCGTCCCTGCATATCTGTGCACTTTGCACATTTTTTCCCAAAATGATCTCGATCAACGACCTTCCCATTCCCAATGACCTTCGCTCTGCAGTGATCTCACTACAGGGATTCACACATGAATACACCACGGAGCGTGCGGCATCCACCCCCAACGTAGCAGTGCGTCTTCACGCGGGAACAAGGCGATGTTTTCAGGTCCCGGCAAATCAGCCTACTGTGGGGTTTATCAAGTGACTCGGATCTGCTGAGCTCCTTGCCACTCCCGCCTCCGGCTGCTCGGTCTGGGGGACAAACAGCAGCTCAGTCCAGGCTTCCGTTGTCTTGTTTACAACTTGCCTGTGTCCCAAACAGTGCTAGGAGAACAGAGGTCTGGGTCCTGACCCGCTCGATAACAATAGCCAACTGTCCCACACGCACAGCACGCTGCTGACCCAGCGTAGCTCCGACCACGAGTCGAACACAAGCGCAGAGGCCGTCCGTCAGACTAGGGGCTGCTCCTGCCCCCAGGCGCATGTTTAGGTTGCAGAATAGATGTGAGACAGTTTGCAGGCTTGCCTTTTCTCAGTGATGAAAATCAGCATTCATTTTGACAACAAACTGGCTTTGAATTTCACACTGACTGACTGGCTGGCAGCCTCAGTCGAAGGAAAGTACATTGAAATACACACATTTTCTTTGAAAAGGAAGGAAATTGTACTGTAGGAGCCATAGGCGGCCGCTCTCTGCATTCAAAATGAACATAAAAAACAATTGCACACAAACATCTTTGGGTTGTTTATCGCGTGTTCCAGACCCCTGGAGATTTTCCTTAGTGATGCTTCTATTTCCAAAGGGAGTCACTTTAGCTACGTCATGCTGTTATATAGCAAGCGAGATTCCACAGCTGCACATGAAGCAAGTTGGTGAACGTGAGCTACAGCTGTTGCAGAAAGCGGACCTGCTAGAAGCATCGAGGAGACAAAAGTGACAGATTATTGAGAGAAAAACTGCACCAAACTGAGCACGTGGGCAGAGAGAAAACCGCAATGTCGAGAGCATGAACATGTTAGAGCAGACAAGGCAGAAGGCACTCTGGGTCTCTGCAAAAGGTCCACGGTTTGCCCTGTAAACCAAAGAGCAGAGTGAGCTGTGACAATGGGCAAACACCCCGAAATCCTCGCCCTCTTCTCTTCACCGATTTGACCCGTTCATACACATTCACACAGTTGGGTATTGGCTGAAGTCTAAGGTAAGTACACTGCTCAGCAACTCCACGAAGGGATGCAGCTCCTCCATTGCTAAACCGCCTGCTAACTGCTCGGTTTGTGCACGAGATGCAATCCTCAGGCTGGGATTTTCAGCTGCGACTCTGTGAGACCGTGGGTTTTCTTCCAGCTGATCGCGCTGACTTTTTCCATATAAAACAATCATTTCGATCATTTCAAATTCAGTATTCTGAGTGTTTGAATTGATATGATTGTGTAAATATTATTAAACCTTTACACAACAGCAGATGAATAGGCTAAATACTGCATTTTAAGTGCGGTCAACACTTTCCTAACTGAAAATTAAATTTAAAATATGCTATTTGCTGAGCCCAAACAAATCACACCAGCAACTTGTTTTGAATGCTTTTTGCAAAAGCCGTGGCTTCTAAACCCCGTGAGATGCCCACCGGTAAGTTCTGGAAGCCGCGTCCAACTAATTGCAAGAATGGCAGCTGTGATCTCCGGGTCTCCTGGGATGGCCACTGACGCTCGAGCTGAAGAACAACAGTTGTCCTGCAGTGCAGCCCGGCTCCCCTGTCAGCTCCACCCCTGCGGATAGACGTGCTTTGGTGTCTTATAGTCTCATCGTATCCACGCGTATCAAATGTGGCTTATTTAACAGCATTCAAAGTCCGCAGCGGAGGAAAACACAACTCTTATTTTCAGCTGCACTTCTCTTGTTGAGAGTTGGAGCCTGATAAAATATTTATGCAGTCTACAGATTAAATTGCTAAAATTATTGATAAAAATAAAAACGTACAGCGGAACGGCATAACAACATGTCTGGTGTTTCCCAGCCAAAAATATTAGCAGTAACACTCAGCGAGGTTACGCACAGGCCTGCATGGACACTGGGGGAAATCGCCCTTGTTATTCATCCTTTGCACTTTATGGACCTTTCATGCACATATTGCCCAGTGAGCCCAGTATCACCGAACGCGTCGTCCTGGTCAGGGTTGCGGGGGTCCACCGCTTACCTCCGCGCTAGGCTATGAAACAACCCCATGAGTCTCTACAAGGAGACTGAAATGCAGCGCCATATTCCCAGGGCCAAGCCCCCAGCAACAAACCACCAGCAGCATCTACAGGGTGTGTGAAGCAGCCACTTCTGGCCCACGCAAACACAGCACGGGAGGGCCAAGAACTGCTCCGGAGGGGGGGCACCAGCCCACCGAGTCAGGTGCATAGAGACAGGTGACCGTGTTATTTCTGAGTCAGACATTAAAAAGTCGTCTGTTACAGAAAAACGGTACAGAGATAAAAATGGCTTAAGAGAGGGAGCCAAAAATCATGAAGGAGTGAGTACAGCGTCAGCTAAACAGAAACATCCCGAGTCAAGGTTCTACTATGTGCGAAATTGGGCCGGGATGGCAAAGAGAAAACATTTCATGCGAGCGAGACTGTGCAACCTGCGTTTTCCCGTTCACTCCTTTAACGTTAGCATACAGCATTTTTCACTTTTGCCAAGAATCAGGGAGGCTCCTAGCGTCGCGCTCCACGGCGGAGAACAAACCCGAAGCCTTGCATTCGGCCTCTGATGCCAGGGGTTTCCACGACGACGGCGGCGACGACGACGACAACGACCTCAGGGTTCTTTTCGGTTAGAATTGAATCGAAGGCAGAAGTGGGCGCGGTCCACAGTAGCGCATTATTAAGAACATTTATTGCGATCTGCTTGCCAGCAACACTAAACCGGAGCGCAGAAGATGTGGTTACCATAACAACAGGCGTGCGAAAGCGTTAAACGCACAGCAGAACAGCGCGACTCCGAAGGAACCGGGCGAACAGTACCTGGCGGGGGCCGATGCGGCGTTTGTCAACCGACCGAGCCGGGGGGTCTGCCGGTGCGCGGCTCGTCCGTGCCTACGGAGCGGAGCTTCTTTTCACGGGGCGGGGCTTGGGCTCCGGGGGCGGGGCCGACGCAATTGCCGTCCAATTGATGGCGGGGAAGCTGCACCGACGATCCGTTTCGTGATTTTTAAGAGTTTGAGCTCGGCGTGGATCGACGGTTCTTGCCGTCGATATTTTGCTGCGCTGTTCATTTCCCCTGCGTGCATGTATGATGCGGTAGACAATATAATCCATACATTAAACAAGCGAACGACTGCTATGTCATCAGTACGGAGCTGGGTCAGGCTTTGCCCTTCTCGGAGTGTTACTGTACGAGTTGGTTCAAATCCCGCTCTCGCACCAACTCCCTTCATTGTGGCACTTACCCCGAATTGCTCCAGTAAGAATATCATCATCTGAAAAATTGTGCCTAAATCGCTGGTAAGTTCTTTACCTACAGCCGAAAACTAAATTTGACACCGATCTCAGCTACTTCAAGAATAACCATAATTCCGTGCTCCAAGGCTATGCCTTTGGCTGGGGCGACTTGCAGTGACTGGGTTGTAGCTTAAACGTGGCAGCTGGGAAAACCTTATCAGGCATTTAATTTCATTCTTATGACCATGAAACAAGGTTTTGAATTCAAGTTATCGCTTTGGCACAGAGGAGCACTGTGGGCAAACAGTGTCGACGCCATAGGCTGAGCACAGTCACCTAATGTGGCCATCATACAACCATGCATGGCATCTGTCACCTCCAGAGCTGGCAGCAGACACTGTGGATTACAGTCAGCTTTTGGCTTCTTCAAACATCAAACCTCTCAGGACGAGGGCGAGAGAAAAAGACAAACCACCATACCATAGCACTTTTATTCCCTGCCCAGAGATACAGGCGTTGTGCAGCCTGGATGAGTTTCCCTAATGGAAGCCCTACCATGCCTGTTCACAACATACTGCTTCGTCGAGTTTAGATCGCAGAGGCGTTCGGTCAAATCTCTGGGAGTTTCTGAGTCAGGGGTTTCTTGTGCTTAGCCTTCACTTGAAACTGCTGTCTCCTGCAGTTGTCCTGTATACACTTGCCATGATTTTGACACCATTCTTCTTATGACACTGAAGAATTTGGTATTTTGTGCCTGATGCAACTGCAATTCGGTCACAGTTTTTTCTCTTTGGAACTACTTTACCTGAGCTTTGTTGTTTTATAAACTCATATTAAAGTGTCAATTGTCTGACATCTTTCAATTGTCCCACTATGCAGTGTGTATTGTATGCACAGTCATCATGGAGCTTGCATGTTCTCCATGCCTGCACGGACTTCTTCTGGATGCTCTTGTTTTCTCCTTGCATTTCTGGTCTCGCACTATAAACTGTGTATTACGGCCACCCCATAACGTACCGGTGTCCCGTCCAGGGTGTGGTTTCCCGACCAATTACACGGATAGACTCTGGACCGCCGCAACCCTGACCAGGAAGAGGTGAAGGACAGTGGATGGGTCGATGTATTGAGCTTAAAATGACTTAACTGTGTTCTTCTCCGCGTGGCCTATCCACTATTACAGTATGTCAGCTGTCTGTATTGCAATACAGAACATAATTTCAAAACATCACACCCTGACATAGCAGATATCTCCTTCTGTTGTCTTGAGATTCATTGTTCTGGTGCTGTCCGGGATATTTAACAAGGCCGTGTGACTGCACACAGAAAGATCCATGAGGCCCACAGAACCGTGCACCACACGGTTCGTCTTGTGTCTCCCCTGCAGACGCGCGGAGATCTCAGACGTGAAGGCAGCGTTCGTGCGTTTTATCGCTCGGATCTGCGCATGCGTCTGACTCTCATTTGCGCACAAGAAACGCCCGAAAAAGCCGTAGCATCAGATAATAACGTTCGAAAATGTGCAGAGCTCAATTTCATCCACATGTATGCACAGCTAAAAGAACACCTAATACCGCACAGTAGAAAAACTGCTTTTTAAAATGTATTTTTACATGGCCTGCCTGTTTACGCAATAAACGATACAGGAGAACGAAGGCACCGCTGTTGCGCTCTAAAATATCCCAATTCAGTTCTCCCCTTACTTCTTCTTCATCTTTCGGCTGCTCCCGTCAGGGCTCGCCATGGCAGATCAATTGTTTCCACTTCTTCCTGTCCCCTGCATCTTTCTCCGTCACACCCCCCACCTGCATGTCCTCCTTCACCACATCCATACATCTCCTCTTAGGCCTTCCTCTCTTCCTCTTGCCCGGCAGCTCCATCCCCAGCATCCTTCTCCCGATACATCCAGCATCTTTCCTCTGCGCATGTCCAAACCGACGCAATGTCGCCTCTCTGACTTTGTCTCCAAACCGTCTAACCTGTGCTGCCCCTCTAATATACTCATTCCTAACCCTGTCCATCCTCGTCGCACCCAATGCAAATCCTAACATCTTCAACTCTGCCACCTGTCTTTTGCCCAGTTCTCCCCTTACAGCACGATATATTTTGAAACATTTGCAGCGGTCGGGGAAATGGTGCTTTGTCTCGTAAAGGAACTTACCTGCACTTTTTGTTTCCAGGAGACTATCTGGGTTTAATCTACAAAAAACACGCAGCATTCATAAAACTCGGAGGCCGCACTGCCCTAAGAAGGAACGCAAAAATGCCCGCTGCGTCGAATACGTTTTTCAAGAGCGCGAGCGCGACGAGGGGGCCAAGCCCGGGCTCGGGGGCGCGCGCGCGCGTGCCCATTGTCTCACCGGGAGGCCCGCGGAGCGCGCTCGTGCGGCGGAGGCGACGCAGCGCGGGCCGCCATCTTGGACGGACGGACAGACAGACAGACGGACGGACGGACAGACACTTCGGCCGGGGGCTGCCCTCTCATCCGCTCGCTGCGCTGCCGGGAACAACCGCTGTCAAACTTGGAAACACGGTAAGCGGGTGCTCCCGGGGACGTTTAAGTCACAGACGTGACCGACGTGAGTGTGCGCTCGTCGCGCCGTCCGTGTGGTAAACCGCAAACAGCCGCAGTCGGGCCTGGGCGGCTAGCTGGGGTTTAGCAGCTCGCTGTGGCGGACAAGGAGCGGGGTAGCCGGCCGAGCACGTTTCAGAAATGTGTGGGATATGTAGCGCGTCACGAGTTTTTTATTTCTGTCACTTGTGTGCTGCACATTTTTCAGCGCAAGGAATATGCGTTGATCGTCGAAACTGCTGTGGGCACAGCCGTGTTCGGTGTCGCTGTCACCGCTTCTCGGTGCCTTTGTCATTAACGATGTGTTCATTTTTATTTATCGACAGGAGCCGTCGTTATTTATTGCGGTGTTCTGCCCGGGTTCGGCTCACGCACAAGTCCTGGAGCCGTTTTCCTGTCGCAGCCGGGCCGCTCTCTGGCTGCTCGGTTTCCCCAGCGAAGTGCTTTTAAAACTCTTAACTGTGGGCGATAAAACACACACACACAGCAGGTCTCCTCACATTATTGTCGTTTTACTTGAATCCATCTGAACACAAACACACGATCGCCGGGTCTCTGGCGCTAGGAATGTCCAGCAGCCTGGTTTGTTTGTGTGTTGACGAGGTTCACTGCTGGTCAACCCAGTCTCTGTCCGGTTCCGCCGGTTCCGTGTGTTAATGCACGGCTGCTGCCCCGCTCGGCATGTCTTCTGCAGGAACACAGACGTGGACAAATAGGTTAATGGGTTAAATAGGTTGCACACGTTAAACTGTTGTGTTAGTGTTGACCTGGAAATACCTGGCCTCATCTCATGTTCAGTGGCACCTTGGGAGCATCTCAGCAGGGCCTGCAGACTGGACTGAACGTGTTGAAAACATGGTAAAAAGGCTGCTCATCGGATGACGGCATCATCGCTACAGTCTTTTTTATGGGCTTTTTTTGTAATAAACAGTTTAACTTTTATCTTGGTCCAAGGTGACTTGGCAGCGCTCAATTTGTACCTCATACACTGATATAGCAATTTATTCAGCAGGGTATTTTTACTGTCAAATCACAGTAAGAACCTTGATCAGGGTACTAAAGGAGGGGCTTTCCAACCTTGAAACTTCCTATTACGCTGCGATGCCCACTGTTCCATTTGTCACACAATGAATTGAAGGTGTCCAGGTTAAAAACAAGCCCAAAAAAAACCGCCACCAGCTTTTAGCAAATTAAGTCCATTAACCATCATGTGTATCTGCATGTTTAAAGATAGTACAGGGTGCTTGTGTAGTTGGGAAGATGTGAAGATGGTGTTTATTTCTCAATTCCAGCTTTCTTTTTGTGTAACCATTGCAGGGTGTCAGTTGAATAGTTCATTTAAATCTACATTTTCTGTTAATTATTGTGAATTTATCCAGTATCAACAGTTAGTGCATATATGAATTACAGAGGTATAAAACAGGTTGTTTTCTTCATTTTATTCCTTTAGTTGAATTTAAAAGATTTTTCCTTTTTGGAATTTCTTTTATATTTGAGCTGGAAATGCTGCCGCTGTAGTATAAATTTGAAACTAATAGAAGTTGCATGAAATAGTAAGTATGCTGATGGTCAAAAGGAGGAATTTGCTTATTGCTGCTGTCTTGTTTGATAGAAGCAGTCTAATATGTCTAAGGGCTATAGAGAAGAAGGGCCACGCTGCTGCACACTTGTGAAGTTGGGCACAAAAACTGAGAAGTGCTGAGATGGCAGGCAGGTCACATGCTTTCGCTGCCTTTATGCTTGGCACCTTCCCTTGGCCCCAATTTAGTGTAAATTCTCCTCCATTTACTGTCAAAAGAATGAGTCATGATTTGGCCATTGTACAGTGTCAGCCACATGGTTGTACTGTACATGGCCATTGAGGAGAGCCTCTCATGTTCAGATGCAGGGCGGAAATGCGGCGGTTAACTAACTTACAAATGGAGCGACAGGGAAGCACACAGCCTGCTGCACGTTCCTGTCTCCATTTGTGATCTTTGTTGTGCTAAATGTATAATGAAATATGAGTGCCCTTTCAGATGGTTGTGATGTTGAGCTCATTTCTTCTTGCTCAGCTGCGTACTTTTGCTGTTATTATGTCCAAAACTTGTTAAATGGTACTTGCACTTAGTGTAAATGCAGCAGTCAGTGAAAACCTAGGTAAAAGCATCAGTTTAGAAAGGGACACAGTTTTTTGTTGGAGCTTTTATTAATTTGTTCTTCTCACAGCTCCATGTTTAAGTCATAACTATTGTACAGTGTTGCTTTCCAGGGAGAAACTGAGACCAAATAGGCAACTCAGGGTACATTGAAGTTAGGGGATCATATAATTTCTTTATTGAACAAGGTTAGGCTACAACTTAATACCAATATTTTTCATTTTGGATATATAATTATTAATAGAAACCATCTTAAAAGGAAGTGTCATGTTTAGATTAACCTGAGTAATCTAAGCTTTAATAAATTCTTTTCGTATTACACAAGTAGTGCCAAATAACAGGAGCTTGGATTATAAAAGGGATCCTATCGCCCATCTAAACCCGTCCTAACCCCCACAGCACGCCTACAAATCCGCTGCACAATGGCTACCCTATTAAAACTAGCACCAACTAACTATAACTCCAACCATGGCGTGGCGCAGCAATGGCGCGGCATCTCATCGGGGTTATCAAGTGGGCACCTTCCTTCGTCGGTGTTTCGTTGAGTTAGGCCCACGACACCTCCAGAAGGCTCAACCGCAGCTCAGGGGTCCCGGAGCTGCTCCCCTCCGTTACTGCGCGCACCACTGTGCCACCCCACCGCTTCTCACATTACCTACCTTAGCGTCCTCACACTCACCGCTCTTTCTACCCGCTGTCTCAAAGGAAGAAGCCCCTCGCCACCAACTTTACTTTTATCGCGCTTCGCAACAACTACACCGCCTGCTAACAGCTAACCGCCCCGCTACCATCCGCGCTGGTCCCCTTACTCCAAACCCAGAGGCTTCCTTGCTCCGCAGCCTGTGACAACTCCTTCACCGCCCGTTGCATCTTTTATTACAGCGCACCTCACCTTTTTCTTTTATACTTTGAGTTTGATTATACTTGGGTTTGCGGTGATCTGTGAGGTTGTGTGTCTGTCAGTAGTTAGAAATTTTTGAGTACAGCTGTTTCTTTACTGTTGTTTGAAAAGTCATGGCATCTGTTTCTATGTTGGACACCATGTGATACAGGGATGATGTCTTGTCCAGCTCAGTTCATTCTTTCGCTTTCTCTTCACCCCCCCCCCCCCCCATATTTGGCACACTTGTTTTTCAGTGTTGTTTTCAGTTCAGGTGAAGATCAGTTTGGAAATTTCCTGTTTTAGTTATTTTTTTCTATGGCTTTTGCCTAATTATGCTTTATCCATCAATGTCAAACATGAGTAATAGCAGAAATGCAGTTTTTTGTGCTGGCAGAACAGTGTTTCAAGGATCCCCAGTGGGTTTCCAAATGTTTTAAATACCCATAATACATCAAATCATTAATTTGCATACCTGAAGCTTTTGAAAATGGAGTGGTAAAATATTGCTCACTAACACAACTTACTTAAGTGAACACCTTGGGCATCCGTCGTCCACCAAACATGTTTTTCTGGCTGTTGTGTTACTGGCTGTACTGTGATTTTACACGTGATGGCGACCACTCTGCTGCACGTAGCTTTTCTAACCGCTAGACCTGCAATAGTTTGTCAGCAGTCACTGTGCCACTGGACCCTAGAGTTCACTGAACTTTGACATAAAAGCATGTGAGAATCGCACAACCACACACTAAATGTAGTAAAATGACCATTCGAAAGTTGGTTGCTATGTGAACTGTTAACTGGTGAAAGAGTCACGAGGTGGCCTGTGGGTTAACATAATACAGTAATAATGAAAATGGTGTAGGGCTTGACATAAATCTTTTCTGCTTGGCTGTCCATACGACAGGTACATTTGGCATTTTACCATCAAATTTTTCACATTCAGTTTTGGAGCATGCCACAAAGAGAAAAATATGTATATTTCCGGGTTTAAAATATCCTTTATTGAGTAGGAATTCAACACAAGCCATTCACATTTTTTGTCTGTGATACAGTTTTAGCCTAAAAATAAATTGGACTGAAAACAAATTTAAATGGAGAACTAAAATGGAGCTTACGCACTACCAGCAATATTTCCTTTAAATAAATCACCCTGAAACAGCAAGATACATTGACGAAATATAGTGCGTTTTCTGAATTTCTTAATATTTTATCTTAATTTCCAGTGGACACCTGTCAGAAATATTCTACTTCTCTATGAAAATATAAGCAAATAACATCTGAAACTCATGGACTTGATGCAGCATAGATTTTCCATGTTTTCCAGTTTGTAAACAACTGTTGACTCATTATTTTAAGCTCTGCAAGGGTTTTATTTCAATAAGGCTTATGGTTATACTTCCAGGTTATTAATAACATGATGCTTGCTGCCACTCAGCTTTGTACTTTGTCATCATCCACCCTGTCTGTTACACAAACATGTCTCTTTCTTTGTCCCATATGTGGCCTTGTGATGACATTGGTGACAGCTGTTTCTCACGTTGTGTCCTTTCACAGTTCGAGGCTTCACACCATCTCGTACAGTCCTTTAAAGCTCATTGCAGCGTTGCAGTAAAGCTTACCCTTAAGAAAGTTTGTTGTTGCTATTGTTGTTGTTGTTGTTGTTGTTGTTATTCTGAGTATTGACGATTTCTGATGTACATTTTTCCCCTGCAGAGCCAAGATGGCCACTGCTCCATACAACTATTCCTACATTTTCAAATACATCATCATTGGTAAGTGTGAAAAGACACACACACGTGAGTTGCCCTTCGTCAAGATGGTGAGAAGTTTTATCTGGTCCTTGTGTTGAGGACCGGTACTTTAAAGCGCTTCTGAGAAGGGTGTTTTTGGTACCGTGCATATTTGTACATGAACACACTCTTATTGTAAGTTTTCACCTTCAGTCGCACACTAAATAGTCTGTTTCGGTTAATTTGCTCTTTGAACAGAACGTGTTTGGTATGTAGGTGGAAGCATCCACATGAACATGAGATAGACCTGGAAATTCTACATAGCTATGATGACAGTTTTGCAATTGTGAGGTAATGGTGCCACCACGCACCCATCATATTCCACATCACCCCTCAAAACTATTTTACTGTCTTCTACCTTTAAGCTGCGAAAAACCTACTCCTTAACTTGTTGTGAAGTAAAATGTAGTTCCCTGTCCTGTTACAGTAATGTTTGGTTCGACGTGGACAGCAGTGCAGTTGCACAATGAGAGCTGAAATTGCAGAACTTTAGAAAAAAACTTGCCAAACTCCACATTCATCTACTGGAGGAAGTAACACACCAAGCCAAAAGTCCCATGCTTTTATGGACCTGGTTGTGAAATGCATGTCAGGTTGTGCCCTTGACTTCTTATGGGTCCATTAGCAGTTTGTCAGTGTATGTTCAGAATAACTGAGTTCACCTGCTGCCCTGTGCAAGCTCTCACACACTCTCTCTCTCTCTCTCTCTCTCTCTCTCTCTCTCTCTCTCTCTCTCAACAGGAGACATGGGTGTCGGCAAATCATGTTTGCTTCATCAGTTTACAGAGAAGAAATGTTAGTACATCTAGAATGATGGATTGTAACTGTACCAGTATGCTAAATGCAGTGCCAAAACTTATTTTTTGTGTCGCAAGGGGAAATGTCATATATAAAATAATACAGGGACCATTTGAGTAAAGATTTACTGTTTTGAAGGTTCAATAAAGCAGTTTATTCAGATATTTTATTCTTTCGGTATGAAGACAAGCTCATAATGCATGTCTGCTGTGTCAAAATAAGAGCGTTGACTGCTTTTTAAGTGGACTTATTTAGGGGAATTCATGTTTGTATTATAATTTCTGTATCTTTTGCAATCCTTGTCAGTTATGGCCGACTGTCCCCATACGATCGGTGTAGAGTTTGGCACGAGAATCATTGAGGTGAGTGGCCAGAAAATCAAGCTGCAGATCTGGGACACGGCGGGTCAGGAGCGTTTCCGGGCCGTCACACGCAGTTACTACAGGGGCGCTGCAGGAGCTCTCATGGTCTATGACATCACCAGGTAATTTCCAGAATCCCCCCTCAGTCACTCGCACACCACACCTGGGCTAATGACAGACCTCAGTAACTGAGCCTTCAGAGATGCATTGCATGCAAAGTACCAAAAATTGAGCCAGACTGTTGTCTTGAAGAGAAGCGAATGTAATGAGATGGCCAGCGTGCAACTTCTCTTACCAGCAAGCTGAGTAGATGCTTTGTTTCTGGATGCACAGGAGAAGCACATACAACCACCTCAGCAGCTGGTTGACAGATGCCAGGAACCTCACTAATCCCAACACTGTGAGTGACTGTACTGCAAGTCTTGTGTAGGGAACAGCAGGTATCAGCAGACAGAACAGTGCATGTCCTCATTATGAGCGCTGTGTCTGTATGTGTGTGTGCGCGCGTGTGCATGGTACTTTTGAGATGTGTTGTGCAGTGGTGGTTGCTTGGCTCGCTTAAGAACAACCTTTTACTGGTTAATGGAGTACTTACACAGTATCACAAGATTCGTGGCCAGTTTTCCCTTTTGCCAGTTAAGGATGTGATTTTTTTTTTTTTCTTAATTTTTTTCCCCTGCCCACCCACACACAAACACACATCTTTATTTAGAACTTCAGGTTGGAGGATGGTGTAATACCAAAGATAAAATAACTATTGTGAGTTTGTGAAGCTCTGTATTTTTGTGGCAGTGAATATTTTGAGTCCTGATGCAGTTTTGCAAACCCCCCCAGGTGATCATTCTTATAGGTAACAAGGCTGACTTGGAAGCCCAGCGGGATGTGACGTATGAAGAAGCTAAACAGTTTGCAGAGGAAAATGGTGAGAGAGTGGCTGAAGATGTAAACGTACTCTGTTACTGTCTCCTTTCTCAGCCCCAACACCACTGTCAGGATTCATAAGGGCAGTAATGATCCAACTCACTGGTGTAGTTATTTGATGTGAAACATTTTTGAGAGATATGGAAGCAGAGATTGAGACGATATTGTGTCTGGCTTATGTCACTGCCCGGTCAATTCATATCCTTGCTGTACATTTATGAAAGATTGTGTGGAATTAACTAATTTATTCTTGTGTAGGTCTTTTATTCCTGGAAGCCAGTGCAAAAACGTAAGTTTTTGTTTTATTGATTTGTTATTATTATTATATCATTATTTTTTTATTATTGTTGTTGTTAATTTTGTCAGGTTCTTGCTTTATGCTGCTACCATCTTACTGAAAGATCCTGACCTCCTTCCACAGAGGAGAAAATGTGGAAGATGCTTTCCTGGAAGCAGCAAAAAAGATCTACCAGAACATTCAGGATGGCAGCCTTGACCTGAATGCAGCGGAGTCTGGTGTGCAGCATAAGCCCTCAGCCCCCCAGGGTGGACGTCTGACCAGCGAACCACAGCCTCAGAAGGAAGGGTGCGGCTGTTAATGACGGCCACTACCTCTGCTCTGCATGGGAGGACCTGAGTGAGGGAGAGCCTGGGCCGATGGGCCCCACCACGTCCTTTCAGCCCCTTGCTCTGTTCCCCCATCTGCCCTGATGACCCCCCCCTCCCTCAACCCCCACCCCCGTGGGCCACTGCTCCTTGCACACCACGCAGTCCAGGTGTTCTTTATGGGTCCCACATGTAACCAACTTCATACAGCAGAGCAGCCAAAAAGTCAGAGACAGAAGGTGACATTTTTCAAAGCAACAGCCCACAAAGGTTAGCAAATGGCTGTGTTCCTCCCTGTACGGTTACAACACAACACTTAAAATTAAACTCAACAAGATTCCATTTTGCATGATACTTTCTTACTTTTGTGCTGGAGGTCAGAGAAAAGGTGAAGTTTTCATCATTTAATACCGAATGCTTTTTTGTGTGTGTGTGTGTGTGTCTGTGTCTGCGGGTGTGTGCGCACAAGCGGAAGTCTGAACACAATACCCAGTTTGTATGAGGCCAATATGCTGAATGGCTCCAAGTTTGGTGGATCAAAGCTGTTTGATTTTACAGTTCCACTCATGTTAACTGTAATGCTTATCAAGGTTGCCAACCAAGGAGCAACGCTGCAGTTTGGGCAGTTGCCTTGCCAACAGCCATGCATTCACATTTGTGATCAATTGTGAAAAATTACCTGGGAATGCTCGGTTTAAGATGAACTGAAATGTGCACTGGGAAGCATTGAGAGGTGCTGGTGCTGTCTGTCTGTCCATCCATCTGTCTTTGCGTGTCCTCATGCTGCTTGTGGTCAGTTGTGCTGGCAGGGGCTCGCTTCCTTTTCAGGACCAGGTCGCCCACAGGTCCACCAAAGTTTTGCTGGTTTCCTCAGTTATAATTTTGTTGCCTTAATGTATTATTGTCCCTGCTTTTGTTGCTTAGTCTACATAAGTGAACACATTCCTTTTTATTAAAGTTAGCAAAATATTTATTTAGATCCTAATTATTGTGGAATTATACCAGAAGTGGGATCCATAGGCAGGTGGAGCTGTGAGGGTGCGTGTGTGCAAGGAGAGAGCGCATATGAAAAGCAACTGTACTTCAGTAAATGTGTGTGCCACCACTCGTGCTGTGAGGACGGGGGAGCTCGCTGGACATCTGCTAGGTGGGGGGGGGGTCTTCACTGCAACCTTCTTCAGCCACCAAGTCTGTCTGGAGTCCATCATCTTCTCTGAATTTTTGCTGCTTGTGGACAGTTAATACCTTTTGGTTGGGCGCCCCAGCTTCTGAGGTGTGGCGGTGGGGGCGGGCAGCTTCTCTGCCTGCTCTTGCACCACCTGAAGGAATGATGCTAATGTCTGCATGGCTGCCTGTATGGCTTTCAACAGTGTTTGAATGTGGATGAAAAGGTGCAGAATTGCTGGAGACGTGGCTCTTCCTGATGCATGGTTGCTGCTGTTGATGCAGAACCAGGACACTGGTCCACATTAAAGGAAATCAGAACACTAACATAACTTCTAGAAGCTCTTTTGAGTTTTTCTTCTGCTGCTGATCGGTTTAGTTTTGTTTCCGGCTTCCATGCATTAGGAACGATTGCATCGAAGGTTCCAGAAGGTCAGAGAATCTGTGCGCTGTGGTCTGTGTTTCTTACAACTCTGGGGTAACCAGGCCGAAATGGCTGGGTTAATAACTCGGAGAAAAGTCACAAACTTGGGCAGCATAAATTCGGGGTTCTGTGCTGTTTGTAGGGGGCAGTGTGAATGGCCCTGAGGTCACAGATGCCATTGTCTTCGCAATGTGGGTGTGGATATGGGCAGGCATGGAAAATTGCTGACCCACGGAGCATTTGGCACTTCCCCTGGTTTCTCAGCACCATTGAGTGGCCACAGCTGGAATCTGAGAGATGAGTTGGTGCGAACCTATCTGTCTTTCGAATCTGGTGATGCACTTAAAATGCAGCCTTTTCTCATTTACAGGAGAATATTACAGCTCATTTTATTATTTAATACATAAATAGGCTTGCATCGTGGGACCACCTTCTGCTAATGGTGTAAAATGGGCCAAAATTAAACGGGCTTTCACTTTTGCTTGGTTAATCATCTTCTGTATAAAAGCCTCACTTCATACAACTGGGTGTTATTTATATCTGTGACAACTGTACTTTGCTGTACTTGTCAGTTTATGGCACACGATAAAATTGATCTGAATATTTGTAAATAAAGTAAATATGTAGACAATTCTCTGCATCTGACTAAACTTAGTGTCACTGTTTGAATGCAGAAAGAGAAATTGTACACAAGAAACACCAATCAAAGTCGTGCACCCCTAATAAAAATAATTTTATTTCATACTTTTATAGAAAGAAAGAAAACATGTAAACAATTCTGAAACTTTTTCCCCAGGCTGCTGCACCACTGCCTGTAGTGGGCTGCCGCCCGCTGAAGGAATCTGCTATAAATTAAATTTTACACAATGTCGACCCATCAGCTGAAACTGTTGTGAGCAGGTGGGGAAAACCCTGTAGACTACGGTTTATGGAACTGAGGAATAAGTTGGCGGGGGGCTTGCTGCCATGGCGATTAAGGCGAATTCACATCTGCACGAAGCACCCCAGCTCATTTCCAGTGCTGTGATCGTAGACAGAGGACTGAGGAGGTGGTTCCTGCAGGTCGCACTCACCAGCTTCTGTCTGCATCACACACACATGCACAGATCGCAGATATGACACACACTGCAGCAGCCACGTGATGAATGTATTTGAGAATGCAGATTTGCTGCTGACCTGGTCTGTTCTCTTGCAGAGAGGCATCTGCACGTGCAGGACCCTTCCAGGACTCACTGGCCTGCGGTGCGCTTCCCTGAGCATCAGCACATGTCATACAAAATTAGAAGCAATTCGCTCAGCCTTGATGTGATGTACCTGTGACCCTTAGACCCCTCCCATGTACCCGGCTGTGCTTGAGGGGCGGCTCGCTGGCGTTCGCACGCACACCTTCCGCGGACGAGCCGAGCAGCAGTTTGTCCAGCTTGTCCACATGCCTGCGCAGCCCCTGCAGGCTGCCTTCCGTCTGCTGCCTGTGCTGGCTCAGGGCCTCCTCCTGCGACCACATGGTCCTTCGCAGCTGCGCCTGGAGCAGCCACACGCACAAGACAGTCTGCGGTCACCAGTGTCAGCGACAGGGTCAACTGCACTCCCGTGTCTACACAACGTGTTGGCTAAAGAAACTAAATGAAATGTTAACTTCAGGGAGGGAAGCTAGTTTGACAAATGTGGACTGGAGTGGTTGTTATACCCGTGTGTGCAGCTGTTGCTGAAGCACGTTCAGTGGCTTCAAGCAAACGCATGACTGGGTCTGCTTTTCCAATTATTGCTTACGCAACAAAACAAAACTGCTGACTCAGCCGGGGAGGTGGGGGTTGAACAGCTAACAAAATGCCCAGTGTAGCCAAACCCTCCCACTCACTTCCCCGAGTTACTGCAAAGGAAACAAACTTCATTCCCTCTGATCGTCTTGGCTGAAGACCAAACGTTTCAGGGCAACGCGGAAGGGTCAGTCGACATCCACTCACCGGCAGCACTCATCTCGGCCCACGTACCTTCAAGCGGTCCTCCTGCTGGCGGAGCTTCTCCCTCAGCACATCCCCGTGCCACTGCTCATCCTGTGTGCACACGCACAGCTTTTATTTGCGTGCCAGCGGGCTACACAGCAGATAGTTCGTTCCCCTTTCATGTTGTTTGGACACCGAGTGCGACCTCAACATTAAGCGCATTTGTTAGAGCCTTTCCCTGGGAGGGGCTACCTTTTATAGACCAGACAGGGAACTTCACCCACCTTGGCGCTGGAGGTCGGTCTCCTCAAAGGGGACAGCAGGGGGCAGTTCTCCTTGTGGCTCTCCGTGTCCGAGATGTCGCTTGGGGGCGTCTCCAGCTCCCTGATCCCGCTGTTCAGCTCCGCCTCCACTTCGGCCTTCAGCGACCGCATGGCTTCCTTGATCTCTCGACGACAGCTTTCGCATGCCTGCTGGCTGCGCAGCTGGGCAGCCGCATAGCACAGGACAGTATCACACACAGCTCCGCAAAGCAGAGTAACACTCAGGCTGTGCATGTGTGTTGAGGGGGTCACCTCGTCCTTGAGGTTCTGCCGCTCCTGGGACACTGAGCTGAGCTCCTTCTGGAGCTTCTTCACATGCTGGTGGCTCTGCTGTTGCTCCTGTTCCACTGTGGCAAGATTGCCCTGCAGCTTCAGCATCTCCTAAGGAAAGAACCCCACGATCACAACCCTAGAGGCCCCACGTGACAGCCACTTGCTCGGCACGCAGGTAATCCAGCATGGAAAAGGCACTAAGGCTGAGCACACATGAACAGCTGTGTTGTTGGAAGCGCACACTGAAAATGATTGGCCTCCGTTGTGTTTGGAGTCACTGTCATGCCCAAAGGTCGACCAGCACCCAATTAACAATTCAAGATTTAAAAATAAATAAATAAGGCGGTATTTTTACAAACAAATGCTGTGTTCCCCGTAAAAATTTTTTTTAAATGAGGATCTCTGAATAAAAAGCCTGAGGTTTTCCAGACTTTTCAACGGACTTCTAGCGACGCATGTTTACTTTGTACCGCTTTATACAACTGCTGGAGGCACATCAGGGGCAGCCTGTCATTGTGATGTCACTGACAATGGTGCTGCTGCTAAAGGTCTCTGAGGAAGTTGTCTTGTTGGAGCTCCTAATGTCTTGGGAACGAGAGGAAGATGCCAAGCTATGAGCAGCTGGTGGTGCAGCGTTGTGCAAAAGAACAGAGGGCGAGGATTGTGGCCACTGAAGGGGCTGCTGGGAGGTCCTTGTGTAGGGCATGTGGCTGAGATGTATGGTGGATAAGGAGAGGTGAGCAGGACATCACCAGCTTGTGTGATACTAAAAGACCCAAAAAACTCAAGTGACCCCAGGGTACACCGCTACTGTTCAGCTGTATCACAAGATGGGTGATGCATAAAAGTTCATTTTGGGGGCAACTATTTGGTTTTCCTCCGTACAGACGGACAAGGTTCAGTGGTCAATGTAATCGATCTGTGGCAGTGGCGTCCGCACACAGATGGCTCGTAGGAAAGCATCAGTTGTGTGGGTGCCACGCAGACCCCCTCCCTTGGCTGCCACCTCCCCACCTGCTCTGCTTCCATTGCTCGCGCCTCAGCCATCTGGTTGCGAGCCCTCAGCTCATCCCGTCTCCTCCTCTCTGCGCGCAGGTCCTCCTGCACGCGCTGCAGCTCCTTGCGACACTTTTCCAGCTCACACTTCAGGGGCCTGGGCTCTCTCACTGGCCGGCTCTCCTGCTCCGTCAGCTCCGGGTCTGCTGCTAAACGGAGCAAAACGGCACTCATCCAGTTGCCTTCTAACACATCGTGTTTTTCATGTGGTTGGCACAGTGACAGTCAGGGGTGGAGACACCTCGCTGATCCTGGGTTCCAATCTGGCTCAGTCTATGTTTTCCCCACACAATGATAAAAGATCTCATCACTACTTTCGCTCTCTGTGAAACCACATTCCGGAAGAGGGGCATCAAGCTCACCCGTCTGCCCCAGGTGGTTCCCAGGTTGGGTCCACCGCTCCTGGTGTCTCTGCAGGCTTTGGCTCTGCTCCTCCAGCTCTGTAACTCTGGCTGTCACCCTGTCCAGCTTCTCCCTCCGCTCAGCCAAAGCGCCCTCAAGTGCCTGAACTTGGGCCTGCAGTTTAAGCAGCTTCTGCTGTTGCATCTTCTCTGCCTCCAGGACCTCCTGCTTTAGCTCCTGCAAATGCTAAACGTGGTGACAAACAGTGAAGCTCAGCATGCATCTCCCATAAAGACTGCAGTTTGTTCTGCGCACGTCCTGGCTCCACAAACAGAAGTGCCCGACTGGTGTGCCTAGCTGACCTGCTTTCTTCAGCATCAGCTGACACACCGGAGCATTCCAGCATTAGCAGCTGTGCTACTGATAGCAAAGTCAGCCTCAACCACCACAAACCCACACTGTGCTCCAACTGCAGTGGCCCACTGGTTCTAATGGATCGTGGGTTCTATAGCAACCTGGTCCTCCTGCACCACGCTGGCCTGTCGCTTGAGCAGCTCATCCTCCAGTTCCTGAAGCTTCTGGCGCAGCAGGTCGGCCCTGTGCTGGTTCTCACGAAGGCTTTCTGCTCCTGCCTGTAATTCCTCCCTCTGCTGCTGCTGTTCCACCAGCAGCTCCTTGCGTCGCCTCGTGGCAGCATTCACATCCTGGACCGATCGAAACATTTGCTCACTTTTATTAAAAGACCCACCTGTGAACACTGAGGTCCAGTGGCAGACATAGGCTGATCCTACAGGACAGACCCGGAGAGACCCCACCTGGTGCAGCACCTCCAGTTCGTTGCTTGCCCGGTCCAGCTGGCTCTTCACTCTGTTCAGCTCCTCTGTTTTTTCTAAAATAAGATTTTTGCGAAAGGCCGCTGGATAATGCGTTCCTTCAAGTTACTGTGCTCTCCGTACTATACTGTATGGTGCACTGTGGCCTCCAAAGCGATTTTTATTTTTTACTTTTAGTGTTGCTGAACACACGGTCATTAGGAGTAAACGTGTCCATTTTAAATGTATAACTTTCAGATTTCAATGTGCCTGTAAGGTAGGGGGAAAAAAATTAGTCTGCTGTACTAAGAGGTAAAGAATGGGGACTAAGGTGAAGCACACTGGCACCTTGGAGTTGTTGCTGAGCAGCTGCAGCATCCCTGTTCACCTCCTGCCTTAGGCTGTGACAACACCTTTGCTCTTGCTTGATGCGTTCCAGCTCCACCTCTGCTGCACGGGCTCCTTCCTCTGCAACTGCCAGGCACCTGAACACCAGCAGATTCATGGGGGATTCATAACTGGCCAGATGTCATCACCCCAGCGAGCGAGCGAGTGAGCACGCACGCACGCACGCCTAAGCTAGGAGAGTGGAGCTGAAACTGTAAACCGATGACATGAGAGCGTCCAGTGTGAGAGTAACTCAAGTAACACTTGAGTGTCACAGTCAAAAGTGTGAGTACACCCAGTCAATACCTGCAAGCTACAAACTGATAGAAGAGTGAGCGTAAAGGGACCCACGGGTGTCCCACATCTCTGGGAGCTGCTCCAAAAGTGGTGGGAAGACATGGAGCCGCATTTCCTAGTCAAAGTTGTTAACCAAATGCCTAGCGAAAGAACTTGTTTCCCAGCAAGTGTACTCAAATTTTTGACTGGCACTGTACCACGGGCTTAACGTGCTCCTCTGCAGTTTGTTGGTGCCCACCTTTCCGCATGGCCGCGCCTGGCCTCCAAGTTCCTGCACTGCTCTCTGAGCAGCCTCCTGTCTCTCTCCAGAGCTTGCGTCTGCTCCGTAAGGCATTGCACCTTGTCCTTGAGGGCCCTGAGGTGCTCCTGCTCCAGCAGCTGTCTCTGCCTCTTGTCTTGTGCCTCCTGCTTCTGCATGGCTTGCTGAAGGTCCTGCAGCTCCTCTTGCACCTGAGGGAGCGGTGGTCAGGATGTCACTCTGCTGCCAATCACTCGGAGACGATGCTCTGTCATACCCCCTACTGAAGGACGAGCACTTTGCTGTCACTCTGTGAGCTCTCGCACCACCGCCCTCTTCCCTCCGAGTAACAGAAACGATCATTAGAAGCCCAGCAGTAAGGGCACACCATAGAGAAGTAAAAATGTACTGCAGAAACAAAGGCCCCTATAAAGCTCACATTTGAACTGTGGAATTCGGCCGGCCCCCACCTTGACCCACACAAAGAATCCTCAGTATTAACAGTCGTTTTTTGGGAGCGGAGGTGTACTCAGGTTCTACTGAGGTTCCAAACATTGTGCCTGGGGTCCATTTCAGCCCAAATGCAGCTCTCCTTGAACCTGCCTCTTCCCTGCCTGCCAGCCCACCTTCAGCAGGGACTCCTGGCTCTTTCCCAGCTCGTCCTGATGCTCTCCCTTCTGTCGTCGGATGCCTTGCAGCTCCTCCCTCTCCAGCCGGATCATCTCCTGCACGTGTTTCAGTTCTGAGGAGAGACAGGGCAATGCGTGGAGCTACAAGCTTTGAACCTTCTACCTTAACCGCCAGTGACACTAAAATATGGAATGCCCTGCAGACTGGAGTCATCTCGTACGTGAACCTAAAAACTGCATCAATGTGCGCAGAGCTACTATAAAATACAGTCCTAAAAACTGGCACAGATGGTTTAAAAATACTTTTTTATGCCATTAACGCACACGGTGACACAGCTGCAGCTGATTTGCACGCGAGGAGTGGAGCAGTGGAACAGTAGAGCAGTTCTGCCCTGAGCTGCCCACCTGCTGTGTGCTGCTTGATCTGAGCCAGAGTGCCCTGCAGCGTCTGCTCCTCGTGCTGAGCCTCTTCACTCAGCAGAGACAGGCAGGCCCTCCTCTCTGCCAGCTGAGAGGCCAGCTCCCCTTTCTGGGCAGTGAGAGCCTCAAGGCTCACTCGCAGTTCCTGGAAACAAAGCAACCAAAACACAGTGGCTACACGAGAGCAGGCAGTCCATGCCGCAAGTCCATCCCCCTGATGAGCTACAACTCTGCTGCATGTAATACAGTGGCGTAGCGCGATTCGACACCCAAAAACAGCCTCTTGCGGTTCACCTTGATGCATCTCTGCAGGTCCTGTGCTTCCTCTTCGCCCTGTCGCAGCACCTCTGCCAGCCTCTGCCTCTGCTGCTCCACGTTCTCCTGCAGGAGGCACTCATCCTCGCGCAGCTGGCAAGCCTGCCCCAATGGCACAACCACAGACGGCAAAAGAAGAAATAAGACTGAAAATGTGTGGGACACCAACATGAATGACATCGGCATGGCACCACGGTAATTATTGACAGTAAAAAGTCTGTCTATTGTGTGTCGTCCAACAATGACAGCAAAACACAACTGTATTCCAGCTATGAAATAAAGGATGGGTTGGCGAAAAGCCTAGCCTACGGGATAACTGCCGCCACAAGCTCAGTAAATGCGGGTGTCTGTGAGGAGTGAACGGGCAGCAGCAGGGTGTCGAGTGGCAGACCTCAGCGTTGAGCCTGTCCAACTCGCTCTTGCGCTGCCCCAGCATGGCCTCCAGCTCTTGCAGGGTCCCCAAGTGGACAGCCTCTCTGCTCTGGGCCTCCTGGATGCTGCTCATGAGGGTCTCCAGTCTGAGGAGAGACAGCGGCTGAGTGACTTCCCTGTGGCTCCCAGATCCTTCACCTCCTGACAAACTGCAGTGTCTGACCATGTTAAATTACTAAAGGCTAAAGTGATGTGACTGGGCAAACTGAAGCACCAGGTCAGTAGCAGCAGCAGGTGGTGTAGTGGTGAGCACCCTGTCCCCTTCCATTCAAAGACCTCAAGCCTCACCCGCTGCTGCACAGTCCCCCGAGTAAGACGCTTACCTTGAGTTGCTTCAGTTAAAAATACAAAAAAGTAAAATAATAACAAAAAAAGTGGTAAGCAGCTCAATGTTGCAAATTGCTTTGTAAATTTGTCGGCATTTGGGACAAATTCATTCCTTCTTGCTGAAACTGGGGCTGTACCTCTCAGTGGCTCGGTCCACGTGGCCGCACAGGTTCTGGAACTCCGTGTCCCGGGAGGACACCACCTCCTGCACATCCAGCAGGGTCTGATCCTGCTCTGCCCTGCATCTCTGCAAGACCTGCAGCTCCTCTTGAACAGCCCTGTGGCAACACAAAAGCCCAACAAATACTCAGAAGCTTCATTTTGTTTTCTTCACTTTCACATTTAACAGACAACCTGCCTTCCCCCATCACTTATTTTCTTCTTCCTAAATATACAGGTGACAACTGAAGAGGAAACAAAGCACAGCATTCAAATTAAAAGGTAAAAAGGTAAACACTTGACACTTCAACAGCTCGGAACAAAATGGGCTGGTGGTAAAGAAATGTGGCCAGAGACGGTGTGGCAGATACAAGGTGAAGAGGAGACGCTTCGAAGAGCAGACAAGGCGTGGTGGGTGAGCACTACCTGAGCGTCAGGTTGGCCTCTGCCAGCTGGGAGGCAGTGTCCTGGGCACGGCCTTCCATCTCCTCCAGCTCCCGTTCTGTATCTTCCAGGAGCTTCTGTGCCTTACTGTGGCGCTGCAGGGTCTCTCTGGTCTGTGACACCAATAGAAACATGAATCTGGCACCACCCCAGACCCAACACAACACAAATCATTCAATCATCAGCCTGTCATGTGACCATTTAGAAAGTTGAATGGTTGACCTTCGCCCGGGTGTCCTTCAGGTCACTCTCGGCCTCCATCAGCAGTCGGTCAGCCTCCCTCAGCTCTGCCCTGCGGCGCAACAGTGTGCTCTCCACACACTGCACCTCATCCAGAACCTCCTTGTGCTGCTGTAATGACTGTTCAAGCTCCAGCTCCCCAACCAGAGAGGTCAGATCTCCCTGCAGAGCTTCTCTGAAAGACACACACACACAAAGCATATGTAAGAGAAGTGTGTCGCCTGATTTCTGACTCCCGAAAAGATGAGCCACTGGAGAATCAAATGATATTCGTTTACTGCATTTGGCTTATAGAAAATGATTAAGTTTCATACAAATTATTTATAATTACAGACGTGACCTCTTTATTGCTGTGGCTCTCTGTAAAATCACATACAGATATGCTTAGTACCCACATTAACCAAGGGCCCCCCCAAGAGTGTAGTGAGAAACAACGGTGTTCCTTTAAGTGAGGGAGGGCACAGCTGAAGAAGTCACCTGCGTCTGCGGAGGCGGCTTGCTGCTCGATGCGGCTCCTGCACCTCTTGCTCCAGATCCATGCGCTGCTCTTGCAGCCTCTGGACAGCGGCACCTGCATGCTGCTCACTCCTGCACTGTTGCCTGAGTTCCCTCACCTGCTTCTGTAGTGTGCAGAGCTCCTTCTCCTGCAAGGAACATCTTTACCGTTAGCCAGGCTCTCCTTTGACAGCACCCAGGAGACCTACAAGCCACATACATTAGACCTCTCCTTATGGCACACTAAGATGGGCTCCTAATTTTTTCACTGTGTGAAGTTCTTTGGGTCACCCACCATCTGCTGATGGACTGGCATGTTGCACAGCAGGACACCAGCATGGACAAGGGGTGCCACGACACTTGGAGGGGGAGGCCCGAAAACCAGCGGGACTCCGGCTGGAGGCGGTCCACAGATGACTGTCCCAGGGCTGACAGATAGCCCTGCGGGTGAAGGGGCATAGACCACTGTCCCAGGGGGCAGCGGAGTACCATTCGGGAGCACAGTGTAGATGACAGAGTCCTGGGGGGGTGTGAAATGATGCCCTGAGATCCTGCTGTCTCTGTCACTTTCCTCCTCGCTGCCCTGCTGGTCACCTACAGACACACAAGAGTCATCGTTTTTCTGTGTTAGAGGAAAAACTGTAACAGCGCAAGATCTGCAAAGACGAGGCTAATGAAACAGTGGCCATACAGGGATTAAAGTTATTACAGTGGTTTCATTCTAAGCCATCCTCGGTCACTGAGGCATTGATTAATCCAGATGAGCTTTAATGCTTTTTCACTTTTGGAAGTAAAGTTCATCTTTGCCCTGCTTTGCCACTCAAGAACACGGATTCAAATCTCCTGCCTTTCAAATCCAACCTCCTGCCTGTGGTAGCCTTGAGCATGGCGGTGTTAATAGCTCCAATAAAGCATACAAAGCTCTATAAATGGGGAAATAATTGTAAGAAGCTTAATACTGTAAGCTCATTTGGAGAAAAGCGTCGACTCATAGGATAAATACAAATGGGTACATCAGTGCAAGCTACTTAAAAATACAAGACACTCTGAAGGACTGTGGCAGCTAAAGATTAATCTCAAGTCCTGTCACTAACAACTAATCTATATTTACCAAATCAAGGGTTGTGACCTCTTTCATACCAAGTAGCTGATTTTGTCAACTAAATGAACAAGATATAACATTTTTTTTAAATGTATGCAATTAAATGTAAGTAAAAAGTATGGGCAAAAGTCGTGAAGAACTCAGAAGCAACAAAACCAAGCATTCGCTCATGGCCCAACGGGACCAGGTCTGGACCCGGTGGGTCACCTCTTCTCCCAGGAGTCCCCGAACGTCCATGCCTTGCAGGGGAGCAGACCCAGTAGCCATCAGGAAGGGGTGCTGCAGGCTGTTGTCTAGCCTTCCTGCCTCTTTGTTTTGTGTGTTGTCTCCTGGATGGTGAAAGTGGGTACTGCGAGCCCAGGCCTGAGTCCTGGGTACCCTGGGAACCAACACTAGGGGGCTGGAGAAATCAAAATAATGCCTTTTTCAGAATTTGACACAACTGCTTTCTAGCAAGTGGCTCCTCATTGTTGACAGACATGTAGTGCTGCTCTTAGCCAGCCATTGCCTTACGTTGGGTGGTGTTGGTACATAATGCCAGCAGCCTCTGCCTCCGTGTGGCTCCTCCAGGCTGGACACAAAGCTGCTGTGTTGGGCCAAGCTGTTCTTCAGAACTTCAATCTCCTCTAACAGTTCACCCAGGTTCCCACTCTTATCTACAGAGAGAAGCACAGGTGCCATTTTTACATAAGGTGCTGACTTCCTAGGCTCAGAATTAATGGTACAGAATTTGCGTGCTTTTAAGGTGTTTACTTCCCGGTAAATGTATGGTTTAGTTACAGAGCAGCTGAAAATACTGTCTCACTGTGGTGAGTCTATAGCATTCAATGCAAATTCTATAGTCAGTAATATGACCGAGGTCATTTTGTCTAGTGATCACGGTACGTATAGACAAGAGGCCTCAAGTTAGCAATACAGGTACTTATGTGCACTGCATGAGGGAATGGCTGCAGAGCTCACCCTCCCGGGCCACTGCCAGCTGTTCTTGGAGCCTCTTGGTCTGCGCCTGCTGTCTGCTCAAGGCACGATACAAGCGCTGTAGCTCTTGGTGTTGCTGGTCACTGCCATCCACCTGGTGCGCCTGCTTCACACAAACACAAACATGCATACAGTTTTTTTGGACCAGGCTCAGGAAAACTGGGGCCATGGACCACATATGAGGCCTGGACACAGACCACACTGAGGGATTCCCCTTACCTTCAATTCTCTGTCCCTTAGGAGTCCCTGGAGGACCTGGATCTCTGCCTCAGCTCCAGCCAGGGCCTGTGCTGCAGCGGCTGCCTGTCTCCGGGTCTCTACCAGCTCCTCCACATCCTGAAGAATACACCTTCCCTCAGTCAGTACTGAATACTGAATGCCTAAGTCAAAGAAAATTACACATGCAAGCATGCACGCACAGTACTTTGTCCATTGTTATGAGTAAGGGGAGGAAAGGAGAGAGGATGAAGTCTTTGTTGTTGTTGGCATTGTGTTACATGTGATATTGATGCTATGATGTTGCAATCTTGTTGTTATAGTACACACAAAGTTGTCTGAGAAGCACAATACAGACTTCGAATGCATAGACAGACAGACAGACAGGCACTGAATAAATCTTCCCACATGACATCCTTTAACCCAGACAACACTCACGAGCAGCTTCCTGGTTGGTCCATGTGCAACAGGCTGACCAAACCCACCTCGGCTCTCTCCTTGTTGATCTTGCGTACAGTCCCCTGCATGGAGTGCAACTGATCTTTGGCATCATTGAGCTGCTGGCCGGTCATCTTGTCTGCAGCAGCCATGGATCTCTTCAGCTCCCGTAGCTCTTCATCTAAGGACTGGAGTTGCGGCCGGGCGCGAGAGTCCTCCAACTTCACCTGGCCAGTCAGATAGACCATGCATTAGTTATAGCAGCAACAAACTGCCATTATCTGGAAATGTAGCCATTAGAACTTGAAAACAAGAATACATCAACTATTTATCATGGCACCAGTGTCTAGCAGCAGCCCCTGACCAACTCCTGACCTGGCGGTCTTGGTCCTGCAACTCTGCAAACAGACGATTCCGCTCATCCTCAGCTGCCTGCAGCCGCTGCTCTGCCAGGGCCTGCAGCTTCCGTGCCTCCCGCATTTCCTCCTTCCATCTCCTCATCTCACTCCTATGCTTCTCAGCCCCCTGAGGAAAGCAACAAGGCAAATCGGTTAACATCACTCTACACAAACCCACTTGGCGCCACTAAGGAGAGAGTATCAGCCACCAACCAGTCTGTGGTATCTCCAGTGATCACGCACCCTTGTCTCAGCTGCCTTTTGCTCCTCCTGGGCCCGTTGCAGCTGCTCCCTCAGAGAAGCAGCCTCCTGCCTGTCGGCTGCTGCGGCAGAAACCATGCGGCTTAGCTCTGTCTGCAGTCGGCCCAGGTTGCGCCCCAGTGCATCCTCCTCCCTGTCTGGCCTACAGACAAGAGTAAAGGTTTAATTTTCATGTAGCTAAGGGATGCCAATAGGAGTTAGTTCAAAATTCAAGGGAAACAAAAAACTGAAAGCTGCAAAAAAAAAAAAAAAAAAAAAAAAACCTCTGGGGGAAAACTACCAGTTGCTGCCCACCCCTCCTGGGCATTGTAATAGAGTGACAGAGGACCTCTAGGGATATGTATTGAATAAGAGAATAACATGTTTGTAAGGCAGAGCTTGAGTATGTGGACACGAAAGCTGTTACTCAGGCCTGAAGCTGCTGCATTTTTTGCAGCCCTTGGCTCCTGGCCACAGAACCCAGTGGTTGCTGTAGGGAGTCGGTCCAGGATCTCTCACCTGATCTCCCCGGCTCCTGAAATAATGCTCCTAATGAGTTCTTCCAAACGCTGGGTCACCTCCTGTGGGCAGAGCAGCGTAGCTCTGGCCTCCTTGAGCTGCCTCTGCAGGGTGTGAATCTGCCTCCTCAAGGAGCCATTCTCCTCCTGCAGGAACTGAGATACAAGTAAGCAACATGAAAGTAATTTAGTTCCTAAACTAAAATGATCTTCAAGGAAACGCGCAAACACTCTTGAACATGACTTTGTGACAACACCCTGCAATGCCCAGAAGACTGTGTAGAAGACAGAAGCACACGAGGCCTCAGTGGCGGTGACAGTGCAAAGGGCCCACCTGCAGCTCCCTGTCTGGTTTGTTCTTCTCCACTGCGAGCTGCACCTGAGCCAAGGCATTTTCTCTTGCATGTCGCTCTTTCTCCAACTCTGCCTGCAGTGCCTCCTGTTCAATCTGACAGAGAAGTCTCTCCAGAGGTAATAGATACAAATGGTACAAACACCCCAACCCCTGATACTAAATAAGGCTCAATGGTACTGTCAATGTCATCACAACCATAACACCACAGATTGCTTGGTCTCGCAGGCCTATCTGTAGGTTGTGTTGGAAGCCCAATATCTTATTGGTGTTTTGGAAACCTAACAACATAGGTTCACTGGGCCATAATGCAGAGTCCAGGGACGGAGTAATAAACCATCTTAATGCAAGGTACAAATATGCAGCCATGTCATACTTTTACACTAGATCACCATTTTCAGACTATATTACTACTAACACCAAGACAGTATGGCGGTGCAGCCAGTAGCACTGCCACCTCAGAGCTTCAGGGCTGTTTGGGTATGGGTTTGAATCCAGCTCAGTCTAAATGGAGTTTGCAGGTTCCATGACATCTGCATGGGTTTTATCCCACTGTCCAAAGCCTCGTGTTTCAGGTTAATCCGTTACTCTAGAATTTCCCATGGTGTGCCTGCATGCGAGTGGCCACCCCCACAATAAACTGGCATTGCAATCAGAGTGTAATTTCATAGCCTAGCGTCCAGGGATTCAAGGATGGGTTCTGGTCCACCTGGACCCTGACTAGAATAAAGCAGTTAAGGATAATGGATGTTTGGATTACTGACACCGTGAGTGAAAGATCAACAATTCTGATGGCCAATTTACTCCTCAGCAACACCAGAGCACTACTGTCCTCCACAAATCCCCTAAGTCTTCTCCTCCTTTTCATTTCAGAGTTCATGTCAGCATCTCGAATTTTAGTCACCCAGAAAAGATCGGGACTGTGTGTGACTGACGGTAATGAGAGTGTACATACCTGGCTGAGCCTGTGCAGTCGCCCCAACTCCTCCTTGAGCTGGCCCACCTCTGTGTTGCGCTCCTGCAGCTGGGCTTCCAGCTCGGTCTCGTACGTGCTTATCTGATCCTGTGCCCGACACAGCTGTGCATTCTCCACCCTGAGGTCATGAAGCTCCCTCTGCAACTGTGCCAACTCCTACACACAAGAGCCCACAGGACCATTGTCTGACTTAAACCAAAGATTGCTTCAGTGCTCTATTAACATTGCCAAACTACTGAGCCTGAAAGCAGGACTTAAGGCTTGTCCGACAATTAATTGTTTGGCCCAGAAAATATTTCCAAGGGCATGTTAAGTTCTCTAACCTCCTTGGCACCTTCAGCATCCAGGCGAACCATCTCCAGTCGGCCGCGCTGCTCCTCGCTGTCTTGAAGGTGGCGTTGCAGGGCCTCCTTCTCCTTTTGAAGCTGGCGGCATTCCGCCTGGGCTCGGCGTGCCTGACCTTTCACCCCTTCCAGATACTCCTGAAGCCCTGCAATGATGCCTTCCAGGTCCCGCTTCAAAGCCTCATTTGCTGCAATTTGGCCTAGGTAAACAGAACCAATCAACCAAAGGGCAACCAAGCATCCAACCTATGTCGCTCCATCTGGCAGCAGTCACGAGGCCTGGTGACTTTAAGAGAAAACAAAATTCTACGAAGTGCTATGAACTGAGGGAGCACATGACAGGGCACAAGACAAAAAACAAAAGGAGAATTTGGGGCCTGTTGCACCCAGGACGGCGGTTCGAGGAGAAATTTGCTTTGTGGTCCCCCCTCACCATCGGTGAGCTGCTGCTCCAGGTCCTTGATCTCCTCGGTCTCCTTTGCTATGCGGGACAGCATGTGGTCCAGCCTGGCCTCCAGCTCGCGGTGCCTCTTGCTCAACATGTCCAGCAGCTGGCTTTGCCGAGACACCTGGGCCTTCACATGAACCTGTGGGTTTGCAGACAATGGGTCAGTAAGAGCCGCCCCCAAGCCCGGCCACTACCAGACTCTGAGGCTGCGAGGATTGCAGATGTCCAGAGAGAGAGAGAAAGGGGCCAGAGAAGGGCTAACCATCTGGATTTCACTCTTTTCCGTGTGCAGCACTGCCGCAAGCAGGAATGTCACATTCTGTTTACCCAGCATCTGAGGCCTCTGCAGGGAACTCAGCAAAACTGCACCGTTCAGGTTTCAAGAGCAGCGCTCACCTTATTTCCTCTGCCTTGCTTTCCATCCCTGGTTCAATCTACATTTCAATATGGTGAGTGAACATACAAAATTTGTTGATTTGAAAGTTCTTGTTTTGACCTTTAGTGTACAAACAGGCAATAAAATACCACCACTACAAAGATCGTGCATAACTGTCACCTTAGTAAAGCCAAAAAAATGTGGCTGTCACGGTCTTCTAAATAACAAAAACACTGTCGCACAGCAGAACCTTAGTGTAAAACACGGTACACCGGCTCACACCTGCAGAGAACTCCTTTAGCATCAAATGACCAGTGTGTACGTCCAGCTTTCCACAATCTTTAGAATTAACTTTCGACAAGATTTCATTTACTCCTTCACTTTGTGAAAAATGTGCATATAAAAAAGTTTGTCTTTTTATATTTAGATCTGGTGCATTAATGTTGCAAACTTTTAAGTAAGCATTTAATAATTGACAACTGATGTGAAGTTTAATCTTGAATAAGGTGAGAAACAAAAAGAAAAGATATCTGTCAGCAGAATAAAAATGAAAATTTGGCTGCGTCTGCACATGCCGTTGGCAAAGTAAAACTGCTGCTGCTGGGATGTGAGCCCTGGTAGCCGCCCTGTTGCAATGGCATCCCCACTCAGCCTAGGCTCACCAGTGACCTCCAGCACTGCCAGATTCACTTGACAATTCTGTATTTAAGATCAAAACTCACTGAAACAAGCTGCATTCAAAGAAAGGTGGAAAAATACAAATACACTTTGTTTCCAGAGGAGTCAATAGTGCTGAACGTGTTTCAGTGAATTTTTGTCGACTGCTGTCCTGTCTGAAGGCCTTATTCATCCTAGAGCATTATACAAACAGGGTGAACGCATGGGATGTGACCGTGCAAGACCCAAGAGTGAAACTGCACAAGGCAGAACAGAGAGGGATGTTTGACTCCACAGTGAGCTTCGGGCTGCGTGAACGTTTGCCTCCGACCGTCTGAGAAGTGCTTGCAGCAGCACCAAATCCTGTCTCACTGTCCGCTGGCTGATGTACACACAGTAAAGGAGCGGTAAAGGGAAACGTGATCAAGCAAATAAGGAATGAAAACATGCAGAAAACATTCAAAGTTTGGTCCTGAAACAAAACCCCAGCCCCTCCCAAAGCGTGCACTTCTTCACCCTGCCGGCGTACTCACTAAATCAGCGCATGTCCACACTTTCCCTCAGCTCAGCTCGGCTCAGTCTGCTTCCAGCCCCGCGAAGAGCCTCAGAGCTGGGCAGCGGGGCAGAGCTTCCTGTGAAATCCGCGCTTGTTCATTTCCTCCCCCTCACACACAGGAAGACGGCCGCCTGCTTAGACTACAGCACCAGGGCTGTCCCTGCCTCAAACTTCACTCTCCCTGCTCACTGCTTTGCCCTCGCCTCTCCTCACCGCCCCTCCACCTCAGAGCCCTTTGAAACAACACAGGAAGCTGCCTGCTCGGCCAATGAGCTTCACACAATGGCCCTGGCATGCGGGAGCTGAAGGTCCCCAGCGGTTGGTATGTGACTCCGCCTGTTAGGAGGAGAAGTCCCCACAAGGAGCAGATGAGCTTCTTAAAGGAACAGCCACTCACTTTTGGCTATGGGTTATGTACATTCTCCGGCATCTCCAGGACACACGGACACACACACACACTAACATGTCCCCATGAGATGCTTCAGGTAATGGCGACGATGCCCTTAGTATTTGCCATGCAGGCAGTCGATGCTATAGCAACAGGTTATCTCCAATGGATTCAGTTAACTTTCTTGCGTATGATGACAAGACAGCAAAAAATGGAATAAATAAGCACGAACAAGCAAGTGCGGTTTGCTACCAAAAAGTCAGTAGGGAAATAACGCATACGATTCATGTTTAAAGAAACAGAAAAACACATTTTCAAGGAAAATAGCCATGAAGTCAATTATCCCTTGTGAAAAGATAAAAAATAATTTTAAGCACATGCAGCGGAAAATCACAAACCTTTCAATAGAATCAATATGATTTTCATTCTAAGGATCTACATGGCTAAAGAAGACATGGCAGGTGAGAACTTTATGTGAACTTTAGCCACTGCTCTGAGCATGCACCCAAGAGGAAGAAAGCAGCTGCGAAAGCCCTAAAAATCTGTCTGTGACTGATTCTTGAGGATTTTGTAAGCATTTGAGTTTGTTCTTAAATTCCCACCAAGCACAGAAGCACCACAGTCTGCTAATGACGGGGCTGAGGAAAGGTGTGATGGTACTCACATGCTGTGGGTGGCTGGGGTCCAGGGTTCCCAGGAGGTCCTGCAAGCGCTCCATCTCGCCTTGTGTCTGGCTCATCTGGGCTGCCTGTTTCTCCAGCTGCCCTTCCAGTGCCTGGACCTCACCCCTCAGCTGCTCCAGTTGCTGCACCTTCCTGCGCAGTTGTTGTCTCAGTTGCTCCTTTTCGGCCTCAGAGATCTGCACACATTAAGGCAGGTAGCAACGGGGCCTTGGGACGGTTGTAGAATGGCAGAATGGACGGACGGACACACGCATGCACACGCGCGCACACACACACGTAGCACCTAGGAATCCTAGTCTGACAAGGGGTTCTGCTCTACAATAACTTCTTAAGCAGAAATGCAGCAACACAAATATAGCCAATAGTTTACCTACATAAAATGATGCCACTTTGAAGCTAAGAAATCAAACGGTAATAATAACAATGTTCCCTGCACACTGACCACAGCACAAAAAACACTTTTCCATAATACCTTTAGAGTAAGACAGAACTACATGGCTGAGCCTATTAGTCAAGTCTACTTTTAGTGTTGCTATCACTTCAGTGACTCCAGAAGGTTAAAAAGTCATCTTTACTGAGGTGCTCACCCGTTTCTGGGATACAGTCTCCTCCAGCTGGTGGAGCTCTGCGCTCGCTCTCAGGATCTGCTGTTCCGCGCTCTCAATCTCCTGATGTAACTGGCGTAACCGTTCCTCTGCTGCAGGGGACACAAAGAGAGGGGACGTCCGTCCGGTTTTGCTCTCAGGCAAATGCAAACATTCAAGCACTTCTGTGCATGTTATGTACAATGCACACCATCTAGCTTCCTCTGCATCAAGGGATTTATGAGAAATTTGGGTGCATGTGCTGTCTTCTCTTTGTTCTTGTGCTGGCCACACACAATCTAGCTTGCACCTTGTGCCTGGGCTCGGTCAGAACACAGCTGATCTACTGCGTGGACTGCCGGGACATCTGTGCTCATGTCTTCCCGTGAGGCCCCATGTGGTCCTTCGGATCCCAGAGGCCGTGCGGTGACAGTATTCCTCCTGTGGCGTCCCTTGCCAATGTAGGGGCTCTCGCCAGGTAAGCTCCTCTCCTCTTCCAGCTCCTGGCAGGAGAGAGAGCAGAGAGAGTGCTGTTGACAGGGGGGTCTGTGCTTAGCAGGAGTTTCATTCCTGTCTGAGGTGAACGCCTATCCAAGTCCATTAAAAATTTCATTTTGCCTCAAGGGATCTCTATGAACAAGAACTGCCGAAACTACTCACGCTGGCACCTCCACAAGTACATGGACCCCACTCCAACGTGCTAGAGTTACGGTGCCCCCTTTCTCATGTGCATTACTGATTAGAGACTTGATGTGTTTTAAAACAAAGATGCTAGACACACATTACAGGTGTAAAAAGTGTTTGGTTTTTTTTTTTTACATTTTTTCCTATAATATTTTTGCAAAGGTCCATAAAACCTGAAATGCATAAAAATCAAGGGTTAACTGTATTTTGTTTCTGTCACATTGCAACATCAACTGTGACCTCCGATGAATCTTTAACTACAGCACTGCCTTTTTTCTTAGATTCTCACTCACATATCCAAGCATATACTTGGAAATATGTTCCTGCAGACAACCTGGTAACTTAAGTTTAAACCTCACCTGGTCTGGATAGTAAGGCAGAGGTTCAAACTTGGCATCTATTTTATGGAAGGCCAGCTCCTGCTCCAGCTCGTATTGCTTCTGACAGGCCCTTGTCAGCTCCATCGCTTTCCGCTTCAGCTGTGACACGAGGCAACACGTCAGAGGACCCCTAGCAGACAAAGGGCCCTACAAGAGGTAAAACACCTCACTCTGTTTCCACACTTCTTGCGCTTGGATTAGATCAACACAAGGGTAAGAAGCATGGACCAAAAGATCATAAACACTGCAGGAGTTGAAAAAACAAACACAAGGACCAAACTTAGCTGAGAGGAATCCTGCAAGCCAACCGTGCTGGGACAGTAAGACATGCTTGGAAACATGCAGCAGGGCCACGGCATTACAAAGGTCTTTACTCAAGCACCTGGAAGGACAGCACACGCTCATATACTGCATGTCTAGGAATGGGTAAAACAAGTTGCAGAGACAGGGGTTCAAGCCCTACTTGAGGGAAGGGGACCGGGACTGAGCTTCAGGGTACCTGATGTATTGTGTTCCACACAGGAGCAGGCAGAGGATGCTGAAACATTGCAGAGGAGGAAAAGACAAGAAATAGAACCAGAAACTCATGCAAAGGTTTCAAATGAAACAGAACTCATGGCACAAATGTAAAAATAAAGGAGAGGTGCACAAAACAGCTGAGAAGAATGTGAAAAGCTGCCCACTGGCATTTCTTGTTCAAAGGCAAAACAGACTGTGTGAAAGGTGGACTTTTGACATTCATAACAGTTGTGTGTTGATTTACTTTTCTTGAAAGGGTGGCAGAGCCTGAAGTAGTGTTCAACGCTCCATCTCAATTCCGCACGGGAAGCAACCTCCCTATAGGACCTGCACCATATAAAGTGATCACATATTCAGATCACATATTCAGCCATTACAAATATTCAGTTGTTGAAATATTTCAATTATAGGGGGGGGGGGGCTTTAAACCTTGACGAAAAAGGAAAATGTGTGTTCATGTTAGCTGGGTAACGCTGTTACAGGGCAGAAACAGCTAAATCAGAGAGCACTCCCACAGCAGGAAGTCATAACAGCACAATGACTGCTGCTCCTCTGCATGGTTACACGGCTGTAACTACAGACAGAGGAATTTCATTGATTTCAAACAGGGCCAAAGGATGTCATGGTGTGTGTACGTCGACACGGCTTAAAGCAGCGCTCTCTTGTTAGTGCTACACGGATAAACTCAGTTATAGAGAACAATTTGCAGTAAATCATTTTCTTGCGCCAATTTGCCTCATTTTCAAAGCGATAAAAGAAAGACGCAAACCCATCAGTAAGGAATGCTGCTCAGTTCACAAAACCACCTGAAAGAGATGCTGATCATGAAAACTAAATTAAAAGCCTTACATTACATAGGTCTTGGGAATAACGAGCCTTTTCTATTAAGATGAAAAAGGAAACAAAATACACAAATGCTAGGGTCAACACATGCACAACAATCCAGGTATACTGATAGCGTTCGCAAGGCTGAGCAATACTACCTGGAGCAGAGGAGAGAAAAACTGATGGATACGGAGGTATTAGTAACCAGGAGAGCAGCTAGAGGTGTGTGTGTGTGTGGGGGGGGAGCAGACATAAAAATCATTGCAGGAAGATTTCATTAGAGGTATTGAATCATTAAAATGGTTTTGTTCAAGCCACGGAATTAAAAACTGTATTAAAAATGTTTTCTGCAAGCATGTGAAAAATTTCAGAACACAACTGTGCTTCATAATCAAGTTCAAGTTCAAGGCATATTTGTCACCATGAAAGGTTTCCGTTTCCAGGCATCTCAGTAATATAAATATATCATAAATATGTAAATATGTAAATAAGGTGTAGAAAGTTAAATAATAAATACTGAAATTAAGAAAAGGAACAATAAATAAATAAATTAGGAGAATAAATAAATAAGAATAAGACACGAGAATGTACAGAGAAAAAAGTCTTCTATCATCATAATTTTCTAGTCATTTTATGCATACTCTATATTAGATAAGAACTGCAAATTTGTAAATTTAAGTTATGAAACTCTTGTGGGTGTGTCTGCATATATGAGTATTTGTCTGGAGATAATCCCCACCAGCTCGTTCTTGGTCTCCAGTTTCCTCTCCAGCTGAGTCTGGCACTTTTGCTGCTCATGGCTCTGGAGCTGAAGACTTTTGATGAGCATCTCATGTTTCTCCAGCTCCTGTACTGTGGCTGCCTTCTCCTCGTTGAGCTTCTCCACGGCTGCAAGCTGACCCTCCAGTTCCTGCTCGAGCCGCTCAACCTCCTCTACAAAAACATGCAGGAGCGAAGTGCTGATTAGACACGAGAGCCGTACGAAGAACTCAGGAGTATACAATAATGCATTTTTACATTTATTACATGTACAGTGACTACTGTGTGGTACTGAGCCTTATCCAAGGTCCTGCAGAATGGTAGATGCACTGCAGTAAACATCACACAACCATCCACCCATTTATATACCAGAGCAGTGTAACACAAACACACACACACACACACACACACACACACAATGGTAAATTCAGAGTTAGCACTGCACCTGAAACACATGTCTTTGGACTGTGGCAGGAAACTGCAGCACCTGCAAGAATCTGACTCAAACACAAGGAAAGCATGCAAACTGTACACAGACTGAGCAGGGATCCAACCCATGTCCAACTGCACTGTGAGGCAGCAACAGTATTTGCTGCGCCAACCATGCCACCCTAAGAATAACATTATTACTTTTACGCACAATTCAACTTAGTGTGGGGGATTAAGTAAAGGCTATGACCTCTAAGCTACCCACTCCCCCCTTAAATTAGTCAAATTTGTTAAGTATGCCATGACTGTACCCATATGGAAGCGCTGGTGGGCCATCTCTCGCTCCTGCTGGCTGACTGGCAGCCCATCCAGCGTCTCTAGCGCCCTCAAGTGGAAGACCAAGAAGAGTCGATAGTGGGGTAGGTTGGATACAGGGTTCTCCGCCAACAGCAGCTCAGTCAGGTTCTTCAGTGACTTCAGCTTGACAATTTCGTGCAGCTGCACAAACCAGTGGCATGTGTTATAGGTGTGCTTGCAGAGCTATTTGTCGAGAGCAGCTGACAGTATGAGTATGCGGTGATCACATCCATACACTTACAACTGGGATACCGCGAGCAAGCTCAAACGCTTTACTTTGATTCAAATTTCAAAAACACACCGAAGAGATGTTATTGTGCTGCAGGTTTAGACACTGAAGTGATCTTAGTTTTCTGGACAGCCAAAGGGGCACGTGTTCAATGTTGTTGTTGGCCAGGTTAAGGAGTTGAAGGCTTCCCATGTGCTCCAAACCCTCAATTTTTCTAGAGACAAACAAAAGAAACAAAAGCAATCGATTAATGAATTTAAATTTATTTACCAAAAGATTATTTTGGACTGGAAATTTTAAATAGCTGTACTGAGATTTAGTTGTTCCCTGAGATTCTGTCATCATTTACCGGATTCTGTTGTAGGAAAGATGCAGTTCACGCAGTTTGTGCAGTTTTTCAAGCTTCTCGATTTTTTCAATGAGGTTGTGACTGAGGTTGAGGACCTGCAGTTGTTCACATTTGTCCAGGTTTTCAATAAACTAAAAGGGAGAGATACAGGTTCACAGCAAGGGTTTTTAAATGCATCATTAATAGTACAACGGTTTAGCAATAAGGCACAAGTTAATCTGGAAAACAGTACTTTTATCAGCTTTCTGCAGTACTACTGTGGTTTTCTATTGTGTGGTTCAGTAGCTTCTGCCTACCTTAAATTTCTTGCCACTGCTCTTTGCAAGTGACAGGTTTAGGGACCGGACAAAGGCCAGCTTTTCCTGCTTTGTCAACTTCTGCAAAAGGGCTTCTGTAATGTAGCGAATCCCAGCATTTTTCACTTCCCCTGCATACAGACGGAAAACGAAGCTGCACAATTTCTCATCCGGTATAAACAACAACAACAGTTTCTCACAGTTCATTCACAATTTCACCCCTCTGTTTTCCCAAAGATGCCAGTGGAGCCTGGGCCATGTTGGTCTACCTCTGCTGCTGGGAGCTGCTCTACTGGGGCCATCATCGCTGTCTTCAGATACATCCAACTGAAGACCTGTGCCTAAAGTTGGCGCAGTTGTCGGCAGGCACGAAGTCCTACTGTGGACATCTGGGCTCAGGGTACAGCACATGGGTTTTAGTCCCCCAGGCGTCTGCAGTGTCGCTGTGCTCATCATCGCAAAGCTGGCAGACCTGAGAAACCCAAACCATTTCTCAGTACATCATGAGCCGGTGCTTTAAGAGGTACGTCTAAAAAGTACACAAATAAGCCATGTGACTGGTTTTAACACAGTTCCTCCTATACTTTTGTAGCCACAGCTGTCTGTTATCATTCCTTAACATTCGTTCTTCTACATTCAAATCGGGTGCTTGATGTTGCACTCACATTAAGAATAAAATAAAATTGCAGTGGTTTTATTTTATTGTAAGCATTTCTGGGGGTTTTCCACTCAAGAAGCTGTTGAAATGCTGCATGTGGTGAGCAATCCCACCGCTAAAACCTTTGGAGTCACTGCTGCCGTTGGCTTCCTTTCACCCGGCGACCACCGACCCTGCTGGCGCTCCCTGCACTCCGACAGACCGTGCAAATGTTCGGCATCGGCAAGTAAGTCGGACTGTTAGCTGGCGGGTGATGCTTACCATTTATTTGTCGCTGCCCAAAGAGCCCGACTGCATGTGTGGGAATTTTCACTTCACTTCTGCCACACTGTGCACGTTTCCATAGCAACGTCCATTCTACTCTGGACAAAAATCTGCAACCTGTCCACGCTTCAGCTTTCGCGAGGACGAAACCGAGGCGTGAAAGGATGTTCTTGCGCCTTAACTGTGCCTCTTTTTCCACTCAAGAAGCAGAAGCGGCAGCAGAAGCGCCAGCAGCAGCGGGAAGCCCAGGAGCGGCGACCCAACAGCCGGCCACGGATGATGACGTCACCGCGCAGGCGCATTGGAAGGCGCGCCTCCGTTCGAACCCCCGCTTCTGCGGTCCTTGGCCCTCGGCCGCCGGCCAGCGAGCGTCGGTTACAAGGATGAATTCTGACCGCTAGGCAGCAACGCAAGCTTTGCCCTCCGCCAGCAGGATGGGAGTCTCTACCCAGACTGTTGAACTGTGGAGGAAAAGACAAACCGAACCGTGAAACAAGCCATCCCGCCGCTGTTGCTCATTTTTGATACGTTTGCACATTCGTACGTGTTCTGGCTATGGCATTTGCACGTTACTAAACACTATAAACCTGCACCTGTCATAATACCATCTTGACGTTACTCCCGTGTCGGCCCTCTCTTTATTGTACTGTTGTGTTTCGTGCACCCCCCAGGCCCAATGTCTCACATTCTCTCCCCTCTGCGTAGTCCTGTCGTGCTTGCGTTGTTGCGTTGCTTCTTGGTCCTGGAGGAACGCGGTTTCGTTGCACCGCGTCGATGGCTGAAATGACAGCAAACCCCTACTTGCCTTGACTTGACTGAAAAAGTGCCCATGTTAAGGGCAGCGCCACAACCATATGGCACCTGGTTTCTAAACAATAAAAGTGAGTTCGGTTCTTTTTGAATCAATTTTCACCGCTCTTGGTATTACTGACTTGCTGGGGACCAACTATTCTCCACCAGTCGCAATGTTTAAGGAGGATCGGGCTCTGCGGGCCTCTGTTCCCATTTCACTTTTTGCCAGAATTTATGCTACCAGGATGAACATTTTATCTCATTCGCTACACCTATATAAAAATCTACCCTTGCCGAGTGAATTCTTTGAATTAGATACCTCGATGTCAGCATTTACTTGGACCGACAAGAGAATCGGCCAAATCAGAATCAGGCTCTCCAAACTCAGCCAACCAAAAGAAAGGGGTGAAGCCACGATTCAGATTCTGCTACTGGGCAGCACAGAAATGTCTAACTGGTTCCTACTGTGGACAGGGATGGCTGTTGGCCTTGTGCAACCCAAGTCCTTTAACATTCAAAAATTTGTAATTCCTGTAATGACACATTTAGACCCCCTAATATTGCAAATTTCTTCCAATAAAGATTTAAAGCATTCATTTTCGAATCGGAAATGAATCCATTCAGCAGGAGTAACACCTTGGCACAACAATTGGTGCATTAAAAGTAGATACTGTAATTTTTTTTTTTTTTTGGGGGGGGGGGGCAATAGTACTTAAAAAAGTTCTTGAAATTATGTCTTTGGCACGGATTTTGGCCAGGACATTTGTAAGTGGTGAGTTTGAAAAGTTAAATGCAATGTGCATGACAGTGAAAAGGAATTCTGAAATGCATGGACACCCTTCTGGGACCTATTGAACAGCACTGTGTGAACACTCCTGTGCCCCTCTAGCCCCGCTTTGTGCAAGAGGACGTGTGAAATCTCTCTGGACCGTCTCTGCTAGTAGGTTGCTGTAACCTAAAGCTCCTGAAAAATCGAATAAAAAAGGTCATTGTGATGACACTGCCTTTCGGAAGAATTCTGTTTATTATTTTCAAGTTTAAAACTAGTAGGCAAGGTTTTCCTCTGCCATTTAAACTCCGGTAAGCATTTTCTTACAAGCATTTTTTGCTTTAGGGGTTGTTACTCTGACAGATGATAGCTTTGCACTGTGAAGGTTTGACAGGATGACGTTACTGTTCAGACAGTGATTTTTATTTTTCCCAAGAAAGATGTATATATTCTTTAAATGTACACACACAAATGCAGCATACTTATATTATGTCACAAATGCAGGGGTGCGGCGATTGGGCTCTAAACTCCATGAACATTGCAGGGCCTAAGCTAAGGACAACCCATTATGAGGAAGTTCTCTGCAAAGTCCTCCATTCCATTAAGGAAGTCCGAGCAGGGGGTTCCTTTGCACTCGCTCGGTGCAGGCCACTTCTCCACCCAGGCCTCCGAGTCAAGGGGGAATTTGTACCTGAAACACAAGCTTGCGTTTAGACCGAGATATTCTTGTAAAGTTACAACGGAGTATTAGAAATATTGCTCTTTCCTTGGTATGACAGCTGAAATCCTGGTTTTCACCCATTTTCATGCTTGAAATGCTGCTTAATCGAGTCTTCTAGATTTAATCTTACTTAGACCGTCAATCAGGAGAATGGAGTTAAGATTAAAAGCATGGAAGAACAATTGAGAGTTTAAAATAAAACATTTTGACCTGAAGAATGTAAGTAAATGGGCTGCTTACTTATATCTCCTGTTGTCTAATATCTGCATGCCCTCTGCTCCCATGATCAGATACTGCGCCTCATCCTGCAGACTGACATCTGTGCAAGTCGCCTTCTTTACAAAAGTCACCACGGTGTTTCTCTCAACATTTTCAGTACCTTTGACAATACAGAGAACACAGCGAAGCATAAAACAGACTTCTTACACAGTGCAGGGTGGGCATACAGGTCCCATGCTTACCCTTTTTGAATACATCTTCTATTTTGGCAGCATAATTCACAAAATCTCCTTCTCCCCTTGAAGATTCAATTTTTACTTTAAACGCTGAGGAAAAGAAACAAAGAAGAAGTAAGTTATATTCGTTGTTTCTAGACAGTCTTTGTTCTGCAACATTAACATCAGTCCACATCCTTCTGCCTCAAGTCTTTCCTCCACTGTTCCCTGAAAAATGTCAAAAACAACTCTTTGGCCCTGGCTTGAACACGGTGGATTAAGAGTCCTCTCTCCCTCAGAGCTGCAGAATCCCTGTCAACATTCAAGATGTTTCTGCTTGCATTTCTTATGGACCCACTTATCTGCTTTGTTTTCTTTGAGCTGAACACCGCTTTGGAGAAAAACATCCAAACAGTTAGCAAATGTAAACGTGGGCTTAGTTCTGGAAAGTTTTCCAACATGGCATACTGCAAGAAGAGGTACAAGAGCTAAAATGAAGCACATACCATATCTTATTTTGTCCTGGCAAGCTGCGCTGAGGCGCTTTTCAGCCGTCATGGACAGATCCATGTCCCTTACGAAACCGCACGAGGCTGGGGGCATATGGTGGATCACGGGGGGAGCGGTCGGAGCATTTAATCGAGCAGTTACAGCCAACTTCAGATAAAATCCACAGTGTCTTGTTCGGCCTACCTGTCATGCACTGGCACTGGTCACCCTCACACAGACGCAGCAACCTACGCTCCTCATGTGGGTAATAAAGCTTGGAGCACTGTCTGTCTGCAGTGTACAAGGAACAAATGAGTCAAACGGAGCACCTGCATGCGGTCCATGAAGAGCCCAGCACCGGGACCAAGAGGACAGGATGACGCCCAGGGAGATGAGGGCCCGCACCTGGGTCGCGGTACTCATACACCTTGAAAAGGGAGGAGCCGGCCATGCCGATGCGGAAGACCTCCTGCATCCGAAACCCCACGCACAGAAACGTGTCTGAGGGAATCTGCGGACGTGGAGGACATGATGGACAGAAAGGCGACATGTCAAGCAGCAATGGCTTTGTTTCACCTGGAGCTGGGAAACCGGTCACTGAAATACAAGCAGGAAACAGGCACTGACCGAGTCCAGCTGTAGAACGACCTGGTCCTCCCGAATCTCATAGTGGGAGACGACAGATTCTAGTCCACTCTGCATCTGCGGTCAACATTTACGCAACTCATCACACTCCCCAATACATTATTACAGAGCACAGTTAGGCTGAAGGCAGCAGGGCGAACGCCTCGAAAAAACTCAAGAAAAATGTGTTTAAACGCGTACATGGCCTTTTACAATGGGTGGATGAAGCAGGTAGAACTCCCTAGAAGTTCACTGAGCCTCACCAGTTCAAGGTCCTCCTGAAAGGGCTCCATGCCTGAGGGGAGATGGATCTCCATGACTGTGTGGGCTGACTCTGTATACACCTCATTCTCGAGAGGAATGTACCTGCCCATAGGGGAGACATGGGGACAGGAAAGGGCACGTAAGCACACTACCTGGGGGCAGCATGCAAACCTGTATCTGTTATTTGCCACAGAAATTGCAAATAAGTAAAACTTAAGCATGCACCTGAGGCTTAGCAAATATTTGATTTTGAATTTGTTTTTTGACCAAACAGCTTCATCAAAGTGCAGTAACAGAAAAACTTGGTTAAACTGTACTGTTGTTGAAATGGGTTTGAGTGTAACCTCTTGAAAATAAGACAAACAGTTACTTACTTAGCGCAGGCAACAAGTCGGGGTGACAGAAGCATGGGGTCTAAAGAAACGTGAGAATGTGAGTTACCGAACTGCTCCACAGATGGGAAGGAAACCCTCTGAGTGTTACCGTACCTGAAGAACTGCGGTTAGGTCGATGAACCTCAATGGTCAGGTGAAAGTGGCAGTTGTGGCTGGATGGTGTCATGACATAGTACACAGTTTTCATCTGCAGTGACAAATTTCAAGGCCTCAGATGGAAGAAGCAAGAAACGTGCTTTTGTTTAAGAGAACCACATCTAACACAAATAATCAAGGTCAAGCTCACTGGAGCTGCATGGACACCAATGAAAAGGCAGCTCTGGCCATGTTTTTGTCTTGGCACCACAGAGTAGCAGAAAAAGTGAGAATGCACTCACGTTGGCGACTGATACGCCAGTGCTGCTCCCCGTGCTCAAGACAACGCTATCGTCCTGTGTGACCTGTGAAAAACATCCATTTACTCTATGCATGGTACATTTTTATTAAAAATTAAAATAGCATTACACAATTCTAAATAACTGTCTGAAGTGAAGACATTTTGCTCCAGCTTTTGTTCCCAGAAATATAAATTAGATCCCGTCCTTGTAGATTATCTACACAGAAGATCTACTCTCACACAATTTTGGCTTTCATTTTACTGTTACACTGCTTCAAAATTTAAAATAATTTTCCAAGCTCTCAGAGACTTTGAGCCTCTTTCAAAGAAAACTTGAAAGTCCAAATAAAACCCGAACTTGAAAACACGAGCTGCCAAAGACACACTGGAGAAAAGCCAGAAGTAACTTCACCACGAAAGCCGGCTCTTCCAACTGTCCGATGTTTTTCTCCAAAGCGGCCTACAGTGTTAGGCTACGTACGCCGATTTGCTCATTTATGTAGCTGTGCAGTTTAGGATAAGTACTTTGCTCAAAGTAGTACGCCAGGAGGGTATCTGAACCAAGGCTATGGCTCCAAAGGCTACGCTGTGCAGAATATAAGATCAACACTTTTAATCTCAGAGTTACTGGTTCAAGGTTCTGGAAAGCTCCTTTGAACAGAGCACAATATACAGTAAGAGCTGGATTTGTGCTGATGAGCTTCTGGGAAATGGAGCGCTTCATGAAACAGCACTATAGAAGGCCATTAACTATACTGCAGCACAAATGGAGCTCGGAAAGAATGCAACATCATGCAAAATACATTTTTAAAATCTGTAACAAAAGTGAATAAACACAGAAAACAATCCATTTGACAGATAAGAAAGATAAAACTGGAAAAAAATTCAAAATATTTTAAGAAATATTTAGAAATGTAATAAGTTATGAGAAATTGCATCAAGGGCCTAAAAATGGCACTGCAAGGCACCGCCGATGGAGGGATTTGCCGCATTTGAGAAGCGAGCCGGAGTCTTGCCTCGACTGCTTTGCCAACAGGGTTCTTCTGAGAGAGCTTTATTACTGCCAGGTCTCCTTTGTTTCTGTAGGAGGCACGGATCTCCATATCAAGCTTGCCATGCTTGACCAACCTACTGTACTCCGTCAGGGCTTCCATAGTGAGGATCGTGTCCTACGAGGAAGCGTGCATGGGACAGGTATTTAGGATGATGGCTGTGTGCAGCAATGTAGGTACAGCATTTTAGCTAAACAAATGTACATGATAAATGGCTTGGCCAGGCGGTCAGTAGCAGGGTCGGATTTTCAGAAGGTTAATAAAAGCCATTTGTACGCCACGGGAGCCGAAGCTCGGTCACCTGTGTGGAATGAAATCCTCCTCCGTAGCGCTGGTCCTGACTCAACCAACTGATGATGGGGGCCGCATACTCACTGTCCCCATACAGCAGTGCTGTGAGCAGGACGTAGGCTGTGGTCTCCACGCTCTGAGCCGATGCCGTACTGGGCGCTGAAGGATTCGAAGATGCAGGCTGCTCCTGCCAGAATCTGATTATGGGTGGATTTCCTGAACCAGCCAATTGGATAACTGGATGTCAGTTCAACAAGTAACCGCCAGAGCATTTTTAAACTGCACTGATGTTAAGTTTCCAGGATGTTTCCCAGCCCTAAATGTCGTTCCTAGCGAATCTGACGCTTCTCTCCACGGCGATCAGCAGTGCGAGTCAATACAATTGTAGTAAAAAGTCTCTTGGTAAGATAAGGGTAACCGTTTCCTGAGATACCTTTCACTTGGGCAAAGTTCTGAAGTCTCTCATACAGTTCCCGAGCTGGGATGCTGCTTCTGTCCACCAGCGCCAGGGCATAAGCAGCGACTGCTCGCACATACAAATTCTTCAGGGACATGATGTTATCGAACAAGTACTTCTCTGCATTTTTCAGGACTTGTTTAAATTCCTGTAGAGAACACATACTGTGGTGGTCAGCACTGCACAGAATTAAAAGCCATCACATGCATTTATATGCTGCATTCTTATTTGAAAAATCTGGGGAACAATGCCTATAAAGCGCACTACTGACTTGCCAGAGGGGCTTGGCCATTGTAGTCATTCTTCCTTAGTTACGTGGCAGAAAAGCTTTGGCTTTGAGTTTTGCAGTTTTTCCCAGAGTTACCATTTGCAGCTACTGCATGAATAAAGTACAGCAGCTTCTACCCAGGGCACAAGGGGCTGCATTTTTGGTTTACTTAGATAAACCCTAGTGGTGTGCATTTTAGAGCTGGCCACCATACCTCCAGAGAGCATTCTGGAACCTCCATGGCATTCTTGATGGCAATTATGACAAAGGATGTGAGATAGACAGCCTGCTCTTTCACATCTGCTCCAGCACCCTGTCAACACCAGAGTCAGCGCAGGTGGAGAAAAGCTTTAAACTTGATAAAAAGCAGGAAGCATAAACTAAATTGAGTTTACTTCTAAAAATCAAAATACATACCATGAGTTTGACTGGCTTATAGTCAGCAAGCTCCTTGAATGAGCCGTCCTCATTCTGACATCTAGAGTGCAGCCAGAAGAGTGAGTTGCACAGAGACTTCCGGTCCACTGTGATGTACTTGTCCACCTGTCCAAGCGTCTTCACTACAAGAGCGGTCAGCCTAGAATGGAAAGCACCCTCAAGCTTTTTTTTGTACCAGGTCCTCCCTATCCTCTGCCTCACTACCATGTATGAAATACTGTGCTGCACCGTTTGTCTTTGGTGCTATTCCTACTGACCACGTGCTGGCCTCTCTGTCTGCCCACATGCTGTAACTGTGCTCCAGCTTCTTTCTGAATGACACGATACTGTTAATCCCTGTGTCAGCCAGGGAGAGAGAGAGAGAGAGCACAAATATCTGAAGAATCTGTTAAGTTGGACCAAGTGTGTCACCCAACACTTCTCTTTGTTACTTTCCAAATCTTGGCAGTGTGTCCTATACCCACCTTCCTTCAGCTTCCTCTTCAGCTCTACTCTCTTATTAGTGGTGTCATAGCTGAGCAGGTCCCACCTCTCTGTCTGCTCCAGGTAGTGGAATACATAATAGATGGGGAGAATGCCCATGATTTCCACCTCAGCAGAACCACGGGGCAAACCAGTCAACTGGAACAGCCCATTGGGGTCAGTCATAATGGAGATGATGTCTCCGAGTAGCTCACCTGCACAGATGAAGTTAGAGCAAGACAGAGTGGTAGCAAAGGGATGTTGTTAACTACAAGAAAACTTCACAGCACTTTAAACTTCAGATCCTTTTAACATTACAGATTTTCATTGGCTGATTTACTAAACAACTGTCAGTCATTGTCTGTTTATTACAAAAGCCATCACTTTGGATGAGGTCATACCCAGCCTGAGACAAGAACACAGACTCTGTACACGTTTTCCTTGTGTGTTGCTCCTTACTTAAGTGATCCAGCAGCAAAAATGTGCTTGCACGCCAGTGCCATATCACTAAATTTTACCAGACCTTCTAATGCAATTATTGAGACCTTCAAGATTTCTGCCTGACCCCACACCACTGTACCATTGACAGTGAGGAGACGCTCCACTTTGGACTTGGGTACAAGGTTTAGAGGAATGCTGGTCTTCAGTTCCAGCCTTCTTCTCAAGTTTCCTGCAGGGGGCAGGAGAATAAACATGAGAAAAAGTATGCAGTAGTCAGGACAGAAGTAAATGACAAACTGTAATTGCTTTGTATTCAATAAAATAAAGTTAACGTGACATTTGGACAAATTCTGTGCAGGCAGCATTAAAAGGGATAAAACATGGCCCTGTCTCAGGATCTGTAAGATTTTTCAGTTTTGCACGAGAGTATTAATAACATAACGTAGTATTATGGCAAGTGGGTTCGCTGAAATGAATTCTCTGCATTTTCAAAAATCTTCCCAGCTACCAATCAAAGCAAAAACGACAGCTCTGCAGGCGGAAAAAGCCAAAGTGGCTAAGAAGGAACAGGCAGAACAACGCATATAAATGGGAACTGGCGGCGCTACAGGAAAGTGCTGACTCTACAAGCAAAGCAGTCAAACAAGAAGCTAAGCCAGAGGAGTAAAATAAAAAGCGAACTACAGGCATCCCCCTATTTACAAGCATAGCACTTTTCTTGGCTTGTAAGGTGACATCTTTTAAGTCAGAGATGTAATTGTTATTAACTTCAATAGGAAAAAATGTTTCAGCATTCCAGGACCCAAGAAAATCACCCCCAAGTTTGCTCAAGTAACATCAGAATCCATCAAAATGAAGATAAATAACATTTACAATAAAAAAGATAAATTATTTCATTAATCATATACAGCAAAGTGGCACAAATAACACAAATGCACGACAAGATTACATATAACAGGGACAGGTAGCTGGATGAGAACTGACGGCGGCACCACTGAACCTGGGTGTGGCTGCTGTGCCCTTGCAGGTTAGGGTTATTAATAATAAAAGAGAGGGCACACAGGCCGCTGTCATACTGTTACTTACGCAGACTCACCCATGCAGGCACAGGCGTGCGCGCACACACACACACAGAATCCAACAGACATACTAATGTATTACAGATGCAAACTCAGTCGTTCATTGCAATGGGACAATAAATAATTTCACTTCTGCAAGTCCAAGCCTCGTATGTGAAGAAATACACTGGTGTTAAGGGGGGAAAAAGCAGGTTTTATTTTGGATGTATAACTTCATGTGAATTTATGTTTATCGGTGCACTGGCTATCTTCTGTTTAGTTAATTTTCTTTTTTTTATTGTTTGTTGTACTGTTTTTCAGTTCAGTTTTTCAATTTTTTTTTAAAGATTACTTGATTAATCATTTGTTTTTATGTGGATTCCTGTTTTACTTCTTAGCTTTCATATTGGGCATAGCTGTATGACTTCTGTGTAAATCAAACTTTTTGGTTTCTACATAAGTTTTATACATGTTTGTCATGCTTTAAGCAATATCCATCACAACTGGGGGTGTGTAAACACACAAAGTTAATGCCGGCCTCCAGTAAAATACCATAGGTGGAGACTGCAGACTGGAAATAGCTGAAGATGAGCACACTTGTACAGTGAGATGATGTTTGCCACACAGCAGCAGAGTACGCAGCCTGAGAAACTCACCATAAATCCCCTGAGGATCCAAAGTGCCCCCGGTGTTCATTTCAGTCTTGATGCCCTCAGGCTGTAAGAAGCAACAGACAGGCTCAAGAGCACAAACATCTATCAGCTGCCTGGGCTTTTCCACAACATCACGGTCTCCTCCTTCTCCTTAAGTTCCTTAAGTTATATGGACATTGGTTTATGGTGATTTGCCTATTAAGAAACGGGGGAGACATTCCAGTGCAAATTGGTGTTAGCAGTAACTCTCAGTATTAGCAGTAAAGGGATCACCAGTTTTCATGTATTTACCACAACACGGAGGGTCTTGATGAGGGTCTCCGAGCCAAGGGGTGTTTTTAGAGTGAACTGAAGAGCATGCGAGCCAACGTCCAATGCCATGATCACGAAAGAAACCAGATTGACCGACTGCTTCTTCAAAGGCCTCTTGACACAAGAGGTGCTTTGTCGGTCTTTAGTTGGCTTGTCCTGAAACAGGCACAGCCCCTTGGGTACCATAAGGGTCATGCAGAACTGCTCGTGCAGAGAGGGGGACAGAGATGGACAGAGAATCATAAATGTCGGCAAACAAATGCACTCTTTTTTTTGTGAAAAAGATGTGAATAAGTTGCATACATGGCCCTGGATCTTAAAACAGACTTTCAGCCAGCACATCTTACGCACTCTCATTAAAAACTAGTCTGGCCAAGGAGGTGTTTGAACGTAGAACTCCAAAAACAGGAACCAACAGGAACCAAAAGAGCACATGAGGTGAGTAAGGGTGAAGGAGGCAAGAGCTTATTACCCAGGAGTCTGTCAGTTCCTGGTTGTAGACAGAACCACGGAGCTCCACCTGCTCTCCACGGACCATGGAGTAGGGCAAAGGCACATCCACACTCACTTTCTGGCTCACCTGAACTGTCAGTGGGTCTGCCACACATATTCCTGTCAAGCACAGAGGAGGAAGTGAGCTGCACACACAGTGCAGCAGCACGGGGAGAGAACCTGCTGCACACGAGGTGATAGTACATCTGACATTGGTGCCTTTCTGCTTTTCTGAGACTGTGGCTTTTCTTTGCTTTTTGTCTTTTGTATTTACCTTCACTGAACATCCCCACGGCTTTTATTTCCCAGGTGGTGAGCGAGTCTGGCAGTAGTTTGGACAGAGACATCAGCCCTGACCTGAGAAGCCATGTAAATGAAGTTTAAAACTGGTCCAAGAAACCAACTCATTCACTACAACACAGACCATCATGCTCATAAGAGAAGGCCTAATAATACGTATAAGATGTCCATATTGGTCATGCCAAAGCAGTTGTGCATTTAACATTTCTTCCAGCCTCATGCATATAAACATTTCAAATAAATAAATGTTCACAACACCACTACTGGTACATCTGGGTAACCTTTCAGTAAGTCAGCTATTGCAGAGAGGACGAGGCCTGAAATTTAGCTTTGTTCTTAGCCCTGATTCCATTGTGAGCTACAAATATACCAAAACTACATGTGCTTGTGCCATTAGTTAACTGCTTGCACATTTGCACATCTGACAAAAAATGGAACACAGAAAGGCGCAGCCACCTATCTGAGACGCGATGAGTCTCCCAGAGCCAGCTCTCCGGGAAATAACTGCGCACACGTGGAGCCTCCAGCCCAAACTCCATTTCAATCTCTGAAAGTAGACAACGGTGAGCTCCAGTAACAAAACAATTTTTGCAGGAACAATGAGCTCCACAACTGAAGGCGAATTGTGCTCGTGCTTTGGTGAATTCCATGCACCTTCACCTTCTGTTCATTTAAAATTAAACAGGCATTTTGCACAACTTCAGTTAAAATAGAAACAACAAGCACGTTCCTGCTCGGGAAAAAGCTCTGCTCACTCACTTGTGCGTGCCAGGTAAAGTTCTTTGTTGTTCCCGCGCTCCAGCTTCTGCCGAAATTTGCAGCATTCAGCAAAGACCTTCTTGCACTCATCTGATACCTTCGATAGTCTCCGTGCGCGGGAGTCGCACGTCTCCAGAGTCGGAAATGTTTTTATCCCCTTACTGCAGCAAATTGAAAGTGGGGGCTTGTATTGCATGACTGTGGGTGAAGCAAAACACTGTCAGCCACCCAAGACCTTGCTGAGCATTTCCTCCACCGCTGTCTCTTGGAGTGGGCAGGCAGTTTAACCCTAATATCCAGCATCCTCATCTACAGCTTCCGAAATACGGCCATCAGAAACAACAACCCACCATGAACTACGAGGAGGGACCCAAAAAAAACGAGAATTTTTTTCTGGAGGCTGGACGGGCTTTAGTTCCGAAGTTTGCCACCAGGTGCGTGTACTAGACTGCCCTCTGCATCATTTGGCCAAGCGGCGTCCTTGGGGAAAGGTCTTTAAGGTCAGTGTAATTTTTTTTCTTGAGCCTCTGTTACCGTCTTTGTCGATTTTGTGATGGCAGACTTGAAACAACAACGTATTTGCATCAAATTCTGTTTCTTTTTCGGGAAAACAGCAGCATAAACTGTCACAATGCTTTGAGAGGGTTCCAAAGAAGAAGCTTTGAGCCAGGCAAGGGTTTACGAATGGTTTTCTCGGTTCAGACGTGGTGATATGTCACTTGAAGACCAACCACGACCTGGGCGTCCTTCAACAAGCAGAACCGACTAAAACATTCAAAAAATTCGCGATGCGATAATATTTGATCATCGTCGAACAATCGACGAGTTGGAAGCATTGACTGGAGTTTCCTGGAGTTCATGTCAACGAGTTTTGACAGAAGAACTTCAGATGAAACGAGTCAGTGCGAAATTCGTTCCTTGTGATCAGGCGAACGGCTTCTGCATCACCAAAACGCTCCCATCCACACAGCATTGAATGTGCGGCAGTTTCTCACGAAAAATGGGATGACAACGGTTTCCCACCCCCTCTACTCTCCGGACCTTGCACCCTGCGATTTTTTCTTATTTCCAAGAATGAAGAGGGACCTTAAAGGAAAGCGTTTTCAGGATGTAGAGGAGCTCAAGAAGCAAACGACGGAGGGACTGAAGGATATCACTTTGCAAGAGTTTCAGAACAGTTTTGAACAATGGAAAAAGCAGCGTATTGTGTCTCAGGGAGAGTATTTTGAGGGTGATTAAATTTTGGAAATGTTCTGAGAAATATACAATTTAAAAAATAAATAAATAAATAAAAAATTCTTGTTATTTTTGGGTCCCCCCTCATATTTCGCTAAGGAAGGTAAGAACAGGACAGTAAACTTGCCTTTTTCCTTTATGGAGGAACGCTTTGGCCGAGTAATTGCTGAACAGGTTTCACCTGAAACAAGAACCGTGCGAGTGGCAGAAGCAGTGTGACTTGCGGCTTAGCAATTTGATGGACTAGAATTGGTCATTCAGTTGCAGGGGAAATTTAACGTGTATGCAAATATAATAATTGAAATAGCTGGAAAACAGAAATGTGTCCTCTTGTCTGCTGTTTGGAAAATATACCTTCCTCCTGGGCAGCTTTAGCATTGGCATTGGTCATGAAGGTGAGCCCAGCTAGACGGAAGACATCTGCATTATCTTTTCCACCGCCCCCCCCACAGCCTTGGTCACTCTGCTCAATGCGGCGCAGTACCTGCAGCAGGGAGGGAAAAACAGCACAGGAATGTAGCCTGTGTCACATGATGGTCTTCTGAAAGCCAGATGATCTATGCGAGAACAAACTGTGCAAAATAAATACGAGACATTTGCTTTGTGGTTAAAGTTAAGAAGTTTCCTCCTTTATGTGGCACACCGATTGTCCCAGCGAGAGGTGCATGTAGTGCGGAGAGAACCGGTGGGAGCCTCACTGTAGCCAACGGGTCTTTGCTGAGAGCTCTGAGATTGTATATAGCTGTGTCGATTGAGGACAGGGCCACTAGGGAGTTATGTCTGGCCTTCAGCGTCAGTGCCAGGTTATCTTTGGGGTGATATTCCTTTGAAGGTGCTGAGAGCTCCATCTACAGCAGAGAGAAGGGGAAAAGGAGAGCTGTCCATAAGAGTTCTCTGGGGATTTTTACTGTGTGACTTTGTATAATAAGAAATGGAAGAATGTCACCGTAGGTAAGTACCTGGAGACCACTGACACATTTTCCTTTAACACCAATCCATACAGAGTCTGCCACTAGCTCAGCTGTGTTCTCCCCAGTCATAATGTAATAGACCAGCAGACGGGCAGATGGCACCATGTCAGGTGTCACCTGAAAGTTGATGGACTGGCGATGGTACCCTACGTGATGGTCCAGTGTCTTGAACTTTACAATCTTCCCCTTAGAAATGACCTTGAAAATGAAAATGCAATGAGCGATAAGTGAAAATGATGGATGTGGGAGTGCTGTCGAATTCATTCCAGCCCATGGAGTTAATTACCAGATAACTGAAAGTCTTGAGGGGAATATTGCTGTAGTGCTGGAAGTAGACATTGATGGTGGCATAGTCGCCCACGCTTAGCTCTTGATAGTGGGAAGTCCAGTCTATGTACAGGTAACGCTGGTTAATGGAATGGTAGGCAGTAGTTTCCTGTCTCAGCGTGGCCTGGCTGCTAGGAGGCAGGTTCTGGTCTGCAGTCTCCAGCTGAAACCAGGTGCAGTACAATGGGTCATTGGATGACTTTGTCGACTGTTATAATTTTACGCATTAACATTTTAAAATGTTTTTAAGATCGTGATGCGCTGATTAAGATTTTTACCTAGACTTTAACCTATAAATGTCAAAATCCATGCCTATACACATCAGTACTGCTGTGTGGCTTCATGCCATTAGAGGAAGGAAGAGTTGAAGAGCGGTAAGAAAAGTGTACATCTGGATAAAGAAGGAAGGAGAAGGCTGGGTTCTTCACAATCAGCTTTGCAGAGGAACAGATATGGGGGTGCCTCACACAGCACAGCTCAGTCATTAGAAAGAGGTCCGTATACTTGTGGCCATGTGGTGCACAGCTGGTGGGAAACAACTTTATGTGAGTGAACACTTTACATCCTCACAGTGAAAACAGCAGCCTTAGAGCTGCTGGGAATGTTGTAGATGAAGACTGCTGTGCCATCCTGATGACTGGTCTGGGAAGAACCCTCCATGAGTTCCGTGTAGCTGAGTGAGGACACTTCTCCCTCATTGCTGGTTGCAGTTGCACGCACCTTCATTGGTACCCCACCCACTGGCTTCCCTAGAGGGTCCTTCACTAGAACCTTCGAACGCATGAAAAATGACATAAGACGAAAGGCACAACCTCACAGTGAGAACGTGTGTCTAGTTTACACGCAGTACCTGCAGAATGGAGTCAAAATGTTTGCACAGGCCACTCAAGTGAGAGAAGTCTGCAGGCAAGAGGGTGGCCTACCTTGAGGGAGTATGGCAGTCCAGGCTTGATGAAGGGTGGTGTGGCGACCAGACCTATTGTATATGGTGACTGGAGAAATTTAACTGAAGCCAGCTCTGCGTCCTGAGAAATACCCCCTGGCACAAATTGAAAACAGTTCAAAATAATAACCTAGAGGCTACTGCAAGAGTAAAAGTGCTCAAGATGACTGGATAGATGTTCTCCTGTACAGTGAAGTATCTGCAGTAAAAACACTAGAGTGGTGCTGAGAAGCACCCTGAAGATTTGCTGCTGCAGTTTCTTACCATTAGTTTCCCGCACAGCAACAGCAAAGTATAGGAACTTCCCGTGCAAATCCTTCAGCGTCCTGGGGCCGAGGTTTCCCTGCAGTCTCAGCGCCTTCTCCACATTGATCTCAACTTCCAGCACTCCCTCAAGCAGCTATGGGGAATACACAAGAAGGATGGTGTACCAGCCCAAACCTGTTAGGTCCCTAAGCCACCGCTGCCCCAGAGAAGCAAGAAAAATCAGTCCAAGTCAGACTCACACAGGAAAAATAAAAACACTGACATGAATGGGAATGTGCCAGAGGCAGGCTGGGTTCATGGAAGAATGGCACATTTCAACAAAATGCTTGGTACCTGTTCTCTTGCTACAGTGTTTGGAATTACGGTGGTCTGGTGCCCATCAGTGTAACCAAATCTGAGGAACACCTCTGCAGAGGAAACCAGAGACCCATGGGTGTACCTGGCAAACAAAGCAGGTATGAAATAGCAAACATGGCCATGAGTCTAGCACAAGCATTCTGATCATCAGCACTTGTGAAACACAGATATTAATGCAAGATTTGCTGTCCCAAGACTTCACTAGCAAGTCTGTCCACGCAAAGCTTGTACCTTGCAGTCACTGTGAGCTTGAACAACTGAAAGGTGGAGGCACTGATGTAGTTGGCCTCTGGCTGGATCAAGATGGATATGCTGGGTAAAACTGAAAGTGAAAAAATGGTGTGTAAGGCAGAGACGAAGTGGTTCATGGGTAGCTGAAGTACCAACTGCTACAGAGGAGCATGAGCCATGCCAATTTTTCACAGGGCATGGCTAGGGGAGGGCAACAGTGGACTATAGTCCAGGGCCTCCGAAATGAATCAAAATACACAAACAAAAGTTTTTTTCTGCTCTTAATCACTCCAGACTGCGGGAAGCCTCATTAAATGTGAATCAGGTCCACAAATCCGGTGCTGGATGCTCTCCTTGTTCAAATGAGCCAAGCGTTTTCCTTCATTTAGTCATATGTATGCCATATTTGGCTCGGTGTGTTGATGGTTTAGGCTCGTAACTTACGAGCGAGTGCCTGGGAAAGAGAGTCCCTCCTCTGATAAAAATTTTAAAGGTGCCACCACTCTTCTTAACACTTCGGTCCACTGTATGCATTGCGACTCAACTGCTCGGTCAGTGCCAGGTGCAAGTCAGCATCGCCCTCCTGCAGCCATCACTGCCCTACATGCTTCCACTCGCCAAGACACCCACTTAGCTGGCAGCGGGGTAAAGATGATGGGGTCTGCAAACATCAGGCTAGGAAAAGCATTGAGTCAGGACCAAAAAAGGCCTTCTGATATCTGAAACTAAAAAGTGCTTTTATTTCCAATCACAAGCACTTTAAATGCTAAGCACGTGCCAAGGGAATGGCTTCTGTGTTCCCCTTCCGCCAGGTATGCGTTCTGCTTTACTCATCTCTTTGGTGAGGAAGACAGCAAAACTTCATGGGTGTGTCTATCTGTTTCCTTGGTGTCCTTCAGACTGTTGCTGGATTACTTTTGAGTGCTGTAGACTGTGGATCTTTGGTCAGTACCTGTGTTCTGTTCACCACAGAGAGCTGAGGTTACCCCTAAATGCACACTGAACCGTGACTTTTGTCTTATTACCACACTCTTGTTTTCTTGTCCCTTCTGCAGCCTCCTCTCTCACTCACAGACAAACTTTCCTTCCTCTGACTTTGTCACATGCTCTCTTTCACACCCATGCTCTCAAAATGGATGGCTTAAATTCAGCACCTTGCTTTTAAGGTTTGACACAGCATAATCGCTCTACCGAAGGGTTGCTCACTGTTCGTTCTGCCGTATTGTTCTGCAACGGTTATTAATCATAATTTTCAGCTGTGATATTGGATGCTCTCCCTCCACCCAGGGATCTGCTAGATATTATCATGGCTGTTTACAGTATGTACAGTAAACACAGCTCATGCCCAAGTTTGATGTTCCATAGCACTGATGCATGGGCATCCTGACGTCCTTTTTTGGATGAGAAAGAGCACATTCACTGTGCATACACATAACTTTATCTATATTGGAGCCAAGATGGAGGTCAGTGCCTCCAAACCGAGGCCTGCATTGCTCAAGCCTTTGCTTATTACAGAACCTGACCTGCAAACAAAGTTTTTTTTACTACAGTGTTTATGAGATGGGATCGTTTTATCAGCTTTTACACAGCCCAAGGATAACATGCAGTAAGACGAGATCCGATGTACAGTATGAAGGAATCACGTCTGATTTACCGTACTCCTTTACTTCAAACTGAGCTGTGGCTACCGTGGTGAAGTCTTCGCCATAGGTAGCCTCAATTCTCCAGACACCGTGCCTGCAGTGCAGAAAGACAGGCATGTGCTCAACTACAGGCTTTTCATACTGCAATATCAATTCCCAAAACCCCTCGATAGCAGCTATGGCTCAGAAGCACTTGAACTGAGCTCTTACTTTGGTTTAAGTGGGATTTTAAAAGGTGTCGGCATTGAGAGAATCCCACTGACATCTCTTAACTCCACAATGTCCATCTTTACTGCATCTGGATCCTGCAGCAGTCATGTGAAGAAGAAGCGTCAGTGGCTTTGATGTGAGCACTGTTTCCTTGCTCAGAAGAAAGATTTTACCATTTGAATGTACTTGTATCAGGCTACAAGGAGGCAGATTCCCTGCACAAACATCTACACTCAAACGTGTATCCTGCAGAAATGGCAAACTCTATATTTGCTACACCTCACGTGTCAACCATTCGCAAAAGTAACAGGCAATTCACCATCCATTGCATTGCATTCTCAATGTACATTAGCATTTTTGCTAGGTTAATGCCCACAGACACTGTGAATGCTTTCATGCTGGCTGCTACGGTAAGTGGCTTCAACCTGCTGATACTCACCAAGAAGGTGAGAGTAACAGGCCTGAATGCTGGCTTCAGCTCTTCGCTGAGAGAAAACACTCGCACTCTCACTGCAGAAAGATAGAGAACGTGAGTGAGGAACCAAGGACAAACATACTTTAGGCATTCCTTGGTGTTAAAAGGCTGCACTGGCACTGTCACACACCCGGCTGTTCGGGGTTATACAGGGGTTTGTCGGTCTGGATGAAGATGAAGCCGTTCTCCCGGGTGACCTTCACTTTCTCTTCCCTGGTGAAATCGCTGGACCTCGCCTCCAGGTACACGTACGATGCATCCTTAGGGAAATCTTTGGGCAGTAGCTGTGGTCAAGGAGGGAAATGGATTTGGTGAGATGGAAGGCAAAATTCATGGCATTTACAGTCCAGCAAGCAGCTGTGGCTGCTCCACATGTTACTTTGAGAAGGTAACTCCTCCAATTATTATTGTGTTTATTACAATAGATTTGTGGAAATGTGGACAAGCACGGGGCTGTCATGAAAATTCAGGCAATGAAAAAATTAAAGGTGCAAAAGAGTCACTGTTGTTGCAGACGATTCACACAGAGGGAAAACAATGCTATGCTCAGATTCCAGTTAACAGTTCTTAAATATCAGCCAGCTTGCATTACAGAACACATGTTATAAGCTGGAAGAGAGGGTGATTTTGACATTGAAACGTTCGCTTTTTATTGAGTGCTTAGTTCCCACTACAGTAGCTGCAGATGGATGGTTATGGCGTTATTTCATTATACACTGCGACACGGCAAGCCTTGCACTCAGCTCTGTCCTGTAAGTGCTCATTCTCATTTAGTGTCACTTTTGTGGACACGGGGACAGGAATGCTGGGTGTCTAACCCTGAGAGTGGCTGTGTCATGGTAGCGGTTAGCATCCGACAGCATCACAGACTGAGAGGCAAATGTCTCCTGCTTGTCTGGGTAGCTCTTCAGTGACACCGTGAGGGCGGACTCCTGGTCATAGCCGAACAGCTGAAGGACCACTCGCTCGCTTGCGTCCAGTCGCAGGGCTTTGGGGGCGATGATCAGGTACCTGGCAAATTTGGAGAAAAGGAAAAATAACTTCTTTCCCAGCTGATGCTTTTCTCCAAAGCAGCTTAAAGCTTTAAGCTGCTTACAATAATTTACACACTTGTACAGCAAGGCAATTTTCCCTGTACCTTTTGCTACAATTCAGGTAAATATTTCGCCTGAGGGTAGCACAACAGGAGGTGAGATTCAGGTGGAAGGCAGATGCGCTACCCACTGCTATGAGAATCCCCGAGCTCCTCTGAACTGCAGCCATTATTACGGAGCAAGTGTGTGCGCTGAGCCAATGCTTTCCTCCAAGGTTGCTTGCGGTGTTAAACTACAGATGATCATTCGCCTACTTGTACACCCGAGTAGTCACATTCACACACGCAAAGGGGCAGTTTTGATTACCCAGTTTATCTGGAACACATGTCTTTGTACTGTGGAAGGAAACCAGAGGAAACCCAACTGAATACAGGGAGAAGATGCAGACTCCACAGACACGCATCAGGACAGAACCACAGAGATATGTGAATGCAGAGCTCAGCTCCCGAGGCACCAGTACTACCTGGTGTTCCATTGCCCTACGGGATACACACAGAACCACATCATTAACACATTTCAGAAGTTCAGCGAGTTGAACACTTACATCCTGTCCTGCGCCTGCATCTTTGTGCATAAACACAGGAACCAGAGAAGCAGAGGAAGGTTCATCTTCTCTCATGGATCTCCTTGTGTCTGGAACACGGCAGCGTAGCCAATCGCTCCCAACAGCCACACAGCTGTAGCTTCTCTGTTTGCCCCACTGGGTAAAAATTCCTTCCCTGGCTGTTTGTTTAGCGTTAATCATCACCCCAGCCTCCAACAAACAGGCACGAATGCTGAGCAAAACCTAGATGAAAGACATCAGCCTCTTGGATGGACTGAATTAAAAAACATTGCATTCTGGGTGACACGGCACTACATGCAGCGTGTGTGTGTATACATAAAATAAATATAAATTTATTTTTTGTTTTTCCCCTCAATGGATCAGAATGGACATGCCTTAACACAAATGTGTCAGGCACAACCAACTGTCCAACACGACAGTTTTAAATTCTCCACTCATCATGTCCATCTATAACCTTTTTATTAAAACACAAAATAAAAGGTTTTATAGCGCTGTCATGTGTAAATAAAATACATTCCATAAAAATTATATAAAAAGATAAAACCAACAAATATAAATAGATGACGGGTATCTTATTAAAACAATAAGATATACCCCAAGGCTCCATTAAATAAATAAAAGGAAGAACTCACCTGGTAGCTCCACTGCAAAAGAAGGGCTGTCTCCTGGCCTGTTTCCAGGGTGCTGTGCACTAACCTACCTCTCGTGGGTGTTAAAACCACCGCAACACATCATCCCCTAAAAGAAAACAGCCTTTTGGTGTACAACAAACAAGTAAGTGCAACAAACCAAACAAACAATAAATAAGCGGATATGCGAGCAGTGCTGGATGCTAAAGTTACTACAGAATTAAAGCAAAGAAACACCCACATGCAAATTATTACTCTGGCTAAAATGAGTTAAATAAAGGTTAGCAATATACATGCAGGGCAAAATGTGTTTAAATAAATATGCATACCTACGTGTGTGTGTGTGTGTATATATATCTACATAATGTGAGATTAGTATAAACTGTTAGTAGAAAACCTCAGACCCTACACCTACCACAAAAAAGGAGAGAATTCACAAAAACATGATGTGGACCCCGAGTGGCCGCTGCATCCTAGCGCGGCGCAATCTTAACTGAACGAAAACACGTAACACACTGAAAAAAACAACATGTGCATTCGCCAAAAATAGGGGTCTCGACATCTTGCATGTGTCAAAGACGTGCGTTACTTCCCCAAGATGGAGGAACTACCACAAACTTGATGGAGCTACAGCTACAAGAGGCCTTTCACCTCTCCTTGGCTTCAGATTAGCCTCATTGTGTGACATCCACCACCTAAATGTGAGGTTGGCCAGGATTTTGCAATAAAGGCCCTGGAGGCCTAAGTCCGCCCCTATTTCAACCAGCTGGCATCTTGCGTGCCACAGCACTTGCTTGGTCACGCTGATCGCCAGCCAGATCCGGGTGGACTTGGCCTTGTGAGCACCAGGGTCCCAACCTCTCAGCACCCTGTCAAGCATCAGGATCATCACATGCAGCGTATCCAGTATTGTAAGGAGCGCCGGTTTGGGTGAGCAACTCCATTGGCCACCTTACATCATGGTGAAATAAACCAGGCCTGGCAAATGAACTGTCAGTACACTGCTGTGGCCTCAAGTTCAGTTTTTTAAAGAAACTTATTCTTCTCCAGCTGTCTGTTACCAACAATGAATCCTGGACTCCAGCACTCAGGAAAACATTCATCGAGGGAGGTAAGGAAACTAAAACAAATCCAGCGTATTTGGGCTGAAAGGTCATCATTAAGAAACCTGGGGATTTTAGCACTGTATTTACATTTTGAGAAAGTAAAGCAAACAAAGGGCTGCATTTAGCCAAAATACTGGACTTTGACTTCTCACAGTATGTCAGACAGGCAGCCAGTCAATACTTCTGGTCTCTGTGAATCACATGATGTTCTTTTCAAAACAAAATTAAAATGGCAGCCAGGGTGATGAATTAAAATTAACTGCTATCTTGCCTGGCCCATAAGTCTTAAGAGGGTTTGGGCGGCGTCACATACAATAATGCCCGCTCGTATCTTCCAGTCATTTGCAGCTTCCGCCTGGTTGTGCTAAGACACAGCGAGTGGCTGCGCTTTAACCGGGCCGCGGAAATGTTCCTGGAACCTAAGTGACTTAATTGCTAGTAGAAATTATTTGGACGCTCTTCCCCCAGTGGCAGAGCTCAGGGAAAGCTTCCAGGTGCTCTGGCAAGAAGTCATTAACTGTTGTTAGGTCTGTTCTTCCCTGCAGTGTCACATAAAAGATCCAGGAGCAAAGAATGCGGTAAAGACACACATGGCGAACCGTGACGCGTCCGAAAGACATGAAGAGCTGCCATATTTACTCCATCACCGCGCTATATAACCAAAGCAGTGTTGGCTTGGCGAGTTGCAGACCTGGAGGCGGTAGGTGACATTTTCCAGGAGCCTGTAAAATCAAAGAGCAACGTAAGTAGAGTCTTATCATGGTGAGATGTGCTGCCAGGTTTGGGCTGAGAGGAGAAGCTGGGTGGGATGTAGTGTCGTGAACAACAGCCTTTACATTTATACAAAAATATGCAGAGTCATCTCAGAGGAACTCGAAAACACGGCACACGCAAGCCATACAATTCTCTTGGCGTTTGCGTACGAGTCAGCCGTAGGGGCTGTGAGGGAACTCCAGGCGTACTTTGGTTTTTGCTTACAGGGCTCATACCTATGGTGGGGGTCGGGTGGTGGGTTTGTCGAGCCCTCCGGTACTGCGACCAAGTCTGAAGCAGCAATGGGGCACACTGAGCTGCTGCGCATCGCACTGTGGACAACCTTCGGGGTTTCAAACATGCGATTTACAACTTGTGGAGGGTACAGTGTGGACTAATAATAATTTTACCCATAATAATTTCTGAAACTTAAAATTTCAATGTGCTGAGTATTTTTCCATGTCATTTTCAAATACTTATTGAAGGATATATTTATAAACTCATTTTTCTTCATTATGGGACTGAAAAGTGTGCCTGCAGCCACACTGCAGAAATTAGATATTTCTGAAATGTTACTCGTATTTTAGTGCATGGGACTTTCTATATTAAAACGTGTCAACAATGAAAAGAAAAGTCAGCTATTTGGGTATGTTTGGGATTGATTGCTGCAGAGTAGACAAGTTAACAAGACATTAAATTTTGTTGTGTCAAAGAGATGATGTTTTGGTCCTTTTGAAGTGAATGCTGTGTCTCATTTATCCCACACAGATGAGGTCTACTTGCCCACTGTATATCCTGCTCCTCCTGGAAGTGGGGAACTTCTACCGGGTGCATGGTGCTCTGGAGGATCGCGTTGCCTTTCAGCATGCTGCATGGAGTATCCGGAAGCTGCCTGGCATAGCGAACTCCATCCGGTTGGCTCGCGAACCTTTCAGGGAGACCAAGTCACATATTGCCAAATGGCTCACAGATGCATTAAGGGGACTTGAAGGCAGCTACAGGGACCCCAAGGGTTTTCGGCTGCCCTTCGTAACACGACCTTGGGAGGACGCATTGCTGGAAGAGCCACCCGGCAAAGGCGATAAACGACGGAGTTTGCTGCCGCAGGGGGGGTCATCCTCTGTTGAGACACACAAACGGACCAGTGACCTGGAGAACTTGGCCGAGGGCCTCAACGAATACAGGAGTAAAGGGGGATTCACTTTTAGGTTTGGCAGAAAATAGCTGAGCGTCAATGTGTGGGACATCTGCGAAGGAGAGACCCTGCGTCTAACTGCTAAATGACCGCAGCTGCTTTCTCATCGAGTGTATTTAATGGACTGCATTGTACATTTTGAAAATAAAGTGTAGCGAACAAAAAACTTGCTGCAGACAAATAAAAAAAGATTTACTGCAACTGCATTGTGTATTTTCATGCTGCAGGAGAGTCTGTGTAGCCCAGGTGCTCACGGTGGTCACTTGATATCCAGCTTCCCGGGTTTCAGAGAACATGCATCAGAAAAACAGTTAGGGCTGCCTGGTTGGAATCAGCAATCAATGACCATCTTATAAGTTTTTAAAGCATACTGAGAAAGTTCTTCTTGCATCAGGTTTGAAAACATCATCATCCTCATCTGAAATGTAGTCCTCCATACATAAAACAATGTCTAAAAATCAATACAGCGATTCCACTTCTGGGCAGAAACTTGGAACTGAGTTTCTTCATTAATTAATTATTCATTTTCATTATTTGTCAAAAAATGTGTGCGGTGAGCATGAACCTGGAGCAAAGCCCTTCGGTGTGCCTGGCTTCCGGGCACTTTGAGGCACAGCGAAATGCTTGTCGCCATTTGTTCACAACCTTCCAATAAGCCTTCAGTTAAGCCCAAAGGATGCCACACAATCTCAGTAAGCAACACTGGCTAGATGCTGGCTACCGATCTGGTTCTGGAGCAAACCATTACATTCTTCAAAAAAACTTAAAAAGTGGAATTTGTACATAATAACACGACATGACATCTTCATATTAAATTGTGCAACTCATCATCATTTAATATTATGTTGGGTTTTGAAATAAAGTTCATATTGGGGAAAATTCCAATTATGGAATACAAGACTTTCAAGTAACATTTGGTATTGGCATCGAACATGAATTGCACCAATGAATTGGCTGTGTAGATATTAAAGTGAACAAAGGTATTTACACAAAAAAAAAAAAGCAACTGAATGGAAAATCTACAAAAATGAGACATAAGACAATCAAAAAACAAATAGTGGCATTACAATTAGATAGGACAAAAACAAGTGACAACAGTACCATTAAGTGGTGTAAAGGCATCATAAGGTTGTGTGTGACCTCTGTCACTGCAGTCAGAGAGGGCAAGGCATTGGGGAGAAATAAAATCATTCAGAAATGCTTACTGAAACAAAACAAAGCACCACATCATTTCTTAAAATGCTGCAATTTCTTTTGGCTCGGGATTTAAACCGAATCGGCGGTGCCCAGCTAAAGTCCGCAAGCAACTGGGTGCCAACACGCTGGCTTTGCTTCAGTTGTCACACCGAGGAGGAAGCCACACAGCTGCCTCCCTGGTGTCCTGGAATGCTTACGACAAGAAAACAAAGGTACACGGAGGAAACCTCTTTGTGAAGTAGGGACACGGCTAAGAGTAAACATCCAAATTTGTGGACAAAAAATTAAGGCAGGCAGGAGTGAAAACCAGCAAGGACTGCGTTTGACAGCCCTGTAGTGAAAAGACAAACCGCTTTAACGTTTTTTAACTTTTAAAGCACAACAAAGTGCAGTCCCAACATTTTGGCTTGAGATTGTGATGCAGCATTCTGGTGAATTTCCATGTCCCTGCAAACAAATAATGTTGTGTGCATCAGATTTTTTTCTGCAACTCTCCCCTCAAACAGTACAGTTGAGTTTTGAGCTCTGTTTTACACACACCTTCTCTCATCATCCTTTGTTATGAGTAATTCTTGCATCTTTTCCAAGCCTGTACTCAAAGCATGTTGAACGTCTCCAACACCTTCACCCAGTTTCCAGTAAAAAACACTGGACTGTGTTAAGACAGTGAGACCGGTGTTCCTCAGCAAAACTCATTGTTACGTCAGCTCTGTACAATTGCTGCAGCAAAAGTCCACAAAGATACTTCAGTTGTCAGTAAACAACAATGATGGCTTAGATATTTGTGAAGGCATTAAAAAAAAGCAAGAAGGAAGACGTTAAAAACAGAAAAATTCAAGTGATGCACAGATGGATCCACAGCTTCATACCACGCAAAAGAGTTGGATTCGTGTTTGGAGGAAGGAACAAACAGTCCCTTCAAGCCGTGAGAACATGACGTGCGTTAAGGCCACATATCTGAGGCTTGCATCAGAGCTCCAAGGTTCCTGTTTTTGAACTCTTCTACAGTTTAAAAAAAAAAAAATAATAATAATAATAATAAAAAAATAAAAATCATCGTCCAACACTTGCAAAGCCGGCATCAAGTTGCTTTGCTACCTCTGAACGATGTCACTGATCTCCTTGATTGAAGACAGCAGCTTGGTGAAGTCCTGCTGCGCGGCAGCGGCTCCCACAGCCGCCGGGCAGATCTGAAGCTCCCGGAGGCTGTTCTCCAGCTTGTTGATGGCTTCCCGGAAAGCGAACTTGTTCCTCATTTGCTGGATGGATTCCACATAGCTGACACAATACTTGGACAAGTTCTTGCCTGCCTCAAGCACAGCGTTGTGGCTGCCGGTCTGTTCAGAACTCCTCTCGATGGCAGCACGCAGTTGCTCGGTTCCCCCCAAGACCATCTCCTTGGTGATGGCTGAGTTAGGTTGCCGCTCCTGGGTTTGCCGAGTCTTACGCAAGGACTGCCGAGTTGTAATGAGGGGAATGAAAGCTGTGGCAGAGGTCTGCTCACTGTTTGAGGAGTGAGGCTGTGACATTCCTGGCAGCGGGGTGGATGCAGAGGACGTTGGCGATGTCTTTGACGGTGGTTTGGAGGAATTTGTAATCACAGTTTTCCTATTACTTTCGACAGAAACAAGGCACTTCCCTTGTTCAGCAGCAGCTGAGCTGACTGGGTGGTGATCAGAGGTCTGACCAAAGCCTTTAGACTTGGCATCTGATGGAGCATCTTGTGTGGCACTCCAAGATACCTTTCCACATTTTAAAGAAGAAGAAGAAGAAGAAGAAGGCAAAGGTGGAGTTGGTTTTGACTTCTGAAGCTTAATCTTCTCTTTAGGGATCAGGCTGTCAGGTGTGTTCTTTTGCCGGCGAGCTCGGCACTCTTCGCCAGCTGCCCCAAGCACTGGGAGAACATTGGGTTTCAGAAGCTCGGCCTGCAAAGCACTTGTCTTGGAGGATTCGCTGTGCGCAGAGATTTGGTGACTTGATTTGGGCATCTGGTTGTGGGGACCAGAGCTCATGCTGGACTCTGCTTCCTTTAATACTTCCTCTACCATGTCTTCAGTCTTCTTGGGGAGCCTTGGTGGTGGGGTGAGTGCACCAGAGCGAGGAACCGACTCCGGCTTCTGCTCACTGGCTCTTTTACGAGGCAGCGCTGGCCTGTCATTCCGGCCTCCAAACGTGCTTGAATCAAAGTGATGCGCGGAGGACTGCAGGTTGCGGGGCAACGTAACTGACTTCCACTCAGTCCGCTCGGAGCCAGGGGGCATGCTGGAGGTCGAGCAGGAGCGGTGAAAGCGCTTTGAGTTTGATAAAAGGTCCTCTTCACCCAGAGTGGCAGCTGTCCTCATCCCAGAGGTGGATGCCATCGGATTGACTTTCTTCCTGCTGTGCTGCGGGGGGAATGGGCCTGAGGGCCCTGGGGAACCGGGTGGTCCATTGATGGTGCTCCCTGCACCATTGTTGTGGGCACCCAGGAGTTTGCCTGGGTCAAAGGTGCTGGCAGCTTCAAAAGGAAAGGGACCACTGATTAAATCTTCTCTGCTGTCTCCTATCCCCCTACATGTTGCTCCCCCACAGCGATCTGTATGTACATCCGAGTCTCTAAAGGAGCTGCTACGCTTCGGGGGTGCTGGGGCTGTTTTCTTCTTCTTCTTTATGAGGCTGCTGATGAAGATACTGGTCCTTGATTTATCCTTGGGCAAGAAGCGATCGTCCTCATTGAGGTTGTTGTCCAGGTATGGCCTCTCCTTCCTGGGGAGCATGGGTGATACAGCCACCTCAGGCTCCACAGCATCTGCAAGTGAATTAGGAAACACTGAGCATCACAGTAGTGTCCTGCCACAATCTTTACGACAAGGACCCTCAAAGAGCCACAAATGCTTACTGATTGTAGTTTATGGAGTGACTGTGTGACATTTCTGCTTGAGTCTGCTGACTTGGTGACAACTAGTTTTGCACAAATGACTGAGCCTCACTTGCAGTGTCTCCATCCTTGTGGTCTGTGTTTCTGCGGAGGGTCCTGGTCTTGGTGGGCAACTCGGGAGCCTGGGGCACGGAGCATACTGTTACTTTCTTCCCTTTCTTCCCCAGCTCCTTCTCAACCTCTGCAGGACAGAGAGCCACACAAGTGATGTTCAAGCACAGATGCAGGGAGAGTTTAATAGGCTTTTATCACTGCATAATGTCTACATTACTGTGTTCACACATTTTACAACTGAATTGGTGGTCTTAGCTACAGCACACAGCAAATATAAATTAAAGATAAGGGTTGTAAAGTTGTTTCCAGTTCTGGAGGTTACTTGGTGCTGTTTCGGTAAAAGCAAGACAATGCTCAGTATCACTCTGCTTCAAAGCCCTACAAACTGTACTGCTGTATTACTTGAAAACCACTTGCTATATGCTCCCCCCATGGGGTTAAGCCTATTGGCAGGCAGAACAAGAAAGACTGCACTCACCATCCGAAATGCTCGATTCTTGAAACATGGTTTCAAAAGCTTGATGGATTTCGGCAAACGATGGACGCTCTGCAGGGTTCCACTTCCAGCCTGAATGGAAAATTGGGGGGGGGGGGGGGCATGTAAAACAAACAGAACTGAGAGGTTTATGTACAACTACTCTGTGCAATCAGTTGGCTTTCAAGCACAGTGCAACACAACAATCGGACTTGCTATCAGTATATACAAATCGACACCAATTTAAATGTTCACTCAATGAAGGTGGCTGAATGGAGGAAACTCACAACAAAGTAAGAGAAAGGGTGACAAATATGGAGAAAAATGTACCCTGCAGATAAGGGCCATTGAGTTGAGGCTGGCTTGGAAGAAGTGTAAAAGGCTGGAAAGTGTGTCTGAGAGCACACTGAGAGTCAAAGGGAAGAAGAGAACTCACAGGCTATCATGAGTTCATAGACCTTCTCTGGGCAACCCTCGGGTCTGTCCATGCGGTAGTCCTTTTCCAGCAGCTCGTACACCTGGGACAGGTCAATGCCCGGGTAGGGGGACAGGCCGTACGTTGCAATCTCCCACAGTAGGACGCCAAACGCTGTAGGGCCCCGAGATACAGAAGAAGGTTTGAAACTGCTCTTACAAGTTGTTTTCACAGTAAAGCGATAAAAGTCAGCGACAAGCACAGAGGTACAAACAGCCACACTTCCTCAGAGCCATTCTGTCATTTTGGAGTGGTCACCGGAACTGACAAATTCATTCTGTGGAGAAGGAAATACCCATGGATACGGCTTGCAAAGGCAAACTTAAAACTCGTAGGTTCAATATCAAGTTTGCGGACCAAGATAAGCACATTTCCGCCATGAGCAGGGTCCTGACAGGAAAGTTCCAGGGGAACCCGAATCACTACACCATCGGCCACTTCAACAGTGTTAAGTAGGTGAATTCACTGAGCTCAAAAAGGACAGTGAGCTTTGGTCAAAGGCTTCAGACTATAGTAGCTTTTTGTAAAATGCCCTTTTTTGGGTATACTTGCTTGCATTTTTAATTTGGTTACAAACACAAATCTGATATGCTTTAGGGGTCAGTATAAAAACGTGAAATACTGTTCATCTGTACCTACCCCACACATCTGATTTTATGGAGAACTTATTGTAGGCCAGACTCTCCGGGGCCGTCCACTTGATGGGAAATTTGGCCCCAGCGTGGGCTGTATAGGTGTCCCCTGTCATCAGACGGCTCAGGCCAAAGTCTGCCACCTTGACCAAGTGGTTCTCCCCAACCAAACAGTTACGGGCTGCCAGGTCCCTGAGAAGAACAGGAGGAAAACAGGGACTCTGAAGTATAGCAGTTTGGAGGCTGTGTCTGCTGTCACAGTGCGGCCACAGGCTAAACTGCAAGTGGCCAAGGTAAACTTTTCACCTGTGGATAAAGTTCTTCTTCTCCAAGTACTCCATGGCAGAGGAGATCTGTGTGGCCATGTAGAGCAGCACCACAGCATTAACTTCCTCCCGGTTGCATTCACGCAGGTAATCCAACAAGTTGCCATGGGTCATGAACTCCGTGATGATGTAGAAGGGAGGCTCCCGCGTGCACACACCTGGGAGCAGAACACCACAAGTCAATACACACATCAGTATAATGTGCAAGCACACCGATGTGAACAACCCTAACTCTTCTTCACCTCGGAAAGCATAAGCTCTCGCTAAGAGCAGTATTGAACTCAGTGACGCTTACAGTTAATTGATGCTGGCAGCAATAACATGAAATTGCCATCTAATCTCTAAATCTATAAAGCTGAATGACTGTGTGTGTGTTTGTTCTTTATGAACAACTTTATTTTTCAAGCCACAGAATAAGTTAGGTTATTGTGCAGTAAAGTTCAAACTCCAAAAAGATTGCTTTTTATTTTGAAAATTTTAAATTTAAGCTCTCTGACACAGCTAAGAGAAGTGGGAGTAACGCCAAAACACAGAGAATGTAGTCATGCAGGCCAACCGCCCCCAAACTTGCACGTGCAGGCACGCTCAAGTTTTCTTGTCCTACTCCAGTTTTCACTGCTATATCTTTAGGACATGGCAGCACCGGGCAACACGGCTAGTGTTGCTGATGCTGTGAAAGGCTCAGTCATGCAGTCAGTAAAACTAACCCAGTAACTGCACAAGGTTAGGGTGTTTGATCTCCTTCATGACTGCTGCCTCCTTCAAGAATTCTTCCACCTCCATGGTGTCCTCCTGCAGGACATAGATGACATTTAAATGGAAGGAAAATAGCACTGGGCAAAAAGTCCTCAACGAAAGCTAGCACTTAATGAAGATTAAATGACATGCTCAAAGAGCTGCTATCACGCACTAACATTAGTCACAGTAATATCCCATAAAAATAATATTAAATATATGTATCGGCCTATAGTGTTTAGTGCTGCACCCTTAGGACTGAAGTCCCAGATTCAAAGCCCACCTCCCGTTGCAGCATACTTGGTCTAGGTTGCTTAAATTACTCAGAATACGCAGTGGTTTAGATGAGTAAATAACTGTAAAACAGTAAGACTGTGAGCTGCTCTGGAAAAGAACATGCTAAACGAACGCACGTACGCAAGTAAACTGCGGACGGAATTACGGAAGCTTGCAAGTTTGCTGCAGCACTTGTCTGCGACAGCCGGACGCCACCACTAGATGGCAGCCGAGCACCGTTTTATACACAACGCTCATTTGTGCCCGTTCTATATTGAGCATTGCGAGTCGGCCAAGCTCACCTTGAGGGTTTTGACAGCCACTGTTAAGTTGTACTTCTTCCAGACGCCCTCGTAGACCTCCCCATACTGGCCTCCACCCAGCTTGTGCTTCATGGTGATGTCGGTGCGCTCCATCTCCCACTTGTCATAGCTGGGCGAGACGCCGTAGACAGTGGGCTTGTTGCGCTTGGGGGCCGGGTAGTGCAGCGTGGTGATGAGGCCGTCGGCTACTGTGGAGTGGTGGTGCACCAGTTCGGCCAGCGCCGAGAAGCGGCTCTCTGATGACACGTACAGCTGTGAGCGTGATGTGGAACACCAAGGCGAATGCCAGCAGAAGACAAAAAAAGGGTTTGGGGGAAAAGCATCTGGGTCAGTGGGGATCAGCTTTGCTCAGCTTAACACTAAAAGGGGTGTTTACTAAGCAGAAGAAACGCTAATGGGTTAACGCGAAAAGTCCAACCATTTCATAATGCACTGCCTCAGGTGTTGCCATTTGGGGACATAAATGGTCCAGGTGTGACTTCCCATCACTTTTCACTGGACAGATCACTGCAGCGCTGCTGTCCAACAGCATCTAACAACGTGGACAGCAGTGGGGACCACCGTCCACTCGCAGTGCCGGCCACCTGATGACTTGCTTGTGCTCAGCAGGGGCCCAGCTGGCAGCGTTACAACTGCCTTCTGTAACAGGAGGCCGGAACGCATGGAACTGTGGAGGACGACTTGTGGAGGTGCTTCACGCTCCTGCAAGTGAAGCCCTGGAGCCGGGCTGCATTTGTGCACCCACTACCCACTCCTCACGCTGCCTTTGAACATTTTCCAAAGAATTCAACACACGAGAGCAGACTTACTGTTTGATTCTGCTGATCCTACTGCCTGCCTTAAGTTTCTTCTCAGAAAACATCTTGCGTGTGTACATCTGCGCAGGTCCAAAGTACAACCCGATGATCTCTACCGCCCTCAATGCCGGCATTCCCCAGCCGTGCAATCATGCTGCCCCCTCCCCTTCAGAGAAAAACCACAACAGCCGGAATTCTATGTAATGATGCAGGAATTCAGGCTGTCCTGATTAGTGGATCATTCATCATTCAAAGGCATTCGTGCACCCTGGGACAACACTGCACAGATGTTAGATCCCTGGCAAGCAGGAAGGGGACAGTGCATTTGGGAACACCGCTTGGGTCCGCAACATTTCTCAAACTAAATGGTCCCTCGGGTTTTAAAGATGAAGAATATTAAAGTGTTTTCTTGTGAAAAATGCACGTTTGCTGTGTTTCGTGACTACCCAAATGCTTCAATTCGTGCTAAGATTGTGGAGGAAGGCACAACTTGCCAAGCGCTAATGGCCTCTGCACACTTTATGAGACTGAGCACTGAAACGCAGCCATTGTTGCTTAACAACTGTGTCGAGGCTCTGCTGACGCTCGTCCTGCAACGAACACAGTTGCGCTTTAACAAGTGGATTGCTGGGTGCCAACAAGTTGCCACACTGCTTTATTCAGTTGTACACACTGAATGCTACTCTTTATTTTACATATATACTCAAATACAGATCAAGAAGAAAGGAAAATAAGGTTTGGATTAACATAATTTTTATGTCGTTATTTTTGATCCTGATGTCACACATGCACTGAACACAAGTGCATGGGGCTATCCCTTGAGATTCGAGTCTTTGACTTTCGAGTTTTTGCATATACAAGTGAAAATATTCCAATACCCTTAACAGAATTATGAGCAAATATGAGGCTGATTTCTCATGCTTATGAGTAAAAGGAGCCAAAAGTGGCAGAATTTTATGTCTCCCACTTATGAGATTTCACCTTAGGATCCCATTACCAGGAATGCATCATGCTCCTAAGTACAAGGATAGCGGTACATTTTTCGCAAAGATTTCATGATTTCTTCACCCCCTAACATGTGATGAGCACAGTATAAACTTTGTAACAAATGCATGCTTGTAAGTGACACCAAACTGGGATTTGAAGTGAGATTTTACTTACGAACGGTGTGATGGTGCAAACTTTAAGTAAATCTAATGGTCCCAACTAGGGGAATACCTGCACTGAATGACTGAAAGTACCACACAGTGTTTACATAATGTATAGGGCAACAGATCTTCCTCAGTTTTCTAACAAAACAGTTTCTTTACCATCAAGCATGGTTTTTATTTTTATTTTGATGTTAAAATTTGGTGCCACCAAATTTCAGTGTGCCGAAAGGCTACTGCCTCAGTTGGCTTAAATATAAAATGGGCCCATCAGAGGTAATCAGAGGTGACTGAGGGTCTCCAACAACTGTGTGCCCTCAGCTTCTTTGTGCAACTGGATAAGATTCGCTGACATATTTGTCTTTCTAAGGATAAGTGTTCTCCAGAGCAAGTTGGTCAGCAAGGGATACCAAACACATTGAGAGCAGCATAAACCTTCCTGGCCAGGCGTTTCTAAACCACAAGTTTTCTCCTGCATGACAGTAGCCATCTATTTCAGGAGAGGCTCCTTGGGATGCTGCATTTTTCCCCATCCACACAATAATGCTTTAAAAATCAAAACACAGATTATTATTATTTTTTAAATGATTCAAAATAAATCAATTCAAAGCACAATCTTCATCACCACATTCTTGCTAGTTTCCTCAGACTCACAACAGCTGCAATTGGTGGGAGCTGGAGCTCACCTTGCCATCCGAGGCTGTGTTGATGCGGTAGTGGTAAACACGGCCCTCGTAGCGCAGCGAGATGGACCTCTGGCCTGGGCTGCTCTCGCTCTCACGCACCAGGAAGCTGCCGTTGATGCCGCTGCTGAGCAGGTACTCAGCAGCACTGCGTGACACAGGGCCATGGTACCAGCTGTGCTTCTCCAGGCTGTTGACTGGAGTGATGTAGTTGCTGGGCACCCAGCCCTGCCCATTTTTGGTCTGTGCCTCACACCATTCCCCGTTGTGATTGTAGCCCAAGACCCGAAGCTTCTCTCCTGAATAGCAAATGAAAACAGCTTCATTATGCTTTTTTCACTACTCTAAAATCTCAGGTATTTGTTAAAGTTAGCAACTAAAATATTTACCATGCGCTTTCTTATTTTAATGAGTGCATTCTGTTTGGAAAGTGACGTTTTATGCGTCGCAGTTATGTAATTTGTTCTCCTCTGCTTGTTCCACACTGCATGGCACCCACATGAGCTGCAAGCTTGTAAACCAAGCGACTGCCTCAGCATTAAAATTCTGTACTTAATGGCTGCAAAAATATCCGAGAAGATATGGAGTTTCATATTTATGTTTGCTTCACTTTTTCTTTTTTTAAAACCAACTGCATGCAGACAGCACACATATTCCTTTACATATTCACTGGGAGCCCTGAACATTAGCAAGACAGATTTTTGAAAACGAGTAAAATCTGCCCTAATGCGTTGCCTTGGTCATACTACAGTGACAGTTATACTAAACTTCGGCACGAAAATTCTTCTTTAACACCGGGACCTGAACAAGTCTAAATCTTGTGAATCCAATGAGTCAAGCAGCACCACAAAAGCCATATGGTGTGTGCTGGACACTGCAGATGCAGCTTTGGTGGAAAAATATATACAATAACTATTTTATGACTAAAGACCCCGGGGCCAGGATTTGTGTGAAAAGCAGCTGGGGTGCAAACCAGCCGATGTCCAGAACAACGTTTAGCCCACAGCCCGTCCTTTTTGCCTGTTGAATGCAGACAGTAGGCTGCAGCGGGACAAAGGCTAGCATGTTCCAACAGCACGCAGCTCCTCTGGTTACAACAGTCCGCAGTGCCACCTTGATATGGATCAGCCTCAGAGGGAGACGATCCCAGCCAGAACAGCTGCTTGGGGTCGGCTGAGAACTGGTCGCAGAGGCCCATGGCAGCTGGACCTATCTCACAGTTCAGTATTATTCACAAAATCAGATGTTTAACCTTCACTCTACCCAGTTCAGAGTTTTAATCACACACATTGTTTTTTATCATAATAAAACAATGAGTAAAGTCCTCCATAAAAGCTAACCACTGAGTTATATTTGGGCAAAACAATATAATGTACTACTCTACAGCAAAGTAGTGCAAGAATTTTTATATTTACAGCACTCGACACATTCCCATGTCAGGTAAAAGTAGATTTCACATAACTTAAAAAATAAATTAATGAAACTGCATTTCAGTGGTTATTAAAAAAATAATTTTTACAGAGCATCACGCATTTTACCGCCACATGTAATTTTCAGTGTTAGTGTAGTGGAATTTTTCAGCATGACAGTTGTTAAAGTGAAAACTCACGTGGCACTGGATTTACTGTAACTGTAAACTTTTAGCAACCAAAACAATCAGCATTTGTGGATTTCACTTGTTCAGGTTTCATACCTTTTTTAGGAATGAGTACATTAAGAGGGTCAGCCCAGGTTAGACGGTTTAGAGACAAAGTCAGAGAGGCGAGATTGCGTCGGTTTGGACATGCGCAGAGGAAAGATGCTGGATGTATCGGGAGAAGGATGCTAGGGATGGAGCTAACAGGCAAGAGGAAGAGAGAAAGGCCTAAGAGGAGATGTATGGATGTGGTGAAGGAGGACATGCAAGTGGTGGGTGTGACGGAGAAAGATGCAGTGGACAGGAAGAAGTGGAAACAACTGATCCGCTGTGACGACCCCTGACAGGAGCAGCCGGAAGATGAAGAAAAAGGTTTCATACCTTTAGTGATGCTGAGGGTGTTGTCCCCACTCGCCACAAAGTCATAAAGTGCGACAAACAAGTTTGGGTCATTTTCACTGGGTCCTGCCAACAGGTTCTCTTTGGAGTTCCAACGCGCTGCCTCTGTTAAGCCCTGGGGCTCCAAATCTGGCCTCTGGAGAGCCTCTGCAAAGCAGTGTCAAAAAAACAAAATAATGACATTAAAGGATGTACTCAGTGAGCACACATAGGTTCAAATACCAAAAACACACAGCATTTATAAAAGGAGTAGCATGAGACGCACTACTCCTGATGGACAGACCTGTTGGGTCCAATCCCATGATTGGGGGGCGACAAACCCCCCCCAAAAAAAAAAAAAAAAAAAAAAACACTGAAAGACAAAACAAGTGGACGACAGCAGTTAATTGTCTACCGTAACTGCCACTGCTGTGCACAGTGTTGTGACATCTAATATGTTAAAGTGTTGTGTGTGAATGTTGCTGCAGGGATCAAAAAGGCACCCATGCCATCAAACTGACTATGTTTGTCGTTTTTGGGTGGCATTTCTATACAACAGGAGGACACAAAGGTGAACAGGACCGCTGAAAGAAAACAACATGTATAGGACGCTGGCAGTCGTGGACACAAAATGGCTCTGGCTTCGATATGGAGTCACTTGTCCCTAAACAACCAGACATGACAGAAGACACTTCCCTGATAGCCTTAGATAAAGCTCTCACTGAGCACAAAAAGGCCAGGACCATTTTGGAATGTAATCCTTGTGCTTCTCTCCCCCACTAAGTTGTAAGGTCTCCAATCCTCATCTCTCTTTATAGAGTGAGTCACTCCAGTTTGGCAGAAATTAAATATACAATGCAGCTTGGCAGTTAGAAGTTTCACCCCTCTGGGGGTATCCTTATAACCATGGCTTCAACTTCATACCCTCCACCCCCAAGTCCAGCCTCATTTTGTAAAGAGAACCAAGTGGCCAAACCACCCATCACCTCACCTTGCTGAACAAGGGTCAGTGGCATTGCACCAGTGACAATCAGCAAAAATACACAATATGTTCATTTCTAACTCATATTTTAATGTCCCGTTATTTTTAGTCTTGTTATACATTTTTTGTTATTGCACTTTGTATTCAAGCAAACCCAAGTAGGTGCAGTTGTAAAACTGGATGTGTGTTACAGACATTATTATCCTAATGAAAAACAAAACATTTACTAATACAATTTAAGCTCATTAACAATTACAAGATCTAATGCAGTCTCTATACACAGACAAGAAAATCCTGAATTTATGAGCCTAAAACACGTATACTTCAGATATTTGTCTTCATCTAAGCATGTTCTGCAAGAACTCTAGAGCCCATGTTTTCAAATGGACAGATATCGTGGCAGCCAAAATAATTCTAGAAGATGTGCAGCAACGATGCAGACTCTGAGCCACCGTAACCTTGCATCGGACATGCAGTCACCGATACTGAATTAATTCATCAAACTTTGGCAGTGCAAACCCCACAGCTGAGCAATACGCTCCTGAATGTGCCACGGTGTCCAAGACAATTGCTACGGTGCAGCGACGCCTTTTTGGTAATCGGGTTACATTAGGGCTGGAGCTGCCGACACCATGGTATGTTGTTTCGCAGGCCAGCTCTGTCCACATGCAAACAATGTGAACAAGCATGAGTGCTGCTACAAAGCAGTTTCTAACTAGGATTTCTCCCCTAATGAGAATTAAAGCAACAAAAGAGCGTCTGACTGCAGATCTGAACACTGCACAAAATGGTAGTTATGCACCACAGCTCAAGCACGGTAATACTGTAAGTGCCTGCAGTGGCAGATCCTTTCAGGTGCCTCCATGACTAACTATGTGCTACAGTTAAGCCCAAAACATATGAAAAAATTGCTCCTATGATTTAAAATTTAAAAAATAAATAAATGTAAAAACCTGATTATACATGTCGAGGATTTACTGATGTGCTGCTTGCTTGTTGGTTTCAGTGATCACACATATTTTAGCACTAAGGCCAGGCTAACATAGGTAATATCTCCTTCACTGGATTACCATTCACACTTCAGCCTAAGCTGATAAAGTGCACGCAAATATGTTGTGCCTTTAGAATTTGCTGCTCATGACACAGATCAGGGGAAATTCACCTTCAGAGTTGAACAGCTGAGCGTTGCAGGTTTTGTGTGCCTGCAGAGAGAATGGCAAGAAGAACTAAGAGTCTGAAATGACATCCATTGTCATTCAACAGCCCCAGTTGAGATTTGGGGACTGAAACATCCATCGCAGTGAGAGAAACCTGAGCCAAAAAACAGCTGTTAAGTTTAAAATCAAGAAAAAAAAATCTGGCTTGCTCAAATTTAGTTTTCATAAACTGTAAACAAATGACTACTTTGGAAAAAGAGTCATGCACATTTATGCAACAGGTCACCCAGAAAGACTATCTGCCACCAGCTTATACTGAACAATTCTATCTGCACTTCCACATGTGCACTCAAAGTACTGTTGATGATTAAATACAAGAGGGGGAACCAAACTGCAGATGTGACCTGCAGAATGGATCATTTAAAGGATCCCGTCTTTCACAGAGGACTTCTAACCAAAACACTTAAAAGTATACAGAGATGCTAACGTGCGTGCCACAGAAACACACACACTTGACATCTATCTCCTCCGCTCATGGTAAAGTGAAAACAAAGATAAAATTCCTGTTTGATGCCTCCTCTTCCCATAGTGCCTGTCTTTCCGAAACAGTATTGACAGCTGGGAATTTACCTGCCTGGGCAAAGGTGGCAGAAAGGACTAAACCACAAGTGAAGCCCTTGACGCAAGAAACTGGCTGCACGGCAATAAACTGACAATACCGATCCAATCATGTGACACAACGTGAATAAGTGGATTTCAGAGAGAAGCAGAACGGCACTTACAGATCATCTCTCATCTACATCTGAACACGCAATACTGCCACTTACGTTACGAAGCTACCGAGTAATTTCGATTAGGGTTACCGTCTGTCATTCAAACACACTGGCACAACACAGGGCTCCTTGCTTAGCAATGTATGCTTTGTCAATTTATTTCCAAATTCTTACTATCAGGTATAAGATGTAGCCTTAGTTCTGCATTTTGTTACTGCTCAGACCAGTTCTCTTACACTATATATTTATCGTACAATTAAACATTTCCTAACATTGCACTGGAAATCACTCATTGCCGTTTCCTCCCCAGCTGGTCGCTCATTGTGAGCTGTCCACATTTCTTGCAAGTACAAATCTTGTCATTTACACAAAGTGGTCTCAAACCAGCCTGAGATTCCTCAGTACTCCCACATACACTCCCTGAGCCTGTATCCATGGCAGCAGAAGATACACACAAAAACAAAGGAACCATCCAGCAGAAAGAAAACAAACAGTGAGAAATTATATGTGATGCTGAGTCTAACAGAAGAAAAGACACAAAAGTAGGATTTAAGCGGTTCTGTATCCTTTTCCCCTTTTGACATTTCTAACATCGGTTGGCCCCTCTTCCTCCCCCCCAAAGTCAGCACGAGAGACGGCCGCCTTGCTGTGGAGCAGCCAACAGTTTTCCATTCCAGGAAGCCATCTGCCCGCCTGCCTGCCTGCCTGCCTGCCCGCCCGCCCGCACTCAGCTCCAGCCTTCAGGAATGCAGAATGCAACAGCAGTCCCCTCCGCAGACTGCGGTCCCCTCCACTGTCCCCCTCACACACTCATCCTTACCTTCAAAGTAACAGCTGGAGGATGAAGAGAGCCCCTTCTTAGATTTACACCCCACCAATTTCAGGCAAATCTCCAACATTTTCATTTGCTTTTCGCCCCCCCCGCTTCCACTTTTAAAGCCAGCTTTTTCTGCTCCGTTTCTTTTGTCCTTTCGATATCCCACAGTCTTAGATGTAAACTTGACGGCTTGTTGTTTGTGCCTTACAAAGTGTAAAAACAAAAAACGCCGTTTCGTGTCCTCCAAAGTCTGTTGTTAACCGTCACCTCCCCCCTTCATCCAGAGACGAAAAAGAGAGAGCCTGCCGCTGGGAAGGCTAACATCGCTGCAATCCACACGGCTCCATTGGAATTTCGCTCTGCCACTTCCGCTTTCAGGAAGAAGTTATCGGACTCTGCAAAAACGGTCTCTGGACGAGCTCAAGCTTCGGCTCAGTTCAGCCATCTGTTCCCCCTCTCGCTGTGCTAGCATTTAGCGGGAGCGGCGCAGCAACTCACTCACTCTCCACTCTGCCAACAAAGGGCCCCTTTCAGGCACTGGCGGATTCACTAAATGACATCAGCTGTTTGGATCCACCCCCAGAGTCCGGAACCCTACCCGTCCAACAGGCAGGAATCAGCTCAGTCCTTAAAGTCCTAACAGAACCCAACACAAAACCCCTTCCCACATCTCTCCCCCTGAAATGATAACATTTTTAGAAGGTCAATAAATTCTTCATTAAATTTTAACCAGATGGGTGTTCCAAGATTCTCATGAACTTGTGCGTGCGTAGTAAAGTTAAAACTACTGGAAATACACTGATCAGCCCAGCAGAAAGCTTACAAAAATGATAAAATTTTCCCAGAAATGTAACACAATAGACTACAGGTAATAAACATTATTTTCCTTTTCAAAAACAGAAAAAAAAAAAATCAAAAGACAAAGAGTCTGGACTTGACAGCTGAAGGCTTTCTCGTTTCAAAGAGCATGCACAGGGGCAGCTACAGAGACCACTAAGAGTGACGCTTCAGCTCGTGACTCCAGATCAGTGGAGACCTGGAGGGCTTCCTTCTGGGTGTGCTGTAGGGAATTTCCAGTTGCAAGGGAAAAAATTTTAATATGGTTGCCTGGTGGGTCTGCTGTTGTACTCTAGATTACTGTTGGAAAATTAAGGTTGAGATGCCTACTTGCGGCACCTGAGGACCAAGAAGGCTGCAAATCCTGGAGGATGACAGCCTTGATTTTAACCATCTCAGGCATACACACATTAGACTCTGCGTCCTGGTGTGTAATATGACAGAAGGGTGCTTTTAACTCTATGCTTGCCACTCCTTTACACTATTTACACTTAGCCCTGACAGGAATGGACATGTCCCTTCTACAGCAGGTGAGGATCAACGCAGGAAGCTCAAAGCCAACTACAGCGGTTAGTCAGAGACATTAAATCACGTCTATTTTTCTTCTTCAGCTACCAGTTACAAAGGAAGGGAAAGGGGAAAAGATGGAAACAAAATTTCAGATGGAGCAACACGAGGCACATAATTCTGCGATGAACTCATATGAGACAATTTATTATATCGTTCTTGGTATGTTAACAGTTAGCTGACGTAAACAGGACAGTTTCAGTCCTCTCTCGCTCCTCCCCCCAGTCTCAACCCTTTGGGTTCAACAGAATGGAAGGGGAAAAGCAGAAAAAATGCTTGCAATTAAGAGCAAAGGCATCTTTTTATCTGTGGAACAAACTGGCATCAGCGCGTTGCAGCTGGGATATGCGGGATCACTTGAGCAAGGAAGACTTCCCTGCGCTTCATTTGCGAGTAAAACACCACACAAACAGAATACTCTTTTAGAATGGGGGGTAACAACTTTTCTAAAAAGATGTCACTATAGCCATGTACACATTCATGTTAACTTGATCATCACTCACAATTTCAGCCATCCCCACTCTGGTGCCTTCATACCAAAACAGTCAACCTGTGGTGCAGGTGTGTGTTTTTGGTCTTAGCCCAGGGTGCATCAACTCTCCTAGACACCATCTCTCACCCTGGGTTGAGACTTTCATCCTGAGACATGAAGCTAAGCACCAAATGAGCACTGCTGGCTGGATTCATGCTTAGCTTTTCGTAGGCAGTAGCTACAGAGTTTCCGCAACAGTTTACACTAAACTGTCTGTTTTCTGTCAATTTCAGGAAAATATACACACTTCATAGACTTGAGTCTCTAAATCCAGCATTGCTAGAGGTTTAATATTTTATATCCCGTACTGTACACATCTTTTCAATACAATTCCGTTAAAGTATTTTTATTAAGTTTACTCTGTAAAGTAATGCTGTTTCTGGTTTGCATATCACTTCTCTGTTCATAGCCCATTCAAATTTTTGCAAGACAATAAAAAATGTAATACAAGACAATGAAATCATTATTTTTTATTATTTGATTTACTTTCAATTTGCATTGGATGTGATGAGGATGGACAGGGTTAGGAATGAGTATATTAGAGGGTCAGCACAGTTTGGACGGTTTGGAGACAAAGTCAGAGAGGCGAGATTGCGTCGGTTTGGACATGCGCAGAGGAGAGATTCTAGATATATCGGGAGAAGGATGCTAGGGATGGAGCTGCCAGGCAAGAGGAAAAGAGGAAGGCCTAAGAGGAGATTTATGGATGTGGTGAAGGAGGACATGCAAGTGGTGGGTGTGACGGAGGAAGATGCAGGGGACAGGAAGAAGTGGAAACAATTGATCCACTGTGGCGACCCCTGACGGGAGCAGCCGAAAGATGAAGAAGATGATTTGATTTACTTTCAGTCATAGGTGTACTGTACCACTAAACCCCGGGCGAAGTTGATACAGTAAGACCCAAAATAAGATTCCTTCTCTGGCATGCACTATCTTGGAATGACTCAGGTTTATCACACTTCTCAGGGGGAAAAAAAAAAAAACATGCATTTCTCACCACAGCTGCAAAACTGATCACAGAAAGATGATCATTTATGTCACTACTATGCTATAGATTTTCAAATGGTTTATTAACAAACTGGCTCTCCCATTGGAAAGAACAGGGCAACTGCGTTGAATCCACAACACAAGATAAAGAGTCAAACGTTTTACAGCAGAAACATTCTGTAAGCCTACAATACACTTCTACAGTCCTCTTGGCATGATTTCTGCCAGCACCAAATACAAAGTGCAGTGAACTGGCCCCATTTCAGGGCTCCGCAGAGAGGAAAACACAATGAACCCCAGGAACATTCCTCACCGACACGCAGATCACATGGTTCCACATCAAGTGTGAGCTGCAGTTCCATATATGCAACAATAAGAAAAGCTTTTTACTTCAAACCTTTAAAAAAAAAAAAAAAAAAAAAAAAAACTGGGCATACAGAAATGTGTGACCTATTTAGCTTAGTCCCCAGTTATTCTGGCTTATGAGCAGGAGAGCCTGGGATGTATTGCCATTTGAGTTAAGTTACTACAGTTGAAAATCTTATCTGCCCATCTGCTCTTTCTTACAGTGCCTGTGTTCACCTGCCAGAGCCATCTCTTTTGGCCACTTCCATGAGCTGGACTTTCTCTTCAATGTCTCTAACATAACACCTTTTCCAACTGCACATCCTGACCACATTTTTCCACTCTATCTACCAGCTTGGGCATTGACAGCATGCCCATTTGTGCCTTTCCCTCAGTCTCCAATGCAATGTGTAATCTGACTTTCATGTCTCATCTCCTGAACATATGCAAAAGTAAATATGAAGTGAACAGAACTCTGCTTGCCCCCTGCAAGAACTCTGAAAGGTTCAGCATCACAGAACCTAAAGGTACCAATCCTTACACCTCAGCAAAAGTGCTCCACTCCTCATACTCTGTCTGCTTGGCAGTGCCAAGTTCACAAGTTCTTGGTTTTGGCTTCAGTGTGGTATACAGGTAAGCGCCACTTGACGACAGGGTTACGTTCGGAGAAAAGACTCGTCGTGGCGTGAACATCATAGCGCGTACATGTGCCGGATCATGTCCGTTTTCACTTGTATTATTATTATTGTATATGGTATAGCCTCTTGCTCTTACGTTACAAACCTGCACAGTATAACACAGCAGATGCGGTAAACATGAGATGTATGAGGCTGCTGCCAGCATAATATGGCATAATGTTTTACAGTAAACTTTTTTTAAAAAGTAGAAAGAGCACACTCCAAAGTAACAATAAAAAGTACAGTATAGTAAATACATAAACCAGCAACATAGTTGTTTTTTTACTGTATATAATCTTATGCGACCGCCATCGTATATGCGGTTTGTCGTTGACTGACACGTAGTTATGCGCCGCATACCTGTACTGAGCTCTCTCTGTCACTCAGAACTGCTGCAATCCCTTGAAAATTCAAGAAGGGTCTGAAAGATGTTAACACTCATTTCCCTCACTCTTGAGAAAGTCACATATATTTGTTCAACATCATCTACTGTGAATCTCAATATTCTAGGTTCTCAAAGACAAGTTAAGACAATGAGATGCCTTAAACATTATGAAGTCGCTGTTCAGAGTTTGCCAAGAGCTTGCATATGCATGATTTTTTTTCCACTGATGACAAAAAAGTAACCTTATTCTTTATAGGATTCTTAAAAACCTCAGATATTATGGCTGTTTTCACACATGTATGATATTTAAAATATAAGTTCAAGATTCATCCTAATTTCTTGTAGCCAGCATAAAAACGGACTGTGAACCCGGGTATAAGCTGAGAACAGGGTGCAAACAGATGGTCTCAGATGTGGTTCATTCGGACTGGGACTGGGATTTATGTGAAAAAGAGGATCATCAGAAATGAAGTACTTATTAATGATGAAGATGTTTTAGTCTGAAAGACACAGATGCACTTCATACTTTTATTTAGGTTATCGGTCATAAACACAGCATTATTCACAACCTGTAGTAATTGCAAACATCCTTATGATATTTGTGACCTTGGTAGGACTACCATGTTGCAGAAGCAGGGTTAACAGTAACAGCAGAAATGCTGCTGTTCTATGAATATTACCTGGGCTGCTGAAGTAATGCACCAACTAAAACAAAAAGCAGTAGTTCTACTTAATATCAAGTAACTTCTTTTTAAAGTGCATTTCAAATGTTGCATTGGATCATCAGAAAAAGACACACAAAAAGACAAAAAATGCAGCCAAGACAAGAGAAATAAAAGCAACATCCACTATCTGGATTCATACTCTTGATACAATTCTTTTGCTGGGGTGAGGAGTAGAAGCAATAGTTTAAAGCCATGGACTGAAGTTTAAGTATGAAGACAAGATGTCTACACAGACTCTTAGTGGATGTCAAGCAGACGTAGGCGGGGCCACAGCACAGCCCACTGGGAAGGGGCCGAGCACGAGTGGCGGCTGTGGTCACAGCTGGGAGCTGCTTGCTGAGCTAAGTGAAAGCAGCTGCCCTACTGCGCAGCCCTGTTATCAGACAGTAGATGGGGGGGGTCACGCACGACTTTGCCAGGGCCTGAGTGGAGGAGATGAGACGAGCAGCGGAGTGCACACAAAATGATGTTGCCGTGACAGATAACCTGGACTCGAGCTTGGCTCAACCCTGGCTTAACTCACACAGTTCCATCCAAGGGCTCAAAAATATTTTCAATTTCCAGGCTTGACATGACCTGCAGCTCAAGAAAGTTCAAAATAAATGTGAGATCTGCACTAGCAAGCACTCACCGTTCTGGGCCTGCTGGGTATCACCGTCCCCCCCAAACCCAACACAAGTGATGCACGCCAGCATACATTCAAGCTTTACACTAACTGAAACAGTAGGCATATTTTCTGCTTAGTAATCATAACAATGCTTTGTGTTTTTGTTACGCTGTTCTTTCCTTCCGAAATCACCTGCAACTCCCAAGGAAAACAGCAGACGGACATCCAAAATGATCTACCTTTAGAAAGCAACCAAGCCTGAATGAAAAACAGCATCTTCTGCTTATTATAATCACTCTGGTTTACCATAGGTCTTAAAATAAACTACTGACACTGCTGGTCGTCAGGGTCCCAAATGAGGATTCCAACATTTGTCTCAGCTTCCAACGACTTACGCAAGGCAACATGCGGTCTTTCTAACAGCTCCCTTTAAATCTTCACAGCAAAGCAATTCTTCCATTCACACCTCATGGCTATTGCTGTTTGAATTTCAGTAAATACAAGTTTACAAATTCTTTCACAGATTTGTACAGTATATTTTTTATCCAAAAGTTGCCTTAACAGCAACTGGTGTCAAGTGCACATTTGACAACAGACTTTGAGCACAGCTGTGAGTAGCAGCACTGAGCACAGGACAATGGAGCTGCGAATGGGCTGTTTCAGAGAGAGAAGGCGCCCCAACTCTGAGTACGCGTCTGCTCTGGAACCCTGAGTGCTGAGGGGAGAAGATGCGTGGGAGATCGTCCAGTTGACATAGTAATGGAGGAGCAGCGCAAGGACCAACACACACACGCACTTAAATTGCTCTGATGCAAAAATCTACACTTTCTGCAACATTTTCACAGAAGAGGTCATATTTCTTCCCTCCGATGCTGGCTTAAACCAAGAGCCGCACATTAAGGGTGCTCCAGGTGTCTGTACTCCTGCCTCTGTGAAGCAGGAGCCTGAATGGACCAGCCAGGACATGACAAACTAGTAGAAGATGCTACAGGTGCTGTCAGGTCATGCACCAATGAAGCTGCTAGTTTTGGCATACCTGGCAAGATGTTGTGTTACAAAGCAACATCACATACTGTATCTGTGAGGGTTGCACATTCAACAGTCAAAAACACCCTGACCTTTTATGCACATCAGAGCACTTGTCCTATACCTCATTCCTCCTGCTCCACCAACCCATTCCGTCCTTCCCAGGTCCAGCCCATCCCTCCTGCATTACAATCTTTCCCTTCTACTCTACATTGTATGCATGCATGCAGTAATCCTTTGCATAAACTCCTCCCTTCGAGACCTTGCACTGTTACTGCATGTCATTGCTTTCAGTAGAATGTGAGTGAGAGCTGTGTGCAGATCACTATCTGCCGGTCTGCAGCAGCACAAATAAGAGAAGAGCCTTGGCTTTTCTAGGCTCATGAACTGCAGGTATGAGTGAAATGAGGAGAGAAGGTAGCACAATGACAATACATCCCCTCATTTTGGTGTGGATACCTACAAGCAATACACTTAACATGAATTACTCTAGCATTTCCCTACATGGGAAAATAAATGTACAATGGGCATAAGTACAAAAAAAATAACAAGCTTAACACTAAGTCACCTTAACAGAAAAAATAAATCATCCGCCTTTCTTTTAAGGTAGCAGGGTCAGGATGCGCCTAGTTACCAGTGCGAAGTTTAACAAGTAGCATCTACACAGTATTCTAGTGACATTTTCATTAAACAATTATTATGCACGAGAAACAGTGTGGGCTGCAGAATACAATAAGAATGCACATAACTTATGAGTAGTCTTTTGCTCAGAACACAGCTCCATAGACTCACAGAGCAGAGGACAGCAGAAGTATAAAAGCACACTGGGATGGAGAGACTTTAGGACAACTGTTTGTCATCCATTCCTCACACCCAATTTCAGAATGATGTGATACTTAACCAAACTGAAATATTGCGACTTCCACGGCAGTCAGCCTTAACTGTACAGATGCTCTCTGTCATTTCCAGCTACTGTAGAGTCACAGCCTGGGGCTCCTGCAAACAGCTGGAGGTGCCGGGGGCCCTGTACAATAGACACTGTCCCGTGCTCTTTACTCTGCTTCAGGGGTCATACAACCTGTTGGTCCAACAGGTGATAATATAAATAAACCCTATAACCTGCTGATGGATAGAAAACTGCTGATATAATGGATATAATCTGGACCACACACACACACACACACACACACACACACACACACACACACACACACACACACACACACACACACACACACACACACACACAGCAACATGTATAAATTAACAAATACATAGAGTCTAAAGCCTCCATTCTAAAACTACAGAATACATACACAACCAGTATCTGGGACATGTTATTTCACATACAAATAAGTGACCAGGAACAGTCGGTGAGGATTTGTCCAAAGTGGGGGAAGAAGGGGGGGAAAAAAAAAAAAAAAAAAACTTGGGAGGCACAATATGCCACATTGTTGTGGCCCTGATCACACTTTTTGCATTGCCAACCCCATTTCAAAAAAACCTGAGGGGCTTAGCAAAACTGAAAGACAACTACAGAGAAGGGTCTGCTGCTTAGAAGGCATGGCTTCATGTTTAAGATGATAAAAATATATGCTGCTGTACTAAAACTATATATAATATATAAAATATGCATATACTACATTTTTTCAGATTTGTGATCATGATCATATGAGAGTTATTTAGCAACCATTTCAAATCTAAAAGTCTTGGGCAAAGGCATCAATTCAATAAAGAATTTTAAAAGTAATGAAATGCACTGCACAAAAACATTTTTTGTGAAACTGTAGTCAAAAACAGCATTCTGTGTCAGAGAAGAGCAGAACATTTAGGCCTAAGTAGGCTCAGCCTGGCAGCACAAGTCTTCATACGGACTTCACTCCTCACATTTAGTGCGTCTCGCAGAATTCCCACAGCTTGCAGTTTCCCCATCCAGAGGCGATAATGCAGCAGATCTCTACTGCCACCTACAATAAGAACAGCAGTTTTCACAACTGCCCAAGCACAGCAATGCACCAACACGGCACGGCAACACTGCCAAGCTTCACCTGACAAAGGTAAAATACATACAGCCAGAGACTGTGAGCAGATTAATCATAAAGGGCGTCCCTTACAGACAGGGAGTGTGGGCATCAACGAGCGTCATTCGAAACAAAAAGCAACACAGAAACATTTCACTGCCCACCCAGGTACTGTGACCATAGATCTTTAAAAGAAAAAAAAAGAGGTTTACAGTGGTGTGACATCTTAAGGGCGATTTCTGCTACAGGCTCAAACACACAAAGACACACTGCTCTGCACAGTCAAAAACCACACCACAAATACTTGTGCTTTTGTGCCGGCTCACCAGTTATGCACAATCCATGTCACAGCTCCATCTGTGTATAGTTCACATTTTAGAGTATGATTAAGCATTCAGAGATCTTTATTACATTTATTCACTTTTTTTTCTAAAGCAACATACAGCTCAGTAGCAGACACAGAGGCAAACATCAAGGGCAGTTCAGAATTTTATATACAGACACAGTTCTCAATATGCAGTTATTTTTCCGGGACCAACATTTTTGGCAGTGCACATTACATATTATTTAAAATGCGCCATCCGTTCTTCATTTCGACAGTGTCTCAAAACAAAGTAAAAATGGTTTTGTTAAAGAAAATGTGTCAATCCAATTTTAGGACTTATTTTAGTCATTCTTTTGAATTAAATATGTTCATGTTAATCTGTTTCCAAAGTTCTGACCAGGTACGTGACAACAAGTAAACCGTAATCTGTGGTGATTCCTATTTGTAGCTACTGCACTGTATCCATGCCAATCCTGTGTTTTTCCATTGCTGCTGTACTCATAAGCTGCTGGAAATACACGGGAATGGGGGGGGGGGGCCACCAACCCCCACAATCACGTCAATTAAGTGCGTATGTCACGCGTGACATGTACAGAGCACGCATGCATAAAGCTCTAAAGTAATAAATATTGTGCAAAATGGCTCCATATGGCTGACTGAAAAAATGTGCACGCGTGATGCTATGCAATCTTTTGTACGGTTACTGCATGTGGAGCAAAACATGAGCCCTCATTCAGCAATCAACATCAACTCCCAAAGAAACACTCTTTACTTACAAGGGGACACTGAACAGTACCTCAGCTGTCTTGGTTTACCTTAACCTCTCTTGTGTGTAATGACTTGCTTATTTCCTTTTCCTAACCAGAAAGTTTCATTCGTCCATTTACAAGCTGAGATAAAGTAACACAGCATGATGTGATGATACCTGCAGCCTGTGGCGGGTGGCTTTCTGAAGAGGTTGTAGCCTTGTGCCCCGGAGCAGCCAGGGATATTGTAAAGATAACGGCAGGGCCACAACGGTGTCACTGTGTCTTTTATAAGCGTCTAAAAGCACTCCAGCAGCAACTGCTGAGAAACAAGAGCCCCATGCATGAAGAAGCAGAGTCCCGTGCTGCGATTCTGTCATGCAAACAACGTGGCTGTCAGTCTTTACCAAGACCCATGGAGTACCACCCCTTTCCCTGGCCAAACAGCAGGATTTCAGCTTAGACGCACATAGCTGGAGCTGGAACCAGAACGTATATGCAGGGTTTCCCACAGTAAAAGGCTTAACCCAGGCAATAACCTCTTGCATGACATTTTTGATGTATATACCACAAAACAGCTGAAAGTAAATGGTAGTCAAGGTAGTACAGTAGACTGCGCTGGAGTGCCACAGCGTTTGGGCTGTGGGTTTGAACATGGGTTCAAATTCAGTTCAGGCTGTGTAGAGTCTGAAGGTTCTCTGCATGTCCTCCCCATGTCTGCATGAGACTCCTCCATGTACTCTGGTTTCCTCCCACAGCCAAAAGCCATTGCAGGTAAACTGCTGACTCTAAACTCCCCTTAAGGCATGCTCTTGTGAGTCTGTGTGTTACACTGCTATGTTGCAGAGATGAGTTAATGGGTGTAGTGCATGTCGTACAGTAAGGCACCAGCTAAATACTATTTAATAACTGTATGGTGCTTTGGAAAAAAAAAGCATCTGAAAAACAAATAAATGTAAATGATGCAAACTTAAAGCTAGGGGACTCATGTGTACTGTATGCTGATTTTTATTCCAGCCTCAGACAATTAGTTAAGTGAAGTTTTTAATAAAAAATAAAAACTAACTAGAAAACTTATATGGATGCCAAATAAACAGTAACATGTTCCAGAGCTTGTAAGAAAGGACTTTCAGGTGTATTGTGCATTAAATTTGAAATAATTTGCTGACTTGTCTTCTGACCTATAAGCCAGTTTTACCTGGTATCAACACTTAAACACTTTCGTTCTGCCTGCCAATGACCTGCATCATGTGACCTCAGTATTCCACCAAGAGTCAAGGGATTACCTTGCACAGCTAATTTAAGCAAGTTTGGCAGTGGGTTCAGGTGCACTGCAGCTACTCATTTGGTCCGACCACACCACTCTCTTTTGTAATTTAGTGTCCAGAGATCATCCGCACCAACTTAGCGCTAACAACTGATCAAAATTAACTCTACATCATTAAGTCATAATTTGCCATATAACCATCACTGATAGAATGAAACATCCATCCATCAACTATCATGTTAATGGTTTTATCCTGCTCGGGGTCACTGCGAGCTGAAGCCTGTTCCATAATCAGTTGGCACTGGGCTATGAAACCACACCCTGGATGGGATGCCAGTATAGGATTAAATGTACATATTAAAATTTAACAGGATACAGGTTTTAGTTATAGCAAAAACTTTCAGGTGATGCATCAGTGAAGTAAATGAGAAACTTAAGACTGCACAATGAGTCAGGGACCTGAACCCATAATGACAGGAAGAAAAAATATTTATTATACAGCCAGAAGGTCCTTGCTGGTTGCTAGGTGAAAGACCTGCAACCATGCCTGTTCCATGTCATTTCGCTGAAGCAGGGAATGGCTTTTGTCAAGCTGGAATCAATAAATGACACATAATGCCTGGAAAAGTCAGAGCTTAGCTTATGCACTCCAGTAACACAAACTGACACCAAATTTGTAACGTTCAGATGTCTAGATAATAAATACTAGCACATGTACAAAGCTAAGTGACCGGAAATTAATGAATGGAAAGGGTAAGTTAAAGTAAATAAACTGCCCCCAGGTGTTTTTCCATTACCATCTATATTACCTGTACAAAAACAGCTGTCACCACAGATAGAACATGACATATCCAAAGAAACTGCCCTGCAAATCTTGCTAGACTTTAATACAACAGTCTGCCTATTCATTTTTTTGAACCATATAATGATTTTAATACAGAGAACAGGTGTATGTGACATATAGGTTTTAACCAACTATCTGCTAAGCATCACCCACTACTGAGAAGCAATGATGCCTATTAAAGCACTTTAAAAATTAAATCTACCTTTCTCTGCCACAAATTTTCATTAAACTGTAACATGTCACATCATACACTTGACAGCTTCAAGTCATATTTCACCACTTGTCAGAATGCTATAACCAAAATAACCTGTTTTAAGCCACCTGTTTTATTCTTGTTGAGAACACTGACACATCTTCCTTACTTGGCTAGAATAGATCAGCACTGAAGGATTACTGTTGAAGTAGCTTGAACCTTACAGGTGAGATACATATAACTGACTGGTCTAGCACAACTCTCTCTGTCCGTCAGTCTCTATTGCAAATGGTGTTCCAGAGGGGTCTGTCCTGGGCCCCGACACTTGTCCATCTACATAACTTCCAGTGGCTTGGTTACAAGAGCTCACAGTTTCTATTATTGCTGCTGTGCCAACAACACACAAATAACGCTCTATGCCCCCCATCCATCATAAACACATATACTGACATTAGAACGAGTCTCTGACATCAAGATGGGAATCAGACAATGGCATACATATCTCCTCTGCCAAATACTGGAATTCATCCAGCATGGAGCAAAGTCAACAAACAACTGCTTTAAAAAAAAAAAAAAAAATTGTTCTGCATTGGATGCAAATTATATTATATACTTCTTAAAAGCTTTGAAAAGGCAGTAACTCGGCAGCATCAGTAACAGTCGGTGCTATTTAGCTGCTCAATCAACTGTAGGAACTAGGCGTAGGTTTATAGACACCATAAAGAAACCCACAGGTAAATGGAGACTACTGAAAACTAAGAAGTTTTGTTATTTGTTGCCAGTGTAGGAGAAAATGGGAAAGGAGAGTGCATGTGGCTGTTTGATGTCTGATGTGAAAGAAATAGAAAAAGGTGCTGGCCAGTCCTACCGTGCTCAACAAACACATTGCAGTGAGGTGGTCCATGCCGAGGAGACTCCCTCTTTCCCCCTTTGATGAAGTGCAGCGCCGGCAGGCTTGGTCTCCTCTGGTCACCCACTAACTTCCCTGGCTGCTGCCCCATAAAGACAGGAGGCCGGCTTGCAGCTCAAAATAGGGGCAGGTCGAGGCAAAAAAAAAAAAAAAAAAAGGTTGAAGTGGGCCAGGCCTCGGTCCTAGCAGCAGAATCACCAAAGCACAATGTCCTCCAGTCAAGTGGTCACTTCTGCATTGTGGACTATGGTCAAGGTTTGTGACATCCACCAGTGACAATCGGATGTTTCCCTGGATACAACTATCTGCCACTCATGAACTGTTATTGTGTAGTTGAAGGCACAGTTTTGTTTTTCTCTGTAGAAAGCAGTAAAATGAGGGCTGTAGTGACTGACACTGTAGCGTTTCAGGAGGTAGACAACACAGATACACTTGCATAGTGTCAAGTATCTTCAAAAGTAGGCTACTACATACATAAACCCATACTGTAGTATAGTGTATGTTTTTCAGCATCCAGATTTGGTATTACAAAAACACCAAGATGAAGATCAGGAAGCATTCAACAAGGCTACTTGACCAATAGCTTACGATTCGTCAACATGCTCGAAGCCAACCTGGCCAACAACAGGGAATGCGCACTGACGCGAAAGGCACTTTTTCCAAGGCAAAACACAGGCACTTGAGGGACATAGCCAACCAAAACAGACTTACATCAGTAGTGTACGAAACGTGCGGGGAACAGAACTAAAACACAATGCAGGCCATGGCTTAGCGGAGGCCCTCCAGCCTTGCGGCCACAGAAGCAGCTCTCGGCGTCCCTGGTGAACAAACAGATGGTTGACGGAATGACTTGGTGATCCAGCGCGATGTGTTTACAACCGATGGTTAGGAGTTGCTTTCAAGGAACCGCTCGGCAGAACCGCACAGGTCACAGCCCTCTTGCATCGGACACAGCCGGGGCCATCTGCACATTATCGCCGCCATTTCGTTACATTACAAGAACTACTTACGCTAAAAGTGCGAGGTGTCCTTAGCTAAACAGAATACTTGGGGGCAAATAAGATGGCTCAATGTCACCGGTCACGGACAGGCGCAGGCAACAGAGCCCGAACGATGCAGCGCTGCACGCACCCCTTGGCCCGATGCCACTGACACTAACCAGAGCTAACTAGTACCGACTGACTGATATCAGCCAATGCAAACTGGTGCTGAAAAAGTGATAGCAAGCAATACTAACATGTAGCAGCTGATTTACACTAAACGAGGCTGACCAGCACTAGTGACACTAACCAACACTGACTGACTTACTAACCACGGCTAAGCAGTGCTAAGTGGTACTGACTGACTGGTACTAACCGGTACTAACAGTCCGACTGAGGCTTAACGACACAAACGGAACTTCACTGCCCAGACCTAGAGCACAACGACGGTCGCCCGCGCCTGGCTCGCTAACTTCTGCAACCAGGACCACCGAATCACGGGACACGGGCGCTGCCTCGCTTCCACTCTAACATCACCCGGGCGCTTTAGTCACTTTCCGACATCTTCAGCGAGGAAACACCGTGCTCGTGTGGCGGAGGTCCGCTGCAGCTTCACTGAGGCGCCTCGACTTCCTCATGCAGTCAGTGCTGCTTCCCCGGCACTCTGCGCTCCTGTTCTGCTCGTGTCGCCGCTGCTAGCTGCAGACTGTGTGTGAGCGGAAGACCTCGGTCACTGTGCCGTTTTACTTCGCCTGCGAGTGGCGCGACCCGTGGAAGAAACGAGCCCTGGAAGCTCGCTCAGGTCCCCGTGCCACTCCGACCACCATATTCCCGTTCGCTTAGCTCAGCGCTAGGAGCTGCGGCGTGTGACGTCATTTGCGCGCGCATGCGCACTCGCTCGCCGTCTGCACAGCAAGAGCGTTTTGAGAAGTTTGAAAACTTATCTAAATTCGTACGGTAACAGAAGATTCAATGCTGAAAAGTAAAACGGTAAAATTTAACGGTCAAGTAAACCCAAGTGAATTTTATTTATATATTATTGCATGCATTTTTCGATTTTAATCAAATTTAGGGGTTCACCATAGTGGCTGGATGGATGACTGATAAGAAAACGTAAATGCAGCGCTGGTTCCTCTTTCAAAGTGCTGCTGGAGTCGATCTTTTTTATTTGTTATTTTCCAACGGGACCGTAAGGCGCATTTGAACAACTAAGCACGCCGCTGCCGTTTCTTGAGAGTTCCTTATTTATGGGGGGGGGGTCACTTTAAGTGCGTTTCGCTTTCCTAGTGGGCGGGGACTATTGTGCTCGCTGTGCGTACTGAGGCACGGACTGGCAACGAGATTCTGCCGTTTCACGCATATTTTTGGAGGTTTGAGTACTTAGGGTCGTCCAGGGGCTTAAACATCACAGTCGGCGCGCTTCTCTCGGCGTTTCCCAGCTGGCAGTCGCCCGGGTTCATCCTCGCCGGCCACTTCCGGGGAGACGTGTGCGTCTGTGTTGTCAAGTCCGGAAAATTGGAAGTAACGCTCTTTTGTTTTTATTCCGGCCCAAACAAGGAAACCCGAGTTAAGTGTGCGCAAGTTAATTCACAAGTTGACGTTTCACGCAAAAGTATTACGGTTTCCTAAAAAGGGCTTTGAGGGCAATATTAAAGACATTGTTGAAGAGATGAGCTGAAGAAAGGAACTTTACTAAGAAATGTGTAGACTGTGGATTTGGGATTTTGAATCGTAATTCCGAGGATTTAGTTGCATCACATTTGTATCTCACAATCTTTTTCCTTATTTTTTCTGCTAAATGTTTAGAACGCCATACGTGCTGAGCCTGTGGTGTGTAAATGGGGATTCTGGTGCTGCTCACACATACTGACCGCAGTCATTGTTGCTGCATCTTGACTCCTTTCCAAGAAGATTAACAAAATCTCTCGCAGTAATATGGATACATTTCCGTAAACCGATTATTTAACTTTATATGCTCAGTTACGTGTAGCGTAAGAAATCATTTACGTAAACGTCAGTGACCCCTTGAACCCTGGCATTTTACTCCATGCCCATTTATGCCACCCTTTGTTGTGTCCCTTAAGCTCAAGGAGCACAACCCCACATATGCTGCATCCTGCAGGAATGGGATGAACAACCCTGCCACAACTGTTACATATAAAGTATACAGTACTTATATAACACACACACACACTGTTTGCTGAACACCCTTCCTCTTTATCCCAGGATTTGACACTTGCTTCTTCTACTGCTGTTCTCATGACATCTGCACGGCATCTCACTTGCACTCAGTAGCCAATTCAGGCGGTCTGGCTGAGTACATTCTGGCTGGCTTCTACCTAATTTTGTAGTATTTCCGTTCAAACTTAGATGTAAAAGTCACTTGTACACTTATCCTGTACAAATAACTAAACATATTTATCAGTATCTAACAACTGAAAAGCACACAAGATATTTAACACATTAGGCTTATATAGATAAGAAATCTGTCAATCAGAAAATAATAATTCAGGAAAAATATGTGATTAGCCCAGAATTCATTAAAGCAGAGGATATGAAAACACCCCGGCTGGGATACAAGACTTGCGCAGGGCAAACGATCAGACACGCACACACAAAGTCACACTGCAGGCAACGTAGAGCCACCGCTTCACCTGAGACGCCGCTGGACTCCCGCACGACCACCGGGAGAACTTTCCCACAGACCCGGCCCATTTCAGACTCTCCAGCTTATCTGCTAAATCAGCAAAACTCTGCCGCTGACAACAGCAATGGTTCAACAACCAAATAAACGTGTAGTTTTGCTTTCAGATGTCATGATGAAAAAACCAACAATAAGGAGAAGTCAGTGCAACTCAAGCGACGCTGCGGTCCCTGAGAAAAGCAAGGGCTAGGGTTCTGCTGAACGAGTGCCCTTGGACGTGCGTGTCGCGCCACCTGGTGGCAGCGCTTTCTCCAAACGTCGCCGCGACGATCACACGAACGCAAAAATCCCGATCGCTTAAATCCCCTTCGCATTCGCACACGCGCAGCAGTTAAAGCTGTGTTCAGTCGAGCTAGACGCTGTTTCACAGGAGCCCACTAAAAGATTGATTTTTACATTTATTCCTGACACACTTTTAACCCTCTGAAATGTATGAGCTATTAGTTTGCTGTGCAGTGAAACCACTAAAATGTTCTTTTTGTAGTTTCGTTCAACATAAATAAACCTAATCTTAAGTAGACGGCATAAAAATGTTTATCCAGGAAGTAATGCATCGCTTGTGAACTCTGGAATACAGCACATGCGCATCGTGTACGATAAATAGTTTTATACACAGTAGTTTAAAAGTTCACAGCAAAAGCTATCCGGTGTATTGCAGTGCATCGTGTTTTTGTGTATCTGTTAAAATATACACGCGTCGCCACCCGCTACTTAAGTCTTTCTTTTATTCGGAATACCAGGTGAAAATACAATTATTTACATCTGCATACATAGTATTCATAATATATAATACCAAAGTCTTGTAATTAAACTCATACATACATGTACAGAGATAAAGTGACTATAAGTATTTGTGGAAGTAAAGCACAGTTTAAAATTATATTTACATCGTTCATATATACTTTTATTTACATTTTTGACCGAACTGTTATTCCTCCTGACTAACTGATGCGATGATAAAGAGCGAACACTGAGGGCAGGAAGGTCAACATCAGCGGGTTTCCGCTGCCCCCAAAATAGTGACTTTCAATAAACCCATTAAATGCTTAATTCTCTAAGAAAACTTGAAAAGACTGCCATGGTTACAGCATCTGATCTATAAGCAAGAATGGACTTCCATGCAAACACAAATACAAACTTTTTGTGCCATTTCATTTACAGTTCAAGACAATCAAAGAAATTTTTAAAAAAAGTCTCTGTATATTCTTTGTTTACCATAAACCATAATCTTATGTGCCGGTAATACCATAAATAAAGTTACCCCAAAACTGGAAAAAGTGGAAAAAATTTCCAAAACAAATACAGGCTACAAAGTGTTTGCCCGCATTAACAATGTTAAAACAGTGCTCTTTTATTTTTTTAAATATATTTTTATATAAGCTATTGATAGGGTTATACTGGTCTTTATAGTCAAGATATTTAAACATATTCACAAATCAGGGATGCAGCTAATGTTGGGTCTGTCGAATGACCACGACACAAGAATACCAAAGTGGCGCAGTATCGGTAGCCACGTTTGAGCCCTAAGAAATGTCCCTCTGTTAAATTGTACATTGCTGCATCAGTTAAAATAAAGTGTTAAAATGTGTAGTGCATTTCCTTTAAACCCGAAATGCTATAAAATTCATACAAGGTCCTGGTTCAGGACGCCTGGTCAGTAGTTAATCCTGCTGAACTGCCGATTAAGAAATGCACCGGCAGCCATCCAGCAGCGAGGGCCTGAAATGACAGCTCTGTCGAACACAGGGGTAAAAAACACCAGAGATGCGGACAGACACGGGTAAAGCGATTTGTTTTTCTTTCCCACAGTAGTTCGCAGCCGCTGTGTTGGTTTGTGTCCTGGGGAGGAGCACGCGTGTTCACAGCACCATGGTGGGGATGTGGTGCACCAGAGAGGCCGGATGGGGCACGGGGGCCATCTGTGGCGGCGGTGGCGGTGGGGAGTGCGCCTGCAGGGCCACCACAGAGCCTGTGCCTGCAGGACGGTGCCGGGCGCTCTTCTGGTGTGCCCGCAGGCCTGCCAGTTGGGAGTAGGCGCTCTGGCATACGTGACACTTGTAGGGACGCTCGCCGGTGTGCAGGCGCACGTGGTTGCGCAGGGTCGACGACTGGCTGAAGCGGCGGTTGCAAAAGCGGCAAACAAAAGGCTTGTCCAGCGTGTGGATGCGCATGTGGGAGCGCAGATTGCTGCGGGAGTTGAAGCCGCGGTGGCAGATGACGCAGCGCATGCGACTGGCAGTGGACGAGGATGCGGAGGAGGAGGATGATGAAGACGAGGAGCCGTCAGAAAGGTGGAAATCGTCTCCTGGAAAGGAGGAGAGACAGGCAAACCTCAGTTTATACAGGTCCTCTGGAGAATTAATAATGCCGAGCTGGACTGGTTGTTCCGCAACACGGCGGCGCAGTGCGTGCAGCAGGTGATCGGCAAGCGTTTGGCGGCGATGGACCGCACCCTGGCACAGACCGCGCTCTCGCGGCCAAACGGCTTTGACGCAATTAGGACCTCTGGTGCCCCTGACTGCGCCCTTGGGGCCACAAGACTGTACTGTCTTTTAAATTAGAGTCCTAAATTTTTACGTCGTAGTTTGTGTACTGCATGTTTATTATTGCATGCAAAATAGTATTACTGCGCTAAAATTGACTGAGGCGCCACAGAACAGGATCAATGACTCGGAAGGTGCTGTGATTAAAAAAAGAGGTTGAAGACCGCAGCTTCAAACAAACTTTGCCCACGGTGATCCGATGGACTTAATGGGTAATGTCACACTGCAGCACCGATGACCTCCGTTGTCCCCCAAACGGCCGTGATAATGATCAGTGTGGCCCCGTCCTCAGGCCCCCGGTCCACCCCAGTCCACCCCCCAGGTGACCTCAAGCAAAGCACCTCACCACTTTTATTTTTCTTCTGCTGCTCATCCTCTGCCCCAGGGACCCCAGGGATGCCCAGGAAGGTGTTGTGGGAGTTTCCGTACCACACCAGCAGCTCCTGATCTGGGGGGATGGTCTGTGAAAAAGAGCAACAGCCGTGGATCGAGTCCCCGCAAGTGCAAGCTGTTTCGAGTGTCAAACTGGGGCCGAGCACCCCAGCAAATCACAGTCAAAGATTAGGTGAAGTGCAAAGATGTCTTTCATTGCCACAGTCAGACTTTGTCTGCGTTTCTCCTTCACCAAAATGTTTTGGTGCAGGAAAAAACGAGCTTTTGTTTATCTCGCCCCCCTGGCCTGGGGTGCTTTACCCCGGGAACTGCGCCTCCTTTCCCCACCTTTTCCCATCTACGCAGCGCTGCCTTCTTGCTCTTCCGGGCCGGGGTTTGCGCCTGCATCGCGGCCACCGGACTCGAACCCCGTGAGCGCGCTTGTAACCGGGAGCCGAACTCACCTCCACTGCTTTGTAGAAGATGCTGCTTCCGATCTGCACCACCTCCAGGTTCTGCTCCTGCTCGTTGCGAGCGCACTTGATGTACGTCATCCAGCTGCGGTGGTCCTCCTGGCTGGCGTCGATGAAGTAGCGCACGGTGCCGTCCTCGTTGAACACCTGGAGAGAGCGGAGCGCAGGTAGAAGCGTGACGCCCCTGCGCGCTGACCCGGACCAGAACCCGAACCCGACCCCGACCCCGGCAAGGTCTCCTCCTCACCTCCCACATGAGGTTGTTGTTCTTCAGCAGGTCCACGTCCTCGGGCGAGATCACGCGTCCCGTGAACGGGCCCATCTCCGTGCCCGCTTTGATCCACGTCTTGGAGAAAATGCCGAGTCCTTCTCCCGGGATGGAGCTCTGGGCGATGATCACCTCGCTGGGCAGCACCAGGCTGGACAGCTTCTGCACCTCTGAGCAGGTGAGGTTCGGACAACGTTAGACAAAGGAACCCACGGCCAAACTGCACAGCACAGGTGAGTCGCGGGACTCCTGCTCAGCAGTTTCCAAACCCCCGCGTCGCGTCGCGTCGCGTCGCATCGCATCGGACGAGGGGCTACGCCTCCGTGCTGTTATTCGTTGGCGCCGTTTATTCGCATTTTGTTCTGCTGTTACAGTTTAATTTATTAACTCGTTTCAAGCACATTGCTCGTGGGATCGGCAGTTTTTGTTTCGCGTAAAAATGAAACAAATTGCGAATAAAATGCTGACCTGGTGAAGTGCATTTCGATGCTAAAATAGCGCTTTTAATGTTTTACGTCGACGTTTACTGCGCTTTTTCAACGAAAAGTTTTTATCCTGTTTTCCTCCTTCGCCCTTCTAAGCTGGGCGCTCGGGATCCGTTTCATTTGGGCTATGGAATCCGTGTGATTTTCCCCGGCAAACTGGAGAGATTAAACGGGGAATTTTCCAGCGGCTCAGTGCTTTTTTGTCAAGCGAAAGAAAAGTCCGCGTTTTTGTGCGTCGTGAGAATCGATGTGCGCGGCGGGACGGGGGGTTAAACGGCGCTCTGTTGGCGGGGGTCGCGCAATTGGCCGTGCCTAATGTCACGCAGTGCCTACACCCGAGTGGAAAGAAACGGCTAATTCCAAATTCATTATCCCTTTAAGAAGTTTGTAGCAATAAATTTAGAGTGAATGGAAATGAGCGCTCGTTTGAAAGAGGCGCGGAATTCGTCTGACAGCGAAAAAGGGAAGAAATGGAAAGGCGATTAGATGGCTGACGCAGCGTGAATGGAGAAAGAATCGGACTTCACGGTGCGTTAGGGCAGCAACAGAGGGAGACAGTGGGAAAGGCGTGTGTGAGACAGAGAGAAAGAGAGAAGGGGGAAAGGGGAAAGGGGAACGGGGAACGGGGGCTGCCCGCACACAGCCCGTGAATGGAGGGCCACTTGGCGTGGACCCGGACACTCGGCGCTGTTCAAATCCCTTCGTCCCGACTCAGCGGTGCTTACAGCCCATCAGGCTGCCAAATGCGCGCTATCCATGTGCTAAACGGGTTAATACCCAGCAAAAACGGGGGGGAATAAAGGGCTCTTGGAGTGGCCAAATAGTGGCAAAGTCGCGGGGACCCTGGGACGAAATTCCCGGCAGCGTTTAGCCAGACAGCGAGGTGGCGGACGGGGGGAACTCGAAACTCAGCTTATTTTACAAACAAAAAAACCTTTTATTCGGCGTATTTGGTAATTGGTTTTGGCACCATGAAAATGGAAATAACTGTGGGAAACGAATCGAACGACAGAGGGAAGAATTTGAAAACAAACCAATCGTTTTGGCCAAACTACGCTGAAAAGTCCTTCGGATTTAAATGACGCGCACGGCGAAAGCAGCCCGTATTTCTGCCTCGATTTTTTGGGGATCACAGACCGTTCCCTGCATTTTAAGCACAAAGCGGGCCAGCGGGCATGCGGGTAAAAAGACGGTAAAGGTGCCGCCACGACCCCGGGTCACCCACCTCCCGAGAAGGACTGCGCGAGCACCTCGGCCGTGAAGGCGGTCTTGGGTCCGACGCCGGAGCTCTTCTCCTCGAACAGGTGCTCGCCCAGCACGTTCCTCCAGCGGCCGTACAAGAAGCTGTGCAGGATGTCGGACGTGATGATGTCGGACAGGGAGACGCTCTGCGCCTTGAACCCGGGCTTGAGCACCAGAGCCTCGGCGGGCAGGACGGAGCCCATGGCGCGCACGGCGTCTCCCCGCACCGAGCTGTGCACTTAAACGGAACGAAAGGGAACGGAACCCAAGCACGTGTGGGCTGGCTGGCTGGCTGGCTGGCTGGCTGGCTGCGACGCGCGCGGAGGACGAAGCGCGGCGGTTCTGGTGTCACTTTGGCAGGCGACACCGGGCGGTGCTTCCTCTTGGGCGTGCGGCGTGCTTGCGGATGTCCTGCCCGTCCGGAGCCGCACTTGGCTTTATATGGCGCTGGCTTGACCCCCCCTCTAATTAGTTATTAATGACCCCCCCCCATGTTCCATACACTTTGTTCTAGCAGGAAAAGAGCCGGGTCTTTATTGAGAGGCCACTCCTTAGGGGGAGGACGGGAGGGGACGGGTGGTGGCGTGGGGGGGGGTCCTGCTCCGGATGCGGCGACCACCTTTCTGCAGTTTAACAACGAGCGCGGCTGCCGCCTTCCCTCGCGGAGCGACGGGACCGAGCGACAGCCCGAGGGACCGTCCGGTCACCACCGACGCGGCGCACCGCTCGTAACGGCTGGCCGACGCTCCCGTCGGGCGTGGACGTTGCAGTGACCTCCTGGCCGACATTTCTTGGCGTTCACGAGGGCTTGCACGGCCCAGGCCCGGTTCTTCACCTCTGTGAAAGCATTGTCCCGCGGCCCCCAAACTAAGGAATGAAGTGAATTTGTGCGCTAGCGACGGCGTGAAACTGAGGCGGGCGCGCAGCTCCCGTTTGCGCCTTGAGGCGAGGCGCAGTGCTGAAGCCTCGGCCGATTTGCGCCACGCAAGAGTTTTCCCGCAGTCGCTTTGCACGGCGTTTCGAACAACTTGCGGCAGAATTTTGCGGGCTCGGGCAGAACAATAGGAAGACGAACAGTTGGGCTTCGGGGACGCAACGAGGCCGAGAAGCGCTCTCTCCTCGGGCCTTTGCTAACTCGGGCGGTTCGGGCGAGACGCACCTTCACCTTCCTATTTGGGTGACAAACGTGAGCCCCGTTTTGGTTTGAACCGGAACCGCAGCCGTGGCCGCTCGTGCTCTGAGCGCAAACCTTTAAAAATGAATATGAACTCGGGATAAAGGCGTTTGCCAGTCCGTTGTATGAAGTCACAAAAGGAGGAAATTCGTAAAAGAGCCAAATAAATATTGTTACTCGCTGAGACCATCTTAGAAATAAGACGAACTTTTTTTCGTTTTGTTTTTTTTTTCTGTTCAAAATGTGTATGGACCTTTTCGATTTAACGTCTTGTGGAAAATTCGCTCGTTCGGTCTTTGCTTTTCTTCACCGCAACAATGCGAGGAGCACAACGAATTTGACTTTAAAGTGGGCGCAGTCCGGAGTTTAATGCGTTTTAATGTGTTGTCACAGCGCGCAGAAATACGTAAAAGCCGCTTTGCCGGCGCACACCTTCTCCTCCGGCGACTTTGTAAGGCTAAGCGGTTTAATATTCATGGACGTTAATAATAAAAAGCCCGAGTATTGTGACAGTGTTTGGAGGTGTATGTGGCTTTTCTTTCAATAGCCCACGGTTTCTTTCTGCTTTCCCCCTTTTTCCCCCGGGTTGATGGACTGGGAGTAAATGGGCAGTTTCCCCCCTTTTTCCCCGCGGAGAGAACATCTTTATTCCATCCCAGGCGAGCGGGTTTCCCATTCAGGTCCCTCCGAAATAATGTCAGCCCAAAGAAAAGTGCTGCAAATCAATCTTTCATGGTGTTTTTGAGGCCAATTTGACATCCATGCACTCTTCTTTTATTTGGATAACTACAAGGGGACGGTCCGAAAATGTGGACAAGGTTGGGGTCTCACGAGCAGGGAGCAGGGATGGAGTGAAAGTGTGAAAGTGTGAAAGGAGGGAGGTGGCCAGTGAAACGGCTCGTAGAAATGAAGGTGAGTGACAGGGCACGAAAAAAGATTACTGCTCAACAGCTGCTTTCGGGGGTCCCCCCAGCACCCCCACCCTCCTTCATTTTTCTTTCTTTTTTTTAACGGGGGGATTTTTTTCCCCCCGTTCCCCCCATCATTGAATAGGATTTGCACACATTGAGATTGATTTATATTTATTGCAGTTAAACATTTATTGCACTCAAAGATGTTTCAACTTGGAAGAAAAAAAGGCGTGAGGGACAGAAAGGGATGGCGGGAGGGCGAGAAGAAAGGGGTCTTTATTAAGGCTTAGGTATTAAATAAAGGCCATTGAGCGAATATGCAATGAGCAAAGTTTAATTTGATCTGCTTTTCGGCGATTAACCCGTTATTGCTCAAGGTTCTGCGGACGCAGGCATTTTCGGCGCCGCGTAAACGCTTGACGCTGCTGCTTGCTTGCGCGGAGCCTTTTTCTCCTCCGAAAAACGAATTCAAGTAAATGCTCATTTAACACTATTTACAAATCAGTTCAAACACGATCGAGTCTAGCTTAGTGTACAAGGGAATTTGTCCCAAATACCCCGTGTGCATTTCGATGATCTGTCTGTTTTTCTGCCCATTTAACAGCAGCGAAAGAAATAATACACGAGCGACGCCGCTGCCGGTCCCCAAAACGAATAAGCAAAAGGTATTCCGTGAGCCGGAGTCGCACGCAAGTGTTTCGTTGAAGCCGTTCTCTGTCGCCGTGCTGCCGTTTTGCTCGTAAGCAAATAATTCGTTCATCATTTTTAATGGAAATTTGCGCCCTAAAGTCACGTCCAGGCGCGGCGGCTCCGCGGTCCTTTTTTTTTTTTTTTTTTTTTTTTTTTGCACACGTGTTGGCGCTCGATTTGTGCCTTCGGGCCGCAGGTCGGTCCCCGTCAAAAGTGCACTTTCCCCGGCGCGTCGGTCGCGCAGGTCGGTGGCGTTCGTTCGGTCCCGTTCGAACGCCGGTGCCGCCAACGAAAGAAAAATGCAGGAAATAAAATCGAGTGAAATGAACTGCAGGCTGGCCAGGACTCCCGTCAGTGCGCTTAGAAACAAGGCCCCGTTTTCTTGCTCTCTTCGAAAATGTTGCCGTCGCGGCGAGAAAAATCATTTTAGGGAAAACGGAGGACCAAACGGCTCGAACGCTTCGGCGGCCTCCCTGGCTGTTGCCCGCGAGGTTTCACACTGCGTTTAAAAACGGCAATAAACGCCCGGGCCTTTCTCACATCCCCGTTATTTCGCAGAAAACGCACGCTTTCGAATAACTAGAAACGTGCAAGGCACAAAATGTAAGAAAGCCAACGCGAAACTCGAAGTTGCCCCGGCGCGTAATTTATTTAACATTCATGGCTTCTCCCCTCCTTTTGCAGCGCGGCTCCGGCGCACAAAGAAGCAAGCTGTTTCGGGACCTTTTATAATAGGAGAAAAGGACAAGAATCTGGGAATAATGGAGATCTGCAAATGTTTTTCAATAGATTTGACTCAATGAACAGTGGATTTTTCCAGGGGTAAGAAAAAAAATACAGACGAGTTTGGCTGGAAAGCCGCGGCCGACCGAATTTAATGGAGAAGAGGGAGAGAGCCACGGGTTTTTTTTTATTTGATAGGATAAAATTTAATTAGCTTAGTACAGCCCTTGAAAGACAAAGGGAACTCAATATGTACCCAATCTGAATCTCTTTGGGGGAAACAGACTGCTGAAAGTCAAAAGAACTGGGGGGAGAGCGAGGCAGAGAAAGGACGCAGAGAAAGAGGAGGGCCGAGGGGGACGGCAGGTGACTGGCACGCGTAAAAACAAGGGGGACACTTTTGGCACAAGGCTGATTATTTGAAAGAGAAAGAGGCAAGGGACAAAAATAGGGGTTTCTCCAGGTTTTGCCCACTTAGACCAGCTGAAGACGACGAGATGAAAAGAGCGAGGGGAGCGAGAGGAGGACTCTAAAGCAAACAGAAGCCATTAAAAAGCTGTTTGGAGAAAGGGCGCAGCGCACCGGGGCCGCGGTTATGGGAATGCGCCCAAATGGTGCGCCACAAATTGCCCACGCAAGCAGGCACCGACGTTTATCCATATTCATAGACGGGGCTGCTTCGCGGCGCCTCAATTCGGCGCGCACGCACGCACGCACACACACACACGCACGCACTTGAGCAGCGCGAGCCCATTCGTCGTCGCACGCGCTCCTGCGGGCCGTGGCTTCGTGACATCCGCGGGGGGCATTTTGGGCCGGGACCTGTTGACGCTCAAAGTTGAAAAAAAATGGCCCAAAGAGCCCGCGAGCGCTGCCTTTGGGCAAAAAAGTGCGCATTTATTCCGTCCTGCGGGCTTGGATTTACGCGCGGGCAGCAAAGCAAACGAACGGGACGAAAGAAGGCGGAAGGCGAAAGGGATGGGATGGGATGGGATGGGACGGGACGGGACGGGACGGCGCCCGCTTTGCTGCTTTCAGGCCCGCTCGTAAAAGAGCCGAATTAATGGCTTGCAAGCGCTTTCTGTCTCGGGAAGCGGCGCCTTCCCACCCCGGAGCCCTGGGCCGCGGAAGGTCGGAACGCACGCACACAGCCTCCATCCTGCGTCCACGAACCTCTTTAATAAACAGGCAGGCAGCCTTGTTCCGCTGGCAGTCGGGGAACTGATGATGAAAACAGCAAATAAAAAACTCCGTCAAACTTTTGCCATAAAAATACAAAAGTCGCGCTCGTTCGCCGCTCCGTCGCTCCGACCGGGCGGCTCTGCGGCCCACTTCCCTGCTTGGCCGACAGGTGGCAGAGCGAGGTAGCGGGCGCGACGAGAAACGCTCACGTTGGTTTAAACGCGCTTGTAACTGCCGAGTTCCAGCGAAAAAAGCTCACTTTGCAGTGCGCAAAATAGTTTTCTACCCACTCATTAATTTTATAATGCAAAACGGCGTGATTTGCCAGTAAAGTGGCACCTTTTGTAGAAGGCTGACACCTTGTTGTAAAATGGTGTAGAACGAGCGTGAGTTTATTTTTAAGATAGAGAAATCCGACGGTACGGACACCTTTAGGAAGCAAATGTGAAGAGTGGTTAAGAAAGTACCGTCATGTCGCTGTGGTTTACCTGCTTAGCCGCCTGCTCACAGCAGAAGAGGCGGGGACCGCGTTCCCGTTTGCTTATCCAAATGACACGCAAAGCAATATTTATAGACTGGGCCTTCTTATCCAGAAGCTCAGAAACCAAGATGCTGATGTGAATATAACCGCTATGTCAGCAGGTTGATGTAAAAATATTACATCAGCTGCTCAGAGGGATGCATTCGTGGTAAAAGGGCTCATGCGGTGTCACAGGAGCGTTTTGGGGAAGGAGTTAACTACTCACTCACGATCCATGATGCCTGTGCCAAAGTGGGGGTCCAGAGCCTCTGCCAGAATTGCAGCGTGCGTGCGGGCGTAGCCGGGACGCGCGGCAGAACGGATGCAAACTCACTGCAGGATTCGCACACTGTGGGCAATTTAGAGTCACTAATTCACTTGAAACAGAAGTGTTTGGACTGTGGGTGGAAAGCCATGCAAACATGGGGAGGACCTGCAAACTTCACACGCACAAAGTGAGGAGCGCACAAAGCCCAAGGGCAGTGAAGCTCCTACTGAGCTGCCAGGACTTAACTAAATATGGAGAGTTGTGCTTAGACTCCATCATAAATATGATAAGTGGAGGAAAATGAGGACAAAAGCACGTGTAGGGGCTTCCTCACCATGATCTCATGACAGCTGAGTAAAATGTAAAGGATCAACATCCATTTATACCGTGCATACTGTATAAGACCAGCAAATCATTTGCAGCAGAAGGAGCCGTAGACGCAGCTCCTCTGTGCTCTGGGCCATCGTAAACAGCTGCTCATTGGTTTGTGGCGTCAACCGTGAGCGGGTTTCCCTTGCAAATGTGCTTAATGACATTTAATGAAGTGCGTCCGAATAGCACGCCTTTACGCCGGGAACCCCTCAAAGCGAAGGCGACCGCGAGCGTTAGCACTAGCAGTAGCGGCATTCGTGATGATCCGGCTCGATGACAGGCGTCGTACAAGAGGCTTCTGCCGGAGGGAATCTGCCCACCGAGTCGGACACGAGCGCCCCGTCACGCGCCGTCGCTACGGCAGTGGGGAAGCCGGAACCTCTTCTGGCTCCTTTGATTTTGAACCTAATACCAGTAGTAAGTCTAGTATTCTTTATTTCACTCGAGATGCGTTTACCCCTCCACAGCTCATACTAGCTTTTACTTTAGAGCGCATGCGGAAATGTCTTTCTCCACAGCGTTTCTAAATATTCCAGGGCTACCCGTTGAGACAGGTGAAGCAACCCTTTCTGCCTGGCCCCGCTCTTACACAGCTTAATTAAAACCTATCATGCAGGTTTAATGGCGTTGCACTAATTGATGTGGTTAGTAAATGGGCTCCGATTAAGCACATCGAGTGGTTGCGCTGCACGTCGTTGCGTCGCGCACGCGGGCTCGAGGCCCTGGGCGAGGACGGCGGCTTCGAGGGAACGGCGCGCCCAAAAGCGACTCTTAAAAGTCCGATTATTCATTCGCGTTCGGAGCTCGTTTTTGGCACGGCCTTCACGGAATTCAGCCTCGCGACTGGCGCGGGTGCCCGATGCCACGGCTTGGCGTTTGGGATTTTGTCATCTTTACATAAACAAACACAAATAATGGTGGCACAAACACTCGCTCTAACGTCTGGTAAATACAGCGTATGTGAGGCTTCACGCAAAACTGCAGTTAAGCCAGTAAAAAAGAGAAAAAGAGCCTACAAAGACCTCAGCTGACTTTGTTTTAATCACCACTCAATAAAAAGTCTAACCTTGCCTCCATTTTATTCCTGTTTTGTATCTCAAGCACCAACTCGAGTCACTTCTTCCCCATTTTGTCACATCGGTCAAAAGAGGAAAAACCAAGTGCTTTGGCGGTGGTCACCCCTTGTGCCTGCATTGCTCCCTCCGTTTACCTCATCTCGAGTAAAACTACAAGTTGTCATTCCTGGAGCCACCCAGACAGACGCCAAATCCTGCTTTATAGTTTTCATATAAGCAGACTAAAGAGAGCCAGAAGAAGATTGTACCTAAAAGCAGAGGATAAAGAACAAGCTGTGGATTTGGAAACAGCTGCAGATTTTGTCTGCAGGAGGGTGGGGGGGCTCCGCAAAGACCGTGCAGGTGGCCGTGCCCCTGCTGCCAAGTGTAAATATTTTAAATGACAGTGATCACCAAGGCTGGATTTGGCAGATGCTTCTGTCTCCCAGAGACAGGAGGAGCAGAGGAAGAAATAGCAGGGCACAAACCAGTGCTCGTCCCCCACCCCTCAGAAACAAACAAACAAACAAACAAAGTCATGATTCATTTTAAAAGTGAGATGGGACCCGTGTGGTTCCCACCAGACTTCCTGCGCAGATGCAGGCGCTGGAGGGCTGTATTTCAGACGGCTGCAGAGGAATGACGGCGAGGCAAAATGGGCCACGGGCGGCACCAACTGTTGTGCTTTTAAGGCCTGAGTGTGGCTCGGTAGGGGGTGTCTCAGCGCTGCAGCCACCGCAATTTCACACACCGGCTTGAGCGGTCTGCACGGCGTCTGCATGGGCCGCGTTGCTCCACACTGTGGCACAGAGCTGAGCACAACACCAGTTTGTAACTTTAAGGACAATTTGCGAAGAATACGCAAACAAAGTGAGCAAATTGGGCACGAGAATCAACAGGCCACATATTTGAAAGGTGTGCTTGAAGTGACAAACTTATCATTACGATGTCATTGCGCCGCATTCTGCTTCCTAACGTTCAAATTAGATCTGCAGCTCCTGTCGCAGGAAATCTGGTTCACAATCGGCCCATTCTTCTGCAGCGCCCTTTACTCTGCTTAGGAAAGAAGGGAAAATTTGAAACGTGAGCTTTCGGAGAGGTGATATTGAAAAAAATTCTGCCGAGGCACGCTGAGAATGTTACTTATTTTAAGAACATCCATATCCATACGCTGCACACCGCTGTACGGATGCTCAAAGAAGCATCATCACAATAGAGCCGCTCTAGTCCCATCTGTGGCTTGACAACTGCATAAATAATTTGTAAAATTAATAAAAATTAACTCGAGACCATTGTATTTTGTGAAAAGCACAAATTCTGACAGCGGCTCCACAAAGCAAAATGCGGCTGCTGCTTAATGAATCGGCCGCAGCTCATTAGCCGTTTCGGTAAACCCGCAATGAGCCGCACGCGCTTCATTCACAGCAACTATACAGTGCACGGGGAGGGGTGAGCGGCCACAAACAACAGCCTCCTACGCCGCTGTGGCACCTAAACTGCGCCGCCTGGTGCGCAACGAAAATTTTCATCAAAACTCCAGGTAATTAAAAATACCTGCCACAGCGGCAACTGCTTTCAGGTCTCACACGAGGCAGGTGCCGCGGCCAACATCTGGCACCACGACAGGGGGTCCGAGTACGGGGCCTGACCCGGCTCTGCCACGATCGGAGCCGCGGGGCAGGGTCACGCTCCTGCCGGTCACTTCCACAAGGCACGCGGGCCACATTGTGGCGTTTGGGGACCGGCGCTGCGGATAAAGACAGCCGTTGGGTCGCAAAATGCAAAAATGAACGTATGAGCACGTACAGATGTGCACCAGCAAAGATAACTTGACGGCATAGGAGAGGAAATCCTGGCGAGGGCTCTGCGACTCGGGGACCGGCAAGAGCCTTCATTTCACACCGTGAATAGAGGATACGAGGGACCCCCGCGGCTCCCCCTCAATGCACGCGAGGGAATTCTGACAAATGACTGACAAGCAACACAAAAGGACGGGCCAGGCTAATCCCGCCATGGCCCTCTCGCGCGGGGCACCGACCGGCCGTCTGGATTAGAGGCCAATCAAAACCAGCTTAGCGCCTGTAAACAAAACGGAGCCGAGGGCAGCGCTCCGGAACATCCTCACCTGGCTGCAGAAGGTGCGGACAGCTACACCCTGGGGTTTCTGCACTCACATAGCAGGGTCATCACTGAAGGTGGGGCATCTTGTACGCATTTATTCTGTCCTATTCTTCAATAAACATCAAAAAAGAAAGTTAGCCAAAGTAGTCAGAAGGAGCGTGGGATCACGGGAGTGAAACGCAGAGCAGCTTCGACGGACGAGAGAGAGTCTGGAGCAAAACAAGACGCTCTGAAAGGAGAAACACTTTCGATGCCATAGTTTAAGACAGGGTTCGGCAGAGGGCACTTGACAGACAAAAACCAGACAAGTATTTCTGTTTTTGTTAAAGCTTTACATTGACATGATGCACATTTCATAAAAGCGGGATGGAGCCACAGGGTCTACAGTTCAAATCAGACGGGGGGGATAACACCCTTATTCAGTTCTGATTAAATTGAATTTGCTTTTAAATAATTTCAATTTGAATCCAAATAATAGGGGCATATATTAACTATGTCATCTGTCAAACTCATAGCGTTAATGCTTTAGCGAGAGAGAAAGGAAGAGAAAAAGGCGCCATTTAGAGTCCAACAGGCAGTCGCTTCCTAACAAACGCGCGTTTGTCCAATGTCTTAATCACTTTAAGCAATTTCACAGATTAAAAAAAGCCTTGAGATGGAACATACAAGGCCTTGAGAGGACACAACTAAGCGTATGTATATAAAACCTTTCTAAAAACTAAAAGCAAATGCTTCCCGTCCCCAATTCTTTAATCTTTAATCATCTGCGGCCGGAAGCCTCAAGGTCAGAGAAACAAATGCGGCCTCATCTGTATTTACTGTTCCACTTAAGAGGCCGCTTCCTCTCCTCGTATTGTGGCTTTTATTACTTCTGGCACCGCTTGCCTACACTCACTATTCAATTAGTGGACACCTTCCCGTTCATTATGGCATAATTACTCTTTCGCCATCGATGCCAAATGCTGCTTTGGCACGGGGCGCCACGCGTCCCTCGTCCCTGCGGCAATTCCCACGCCGACGCGCAATTCTCATGCCATCTCCTCCATCATCATCCTCCTGCCTTCCCACCGCCAACTTTTAAAATGCCCATTTAGCTCGGCCATTTCGCAAGCATTAATATTCAGCAGCGGTCATCTGATGTGTAATTACCGGAAGGCTCTAAAGCGGCTGATGGAGTCGACCCCCACTCCCCTCAGCAACACACCCGACTGGGACTCTCCTCATGACGCCAGAAAAAATCCTGAAGCCAAAATTCTGCTGTAAAAACCCTTTAGGAGAGGCACCGCAGCAGAGATGGAGAGTGGCAGCAGCCTGTTTGCAATAAAAATTAAGACTTCATTTTGTTAGAATACAATTGAGCCTGAAGAAGCCCTTGGTCAAGGTCTGAAATAGCTGTGTAATCAGTTATTGGCATAACCTGCAGGGAGAGAAGTGTTGACTGAGTAACTTTATCTGCACGTGACCAGGGTAACATTAGCAAATCCTTAGGCTTCTGAACCCAGTCATGCCACCACAATCCTCGCAAACCAGAGACCGCAATATCTGTTTACCGTAAATTTTTTTTTTTTTTTTTTTGGGAATGGAACCACACAGTCTCTTGTTGAATCAGGGCACATTTCACTACACGGTATACTCAGTAACCATGAACGTGACAAACTCTTTTGACTTTGACTTTACTGGTGCGCTTAGTGGCAAAACAAGTGTTGACGCAAGTGTTTTCTGCCATGTCAGCCTGTGGGTAGAGCTCAACTCCAATGCACCGTATAAACGGGCAAAGATAAGGGCCGACACTTAAGGACAGCGCCGTTTCTCATTCAGGCATCTTCGGACCACACTGTATTACGGAGCGCACTCGGCTCCGTGTTCTTGACACACCCTGCAAGACCCCCACGGGTAAGGCTGACCAGATAAATATCAATACTCAACATTTTGCCTATAAATAGTATTTTACCTTTTATGAAAGGGTAAAATACTGTTTTGCATTGCATGTAACTATAGAACACACAATGATTATTGGGGCAGTTGGTGCACAGAAGGTGGGGAGTGACAGAGTGTGAGATTATATGGGGTGGAGTTGTGGAGTTCTTTATTAAAAGCATGCAACAAAGTGGCCACACTGCTGTCAAATATGTTTTGGTTTTAAAATAATTTAGCAACGGTGGTTATTTATTTTAAGGTGTTATTTTATGACATTTACACTGCAATAAGTTTGCATTACATTCGCCCACTGCTTAAAACAGGACTTGACAGGAAGGGACGTTTAACCCGCTCGCTCTGCTGGCAGCTTTTTGGCCTGCAACCCTAGCAGCAGCTGGCACCGACGGTACTGAATACAGAAACCCACAGGCTAGCATGTACTTTACGGCATTATAATAAGATTCTTTACTCACCACAAGAAATAGTTGCCAATTTATTACAGAGAACAAGAAAAAATATGAAAATTAACTGGAGAGAATATACATTATCTATATAGAACATATAAAAGAATTCTTACTGCACATTTTGCATTGTTAGTCCAATGAATTCCAGGAAAATATGCAGATTTAAAATGACCTGGAAATTAATTTTTACGTCACCTTGGAATGTGCTAGAAACTAGTCAAAATAAAACTCCATTTCAAAAGAAAGAAAAATTACTCAGTTTAATACATGGTTATCTGTACACAAGAAAAGCCACATATTAAAACACTTTGAAATTATAATATCCCTTTCCATTAGGCAATACAATTAATACTAGATTTGTTTAACAGCTAATTAATCATACATATATTAGATCACACAAAGAAGAGAATAATGTTAAAAAGATTAGCATCAGACTTGAGCCCACAGTGTGTACTTGTGTTGTTGGTTGAGCTAGTTGGTACAAAACAAAACAAACAAAAAAAATTTAATCACATCTGCACTACAGGCTTAGCAGTCTTGAATGAATAAAGTATAGAGCACAAAAATATCCTCAGCAAGATGCAACATCAAATTCCAAATCACACATTCACAATCTTTCAATAATTTCTGCATTAAAATGGAAACAGGGACACTTTTTTCCTCTGGAAAAGCACATAGAACCTCTGATTTAATCATATATTTAAATAAGGTATTTAGTCAAGTATCTGAGAATACATACATAGTTTAACAAGACAGCAAAGGCAAAAAATACCAACTTACAATACGCAACACCCCTTTTACCCCATAGCAGATCGCTGTAATAAAAATATATTTTCATATCTTCAGTTACCTAACAATACAATACAATTTAAATCTAGCTACATGTTAAAATATTAGAGTCCATCTTTGTTCCAAAACTGAAATAAGATATTGCACCTATTTTTATATCAGAGTTCAAGACAATGACATAGAGAATAAAAAGCAAAACAAGAATTAAATCAAGAACTGATATTTGTCCACATGATTCCTGGTATTATGTAACCCAAAAAAAGAAAAAAAAAAAAAAAAAAGAAAAAAAAACATTTTGTAACAAAATATCACAGTTTCATCTCATAGAATTAAAATGTTATGTAAAAATGAAAAGAGAACATTACTAAACTTTCAACAAATAAAGGATCATTACTCAAGACTGCTAAGCCCATTTTAATCATTTCATTGCAATAAAACTAGAATTATACTGTGTTTAGTTGAAACATTATAAATCCAGGGTGCATTTACATTTTTTTTTAAACTTTAGAACATAAAAAAGTTCAAAGCCAAAAGGAATCCGGGATATTGTCCATTCAAAGCTAACTGCATCCACAGGTGTATAGTTTAAAAAAAAAAAAAAAAATCCTGGCTTAGAAATATCTTTTAAATCATATAAGTCAATCTATTGCTAGTGTTTTGCGCTAAGAAAAAAGTAGAAATCTTCAAGGCGTTGCAAATCTAGGAACCTCATTTGAAAAAAGGTTTGTTTTCATTCTGTCAATGATTCCGAAATCTTCAAACAAAGATCCAATTTAATGTTCCTGGAAGAAAAGCACAGCAGTTGCTGTCAACATGACCAGTGACAAAACACTTTTCCTGCTTTTCTGTCCTGTTAGTTTCGTCTCAGTATGTCTGTCAACTTTAGAGATGCACGATGACAATTCTGTGCTCCAATCTAATTTTATATGCACCTATCAGCTCATAGATAGACACATTTATAAAATACAGGAAAAATGGGGCTACATCTCCGCGGACAACAATTACAGATTTTTGTAACATTTCAGTTTTGCAGCAGACCATGTAAAATCCTTAAAATAAACAGCATCTGCTCAAGCACACCTTAAATTCTTAAAAGGGGAATGGTTTTGCTGGTTGTAACCTCAAATAGTGTGCAACACTTTTCTGTGATGGGGAAAAAACTAAAAATTAAAGTAATGAAGGTGGTGGGGGGGGGGGTAAAACAATACAGCGGTAAAGAAATAACCCCACTAAACAGTGCCTTTTTTTTCCTGGATGTGCATCTCTTGGCATGCAAGGCACATTTTTCTTTCTTAAAATTAGCTGTGTTGTCGCAAAAAATGTTTCTTCTTATTAACCGTATTGGAAAGCTGCACTGAACAAGCTCACACTGTCGAAATTTAAGTTTGCAAGTGCTGGTACAAATGGCATGTTTGTCACGGTCACTCTGGAAAAAAAACTCACATTGCATACACACACACACATACGCACACAATGACTGGATTATTGAATATCAGTTTTAAGTCAAATATCGCATTGGCCCAATGCTGTTAAAATTAAACAACTATTGGCTGATTCCAATAGGATTCCGATATCATCCTGCACCCCTAATCAATTTATTACAAAATTTAACTACAAACATGCTTTAAAATAAAAAGTATACGTGCTTCACACAGGATCTATCTAGCTTGGAAGCAAAGACAGATTTATAAGATTTATGTATTTCCAATTCAGCATGGCTGAGTGCTGATGCAGCAACGCTACAGGACAGCAGTAGAGGATCAAAGAACACAGCAGCGAGACGCACTAGCAAATTAAGGTCATAAATACATTTTATAGCAAGAAGCTATTGCAAAAAAAAAAAAATCCAAACAAATGCAATATTTTCAGATTTTACAATGATCAAAATTAAAACCACAAGCTAAAAATGAACTGCTTATAAATACACTAGCATGAATTTCTTATCTGAGCTGTCATTTTGTGTGACCAGAGTGAGGCACTGTGCTGCCCATAAGCGCAGTGATGTGGCAACTGTGCATCTGGTTTCCTTCTGTATCAGTTCTCTTTAGTTTAAAATTTTTACTTTACTGGGGAAATTTTGCTCAGAAAAGGTGCTGGGAAAGCTGGCTTTACCTGAAGACCTGGGCCCTGTGTCTGCTGAGCGCCCTGTCCGTAGTACGCGCCATGCTGTCTGTAATACTCGGCCCAGGCTGTGGTGTAGTCTGGGGTCGAGCTCTGCTGGGACGTCGTGTTGGCAGCATGGCCTGATAGGTGACAATCGCAGCAGCATTAAAGACCACACAGGGGGTGTCACTGAACACAGAGTTTGGATGCAGCACTGCCCTATGCCACACAGGTGGGCCACAGTCAGTGTGTACTTATGTATTTATACAGCAATTCATCAGTGATAGACAGATGGACAGATTCAACAAAACTGCCGACAGGGGGCATATTTTTCGGAAACATGTCAAACCAGCTTAAAGGACCATGGCCCAAATGACCCTTGAGCTCCACAGCACTTTTGGCCAGAATGACAGTGTAGTGGTACAAACACAGGTCCATAGTACAGGTAACACAGCCTTTATTGTACCACTGGAGTGAGAAAGGCATTTTGATCCAGTACACTTATTTTTGTTACTTAAAAATCACAATACAAATAGATACAGACAGTAGAAGTTGGTTTGAGGGCTTTACACTGTTCATGGCTGCCACTTACTCTGTTTCTTGTAGTACTCCTCCCAGGCCTTACTGTAGTCAGGACCAGAGCTCTGAGTCTGACCCTGCTGACCTGCACACACACAAAATTAATGGCAGATTTTAAGCAAAATATGTACTTGAAAGGAACATTATAACTTTCCACCCAGCTGGTAAATCATTGGGGGGGGGGGGGGGGGGCAGGATTAAAAACTGTTGTAACTCTGCAGTAGATGGCCATTTTTCTGGACCTTCTTTAAAACCCAATTCCACAACACATGTGAACAGCCACACAGCAAATTGTTGATAAAATCAGAAATGAGACAAATTAGATTTAAAAAAAAAAAAAATTAAAAAAATAAATAAATAAAAAGTATGTTATGCAATATTCCATGTTGGAAAAATTATGCAATAAAGAACAAAAACACTACAGAAGTGCTGCAAACACGTATTTTACACCTTTTATGGAAATTGCGTGTGAATTCATGTTTGACGGAATGAGCCTTTTCCAAATTTTCTATGAGACTTTTTGCATCTCTGTAAATTACAGTTTTTGTAAATAACTTTTACAAAACACAGATCTCGAACTTAGTCTGAAAAACTGAAAAGTTCCAAACTGGTGTCTTCTTGGATACTGGATTTGTTTTGTTAAATCCAGTAAAACAATGCTTGAGGGGGGAGGGGGCTCTCGTTTTTCTTTTAATTTTTGGAAATGAATTTTTTAGCCACAAATGGGCAATTTTGCTATTCATTACAAAGCTATAGTTGGGACTCAAATTCCTCTTTCAACCTAACTCCAATAAGCATAAATAATGAAACATAAAATGTTATATTTTACAAACTAAGTATCCCCTTACTGATAAGTGGAACGTTTTCCTGGAATTCAGCTCGTACGGCGAAATCTCACACTGTGGACACAAAATTACCATTATGGTGTTCACTGCTTGTTACTTTAAATTGTTGAAAAAAATAACAATAAGCCTCACATTTGGTCAACTCTGTAAAGGGTATTAAATTATTTTGCTTGTATCTCGAGGGATACCTGTAATTACAATCCTTTCAGGGCTTTAAGGTACTCCAGAAATGGCTTCAGAATTAGAATAAGGCAGTTTAAGTCAATATGACAGCACAGGTTCCAGGAAAGCTGTTACTTAAAACATTCTATACAAAAAAGCAGGTCCAGGCCAGGACACACAATTATCCCTTTCATAAGTGGCCCTGATGTGATCCTCAAATATCCCGCAACAACCGTGCATCTGTATGTACACTTGCACATCCACATGCATGTTAGAGGGTAGCCCAATGCAGCTTCAAAAACTTGTGGCTCAGAGGCCAGCAGTCGGATCCACAGCACCAGAGCTGAAGGGCTGGTGGAACAAAGGAAGCTATAAGTCAAGCACTTATTTGACAGCTGGGTCACGACGGCCTCTCCCACACACTGGAGCCGATTGCAGGGCAGAACCAAGAAGTGTCAGGCAGCCACCTTTCGTGTTAAACTTCAGAGGCGGGGGGCAGGCGTGGGCTGTGGGTTTCAAGAGGCCACCAGAAAAGGGCCAAAGTGGCAGCGACCTCTATGTGTTCCATTTAGTCAAAGTAGTGGAGAAACAACACTGCTGAGTACCTGCTGTGTTCAACAAGAGCAGCAAAGAGTAGATACCTAAAAGCCAAAACTTTTTAAAGAATATTACTGTACTCAAAAGATACTTGCCCAGCTTTTTATAATACTGCTCCCATGCTTTCGAATAGTCCATCTGGGCAGCCTGGGATCCACTGTGACCTGTAACCCAACACATGACACAGCTTGAAAACACCTTCTCTACCTGCTGATTTGCTCATACAGACAAGGCCCATATTTCACTCACACACACACACACAAATCTGGTAGATAGGTAATGTTGGCTATTAAAACCTAATTAAAGGTGCATTTAAAGGAATTTAATACCACCGGTCCCAATACCTTATTTCTTGTTCCCTATTGTGAATTCAAGAGACTGAGTTTATATGAGGAGTTTACAATATGACATACTGGGATCTTGCTGTCCCTGTGGCTGCCAAGTCTGGTACGTGGAGCCCCATCCACTAGTCATGAAAGTTTGAGGTCCACTGAAAGAGCAAAACACATATGTAGCACTATTTACTATCAATTCAATTCAATTTTATTTTTATATTGCGCTCTTCATGCAACCTTCGTTATACACAGGAAAAGCAGATAGAACATGCAGGAAAAGGACTCACTTTTGGTGTGGAGTACCTGGCCCTTGAGCAAAAGGGTTCAATCCAAAGCTACTGCTTGGGCCTATACCTGAGCCCTGTAGACAGCCGAAGAGGGGTGGAAAGAAGGGGAAAAGAAAAAAAAAAAAAGGTTACCATTCAAAGGGGCAACTATAGAAATACTGATGCACAGGGAAACAGACAGAAGGGTTCATACCAAGAGCCCAAGGCATTGTTGGGTTTTACTCTTAATACTCCAACCCAGACATTCTTTAAAGCTATTCAAAAAAATCCCACTAAAGCTACTAAAGTAGATTTCTGCACATTGCTGTTTTTAATTCCATAAGCAATGGGGAAAAGTAGGGGTTCTCTTACCCTGGATTTAACTCAAAATTCTGATAAAAATATTTTGTTAAACTTACTGATAAAGGTGTTCATTCTAATACACTTTTTTTCTTTTAAACTAAAAGAAATGTAAAGGTAGCAAAGCTGCTACTACAAAGAAACAGTGCAAAGAGCGTACACCAATCTTGTCATCAATGAGCTGTCGGGCAAGCTCTGTCTGCTGTGGGCTGCCTCTGATGGAGAAGATGCGAACATTGGGGTCCGTGTTAGGTGGAGGGTTCCTCTGCAGCTCCACATAGGCTCCTGACTGCTGGTTGATGTTTTTTATCGTTTCCCCGCCTGCAGAGAGCACAGACAGAAGCCCACTGGGTAACAATGGATTCATGCAGAACACAAGTTTCCCCAGAAAGCCCAGCCCAGACCCTGCTAATGTTCTCTCTAGCCTGGCATTACTGAATTTCTGTCAAGCTACCAACTCTGGGTGAATGAATTTACTCAACACTGATGACTGGAAATCCAAATGCAACTGTAATAAAATAAAATAAAATCCAATAAACTGTAATAAAATAAAATCCAAATGCAACTGTAAGCGTGATATTATCATCACTGTTTGTGGAAGACCTTTTGACATGCATTGACACATTACTGAAAATGAATGTACCTAACTGCTAAGCAGGACTGTAGCGCTCATTTGCTAGAAGTTCCTGATAAAAATCGAAGAGGTATGCAAAACCAAATATGGTGTGGCTATTGATAATGTACGCAGTTAAAGCAATACATTTTCCAGTTGCTGAAACAGATAAATAACTGGTTTAAACCATTACAGTTATGTTGAGCTCTGCAGTTTGAGAACAGTAACTCAAATTGACTCTAGAGCATTTAGACATGAACAAGTGTTAGGGGCTGAGCTGGACAAAGCTGTAGTGTGTTTTATGAATATAAAATTTTCTACCGTTGCCAGACACAAATATTCAATCAGAATCATTTAAAATAAAAGTGTGCCAATTTCTTAATACTAACTGAATTTGGATTATGATTTTACTTTCTGATTTGAGCTGTTTTTAATGGATAGACACTGAGTTTTTCCAATTTGATCACATATCCCAGAACAACTACATTAAGATTTATTTAGCATCTCATTGTGAACTCACAAGCACACCACCCAGATGTCACCATGCCCGGAACTAAACGAGAAGAGGACTGAACGAGAGCTTTACTACTGCAGACAGAGAGCGACAAAGGTCCTACAATGCTTTCCACACATTTACTTTAAATCCGTGAAAATTGGGGACAAAGAGACACCCTTTGCAGCACACAGGAGAGGGGGCATCTGGAGAACACCAACATCTCAGACAACACTCCTGCCCTTTCAACCTGTGTCCAGGGACCAATTACACATCGGTGAGAATCAAGAACATTAAAGCTGTATGAAGGGAAAAATTAGAGCGTATCCCTTTTCTTGGTTTGCAGTCTGAGCCTCCTTTTTCAGACATGTATTCACAAGTTGGTCCCTCTTGTGCTGCATTTTCTAAGAACTATGGCTGCCCCATCTTTCCTCTGCTCAAAAGGCTCAAGAGCTTTTTCGGGGGGGGGGGAAGAGAAGCAGAGATGTCCGAACATCAATTACATGTTTGTTCACTTCTGGGTGACATTCTTTTGACCCTGGGTGACCCCATCCTGAAAACGCTCCTGAAAAAGGCTCCACCCCCCACTACCCCTGCCCAGTTACCAATAGACTACCCTCGGGCCATTAACCCATTGTCAACCAAATTAAACTTCTGCATTAATGAAGCCATTATTAGGTCTCTACTCAGAAGGAGAAAAATAAAGACAGTGACTATTCAGTTCATGGAGTCAGCTGTGCTGGGGAGAGATAATAAGGGTTTCTCAGTGAAACTGGTTTAGTGCACAGGAGTTGGGGGGGGGGGTGTTGTATAAATCAAGATCGACACTAAAGCAAAACAAAACTATCCAACGGAATGCAAAGCAGAAAAACTACATTTGCAAGCACCAAAGATAAAATTGTTGTAAAGATTAAATGCATAGTTACACATCTTTTTTCTTTTTTTTTTTTATTTTTAAAGTTGATACATCTTGAGTGTTCACTGAGTATCATAAACAATTATTGGGCAGATAATTGACAGATCTTCCATGAAGGGTTAGGCACAAACTCTCTGAAATTCAATTCAACTGTGGTGTGAAAAACCCATTACACTCTCTAACAACACATTACTATTACAAAAGGGTGCCTTAAAGACAAAACATGTCCTTCACACGTATAAATGTACTTCCAGCTCTGGAAATAGCTTACAAAGAAGCAAGAAACACAGAATTACTGTATTAATTCAAGTAAAAATCTCACTTTCATATCCTCCTGTAGAAGTACTATGGAAATAGTTTGGTGGCTCTGAACCACCATGCAGGTTTGGCTGTCCCAAGGGCACCATGTGGGTGACACAGATTGCAGGGTGGTTTTGGCCACTTTTAAAATGCCCCTGCCAGCCATCTCTTCCAGTTTTTCCAAATTCAAAATTGTGAGTGACTTATGGAGGCTGTGGGGCCTCAAGTCCCACCCACAGCTAGATATGGGTTTGGTGGATGGGCTGGGGTGGGGGAAGCAAGCTGCAACACCGGCTGCGTGAGGTATCGTAAAGACATTAATCACACAGGCCAAAAGGCTTGGCTGACAGGCCCCAGACCCGCTGACTCTGCCGTCCATATTGGCCCGTTTCTTATGTTAATGGAGAGATGGGGCCCTCACACCCAGGTTTATTTGTCCCCCGCCTCCACACAGAAGGCACTTGACATTTCTATTGCTTTATTTTTTATTATAGGTGGAACCCACAATCCCCCCAAGCCCTCAACACAAACACCCCACCCGCAATCCGCACGCTCACAGCAACTGGCAGCCAATCTTTAAATGGTCAATGACTTTTAAATAGCAGGCAATAGAGTGAACATGAATAGCCAATAAGCTAATTTGACTCTGTCATTCCCTCATTCGACTCCATTGGCTTGAAAGCTGCTCTTATTAAAAGCAAGAGGCAATCTTCCACATGATTGAGGGCTGTTATTATGAACCTCTAACAATTAATGTCACATTACTTTACACACATTATCCCCCTCATTAAGCACTTTAGGAAGGGACATAATGGTACTTTCTTTTAGAAGCAATATATAAATACATGAGCACAGAGCGGGAGCCAGGGGGGCCACCCAGGTGTGACTGGGGCTCATTATAAAACTTAATATGACTTCCTTTACAAGAAATATAATGGAAAAACAGTGTGAAAGATTAACATAAGAATGCCCTTCATTTTTCTACGGGTCCATGCTCAACGTTTCAGCCTGGAGCTGTGAGCACTGAATCTTCACCTGTTGATTAAAACCTGCTGTAAAAAGTTGCTGGAATTAAAAGGTTTTTCCTGCTCTGCCAAACGGATGCTAGGCCAGGCTCTGAGGAACAGTGTAACAGGTGGTGGGGTAATTAGAGCTACTGGACTGAAAAACCTGGTTTCAAATCGCACATCTTGCCATCTGACCCTTGAAGAAGCACTTATTCTAAATTTCCAAATCATTTTCAGCAGCTTAGTGTGCAAACACTGCTGTTGAGCTAACCTAGTGCATATATAAAATAACTCACCCTTTCCTATCACAAGGCCACATTTGTCAGCAGGTACTGTGTATGTCACTTCCTGCAGTCCAGCTGGTGTCCCCAAGTTCCACTCCCCACGACCTCTGACCCTTACTCTGGGGCCTCCTGCACCTCCAAAACCATCGCGTTCCTACAGAAAGGGAAACAGTAAGAAGTATTAAGAAAAGCTAATAAGAGGGTGTGCATTACTTTTATTCCATAAACACTGGGAGAAAAAGAACAGCCTCATTTCATCCAACATGCCACATATTGCAAAGCTGCAGGGGCCTGAATCTTTAAAAAAAAAAAAAAAGTTAAGGAAACTTTTATTTACTTAACTATCTTTAAGGCCAAGTTGATTTAACAGAAATTATTAATCTTCATTTAACTGATGACTTTGTCCACAAAGACTTACAATGTTACAGTACTGTGCAAAAGTTTTAGGCAGGTGTGAAAAAATGGTGTAAACTAAGAATGCTTTCACAAATAGAAGTGTTAGTAGTTTATTTTTTATCAATTAACAATGCAAAGTGAATGAACAGAAGAGAAATCTAAATCAAATCAATATTTGCTGTGACCTCCCTTTGCCTTCAAAACAGCATCAATTCTTCTAGGTACACTTGCAGAGTTTTTGTAGGAACTTGGCAGGTAGGTTGTTCCAAACATCTTGGAGATCTTCTGTGGATGTAGGCTCCTCAAGTCCTTCTGTCTCTTCATGTAATCCCAGACACACTCGATGTTGAGATCAGGGCTCTGTGCATGCCATACCATCACTTCCAGGACTTCTTGTTCTTCTTTACGTTGAAGATGGTTCTTAATGACATTGGCTGTATGTTTGGGGTTGTTGTCCTGGTGCAGAATAAATTTGGGGCCAATCAGATGCCTCCCTGATGGTATTGCATGATGGATAAGTCTCTTGCTTGCATTTCTCAGCACTGAGGACACCATTAATCCAGACCAAATCTCCAACTCCATTTGCAGAAATGCAGCCCCAAACTTGCAAGGCAGCTCCACCATGCTTCACTGTTGCCTGCAGACACTCATTATTGTACTGCTCTCCAGCCCTTCGGCAAACAAACTGCCTTCTGCTACAGCCAAATATTTCAAATTTTGACTCATCGGTCCAGAGCACCTGCTGCCATTTTTCTACACCCCAGTTCTTATGTTTCCACGCATAGTTGAGTCGCTCGGCCTTGTTTCCATGTCGGAGGTATGGCTTTTTGGCTGCAATTCTTCCACAAAGACCCCTTCTGGCCAGACTTCTCCGGACAGTAGATGGGTGTACCTGGGTCCCACGGGTTTCTGCCAGTTCTGAGCTGATGGCTCTGCCGGACATCTTCCGATTTCAAACGGAAGCAAACATGATGTGTCTTTCATCTGCCGCACCAAGTTTCCTTGGCCGACCGCTGCGTCCACGGTCCTCAACGCTGCCCGTTTCTTTGTGCTTCTTAAACAGCACATCTTGAAACCCCAGTCTACTTTGAAATCTTTGCCTGGGAGAGACCTTGCTGATGTAGTATAACTACCTTGTGTCTTGTTGCTGTGCTCAGTCTTGCCATGACCTGTGACATGCAACTGTCTTTTACAACCTCACCTTGGTAGCAGAGTTTGGATGTTCCTCACCCAGTTTTAAGCCTCCTACAAAGCTGTTTCTGTTCAGTTAATGACTATTTCAACCTACATATGAAAATGATGATCATTAGCACCTATTTGGTATAACTGGTTAATCATACAAAATCCCTGACTTTGTGCACGTGTACCTATAAGAATTGATGCTGGTTTGAAGGCAAAGGGTAGTCACACCAAATATTGCTTTGATTTAAATTTTTCTTCTGTTAACTCTCTTTACACTTTGTAAATTGATAAAAATAAACAATTAGAATTTATATTTGTGAAATTTAGAGTAAATAACCAGCTCAAGGGTGCAACAGCAGTTATAGGATTTGAGCCAAAGACCTTTCAGATTACAAAGCAACAGTCCAAACAAAAGCTTGCTGCTCCTATTACGAACTTAGTGAGTAAAAATGTATCTGCATAAGGTACGCTAGGTGAATTGTGTGGGGGGGGGGGGGGGGGTGAAGCAAGCTTTCCAACTGTCCCTCAAATAAAATGTCAGTACATTATAAGAAATGCGATTTTCCCACATCACAGTCCTACTGTGTATCACTTGGCTTAGATTTCTGCCAATGACAATGCTTGGCTGTTTCCGTCAGCGGTATCAATTCAGTCAAACCAATCAATTCGATAAGGCACCCTTAAAATGTTTCCAGAGTACTTTGTGTAGCTTCACACATGCCAGAAAAACTAATTCAATTAACACATTAACTAAAGCATTCTGTGTCATTACTGAACCTGGTCAAAACAACTGTGATGTTTGTGTGTTTTTCTTACAACTTAAAAACATTTCAAAAGCTACCCACCAGCAGTAAGCAGGCTTTGGTTACATTAAGTGTACAAATCTATTCCTTTTTGTACCTAGTGTTATGCTTTTCTCCCTTAAAATTAAGCTTTAAAAGCAAATTTTCAAACCAGGTATTTTATTAACAGGGGCAATAAAATGGACACGTGTGACTGGTGTATGATCTGATGAAATGAAAAGGCTCAAGTATAATCGTCCCATTTTTGCAACTAGAATGCCATGGACCTATTCAACAAAAAGATCAGGAAGCACTTTGCTGCAATAAGAAATGTTAGTCTCTGGCACTAAAACCTGTGCTCTTTGTGACACTTTCAGTTCAGGGACATTTTCTCCCCACGAATGACTCACGTCATGTTGATTTATAGCTAACACTTTCAAATGTCTAATTTTTCTAAATTAGCATTAAATTAAGAGAACCCAAATTAATACCTTCAAAAGCAATGTCAATCAAAAGGCAGAGTGTGACCAGTGCCACACTAAGAGGAAGCTTTCCACTCCAGCAGTCCCTAGCTCTGCAGTCTGACACATGGTACCCCAGGGAGGGGGAGTCATAGTGAGTCAGGCAGTCAGTATCGGTCCTGAGTGCTCCTGTCTATACACCTGTCTGGGGCTGCTGCTGCTACCCCACCCACACACTCCAACACAGAGCCAGGGGTTCTGGTTTGTAGGGGGTGGGAGAAGGCCTGGTGTGCTTAGTCTCCCTGACCCAGCAACAAGTGGCAGAACAGGCAAAGCTCACCTGTCAGTCAAAACAATTTAATGTGATCCTAGCAAAAGGGAAATGCTCACACAGCACCACAAATGGATGCAATCTCCTTCCTCTTGAAGTTCCAAAAATATGTATGCTGTGATCCAATTTAAATTACCCACTGTCTCAATAAGTAAACGAACAAATAATCAATGTGTAATAAGCAGACATCACCCTTCATATTACAAGTGTTATTCATTTAAATCACTTCACATGACAGGAATTTCACCCAAAGGCAGAGGAAGGTGGTAGTGCAGTACCTGTGCAGTGTGGACTAGCTCATTGATAAGGTGAACTGCATGCTGGCATCGGTCTGGCTGGCCCATCACCTGTGCAATCCGATCTGCACTGATACCATCATCTGGTAGCAACAGCAATGGTAGGTTAAACAGGCAGAAACAAGTCAACAACACATGGTCAGTCTAAAGCATAGATACAGTTATCCTGACAGTATCAGTCAATTTCAGCACACTTGCTGGAAACTTTTTAAATACCGTACAAGATTTTAAGCTGTACACACCACTATCCAAAATTTTGAGCACAATTGTGCAGGGTAAACTGGACAGAAAAATTAAAACAATACTGCACACAAGTGTCCTAGACCTTTGAGACCTGGGAAGACATGGCAACTCATTACCTGCTCAGACAAATGTCTTGTGGAAAGTTTTTGGCATGTACAGTACAGTAACTTTAACTTGGCTTGAATTTTACATAACTTCTGGAATAAGCAGACAACACTGATTCTACTAGAAAAGTTTGAATGTAGAATCATTTTTGTCAGTTTTGTAGCAGATCTGAATCTGTTTTTGAATACATAGTGAGAAGCATTGACAGACAAAGGATTATGGGTCTGCATGAGAACATGGCAGATGTACAACTGGATTATAAATTAACATTAGAGCTAAGGATCACTGTAAAAACTGTCTGGGGGGAAAACCCAATGAAAACTGAGTAAAGTTTTGTTCATTGCACACAAATTACAAACTATTACAATTAATTCCCCAATTGTACAATATGATTTGAAATGAGACAATGCAGGAATGTTCAAAATAATGAAGAATCCTTGTTGACACTAATAAGGGCTGCCAAACCTACAAGTAAATGAAGAAAGACATGCTGCATGCTCATGACCTACAGTGTTTTGAGAAAATCTAAATGCTATACATTTAAATCCTAGACTTCCTACCTGGTTTAAACTGGATTCTCACACCAGCATCATTCTGGATCTTCTTGATCATCTCACCATTCCTGCCAATGACAATGCCAACTGCGAACCGTGGCACAGCCACCTGAGAGGAAATGCAGGAAGAAAGTTATGCATGAAAAAATAACTCCTCCTACATTTGAAATAAGACAAAACAACAAAAAAAAATTTTCATGCATAACTTACATCCAAGCTGTTGCCCCCCAGCCTGGAGGTAAAGTCACTCCTGCCCAAGCGGAAGTCACCCTGATCCTTGTCCCTGATGATCTCCACCACAAGCTCCCGAGCTTGCTGTGGAGAAACTAGAACTTTCAGATCTCCACTGCGCTAACACACTCATTTCAAGAATCAAGAAGAGTTTATTTGTCAGGTACATAGCAACTGAGTATACCATGCCACAAAATGTGCCCTGATTCAACAGGAGACTGTGCATGGTTACATTCCAGAAAGAAGAAAATTTATGAGTAAAGAACAACTCGAAAAAAATTTGAGTACAGAACAACAAAACAGTCAGACAGACTTCATAGAGTACATTTCACTACATTTTCAGCCATTGTGTCAGCGCCATCTTGAATTATAGCAGATCTTGGTGAAAAACTAATGATTTTTACAGTGATCATATACTTATCTTTACCATTTACCCTCCCCTTTATGTACAATTATAGGTTTGTAAAAGAAACTGTTTACAATTACCGTATTTTCTGCACTATAAGGTGCACCTAAGAGCCTTAAATTTTCTCAAAAATCGGCCGTGCGCCTTATAATCCGGTGCGCCTTATGTGTGCACTGAGTTCCAAAATCTGTCAAAATGTTGTTGTGCGACTTTGATAAGCGCTCCGCTTGACTGACTGTTGGACCATTTCCCACTGACACAGGGATGTAATACATATGCTGGCAGCGATAAACCAATCAGAGAACAGGACGTAATACGTACAGTACGTACGTTGGCAGCGATGAACCAATCAGAGAACAGGACGTAATACGTACAGCACGTACGTTGGCAGCGATAAACCCATCAGAGAACAGGACGTGATACGTACGCTTACCTCCGCCACGCCTCCGGTAGGTATACTACCGGTATGCTGCAAAACGACATTTGTTTGTCTAAGGACCTCCGAAAATGGCACCAGTGAAGAGACATGCTTACGAGGCACAATTCAAACTACAGGCTATCAGTTACGCGGTTGTTCATGAGAATAGAGCAGCTGCTAAAGAATTCAACATCAATGAATCTATGGTACGGAAGTAGAGGAAGCAAGAAAATGAACTGCGCCAAGTTAAGAAGACCAAACAGAGTTTCCACGGGAACAAAGCGAGGTGGCCACAGTTAGAAGACCAACTTGAACAATGGATTATTGAACAAAGAACAGCCAGGAGAAGCGTCTCTACAGTCACCATTCGACTGAAGGCAACAACGATAGCACAAGACATGAAGATCGAAAACTTTCAAGGAGGTCCGTCTTGGTGCTTTCGTTTTATGAAAAGGCGTCATCTCTCCAGCCGCGCAAGGACTACCGTGGCGCAGCAACCGCCAGCGGATTACAAAGATAAAAAAATGTGTGTATTGTTAAATAGTAGAATAAAGTTCAACTAAACTCACTGTTTTGCTTCCATTACCTTTTTTTGTAGACCATATGTTTTAGCATGCGCCTTATAATCCGGTGCGCCTTATGGTGCAGAAAATACGGTACTTTATACAGCTGGATTAAAAAAAAAAAAAAAAAAAATCTACAGCAACTCAGGTGAAGTACCTTACAAAAAGTACTACAGTAGGAACAGGAATTTGTACCCACATCCTTCAGCTGGTAGGTGATGACTCCAGCATCTATGCTACCTCTAGTCAAACAGTAAGTAGAGATTGCAGAATAACACATTCTCTGCTGCTGAATGTAAAGCACAGTGCTTGGGGTTCCTTAAAACAATACTGTCTTTCCAGAGAAGATGGACTCAGGAGGTTTAGAAACAGGCAAGCCAGAGTATGCACCCACCTGCACCTTGTAGGGATCTCCAGTGATTCTTAGGGGCTTGTCTGCTCCAGTAGGCAGTGGCCCATCTTGTATCATCATCATTTTCACCCCTGTTCTTTCCTGAAATATACAAGGCAAATTTATGTCATTAGCACAGTTCCTACAGAAGGAGCTAAACAGAAAAACAGAACAGACACATATGGAAAAGAACTGGGAGTTGCACGGCCCTGAAACACAAGTTTTAATAGTCAGTATAGTTCATATGGTATCAAAATTCATAGCTAATCCTAGCTATTGGCTTCCTCTCTATCTCTTGCTTCTTTCTTATATCTCAATCTGTGTGTCACTGTGTGAGAAGTGTGCACTATAAAAATAAACTGAACTGAATGTTGTCTCTCTTGCTGTGGTGATCTTACAAAGTTACATATTTTCTTTTGGAAATGATTGAAGCATATAAAGGTATGGCAATCAATATGTCAGTTAAGATATTTTTATTTAAAAAATTGCCATTTAGATTTTTATGGATCCAATTTGGACATTATCACTGAAGACATGAAGAAAAAGTCCATTAGAGTATTCCTACTGTGGAAAAGATCTGCAGGAAGACTCACCAAGCATGCTAGTGGACTGCTGCTGAAATATAATTTAAGAAATTCCTGAATTCAGTTACAAACGAAAGGTTTTATAACCGTGCGAGTCAAACTAAGCATTCTGAGATTCTTTTCACTGAATTGTTTGCGATGCCAATATCACCTGCTGTACCAAATGTGAAACCCACCTGCAGCTGCTTTATGGTGTCTCCTCCCTTCCCAATAACCAGACCAACTTTACTAGCAGGAATGAGCATCTCCTGGACAGCACTGTTGCTATCCACGTCATTGTGGAACCCCGGACCGTTCCGGCACCGTTCCACAATCTGCCCTAGTAGCCTCTTGGCCTGCCTGTGAATACAAGGTCCGTAGAGCATGAAAAAGTAGGGCTACAACTTCCTACACATGACCTTTTATCCTAAATTCACCACAATGACCTCATAATAAGCACACAAAATATTTAATTGCATCTAACACCTATGAAAACATAATTCAAGCTAATGAAGCAGACAGGGTAACAGACCTGCAGATGATGAAAAAGTAACACTCACTCAATGCTCTCAGGGGTTCCCGTCAGAGTACAGGGTCGCTCCAACATGCCACCGCTATCTGCCATGACAAACAAGTGGTTTTTAAACAACATGGCAGCACAGCTGTTGCTGCAGGTACAGGTATGCGCCACTTAGCGCTGGAGATGCGTCGTTAGGTGATTTCATCATTGTGCAAACAGCAGAGCGTGCGTGCACCACATTATGTCCGTTTTGACTTGTATAAGGTATAGCCTATTGCTCCTAGGCTACAAATCACTGTTGTGTATGCGGTCCGCCGTTGACTGACACATCATTATGCGGCACAAACCTTTAGTGCTACAGCTACAAAGCATTAGAGAGAGCAGTCTTCAGACCACTCTCTTGTTGGCTGAAAGACTAGCTTCTGCATTATTAAAGTTCACTCATGTAGCTCATGTGAATGAGATACAGCTACTGGGTTCATAAAAACAAATTTTACTCCCTCATTACCAAATATAAAGTTCTACCAATTTCCAGGAACACTGAGTATTATAGTCTTTTAAACAACTAAATATTTACAGCTTACCTGCTGCAATTTGGATCTTGCAGCCTGATTCCAGCTGAATTCTTGTTATCTGTTCACCTCCTCTGCCAATAACTGGAAAAAAATGCATGTCGCCAAATGTGAAGATGAATAGCGATAAGACGAGTCAGAAAAACAACCAGGCATCCATCCATTACCAAGTGGTTTCCCAAGGAAGGTTAGTTAGGTTAGCTCTAGAGCTTATTCTGGAAGCTCAGGGCTTGAGTGAGTTTGAACACTGGATGGAACACAGGTCCAACAAAATCCTGCCTTCCATAAGCAACAGAGAAAGTACCTTTAAAATGACATCACTGAAATTAAAATGTATCATCACTAAGAGATCTGGCTAAAACAGGATGCATGGAGAGCAAGTAGGTATGTGTCTGCATGTCTCATTTTCTTCCATGTACACAAAAGGCCTACCCTTCCCTATCCACTGAGTCACAGCTGTCTGCAAAAGCCTGTTCTGGAGACCCCAGCAGGTACAATGTCTTCATATGCCCTCAGACCACAAACACTTTGTACATACTTACTGAAGCCAACCATTTTGTCAGGAACTTTGAAGTCTTCTGTTATTATAGTCCTACAACAGAGGGAAGGTGTACCAGAGACAGATGACTAAGGAGCAGTTTGTGTCTGGTCCGCATTCAGCAATACAACAGCCGAAATCAAAATGAAGTTTCAAACTAATACTTACTGTGCAACACCAAAACTGTAAGATACATAGTTTAAATGCTAGTTGTAATAAGAAAACACTAATTGCATAGAGAAAAGCAATCATGCTGTGTAAGTATTACTGAGGATTGAGAACAGTGCAGCACGACTGGGTGTGCCACATGTTTTGGCTCTATGGTTAATTGAGGTGTATTGGTGTAGGTGGAGCTCTAAGGTTGTGGATTATTAAATCAATACCTACTTAGAGTTCATCAATACAGAGGGTAAATTGACAAGCCTGTGCTTACCTTTGATGTACCATGGCTCCAAGCTGGTTACCTACTGTGAATACAGCAAAGAATGGAAAAGCAAAGAGGGGGAAGGGAGAGAAATAAAAATGGACAGCATTAGAGGGGTAATCCAAGTTTTCATCCTTCTTTAAAAAACCAATACAAAAACAAATTCAGCTGTGGTGCAGCCAAACCAGTCCAACTGAAAGTGTAATGACCCTGGGCAGACAGATTGAAAATGGAATGAGATGGCTCTGTCGATATTCTCTATAACAGACACACAGCTGGAGAGCACAGCAGAGCCCAGGAGCAAGGCTGACGTCTGGAGAGACTGCAGGGGGGCTCAAGAGGTCTGGGGGCACTGTCTCTTACACGACTGCACGTTAGGTCGGCCTCCTTCATGGTCTTGGCTAAGTGTGAGGGCCAACTTAACAGAGGCACGGCAGCAATATGCCAGCACAGTTATTTCTTCCATGATTGCAGGGCAGAAACATAAGCTGATGAAAACAAGTGGACGAAAAGTAGAGCGAGTTGGGTGTCAGAATTGCAACACATCTTACAACAGCTGAGCTGAGTAAAGGCCACATAGCTGGGGTTCTAAAAGGACTTATTCTGAAAGTCAGCAATGCAACTGTCTTGTATCTTTCAACTCTCATGTCCACACACACACACACACACACACACACCACTTAATGTGAAGGTATGTCATTACCCAATAATACAAGTGGATAAGGAAACGCTATACCTGGCTCTTATAAACATTTAAGACTTAAGTTCATCTTACTGGAAATGTATTCCATGCATGTATACAATTATACAAATGAACATACATGATAAGCTTCAAGTATTTTCTGTGAGCACTACAAAACCAAACTGGTCATAAATAAAAACAGAAAACAACTTAAAAATATACAGGCATACAGAACCAAATTTTTTTAAAAATATTGACATGACAGTTGAAACATAAAAACTCATTTCCAGGTCATCCACATTGTTCAGCCATAAGTCCTGGACTATATACAGAGACTCTGATCCCATACTCTATATGATTAAAGTTCAGAGTATAAACAGTAGTTCATAAATTTTTTAGATTAATAAACCTTCAGATAACTGACTAAATTTCACTAAGGATTAAACATTCATCTGAAATATTCAGACCCACACAGTAATGCTGGCTACAGAGCAAACTAGTTTAAATTTTTGTGTAGACTACATGAGAAGACAAAATCAGAAGCAAGACTACATCTGGGTACAAATATATTGTTCAACATTTTAGTCATACCACTACAATTTGAAATTTATTTCTAAACAGATTAAACTGCTACAAAAATGCTACCTTTTCAGCTTAGTACCTTGCACAGAACCAAATTCACCCCATTTCTTTACTACTCCTTGTTAAATAAACTAGTAAAACATCCCACCCACACAAACTTAATCAGTATGTCTCTATGTTTAAGATTAAAGATATGTTTGAAAAGTTGGACTTCAGACATGATAATACTGTTAATAATGCAAAATAATGGAATGTGTACAGTCAATTTTTTGCACTGCATAGCATGGCTAGAAGCTGTAGGTCACCAGAAACCCACAAGTGCCTCCTGTACATCAAACTCCACCAAAAGTCGGTAACCATGTATGTGACAAATAAATTCTTTTGATCTTTGAAAATGTGAAACAAGGCTTTCTAAATTGCTCCTTATGCACATAGTTAGCAACAATCATATGAGGGTGTAAAACTTTTAAATATCAGGTGGAAGACACAGGAATATAATTTTATTCCACTGCACACTTTCACTACTTAAATGTATATTTTACAACTAAAGTTTCCAGATCAGAGTGATGGAGACTACATGTACATGAAAATATTTACTAGTTACACAGGGTCTTGGGGTGATGAATTTAGCAAACTGTTCATAAAACACAAAAAAGTAAATTAAGAAATGTTAAAAAAAATCCATACAAAGCGCTCTTAAATTTAAAACTTATCAGCATTACCCAATATAACTCTGGCTTATCAAGGATTAAAATTGAAGTACACTAAATATCTTAAGCTTTCATGCTTTGCTAACATTAAATTTTGTGGTCGTTTTCCCAAGTTTCTCTTTGCTAACACACATTTGTGGTCAAGTGTATGTTTGTCTAGACTTCCCATCAGATCAGAGATAAAGAATCTAAGGGGAAAACACGAGGACATAAATGGCACCTTAAAGTCTGAAGGAAACACTGAGAGGACTTTCAGCTGACTCTGTGAAAGGGACAGAAGCCCCTGCCGATGACCAGCTAAAACATACAGAGAAACATGCACACACTGTTTGCTACATAATGGAATGAGAACAGAAAATAAACCATAAGAAGCAGTGAGGGGGGGGGGGGAGGGGAGGGAAAAAAAAAAAAAAAAAACCTTGCAAAAGATGCAGAAAGACACAGCACAAAAGAAGTTGGAAGTGAATTACAACCATTAAAACGTTTTACCAATTCATCCAGAGCATGAACAATTAAAACTGATGCAAGGGTAAAATAAGCAAAAGCAAAAACTGCTACCCAAGAAGATACTGATCATATGCTGAACAAACTGATGGCAGGGACAGCATCAAAGAGACTGACAGAAGGAGTAAATTAAAATAGCCTGCATTGTTGGTCCCCACCCTGCTCTGCCTTCTTCACAGGCCCAAACAAATTCCCCCCACACAGAACCCCAAAGGAGTTTCTGTCTAGCACTGGGGCAACATCAACAATGCCAGTAAAAGCAGACAGTTTGGAAGCAATCTCGGTTTCCCCCCTCTTCTCAAATCATCCCTCCATCATGTACAAGTTAGGAGGGAGTCTGAAGCCTCCAGTCATAAGCAGTCAGGTCAGAGTTGTGTGGGGCAGCAGGGAATGCTGCACTCGGGTAGCCCTGCCAACTGTGGGTCAGGACAGGACAGGACGCTGGGAGCTGGATGGCTCTGCCAAGCGCCCACCAAGCTGCAAAGGAAAGCTACTGGGTCTTAAACAGCCTGGCTGGGGAAGAGAAGCTGGACTAAAGGAGCTACTGACTGACAAATGCCATTGTGTGGTGTGATGGCACTGTCCTGCTGCTCCCCAGCAAAGTCGACACAGAGGGTCGTCTGGCTGAACGTGGGAAGGTTTATATTGGGAGAAGGGGGTGTGAGATTAACACTTTAAACATTTCAACCCCAGTCTCTACAGTGCCTTCAATTGTCTCTGGCTTAGTTGCACTTTGTATTCTGTCACCAGGAAAAGCAGACTGCTTTCGAAGAGCAGTGTCAGCAGTGAGGGGAATTCAAGACTGCCAGCAGCTTTCAAAGGAAAAATTTACATACAGAATCTAAATCCAACACTTTTTTAAAAGGTAAATGCTTACTGTAAATATTCCCAACAGTATGATTCCATCATCCTCAAGGCCCCTTCAACGTGAAATGTTTACACACATCCCCACATAAGTACTTGTGTGGAAAAGAGATACTGAGTGAAGAAGAAGAAAAAAACTGGAGCATTTCACTAGAGATTGACAACCAGCCAGATTTAAAAGAAAGTCAGATTACCGACTTGTCAGTTTTAAAAACTGATATTCAACCTTGTACTCTTAGCTTGAGGATGGGCAACATTTGAGCAAATTCCATCCTGTTGCAGCACACATACCAAAATAAATTACAGTAAAAGCAGAAAAGACCACAAAGTCTAAAGGTGAAACAAAAACACTGGTATACTAAAAAGACAAGTGTTTATATTAAATATTTTAAAAAGTTTCTCTTTCAAATACGCAGCAGCCACCAGACAGAAATCATGCAGAGGAGTCTTCTGACTGTAAGAAACTTAAACAGGGGAAAAAGAAGAGGTAAGAGTAGTGAGAGGAGGTGGAAAAAGACATGGAGTGGTAGGAAAGGGATAGCACCTACTTACGATCGTTGGCAGTTGCTATTTTTTTTTACAATCCGGATGGTCTGTCAGGTGCAAGAGGAGAAGGGGGAAAAGAGAAAGAGGGAAGAATGTGTATATTTTAGAAATGACTCAGGAGACACTACTGCGCAAACATGTACTCATAAGAAGCCACTTTGGGCCATGCTCAGCACTTCTACAGAGCGGAGTAATCCATAAAATAATTCAACAGTGACTCAATGTTACCCCTATTTAAGAAACATTTAAAAATCTTAATAACCCACTGGCTATGACAATAGGCAGAGCACAGAATGATGTGCAAAAGGAAGGTAGAAATCTCACCAGTGGAACTACCAACCAAATGTTACCGTTTTTAACACAGCCTTGCTTAATCCAAAACATTTCTGAAAACACTTATTACAGTACATCTATGGACAACATAGATCTTAAGTATAGAAACTGATGTTTTCTATTGTGAAACACTTGGGCAAAATCCCCCTATCCATGGATACCTGATATTTTAGTAAGTGCAGAAAAACTACAAAGGTAAAGCAATAAAATGAGAAACAACTTGATTGTATAAATTACTTTGCTAATAACTGACAAAACTGTTCTTAGACTGGCGAGAAGGAGCAAGGCTGAAATGGAATAAGATGTAGAATAAAGTCTCCAAAATTCTACAATTTACATCTCTTCCATGAGAGCAGAAAGACAAACAGAGGCAGGCTAAGAGACTAGCACATAGGTAATGGAAATGGTTTTCAGACAAGTTGTCAGCACTGTCTCTTGGCATTCTGAAGGTTCCCATTTCAAATCCCACTCCTCCTGAAGTACCTTTGATCAAGACACTTCTTGGACTGATAGATTAATATATCTTGCTGTAAGAAATAATAAATCTACGTAAAGTAGGTTTTTGAACATAAAGGAGTCAGACAAAGGTTAATTTTTTTTATTGTATACAAGTACCAATATTTTAAAAATGTTTTACACAAACACTCAAAGCAGCAACACAATCTTTTAGCTATTAGACCCAACATAAAACTATTTTTAAATGGGTCCATTCATTTATAGTGTTTACCTCAAGGTTGCCTTGATTTCTGACCAAATCCATAAAAACTCAAAATAAATAACATAATATTTATTTTCTCACTTGGAAAGACTAAAGTCTGCTAAATGAACTTGAGATGAATGGGCATAAACATTCTCAGAATACACCTATAGCCTGACATGTGAAGGTAGTTAGTTCCCAGAAAACAGCGTGAATAGCACAAACTCAAATATTTTGTAAACATTTCCATTATTTTTTTTAATGAGGAAAATTATAACTAGTTCCAGGTTCATCCAAGAAACCCCAAATTTATTTCCTCAAAATATCTCTAATATTATAAAATACAGATGGTCCCCAACTTAGGATTTTTTCACTTTACGATTGTGCATTAGCGATATACATTCATACTTGGAATTTTGAACTTTTCCCAGGCAAGCGACATGCAGTACGAAACGCTCTTGTGATGCTTGGCAGTAGTAGCAAAATGCATCTCCCAGACTGCCATGCAGTGCCTACTTGTATACGTACAACTGATACTGTGCAACATCCTGTGTTGTCAGCAGTTTTTTGGACCACCCCCCTTATCTACGTTGCGTTTTGTGCATCCTTCATGTTTATGAAATGCCCATCTGCATCTGTGTCTTCTGAAATTGGCATGAAAGCTGCAAGCCTGTAATGACTTTTAAGGTAGGCCTGGCTATGATGTTAGGTATGTGTTATGGTGGGTTGATGGAAGCAATCGCAAGACACCGTGGTAATAAGTTTAAGTTCCGTTAAACTCTTTACTGAGTTGTTTCCGTTAGCCAGAACATTAGTGACTGGCACATGAAGATGTCACAATTCAAAATAAACAAAATACAAGGTGTTAGTAAGACAGTGGTTGCAGGAGAGTTCACAAAGGGCAGTAGAAACTAAGCACTGACCGGAAGTCCTGCTAGGAATTAAATCCTGCCCACGATTGGTTCCTATGCCAATCAATCAGGCTGAAGACAGGAGTGGAGAGATTGCCTACATCCTGTTGCTGAAACTGACAAGTGTGACAGGAGGTTAGGTGTACTGTATCAAATGCATTTTTGACTTATGAGTTTATCAGAATGTAACCCCATCCTAAGTCAGGGACCACCTGTACTTATAAAGAAGACATAATGAGGTAATAAATACTTGTGTGTCTATAAGCAGTAACATCAATATCACATTGCGTTTCTTGCCTTAGTAGTAAAAGAAAAACAATAAAATTTACCTACTGTAATGGGCTGTTACTGGAGTACTTACCGGGTGAACAGAAGCAAATGAAATGATGAAATTTTGAACATGGGCCACATGAAGTGAAGCCTGAAAATGCAGATGCTGGGCACAGAACAGCCACAAAGCTTCACATGAATTTTGAATATTTCTCTAATGTGATTTGGTCATTCCTTGATAGTCCATGTTACGCTGGGCCATATTCACTCGAGTAACAAGGCAGGTATGACTTTATACTGCTCACTGTATCAAGAACTCAAACTGGGGTTTATAGGCTAATTAAAGTTCTTTGTATAACTGATATACACCGAACAGCTGCAACATTAAAACCACCTGCCTAATATTGTGTAGGTTCCCCTTGCGCAGCCAAAACAGCACTGACCCATTGAGGCATGGACTCCAAATGACCTCAGAAGGTGTCTTGTGGTATCTGGCACCAAGACATTAGCAGCCAATTTTTCAAGTCCTGTAAGTTGTAAGATGGGGTCTCCATGGATTGGACTTGTTTTTCCAGCACATCCCACAGATGCTCGATTGGATTGCCATCTGGGGAATTTGGAGGCCAAGACAACATCTTGAACTCTCTGTCATGTTCCTCAAACCATTCCTGAACAACTTTTGCAGGCCAGTGCTATCAGGGAATACCATTTCCATGAAGGAGTGTACGTGGTACATGTTAAAGTAACATCCACATGAATGCCAGTATACAATGTTTCTCAGCAAATGTTGCCCAGTGCATCACACTGGCTTCTTACCACAATGCATCCTGCTGTCAGCCCTTCTTCAAATAAACAACGCACACACACACACACACACACACACACACACACACACACACACACACAGCCATTCCATGATCTAAAAGAAAACGTGATTTGTCAGACCAGGGTACCTTCTCCCATTGCTTCATGGTCCAGTTCTGATGCCCATTTAGGCACTTTTGGTCAGCATGGGCACTCTGATCGGTCTGCAGTAACACAGCCCCATACGCAGCAAGGTGCGATGCACCATGTGTTCTGACACCTTTCTATCATGGCCAGCATTAAGGTTTTCAGCAATTTTGTGCTTACAGTAGCTTTTCTATGTTATTGGACCAGACGGGCATCAATGAGCCTTGGGTGACCCTGTCGCTGGTTCACCGGTTGTCCTCCCTTGGACTACTTCTGGTACTGCAAGTACTAACCACTGCATACTTTGAACACACCACAAGACCTGCCAGTGTTGTAGAGATGCTCTGACCTGGTCGTCTAGTCATCACAATTTGGCTGCGCAGATCCTTACGCTTGCAACTTCAACAACTGACTGTTCATTTGCTGCCTAATATACCCCCCCGTACCACCCTTCAACAGATGCCATTGTAAGGAGATAATCAACGGCATTCACTTCACCTGTCAGTGGTTTTAATGTTGTGGCTGATCGGTGCATGTGACAAAATATAAATGTCCTTCTGAGACAGACTGAACTACTATAAAAGCCACAGCAGAGAAATTCTGTTTCTGATCCTTAACTATGGGTGATATACAAGAAAGTTGTCTTGAAAATAAACAGAGTTTCCTGCACCACCCTGCTGTATCAGTATAGCAGCACTGTCATACTGAGACAGTCACCACCAAAATAAAATATTAATTTCTGAGAAGTAAAAAACCAAAAACTTTCATTACACCACATTCAAAAGATGTCCATAGGGTTCCTATAAGACAATAGCAGACGAAAACATTTAAGAAGCAAACACTAAAGTAAATGTTTAATATTCTTAATGGAAGACAGTACTGAACATGACTTCCATAATTAAATACAAGTCAAAGTTGCACAAAATATCTGGGGACTCTTCTGGTAAAACTTATCTAAGCAAACATTCAGGGAACATCACAGAATTTAATCACACATTATGCATATTGAAAAGTTGACCTGTGCCTTATAAGTGTATGAATTAGGAACAATACAAGAAAAATGCCAAATAAAAATCTGCAGTGCAACCCAGGTACAGCAGCGTGAAGTATGCATGTCACACTGGCAAACTCATGCTTTACAGAACTGAGATACTATAGGTCCTTCACATCCAGATTTAATGCTGACTGAGGGATGGTTCATTAATTGAAATGTTCAATGGTAGAATGGGACACAAAGTTGGCCAGGAGTTTTTCCATTTGTTTATGCAGGGCCTCATGCAGTGTGCACTGGCAACAGCATTGGACTACGTGCCTATACTTCAAGAACCACCCATCTGTTTCTGTTGGTAAAATGCACCGTTCACATTGCAAATAGCTTTAAAGAAAAGTGTTTAATAAATGTAATCCAAGTATTGCAACATAACATTTCAACTGTATGGGAGGAAGCAGCTAATATTTTAGACAGGAACAGAGCAACAGACTCTTCCACTGAGCAGTTTTGGGATACCAGGCTGGCAGAAAACCTCTCCTTAAAGTGGACATGGACTTCTCATCCACAATCCAGTCTAGTTGGGAACCCACCGCAAACTTTAATTAAGGGCAGGAGGTATATATCAAAATAACCTAAAATAACAAAGAAAACGGGAATTCTACCATGGTATAATCAGTATAAAAGTGCATCCAGCATGTAAACGGCACTCTCCTCCAAGTGCCTATCAATAACGCCTTCAGCCCACAGAGTAAACAAGGAGGCGGTGGCTCAGGACACACTTGTAGGAGCTGCATGCCTGTCTGAGTTCACTTCTCAAAAGCTTGTAAGGGGGTCATGCTTTGAGGGCAAGATAACTGGGTAATCAGCTACAATGAAACTAGGAAAAAATGGGTAAAGTGCAAAAAGTTAGGAAAATGTTCATATAATTCATGGGAAGGATTTAAGTCCTCTCTCAAAGCCTTGAGGGTATTCAGGTTATCTATATTTTACTTGTGAAAAAAAGAATAAAATGGTTTAAGAGGTTGTGAGATCTGTCTCAGCAGCAGGAGGATGGATCATACTACTGCCCAATGAGCACAAACACAGTACACAGTTGACATTGAAGGCAAATTCAGATACTTCCGAGGGTCTGTCATATCAAGTATGAGATGACTGTCTCCGTGTGTAACAAATACTCATCATACCTCCTTCTTCCAAGGAGCGTTTCTGACTTCCATAGCCAAGGAGGGAAGGATCAACCACGGATGAGGAGTTGTTCATGTGGCTATCAGCCCCCATTTTCACTGCAATCTACAAAGCAAGCACAGGAATTATTTTCATCATTGGGCAAAGCCTTACATTGGTAGAAAAATACGGTTGGTGAGGATGTACAATATGCAATGCTATATTCAACATTTTAATATATTCAAAAATTTACCCAACTGCAACTCAGAAAAGTAAAGGTCTAAAACTGGATGCAAAGTGGGGTACAAATCAATGCCAATCATGCAGTGAACACAGAACAGCACAGAATTAAAAAAAATTAAGTGAAAATGTGTAAATGGAACAAGACATTCACTGAAAATATTTTGAAGAACAACCACATATAAAACAGGGGGCGATTTGTTTCCACATGCATCTGAATGCTACTGGAGGCTGACTGATTAGTGCAGATGAACAGCAAAAATGAGAAAATAAGCAAATAAAGCGTACACAGCAAAGGTAGAATTCTGTGCAGTGGCATAAAATGTAGCCAACATTTTATCTACATAGGTACTGTGCTGAATAATGGCTTATATGAGACATTTAAGAAAATAACTACACACTTTATGCTTCCAGCCCATAAAGTTTTTGTCCCTCTGTAGTGTATTAACCTCAAAATCTCACTGGTAACAATGGGAGCTAGTGGACACATAGGACTAATAATGACAATTGTTCCATAACATAACCAACTACTATATATGCACACTTCCTAACTTGACCATTTCAACCAATCACAATCATCTAGGTAAATTAATCATTGAGGCAAAATTATAAAAGTTCTAAATATTAAATTTAGAGTTATTTTAATGAATAAGCTATTTTTGTGGTGTATTTTTCTTCTAGGTAGTGAGTTTTATTCTTCCATTAAAAATAATTGCAAATCAGACATGGTCAAGTGGCCATTTTTAAAAATTTATTTATTTTTAAGATGGCCACAAATTTGGTCTCCTCCAGAGACACACAACTTTTATATTTTTGCTCCAGTTACAAGATACTAGGTTGCTACAATTGACAGAATTTGCCTCACTTTAAGGACGAAGACTATCCCGCTCATTTTACTTTCGAAAAAGGACAAGATTGAAAGTAGAGTCCTCTGAGCAAAGTTTAACTACAAAATTACTTATGAAACACATTAGATATCTGAGATGAAGATGAAGGAACTGGGACTATGCCTGGATTTTACTGCCACACTGGAAAGAAAATTCTCTAATTTAACTGATCACGTGGATCACATTTACTCAATGCCAATTGGGGGGTCTCGCCTGGAAGAACCTCTGGAATCAAACACCAACTGTGTGACTACTCTGGAGCAAAAAGCAATGCTACAGCAAAAAACTGTTTCTTTCCTCATCCTTAGATCTATGTACAGCTGATTTGTTTGTTAGTCTGTGCAATGTCCCCCTTACAATATATGTGGCTGCTACTTCGGACGATTGGCCTGGATCGAAAGACCAGGGTTGACACAAAACAGGAATGGACAAGTACGCAGGAGACAAGCAGAAAGTTTGAACGACCGGACCTCATCGAATTAAAAAAATCCACGAAAGACCAGACTCTGCGGACGCGGATGGCTTTGACCGGACTGTAAACTGGAATTTAACATACCTGTTTATGCAACAAAGACAAAACTACCATTTCTGACTATTAGCATTGCTTAGAATGCCCAGGAAGAGTGGGCTTCCACTGGCACATCGACCCCCAGAGATGTATTTTTCTCCTATTCCCTGGCAGAAAGGAGTTTTGTTTTCCTTTTCTGCGTGGCCAGTTGGCTAACTGCAACATTTTCTGTTGAACTGCATGTGAATCGAAATCTTTATATGTCTGTTCAGTGCTCTGTGTCATTACAGTGAGAACACTATATAAAAATAAAATTGAAATGAATATTTATTACTCCCTCATATTATTTATTCTTATTTTCCAGTATTGTCATGCATCTTTGCACTTGCTGCATGTGTGTATGTTGTGTTGTCTTTTGTATACTGTGAGGCATTGGCAACCAAAGTCAAATTGTCTCTATGTGTGAGCATACTTGGCTAAATAAAGCCAATTCTAATTCAAATCAGCAATGAGAAAGAAAAAAAAAAAAAACATAATAATCTAAAAATTGTTGTTTTGCCCGACGATGCAAAAGTTTCTTTAAACAGTTTTTCAGGACTAACAACGTTTCTGTGTCAGATTATACTTACGGACGTATCCTCTCCACGGAATAAAATAAATAGAATTTTGAAAAAGTCGGAGTGAACAAATGTGACATTACCCTTAAGGACTGAGTTTGATGAGTTCATCAGAACTTTCAAACAAAGGAAAATCTACCAGGTTTCCATTTTCTAGCCAGACAGATTTCATTCCTAGAGATCAGTTTTTACTGTGAAATCTCATTAAGTCAGACATGTAACTACCATGATAGTGCAAATGGCTCTTGTTACTTGTAAACACCAAAGACACCCTAGTATTTAGTCATAATTCAGTAAAGGGTATCAAACGAAAACTCGTAAGTCAAAAACTCAGGGATACCTCTACATAGGTATTTTCACAACTTTGTATTTCATAAATGTATAGCAACACATAACTCTCCATGTCAAAGGAAAAAAATTAAAACTGTATAATTCCTTTCACTAAATAAGACCATAAAATGTTTAAATTACATAAATTGAACCCTGACAGAAGGCACTGTATACAACCAATGATTATTCTACCTTGCCGAGTGCAATCGGCCACAGACGACTGTCATTAAAATTGATACCGGAGACTTTTTCCACCTGCTACTCTTTTGTCTTTTCACCTTTGTACAGTTTTTGGAAAATTACAGAAAATTAAGAATTCTGTTTGACTCAAAATAGATGACATTTTGAAATACTACAACAGACAGCACAATTGAAAGCTTCTGTCACTCTTAAGTTGTCCTTTACTGCACTACTCTGAAGAACAGATGTCGCCCTGGAACATGGTTGGCAGTCTCTGCAAAGGCATGACAGTGGGATGGGGTGTGGTGAGATGCCTTTTCTTTTGCATTCAGCAAAACTGATTCTTCATGTAAACATGGAATGTTAGTTATGCCAGCACACTGCCTGAATTGAGATTTTTTGGGGAATAGGTCAAAATTTAGGACATACAAAGAAGAGGTAAAGTAAGGTCTGACATAAGGGCTTGTGAGGACATTCACTTTACAAGAGGAAGAAAGGGTGTTGTGCAGCACAAAGGGAGCCAAACAAAAACTGCAGGGCATCTTCAGGAATCCTGGACCCCCAACACACACACACACACACACACACACAGGGAGAAAAAAAAAACTGAACACATAACTTGCAACAATGAAGTACACAACATGTTACTTAAACTGCTGCAACCACTGGGGGATTCGACAGATGTGCGACAACCTTTTGGTGTAGTAATGCAGACCAGGAATATGGCACTCAAAGCCACTGCTGACATGCAGAGCCAAAAGCTACCAAGTGGCAAGACTCATAGCAGATGTACAAGTATAATGGCTTCAGTCTGCTTTATTACAGCTGGCTTTGTGTCACTCCCTGCAATTGCCATCACCAGATCATTTTTACTGTCATTCTGAATGATCATTACAGGTCCTGGTTTACTAATACCATTCCTGTGACAACTCTCACACTACCTGCAGCATTTTAGTGTAGTAAAATCACTGGAAATGTACTGTTAGTACAAAACATCTAGCATTTAGAGGAATGAAATGCCACTGGCAGAAGCTTCTCAGTACATCATTTTTAGATTGCTGAAAAGACAACTTGAACCATGGATTTCATGTCTGTCACAAAAAAAGAAAACATTCAGAACAGAAAATGTAAGGTCTTTTTGTTGTGTCTGAATAGTGCGAGTCAACTGCAGCACATCACAAAGTGCACTTGCAAAATTTAGCAGGTAACTCCGTTCCAAAACCAAATAACCTTGACAACTCAAGAAGTCAAAACATTTACCTGTGCTCTCCATTTTCACTGCAACACCTAACTAAAGTCACAAAGAGAAGCCATACTGTATACACAAAACACAACTCTCGAAAGAAAAATTTAAACAAATCAACCATGTCAAATCTTTACAGCCATATCACAAATACTGTTCTTATTGAGTCTGTAAGCACTAGCTACTTTTCAAAGGTAAAACCAGTTTGAGGAAAAAAAGTTTAAAAATCATGCAGTCTACTCAGTTATTTCAGAAGATAGATAATGGATTAAGACTGATTTGTTCAAGTAAAACAGTAACAGATAAAGAGCAATAATACAAAGTCACCTTTGAAATTATGAGCAATTTCATTTCAGGCCCATATAATATAAATGCTGTCAAAAGGAAAGTTTACAAAAAAGTAGTAGACAAACTGCCATCAGTTGGTTGAGGGCTGAAAACATGGCATGTTTTGAGGGAAGAGTAGCACTACTACTAAAGTGAATTTGAAAAGCAAAATATTTTGACCAGTTCACCTAACATAAAAACCATGATCTGGCATCAGAAAAAAAAAAGTCATTATTCAAATCAAAAACAAAAATAAGAGTGGGTACCTGTAAAGGAAAAGGGCATGTTTACAATAATGGAAGAAACTTCAGACCATAACACATTTAAGACCCACAACTGCATTGGTTACAGTGTGTATAAAAAAAAGAATACCCCCCCCTTCAAAATATTCACATTTTGTTGCTTTGCAGCCTGAAATGAAGACACACACAAAAATATTTCCCCAGCTGTATTTACTCAGTGCAACGTATAATAGCCAAGTGAAAGATGTAATAGAAACAGTTCGGGGGGCAGAATCACTGAGATGGTTAAAGGACCACCCCCCTGTGTCAGTACTTTGTGGAGCCACCTTTTGCTTTGATTATAGCCATGAGTCTGTTGGGATACTTCTCTACCAACTTTGCACATCTAGACTGTGCAATATTTACCCACTCTTCTTTACAGAACTGTTCAAGCTCAGTCAAATTGGCTGGTGATCGTTGGTGGACTGCAATCTTCAAGTCATGCTACAGATTTTCAACTGGGTTTAAGCCTGGGCTATGACTTGACCACACAAGGACATTCACCTTTTTCTCCTTCAGCCACTGCGTGGTCAACTTTGCTGTGTGCTTCGGGTCATGTTGGAAGATGAATCTTCTTCCCATTGACAACTTTCTGGCAGAGGGCAGCAGGTTTTCCTCAAGAATTTGATGATATTTTGCCCCATCTGTTTTTCCTTCTATATTGACAAGTGCCCCAGTCCCTGCTGTAGAGAAACACCCCCACAACAGAATGCTACCACCTACATGCTTTACTGTAGGTGTGGTGTTCTTATAGCGTTGAGGCCAAATAGTTTGATTTTGGTCTCATTTGACCATAACACCTAGTTCCACTTGACCTCACAATCTTCAAGGTGTGTTTTGGCAAAGCTCAATCGAGACTTTATGTGAACTTTCTTGAGGAGTGGCTTTTCTTGCAACCCTCCCATATAAGCCACATTTGTGGAGCATTTGTTATATTATTGTCACATGCACACAATAACCACTCTTTGCCAGAAATTCCTGTAACTGCTTCAGAGTTGCCATAGGCCTCTTGGTAGCCTCTCTGACCAGTTTCCCCCTCACTCTTCTATCTAGTTTGAAGGGACGGCCTGATCCGGGAAGGGTCCTAGTAGTACCAAACACTTTCCACTTTTTAACTATGGACTTTCCTGTGCTCCTAGGGATTGATAAAACCTTTGACATATTTCTGTATCCATCTCCTGACTTGTGCCTGTCCACAACTTTATCCCTGAGATGTTTTGACAGTGCCTTGCCACCCATAGTTGATGGTTTTCTTTCAGCTGCACTTCCAAGCACTGGAATGCTCTAGGAAGAGCTGTTTTTATGCTGAACTCATCAGAAAGATTACAACTGATCACAGGTGGAACCCAGTTAGCTTGGTGTGCAATGGAGAAGGCAATCAGTTACACCTGATAGTTTACAGGTTGTTTTTTTTTTTTTTTTTTTTTGGGGGGGTGAGGGTGATCCCTTAACCATCTCAGTCATTCTGGTTTTTTACTTTTTTCTGAACTGTTGTTATTTTATCTTTCACTTGGTTGTTTTAAGTTGCACTGAGTAAATACAGCTGGAGAAATTTTTTGTGTGCGTCTTCATTTCAGGCTGCAAAGCAACAAAATGTGAATATTTTGAAGGGGGGGGGTGATTCTTTTCTATACACACTGTACATTTTAGGGAGGCCTGGGGTTATGCAAAAAAAGTTGGCAATAAACCTTCCCACAGTAGCAGAACAGATAAACACTGCAAAAATGTTCTGTGGCTGAATGGGTGCGTTTTTCAGCAGATGGAATATGTTTCAAGGGAAACAGCATAAAGCTAGTTAATATCAATCTACTCTGTTACAGCCAAAATAAACTGTAGTTTTACTCTCTTTTTACAGCATCTTGCTGTCTTCAGCAAACAGTGAAACTCGCGCCTAATAAAGTCCTCAGAAACATTTCATAACATTTGGAGACAAAGCCTTTGCCTGACAGCAAATCTGTCAAGACTGCCCAATGAATAATTTGACTTACATAAAATATTGCTACTCTTTTGCATTGCATTTGAGTACTTACAAAGCATTATGTAAAAACCTTAAATGTGTTATTCATTCATTTCAAAATAATTACTAACATATAAAGAATGTATCATTTAGTGATATTACATACATAACAAAATGAAACAATGTTAGCAAGCCAAATGTAAGAATCCAAAGGAAACCTGTAACTGCACTAATTTTCAACTGACAACTGCAGAAATGCTGGTTTTCACATCATTAGAATATCCAGTGACATTTCGTGTTGAACCAACAGCTGTGCACACTGTAGTAACTGCTACAAAAGGCGTTTCTTTCACACAGGGCTTTGCAAGGAAAAGCTAACTGGAGAGACAAGGAACCTTGAATATTGCTGTGCCACCTGACTGTACAACTCATCGTCTGTACCCCTCATTGTCTCCTGCAATTTGCTAGTTACTGCCTTACACATTAGAATAGCCAACAATTTAGTTCCACAGCGAAGGAAGCACGGTGGCTCTGCAGGTAGTTGTGGGTTCAGGCACCAGTACAAGTACTGCAGTACTGCTCTGTCTGTCCAGAATTTGGATGTTTGCCCAGTGCTGTGTGTGCATGTGACTGCCCTGCGAAGGATTGGTGTCTCAGCCAGGTGTACCCTGCCTCACACCCTGTGCTTCTGGGGTAGGCTTAGGACCTCCACTGGACGAGCAGTTGTGAGAAAAGAGGGGTAAGCTACACATTATCAATGCTGCTTACGACATTTTTAGAAATGTAAAAACGTGACCTAAATGTATATTCAAGCATGGGACACACTTGAGATGTTTGGTGCATTCTTCAGAGAGTAAAGCACAACTGTTCTGGTTTAGATGCCAGGCCGATTAGCATTTAACAGGCAGCTACGGGCACTTTGCAAGCCGTTCAAAGTTTGCATGGTTGCGTGTGGAGTGCAAACACAGGACACTGACCATATGCAGGGGGAAAACAACACAAAAAGGTTGTTTGCTTAATGAAAACATTTAGGTTCGGTCTGGTTTCCAGCCAAACCAGTTACTAAAAGTTGATGAACTACTACAGAGGACCACAAGTTTAAATTTTTCTCAAAACTAAATATTACTGAAAGCTGTAACAACTTTTAAAGCGTCTCCTGCACAAAGACCCCCCCCCCCCACTATGTAAACAGATTAAAATGGGGGAAACTAACCAGCACGTCTGATAAATTCGACTGTGATACATTTTGGGAAAGTGTGGGTGTGCTGTTCAGCAGACGTGTGTCACTGAGTGTTGCCTGCGTCTCCATATGCTCAGTCCTGCTGACTCCTTGTCCTAGGCTCACAGTAGCCGCACTGCTTGATGGGGCCTCTCCATGAAGGCCACAGAATCCCCAGCTGCTTTCCACAACGTGTGGCATTTTACTCCTTACAACTTAAGTGATATGGAAAAGCAGAAAAAGTGGAGCCGCTGCGAAGCAATGAAAGTTGTGTCAAGATAGTTGCGTAAAGTTTGAGCCCGTTTGTGTTGGTCACATTAGCATGGTTCGACCACGGCTGGCTAGCTAACAGACTCCATGTGGACCCACAACCACAGCAGGCCAGGCCAGTCCAGTCCGGCCCGGTTCAGTCCGGTCCAGCTCTGCTCTAGTACTTTACCTATCACTCTTCCAAACCAGCTAGCTAGCTGTCCTCCATAGTGAGAAACGGGGTTTGTTTGTTGGGGGGAAAAAATCGCCCATTTCCCCATTCTCAAAGTGTCTAAACTCCTGAAATAAGTTCTGTGCTCCGCGTTACCTGTCGAGCCCGGTGCAGAGCGTCGGCGAAACCGTCTGCTTTCACGCCAGGCTGAGCCACCGAGGCCTGTCCCTGTGCCTGCGCCTGCACCAGCTCCGCCATCATCATCATCATCATCTCTCAGCGGCCGTTCCGCGCGACGTCCAAAGGAGCGCAGCACGCGCCGACCCCGGAAGCGGAAGCGGAAACGCCTTTGACGCCTGCGGGAGCGTTCGAGCAAATACCGCGAGAGCCAGAGAGCCTCGCGTGAGGTGCAGCCGGTTTTTGTGTTGGAGGCACTTTGTTTCGCGGTTTAGCAAAAACTACAGCTCAAGGCTTCTTGTTTCCTGGTTTGTGGCCTTCAGGGTTAGTTTAGCCTCGAACAGGAAGTGCACCGACACTGCGACGGTAAAAGACGTTTTAGTTTAGATTCGTTCAAGCACAGCGCATCCCTGACGCTTTCATTTAATTCACTTTGACGTGAATGGCTTCGTTAGCAAAAGCCTACCGTATGAAGTAGTAAATTACTGGTAAGTTGCTAAGCTAACGCCAGGAAACAATACCATGTCTATTTAAAATTACCCTAACTGATCAACTAAATGGCTCTCATAATTAAAATAATGTTTAACTAAAATGTTCTTTTCTTTAGTTGTTGAGCTTTCATGAAAGACATGTAAAATAACGTTTTTTCCCCTCAAAATATGCCAAAATTCAGTACGATTGTCGTGCGCTTTGGTGTTGAACCTTTGAATTTGCATTGAATGCTACAACAGCAATATTGTAAGGATTTTGTTTTCCATAAAAATACGTGCGTCAGTACTTAATGCCGAACGCTTTCTGCACTGTTTTTCCAATGTTTGGCCCGTGTTTTACACTGTAGCGGCTCCCCACTTACAAACACACTGGATGCCGACTGGATGTCTGTAACTCGGTTTGTTCACAACTTCATACAGAATGCACTTTTACCACTAAGTCCAAATCTGTGGATGCTACCTAAACAAGATGTCCCTTTGGTTATTCATGGACTAGGTTTTGTAAAATCTTCTCGTGAAGTTATACCGCGTAGAAAGACGCTTTGTAACACTTTCATCCGTTTATCCGATGGCAGTGTCCCGAGTAGGGTTGCAGTGGTTTGAACCCAATCGTGCAAGCATATAACATGAGGCAGGGATGCCTTTTATTATTTTCTAATAACTTGGAAATGCATAATAGATTAAGCTCATTTGCTGCGTAAGCACAACCAGTGTTTGTGAGCTCATGACATAAATTAAAAAGAAAAATAATGTAGGTTAAACCACACTAGTGTGAGTCCTGATATTTGGTTTAATTTTTTATTGAGCTCAATGTAAAGAAATCCTGGAGCTGTGTGGCCAGTAAGGTGTCAGTACTTCTTCACACAACTTTTCTGAGCTACATGTAACTGTATGTGTACGTTTTCCACGATCTCCCTGAGACTGTTAAAGTACCGATTAATCAAACTTTAATATAGGATTGTTATTGGTATGATTATTGTTGCATAATACAGCACATTCCATGAAACATGTATTCAGACCCTGCCACATATTAAATTAGACAGCATAAAACTTGATTAAATTATTATTATGATGATTACATATTCAAAACTAATAAGGATTTATTAATTTATTGCACCCCATGATGTTCTCATGCATTGTATGTAATAACTTGGGAACCACAAATCACCCACACGATTCCCTCAGACACAGAATGCCATAGAGTTATATCCACAGAAATGCCACAATAGCTGTGCTAAAACATTGCTTCCAAAGGCAAAATGACCTTTTTTTTACCCTTACCTACTTGCAAGGCAACTGTCAAAATTGTACACAGGTGGACAGGCCTAGCTGGTGTGCTATTTCTGTGGCAGGCGGATTTTGAGATATTTTGTTTCTGACTGTGTCAGCCTGATACATTCAATCACTGCCCAAAAAAATCAGCAGGAGGGAGAAGGAGAACTGGCAGCAAAGTGCCCTTAGCAAGACTGACACTTCTTAATGGAAGATCTCCAGTGTAAAAATAAGTTCTAATTGGCCTCAGCTATTGCTTACATGTGCTGGGAAATGTTTTCAAATTCAAGAATGGATGGAGGGTGAAACTGAACTTGTGCATCAAAGACCAAGTTCTGTGTGAGGGACGATTATTGGCCCATCTGCAGGTCCCTCTCCGCTGGGTCAGCAAAGTGACGATATCTAAAGCAGGTGCTGCTTTCTGGATGTCTGCCAGCCGGGGAGCAGAAAGCTTCTTTTTGACCGGAGGCAGAAGCCACTGGGTAATTGAGGTGGTGCTGAGAGGGTTTACTAGTTCGGGCGATCACTGGTGTCACATTACCCCCTCCCCTTCCAGGCCCCTTACATCATGCTAGTTTTCTTCAACAGAGTTTCAACCCCCGGGCCCCATAATTGAAATTCATGGCTTTCAAGTCAGTGCTCAAGATGAAAAAATTATTTTGTCTCTAATACAGCATGGTTACCAACTGTTGTTTATGAACAGTCCATACTACAGTTGTGAGAAAAACAACGAAAAGTGAACTGAAACATTGCAAAGTAGATGCTCAGCCTTTCTGTTTGCCTTCCCAATGCATCTTAGCCTCTGGAAAACAGACACTCTGATACATTCAGTGTGTGTGACTTGTCCTCTTCCTCAGCTTCTGCTCTGGAGAGATCTATTAGAAGACTGCCGATAGACACAGACTCACTATTGTATTCTGACTTTAGGTTTTGACTTTGCTTCAAGTATATGTCTAACAACTTCCAGCGATGTTGATGATAAGTTCACAAATAGAGCTTTTTCAGTTCCACAATCCTCTGTCGCTACAACAGAAATGTGAAATTTAAACTGCTTGTGTCCACAGACCACACAAGACAAGAAGGATCCATGTACACAGCTACTGAAACCCTGCTTCTGTCCTTTCCAGCATTTTTTCTGTAGAAGCAGATCTTACCCATGGCTAAAATAAACTCACAAACCCTGGAACACAAGTCTGTCCATATTCCTCACTCTTAAGCATCACGTTTTCCTTCACCCTTAAAAAAAGATAAAAATGTACTCTGAAGTTGTTTCAGTCCATCGTTCGTGAATGAAATAGATGGCATCAAAATGCAGTTGGAAGAATAAGATAGAGATATTGCATCATTTCTACTGTAAATCCCTGGTCTCCCGCCCCTGCCCTCATTGTCAGGAGTAAAGATTTGGTTTCATATTCAGATGCATGAGGGACTGGACATAGGGAGTGTGGGTGTCACTGTCCAACCATGCAGCCACTATTTTACATAAAGTTTCAGTCATCGCTTGCAGATTACGCGCTCTTCGAAACAGTCATATGGACACTGCTGGAATTGGGATAGGATCTGTTCTCACAAGCGGCAAAGCATTATAGGAGGCTTCTTTCCGCCGCTGATAATGAAGAATGGTTTCTAATGACACCTAGGACGATGAGCACATGATGGTTTCTTTTTCCATATACATGACATCAGTGATGGCAGTGCTCTTCCTCACCGTGAAACTGGACAGCAGATGGGGAAGATCCGTTGCTCTGCTCTTCTCAGCCTGTAGTGTCCACCTGGACCGGACTCCCTTTGCCTTTATCAAGTCCAAGCTGTCTGTGTCACATGCCTAGTTCGCTGTAGATGGCAGAGAAAGGGTTGATGGAATGGATAATGGAAGGCATGTCCAGTGACAAGGGACAGGTAAGCAGGGGGTGTTTAGGAAGGAGCTGCTCATCTAAGTTCTTCCGCTCACACAGCAGCTCACACACAATGTCATTTGGTTGGTCCTGGAAGGCTAAGGAACCTTTGCCCGCTTTCTGTCAAAAGGAAAAATGAATCCAGTGAAAAGCTTTTTCTCCTCCTCCTATGTATCAACATTTCATTCCCTCACTTAACCGCTTGTCCTTGTCAGAGTCATGGCGGTCCAGAGCTTGGCCCAGAGTCACTGAGTGCTAATCGTCATTTTGGTCCAGAACATTTTTTGCACGCATTTATTGATAGGTTTGCTGCAAAATGCAGTGTACTTAACCTCTGCCTGTAAATACACTGTTCATTCATGTCCTGCCTGCTTAGGAAGGTGGGTGGGAGCTTGTTTTGTTAATGACAGCACTTTTTTCCTAATGCAATTCTTCAGGTGGACGAGGGAGGTCCAGAGAGGTCAAAGAACAAATAAACGCAGCATACATCAGCTCAGCAGTTTACATAATAAGAAGGGGAATGAAAATGAAGTAACTGGCAGCTAAAAAGCCCATGTAGAAAAATGCTAAAATAAGGAAAAACCGAGGGGACGACTGAGGAAATTAAGAGGAAACGCCAATCCCTCTGATCACTTTATAGAATAATATTACAATTTCTTCTTTGCAGCTATAACACAGCCACAGAGAAATGAACAGCCCCGAACAAAACATAATTCCACGTAAATCGCAGCTTAGAGAAGCGAACGGATGATAAAAGAAAGAAAGGGGAGACTAAAATTAGTTGTCATAGGTCACTTCCTACAATGACAAGACAAAAAAGCACTTACAGATGAAAAGAAGAAAATGGTCTCTCCTCTTGCAGGAGACGCACAATTTGATCTACTTGGATTTGTCTCCAACACTTCTGCAGTCGTCCCCACCCCCACTTCCACCCCCTTCTCCCGTTTATTCATCTATGTATCTGTATTCTAAATGACTCAATTACACTGGACCCTGTGGTGAAAATTATGGATGTTTTCCACTATTTGCCTTTCTCTACTGGGACATCAGGACCTCCCCTGCAAGCACCCCCACCCCCACTCAGTTGCACCGCTGTCCCCCCTTCTGCTGCTCCCTCCCTGTCTTCTCCCTTCCATTCTTCCTCCTCCAGCAAAATGTGAACAGATTACTGTGTGTCTGGCTCCACGGAGCAATAATAGATAAATGGGCTTGTTTGTTAGATCCTTCTGCTATCAACTGGCGCTGTGTGTGTGTGTGTGTGTGTGTGTGTGTGTGTGTGTGTGTGTGTGTGTGTGTTACGCAGGTTTTTTATTCTGTCGCATCCTTTTCTTGCTCGCACCGTGTAACTCAGTGATCCCACAGAAATCATGGAGTGAGATTCTTAAGTCTGTTTGAGTCAGGATGAAAATGAAATGCTTCATTAAAATTTATTTCACATTCTGAGGGACAAAAATGAATAACCTGCTGAGCAGCCTTGGCCATGTAGCTTCAGCTGAAAGTATTTCCTTTTTAGACAAGACCAGGAGTGCTACAATAAAGCCAGAGAAATGTTCCGGAGCCCTGCGGTGAGTCTCGGGCAGCTGTCTGCAAAAAACACAACATCTAACAGAAAGGGAACAAACATGGGGCACCTGAAGGAGGCGAAGAACACCGAAATTGGGCACACGTGGAGGTTCCGGCCCTGCTTACTCGGTCAGCACCTGCTGTAACAACAGGAAATGTTAGCAGTGATACTCGGTGGAGTCACATGCCAGTGCAGAGGGCACATTTGGCTTGCTTAACTCCTGCGGGGGCGGGGGCACGCGCACCCAGGTTAGGCCTCCCCAGGCTTGTGTTCAACTGTCCACCGTGCTTGCTTAAATTTACTTGTACTTCATTTTTTTCCCCCTGTGATGGCTTCATGCTGCAATTGCCCAGGGATACTCTGCCGACAGCCCTCTTGGGGTCACCCGGGCAGCCCGCCGGTGGCCATGAGCTCCAGCCCCAAATTCGAACCCCATTCGCCCCCTAGCGGAGGACTGTGACACCTGCGGATCCAAGTTTGTGGAGAATTTGCATCAAGATCGGCAGTTACGCTCGACCACGGGGAAATATTTCGCAATGTGGCGAATAAAAGTGGCAAACGTCCACTTTAAGCAATAAATGGCATTCATACGTGGAGGTTTATTTCAGTGTAGTTCACAAAAGACACATTTGCCACAAGTAGCGCTTTTGCGCAAAGAAAACAAAATAATTTCTGTGAATGCGTTCAATGCTAAGGGAAAATCCTGAAGGCAAGAACGCAGCCGGGAGGCCTCCAAAACTGCGCCTTTAATGCTGGAATAAGGAACCCGAACGACGTTTTTAAAGACTGCTTTTAATTTTTGTAATCCTTGAATATCTATGCATTCTGAAACACAATTTCTTCACTTCTCACTGTTGTTGTTGTTATTGTTGTTGTTGTTGTTGTTGTTGTTGCTGCTGCTGCTGCTTATTTTCCGCCGAGCCTAAACCCTATTTTTAATGTGCGAGTGAAATGAACAATTTTACTGTAATTTCAAAACAGCTCCGGGGACCCGGGTCCGAACTCTGCCTGGCGCTGCAAGCGAACAACGGAAGAAGGAGCGTGCGTTTGAGGCCCAAGTTCGGCGCGGCGGTCCGGTGGCTTCAAGTCGAGGCGCATCCGGTGCCGTCCCGAGAGAAGCGCGGCGACAAGTTTGCTGCCGCTGAAAAGCCATTAAGAAGAAAAGGCGCTCCGTCCAGGTGCTCGACTCATTCTTCCGCGGCGAAAGCACCCTCAGAGTTGCTCTGTTTTCATCTGTACATTTCTTTGTCCTTGAATTGAGGTGCCTTTTTAAAGAAGCCAGTGCACTTTGCAGGGAAATTGCTTTTTAATGGGATCATTGCTCTCTCTTTATAACGTCTCCGCTTTATTTTCGTTTTTTAATTTTTATAGTCTGTCGCTCCAACCTGCTGAACAATAACCTTTTCTTTCTCTGGGACTCACAAGCACACCGAGTGAAGACGAACACACACACACACTCACACACAATGCATGGACACCAAATGAACTAAAAACTTGAGGAGAGGAGCACATGGACCATGTTTTACACCATTTTACATGCATACATTGCTACTTTGTTTTCTGAGGCCTGCAAAACAGTCAACCCTTGTTAGAATTTGGCTTCTGTCGTATTTAAAGGGGTTCAGTAAAAAATTGGCCCAATCTGTCTGCTTGCTTTGAGTTGTAAATAAATGCCATTATACACAAATAACAAGCAGCGCCAAAATGACATTTTCAGGTATTTCTTATGATTATGAAACACATGTCTTTGGACTGTGGGAGGAAAATGGCCAACCTGGAGGAACCCCATGCAAACACAGGTAGAGGATGCAGCCCCCACACAGACCCTGTTGGATTTGAGCGCTCGCTTGACCAGACTGCACACTGTGAGGTGGTAACTACTTGTACTCCCCTGCCAGCCAGCATTCTTAACCTCCCAGACTTATTAAAGAGAAAAAGGCAATATTTCATGAATGACTCCTGTTTCATACTCCATTTACCAAATTCCATGTACCCACACACTCCTCCGTGTGTTTTACTGGAGCTGATCTGTCCAGAGCCCCATCTGCAAACACCTGAATCTTTTAGACTTAAAGGGCACTCCGGTGCTCCCTATTTATGATCATTATTTTCATTTGGACAGGAAGGAGAGAACAAGGGGAGAGGCTAAGTGGGGGACAGCTGAATGGACGGATGTCACATGTGGAGCAGCAGCTCTAATGCACTCTCTGGTTGTGTTTTCTATGGTTTTGTCTGAAGAGCTCTTCAAAAAACAACATTTTCCACTTGGCAGGCCTCTATAAACACATCAGCACAATCCTACATGCAGCAAAGCTCCTTGTTGGTGGGGTGCACGCACACACGCGCGCACACGCACACACATATACACACACACACACACACACACACACACACACACACACACACACTCATGTACGCACGCATGCACGTCTATTTGGCTTCTGCATGGCCCAGTCAGACCAGCATTTGCAATATTATTATTCCGCAAACACAGAGACCCCCCCCCCCCAAAAACACACTGAATCACAGTCAGCCACACTCAGACAAAAGCATATAAAGCATTTTAAAGAAATTAATATGAATACTTTTTTATACAAAAATGTTTGTGACATTCACGAGAAAAGGAAAAATCTATTCTGTTTTAACAAAATCTGTAGAATAAAAGCTCAGAAATTTGTCAGATATCTGTATATAAGTACAAAGCAATTCTCGATGACTGCATTAAAATTCAAACTTGATTTCGAGAAACCCATTCACCCCATGTGCAGCGACAGGTTGTGCAGGGTGCTGCTGCCTACAGGTAAGCGTGCATACTTTTTGTTTTGACTGTTTTATTCCTATGGTGCACCTACATCTTTGCAAAAATTTTATTCCATTCCACAGCATAAATGCTACCTACATAGTCAGTTTGCATTAAACACTTGAATTATACATCAGTACTTAAATTTCTAAATAAAATCGCTTGGTATCATTCATTTAATCTTAGTGCAAAACTGAATAATACAAAAGTGCAGCTAAAGCACTAAAACAATAATTGTATTATATTGTATTAAAATGGAATTACATTTTAATTCCAAATCCAAGGGCCTTGATATGGAGTTGTTCCTCCCCTTTGCTGCTAAAAGAGCCCCCACTCTTCTGGGAAGGCTTTCCACCACATTTTGGGAATTTGTGCCCATTCAGCCACAAGAGGATCGGTGAGGTTTGGTAAGAAGGCCCGGCTCGCGATTGGTGTTTCGGTTCATCCCAAAGGTGTTCAGTGGGGGTTGAGGCCAGGGCTCTGTGCAGCCACTCAAGTGCTTCCACCCCAACCTGGGCAAACCATGTGTTTACGGAGCTTGTTTTGTGCATGGCGGGTGGACAGTCAAGCTGGAGCAGGAAAGGAGCTTCTTCTTCCCCAAACTGTGGCCACAAAGTTGGAAGCACAAAGCTGTCCAGAATATTTTTGTAGGCTGTGAGGGTGCAGCTCAAACAGCTCAGCTCAGTCACTAGAAAGGCATGGGGGCGCACATACTTTTGGCCATACAGTGTACCTGAAACAGTTTGATGCCTGATGAATGAGTTCTGTGTTTATGAAGCTGGAGTTGAAAAAGATATAATGTTAGAAAACACAGGCTTATTTTTGTTTCTGAAAAACTGTGTAACTACCTGCATGCTTGACCAAATTTAAAATCACGCACAGGGCTGTGTGTACCTATATGAGTTTAAATTGTTCAGCTGTGCAGTTTAAACAATAAGGAGGTTTCCTGCTCTAATACCCAAAAAATGAGTGATGGAGTTGATTTTGTATTTCCAAATGAAGGTACAGATTCAATGGCTATAACGTCTTTTCCTGAGTAAAACGAACATGAATGTGTGTGAATTCTACTGTGAGTTTGTGAATTAAAGGCAAATGAGACAGCGGCATTGATCTGTATTAGACACAGGCTTAACCCACTCGGCAGACTCACTGTAAATGCACAGCTTAGACGTGGCTGCGGGAGTAAGGCAGGGAGAGGGTTAACAAGAGCACAGCACGATCCGAAAGGCGATCCGGTCGTCTCCGGCCCGTCGCAGAAACAAATCGACAGACATAATGATCACGCTTGCAAACAAACTGCTGGACTCTGGGGAACCAGAGATAGAGAAGTCACAGTGAGGAAAATAAATATATTGATTGAGATGCACTGGAGTTGCATTACAGTGACCCTGGGGTGTTGGTGTATATTTGGGAGGGGGAACATCAGTCAGACAGCTGGTTATAGGTTAGAGACCCGCTGTCCTCATTCTGGCTTCTGGCCAGTTCTGGTCCGGTGTGTCTGTGCCGTACGGTTGAAGCGTGAGTGTGAGATGTGATGACCGACGTGAGCAGTGGGAGAACACTGGAGTAGAGGAGGGAGCACAACAGTCAGAAAACAGTTTATCTTGCAAAGACACATGCTCTGTATTACCACTTAGTCAATTTCACAGCTTTTATAAGGTTTTGCAGCATGAACTACAGTGTTTCTAATAAAGGGAGGAACCAGGTCCTTTGCGCCATAGTGGCGTGGCTAAAAATCTGTTGCTTCTTCTCATGCCAGGGTAGTAGCTGGTCTGATGCGGCTTGGCGACTTTGCCCGGAATTGTAAAAGGCTATCGATTGGCCATACCTCACAGGAATGGAAGCCTTAAGTACCCCGGTGTGCGTTCTGTGGCTGTGACCTGGCTGGTGTAACAAGAGACCCTGACGGGAAAACCAAGTCATTAACCCCTTCAGATGGCCAGCATTAAGTAGCAGGCAAAATATTTCTATTTTTGCATCAATATTTTATCACTCACTCCCGAAACAAAGAGCAGGATTCAGGTCTTAATGGACCCCCATCTGTTTATAGACCCAGTACGGAATAAAACAGAAGGTGCACAGGCAGTCCTGGCAGCGCTGGGAGGGGTCCAAAACAAGTAGAGCACGTCTGAAGCTCAAAGTGCCTGACCAATTTCATTTGGATCTTTCAAGGTGACAAATAAATCCCTGCCTTACACAGTTTGTCGGCAGTGTCGACAGGGTTCATCCCATTGTCCCGCTATTCACACAGTTCATGAAAAATACAAATAAGTTTGTGCTGTACGATGCTCCTTATCCAAACTGTTAGCACTCTGTTTTGTGACCCGGTTACGACTAAATTATTTCCCATACAAACTGCCGCATGAAAAAAAGAAAGGACCACGGCCAGGCTGTATGGAATGACTGTGAAATCCTCCCCGGCAGACACTGACTCGCTGTCAGGAAGACACAGTTTTCTCTTCGCAGCTGGGAAGCTGAGAAACTGCCTCCAAGAATCTAATTTGTAAAAATCAACATCGGTGCCCCAGGACTCTAAGATCAGTACCGATGCAGAGAGTGCCAGAGAGAAAAATGGCAGCCTCTTGGGAAAACAAAAGGAAAAAACTCTCAAACACATTTATCTCTAAAACTGGGCCTTATCTTAGATGGCAGCGATAGGGGAGGACAGGAAAGCGGGGGCAGAGTGGGGGGCTCATGACCACAAGCAGGGGATATGCTGGGTGTGGGAAATGAGAAACTTGAACTTTGACCTGCCAGGTGACCAGGTGAGCAATCTGATGACTGGTAACAGAGAGGAGCCGAGGAGCCGATAACATCTGCCAGGAGGCTAAACTATGTGGGTGCAGCGAGCCCGGGGAACACTGGGACACTGTTGGGGCTTCTCAGGGGTCCAGAAGGTGGAGATGCTCTCATGCGAAAGGTGCCTGACCTCAGCATCACTCTGTTCCCCATGTAGCCCCCTTGGGTCAAGGACAGAGGCACTGTGCCCGACCTTTTGAACCACCGATCAGTCCTTACCAGGCCTCTGACCCTGGCCCAGGGCGCGTGAACATTCAAGCAGTCGCCACGACCAGTTTGCAGATCACATGTGGATCGGTGGCTGAAGGGTCTGCTTGCAGTAAGAGCACTCGTACATCGTGCTGTCTGGAGTACCAGGCCTTTTTGATGTGTTCTTCTCAGAAGCTCCTGGTGCACTGTTCTGCCCCCAGCCAACCACATTCCGTAGCTTAGCCTTCCAGCAAAAGACCGCGGCAGTGCATGGCCATTGCTCACAATAGCCTGCAAAGCTCCGTTTCATTACCCAGGGCGCACTAAGATACACGGCAAGTCGGCTCTTGTGCTGCTCTCCAGCACAAATTCGAATGTCCCCTTAGCTGAAGAGCATTTTCTTGAGAACGCGAGCGATAAGGGGAACTTGGCCACTCATGTTTTCCACTTCAGCCACTAATGTGGATTCCAAGGGAGATCCGTGATGCTTCACCTTCTTGCACCACAGGTGTTTGGTGCTCACTTCCAACAACGAGATGTTAAAATCCCACTTCTCTCCTGCAGTAAAGGTGCAGAATATACAGCAAGTGACACAGATGAACACCAGCACTCTCCGGCGGACGCTGCGCTTCCGAAATCGGGAGCACCGCACACAGGGCCAGTAATAAGGCGAGCGTTCAGCTACGTCAGCCTCACGGGGACATGCACGTTGGCGGCAGGGCTCTGGCCGAGAGACATGGGCTTAGCTCCCAGGATGCCTCTCTCTGCGAGCTCAGCATGAGGCCGGGACGAAGCCTGGGGGCTTGGGTTACAGGTATCCAACAATGAGGCTCCCTAATTGGCATTTGACCGTCTGTGCTCATTGTTCTTGGCCCTTTGTGGAATCTGATGTTTGGCAGGGAGGTCAGCAAGCCTGGGACCCTGACACGCACGGGTCACACTGGATTGAATAACCTGAGCAAAGCAGCTTCTTCTGTTTGAAACTCTAAGTCTCCTTCAGCGTTCCCCTGCTCCCTCCTCCCACCGACGTCCCTCTGGAGAATACGTGGCCGATTTTTTCATTACATATTTTAATAAGACTTTTTTTTCTTTTTACCAACGTGCAGAATCAATGGGTCACAAATCTTGCATGAAGAGGTGCTTACTTTTGCTTAGCAAACAGAGGGTACATTTTATTTTGTTCCTAAAATAATTCAGCTTTTTAGTATGTCCATCTTAAATAAATGAAAAAACTCAAACTTTACAAATTCACCCAAACATCAGCATAATGTATAGCAAATTTTAGCTGAATTTAAACTGCAGTGGAGACTAAATAATGAGACAAGTTCACAAAAACAGTTTTGTGAAAATTACTTTGTTACACTGCATTGTGACGTACGGTTATTAGTCAGTTTCTGCTCTCCTGGCATCGTGTGGGTGGGAAGCCACCACAGGAGTACTTACAGGTGGCAGTTTTGCTGCTTTTAAGGAATTATATATATGTTTATGTATATATCAACTTGGTCGAACAACATCAAGTATACATTTATTTACATGCATATAAACTGATTCCATTCGTGTGTGAAACACCTTGAGAGAAGCCGGTGAAAAACCCTCCAGCGCGTTCTGTGTTTTTCCCGAAAGCTTTATTGTGAAATGCCCTTGGCATTTGCCATGCAATATAAGACGTTTTCATCAAACATGCAGTATAAGTGGGGAAAACAGAAACATAGCGGAAAACGCAGACTTTCATGCATTGCATATAAAAAGTCATTTGATCTTTGTTCATGCACAACATGGAAAAGGGAAAACTTCATAACTACCCCACGATCTATGAATTCGAAATTAGATGGAATTTGATGAAAAATGCACCAACGTCTCTGGCACAGCGTCAGGCTCAAGGCAGGAGAAGCATTTCTTTCGCGTTCGTACACAGCTTTCGAGATGCCGAGCGTGCGGGACTTTCGCTTCCTTGATATCAGTGAAAATGCAGCTCGTTCACTTCCACGTTTCAGCAAAATAAAATAATTCATAACTGAATTGTTTCGGAATTAAAATAAACGTATTTTGTTGCATTTTTGATCCAATACGTATCCTTTGGTCGGATCGGTTTAATGGCACTCAAGCGAACCATAATTATTTCATCCGTTCATTTAAATGCAAAAGGCTGTGCGTGCAAGGCTAAATGTAAATGGAGTGCAGATATTTCATGATCCCGAGAGGGGAGTCACGTATGAGCATTTAGAGCCTTTTAGAGCAGCGCAGATCAACAGACTGGGCCCACAATGGAGACGGCGGGCCTGCGCAAACAATGGCATCCTTTGTGCGATCCCTTTCGGCGAGTGACAGGAAGAGACCGTTTCAAAGCAGAAGAAAGTGGTTGGATCCGGTGTTCTCTCTGCGACAACTTTGTGTTTTCATCTTGGCCATGGAAAGGGGGGAGGCCCGGTGGGGTCTCTAATGACCGTAATCGACGCTGGTCAAGCGTCATTACTTCCCTAACTCTGTGGTCCCACCAGGGCTCTGACAGGTACGTCTTTTTGGCCGCTGGCACTTCAAGGCAGTGTTTGTGGAAACCGAGTCAGGGAGAAAAAAGCAGGTGTTGGGCGAAACCGAATAATCCTCCCCGTTCCTCGTGCCCCCGTCCTCATGCGTCACGACCGCGCCTCCTTATGCCGTCCAGGCTCCAGCTCAGCTGTGCGCGCAGCTCCGTTCGCTGTTAACGTCCCACAAAACCGGTGACTCTGGCGACTGCTACAATGCGCCGCACGCCTCTGCAAATGTGTGCGCTTATATTTGTGCGTGGGGGTCTGAGCTAAATTGAGGCAACTGATCTAGTTGGGTTACAGCTGAACGCATCATCTCCCAAGCGTGAGGGTGAGCAGGACCTCCTCTCCAGCTTGGCCTGAAGATATCCCAAGTCAGACGCCTCACGTGTAGTCGTCTGTTCTCAGGACCACAGCAGCAAACCTCGCAATGGCACAAAAACTGCCCTTACTTTCAAGTGGTGCGTGGTTTCTTCAGTGCTCTCCGCTGAAGCTGCAAAAGCAACCACAAGTAACCTCAAAATTGTACCGCGTAGCCGTTCCTTTCAGCCGTCAGCGTCATCATTTCTAATACAACAACTCTTAAAACATTCGCGCTGTCATGCAGGATAAAGGAATATGCAAGAATGAACCGAACAGGATATCATCGCGTGGAGCTCTTTTATCATTGCGACCGTTATTAAGCTGTCTGGTGCTGAAGCTCCCGAATTCCCGCTGGCCCAGTCTGACCCCCCAAAGCCGCGGTCCACGCGGGTCGCAAGAGCAGCGCACACCTGCTGAGCCTGCTCACATCTGCACCAGATTAGCCTTTCCTTCCACTAGAGAAGAGCCATTTCATCTGAAATAGTCCCATCACTTCCGCTACAACTTGTGGGAGATTGCCTATCGACCAGGCCTGACCCCGCACAATCCCTTCCTTCTTCTTGTACACATATGATGTGGCTGACCATATGCTCCCGTCTCCCCCCACCAGCATCCCACAATTCCCCACAATGAATTGTCAAAGTCAGGGGTTACCAGCCACTTATCTCTTGTTATAAATAATAATGGAATCATAGTGCAACGTGAGGGCAGTCTACATTATCATACTGTTCCCAAGAATATGTGAGTGTGCAAGTATGTCATTTAATAATTGTTGGTTTAAAATACGCAAGTGTAGTTTTTACAAGTGCACACGTTAAGACTTTACATAAGGATGGCGGATGACCACCTTACGTTTCAACGCTGTAATTGGACGGAAGAAGAAGCGGAGAACACGGGTAAAACACCGCTCGGTGTCAGCAGCAAATTTTCCATGAAATACTTCACTGTGGGAGACTGAACTGAGTCGTGTCACCCTTGCAGATTGTTTTCCATATTCAAAATTAAATACATTCTTCAAATCAGGTATACAAGAAACATACGGTTAATGGCCTGCTTCGCTTTTGCTTGCACATTCACAGTGTGCTGCAGTCCTTCACATTCGCTGACATCAGCTCGCATGGTGTTTTAGGCCAGCTAAAGGGAAAACTGTCGAAGTGAAGGTCACCATGAGCACAAATGTGAGCATCTACCAATCTGCAAGATGTAACTGGTGAAAAAAATTAACACAAATTCACCACTTACAGTACTGAATATTGAAGAAAGCCCCATAGCCGGTGCGAGGCCAAGTGAAACGGACGGGATGGCGCCGGGCAGTGTGAATTTCTTCACCGTGGGAGTTTTGGCCCCAGGAAGCTGCTACAAGTATCTCTGCAAGAAGAGCCCACAAATATGGACACTGGGAACAAATCTGATGTCGAGGGGACGCGATCCCACAGATGCTGAGCAAAGCTTTTTTTAGCTTTTTTAAAATTATTTTGTAGCGAAACAGAACCAAAGAGCAAACAGCAAATACTGTACATACCCACATGTAACAAAACACAAGGAAAAGGGAGGCTGATCACGTAGCCCTGATGAGGGTCAGAAAGAGAGACCAGATGATGCACAATTCGTATTGCAAGGTTCAAAGTGTAGTAAAAAGTTGCACGCTTGAGTCGGTCGGAGAGGCAAGCGGCACTATTCGGTGAACACAGAATGCAGGAGCAGAGAGCGGGCAGCACTGGGCAGAAGGCGGATTTCACAGTGAGGTGAAACACGGGGTTTGGTGAGCAGCAAAGCTACGAATTGCTGAAGGTGAAGAAGAGGTAACACCTAAATTTCTCATTCGTGGGATAATAAAGGTTTGTTCTAAGAGGTCTGAGGAGCAGCGGAGAGAACGGGGCCGAGAACCTCTGTGAGGCTTCCAAAGTTGAGAGTCCGCATCTGGGCAGAACTTAAGTGGCCAAACCAGAGAGAAGGCGCTGAGCTGGCCAGGAAAGGAAATGTTACGGAAAAAACATTCAGCATTCGAGATTCAACAAAGGCTCTGAACACTACTCTCTATATTAAATTATCACTAGAGAGGCGGGAAAAGTGGTCCTTGGCAGAAGGATGTTCCGTTTGGAGTCGCATTTGAGCGCAAATCCTGCACCCTGTTTTCGAAGGTGCATGCAAGAATAAGCTGTGTGACCGCACAGTGGCCATTCGGTGCCATGTTTGCGCCAGCACGCTTGCAGCATGCAACTTCGCCGCGTAGCTTTTTTCTCCAGGGCTTCGTATCACTTTCTCACTCCGCTCTCTACAAAAGCACACAGCCTCACGCTGCCACACTGTGACATTTTAAATTCTCACAGTGAAACTCACAAAGCACTCACACAGCAACTCTGTCTGGCATGGATTTGCATGAGGTTTTTTCCAATTAACGTGATGTTTGCGCTCAGTGAATGGAATCAAGGACACGGAGCGAGATGGCAGGCAGGAAGGCGGAGGAGCAGCGACCCAAACGCATGTGCTTTCAGGGGAGAGGCCAAAACAAAGGCTCTTCTCCACGTCCGCTGTGTCCGAATTGTCTGGCCAGAGGCAGGAGAAAGAACAGCAGGTAAGCAGGAAACATGTCTGCCCTCCACAAACAGAACTGTGCTAAGCAACACAGAGAAAAAAGGAAACATAAAGGGGAAGAGGCTGGATTTCCACCCCACTGAACCACTGAACCACAAGGACGGTGTCCTTCAGATTCACTTAAACTTCTCTCCACGTACAATGGGCACCAGAGCAGGGGGCTTTTTACACAGATGCTGCCAACAAAAGGCACTGAAATGACATTTCTTGAGTGTTTTTATTCTTCTAAATTTGCCCAGAATCGTTGCTTGGGGCCTACCTACCAAATCTGTGCTCCTTTTGCTGTTTGCAGAGGAGATAACGGATAGATAGCACGAAAAAATAAAGCTTCGCCGATCAATTTACCTTACGCCGCACAAGTGTCTTCTATGCTGACAGGACAGGCAAAACTGTGTTGCTGTCAAAGCACAGACAGCTTCTTCTCCCGCTTGACTTAATGTAAATGTCTGGGATGCAGTGATGTCTCTGCTGTGGTCAGAATGTGCTCAGAAGCAGCTGGAATGAACTCTTCTTTCTACAGTGCTCTTCCAGCTGAGCATCCACACTGACATCACGATCGTCCAGCATTTCTGAGAAACAGATTAGTTCACCGTCAAAGCTTTTACTCATAAAAACTGACTTAGAAGGAAAATGAAATAAGATGAAACGACGACCGTGCAGGAAGGAAGCCGATTTCTTTTGCTCTACACGATGTCACTGGGACATCTGACAGTCACAGTTCCACACATCTGCATTACCCAGAATTTTCCAAAAACAGTGTTTACAGCTGCTCGGTTTAAGGTCCTTTGTATAGGCAGTTCATCCTTTGGAGCAACCTTCTCAGGAAATGACAAGAGACCGAGCCTTTTGAAACGGTCATTTTCGGTTCTTTGACAAACCGGTGTTAGGAGCGTAGCAAAGGAGAGCAAAATTTGAGTCTCGCTGAACCGACTGAGCCCCACGGAGAGCCCGTGTGGGATTTCAGATCAGAAACCACAACGTTGCTCCTGAGGCTGCCTGCTTCGGGTTTCCACGGCAACGCCAGAGAGCACACAGGATGCCCTTGTTGACAGCGCTTGAAATGAGGGGCGTAGAGCCAATAGCAGAACACAGCTCAAATGTTGCCGGCACTCATGAGTCACAACTGCCTTTATTGTGTGCCTAATTGCCGGACAATGCATAGGAAGCTGCCGCATGGAATCTGGCGACAGCGCTCGATTCGGCGGCACAAATCAATACGCATCAGCCTCTGGGAGAGCCACCATCGGCGCTGCGCTGCACAAAAACTGTGCAGTCGATGCCAGTGTACATGCGTGGCAACTTTAGCATTTCAGCACTGTTTTGAAGTTGCCAGCCGTCATGGCTTCTGCTCCACATCTCTGTCTTTCGGTAGAAGCAGCAGCAACAGGAGAGGCTGCCATAAAAGAGAGGGCCGCACGTTGCCCGACTGTAGTTTGAGTGACAAAGCAGGTGCTCCCCCGAGGACACTTCAGAAGCACCGAACGGGGCAATGAGCCCCTGACTGAAAACAGAAGCTCCTCAGCTCCGTCTCAGTGTCATCACGCCGACACCAGCGCCCCTCGTTCCCCCTGAGCCAAGAGCTGAACACAGAACATTCGTCCTTGAATTTATTCCTTTTCCTGAAGTCAAGAACACCATGGGACAAGACCGAGGGACACATTTTGCCAGCTTATTGGTGGCAAAAATCACGCAGCAGCCGGGGGGATGCTTCCAGAGCTGCGCTACGGTACTGATACCACGCACATGCATGACAGAGACATACTGCAGCAGAACATCTACACCTGAACACGAGCTGCAGCTTTGCAATGGGTTCGCAGGTAAGGGTGAATTGAAAAACGCGTGCTCTTGACTCCGGCTTGTTCCAGCGGCACGCCGCGGCCCAGAGTCTGTCCTGGACTCAGCATGTGCGTGCTTAGGGCAGGACTCACCGTGAATGGGACGCCAGATGTATTCGCGCGTGCACAGTTGCTATGATCACATGCATTTAAGCCACACAAGCACGAAACTAATGTGGCTGCTGCTACAGCTGCTCCTTAGTTCCTTTATAACTTGAACAAGAGACAGGACCGTATGTGCAAGCATCCTTCAAAATGACAGTTAAAAATACTTTGAAAATGCATTGCTGTGACTTTGTGGCGCTGCGCCATTCGGAATGATACGGGCGGCTTGCTGCCTGCTGCGTTGTGCTGTGCCCTGTTGTGGTGGTGCGGGGGCTCAGTGCGCAGCCTCGTACGCGCAGTCATGTACAGGGGCGTTGTGTCACGTTCACAGCCGCCCCACTGCGTCGCCCTTCGCTCCTGCCCTGTGGGCTCCGTGGAAGATGGCGGCCGCCTCCGATCTGCTCCCTGACACCCGGGTTCCGGCATCCAAGCATTCGGGTCCCCACCTCGGTGCCAAGAGGTCGGCTGATGACAGCAAACTGATCCCCCGTCTGTGTGCAAGTGCCTGGACCGCAGTAAACTTTGCCACACAGGGCCATCGGATCCATTTCCTGCACAGCGATGCACTGCATTACAGGGCTGCCACTGGCAGTTTGTCAGTGGAGAGGAAAATTTGTGCGCTTTGCCAGCCGCATTCCTGTCCTTTGAGCTTTACTACAAAAAGTTTGCGGTTTTCACTCTCTCACACACACACACACACACACACACACACACACACACACACATTAAAAACCAACGATTATAAATGAAAAATATCTTTAAAATTCTGTTTCTCACATAATGGATTATCAAATACGGTTATAGAAAAAAAAATGATACGCAGGTAAACATGGAAAAAGTGAAAGCAATAATCAAATGTTAAGAAATCCTGGGGACAAATGTGGTGTTTTTCTCTCATTTTGAATACTTGGGTGCTCATTGCTTTGTTGCTGTGCTTTCTGTCATTATTTTCTGCATAATTTACCATAAAGCTGAGGGTTTTGTCATGCAGTTTAAGTGGTTTTCTTTCTGCAATGAAACGACATTCTCTTTGGGGGTGAGGTAAGCACATTCCTGAGGTTAGAGATGAGCTGCAAAAAATAAACTGCTTTCAAAACCTGAACAATGTTGTTTAGTCAAAGGCGCATAAAAAACATTTGATGTGGCCTCCTTTTCTCATGGCAAAACAGTCGGAAAAAAGTCTTCCTGAAAAAAGTAGAGCAGGAAAAATGTTGCTGAGTTTTCATCTCAGTAAGCCGATAGCCAGCAGGCAAAAAAGAGTTGTAAATTCCAGCCGATTTCAAGCAGAACCGAGAAGCATCGCACTGGAGGCGGCGCGGGTCAGCACCGCACAGACACTCGCTACGCGGCTCGGCCCCTCGGCGCAGGGAGTCCACAGCGGAACCGAGAAACACTCGGCCTCATACACGCTCGCAGGCGCACACGGTTACACGGTCACACACACTCAGCTGCACACAGCTGCACAGCTACGCACAGGCACACGCGCCTGCTCACCCGCGCTTCCATGCACCTGACTGCCCCGCAGCATTTTTGTTCCCCCACAGCTCAGACTACAACGCCTGTGTGCCTCCCTGCTCTCCGGAAATGCAACTCGGGAGAAGCTCGGCACGTGCCGCCACTTTTGCGGGGAAAAACAAGCCATTTGGGGCCAGTTTAAGCTCTTTTTCTTTTTAAACCTGGATGTTTTTCCCTTCCGATGCCTTTTTTCCCTTCCCTTTGAATGAAACCCCTTGCTTTTATTTTTGTGCCTTTCTTTCTAATGTGTGCTCCTTGTTCCTCTCCTTTCTCCTCTTCAGTGTGCCAGCGCTCTATAATTACGGCAGTTTATACCTACTGCGCTGAAGCGCCGCTGTCCTCCGCTCGGCCTCGCCGGTGTCCCGGTGCCTAATGTGACACTGTCACTCAAAGCTTTTAGAAAGCAGTGGTGTAGAAATCAAAAGACTGGAATAAAGAAGTGAGCGAGTGAGGGGGTGCATGGAGTTTGTGTCTGTGAGGCGCTGGCGGCCTCTGGCCCTGCAGCTTCTTGGTTTTTAAAACTTTCTTCATCTCCTCAGTGTGCTGTGCGGCTACTGATGGCCGTTGCTGCGGCGGACAGAACGACGGCGCCCGCGCTTGCAGGCCTTTTCTCTCCGGGGGGCACGGCGCAGGGACCGTGCGGGCATGGGTGCGAACCCAGCTCAGTCTGTGCGCTGTGGGCATGTTCTCCGCGTGTCTGTCGGGGTTTCCTCCCAGAAAAGAAGCAGGCGTTGCAGGTTCACTGCCCGTATAGTGTGTGCCGCCACCCTGCAACGGACTGGAATCCTGTCTGCCCCCCCCCCTTGCTTTGGGACCAGTGACTCGGGGACAGACCCCAGAATACAATGACCCTGACCAGAACAAGGGCTTCGTCAAACCAGAGGGACAGACTGATGTTAGCAACAGCTTTGTGTATTCAGCACCTTTTGTACAAACTCCATCCATTATCACTGACCGCTTTATCCCGGTCAGGGTCACAGCTGTCTGGTGTCGACTTTCACACAAATTTAAACATTAAAAAAACATTTCAAAAAATTATGCTTAAGTACTCTAAGTCGTACTTTAATTCATTTTCATATTTAAACTGCAACAACGGTCCCATCTTATCCGTCCACTTTTTTTAAAGACCACCTTTACGGTTTATGATGGACGGAAAACAAAGCTGTGGGAGCACAGAGTGCAAGGCTGCAGACACCGTGAATGTGCAGGGCAGGGCAGGATAGAACTTTACTGATCCTACAGGGACATTCGCCTGTGGAGCAGCTGAACACAAAGGACACAGCAATCGCAACAATGCACGAAAAGGAGTAAAAGCAGCAAATAAATGCAGAAATAAATAGTAGAAGACAGCGTAAGCCTGCTTGGCTGGCAGCTGGCCATCGCGTACACAATTTGCTTGCACCGATTTGCCTCAAATGTATGATGTTGGATGACACGATAAGATCTGTCAGCATGCAAACTCTCCAAAGAGGAAGATCCGGATTGGAACCGAGAGCCCACGAGGTGCGAGCGGTGCCTGCAAGGCCATGTGCCACCCCTGGTGCTCGTGACGTGGAGGTTAAAATCATTTGCAGACGACCTGGTGCACCTGGTGGTGTTGACAGCACGCAGAGCGGCTGTCACCTAGGGCTTGAACAGGCTCACCTCGACGTCTTTAATCCTGTCGGCTGCTGATGCTTTCAGGAAGAGTGTCTGGGACCCCTAAGCAACATCTAATGTGGAAGTGAGGCAGAAGCCTTTGTGGTACACACACGAACATCAGGGCTTGAAAGCACTCTGGGATGTCAAGCTGAACACCAAGCCCATGTGTGCTGCTGTGTTACAGGGGTGTCAGACATGTACTGAAACTCAGTGTGTGTGTGTGTGTGTGTGTGTGTGTGTGTGTGTGTGTGTGTGTGTGTGTCCTACCTGACCACTTCTTGCAGCAACACATCGAGCTGGATCAGCAGATGACGCCTGCATGGCGATGTCCAACTGAGCTCCAGTAAACAACTTCCCAGCCGCTCCCACTGCCCGTAACACAGCTCCTCGCGTGGCTCCAAAAGCCATTAGCTGCACACAATTGAGAAAGCGCCTGCCGAGCCTACGGCTGCTTTTCTTTGCTCACCTAAAGGCACAACCGGTGTGTGTCTGAGCAGGGAGGGATGAGGGGCCGTGTGGAAAAGATGTGTGGAAAATGACAGCCAAATGAAGCACACGTCAACAGGTCCACATCACAGTGCAGAGATACTTTGAGCAGCAGCTGTGGACGAAAGCAGGATCTCCGTCACTGATTTGTGACTTTCACTTGGGAAGTTTTACCACGGTGCCCGGTTGCTTCTACTACACACGGCCGTAGCCGGGGTCCATACGTTTCCACGCAACCTCACATAAGGGTCAGCTGAGCCCACGGAGCCCAAGGAAATATGAAAATGCTTGTCCCTTAAGAGCTACAGAAAGGATGACTCCTATGGAACTGTGTTTGAGGTTTTTTGGAATCCAAAGATATTTTAGCTTCAGTATTTAAATCTACAGCATGCAGACCGTGTTCAAAAGAAAGAAAAACATAAATATGTGCACCCTAAAACATTTCTCTCAGCAGTAGAATTCCAAGTGTCTTTGTGTGGCCCTGGAGCCCACACATCTCTCCATTCTGCAAATGTATGAGTGAAAGCAAATGATGCCCTCAAGTTACTGGAGTTAAATGCAAAGTGTTTGTGCACACAGTTTGTTGCTGTAATTCTTGCTGAATCTGTCCTCCACTTGTATCCCGCATCACGCACAAATATTCTAACATGCAAACTGTGGCTGCGAATTCTGCCCTGGAGTCTCCTTTTCCTGTAGGATGGTTACACTTACGGCTGGGATGCCTGTAGTCTAGGACCAAGAAAACCTGTACACTAGTAAGCGAAAGTGCAGTGTTTGCTGGATGTGAAGAAACTGCTCCGAGCTGTTTGCTGCCACCGCGACTCTCCGGCCCAGGACAGAGCAGAGCGACGGCCCGCGCCATAGCCATCGAGTGTGGCACAAAGCCCACAAAGGCACTGTACACAATGAGGGCAGCCGGAGGAGGGAAACCCGACCCCTTTCCTGAGGTTGGGATAATGGTGAGCCGGGCCCCCCCTCACAACTTTCATGCCCCCAGTGATCCGTCTCACAAGGGAGGTTTAAGTTCTTAAGCCGAGGCCCCCCACACCCCCGCCCGTTTTGCACTTAGCGGATCTCACACATATGCTCTCGTACCCGCCCAGATGCGCCTGCCGATCCCTGGCTCCAGGTGAACCTCACCTTCTCTGTGTGAGTGCACAGGCAGGGGGGCCAGTTGGGACTGGGCCCCGGGACGCCCCTGTCAATGGGGGCTTTCACCCCGCACATCTGTCCCGTCCCGCTGCTCGGCTCCCCCATGCCTTGTGCGCTGCCCTGCGCTACGACTGCCCCAGAGAACAAAGTTTTTTATGTTTTTTGCGGTCTGGCATCTCTCTCCACCCCCAAAACCCTCAGAGAGCTTCCGACCAATAAAAGCTAAGCTAAAAGACTCAAGTGCGGATTTGCCCCGGATGCGGCCGCCTGTTCAGTGGCGGTGGTTTTCTTTCTTCGCTGTGTAAAGGGTTCACGTTCGATTACTGTCAGCTGTCATAATGTTACTGCTGCTGAACGTGTGTGGAACAACAATTAGACAAAAGACCGTAAGTGTGTTCACCACGACTTTATTTGGAAAAGGCCGGTTGCTTCAGAGCACCGTGTGCCTGCGTAGCCAAAGGGCTCCGTTCGATTCGGTCCATTTGCTCCCAGGCTCAGTTTATTCCACCCTAACGCAAACATCGCTGGACTTGATGAAACACAAGAAGTAGCAAATGTTGAATACCTGAGGCACAGAAGATGACCGGTTAGGATTTGCAGGACAGACTGAGGGATGCTGACCTCGGCTGCCCCTGTGTCCAGCCTGCCTTGTAGAGACTGTACTGCTCTCCCCTCAACCCTTTGGTCCCATTGGGCCGCAGTTGCTGGGGCTCCATAATGAGTCTCTAATAGGTGAAATCCTATTATGAGCATGAAGAGGACAGCAGCAGCAGGCACTACAATGGGATTAAAACACCTGAGCGGAGCCTAAACCTGCACGGTTGTGGGGGGATGCCAGGCACTCCGGCGGATGAGGCTTCTCCAGCCCCCGGTGTTACGCTCTAAGCTAATAAATAACATTTTGTTTGAGCCAACAGTCGATGGTGGCTCTACGGGGAGCAGAGGAGCTGATAGCCAGGGCGACAACCGGCTGTCTTATTGCATACGGACCCGACTCGCCCAGCCGTACAAACCCTGCAGAGGGACAGAATAAGATCTTGAAAATGTTTTAAGCATTCTATTAGGCCACTTCCAAAACTTCTCCCTTATAGGAAAGACCTGGGCGGGAGATGCTATGTGAATTATGAGCAATTTGAGATTTATTCCTCCCCAATAAGACCTCATCTATAAAACATGTAAAGCATTTCATCCTGCTGTGGGTCCCAGCCCTTAGGTGCATAACATTTGTGCTCCGGTACAATGAATCGCAAGCCGTAAGTTACGGACCATTGTCGTGCGCGCGTGTGTGTCCGTCCTTTTGTCTAGACAGAACATGTACGTTTTTGATGTCTCTGTACACGTAAAGACAAAAGTGCAGAGACTGGATGTTGTTTGCCTTGTCCCCCAATAGTACAGGAGAACCCTGCACATCGGCAAACAAGCGACCGCTGGGCAGAATGGGGCTCACAGAGGTTTCGTGGCCACCGAAGTGGGACTCAGCCATGGTCAGCGCAAAATAAACTCTGTCTCCCACGCATGCATATGGTTTTGTGCACAAGCACATTTGCACACACATGCGCACACACCAATACACACATAAAGGAGTGGAAAAGAAAAAAAAAATAGTCAAATGTCTGTGACAAAAATGATCCCCCTTCAAGCTGACGAGCGCCCCGCGGTTCACCCCCTCGCCCCTCTCGGTGCGCCCGTAAAAGGCAGCTGTCATTATTGTCCCGCTGAGGAGCAGACAAGTCCACTCCAGTCCGGGACCTGCCGGGAAAATCTCCAGCTTCCCCGTGGCTGAGAGGCGCTCCACGCGCCTAAATGACAGGGTAGGGGCCGCGCGGCCGCCCAGTTTCCAGGGGCCCGGGCTCCAGCAACCCTGCAATTAACACACCGCTGTGTGGAGAGGACAGGGGAAGGAGGATGGGAGCCACGCAGAAAATAAATCAAACGAAAAATTAACTGGCAAAATGAAGCTGTCACTTTGGTGTCTTAAGAAGGCAAAGAGGGAGAAAAAACACCGGTTTGTGCCGAGCTTCTTGCTTTTTCCGGCTTCGTGTTTGGCTCAGGACTCTCCTCAAAGGGGATTGTAAGGGAATAAAAACGAAACAGTTTAGACTGGACAGCAAGGCGGTTATGGCAGCTTGCACGCCAGTGTTTTGGCCACACGACTCACTGTTGCGGAGGATGGTGGGCGTGGGGTGAACCCGAGCACACTGACATGCTGACACACACGACCCGATGCTTCGCCCCTCAGGAAGTCTGCATATAAAGCAAATCGGAGGGGATGGATGAGGGCGGCTTTCTTGAGGGACTGGAACAAGCGTGCCTGCACAGCGACAAGAGGGCCTTAGTGCCACCCTATGCAGCAGGCTGCAAAGTGTCTGTGGTTTATTTGGTAAACAGAGAGGGCTTTAAAACTTGGTAAGTCCTATAAACAAGCGGGAAGGCCCGCCCACTCGGAGATCAAGCCCAACTTAAATCCGCTGCCTGCTCATTTGTGGCCCTTTTTCCTTTAGATTATCCCTCGGCAGCCCGGCCGACTTTGCTAATTGGTGTGGGGTTAATGCCCAAGGTGAACTGCACCCGGGGCAACGGTGGCGCCCCTTGTGGGCGGCTCTGCATCGCTGTCGCAGCTAAGCCGGCTTTGCATTCCTGATGCTGCACCAGGATTCGGGATTCCTCGCCGGCAGAGACCCGGAGAAACCTGCACCGACACGGGCTGCGCATCGGATGCCACCGCAACATCCGTCTCCGATCGCAGGGCTCTTAATGCTGACAAACGCCGACCAAGAGAAAGGCGGCCCGAGGAACCGGACTCACGGGAACCCCGAGGGCAACGCAGAGCCCACGCAATGGGAACGGAAGTCACTGCTTCGGCAGTTCCTGCTGTCCAGGGACAAATGACAGAACGGCTGAGGAGCGATGCCCGCAGAGTGAAGTAGTGTTCCGATCCGTGGCGTAAAACCGCGTCGCGGGCACGGAAGGGTCTGGTCAGAACAAAGGCGAAAGTTAATAAACGCCGAGGCAGAAGCACATCAGATGCCGTTTAGGCAACTCAGCTGCAGCCGAGGCCATTTCATCCTTGGGCCGAGAGTTACAGCAAACAATAAAGTTCGCGAGGTTGGAATGCGTGTGACTTTAATTGCTTTTCTGCGCGGTGCTGAAGCTACCAGCTTGGACATAAAAATAAAAGGGGACAAGGGGAAAGGAGGCAGAAAGGCAAATGTAGGCACAATGTCTACTTTTAGTTTAATTGCTCGCTTGGTGGTGCGCCTCCTCGGGCAGTGGCGGCCTTTTCTGTAGCACAGCTCACTGCGCCGCGGGAGCCGGATAATGGAACAGGTAGGAAACGCATTTATTACATTTGCCTTTATTAGGAGGTGAATTTTAATGGGTGGGGGGGTGGCAGCCCCGCTGTGGAGAGAGCCATTACAGCTGTTACTCTTCACCCCTCCCCTGGACAACAGCCGACCCCCGTGCAGCCAGGGGCCGGGCAGCAGCAGCCGCAGGTGCCCCCGCCAGGCTGTGTTTCTGCTCTCTGCAGTCCAGCACCAGTGCCTCCCCCCCGCCCCCCCACAAAACTGTAGCTGCCGACCGCGAGTGCAGCGCTACCTCTCCTGCCACTACCTGCACTGCATTGCTGGTTGGTGACACAACTACGCAAGGCCTGTGTATCTGAGACACCGGGTCAACGGGTGGCGCAGTGGTCAGCGCTGCCGCCTCGGGACTCTCGGCGAAGGGGTTTACCCTGAAGCGCCCCGCCGAAAATGAGCGGGCTGTATACACAGGTAAATTGGCAGAAGTTCCCTTGGAAAGACAAAGGAATGAAAGTAAACGTGACGCAGGGCGGACGGAATAAGACACGGGATCTGGGTTCGTGGCCTCACCGGAGCCAAGGACGGTGACAGAGAGACACGGGGGCCGGAGGCCGGCTGTCAGGGCGGACCTCTCGCGGCGCGCCGAGCCGTCAGCGCTCATCCTAGCCTCCCGCTCCTTGCTCGCACACCCCCACAAAAACATAAAGCCAAATATAATTTGTCCCGCCTTTCCACTCTTTTCAGTCTCCAGCTTACAGGCTTTGTGCTGAAAAGACCGCCTGTCACACTCTTCTCGGCTGGCGCTAGTTATGTATTTACTGCATTTATATAAGGAGGAAGAGGGGTGGGGAGAAAAGGCTGAAATAAAGAAGAAAGACTCTGTAATCTCCCGAGCAATCATGAGAAAAGAGCGTTTCACATTTTCCAATTTATACCTGCCATTCTGCATCAAGGCTGGAGCGGATCTGCTTGGCAATTTGCCAATCAGTGCGTTGTGCGGCGCAGAGGGAGTTCTGCCGCGCTCCCGCGAGTCACGCGGCGTCGCAGCGCGGGCCGGAGGCCGCCGGGTCGGCGGCCGGAGGGCGCCGGGGCCTCGTCGTCGGAAGGCGACCCGGGGAAAACGGCCACGGCGGAGGGACGTCATCGTGGACGGAATCGCTTCCCTTCGGCATGAGGAGATGAACGGATGAGCGTTCACGAGCGCGCGTGCTCGGCCCAAGAAACAGTGGCAGAGGGAGCTGCTCGCTCTGCGCTGCCGCCGCTCCAATTTTCCCGCTTAATTGTCCCTCCTCCTGTGTGACAAGGATAATTGGATAATGGGGGGGCGGGGCGAACGAGGAACGAGCGACGGCGACCGTGCGGTACGCGGTGCGCGTTTGCGTACACGGGCCTCGGTCGGCATGCAACCGCGTTTGCGGTGCGCGCCACCAGAGCGGGCGCGTGTCCGTACGAGACGCCTTAAGCGCGTCGGCACGTTTGCGCGGCGGAAAAGAGAAGGCCTGTGCTGTACGCTACTGCAGGAGAAGCGCGCAGGAAACCGAGGACAAGAAACGGCACGAACATCAAATGCTGCCGTCGCAGAGCAGGGCGGCTCACGGAACAGCTTTCGGTCATGCGCACGACAAACACGACCGAAAAGCACGTGAGGTAAAAATGGGGAAATTTCGTTTTTTTCCTGCGTAAGCTTAGGGTTAGGGTTAAAAAGCCTCAGCAGTGGCGAATTTTTGTGTCGTTTATTTGAACAGCGCAGCTTTGTTGTGAGTCGCCCAGCCATCACATCAGTCCTTTTCTTCTCCACGTCGAAATGTTTTCAAGGAGATTTGCAAAAAATAAACTAACCATAACCTTCAAAAGCCTAAGAAAACTTAACAGCCGCTGCATCCCGTTGTGAAGTACAGCACAGTAGGGCTTCAGGGTGTGAACTTTACTCAGACAGACTAAGGAGATGCAAAACGTTGCGTAGTGGCCGGATAGGTTTGCTGTGGTGCTAACAGGCCAGGATAGGATGGGATAGGAATGAAGGTTAAGATCTTGGATCCCCTTTTATTGGCACTTTGTATTTGTTGCGAATCACGGCTTTTTCAACAGGAGCGGGATTCATCCTGGGATCCTTCATACTGCGAGCTCACGGTTCTTAACTACTGCGCCTCCCACTGTCCAAAATGTGAAGAGCAACAATCTTATTTGCGTATACAAGAATTCTGCAATGTTTTACATACAAGGAACTGAATTTTGAAGCTGCTGTAGCTTCAGCAACAGTTTTAATGCCACAACTGGTATCTAATGGCCACGTTTAGTTAGGCCATTATGAGAATTTTTTTCTGCGAAAACTGTGAAATACACCTTCTGACTTTTTCAGGTTCTTCTGGCATGAAACCAAAACAAATGTCAAGATCGATGTGCCTTGTACAGCAATTTCCCTAGCAGCGCCCCCCGCCGCAGTGCTGTTTCCGCGTTCATTCGCCGTTACTGAAAAGCGTCTCCGCTGACTTCTGTGTCGCGCACACGTGCGGCTTTCGTGCGCCGTCTACGCACCGCACCGCATGAAGAACGCACCCGGACCCCACCTGTCACTGCCCTGTGCGTTGCTCCATCTTGGCTGCCACCTGAACTTCAGCGTGGAAGTTTGGGAGCAGGACAGATGCAGCCCAGGCGCTCGCCGGCAGCCCTGATGTTGGCCAGGCGAGGAGGACGAACACAAAGCCTCACCTCCATAATTAATCGCTCTCATTAGAATGACAATGCAGTAAAATTGCCGTCGCTTCGTTCGACCGAGAGCGAAGAGGGACCCGGTTTCTAAAGGGGATTCTCGAAAGCGCCGCATAGACAGAAACACACGTGAAAAAATAAGCAATTAATGTTTTTGTTCAGGTGAAGCATTGTTTCTTTTTTTGCTTCTGCTGTCACCTTGATGCATTAATGCCTTTCTGCTTATTTAAATTCTTTTCTTTTCTTGTTTTGTTTCGCTTTGATTTTCACAAACACAATGTGCAAACTGGGCTGGGGTGTTTTATATTCCTTTTTTATTTTTCACTAACGGGAACATCATTATCTGAAACAAACAGAATGAAGTGAAAACAGAAATTACATTGCTTTGCATTTATTTTCAGAAAAAGAGAGACTTTTTGTCTGTTGCCTGTGCTTTTGGGTGCCAGAAACAAAAGCGATGATATTAAGATGTTAATCAAGCGGCCACCGAAAGGCCATTTCTCATTCTAGCTGCCACGTGGTGAAGAATGACAGAACAACCTGCAAATGGGGTTCATGTGTTTGTTTATGAGCAACAGCAAACGGCACGGCCAAAACAAGCACATCCGGAGTACGATACGTCATCACATTTTTCGGTGTTTTTTCTGCATCAAAAATAGCCTCGTGACCTAAAATGCGTTTTAAAAAAAATCACATTTACAATGCAAAAAAATACGTAATCCATAGAAGTCATAGTTACTCAGCCCTTTTAGCTCCATGTGAATAAATGTATTGAAAATGTATCAACTAATGTCTCAGCAAAGAATATGTCTCTGAGCATTTCTGACAACATTAAGTTGAGTTTAGTAATAATTTGAATAAAAAGCCAAATTCCCTCCACAAATGCCCAAAATGACTCAACCCTAAAAGCCAGCATTTTGTGGGGCTTCCTTTGCCCTTCAAAACCTCCATTAAACATTTCCTGTATGTGCTCACAAGCTTCTTCTTGACACCTCTCTGCTGGAATCTTAGCTCATTTCCTCGTGCGCAAATGCTCCCAGCCCGCCGGTATTCTTTGGCATCTGTGCTGCTTCCGCTTTCCGGACATTTTCGATGGGATTAAAATCCGGGGACTGAGACGGACACTCGAGGACACAAGTGCTTGAAGATGCTTTTCTTGAATTTAGTGCTCGTCTTGGTTTGCACAGACACATTTGTTCCTGCCTTCGTCGTGGCATCCTGCAGGTCTTTGGCAGTAACATAGGGATTTTTCTCAGCTAATCTGATTCCCCCAGGTGTGATGCTGCTCTTTCTTCCGTGCCCTGGTATTTTTGTTGCTGTACCGCAAGTTTCAAATGTGTCGGTAATCTTCTTCTTCTTCTTCTTCTTCTTCTTCTTCTTCTTCTTCTTCTGTAATGTGGTTATTTCTTCTCTGGGCTTCGGTGAGAGCTCCTTTTTCTTTGCCGTGTTTGCCGTTGAGCTTAAAGGGGCTGAATAATTATGATTGCAACTGTATAATTTTATTGTCAAAAGAAATACAGTGTCTCTTGTCAGCATGCGATATTTTACATCTTGTTTATATGCTTCTTTTATATCTTTATTTGTTTGTTCATGCATACAGAAGATGGGATGATGCAGTGTGCTCTACGATTGGTCTTCAGTACAGGAAATAAGCAAAGGTATGCAGAGCGCAACTTGCGCAGGAGTCACCTGTGGACCCGAAGACCTGTGATATCTGCAGCAAAGGTTAACACAAGAAGCGCAGTTCTGTAAAACGAGCGAGATTTTTTCTGTTTACAGTAAACCTGAAAAGTAAAGGCAAACATCACCAGGGCTACTGTTAGCTCAGGAAACCATGGGGTGTGTTCATCTGGTAGATAACATGAATTTAACACTGAATCTGCGAGAAGCAGACATGGAACAAATACATTAAAGTGTATTTAATATAATTATCAATGTTTTTTAACTATGATTCTGCACGAGTAATGGAAATAAAAATCATTTGAGGCACTGACCCATACCTGGGAGACCTTCCTTCAGCTCCTCATGAGAGAAGCACTGGGAGCGCAAGCAGCGGTGCAGTGTGTGTGTGTGGAGTCCATCACAGTACCTGACCCCCAGAAACACACATCCCCACCTGACATCGTCAGCATCATCTATGCCTTTAGGCCTTCTGACCCTTATGTGACCTCTGACCCTACATTTCTGTCCCTACTGGTCACAAGCCCAAATGTGCGTGATGGTGACACTGGACCTTTGTCACTGGCAGAGGAGGTGGGGGAGGGGGGCATGCATTCCCCTACAGGTGTGTTGCTGAAAAGGGGGTCCTGATCAGACCCGATAATCTTGAGCTCACATCTCGCCTGATAGCACCTCATTCATGGAGTGCTCCGCGGTGTGGGGCCGCCTTATCCGTCCAATCCGACAGGAACGGAGAGGAGGAACGGCGATAACTCGAGTGAGACACTTAAACCATTGATGAGGATTCACTCAGCTGTGGAGAACAGAGAGCTCCTTTTACTGGTTTTGTTAACTTCAGAGGTCCTGTTCTCACACTCGGGTAGCCTTCACCTGGATTGTACTGTGTCGTTTGGGCGCATATCAGTCTGTCACATCCATTTTTACTGAGACATCCATCTTGCATCTTTAACTGCTTCACCCTGGTCAGGGTCCCAGCAGTCCAGACCATTTTGCAGAGCCACCGGGCTATGAAACGACACTCCGTATGGGGTGCCAGAGCATCGCAGGGTGACCACACGCCCACACAGTACAGGCAATTTTTGAGCTGACAGTTAACCTAAAGCTCATGTCTTCAAACTGTAGCACCTGAAGGGAACCCCTACAAGCTCCACATAAACTGAGCTGGACTTGAACCCACACCAGAGCAGCGCAAGCGTCGTGAGAAAGCAGTGCTACTTGCTCTGCCGTCGTGCCACCTACCTGAGGCATTTATGGGCTCCACATCAGCAGTAAACGGATTAACTTGGACGTAGCAGTGCTCTATGAACTGCTGCTTAGTCTGGGATCGTCCTTCTGCGGTGAGCACGCTGGCTTAGCTGGAGCACCATGTGGCCTCAGGCTGACTGTTGCATTATATCTGAAGTAAACCGGTAGAAAAATACACAAGAATTTAATTTTATTGTGAAATGGCGAATTTCAAACATAAAAGTCTCAAGATCAAACATAAGCTGAGCAGGATTTCCCAGGGCAAGCAGAGCTGTGGAATGTGGAAGCAGCAGGGCCACTGGTGATGTGAGTCTGGGGCAAGTATTTCCCCACAGTACAGGTGTCACCACAGGTGATCTCAGTAAGCAGTGTGTCCAAGTTTTCATGTTTTCATTAACACGCAGCTCTACCTGTGCTGAGGGCATCAGGAGAGCCCAGCGGAGTTGCGGCGAAGGAGCACCAGGGAGCACGGCTTCGCCCTGGACTAAATGTGCTATTTATCTCCTTTATGCCTCCTTAAATGGGCAGATGAAAAAGATATGGAGGCAGCGCAGTGCAATTGGGATTTATTGCCATTTGCAGGACTGAGGCTGAATTAGCAGTTAAAGAAAGGCCTCAATTAGAAAGTCTGCAGCAGCGGCGCCCCAGCCACCAAGACGAGTCCATACACACAAACACGCTCACACACCACACAAAGGGACAAAAAGAATCTATTTATTGACCAACAAATAGATACTAAATCTGCTTAATTCTGCTTGGTCGGGCCTACAGACAGCACATGGCCCAGTGCTGCCGAAAGGCACAGACACATTTCTCCAAGACCCCTGTTTGGACACGTCAATAAACATCCCACTCTATTTCAGTCCTAAAGCCCCCAGAATGGCGAGGTGCTGTGAGGCACAGACAGGAACACAGCGAGTCTTTTACTGGCAAGCGATCAGCGTATTCATTTTCAGCAGGAAACCCTGCAAGGGAAAGCGCTGTGAAAGTGACAGATGACCGAGGAGTGTCCTGCACGGAAGACCACAGCCCCCCACCCCCAGTAGACCATCTCATATGGAGGGGGGTCTCACCAGGGCCACTTTTGTCATGAAGCAGGAGCACCATATTTTGCTACAAAAATTAAAAAATAAATTGTAGTGTTGAAAAAAAAAGAAAATTCATTATTACAGTTTTTTACAATCGGGTTGCATGCTTTGTTCAATGCGGAATTTGCTTTTTCAAAACTCTTCGTGCAGTTTACATAACACCGGTCAAAGTGGGCTAAACTGTGCATCATTTTACATAGTTTTCACACAACATGCACTGAATGACTACATGTTTTAAAGTTCGTGAATGCTTTTCTCACTCGAACCCTAACACCGCCAGAACCCTGTATGCTCACAGCCCCACTTTCACAGCTTAAATATCATTTCAAAACTGTCAAACTTCAGGTCAAAAGCAAACATAAAGCAAAACTGACTGAGACTGAGGGTTGTCTTCATTTACACAGTAAAATCTTACTTTATTTCAGTGCTAATGCCCATTTCACAACCGATTGCCATTTTACATGAAAACCTTTCCAGGTGTTTTTTATCCATCGTTCCAAGGCAGTCAGAGAGTGGATTGTAGCTCAGGATGGAACGATTGTCCTTTTTCTCCCACCATGATCGCTCTCCATTCCTGAACCCCACAGAGGAATTCTTTTCAGTTCGTGGAGGTGGAAGATGTGCGACCACCGTCCGCAGACTCAAATGTCGCTCCCCGATGCAACGAATGCCAGATGCCATGGCATACAGAAACTGCAGAAGGGCACCAGGGGTGGATAAGGCATTCCGAGCATTTTTTCCCTACGTGTATTGCAAAAGAGGACAAAAAATTTGATGTAATACATGTGTTCAATCATTAGATGCGAGTATGTATAAACGTATGTATATTTATGATGAGCTATATATATACACACACACACACACACACACACATATGTTGTAATGATGGAGTGACTAAGTTTTGTTTTTGGAAAACAGAGTAAAAAATACAGTAAAATAAACTTTTTTGAGCTGAACGGCAGAATTTCCGATTCATTCCTTGAACGTGATCTGCAGTACATTTTATACAGTAAAGATGTTCTATTCTGTAGTGTGTGATGAGTCCAAATTATGTACAAGTGTGAAAAGGAATATATAAAACTTGGTGTGGGAAAAAAACCCCAGATGCTCCAAACATAAAGATGATTCTTTGTTTATTGTTCTCTGGTGTCCGTGTTGCTTAGGTCAGTGTGCTTTGAGTGTCAGGGTGTTCTTATTGGGAAAGAACACTTATTAGTATTCTGGTGGACTGAGCTGCGTCTCAGATGTTTATGAACTGCTTTGGTGCTTTCAGTGCATTTTGGAGGAAATATTAACCGGTGTGCACAACTGCATGTTGGTGAAGAGAACTGCACGAAGAGTTTTGACGAAGTGAATTGCGTATTGAACAATGCATGTAACCAACTGAAAAAAAATGGTAATAAAGAAAGAGTTTCATTGGCAAACTGAAGAACTGAAGAACCTCCTTTTATAATATATGAACCCATGATGCATTGCTGCCCTGTACCTCACGCCTCACACCATCCTGCCCTTAGTCCAGGCTTTGCTCCCGTCTCACCCAGACTCCTGCAACACCCTCCTTCACCGAGTCTCTTCAGCTGATCTTCAGAGCTGTGCTCCTCCACCTGGCCACTTGATGCTCCCACACACAGGTCCACACTGGACAGCCTGCCAGTGCTCAGTCTTTGCCCCAGTGAAAGGGGGTAGGATGAAGGCCTTCTCTCTCTGAAGTGTGGAATCCTTCTTAGAACTGAAGGGTGTCAAAGCCCAGGTGTTTTGGTCTCACTTACCTTCTGATATCTACAAAAACATGTCCAAAACCTTCTGCTGCAATTGTCTGCAGATGGTGTAATCCCCAAAACTAAACTGTATGGCAGTAAAAGCAAACAAACATGATCATAACTTCAGCTGTGGTTTTACTGTAAATGCCGCCCTGCTGTGTTGCCTGATATTGTTACACTGGACCCTGTATTAATGCACGTCCCCACTTTGGGAAAAGTCACCAGAGTTGGAATATTCAGAAGCAGGTAGCACGTTCTTGTGCTTAACAGTCGTAAATGTCACAGACCTGCCAGCTGAACGCTGCCTGTTCGTACCCCGAGAGGGCCATTGCAGTAGGATACTCGAAGAGGTCCTTAACTTGCTAAACGTTCAAATAAATATTGACTCATATGAATGAATAAATTGCAAGTTGCTTTGGATAAAAGTATCAGCGACCCAACAAGAGGTAAATAAAAACAATAATGACAACTGTGGGCAGTGAATGCGGTGTTGTCCAAGCCCCATGTGATGCCACTCTGCTGTGGGGTTTCAGACAAACAGATGGGCCCAGTCTGACCCCCTCCAACCTCAACCGCAAGCCCGGCTCGGTCCCCCCCGAGCGCCTGTTCCCTTCTTTTTACCCTCCTCACACCCCACATTATGGCCCATACAAAGGACAGCTGCCAGTACCTGCTAACATCCAAGCGAGGCCTAATTACTTCCCAGTCATCAGTTATCCAACGGCCCCCAGACCACAAAGGGGGTGGGGGGGGGTATCCGTGAACCAATTCATTGAGGCTGGCTGAAGGAGGATAACTTCATGGGTCTTTACAAAAACACGCTAATTTGTCGGTCCCAACAACCCCCCACTGCACCCAGTCCACTCGTGCACTTTGTTGAGGCCGCCGAGGAGACCAGGCTCTCCCGTCGTCTTACATAACTCATAGGGAATGTAGCTTAGCATCAGCCGGTATTTCCGTTCTCTGTACGGTTCCTCCCGATGTTGTGTTAAACGTTTATGCTGTGCAGCCCTATCTGCACACAAATACAAGCTAATCTGAATATTTGGCATCTTTTCCCTTCCCTCTCACGTCGTGTCATGCTGGCCCACACGTGTGGACGGGGTTGTCAAGCCACACAACCCCGTGAGTTCAGTAGCACCGCACTTTGACAGGACGTGTTGAGCTGGTCTGGATTCCTGCTGGAAATGACAACATGATGTCAGACAACTCACTGAACAGAAGAGTTGGCAGCACGCTTTGGCTGAGTTGAGGTTCTTGAGGGAAACTGTGGCCAAGAAACCTGTTCTGCAGCCTACCCAGGACTCGCTCAGTTCTCAATTCTGCAGGCAAACGTCAAGCGGTATGAACTTCATTAAATGAGCAAAGTGTGCTTACTGGGGAGGGGTTAATAGCGCGAGTTACCGCGTGAAGCACGGGAGCCTGTGACAAAACATGGGACGGGAAACGACAAAGTATGAGGAAAACGTCTGCGGCGCCACTGGTTTTGTCCATCATAAAACCCAACTGTGTGTGAGAGACAATGAAGCGAGAGCCCTGGAGAAGTGTCCAGCCAGTTTCGCTCTGTCCCTCTCGCCGTCTCTCTGAGGAACATGGCCATAGCGCTGTAGATACAAGCTCATTGCTATGCTAATCCTGCTTTCATCTCCAGCTTTGGTCCACACCTCGCACTGCGCAGTGGCCCATGGGAATTAGGGGCCGCACGGAGAGGAAGTCATCTGTTAAGAAAAGGGGGCGTCTGGGATCCTGAGATCCTGAGAGAGGTTTCTCTTTGGTGGAAGGTAGCAGCTGTATTCAGAGCGAGACTGCCAGAGCCTGGGCATTGACAAGGAGGAATGGGAGACAGAACATACCCAGGGCAGCTGGGGCAGGGTGCTCCTCTATGGGGGATGGGGGGGGGGGTACCGGCACGAGAGGTAGACAGCTCTAAACAAAAAACTGATACAAACCAAACAGCTCCTGTACCCAGGAACGAGGTTCTACCCTCTACTGCTTCTTGCTGTATTTGACTGCCAGCCGGACCCTTAAGCCAACCACCCCACAGCATGAGTTATGCCCTCATGAGCAAACTGAAACTGGAGAGCGATGTGGTCTGACTGAGCCACATCATAAACGGTGAGATGGACATGCAGTTTCTTAGACCACTTGCGTACAAGGTGGCATCCTGGGTGGTTCTGTTCTTCCCTTTCGCTGGCTGTATGACTGCGCCTTGGTTACAAACACCGCGATGCCTCTGTAGCTGCTGCACACGGGACACACAGAACACTTTTACCTTGCCGACATTTCCTTCGCAACTCCTGCAGAAACGTTAGAGTTCGGACTGACTTAGGACATTAGAGCCCGGAGACAGCAGGACAGACTGGACTGGCTGTCCTGTCAGTGTTTGAGCGACACCAAAGCTTTGTCTGTCTCCACAGATCTGCCTTTCTCCACCAGGATGGAGGCCACATTTCAAAAGTGCAGCCACCTCGCAACTTTGCCCACTTTGGGAAAGCAGTCACTGAGACCGGGCGGGTGAGAAAGGAACAACTGCGCGGAGGAGAAGAAAGATGGGGAGAATGGGGAGGGCTGTCTGCTAATAAGGGGCAATGGTTAGATAGGCTGTAAATAGAGGTACCAATAAATTCAAGCGCTTTTCTCCTGTGTGAAGGCTGTGAAATCGCGAGCAGGCCCTTTCCTAATTGAATTTCACGCCCAGGCCTTTGTCATGTGCCACCGTACCTTCTGTCTGCGCAGCCCCGTGCAGCGGCGCAGCCATAGCGGGAGAGGATGTGTGCGCGCCTCCCCGCTTGTGGGACCTCGGGGGGGAGACGGAAGGGGTGCGCTATGAATTGGCCATGACGAATGAGCCTTTTCTGCCAGGAGACCCGCACAAACACACGAACTCACGCTCTCCAACACACCCCGTCCGAACTTCTGGCAGGGGCGCAGCTCAGCCGATTAAGCCCCTCCCGCCGCCCGGCTCTCGCCGCCGCTGCCACCGCTGCCACCGCAGACCAGATCAAGGAGCCGGACCCCATGAATTAATTACTGTCCCCATTCAGCATGAAAAGGGGGATGTCATTAGCTGCCTTATTAATAGTATAAAATGAGCAATAAAGGAGCTGAGGGTGGGAGCAGGGGCAACAGAGCGGGGGGCGCGCAGGAGAAAGCGAGAGAGAGAAACTTTTGGATAAAGAAAGAAAAAAGAGGGAGAAAGAGATCGAAAAGAACTATGGTGATAATCTTCTATCCATCTGGGTCTCATTAGCATTTAGCGCGCTTGCAGTTGCCAATCAAGCCCAAAAGGGGCCTTTCTAGTCGCCTTTCAATGGCAAAATGTAAGCCCTGTTAGAATGACACGTAAAAGACTTGACAAATATTTTCGGACAAGGGCTTTGTCACATGCGCGGCCCCCCCGGCCCCTGTCCCGGCCCCAGACCGCAAGAGTGCACCGACACCACCGGGCTATTAAGGCAACAAAGCCCCTTATCCCCAAATAGTTAATAATTAGATTAAAACTTCAAATAAATGAAGTGGCGCTGTGAATGCAGCAGCCAGGAGAAGTCTCTCCCCTCGCGCTCCGTCTCAGTGTCGGTCCGTTCGGATCACAGGGATTTCTTTGCTCTTTTCTGAGAAGCGGGCGAGCGAGCGGCACAATGGGCCGGTAGACACAGTTGTAGGAAAAATTACAGCTTTGCGTGTTTCTTTCTTTCCCTGGAACGCACCGTCTTTAGAGGGAAAAGGCCGAGGAAGAGAAAGGGCAGCGATGGAGAAAAGAAACGTTTTTATGCTTAAATGGGGGTTTTAATACTTCTTAAAATTCTTTTTAATTGTTGAAAGAAAACAGGTTGTGCGTAAAGGCTGAGAGGCAGAGGGTGAAGGAAAAAAGATCATTCAGGGACAGATTTGCAGGATTTGCCGTGCGTCAAAGGACATCAGCGCAGAATCAGATGCAAAAACTCGCCACAGACATCCTCTCCCGCTAAACGCGGGCAAGCAAAAGGAGCCGTGTCCTCGGCGTGCGGATGAGAGCGCGAGCCACGCGGCTACCCTGCTCCTGCGAGGCCGGGAAATGCGTGCGGCTCTGACAGACGTTTTACAGAAAGGTGGTTTATACGGCACAGAAGCGAGCAGTAAAACCTGGTAAAACCACAGTCAAGTGCCTGCGCTCTGCAGCAGCTCAAGCCACCCCGTTCGCTCCTTATGGAGATTCCCTGAAAATCCGAAGTTGCGGCTTTTGCGTGTCGCCTTTTTAGGCGACGCGGTTAAATGCGTGGACATGACTAAACCGCCAGGAATCCCGCAAGCAACCGTAGTCCTCCGCTGCTGTTATTAGAGGTGCAGTTATCTGAGGAAACGGGAGCCCGTTGCCCCAGGCTAGGATTTCCTTTCCCACAAGCATGTGCCACAGCCCCTTCTTACCACCGCCGATAATGAATTACCGTGTTGCTGCCCCAGGGTCTTTGCGCTGGGCTGAACTGCTCATTGCTCATGTGCCTTCTTGGCCGCCATACCTGCAGCAGGCCAGCATGGTGCGAGGTCACCTGTATGCAGGTAAATGCTGGCGAGCCACGTATGTGCTACCCTTACGTCGGCGGCAGTCAACGCCAAGAACGACTGTGGCAAAAGCTGCAGCAGGTAGTGCTGGTGTCTCGCAGTGGCTAGGCCACGTGACTGGACGTGTGCTCAATCCCTGCTTGGCCTGTGTACAGTTTCTGTGCTCTGGTTTCCTCCCACAGGCCAAATACATGTGTTTCAGGCTCAGCGATCACTTCAAACTGCCTGTGGGGTGTGACAATGTGGGACCGCCCTGCGATGGACCGGCATCCTGTCTGGAAGTTGTTTCACAACCCGGTGTTGAACGATTCCGGAACTTTCTCTGGCCTGCCCCGACGCCGACCAGGATAAAGTGGCAAACAATAATGGAAGGATTATTTTTGCTAGTTTTCTTTTGTGTATCTCGCTCTCTGAGTCACCGTGGATTAAGGCATCGGCTAAAACATTCTTTCTTTTCCAACAGCCAAACAGTGTGTTGACTTGTTTAACTGTGTTTTGTCCCTGAGAGCAGCGGTCTTGTGGCGCTTGCTGGGCCTCCTCACCCCGGCACAATAGGCACGAAAACCCTGTGCTCCTTTGCAGGCAGCAAGGCAAGCTTCCGACATGCCGCCAACAGGCATTTATTGGCAGTGGGATGTTTCATTAATATTTTTATTAGCGAATGACAGGTTGCATCCCAAATAAACATCAGTGTCCCAGAGGCTACAATTCTGTATGTCGACTTTGCTGCAGTTAAGCAAGGCTCCTCATGACACGGTTTAAGCGCTTGCGATGGCAAGAAATGTATTTTGTTGTTTATTTGATAACTTCTGTGTTTCTAGTTTACAAGGACACAAAAAATGTCCTGCGTACTTGAAAAGGCAAACAGGAGGTCTGACAAAGATGTCAAAAACCCATCTGGCTCTGAGTGGAACACAAAGAAGTAATGTGGCATTTTTCTTCGTTTGATAGTTTCGTTCCCCAGGAGCATCTTCACAGCTGGGGGTGAAACTGGGGAAAAGTGGCGCAGGGGTGAGCCAAACAGAGCAGAGCCAGGGGGCGGCGGGTAGACTCATGCTTTTTGTCAGGGCCTCACCGTGTGTGTGTGTGTGTGTGTGTGTGTGTGTGTGCACGCACGTGCTTACAAACACCTACCACTGTGCAAGCAATCCACAGCTGTTAGTGGCAGGGGGAGCACACGCCTGCTGCCCACAGAACCACCCCCAATTCTGTGAGCTCGCCACCCCAGCAATGCCCCCTGTTACCCAGTGTGACTTGAGCCACACTGTGCCAGCTTTCACAGTAAGACACACACTGCTCTGTCCACCTGCTGGTGCCCTTAGCCTTCAAGGCTTAGCTTTCTACAGCCTTTGTAATGGAGTCTGTTCACATTGCTGGTCATCTATCTATCTATCTATCTATCTATCTATCTATCTATCTATCTATCTATCTATCTATCTATCTATCTATCTATCTATCTATCAGTAATGCCTGCACTAACTCATTTTGTCAGACACTAGAAAAGCTACTCCTTCAGTGTTTGTACAAAGTGGCTGTTAATGACACAGTGATTTTTCTCTTATTTATTTTCAAGTTTTGAATAACCAAGCAGCGTACATAAACCCTGTTCCCCCGGAGAAAAACACCAAATCGGAAAGCTTCAGCGCTGCTGACACTGACAGCACATAGCATTGCTGGGCCGGGGCTGCGGACCGGAGCTAGAAAAGAGCGCCGCCTTCTGTGCGGACACTTGTGTTCTTGGCTCCCTATTTCAAGCCCGGGCCTTTCGGGATAAAGTTAGGGTTCCAAACCATTTCCTCACCCATTTGTCACCAGCATTGCTTTGTCAGGCAGAGCAGCCACATGCTCCCCCAGTCACACCCCCAGTGGAGCGAAACCAGCGATTCCCCCCAAGCCCTGCGGCGGGCCTTTCCACTTGGGGGAGCCAAGCGCCCTGTTCCTCGAGCCGTGAGGGGCCGGTAAACAGCGGCTGCCCCGATCGGCAGCGTCTCCTGCCAATTACAGTAGCATTAGGAGGAAATGGCAGCCAATGTCTCCTGAGCTGAGGCAAATTGCAGGGGAGCCATGCAAAATAACCACGAGGCGCATTTAAATGGAAACCTTTACCAGACAAATCGTGATACAATAACTAATCTCAGTGCGCCTATGTCCAACAGGAGTCCAATCTTTTCCTTCCTTTTAACTAAACACTGAAATTGACTTTGAAGCTTCTCGTGCCTTTCCGCCTCGGCACCCAACCGCAAAGCGAAGTGAAAATGAGAGTGCGGCAAAGTGACCGCAGAGTGCCGTGTGGCCCGACGTCACCCCCGATTATGCCGGTGAGGAAGGCTGCTGAGTGTCACTCCATTTGTCTGCAGTGCCCGGAGGGGGATGGGGTTGGACCGACAGGAGGCCTTGGGGTCTGAGGTTCAGCGCCGAACTCCTTGCCCGGGGAAAGTTGGCCCCTATCCCTTACGGATGTGCCCCACGTGCCTGCTGGCCGTGGATCACCTCAACAAGCACCGCACCCGCTAGGGTCCGGGGTTGCGTATGCTTAGCAGAGTCGTTCTAAGGGAGAGCAACCAGGGAACGGAACAACAGTCCAGCCGCTGCCGTGCTGAAAACCATTCATATGAGAAAGCCGGCGACATGGCTTATAGACTCGAACGAATCCTCGAAGTGACGCCTGGAGCAGAGTCTCTCGGTGTTCCGCAATGGCACTGTTCTCCTCTCCGGCTTCCATGTTGCCCGGTGCTGCCTCAGTTTTAAATACATGAAACAGTTCAAGAGACAAATTGTTTCTTGTGCCTGTATCAATGCATTTCATTTAGACCTCCCCGCGGGAGGGCCTGGCCCAGAGATGTCATCCTGAAAGGGGGCAAAAGATAAAAATATGCAGGGGAGAAAGAGGGGAGCATTGGAGGCAAATGGGCCGTGAACTGAAGCATCATGTCGCCGCACAGAGCCCGCTCGCGGCCTTTATTCAATCGCCCCATATTGTTGTGCTCCAGGCAGCTGAATGCGCTCTTTGAGAAAGCACTGCCGCATGAACTTAAAGCAAGTAAATTTCTATCTTTCTGCGCATTAGCTGCCTCATTGCCTTTCAATTGAGTGCCCGAGAGGCTGAAAAGAGGAGACAGAGATGAAGAGAGAGAAGGGAGAAGGAAAGAGGCAGAAAAGAGTGAGGCAGAGAGATGTGCAGCGGGAAGAAGGTATCGTGGTAAAACACTGTTCCATCAGGGTGAAAATGACACTTAAATTGACCTGTCTCGGGTCCTGGCCTCTCGCACCGACACAATTAATGCCCCCGATATGGGCCGATGGCAAAAATGGCAACGAAATGTATACTGCGAACAACGTGTGGTCGTGCGCTCATGTTTATGTACATCGACTGAGTGCGCTTGTTTGAACGGCTCTGAAAACATTTGCCGTTCGAGCGTGATCGGGAATAAGTGAACCCAGCGAGGTATTTTCTGCTGACGGACAGGTCATAAATAGGAACGCGAGAAGGCAAAGGTGGGACTTTTGTTGGGTTCCTTCTAATCGTCTCATCTGCCTGCACTTAAAGTGAGCAAAATGAAGAAATGCATTTGCTGAGCGAAATTCGTTCGCCGCCACATAAAACCACCAGTCCACTTTAACAGATGTGTGCCTCTAAAACCCAGTTTGGACACAGAATGCTGCTGCCAGGATTACTCAGGTCGTAGTTCTATAATAATATCAGCATTACACAGGACGACAACAATGTGTTGCATGTGAACAACTTCCCTGCGTAATTTCCAGCAGAACAAAGCCTGCAGGGCAACTCAGCTTCGGTCCCATTTTCTGCGCATACTCCAGTTTTTAAGCTCACACATCAATGCTGACCGAAAAAGAATGTAAGTGAGCCTCTCACATATAAGCCCAGTTGGATGATCATGGACAAAAGCTCATAATTTCCGTTGAGATTTTTTCGGATATTTCACATTTCGCTTTTCCTGCTCCGCACATTCAAATTGGGTTATTCTATACTGCAGTGTTGGCAGAAATCATCGCTGAAATGAAGGCCAAAACAAAAAGCTTAAACAGGCCGGAAATGGTCACAAAGGTGTGGGAGCGGCTGGGTGAGATGAGCTGAGTGCTTAAGTGCAGCGAGCGGCTTCGGCGGAGCCCCAAACACACAGCCCACGGCCCCTGGACACGCGCCCCTCAGGGGCCAACAATGGAGCAGCGCTGGCAGGTTGGAGTCATTTCCTCTGTGACACTGGGCCCTTTGTTCTCGGGCCCCTGGTCATCCTTCCCTTCCCGCAAGTCCAGCACCGAGGAACTGACCTGGCCCTCATCAAAGGGCCCTTGTGTTTATCTAAAGCCAACAATGAGGACCCCTGTTACTTCTCATTTCTGAAGGAAGGCAGGAGGAAACGGTGCTTCGGGGGTCTGTGATTTGGTGTCGAGAGATGTCTTTACACCTCGGTCATTACTGTCATACGGTCGCTGGGCTGTGACCAGTTGGGAGGCGGAGAAACAGGCTGCAGTTCAGGGTTCAAGCCCAGTCGGGGAACTTGAGTCACTTTGGCCCCGTGACCGACTTCATCACCTACCACCTGTTTTTCGGTGGCTGACAAATATTTTAGCTCATCTTTTCTCTGATCCGTTGCACAGCATGGCAATAGGTTTTCCTTGGCTTCTTCAGGACTGCATTCATTCCTTTGTAAAATACACACGATCACATTGTAGCATTAATATGACCAGAACAGAATCATGGGACAGATTTCTTTGGGCCCTGCAGTCTGAGCACACAGGCTGCCGGAGCCACTGAATCCAGGAAAGGCACCTGCCTCTCAGCAGTGGTGCAGCTTCTTCATGCCACAGTCGCTCTAAAGGAGCCATGACGCCATATGCGGTGCTGCCCACCCAACCACTGAAGACCCATCAGGCCCACAGGGTGAACATTGTTTACCGGGAGAAGAGGAGTCACAGAAATCTAGATAAAATGGCGTCCAGGGGAAGACAGCAGAAAGACACTTTTAGGAGAAGTGGACAGGACCTCCGGGCTCCAGTTCACCTCCTCAACTCGAGGCCTTTCGAGGGACAGGGACACTCAAGGGTTTCTGTGGCAGAGGTTCCTCGGGAGCCTCATCGCTCTGACGGCCGCCTTTGTAGTTTACAGTCGCTGGTGACATTTCGGTGTCACGGTGTCACAGCTCAAGAGTGTCCCTCCCAGACTGCAGCCTGCGGCGGGGCCAAAATAAAGATGAAAAAACAATGGGCCCTGAAAAGTGGGTGCACAGGAGCCCCAGCTGGGCTAATCGCCTTCACCCTGTGCCGACTCCCATGAAATTGGAAATTACTGCGGCTCTTTTTGATGACAACTTAGTGACTGTGTGTCCTTGGCTCTTCCCAGGCCCGTGTGCTGCTGGACGCGGAGCTGAGAAGCAGAAAGAGGCTGACGGACAGCTTTGTTTGGAGGCTCGAGGGGTGACCGGGCTGTCTTGTTTCGACCTTCGACCCCTGCAGCTCCCCTCCGTGCACTGCCTGGGAGCTGCTCGCTTCTCTCCAATTGGATACGCTTCGTGGCACTCTCCTCTGAGGTGTCTTTCTCCACCGTCCACAGCCTGCATCTCACGTCAAACCGGAGGACCACCAGCAAGCCGGGGCATGAGGCGCCACACACTGCAAACGGGCTGTGAAAATGTGGTGAACGCGAATCCCTGGACCCTGGCAGTCAGAGTGGCGCAGTCTGTGTGTGGGCTGAATAGATGGCACAGTGGTGCACGGTGGTCTGGCACTAGATGTGGGCTTACGCACTCATACAGAACCTGGTTGTGACTGCTCCACATCTGCCAATATGGTACTGTATGTGTGCCAAGGTAGGGTTGGACCATGTTGAAAAACCATGTTAAAAATTGCCAATTTGGTAAAATGACTCATACTTGGCACCCTGTTGAACAGCCCTCTGTCTGCGTTCCAAAACTTTGTGAAACGTGCAGAAGCAAGACTGAAAATGGTGCTCTTCAAAGATGTCGCGAGGATGCAAAGCTTCATAAAATCACCGAGTTCCCCAGATGGTGGTCTGATCCCAGACTGACCTGACGGCGTTCATACATCTAAGTGACTGTGGACTGAACAAGGAGCCCATTGTCCATGGGAAACACATCTTTGCTTTAATAGGACTCCGCTTTCTCTCATGGCCTCAGGATGCTGTCTTCAACAAGAAGTCACCGTTGTTTGTGGAGGCCATTGATCCACCACCAGGAAGCGCTGCAGTGATCGATGCATTGACCTCAAAATTACAATAAAAGACGCTCTTATCATCATATTAACACCTTGTGCACTTCTGTTATTAAATCTATGTATGGTAGTAACATGAAGCTGTGCGGAAAATGCACATTTGCACTTTGCAAAACGTCATTCAACAGTACTGTGTCTTAGTAATTGCTTTTTCACAAGAAAATGACATGTAGGAAAGCACTGTACTTCCCAGCTGGCTGTGTGTGCTGGAATGGGTTGTGCCCAAAATAAACAATGTGCTGACGTAAGCGGAGAGTTTTTGCCACACACCTGACTGAGTCTTTGCATCACAGAAAATGTAAAGCACAGTTCAAGCAAATGTCCCTTCATCATCTTGCTCTTCGTCCACTTCTGACCATCGCTGAAGTACACTGCTTACTCCAACCCAGGGAATAAGGGCACAACATCAATGTCTGCAACAGCAAATCATTTCTTCTGATAAACCCTTCTGTTTATGGGCAATAGCAATCTGCTGCACATAGGAGAGAAAGGCTGGGGAAAAGGGTATTTTGCGAGTTGCATATTTTTATGAAAAGCACTTACATGCCTGGACTGCATAGTGGTCAAGGTGAAAACAATATTTGCTGGCTAAAATTAGGACCTTGATCCAGGATCCTTGTACCCACACGAGCTCCTGAGATGACGGCCTGGACATTGACGCTGACAGATGCTCCACCAGCTGGGTGATCAGAGACCGCCGCAGAGAGTTGAATTAAATGCTGTCATACTCACATTATTCCATCCATCCACCCACCCATCCATCCATCCATCCACCCATCCATCCATCCATCCATACATCCATTCCATTTCATTCCATTCCAATCCATTATTGTGAACCACTTATCCCGAACAGGGTGGCGGTGGTCTATCCCCACATCATTGGACAGAAGGTAATGAAACTGCCGCTGGATGGGTCAGCAGTTCGTCAAAAGGTGCGCACTATTTGCATATAACAACTCAAGCCCATGTGTGACATGGGAATACACGCACACACACACACGCGCGCGCACACACACACACACACACACACACACACACTCTCCACAAGAGCCTATTTTTAGGAATGATTTTGGCCAGGCTATCTCACAGCTGATATTTCTTCATGTGCACCTCTCTGAAAATTTTCTGCAGGTTCCACCACTCACGGGAGAGAAAAACCGTGGAGGGCCTTCGAACAACAGTCTCCTCCACACTAGTCCCACTGCTGACCCTCTGCTGTTCTGGCGCTCTGTCCATACACGACGTGCAGGCCGAGACAGTACTCATCCTGAAGTGATATGGTAAAAAGTATCCTGCTGTAGAAATGGGTAAATGAGTGTAAATCTGTGTAACACTGCCTGCTGGAATTAGATAAACAAATGTGACTCTTTCAGGGGCAGCAGCGGTGAGCACCGGACTCAGAAGACATAGGTTCAAATCCCCCTTCCTGCTCTAGTACTCCACATGAAGGGAATTACGAGCGATTGATACAGTGAAGATTACGTAGCTGTAAAAATGTGTGAATCAAGGTAAGCAGTTTAGCACTGTAAGTCAGTTTGGGGAAAAGTGTCAGGTAAATGGATGAAAGCAAAGGATGATAAGTAGCTGCTCTGAAGAAGCACAGGGGTTCATGGAATGCCAGGGCTCGCCATCACCGTACCTGCCAGACCTCCCCCATCCCCCGAGGTGCTGCTGGTAGCGGTGGAGTGTGTGTGCAGGGTGCGTGAGCGCGGGGAGTGTTTCGTCAGGCTTGGCGGAGCGGGCGGCCTGTAGGCCTTGTCCCCGTCGACTAGTGGCGCTGCCCCCCCTTTGCTGTCCATTGTCCTCCCGAGTGGGACGCTCTCTAAACTATTTGTTTACCAAGCTAATGTGTTTCCTTCAGAGACCAGTTGGGCCTCAATGAGCGGGGACCCTCGGAGCCCATGGGAGCGTGAGACGGGGAGGCAGAGTGGGCTGTGAAACCATTTTCTCAGCAAAGACACCTGGTTAAAAAGAAATGTCTAAATCATCTTTCAGAATATTCGGGACTGATATTTTCCCTTTCTCGCTGCAAAATGATTCCTTTTGTTTGTATCTGCGCCTTGCGTGATGGCAGCAGGCGCAGCAAAATGTTTACCCTCAGATGGAGTATTAATCCACTCAACTTACATGGTCCTGCTCAAAAATATTATACATTGTTGAGTTTCTTTTCTACAACCATTGATTTTTCTGACATTTTTACAGTGTCAGGGAGCAAACATTGAGGCTTGGAGATCTGAAGGTCAGTGGACAGAGAGGCGTTGTTCCTTCAGATGGAAAAAAACGGCTAATTTACTTGAGAAATCAATCAGAGATGCTGTGAGCAGAACTTTTGAAAGGCCTCAAAGATGACTCTGGAGCTGAAGAGAAAGCCTTGTTTTGTGCAACGTTGGAAGTCACACTGTGAGGGAAACAATTCAAACCGGGACAAAGTTAAGCAAGGTGCTCTGTAATGGCAGAGGAAGGAGAGTGAGACACTGCAATGGATAGAAAGGGGGCAGTGGGCTGGGGGGGTCAGCTGTCCATATGGGACAGTAAAAACGTCACAGACACGTGAGAAAAAGCAGAAAGTAATGAGGGTTTGAGTGGAAAATGGTTACTGCACAGCTGGTCTTTCAACCTATAAGGTTGAAGCTACTCAGCTACAGCTGTACGCCAAGGCGCTGACATACGTTAACATAAGCAAACACACACACACAAGCGTTCCTACAAATGAAGCCAAATGACGGCTGAGCAAGCAACAAAAAAATGATCAGTGTCCGTAAAGGGTGAACCTCACATTAAAAAGAAGGTGACTGCAGAACCATGTAAATGGCTCATTCACATGTATGTAAAAATGTGCACAGACAACAACAACAACAACAACAATAATAAGAATATGAATAACTTGTAGTGACTGGGTAGTTACAAGAATAAGATGAAATAAAAAATGTCAAAAGTACATAACTGATTGCATGAGCGTAAATGTTTTAAAATAAAATAGCAAGAATACAGCATTTCACTTGAAATAAACACCATTCCATGCCTTACACCGTCGTCATGTCGAAATTTTCCGTTTGCTTTGCTTTCGGCCTTTAATTCGCGCAGAAGCGCGGCGTCCGGCGAACGCGCGGCGCATTGCGAATATTGCGAGTGCCCTCTAGTGGCCAGGCTTTGACACTGCGCCTAAGGCCACCTGCAACTCGAGCTCCCGTCGCACCGCGAAGCCAAACCTACATTTACAGAAAGTTTCACTGCTGCTGTTATGAACCGTACGTATTTGTTAAGAAGCACGAATGCAAACGATTTAATTCAAAGCAGAACAGTAAAGCCAACCCCGAGAAACGTGTCGGCTTCACCTGCCGCACAACTCACAGCCAGCATTTCTGGATTTGAGAGCAACCTTTGTCGTCGGAAGGAAAGGTGGAACAATAGAATGTGGGAAAATAAAGGAAAATGACGTTTGCAGAGAATGCATTCATTGTATTCATTCACAAGTTGGCCAAGGACACAGATCTGCTGCGCTGCTCACTTCATTACGGCACAGCTTCGGAGCCCAAGGGGAGCCGTGCCGGTTCATCTGAGACAGAATTTCTGGTGGGAAAAAAGAGGCAAGAAACAGCAGGAAGTTCACCTGCGCCTTTGAAACGTTTACCTTTACTGAGCAATTCTGCAGTCACAGTAGGAATGACCAAGGTGCCTCAAGGCAACAGACATCACCATGAAGCAGAGTATTGAGGCCAAATGCAGTGTCGCTTAAAAAGTTGTCAGCTAAACATACAAATTGTGTACAGATATTATAACCTATTTGTTTAACTCTTATGACAGTGCTCATTTTTTTCATTACATATTTTATTATGGTATAGCTATGTCAAAAAACAAATTCTTGAGATACAATACAGGAAAAAATAATTAATTCATAGTTTAGTTATCTAGATTATCTAAATATTAGATTATTAATGAAATATTTCCTTCATACACAAGTGTATATATTTCTCGTGTTATCGAACTCACACACACACAGGCCTCACCTGCAGCATTCTGGCCATTAAAAATCCGAGTTAGATACAAATTAACAAGACTTCATTCCATTAAGCAACAGCAAGCAGGTGTGACAGCTGTCATGAAAAGGTGATGCCAGGTACCGTTCCCAGTGACTGAGAAACTGACAAATCCAAGAAAGACTGCCTGGAGAGGTGTGACAGATGTGCAGATGCCTGGCAGCCCGAGTCTCCAACAGCTCACATGTCAGAGTCTCCTTATGGACCAAGTGTCTTACTGGCCATGTGACACCTTCACACCAGGAGACCGCTGGTCACCGCGTGCTTCTTGCATCATTTGTGCTTTTAACATTAAAGCACATTTTTCATTTTTCATGTTTCCTGTTTTTTTTTTGTTCATCATTACACAGCATGCTTCCTTAATATTTTCTGGCATTTGGATTGCTGTTCCTGCTCCCATTACCTTCCGCAAGCTTACAAAAAGAACCGAACAACTTCCCATTGGTACAGCAGCAGCAAATGTATAGACGCAGTTCCATTTAAGTGTCCGCCTTAGGGACATAACAGTGGTTCCGCTTAGGATTTCAACCTTCAACCCCTCCGGTTCTTCAGACACCCGCGGCCCACTTGTTCCCATATGAAACTGGGCTTCAGGATCATTTGCTACCACTCTTACTGCACAGCGTGTGGTTCCGATGCTGGTGCCAGTTTCAGCTTTTAGAGCACCTACTCATCCATTGCGCTTGGAGCTGTTGGCCTTTACTATGTGTCGCCATATTGTGCTCCGTGTGTGTGTGTGTGGGCCGTGTTGCAGACGGTGCTCGGCCACCCACTGTGGCCTCACACACTCTCCAGTAGACTCAAATGCTCATCTCAAATGCTCTCCAGTAGACTCAAATGCTCATGCTACCACACAGTACTGCTGAGCTCAGGGGAACCAGATGCTAGGCCACACTGAACACCACTTCACCAAATGTAAGCAATGCAAAATCCATTGTCTGGAACAGTAACTTGGGAGCAATGACTTTTTCAGTTCTGTATTTTGTGAAATACAACATTTTGGAAAACTGAGACTGCATAAACACAATTAGTCTGTTTATTTTCATTCCTCACACATAATCATTCTTCAAAATTTGTCGATAGTTTCAAATAAATACATAAAGTCTTTAGCCTTTAATCTAACCTAATGGGAAAATAATTATCAAACTAGAATGAATTCACACCTTTGTTAATAGGCCACATAAAAACCAATATTTTTCTTTAAGATCTTTGTTCAAAATAATTTACATAACTCACTTTCATGCAGCTCAGCTGTTACCAAGGAAACTAAGGTTAAGCACTTTTCTGAAGGAGAAAAGGAGTCTGTGCCTGGAATCAAAGTGCCTGCCTGGTGCCTTAACCACTGCTGACCTCCTTCCGAAATGACATTCATATTCAGCTACTGATCATTGTTCTAGTATTTCTGCATGTCTCACACACACCCACACCCACAGTAAAAGATGCACAAAGCAACATATTTACCTGCAGCAAGTAAAAAGCAAGTGATTTGCCTGCAGAGGAGCAAGAAGGAGATACTTTTCAATAAAACCACACTGCCTGCATTCTGCTTTTGCTCTGTTCAGGCTTGTTGTTTGCCTCCTGCTGTTCTTTGTGTGAGTGCAGCTGAGCTGCAATGAAGCCGATCCAATCCGATCATTACTCTTATATGGAGAAGTGATCTCAGAAACATTCAGTGGAAATAAAAGTTTTATTAACCTGCATCTGCTTTCAGACATTTGGACCAAATATGAAAAATGGTGGCAGAAGGTAAGGACATTGGAGCATTTTCTGGTACCACACAGCTTTTCTGGACAATTGCAGAGCAGAGATGAGCCAGAACATCTTGTCTTCCAGAGATGCAACTTCAGCTGTTAGTCACGTTAGTCAAGACAGATAAATATTTCGGAATAAAGTTGGTTCACATGAGGTTCCAGGTTTACATCAAGGATATTATTCATCTTTATTTTGGCAACACCTTTGTTAAGAAATGTGGAATTTCAAATGTTTACAGTGATTTACCTGTTAATACAGCAAGGCATGCTTACTTTATCAGTTCAGGATATGTACCTTGGTCAAGGGCAGAATAACAGGAGTGAGATTTTATCCAGAACTGAAGCTATCAGCCCAAACCACTACACCAAATGGTGGTCCAATTGTCAAAATGCTTTTCCTAGTGAGTCCTGGGGGCATTGGGCTGAGAAAAGCAGGGCAGGACAGGACAGGGCAGGGCAGGGCAGGGAAGGGAAGGGCAGGTTCCCATTCCCAGGCCAGAGCAAAGGTATAAACTGTTAAGTATGTGCTGGGCCTGGCACAGTGGAAAAAGGTCAGGCAGGGTCACCCAGAGGATATTCTGACAAGTTGCCCAAAGCAGCCCATATGAGGAGCAGTGACTGCGATCCAAGGGCCTCCGTGAGTGCTGAGTCCTGGCAGCCTGCAGAGGAACCTCATTTCTGCTGCAAAACAGCTTAGTTCTCTACAAACTGTCTGTTGTGCTTACACACACACACACACACACACACACACACTTCTCCCAACACAACACAACTTGCAGCAGCCAGTCATGTGGGTTCAACTGGTTCCAGAGGGGACCTGTACCCCCTTAGACTTCTGTCTCTTAATGAGAAAAGATATCACATATCATATGTATGAAGAAAGGAAAATAAAGTTTGAATTTATAAATAAAATGCTGACAACATGTATGAGAACAATGCACACAAAAAAACTAATAATTTAACTGAAAACAAACAGAAACATTTTCAAGATGGCTGAGTGAACAAAGAGATGCTGTGTACTATTTACTGCACAGAGGAATAGTTTGTTTCACAGAAAATATTACCTGCAGAGTTGCAACATTTCAGAGATGGGGGGGTTGATGCCTCATACTGTTTACATTACATTTAAGGCAGCAGATCTTCTTCAGTTTTCAAATAAAACTGTTTCTTTATTGCTAAGCAAGGTCTGTCTCCATTATTGTTTTTCATCATCACATTTTGTTCAAGATTCTAACCTATTTTTGGTTTTAAGGGGAAAATTCATAACCCCAGATTGGGGCGCCCCCTACAGGTGATTTCCCAGAATCCCCCAATGGTAAAACCAGCGCTGCTGTGGAGGTCAAGAGTTCCTGCATCTTGTTTATACTTTTCGGACTCCTTCCCTACTGATGTGGCCACATTCCATGTTCCAAGAGGCAGTTTGCGCTGCGTTGGTGACCCGTCCGGACCTGTCTTGTCTCCCATCCACTGTCCCTTTATTCTTCAACTGCCATCTGACTCCCTTTTCCATTTCTGGTCCTGTCTCCTGTCTGCAAAATGATGCTCAAGTTTACACGTCCATCAGGTACATAAAAAAACTCACTACTGTGTAGCCACAGTCTCTCCCTTGACAAAGCTTTATAGACATTAACTTACTAAATATACCGCACTGAGGATATGGCTTCTGGCTAAATAGTCAGCAGTTCATATGGTGGCAGCTGAAGTTATTTGTGAAGTACAGTTCAGTTCTGGTGCACAGTGAATAAAATAGAAGTTTCATTTCTTGGGTCAGAATAATACAGAGGTAAGATATCAAGGAAAAACATGCAAGATTTCAACATGGCCTTCCTTAAGTGTTAAAAATGCACAATTCACATAATTAAGTTACAGCATTATTTTGTGAAACACTACAGCAGTTTTTACCCTAACCAGCGCCATATGGTTTCTTGCTATTTTTACAGTTGTCGCATTCCATTCCCATGTATTATTTCTGAGATTATCAATAAACTTCTAAATTTTACATAATGGAGCATGTTAAAAATGCCTTGTTGTGAGAATTGTGACAGGATTCATGACCTTGTACTTTAACATAAGGATTCTTCAACCTTTAAGACATGTAGGTAATGCAAATTGTCCTACAATATATAGATTTCCAAAAGCCTGTTTTATTTAGAACTGTAGGAAACATACATATCCTGACTCTAGTACACAACACACGAGCTATGCACACATTAGATACCTATCACATTTTGGGACTAAAGCTGAGCTCATTGTTGAGTGAGCAAGCATTTCAAACTGACTGAGCAGATTTGGATCAAGTTCAGACATGCAGACTCTTGTGGCCTTGCCTTCCTCAACATGGTGGCACCACAAGACCGACGGGGACAAAACGCTTCTGATGCACCATGACAAACTCCAGCCTGTACTATGGAAGAGGACACAGATCAAGCGCAGCACTCCATACTGCGGTAATGGACACGAGTACCACGGCCCGCTGTTCAAAGTTGCTAAGGATCGCAAGAAACAGGATGAACCGTCAGTTACATTCATGTCCACTTGGCAAATTTATTTCTCTTTTGCTGCTTTCAAAAACAAATGATTAGAAAAACATTAGAGTAAACCAGTACAAGAGTGTGCTAATCTCTAGTGAGAATACAGTGTGATCATTTACAGGGGAATTTAGCCAGGTTCTTTTCTGCTTCTTAATAAAACATGGAGATCCAGCAGCTTGGGAACTGATCTGAGGTGAAGAACATTGGCTTTTTCATTTAAACTACTTTATACATGGTGACAAAAGTCTCATTAAAGAACAGACAAGCTCCTGCTTCACAGCTGTGCTGTATTTGAGCCATCCCCTCCCTACAGATACAGTCCCCTTTGCAACCGTGTGTCCTGTTACCGTTTAAGGTGTTTCTGCGTGTGCTGCTGTGGGACACTGTGTAAAAACACGCTATTCTGTGCGTCAAAGAGCGGGCATAAAACTGAGGTCAGAGACGAGCCAGAGAGGTGTGCAGATGTAGCAGATTGGCCCCCAAGTCCAACAGCCACAGGGGTGGGGTTATATTTTGAGATCAACAGAAACACAAAACTTGCCCAAAATTTATTACGGTTTCCTTTCATCTCTTGAGCCAAGCACAAAAAAACTGTTCATTTTTAGAAAGGGTAAGCATCTGAAGCACAAGCATACAAACAAATACATTTACTGTATACATATATTTACATTCACTCAAGTAACATCAAAAGCAGCCACCATCTCTGTACTGTGTGAAGAGAATTGTCTTCTAAACTAGTGTGCAATAACTAGTTTAGGGGGCTGGTATTACTATTGGCACTGGAAGGTACACATCAAGAAAAAAATAAAAATAAACCAAACGTCAGCCAAGGTATGACCCACAAACCAATGTTTTTGTTAACACATTTTTTAATAAGTCACTTTTCTTGTGGGATATCAATGAAATACTCCTAAACATAGGCTTAAAAAAATCCAGTAATGACCAAATATTGATAATAAAAATTACAAAAAAGTTTGCCTTAAAAAAGTGCTTCTGGAAAAACCGTTGGTGGGAGGAAATTAAAAATAAAAAAAATTTTTTAAAAAAAAGAGCAAAGCAAATGAGAGGTCATAGCTGCGGGGGGTGGCTGGAACCAGCTGGAAGTGGAGCCCCAGGGTCCGAGCCTCCTGGCTAGTGGGGAACCCGATGCTCACCACTCCTTCTTCTTCTCGTCCATGGACACACCCCCAGGCCCAAGTGCCACCACCAGCAGTAGCCCCCCAATCACCGACATGGTCTGGAAGAAGTCGTACTTGAGGAAGTCGTGCATGGGCTTATAGGCCGGAACCATCCAGAAGGCGTTGAAGTAGACGTTGATGGCAAAGAGCCACACCACCAGCGTGAGAGCAGCCAGCTTCGTCTTGAAGCCAACGGCCACAAGGATAATCAGAGCTGTGCCCACCATGTTCTGTAGGATCTGGAGGGGAGAGGAGTGCGGCGTACACAAAGACTGTTTGGATCTTCATTACAAGAACTGCAGTCACCATTTTATCAGTCTGAGCCAGTTTGGGGAATTCCTAAGTTTGAGTTCATTCTCAGAATGGGGTGCTCTTTATTTCACCATAAAAATTGTTCACTCATTATTTAGCATACAGCCAAGAATTCCTCAGGACGACTGTGGGTATAGATTATACTGTACAAGGGTGTTACAGTAAGAGGAGTTCACGTAGAAAGTAATGCAATGCAGTGGAACAAAATACAGCACCAGGTCTGTGTCCCAATGGGAGCTGACAGAGCCAGGCCATCTGCCACACAACACAGGTCTGGAGATGCAAGGTTCACTCACAGAGAAGAAGCTGGTATCAAAGTGCAGCAGGGTCATGAACATGAGCACCAGCAGCACACGGCCACCCAGTTGCATGTACTGCTTAGGTGAACTCTCCCCCATGGAGGGCACCCCCGCAAACATGCTCTTTCCCTCAGACCGTGACTCGGCCAACAGCAGCAGTAGCCCACCGCCCAACGCCAGGTTCCTGAAGGAAAGGGTTGGCGACATGCAAAAGAGAAGGAGAACAAAGGGCAGGAAGATGGTACAGACCTGTCACAGCAGTTCTCTTGGTTAAACACAACCACTGAGGACAAAAAAAGCTAGAAAAGTTCTCTCCATGTGGCGCAGGAGATCAGTAATTTTGAGGTTAATGCATCATTCATGCTCTTGATGCCAGACTAGTTGCTTCTGCTCTACAGCAGCCAAGAATACTCCATATCAATGAAAGGAGTGCCAGGACTCACCTCATTAAAAACTTAAGATCCCACAAAATACTGTAGGCAACAGTCTGGAATGGCAAATGAATAAAGATGAGCAACCACAGTGTAGACAGTTTAAAAAATAAAAAAAAAAGATAGCTGACAAAGGCAAAATATGCACATTAGAAGCAAAAGTCACCTGTAGAGCTATGATTCCAAACAAACCAAAGCAGGCGTACTGAACAAAATTTCTGCTGAGGATAAGAACACAGCCACCTGCACAGAGAAACAGAAATACAAGGTTTTTGTTGTCTTTTACAATTTAAATATTTAAGATTAAAGAAGAAACATTCAATTTACCACATTAGTGTTACTTTGAATCCCACCCTGAGCCATGGATCCAGAGGCCTGGAGCTCACCTAACTGTCCTAGCAGGTTGAGAAGGACGAAGCATGTGGCCAGGAAGTACCCACAGTTCCATGTGGCCTCAATGTAGTCTCTCTGCTCATACCACTGGAACCACATGCGGATCCCATCTTCCAGGAAGGTACTGATCAGACACAGGCGTGCCAGGTGGGGCAGGTACTGCTTTGTTACCCGCAGGAACTAGCGGGGGCACAGACAATGGTCACCACTATACACTGGAGATATTCATAGTAATAACAATATGCACAAATGGATGACTGACTACAGTAAGTACATAACAAAAAAAAAAAGAAAAAAAAATCACACCAATGAGGTTGGCATTGTTACACAAAGTGACACTCGATTCCAACTGCTGTCTTTGTAACAATAAAAACTGACACCAAAAAGTTTCCATTTCACGAAGTTACCAGCCCGCTAAACACTGAGCCCAAATCCCTCTTCATTGTTAAAATATAACGGCATCATCCAGTATGGTCTCACACTATTCAACACACTAGTCAGAAGAAACAAGAGCACCTGTAGCTCTGGTATGCATTGGACTGTACTGATGATGTACAGTCCATCTCTGTACAGCAGGTGGTGTAGTGGTTTAAGGTGTTGCCCTGCACTCAAGAATCCCGATTTGAATCCCACTTCCTGCTCTAGTACCCTTGACCAAGGTGATTAACCTCAACTGTTACACTAAAAATGACTTTGTCGTATAAAAGGGTAAGTCATTGTTATTAAAGACTCATAATATGGGAAATCTGTGCTGATATCTGATCATTTCTGTGTACCTTTCTGCCAATGTGATACACACATTTGTAAAATGGAGAAAAAAATAGAAATAGATTTGCTTGAATGAGAATTACAGACAAATGTAATATTTGTGTAACACTTCAGTTTTGCAAAACATCTGTTATTGTTAAACTAAACAGCATTTGGTGAACCACATTTGGCTTCCTGATCCTTAAACAGGAAATGGTTTTGCAGGCTGTAGCATTAAATGCTAGATAATATTTTTGGCTTTCTTTTGATAGAAAAAATGTTACAATTGAAATAACGGAAATTGGGGGGGGGGAGTGGTGGGTGGCGGCGGTTGTTAATCATCCACAGCACCCATTTCTGTTTTCGTTGACCATATCAGAAGCCACACTGAACACAATCTCTTGCTTTCAGCACCCATCCTTCTCACTTTGGATAATGTCTACACTGCAAATATTTCTGCACCATAATCTATACATCTTGCTCTTTTCGGTTAGAATTAAATGGGAAAAACTAAGGTGCTAACCAGGTGATGAAATCAAACCATTATTGTCTGATACCATCATCATGCATACCTAGTGGTTAAGAATGCAAGTAAAATTTGGAAAAACAAAGTAATACCAAAAAGTTTCCAGCTTCTTTGAATTTCTGTGCATGTGGGAATAAAGGCACGACCTCCCCAAGGTGCACAACCACAGCTACACACTTCATTCACACAGAACTACAGGACACTGGCACACAGTTTTGACTGTGTCTATTCACTGAAGGTAGATGTTGCTAGAAAAGCCCAAAGCATTCCATCACTCACAACTGTTAGGTCATGAAACGTCACAACACTTCTAAAAACACCAGTTCAATTCTCCATAGAGTGCTGAGCAACAGATAAACGTCAGCAGACAGCACGTATGGTAACTAGACAGCTGGAAGATGATGAGATGGGGGGGGGGCTCTCAACCAGAGAGAAAGAAAACCAATCCTAAGGGGGTCCAAGTGCTAGTAGCTGCATCCCTCCCAAGGCTATTCTAGAAATATGACCAGAAACCCTGAAAACAGGTTTAGGGCATGCCATCATAAGAGACAGGTGTTTACACCTGTTAAATCTCCATCAATGTGCACACAAGGCTGAGAGCCACCAACTGCAGACATTGAACAACATGCAGCAGGCATGCAAGCACACGCAAAAGGCAGCGTTTGCGTCGTCAGTTTTACAACCTGTGCGTTTCCTATGCGCATCTGCTCATGGCACTCACCTGGCCGAATGGAAACTAGTGAAAGCATCAGTTTCACTGAAACAGTGTCCTCCAATTCCACTTTTTAAATTGTATACAGCAGATGTGCTTCTTGCCACCTCTCGCTACTAGCATTACTCCCCATAATGTAATGTGATGGTGATCTAGGTATTATTATAGACAGCTGTCAGATATTTGTCATATTGTTAGTGATGCTCTCAGTCTTAAATTATGTGTTGTAACAAAACTGTACTTTTGCAAGTGTGGCATTACAGTGACATTGCAGACAGGAAAAAAAAAAATCACACTTTTACACTTATTACTATTGAAATTACAAAAAAATATATGTACTCACCACAACTACTGAAAAAAATTACAATAACAGGTACTGTATACTGTGAAAATGCTGAACTAAGTCCATTTTATTGTTAAGCTGACGAATGAGACTGAGGATTTGCTTACAGATCATTTAAACACAGCTACCATATTGAGTCAACTGTCATTAAACTTACTTTTATCATGCAGTACTACTTTTGTAAAAGCACTCAGCCCCCAGTCTCATGTGTACATTCACAAAATGATGAAATGTGAACGCAGATAAACCCCTGCCATTTCCTACTTGCCAGCGAGATCTTACCAGAAGAGGGTTTGGTGCACTGAGACGCAGCAAGGCTAGACACCACACACTACCATCAGCATGGTAAACTAACTGATACACTGATGCAACTTGTGGACAGTAAGCCTTTGGGGATATTTGAGACACACACTACTGTTTTCCTCAAACAAAGTGGCAGCTCTTCAAACATCAAACTTGTTTAATGTTCACCAGAGGCTGATTTCCTTCTGAATTCCTGGCAGAGCTCAAACACAGCTACACACTCACACACCCATCAAATACACAAAACACACATCTATCTCACATTATATTGCTGCATTGAAATTCACGATACACTGATCATTGGGGGGGACGCTTTTGCCATCAGAATTGTGGTGCGATACATCTAGATTGATAGTATTGTGTGTGTGTACTAATGTTCATTTTCCATCACAGATGCTTTAAAACATACACTACTGCTTCCTGCGAAATACAGCAAATATGTACCTTCTGTGTTGCAGAAACAGCTGTTAAAAATACAATCCCACCACAACAGGCCGGGCTTTATTAGTCACACATACTGAAATGGAAGAGCAGTTTTTCTGGAGCCTGGACACACAGCGACCAACCAAGTGAAAGAATATTTCTGGAGGTTGGATTCCCTCCTGCTACAACATACCTGAATTATAAACCTTACTGGAATAATGATTCAGTCTGGACATTCTTAATGTATAAATTAAAGGTAAGCAACCACAGCAAGTGGGACTTAAACCAGAGAACCCCAGGTTAGAACACAATAGCTTTACACTGCTTCTATTGGACCTAAATATGTAAGAAGAGACAGGGTACAGTATGTGCTTTATTAATCCCTGCAGGAAAATGGATGAAGTATTTAATAAAGCGACGAAAGACAGGGATGCGGGTAACATCTAGCTCATGGAGAATAAACGCGACAGCTGGAGCCGCGACGCCACTGAATTCGGGCTCAGCACTCAGCGACTCCTGCCCTTCCTTGGCCCCGCCCACAGACGCCGTCCACATCGGCGCTACCGGCCTGCAGTCAGCCAATCACGGGTCAACAAGTACCACGAGCGCGCAACCCATGTGACACGACAGCCAATCACGACACGCGGCTGGCCTCAGTCCTACTTTCTATTAGAGCACCCGAATAACAAAATGAGACCATTCGAACCGTTTAAAAAAGTACTTTGCAGCAAGTCTGTGACTGTTATAAGCTGTGGTTTACAACTGTAAATCGTAAACCCGGGGGAAAAGAGCATTAAAGTTTTCTACGTCGAGCTGCCGGGAGGAGGAAAACTGCGGCTCCTCAACAAAGAGCGACGCACAGGATTCAGTAATGGAATCGTGTGGAACTTTTCTGCTTTACGCCCACCTCTACAGTAAACGCTTGTGCGTCCTCCTTAACGACGGCGAAAACGCCACAGCCGCCGTGCTCTTCGGTCCTCGCCAGTCAGGAGACTCACGGGCGATCTGGAACAGCTTAGTGGCCAAACGAGAGAGCAGAGGGGCTGCTCGGAGCCCGGGAGCCCCGATGTCTCCAGAACATTGAGGACGACCTCGAGGCCCGAGTGAGACGCTGGTTTTGCACGCGTTAGGCGGTCCTCATTTTACCTCAGAAAGTCACTCCCAGTGACCGAGGACGTAAAACAAGGCGTAAGGAACGAAAACAGCAAAGGGCTGGTTTTTCTCTCTTTTTAACTCGTTTTGAGTCCACGCTGCCTCAACAGGTGAACGAGTCCAGCAGCCAGGAGAGGCGGCTCAGCTGCCCGTTAATGGAAGTCAGTCGGCCGCAGGCGGGACGTGGTGCTCGCTGCATACACTGTTAAACACAACAGAGCTGCTGGTAAAACAAGGTTAAATACCTACCGCGTAGTTTATTTTTCGGGTTTCGGTCAATTTTTGCAGGCTCACCCGTGTCCCCTAAGAGCCTCGCCATCTAACGGTGTTCCGCAGTCCGACCCTCTCTCTCGCGCTCTCCTTTCCCGCGTACAGAGCGGCCATCGTTCCGTCTAGCCGAATCGGAGCCGGTGGATCAAGCTGAGTCAACTTTCATCCACAGTTTCACTTTATCTCCATCCCTATGTCTATATCCGTGCCGCTGCCTGTTCCTTTTCCCGTCCCCGTTCCGCTGTGGCGGCCGCTGTACGCGCAGGCCGCCAGGGCCCCGTGCCTACCTGGTCCGCCACGTCCTCGGCGGTGCTCATCAGGTCACTCCGCACCATGTCTCGCCGCGGCGCTCCTCGCTCCAATTTCCTTTTCGTCGCAGCTTAATGGATCTGTCCCTAAGTCCTCGCAGAGCTCCTGCTGCCGCTCTGTGCAACGATACCGGGGTAGCCGCCTCCACCCCACAATGCTTCGCGTCGTGCTCTGGCGCGCCCTCTTCAGGTCGGCGGCGGCTGCGTGCCACGTATGCTGACCGCCGATGCGGCCTAAGCGCGAGATGTTGACGGTGGGGGTTATGGGGCTATGGGGGGGCCGTGGTCCCGTTCCTCGCCGTCGGTCTCGCTGTTGATCAGACTCCGCAAGGGTGACAGTGACCATTACCAGCAGTCGGCAGTGGTCAGTGATGCTCAGGGGACGTGGTAGTCAGCCAGTTGGCAACAGTCAGCGACTGGGAATTACTGGTAGTGACAGTGAGAGTGACAGTCGGTAACAGTACAGTACAGCACCAGCTCTTTATTAAGCACGATGCTTAAGATCTCCATTGAAAAAACCCACACTAACAATTGGAAAGTGCAGTGTTTTAAAGTCTTTCACCATCTTTTTATCTTATTTATATGCTAGTTTTTTTTTTTATGAAAGCTGTTTTAATCTGTTCCATGGCAGCTTTTGCATTATGAAGTTCTTCATTCCCTTATATTTAACATTTACTCATTCTTGTTCTCCTGAGCAGTAATGCATCTTTTGCATGGGTGTGTTTTCTCAGACCATCTTACTCATTTTAAACTGAGTTCTTACATGGGGGTGTCTCTTCCAGCATCCATTCTTGGTGACTGGAGGGTTTGTGAACTGCATCGCCATACTGTAAATACTCTCCTACAAGGAAACACAAAACACACAAAAAGAAACTCTTCTACCTGTTGTTCACATTTTAACTTATTCACACCAGTTTTCTGGCCGGCCCCTGTACGTTCCGCAGCAACTGTGCTGCCCAAAGAGCAATTTGTTTCCTCAAAATATAATATTATTAGCTGCTATATTCAAATATAAACAACTGGCTTTCTACTATCAATAAATATGTTGCTGGCACTTTATTATTGCTTCTCTTGGGCAGTGTAACCTGGAAGGTGTCTGCCTCACACCCCGTTTCTAGGATACAACAGAGCACCTTTGGTGGACAAGTGGTTATTAATGACAAATGTATGAACATATTATTTATTACATTTATTACAGCCAAGTCAAAGTCCAGATCTAAGTCCCGCCGAGATGCTGTGGGGGGATTTGAAATGGGCTGTCCAGGCAAGACCCCCCTCAAACATCAGAGAACTTAGAGAATTCTGCATGAAGGAGCGGATAAAACGTTCTCCCAATCCGTGTCAGAGATGGGTACACGGTTGCAGGAACACTTGCTTGAGGTCGCTTCTGGCACAGGGGGCAACCCCAGCTTTTGGAGCCAGGGTGGACCTCCTTTTTCCAGACGGAAATGGCGCCTCTCTTCATTCTTTCTTGAATAAAGTAATGCGGGTTTTCACAGGGCAGCGATCTCACTGGGTAAAGGTGCGGCTCCCAAGCCCAAACCTTAGCTTTTTACAGTCTGCTTGTTGTCGCAGGTCCTGTACTGCGTTTCATCGAGTTGCAACGGAGTCCCGCTGTGCTCTATGTCAGCACGCTGCTCTTCTGAATTTAGCGGTGAATAGCGCCATCTAGCGTTCCGATATGGGGACGGCAGAGTCCTGCCGACTACGTGGGTCAGTGGTTCTTTCCGATATAATAATAATAATAATAATAATAATACAAAATTTATACATTTTACCCTCACTAAATAAAAACAGCCAATTATTAAATCAGTTCCCTGAAACCAAAATAAAAATCAAAATATAATCTCACCTCCATTTTTCTGAAATGAAACTGTTTTAATAATTCTTTAAACATTTGTACCAGTGCAAAAGGCATATAAACACGTGCTTTTTAAAATTTAAACATGCACTGGAAAAATATGATACATTTAGGAGGGCAGATTAAACCCTGGTTTCAGCTCAGATTCAGTTGGAGGGAAAAGTTCCACTTTTTCACAATTTGTGAAGTTTCTCCCACATCCTAAAAATGTGGCACAGCTCGCTGGGTAAAACTATAAAGCAGGGTGTGAGCCGATGCCCAATATTACTCTGCAGACCCCAGCATTGTCCCTCACAACAATAGGCTTTGCAGCCATCTACAATTTAAAAAAGAGAAACTGATATTTAATTCTTGATGTATCAGATCTCTTAGCATAAAGTGGTCAAAACAATGTCCCAAAAGAAGCTGTACTAATAAATAAACCTTAACACATCAGATAAATCAGCCAAAAATTTTAATATCTAAATCAAACTACAACAATAACAAAATAACATTAAAACAAATCTGAACACAAAAAAGTTTCAAGTAATAAAAAAAGTTATTTTTGCTGTCCGCAGAAAAATAGACGTTGTAGGAAAATAATCAAGTTCTGTGAAGACTTGAGTGAATGATCCTGTCCCCGTCCTGCCTTAAGGAGATGCTGCAAGTGGGCTTCTGCTGGAGAACAGCAGCAAACATCTCGCATACACACGTTTTCTCCAATGCATAATCCAATCAGTAAGAATTTTAAGTAGAATGAAACTTGTGTAAATACTGGGTGAACCATGAATAAACTCAGCTTTCTATCGGACTAACAGAATGGCAGAGTTACTGATCAAACATGTTTCTCAGCTATAAAACAATTCCCTTGTTTGCCAAGTCCAATGGTAGTGGTTCTCTACCTTAGATCTGATGACCTCTTATATTTACACAAACATTTCTTCTCTATTAGCTTCTGCTCAATTGGTCCTGACAGCTGTTTGTTCGATGAATCTCACAACTCAAATGTCACTAAAAAACAAACATTGACCTGCTGTTGCTTTGCTCTCTGTCTCTGTCTGTCTGTCTCTCTCTCTCACACACACAGAGTTGCAGAATAAATCGCTACAAAACTAGAAAACATTTACAGTTGTGCTGTACCAATGCTGTATTTTTCATAAATTTAAGTATAAAACTACAAAGTTTAGCAAATGCATTTTTAAAGTCTAGGAACTATTTGGAATGTAGCTTTAAAATTGTAAATGGAAAAAAATACAATTCAGAGAATTTTTTTTTTTTTTTTTAACTTTCCCCTACTACTGGTATTCCTCAACTAATAAACCCCAACCCGACTGAAATATTATAAGGCATTATGAGCTGTGATGTTCAGTTTAACGTGATTTTAACAGTGCAATTTATTCAACAACTCTTTGACAGTTTAATGATGAAGTCTTCAGCTGGAACTGCAGAGGGAGAAGCACTGCTTTGCCTCCATATTTCCAAGGTTGGTCCTGAAGCCTCTTTAACATACTGCTGCAAAATATTAATCATCCAAGAAAAGGTGTAGCTTTTTTGTGCTTTCGTGAAAATAAAATTAACAAAATGTGTGCATAAAGTTTATACATGTACAACAATGATGTTCAACTTGTGCTCCTCTTCTAGAACACGCAATTCTTTTAAGGCATCTCAAATCCTTTACTCATTTTACGGGCCAAAAAAAAATCTGGTTTTTTGCAGGGAAAAGCAAAAAATCTGTCAAAAAATAAAACTTACAATTAAATCAACACAAGGACTCAGTGTTGGAGTAATGCAGTAAGACCAGGAGTGAGCAACAGTCAGGAAAGCAAAGGACTGAAGGGAGGAACATCGCTGCCTTGCAGAAGTCGACCAACTTTCACAGACTGACGTGTGTCTTGCCGCCTGTTTTCTTGTTCAATTTCTTGGCCTGACGTTCAGCGTTTTTTTTTTTTAATTACGCATTCTCCTAAGAGTCAGTTCAGAAAGCAGGACTTCTACCCAGGCTATTTATGCAGCGTACCTTTTTCGTTAGAATTATAGCAGTACCTGTGGGGAATCCATGGTTCTGCAGTGGCAAAGTCAACCGGCCATAAAGAACCAAAGGTGTCACTGGGTCCTTCCAGGAGACTGATCATTCGGTAATTTTTCATAGTCAGCTTCGCAGAAGAAAATCTGTGATGGCATGACTAGGCTGTGCAACACCTCATGCAACCTGTCAAGAGGGCAACTCAGAGTGCTGCATACATCATCCCACAAAATACTTCAGCTGCCATTCATGGAAAACTTCCCGTCAACATGGCTGCCAGGAACACACCTGGAGCATGGGCACCTGAAGTGTAGCCATGACATTCATCCATCCAGCAAACTCTGCATCTGAGCTGCGACAGCCTGCTACCGTGTCCACTATATAGACGGACCGTCACAGTGCTGTTCCTCTCTGTCCACACAGACTGCACTACCGATGCGGTTCAGTCACTTATATTCATCGCAGAATGGCCATTACACAGAATGATGACCACTCGGGGCTGCAGCTACCTTCTAAAGCATGAAAAGCACAAAGAGCACTGGCGCAGATGCTAATTTCTCTCCATGCTCCTTCTGGACTACAGAAATACAACCCAGTTACTTTTTTTTTTTTTTTTTACAAAAGAATGACTCAGGTGACAAATGAGCAATTTCAGTCCCAAAACCATGCGTTTGGACCTCACAACAGTCTCGTTGACCTTTCAAGTTCCATTAACTAGAAGTGAGATGTCATTCATACTTTCCCTTTACATTTGAATCAACACCCTTCTCTTAAAATCCAAACTATTCCTTCCTTAATTTAAAAAAAAAAAAAAAAAAAAAAAAAAAGTTAAAAATGATGGCAGACACCCCCCCCCCACTTTTAATATAGCTTTCCGGTTCTTTGTAACTAATATGTCAGTTGGACTCCAAAAAAGAATTTAATTAAAAATGCCCTCCACTGTGCTAGAGGAAATCTGTGCTTCCTACTGCCAGTTCTGCATCTCTCAGCGCCTTCGAGTGGTCCGTGTAGATCTTCTCCTGAAAGCTTTGCGTCCAGTTGTTGGTTTTTCATCTGAGGCAGCTCCAACCTCCTCTACCTCCTCCTCCTGCTCTCCAGCAGTTGTCGGCACCTCCTCACTGTTGCTGTGTAGACTCTGCAGGTCTGAAGATGATAGCTGGAGGTTCTCCTCCAATTCATCGTTGAGTTTAGGGGAGGAAATGCTCGACAGCTGTGAGGTCTCAGCCCTAGCTACATGCTCTTCCTCTCTGGAGCTCAAGGGTGGAACATCAATGTCACCAATGGAGCATGACCTCACTGTGGCATGTCTTGCAACAGAGAATGTAGAAGACAGAGTACTGCTAACACTTATACCTTCCAACCGTAACATTTTATCTTTACTAGCAGCATGGGACTCTTCTAGCATGACACGAGGACTGAGGGTAGGTATATGGCTCACTGAGGGTGCTGGGTCAAAGCTCAATGGTTTATCAGTTATTTGACCTCTGTCCACGTCTTCCAGTTTGCTGGTGGTACCATCTTGTCCTTTAAGGTCTCTGTGGTCATCTGCTGTATTGTTACAGTCTCCATCCTCCACTGTGTCCTCTGCAACCCCATCTCTCTGGTTTCTTAAGGCTCGGTACTTCTGTTGCAGATAATTAAAAAATACACACATATACCATTCATGTACTCAATGTACTTTAAGTATGGACTTTTTTTTTTTTTAGAGCAATCCAAAAGAAAACTGCAGATTGTTTTAATATGTTTACAATTCATATTAAAAATAAATTCAGCAGGTAACCAACTACAAATCTGCCAAGTACAGTATATTTATATTTAAACTGATGAATATAAATCTTCCCAAATATGTTTACAAATAACTTTATTTACATTTTTAATCTATTGCTTGTTTGCCCTGCAGATCCTTATTTTTATCTGCTGCAGCTGCTTATCTACTAGTAGCAAAGTGTGCTTGGGTGCACTGCATATACTGGTTAGATATTATTTATAAATGCAGTCAACACCAAACATACATTATTGAAAAAAAATATGAAGCAATAAAAATACAAATCATTCCTAATGTCTGTCAGCCATTGTTTACTGAAACGGAAATGTTTATTTGCCAAACACTAACAGCTGCCCTCCTACTGCCACCACAGGAAATAACCAGGTTCATCTTTGCCCTCAGGTGAGAGGTGTGTTTAGCGAACTTAAATGCAGCTGTACCACACTGCTGCTCATCAAACAAAAATATAAACCCATAGCTGGTGAAGGACTGTAAAATACTGAGCCTAATACAAAATACATTGTGTACAATGTGTGCACATACTGTATACTGTATGTACATGTTATGTGTAAATATTTATGTTTTTGTAAAACTGTGAAGTTAATTTAGCCCAGAGCACACACAAAGCAAGCTGAGGCCAGAACTCTAATTAGTTCATCCTGTCCTTATCAGGCCCTAAACCTCTGACCCTGTCTGGAATACTGGATTTTTACGAGCTGCTTTTTCCACTTACCTGCAGGTTCTGAAAGTGCATGAGAGACTTGCAGTGAGACAGCCTGGCTGTGGACTCAAAATGATAGAACTTGTGGCAAAGCCTGCAGAGAAACCCAGCCACCGGGATGACAAAGCTGGAGCCTATCAAACAAGAAAAAAGTCCACCACTTTAATGATCTTGACACTGACAGAACAACAAGAGTCTACATTCTATTTGCAGGTAAAGCAATTGCAGGATTTATTTTTAATATGAATCTATGCTAGCCCAATGGTATCAAAACATTAAATATATAGTATATTATTGTTAACATATTTAATATTTATTGTCAACCAAACTGTGACTAAATCAACAATTGATCCTTTATATGGTACAATAGTCTCTGGCTTGTTTGAGCCATAGCAAGAAACTCACCATACTGAGTGTCAGCATCATACTGCTCACCATCTACCATGTCTTCCAGCGAAACTTCCCTTTGGGTAGACTGCCCTGTCTGCTGTAGGAAATCACACAATGAAATATTAAACTTCCCTTAGCCAGTAACCACCGCCACTGTGTTGTCTGTAGAGAGCATCCAATAGGAGTAACATTTTGCAACCCACATTACCTGGCCTTGGAAATCTTCTTCTCCTTCTTCCTCATTCAGCTCTTCTTCATAATCATCTTCTCCTTCAAAGCAGCCCACTGCATCAACAGTGATCAGTTCCTCCAGAACCTCTGGGCCACCCTCTTCCTGCAGCTGTCATATGACAAACAGGGCCCTGAGGGTCACTCACCAGTCACAGGGATGAAGACAGGACTTAGTATTGTGCTTATTCATACATTCAATAAAGTGATTCTGTCAGTAACAGAGAATAAGTGCAAATTTGAGCAGCCTGACCTCCTCCACCCTCTGCTTGTGTTCTGGAGACTTCATATGTTCCACAAACTTGCGGGGTGTTCTGAAGTGCCGTCTGCAGACTGTGCAGAAGGGTCGCGAGGAGTGCTTGGACAGCTGGATGTGAGGTATGGATGAAAAAGGAAGATTAAGCTGGACCTGACTGGCACCAAATTAAACTTACATTTGAATACACTGTACATGTTTCAGGACATGAAATGCTAAATTATTTTACTGGAATCAGGCATGTTTCCAGCCAATTTTTCTGCCCAAGAGAAGTCCACCCCCACAACTGCATAGCATGTCCTCAGAAACTTTATTCGATGAGAACATATCAACTTCCATTTTTTTTTAAATCCTCACTCACCTTGTGTTCCTTTGTCCTGCGGTGCTCAATGAGGTCCCCAGTGAAGTGGCTCTGACAGGTGGCGCACCACCGCTGGAGGCCAGGCCTCTTTTCCCTGCAGCACAGAACACCCAACCACATGGCAAAGTCAGACTGTGGCCCACACTTGCCTAGATCACTGTGTCCTCACTCACAAGTTTTATAAACAGCTCATTTGCTGTCAGGCAGCATAGTCAAAGCTGCTGTTCATGTAACCTAAAATGCTGTTCTAACTCACTTTGCAGCTGTTACAAAAAAGGTCTGATAAAAGGTACAGTCTTCAAAAACAGTGCAGCACATTACATAAATATTGAAGAGAGGGCTGAACAGTCCTACATCCTAACCCATCTTTGCGTGCTCCCTGCAGTGACTCTTGTACACGTGGTAGCAAGGTGACCAGGCAGGCATTACTCATGTGCTGGATCTCCATCATCCGCTGCTGGTGTGCCAGGCCATTCATGTGACTCTGGAAGTTCTGCCAGCAACAGGAAAAAGTTTCAGACCAACTAAAAAAAATTTGAGAGACACACAGAACTACCAAACTACAGTATCTGGGCTCAATAATTATTTCGCCTTTAGTTTATATTCATAATGTGCATGTGATGTCAAGGATACACTTCAAAACTGAACAAAAATACTGTTATTTTCAGTCCCCTATATTAACTGCTTGTCATGGATGGGAGGCCAGCCCCAGACATTTAATGTGTGTGGCAAGGTACACCTGAATGGGACACAGTCCATCACAGGACAATCTCCCTCTCTCACAAACACACAAAAGCATGTCTACCTTCACTTGTACATTAACAAACTAAGGGAAATTCTGATTCAACAATTCACAGAAGCTCCATGTGTTACGAATGTTTTGTTACAATTTTCACAGATTCAATCTATTCTCAGCTTTTCAATTTTTATTATTTTCTTTATCAAAAATTTCACTGTAACCTTTATTTCTGTGTCCTATCATTAGATGCCTATAAAACACATCCAAATAGGGGCTGGCTTAATTCAACTCTCTTCTTCAGCGTTTCCAGCTTTTGTCAAGGGTTTGCGAATGTTGATTATCAGTAAGATGATAAATAACAGATGTTTATGGAGTAAATCAAAAACTAGCATTTAACAGGGATTTATGGAGACAGCATTTTTATTTTAAATTATACTTATTCCCCATTATTTTGCCTACTGATATCTGTTTTTTTCACTCATCCATTGAGTGACTCCCAATACCAGTTATTAATTTTTTCCAGTTATCATTTGTTTGTTTCTTGGCATCCAGCTGGGAACAAATTGTACCAGATGGCTGAGAGCCTGTGTACTCACACTCTTAGGTGTGTTATGGCACTCTATGGTCTCACATTCCCACATTTCCATCCTCTCATTTGTACCACGCTTTAATTTTCTAGTGATTCATTTATTCAAATATATAGCTCGCCTTCCTCAAGCAAGTGAGAACAGACTACCACTTAAGTTCACCTTATGAAATATTTTAAAATGTTTCTTTTCATTATTGTTATTTTTTGCATTTTAATGTATTGCACAATTTTTCTCAGTGGATAATGAGGGCGAACTTGGGATAGCTTTAGAAAACAAGAATTTTTCCCTTATAAGAAATAACAAAAAGTGATTTCATTATTTAGTTTTTTGGCAATTGGTCCATTTTCCAGAAACAAATCTGGACTGGAGAGTGATGAATAAGTACAATTTTAATGCAACTTAACAAAAATTTTAAGTCTTAGACGAACTTTCTAACATAGTTTGGGGAGGTTTTTACAGAATCTAATCTGTAAATAAATTGAGGGACAATGTCTGTATTAAGCTTTTAATTGATTCTGATGAAAAAGTTTGACTTATAAACAAATAATATTATGAACAGTTGTGTTTGAAACTTGAGTATATCACCAAATTTGAGTTTTATTGCCCTCCGTGTTCTACACTACCTGCTGGTTGTGGCATGTGATGTTACAGATGTAACAGAAGAACTTGTTGGCACCCTCTCGACTGGGGTCCTTGTTCTCGCCCTGGCTGCCCACAGACATGCCTGCAGACCCAGCCAGCTCTTCCAACCCCATGCTGAAGGCTCGGCTCTCACTGCTTTGCTGTATGGTAACCTTTAGGGATGCCCCCACACCTATGACCTGAACAGGGATGAGAAATTCACTAAGCAGGACAATGACTACCTGACTTCTGAGGCCTCATATTTAACTCTAAAATCTTACTGCACCCAGTCAACACCCAGCTTACCTCAGGTGCTCTGCTTTCTTCCAAAAATTCCACAGCTTCCGTACCAGCTGTACTTCCTCCCTCCTCCAGAAGGCAATCTACTAGGCAGAAAAGAACAAAGCAACAGTAACAGGAACAAGCAGAAACGACTGATAATACACTTATTTTATGAAAGATGGGTTCACAGCTTCTAGCCTATGGACACAAAAGCATGTACCTCCAGATTCCGGATTTTCTTCTAGGCTGTCATAATTTGATCTCAGGCCACTATCTGCATCTGACGGGATCTGAGCCTGAGCCTCTTGTCTACAGGAAAAAGATCAATTCATTATTAGGGCTAAAAGAGAACGATTTGGGGGGGGGGGGGGACTTGTCATTCTGTTGTTGTCCACTGTTTACATTGAAAGAATCTTAGTCATCAAACTGGTTCTTACTGATGAAAAAATGTAAAGAATTTTGTATTTTACATACACAACAGATAAATATTTTTAAAAGCTGAGCACTTGGGTTTCATTTTCAATCTCTTCATAACAACACTTCATTTCAGACTCTTCATAACAACACTAAACTTGTAAGGATATATCTAGTTGCTGCATCTGGTTCCTAAGGGATTAGCGTTTACCCTTCAGTTCTTTGTTTCTTCACAGCAGGCTCCCCTTCCTGCTGTTTGGAAGACTGGCCATTGCCATCCAGTACCTCTGTCACCTCCCCTGTTTGGGAAGAATATATAGTTAATACTGACCCTGCTACTTTCTCTCCTTGCCAGGGGAACCTCAGGGTTAACCTCTTCAGCCACAACCAATATACTACATATAAACTGTTTAGTCAGCGAGAACTTCAAAACCTTTAAACATTATTGAGATTACAAACAGGGAACCCACAAGTGATCCAAAAGAGTACACAAACCAGTTGATTACAGCAAATGAGAAGCCAATTCATTGTTCTCCACCTGCGCTGAGAGCTCTTCCGTTTGATTCTCCCTCAGAACTGTTTCCTCCAGGTTGTGTATCAGTGCTTCCAAACTCCCTCTGCTCACTGTCACGTTTCCTCTCCAGAGGACGAGTAGCAAAATCCTACATAAATGACCATGTCAATTGTAGAACATATTGTTTTACCTTTAATGGCTCTGATAACTGCCCTAAAAATTAATTAAAACTATAGTAGTCATACAAGCTTGTGCTTCAGCCCCAATAAAGTAAGAAAGTTAGTACTTCAGTCTAGACTGGTCTAGCGGATTAAAGACCAGTCTTTACCACCAAGCTTGTGCTTCATTTTTCATAATGAATTACCACCAGATCACATTGCATAGCTTGTATCTAACTTCATTTCAGCACTGTAATGACCATGCAAAGACTACATCAACTAGATCTATGACATGCTTTTCATAACAGGCCTGACAGCAAAAAGGCAAAGGAACCTTGTTAAAGTAACGTGTATGTGGGAGGTAGTGTCGAGGAGGGAATCCCACGTGAGGTGTCTTGATGGCCACACCCATTGGAGCTGGACCAAGGAGAGAAGGCCTTGCTCCAGCTGGGAAGAACTGTGCAAACTGCTGCCCAGGCACTGCAAAGCCCCGCAAGTTTCCTAGAAAGCAAAGAGAACATTTACTGCATCAATGAAGCGCAGACATCAAAACTGTAAAATAAAAAGACAACTATTAATTCCCCAGAAAGCAAGTATTCACATGAACAATCCTGGATCACAGAGACAAGCAGCTTTTTACCTTGCATCTGCTGCATCAGCAGTGCCCCCTGAAGCATGGGGTTGGTGGCAATAATGGCTGCAGGAGCAGCAGAGCACAAGTTGACCATACGAGGAGGTGGAGGAGGCGGAGGTGGTGCTGGAGCTGCAGCAGCCAAGGGCCTATTTGTAATAGTAAGAGGCGATGATGTCACACAAATAATTTCATACTTCAGTTGAACTACTTGCAGCAGAAGTATTTCTGTCCTTATTGCATGCATTATTTATCTAGAAATCATCTTATTTATCCATTTCTATCTGTTAATCTACTTACAGCATATATTTAGTTTGTGTTTTGTGTCATCGGGGTGCCTGTTTAATGCATTGTGCGCTGCTGTCCAGGAGAACCTACATTTCATTCTCTCTTGTTCATGTATATGGCAGACTGACAACGCGAACCTTGAACCTTTCGGGGATGTCTTACAAAGTAAACACTGTAATAATGTTGCAGAAAATAGGGAATAAGACTGATTGGACAAAACTGTCTTTTAGAGTTTCAGAGCATTCTGCCTGATCAGAAGTACGATGGTGACCCTCTGGAAGACCTTAGTTTAGTACAATTAAAAGGAGACGGGGAAAAATGTGGTACACGGCTCTTGCGTGCACACTTTCTCTAAAGTCTATTGATGGAGTGCTGTGCACTGGGTCATTTTTTAGGATATCATATGTCTATTAATGTAGCACAAATTAATGTCGTTGTAGAACACACACACACAGTACTATACTTTAAAAATATGTATGTATAAACACCTGCCAAGTTCTGCTAGATTGGGGAATAAAGGGCTACACATTTTAATGGGTGCTTTCTGCTTTTTTATATTAAGAGTACACTGTCATATGCAAGGATAGATGTATTTTACAGCAAGGCATATGAAATGTGAAATAATAAATATAATATAAACAAGGAGCAGGAGGAAAGCACAAATCCAAATACTTATTATCAAACATTTACACAACCCGAACCACAATTATCAAACTTACTGCACATGGAAGGCCATTATAAAACACCCTTATTTTACTACATCCAAAAATAGCCCTTGTTTAATTCATGTATAAGGGACCATTTACTGTCTCACAGCATTTCTCTATCACTCCAGCACAACAATTTCACGTTCAACATAACTTCTTCACACATGTGGTATAAATGATAACGTTTTTACAAGTAATGGTTTTTCCCTGGAGCTTCCTGAACTGACAATAGCAATTATGCTTCCCCTATGTGGAAAACGGCACACGTGTGTTTTAGTTTTTAGTACAATGTGGACATGAATAGTACTGTGGGGTGAAATCCGTAGTGAGGAGGTTTAGGCCCAGCCCCATCCCCGGGCTCGCCTAAGCGCCCTTACCGGCCGGCCTGGTGGTGGTGATGGGGCAGGTGGTGGGAGGAGGCCGCGGCCGTGGGCAGAGGTGGCGGCGGGGGCGGCGGAGGCGGAGGAGGAGGGGGCTGCTGGTGCTGGAAGAGCTGCCGGAGCTGCCGCAGGTGCTGGTGGAGCTGCTGCTGCTGCTGCTGATGGTGGTGGTGGTGGTGGTTGAACATGTCGCTGATTTAATGTGGTCCTCGTCGGTTCGAGCACTCCTCCCTGAGGGAGATATGGACATAATCCGCGCACATAAACCTCTTACAACTCATAAAGCCTTCCGGCAAGACGAGCTCTCCACGCAGCACGAGTGTCCGCTGACAGCCCGCTGCTGCCCAGACGGAGCTAAACAACTGCTGCAGTTCAGTTTAAAAGCGTTTCACATTTTGACAGACAAAACGCAGCTCCCTCTCATCGCCACAGCGCTGGCTGCGCCTGCGAATGACGGCGAACGCCCGCTGCTGCGCTACGGTGGCTAACCTGTTAGCTGGGCCATTTTAAATCGTACCAAATGCCGCGCGGTGCTCAGCAAACATCGCCTCAAGTTCACCCGCCACATTTTGCGTATCGCTGGTTAATTTCGCCATGAGTCGCTGTAACCCACAGGGCGATTCGGGGACTGAGAAAGCGCGGCGGAACCGGCCGTGTGTTTGTTGACAGAGCCCCGCCGGCGGCCCGAAGCCACAGCGCCGCGAAGCGCAGCTTTAGCGTTCAGCTTCTGCTCGCAGCACAACTCCCACACCTACAGCACAAGCGGCTCCGAAACGAACCTGCCGAAACGTTAACAACGGTCCGTCGACGCCAGCCTTTATTTTTCTCTAAAGCTCCGGTGCGCTTCACTGTGCAAGGGATGCCTGTCCGAGACACTGCCAGATTTCTGCATACTGCCCCTCTACGGCTCGGAGGATGAACAGCATGAATTTAAATTCTACATAGGATGATGCAGGTCAGTAATGTACTGTCATGGAAGGCAGTCCGCAAATACTGCATGAGGAGGATATTTTATTTATATTTGCACGACGAAATTCTCAGAGTAACATAGTGCGTCAATAATTTTTCCATGTATCTTAACAAAAAGTACAATTAATTTTAGGTATCACTGACATTCTTACTATGTACAGTATTTGCTATGGCGATGTAACCAAAGTGATATTTCATTACAGCCACGATGCATATAGATAATATAAATAGGAAGAACATTGCAGCACATACAGTGAACTACTATGCTTTCATTTTAGGTCACTCATTCAGAACCATGGACAGTTCAGCTGTTATCAATGTTCTTCATGGCATATTTTAAAATTGTAGAAAATGCTATGGATTCCTTATACATCCGAGTTTAGTACAACTTTAAACTCTTTTGCTATTTATTTATTTTAGAGTGTGAGGGACCGAGTCAGCAGGCACAAGGAATCACAGCTTAACTGTTAGAAAAAAATAATTTATTCCAAAAAAGGTAATTATGTCAGCAAAGAATAAAATTGGGCCCATAAAAAGGTCAACAGAACATAACACCCAAACCAACAGTGCACAGCACAAATCAACTAGACATACAACTGGACCCCCAAACACTCAAACAATAGGGCTTAAATAATGGCTGATCAGACCATTAACATACAACTACATACAATAGGGGAACACCAGAACTATACAAACACAAATAAACAAAATACTACACACCAATTGGTTAACCAAATCATATACATAACAAAATCCAACAGAATCAAAACACTACTAATAAAAACACAAATCAGGAAATCAAACCAAGTGAACGTCTACACTAATATTCTCTCCCCCCCATGCTGCACCAAAGGTTTATTGGCTCTGGATCCACTTCCCGCTTTCCAAGGCCCGATTTCCTTCCTCCAATCCTCCGTCCGGACTGGTACCCGGATAGGCCAATCCCCAGAGACCACCAACCAAACCAGCAACCCAAAACAATTTCCATTCAGACCCCAAACAAATTCAAGCCAAACATCTCACCACCCAAAACTCTCCAAAGAAAATCAAAACAAATAAAAATTCAAACAAAAATATACTTAAACTATACACTCATCTGTGTGGGTGCTGGAGCGGCCATCACATAGAGCAATGCATAACTGTGAAACCTCGAGTATCTGCAGTGTCTCGAAAAAGTACGTTAACTGCTGGGGCCAATAACATAAAGTGGTAAAAACGCGGAAGAGAAACTCAAATATAAAATTGAAAGCAGTAACGTTGCTTGAAAAGATAAAAATTGTGGGGAACCTGATTTTAATGTAACGCACACAGTTTAGCAGTTTTTTTCCCTTTCTTTTTATTCTCTTTGTTTTACATCACAGTCGAACTGTTATGACAGGACGAAATGACCCACAGAATGAAAATGCATTTCCTAGCTTTGTCCGGGAGGGCGTCGTGCGCTTGCGCAGTGCAGACATGCGCCCCCGCGTGGCGAGGCATGCACTAGCAACGCAGTCGCCTCCCCGTTTTACTGGACTGCAGGCGCGACCAAGACCGCCAGTCGTTCTTCTTGCAGACGGCGCAGTGGCAGCGTTTCGTGGACGTGAGAGGAGACTGAGGAGGATCAATGAGGCTCCTTGCAGGGAGGAGGTAGACGGCACGGCTCCTGCATTTTTTATCCGCCTCGTGTCCCATCCGGAGGGGACTGGGCTCCGTGAAGGTATCCCCGCTTCTCCGTTCATTCCTTCCACTGTGAGATCAGCGACTCTCCTCTGAACAACATGGGCAACCGGGGGATGGAGGACCTCATTCCGCTGGTGAACAGGATGCAGGATGCGTTCGCGGCCATCGGGCAGAACGCGAACCTGGATCTACCGCAGATCGGCGTGGTAGGTGGACAGAGCGCGGGCAAGAGCTCGGTGCTCGAGAACTTCGTGGGCAAGTGAGTGATCTTCTGTCATCTCCCTCTTCCTCCTCCTCCTCCCACTGTACATTGTCAATGTCACCGTGCCTTGTCACAAAGCACTCGCATGTCTTCCTCCTGTATCGCGACTGCTCTGCACTACAGCATTTACGAAGTGCACACCCATGCGCGCAAGCATGTACTGTGCATTCGGGCTCTACACAACGCACGATGCGACGTGAATGATAACCCAGATCGACAGCTTCACATGCACGCACTCTGCCATTTGTAAAATGCTGCTTTTATTCAGCCAACGTTTCTAACCTAATCGTTGCACGGCGAAGATGAACTGTAAAATGACATTTTGGTTTATATTCGTAGCACGCTAGTGTGTAGGGTGACAGCACATTTTTTGTTTAAATCGAAAAAAATATAGAAGAATAAATAAGACGAGCTGAATTTTAAACGCCCACCGCCTCTATACGCATGAATATGTGGTTACATTTGTATTTCGTAGTGTGTGTGTGTTACATGCTGTATAAACTGCTATACGAAACCAGTGGTGTCGATAATGCCAAAGCTGCCGGGTGTATATAAGGTCAATAATTTCGTATGCATTTTTGGAGGGTTGTGTGCTCGTTCTCCATTAAGTGTGTCCGTTCTCATGACATGCCTGGTCAGCACATATCGTACACACCAACACACACCAACCTGTACTGTGATGTTTAAAAATATAGCCATGGGTGTGTGTCAGGTGTTCCTTTATCAAATGCCTGTAAATATGAGTGAATCCATATTTGATGGATTCGGTACTGGGGTTCTCTATTCTTCACTGGTAAATAAATAAATTCAGTTTCTTTTTACAGAGCGCTCTTCTCATGAGGACAACACACACAAGAATGTTTCAGGGAATGATACGGTGTTACTGGGGCTGATACAGTGTTCCAGGGTACGACATTGTTGTTGAACATGATAAAGCTGGGTATGATACAGTGTTACTGGAAATGACACAGTGTTACGGGTGTTGCTTGTTGCTGTTGTAAGTCATGGTGTTGAAGAACTGTCTTTGTGTAATGTACAATTACTGTCATGTATATGGGAGATGAGGAGCATGGGCTTTTGGGTGTCTTACTTCACACACATGGTAGTTGCTGCCATTTTGTTTTTGGTTTAACAGAACTCACTGTGCACTGCTGGTACACACACACACACACACACACACACACACACACACACACACACACCCGCAACCCTCTCCGAAGGAACACAGCATGTACCGAGTGCTGTGGCCAGACAAGACACCCACTTGCCATGCAGTCATGTTGAGTACACAGTGGTTCTCGCTTGCTGAGCTCTTCGGTGCTGCTTCGTGACTGTCATGTGGAGATTGGGGGTGGGGGTGAGGGTGGAGGAGGGGTGCTCAATGGATGTGCAGACCCAGCCTGGGAATCATGACTGCTGCAGCCAATGCAGTCAATCACTGCAGCCACTGCAATGAGTCACTGCAACTAATGCAGCCTGCTGTGTGGGCACTGTTCTGCAAACATGGATTCATAGGCAACATTTTATTAATGTGCATATTTTTATGCCTCTCTTACATATAAATACTGCACACACCCACACAGGCTATTACATGCTGTATACTCGAGAGCTCTGATACTGTTAGCGTTAAGTGAATTTAAGTGTTTTTCTTTAGTTGTACCCCATGTAGATGTTTTTAAATCGGTAAATCATTCTTATGTTACTCATCTAGCAATGATAACAACAGCAAAAGCAACAACAATATTAATATTCATTTGCCAAACTATCAATTTTCCATTCATTATTTGCTTTTCCTGGTCATGGTTGCTCTGGAGCATAATAATAATAATAATAATAATAATAATAATAATAATAATAATAATAATAATAATAATAATAATAATAATAATAATAAGGCAATGTCAGGGAGTCTTATGAAGGAGGTACCTACTGTTGTGCTGCTGGACTTTTTCCTGTACTGAGGACACACCAAGATAAATCAGTGTCCAGTAGTGTGTCTGTAGCGGGCAGGACATCCTGCACTGGGCTTTTTTCAGGCATCAGGCCCCTTCACTGGATCTGTTTCCTGCTTACAGCTCAATATGTTCCTGTTGTTTTTTCATTTGGAGATTAGAAGTCTCTTATTTCATCACTTTGCACCTGATATCTTTTTCAGGTCTGTTAAATACTTTAATCCTTAAACAGGTTTAATCACTTAATTGAAAAATCATTTGCTGTTTTTTTTTGTTTTGGTCAAAATGTCTTTTTAGCAAGTGTGCAGAATTTTATTAAAAATAATACCATTAAGTTACTTTCACCTTAGAAGGTTGGGCATCAGGGCTCAGCAAGTTGTGCTGTAGCCTCAGGGTATCTGAGCTGTTCTAGTCAGTTCAAATCTATCCTGTGGTGGACTGATGTTCTATCCAGAGTGAAGTTTCCTCCTAACACTCAGAGACAGGCTCCACAGCATAATGACCCTGACCAGGATACTGTGGTTAGTCGTAATGGATGGAAAGATTAATAGGAAGCTATTTTATGAAACTGGAATTCTGTCAGCAAAAAATTGCATTGGTAATGGGTAAAACATTGTCAAGATATTTCTGATATTATAGCTATTACTGTTCTTTTTGAGGTTTGTGGTAGTGTTTCTGAAGCCATAGTTGTTTGTATAGGTTTATACAAACATTTATTAACAACTCCAGTGAAAGTTCACAATGATAATCTTTGTACATCAAACTTATTCTAGATCCTGAAACATTCATTTAAGCACAGTTTAATCATTACATCAAATTTTCCTGGGCGATAATCAATACCAGGTAGTTTTCATCTGGGACAGAATGCTGTTTTGCCTTTGCATGCTAAAATATACTTTTGATTTACAAACAAAAGATGAGATGACAGAAACAGCTTCAGCTGGGACAACTGCTAATGGAGAAGAAATTATGTAGCGTGGCAGAAGGATCTCTGCTCGCTGCCCCTTAAGCCTGCTCTTGCTTATTGCTAGAGGATGCAGTCAGATTATTGGAATGTGTGACAGGTCATTTTTTTGGTCGCTGGATGTTTGTGATCAGTGTACTGAAGATCACCCTTCTGTGTGGCACTGCTCATAGCTGTCCTGATGGAGGGCTGCTTTCTGGTGGACACCTTTACAAAGACCCTGCTCTGAAAATACACAGTAGACAGTAAATTTATAGCAAAATACATGAGGCTCAGACTGTTGGCTTAATGATGCTATGGGAATAACAGATTCTAGTTCCAGTTGGGAGAAAATACACACAGGATCTTTATTGATATATAGTTGTTAGCGAATAGGTGTGATGGTATATAGTTGTTAGCGAATAGGTGTGATGGCGGTTAGCTGTTAGCAGGCAATGTAGTCGAAGTAAAGTAGGTGGCGAGGGGCTTCTTCCTTTGAGTCGGTGGGTAGAAAGAGCGGTGAGGGTGAGGACGCTGAGGTAAAGGGTCGGTAATGTGAGAAGCGGCGGGGTGGCGTAGTGGTGCGTGCGGTAATGGAGGGGAGCAGCTCCGGGACGCCTGAGCTGCAGTTGAGCCTTCTGGAGGTGTCGTGGGCATAATTCGACGAAACGCCGACGAAAGAAGGTGCCCACTTGATAACCCCGATGAGATGACGCGCCATTGCTGCGCCACACCATGGTTGGCATTATGGTTGGTGGACGCTAGTTAGCTGGTGAGTAGCGGTTGGTAAGCGTGCGGGGGGGGGGGGGTTAGGACGGGTTAGATAGGTGTCAGGATCCCCTTTATAAATCAAGCTCCTGGTATTTAGCACTGTGTGTGTTATATGAACAATGTATACTTTATCCATACTGTTCATCTGCTCATTTATTCTGCCTTTGTCCTTCACGGTCCACTTAAAAAATAAACATTGTGCAGTGTGTGTGTGTGTGTGTGTGTGTGTGTGTGTCTGTCTGTGTGTGTCTGTGTACAGTTGTGTACGAAAACATTACTCACAGTTGGCACAATGGGTTGTTTCAGGACCCAGGACAGCTCTCACGCAAGGTGGCTCACTTGATCACCAGACTCCCCCGCAGAGTTATTGTTTCTCTGTTTCCATTTTCTCACTTAGCCTTTATTAACTGTGGCGGTTTAGAATAAAGAACTTAACCGTAACCCTAAAAAACACTTAGGGATAAAAGTAAACTCAGGGGCAGCACTCTGGCACATCAGGAAACGCTGGCATCTTACAGCGCTCAGGCTGTTCAGAAGTTGCGTCAAATTCAACTCAGTCACCACATGCCTCTGTAGGTTTTCTCTATGTGCTCTGGTTTCCTCCTACAGTACAAAGACAGGCATTTCAGGTTAATTGCCCCAAGTCTGTGTGTGTGTGTGTGTGTGTGTGTGTGTGTGTGTGTGTGTGTGTGTGCGCGCGTGTGTGTGTGTGTGCGTGTGTGTGTCTACCCTGCAATGGACTGGCATCACATTCATGCTATAGTCTCCTAACCTGGAGCCCAGTGATTCCAGGATAGGCCATGGACCACTGAGATTCTGATCAGGACAAGCCATTCAGGACGGATGGCTGCATAGATGGAAGGAATGAGCTCAATAAGGAGACTGCTGAAATAAATTGTGTGGTATAAAACAAAGAAACTGGTGGATTTGGCTCTTTTTTGAAGTATTGCATACAGTATTTACTATCCAGATGTTTAAGCAACAATGTTGGTGTGGCAAGATGAAGTCTGGTCACACCCTTTCCACAAGATGGACGTTCAAACCAGTTAGCAGCCTTCTAATAGGCCACTGCTGCAGGCTTCATAAAGCAGCACCGAAAAACCCAGAGCTACGCAGAACCACATCTGGGGTTTGTGCAGATATGAGTTGTGACACTTTCCATTTAGATTCTGGATTGTTTGCTGCTGCTCTGTGCTGTCTTCATTATATCTCAATTTGGATTATGTAGAAAAAGATACAAAAAGGAGCAAAGCCTCCAACTTGTGCTCTGCCTGGTTGCTCACTGAACCTGAAATCTCCCAGCATATTAGAACCAGTTTGTGGGGTCCACTCAGAAAGGCTTCAACATAACATTAATGTTATAAAAAATATTCTGTATAGCATAAATACTGAAACATCCGAGCAAGGTGTCACTTTGAAAATCTGTTAACACATTGACTGTAGTTTTGGACTCGTGATTTTGAGGAACATGTATGCACAGCTGTAACGGTCCTTTTTGTATTTTCATTAGTTTTTTTGTTTTCTTAGTGATTTAGTGATTAACTGGACCATTTTTGCATGTGCATTTTCACAAATGTTGGCATAAACAGTACTTTTTAATGTACGCCTGTGTTAATCTGACTACTGAGAGAGAGCAGCTGAAGGAAGCTCTCACACTGACATTTTCACATTTACATACACACACAGATTTCCTGTGACTTGGTGTTTAGGTGGGGTGTTCTTTGCTGTACTCTGATTCAGGGTCCATCATCAATACCTTTCATACAGGAGCTCCTTCATGTCAATAATGTACACTTGAATGTCCCATATGGCTGCTCCATATGTCACTGTTGGGGGTGGGGGTTGGGGGGTCCTGCAGTCAGTGCCATCTGTCCCACACAGGATTCCACCTGTAGGTGGGACTGACCTTTTATCATTGATATTTTTAATTTGCCATTTACTTAACTTGTCTGTGACAGTTTATTTAGTCAGCAACTCTTAATATTTGTTTGTTACCAGCATTTAAGGAAGCAGTATTTCTACAACTTCAAAACTGTAGAAATCAATGGAAACACAGCATAATCTTTCCATTGTGCTGTTGATCTGTAGTAGCCAAATGAAAAAAATTCCTAATTTTAGTGTGATTAGATTTTATCCTTACATCAGTTTTTATTGTTTAGTGCTTCAGTGAACAACAGCAGTGCTTTGCAGGTTAACCTGGGTGTAGATACCTTCCCGTATTTCCATAATTCAAAACAGCTAAAATTACCTGGAATATGATTTAGTTCAGTTGGACAATTTTGTGCACAGGTGCCAAGGAGGTGCTGATTTCTTCTGTTCAGCTTCTTTTGAGTTGAAGATTTTTTTCTGTTTCCTTTGACATGGATATGAGGAGGTGCTTAGTTGGGGTCCCTTTCATTTGGTCCAAATGCCCTGGCCTTTTCCTTTTTATTCTGTTGCATATGTATGACTCCACCATGCTGTGCTCTCAGCCCAGAAAGTTATGAAATGAGTATACTTTGATGTTATTTAAAAAATAAATATATCTGAGATGTTCAATGGTTCAGACTCTAGTAGCTACTGAGGGAATATGACGAACCAAAACACCCCCACTGACTACAGGAACTGATCAATAAGCTGCACTTAGTGCTTTAGTTAGGTGAATATCCACATGTCCATTTTTCACTATATTGTGTATTTTTTTTAAGCTAGGTTCTGTCAAGCCAACGTCAACTTTTCTTGACCATGTTAGGGGGTGCTGAAAGTAAGGGAGGGTGGAGCAGCATTTCACTGCCCCCACCTTCTTCTGTGCCTGCTTTGAACTGAACATGAATCTCCACAAAGACTGCACCAGATTTGAGCCCAGATCCACGGTCACAACACAGGAGCTTTGTGATAGCAGTGCAGCACCCTGAGCCACTGTGTTTCTCTCCACAAGGGAAGTGGTTGTTGGGTCATTGGCCACCATAAAGGAGCTCCTGGTGGTTGGGCTGCAACTTCTCCTTGACTTGGAAGGGAGGACTCCTCTGTGGTACAAAGCAAGCCGAGTAAAGAATGACATTGTAGAAAATACCTGCCGAATTGCCTGGCACTGCATGCTGCTTTTACTGTCACACAGAGAGCGTAAACGTGTAAAGAACTCCATGCTGGAAAATGGAATACGTACAGTAGTTTTTTTTTTTTTTAACAGTGTGCAACACATTCATAGGCATTTAAATATTATAAATATTTCAAAGGTTGATTTTGTTTGCCTGAAGGAGATGTGAACTTTTGAAACCAGCAGTGAGAAAAACTTCTTCTTCTTCATCTTTCGGCAGCTCCCATCAGGGGTCGCCACAGCGGATCAATTGTTTCCACTTCTTCCTGTCCTCTGCATCTTTCTCCGTCACACCCACCACTTGCATGTCCTCCTTCACCACATCCATAAATCTCCTCTTAGGCCTTCCTCTCTTCCTCTTGCCTGGCAGCTCCATCCTTCTCCCGATATATCCAGAATCTCTCCATTGCACATGTCCAAACCAACGCAATCTCGCCTCTCTGACTTTGTCTCCAAACCGTCTAGCCTGTGCTGACCCTCTAATATACTCATTCCTAATCCTGTCCATCCTCGTCACACCCAATGCAAATCTTAACATTTTTAACTCTGCCACCTCTAGCTCTGCCTCCTGTCTTTTAGTCAGTGCCACTGTCTCCAACCCATAAAGCATAGCTGGTCTCACTACCATCTTGAAGACCTTCCCTTTCACTCTTGCTGGTACCCTTCTGTCACAAATCACTCCTGACACTCTTCTCCACCCACTCCACCCTGCCTGCACTCTCTTCTTCACCTTTCTTCCACACTCCCCGTTACTCTGGACTGTTGATCCCAAGTATTTAAATTCATCCACTTTCGCCAACTCTACTCCCTGCATCCTCACCACTCCTCTGTCCTCTCTCTCATTTATACACATGTATTCTGTTTTAGTCCCACTGAACTTCATTCCTCTTCTCTCTAGAGCATATCTCCACCTCTCCGGGGTCTCCTTGACCTGCACCCTACTCTCACTACAGATCACAATGTCATCAGCAAACATCACAGTCCACGGTGACTCCTGTCTGATCTCATCTGTCAACCTGTCCATTACCATTGCAAACAAGAAAGGACTCAAAGCTGATCCTTGATGTAATCCTACCCCCACCTTGAAAGCATCCGTCACTCTTACCGCAGACCTCACCACTGTCACACTGTCTTTGTACATATCCTGTACCACTTTTACATACTTCTCTGGCACACCTGACTTCCTCATACAATACCACAACTCCTCTCTAGGTATCCTGTCATATGCTTTCTCTAAGTCCACGAAGACACAATGCAACTCCTTCTTACCTTCTCGGTACTTCTCCATCAACACCCTCAAAGCAAACATCGCATCTGTAGTACTCCTTCTCGGCATGAAGCCATACTGCTGCTCACTAATCGTCACCTCCTTTCTTAAGCTAGCTTCCACTACTCTTTCCCATAACTTCATGCTGTGGCTGATCAGTTTTATCCCTCTGTAGTTACTACAGCTCTGCACATCACCCTTATTCTTAAAAATTGGTACCAGTACACTTCTTCTCCACTCCTCAGGCATCATCTCACTTTCCAAGATTATATTAAGCAATCTGGTTAAAAACTCCACTGCCATCTCTCCTAAACACTTCCATGCTTCCACAGGTATATCATGTGGACCAACAGCCTTTCCATTCTTCATCCTCTTCATAGCTGTCCTAACTTCTTCCTTGCTAATCCATTGCACTCCCCTATTCATAATCCCTACATCATCCAACCTTCTCTCTCTCTCATTCATCAGCCCCTCAAAGTACTCTTCCCATCTGCTCAACACACTCTCCTCGCTTGTGAGTACGTTTCCACCGTTGTCCTTTATCACCCTAACCTGCTGCACATCTTTCCCAGCTCGGTCCCTCTGCCTAGCCAATCGGTGCAGGTCTTTTTCTCCCTCTTTAGTGTCCAACCTCTCATACAATTCACCATACGCCTTTTCTTTAGCCTTCACCACCTCTCTCTTCGCCCTACGCCTCATCTCCTTGAACTCCCGTCTACATTCTTCATCTCTCTGTCTATCCCACTTCTTCTTCGCTAGCCTCTTCCTCTGTATACTCTCCTGTACTTCCTCATTCCACCACCAGCTTTCCTTGTCCTCCTTCCTCTGTCCAGATGTCACACCAAGCACCTTTTTCGCTGTCTCCCTTACCGCTTCTGCTGTGGATGCCCAGTACACTGGTAACTTTTCACTGCCACCCAATGCCTGTCTTAATTCCTCCCTGAACTCCACCTTATAGTTTTCCTTTTTCAACTTCCACCATTTGATGCTTGGTTCTGCCCTCACTCTCCTTCTCTTTTTGATCTCCAAAGTCATCCTACAAACCACCATCCTATGCTGCCTAACTACACTTTCCCCTGCCACCACTTTACAGTCTCCTTCAGTCTGGCCCTCCTGCACAAGATATAGTCCACCTGTGTGCATCTTCCTCCACTCTTGTACGTCACCCTGTGTTCCTCCCTCTTCTTAAAATACATGTTTACCACAGCCTTGTCCATCCTTTTTGCAAAATCCACAATCATCTGATCTTCTGTGTTCCTCTCCTTCACACCATACCTACCCATAGCCTCTTCATCTCCTCTGTTCCCTTCACTAACATGCCCATTGAAATCCGCTCCAATCACCACTCTCTCTCCCTCGGGTACACTCTTCACCACTTCATCCATATCACTCCAGAATTCTTCTTTCTCATCCATCTCACACCCAACTTGCGGGGCATATGCACTAATAACATTCATCATTACACCATCAATTTCCAGTTTCATAACCATCACTCTGTCAGACACTCTCTTCACCTCCAAGACGCTCTTGACATACTGTTCCTTCAGGATAACCCCTACCCCATTTCTTCTCCCATCCACACCATGGTAAAACAGTTTAAACCCCCCTCCGATGCACCTAGCATTACTCCCCTTCCATTTGGTCTCTTGCACACACAATATATCAACCTTCCTTCTCTCCATCATATCGGCAAGCTCTCTCCCTTTACCAGTCATACTACCAGCGTTCAAAGTTCCTACCCTCACGTCCACTCTCTTAACCTTTCCCCTCTCCTCCTTCCTCCAGACATACCTTCCTCCTCTTTTCCTTCAGCCTCTTCTCTTTCTTCAGCCAACAGTAGCCCATTTTCCGCCAGCACCCTGTCGGCTAGCAGTACTGGTGGCGGTTGTTGTTAACCTGGGGCTCGACCGATCTGGTATGGAAATTTGTATTTTCGTCCGCATATTTGGTTTGGCAAATTTTTACGCCGGATTCCCTTCCTGATGCAACCCTTTCCATTTATCTGGGCTTGGGACCGTCGCGAAGAAATACACTAGTTAGTGCATCCCCTTGTGGCTGAATTAGCAGTGAGAAAAGCAGTGAGCAGAAATGCCCAGCAGAGGGGAGGACATGCCCCCACCCTCCTGCCTGGAACACACACACACGCACACACACACACACACACACACACACACACACACACACACACACACTCCCTCCCTCACTCACTTTTTCACTCATTCAGGGTCTGGTGCCCTGATGATGCTGTTGCAGCTCCACTCGAAGAAGGCGTCTTGGCACAGGGATGCTGCAGTGTGTTGTCTGCTCACCCTGGAGGCCTGGGCAGCCCTGACATCTGGACAGATTGCGTGTGCCTCCCCAGCTCTGTCAACACGAGTGCCACTTAATCCTGCAGTTAAACGGCCTCATTCATTTGAGGCACAATGTTCTTCTGTTGGGTTTGAAGGAGATTTCATTTGCCTTACAAACCCTGCCTTAGCACTCAGTTTTTGTAGCCTGCAGTGTTATCACAAGACACCTAAATGCCCTTCACATGAAACTTCAGTAAGTTCAAAAAAACTGCAGTAGCATATAGCATTGCCCCATCATGATTTATCTCAGCTCTAAGTTTTTACTATGATCTTATTATGCCCTTTTGTAAAAGGCAGTGGTTGATGTAGTGGTTACAAGTGGCTTGGTTTGCCCCAAAAGTTGCATTTTAACTCCCGCTTCCTGCTGTAGTTAAAAACTTAAAAAAATTTGTTACTTACTAAGTATCATATGAACATGTAGTCTAAACCAGTTTGTAAAGTAACTCAGTTTTTCTTAATCTTACAAATGCTCAGTGTACTCCATTTTCATATGATACTTAGTTACTGAGTAACACATTTATGAACGTATTCATTTTTTATTCTATTTGTGTTTGCCCTAATACTCAGGTAAAAATGACCATGGTATGCCAAAGGTAAAACACTGCAAGTAGCTCCTCTACAGCAATGAAGCACAGTGTCTGTTTTGCACACAGGTGCTTCTCACTGTGAGTTTTTTGCACATTTAAGCTTAATAAAGGCATACTTATTCTTGTGGAAATTCAAAATTTGATCTCTGAGAAGGTTTGGAAAAGCAGCAGTGATGTTAAATGCAAATTTTTTCACCCCACCCACCCACACACACACACACACATTGACACATTTTCTCACTCATACGCACACAAGCTGGAAGGTCGTAAAGGTTGCTGGAATATAATTTGTTGTTACTGTGCACACAACACAACAGCCAGTGTGTTGTTTGGTAAGGTATAAGACTGTATGTGCACAAATAAAAAATATAAAAATTAATAAGAAATTATGTATGACACATACAGAGCACTCCACACATTAGTGATCTAAGGATAATAAAGTTTGGCTATATATATATATTCTCCTTTTCAAATGACTACAGTTGGCTTCACTTTCTGTGGCATTCTCCTGTTTTATGTACTACATGCAACCACTTTAAGGGTAACGTGGTTCGGTGACACTGTGAATGTGTGTTATTACCTTTCCACCATTACACTTCCTAACCTGGGCATCTCTGGGTTACTCAGCTGGTACAACTATAATTTTTTTTGGAGGAATCCATCAAGCAATTGATTAAATGTAAAAGTTATAAAGAAAGATTAATGAATGTGCACTTTGTGGAGTATAGAAGACAACATATTATAGGGATGCCAAGTGAACAAAAATCATTCACAGTAGCAATGTTTTGTTCTCGAGTTGTCTGCGACAAAATGATGCCATAGATGTTGTAGCACTTTTAATATGAGGACTATACCTGGGCTGACAGTTTAATAACTCCTGCTGAAGTGCATATTGGAAGAAACAAACAGGTTATGCTGAGTTTGATCAGGAAATCTTGCCAATTTTAACCACTGCTGCAGGCATGATCAGTAAACAACAGTTTCTTTGACATTTTTTGTTTAATTTTGACAGTTTGTTTGAAACTAACAGTTGTTCTGTAAATTCTTTGTATGAATCAAACTGGTTTGTTTATGTCAGGCCTTTGATTCTGGATTAGTTTTCCAGTATTACTTACATTCCGATTGGAGACCCACATTTGACACCACGGTTATTTGTGTCATGTAAAACAGATGCAGTTACATTATCTCCAGCCTTCAAGGAGCCACACTTGATCATGTCCTGCCTGTGTCCTGTCTACAGTGGGTTCTGCCTTGTGTTGCAGCCTTGCTGGCCACTGAAGGCTTTACTAGAGACCAGTGCGTGTGGTTCCCATCATAACAGCCAACACTGGAGCCCTCTGTTTGACCGCTTTCAAGTGCAACATCTGTGCAGTAGTGCCGTAGGGTCTGGGTTTACCTTCGTGACATAAGATGCTCACAACATCAATGACTTATTGGACTCTGTGTTCACTTACAGCAATACACACTGATTTGCATTCATTCGCATTTGTTTCAAATAATTTGAAATTGATAATATTGTGCAAGTCTTTGTATTGTACGGCTTAATTAATAGGGTATCTTTCGGAAACATAGCTGTTATCGCTATCAAATGCTTTTCAAGTTTAGCTGCGTTTTATCTAGCTCCATGTTTTAGACCTGTTGAGTACAAGTCTAGGAATCTAACTTGTGTTTTGGTGGTGAAATTGCACTATTAAACACGCAGAGCCTTTGTGGCAAGATGGGAGAGAAGCTGGCAGGATGTGATGAAGCTCAGCACTCTAGCTTGGTGGAGAGGGCACTGTTGACACAAGCCCTGCAGAGTCACTGCAGATAAAGGGCCAGAAGTGCCGTGCAGTGCGGTATGGTGCGGTACAGTGACTCTGTCCCCAACCCCCGCAAAGTGTGAGCTGATGTGGAGGCCCAGCAGCAGTGGAGCTCATACCCCATTGGCCACTCACCTTTTAATCTGTCTCTCACACTGATGTGTGTTCACACAACTGCAGAATATACACATGTTTGCTGACACACGTACACCCCCCCCGACACAAACTTGTTTTTTTTTAATAGGTTAACAAGTTAGCCACATATTTTATATGCACATACACAGCGGTCTTCATTTTAATTATGTTCCTCCTCAGTATCACAGAGAATCATAGTTACCTTGAGGCTGTCAGCCTCATGTAGCCACGTGATCTGTTGCCACAGTAACAGCTCCCGCACCGTCATCCATGGCTCCCCAGGTACATATGGTAACCGAAGAATCACTGGGAGCTTGGGCCTTCCTGAAACAAGGGTTATTACCAGTTGACCGCGACACACTGTGTGCGTGCGTGCATGCGTGCGTGCGTGTGTGTAATGGAAGCAATATCCACAATAGGCCATAGGGAGCACAGAGACTAAGGCTGCAGTAAGACCATTACTTTAATACAAAAGAACTAACATAATTTGATGCTTACGGCATGTATTGTTCCCTATACTATAATGGAGTTTGCTGTTACTGATTCATAATTTAAAGTGGTTTTGAAAATGAAAGTGTAGTATATGAGTAACAATTGGAGTTAAGATTATGGAGTTACGTACAATAGGCTAAATAATAGTTTTGTTTCAAAATAGCTATTAGCACAGTCAATCCATATATTCAAATGATTAATATTCTCACTGAATATAAACAAGATTGCATATGTCTCAGTCATTTTGACCTTGAACTAAATAATACTGAACAATAATCAGTTCTTTTTTATTTAATTTGCTTTTCACCATGTTTCATGTTTCCATTGGCAGATGGAATAACTATTATCAAAAGGAACATAACACAATGTTCAGCTGTATTAATGAATGAAAATTGTGTCAACAATGCAAACGTTTCTTGATTCCTGGGTTGTATTATACGTATAGGTAAATCTGTAAAGTTAAGCATTTCCTGTAAGTCTTTTATTTATACACTCTGTTTTCATCCATTAGTGATGGAATGTCACTGTGTCTATCCCAGAAACACAGGGCATTAGGCAGGGCTCCCTTTTGATAGTCTGCTGCAGCACTTTTTTTTATTATCTTTTATTAACTTCAAACAACATAAAAATGAATTTTTCTTTGATCTTACTGTAAATAAAAAAAAACATGCAATCTTTCTGCCCATTCAGGGACTTCCTACCACGAGGCTCTGGCATTGTGACTCGGCGCCCGCTGGTCCTGCAGCTCATCAACTCTCCCACTGGTGAGTCCATTTCTGCAGCACCAATGCAAGCGTGACCAGAGCTACTTTTATCACTGGTGAAATTCTGCATTTACTATCATTTGCTGTTAAATCCATCAACATTAACTGCTTCCTTCTGGTCAGTTATAAAACTACACTCTACATGACCTGCTAGTCTGTTGAAGATTGGCTACACACACCATGGGCAATTTAGAGTGACCAGTTAGCCTGAAACACATATGCTTGGATTGTGGGAAGAAACCAGAGCACTCAGAGGAAAGAAACCCACACAGACATGGGGAGAACATGCAAACTCAGCACCGACTGAGCTGCGTTCAAAGTTCAGGTGCTGTGAGATGGCAGCACCGTTCACTGAGGCACTGTGCTGCCCCTGCTATTAAAATGGAAAAGTAAGCTATCACCTGGGCCTTGTCTGTGTTTGCAGAGTATGCTGAGTTCCTCCACTGCAAGGGGAAGAAGTTCACGGACTTTGATGAGGTCCGGCAGGAGATTGAGAGCGAGACGGACCGCCTCACTGGGCAGAACAAGGGCATCTCGTCCGTACCCATCAATCTACGCGTGTACTCCCCTCACGGTACTGGAAACTGCTGGATAGGCTGCCTGTGACAGTGCGTGGCTAGAAGCACAGACCTTCACCTATTTGGCTTTTTCAGATCAACTTCTTCCCATTTTCACTCCCTCTCCTCCTTCTCCTTTTCTTCCTCCTCCTCCCCCTCATCTTCACTGCTCCCCTGACCCCCTGCAGTCCTCAACCTGACTTTGGTGGACCTGCCAGGGATGACCAAAGTGCCGGTGGGTGACCAGCCTCCTGACATCGAGCACCAGATCAGGGACATGCTGATGCAGTTCGTGACCAAGGAGAACTGCCTGCTGCTGGCCGTGTCACCAGCCAACTCGGACCTGGCCAACTCAGATGCCCTCAAAATAGCTAAGGAGGTGGATCCGCAGGGTGAGTCTCTTCACACATGATGCCATCAGAAACAGGAGAATAGCAGGAGGTTTGCAAAAAATAGAGAATTTGAACAAGGTAGAATAGCATAGAATGAAAGAATGTAAAATTCACCCCGAAAAAGGAAAGGAAAATTAATCTCAAAACACTAGTATGCTGTAGATACCTTAAAAATAAAAGTTATTAACTAACAACAACTTACCTAAATAGATTTTTAAAAAAATATTCTGTAGGCTCAAAAGACAAAGTTTGCTCGTTTTAACTGCGTTTAGGCCTGAGAACCATCGGTGTGATCACCAAGCTGGACTTGATGGACGAGGGCACGGACGCCCGAGAAATCCTGGAGAACAAACTACTGCCGCTGCGCCGAGGTGAGGTCCGCGACACCACAGGGCTGGACCCACGGAGACGCGCCTGCAGCGCTTGAATGACATGGGAAACAGGAAGTGTAAAACAAGCAACGAGGACAGACCCTCACCCCCAGGACTGCATGCTTGTTGGTGTACAGTGACATGGGGCCTAGTTTTCTTTGTGGTTTTAGCTCATTTTACTGCACGATGCCGCAGGTCTATCACCCGTTCTTCCTCTACCACTACATTTTACCAGAGATGGCGCCCTCTGGTGGCCACAGTGACATGACCACCCCCGGTGCGGATGACATTTGTAAACGAGATGAATAAAAGTGGAAAAAATGCTGTCTTGGACAGAATTATCAGGGGGAAATCATTTACTGGGCTGCTGATATATCACTGATACCTACAATAATTTTTATGTGTCGTTTGTTTTTCTGCTTTCTTTCTGAAATTAAAAAAAAAAAGAGTCCATTATTGCACTTTAGTACCTTTTGTTTGTTTTGCCGGGTAACATTCACACATTCAGTTTTACTTTTTTACCTTCATCTTACCCTAACCTTAATCATAATATATATTTCTGCATTTCATATTCTTTTTATGATTGTAATATGGTAACAAGGGGGCTGGGGCACTTTTTCCGGAGTTAACTGGAACCTTTTTTTCCCCAAGAAGTAATTGTTTTCGTTATACAGTTTTTCCTTTCCACAGTCTTAATTGTGAAAATAGAGGCACGCTTTAATAAATGTATTACGCAGTAACTAAGTATCACTTGAATATGTAGTGTAATCCAGCCTGTGAAGTAACTCAGTTTTTTCTTAATCTTACAGAAGCTCAATATGCTACATTTTCACCTTCCTTATGTATGTTTTGGGAGAATTTAGGGTTGTGCTGAGAAATGTTTAATAGGAACAGTCTGATACCAGTTAAAGTTTCATATGCTTTTGTAGTTTTATATCTGTGGTTGCCTGTACAGTATTTTTAGACCAACGTTTGACCACTTTGAATTCCACATTTCCTTGTGCATTGGTTGACTCCTACCTTTCTACTTCCACATTGCCACCTGCAGGCTACATTGGGGTGGTGAACCGTAGCCAGAAGGACATTGATGGTAAAAAGGACATCACGGCAGCGATAGCAGCAGAGAGGAAGTTCTTCCTCACACATCCAAGTTACAGGCACCTGGCAGACCGTATGGGAACACCTTACCTCCAGAAAGTGCTCAACCAGGTGTGATTTTGAACAAAGTAGACCTTGAGTACACTGTGGAACATTTTCCCCTACACTTAGGGCTTTAGCTAGCATTAACATTCTATGCTAATTCCCCAAGGTGACCCCATTTCATTCCTGAATAAAAGATCACAGATAAATGCACAACAGCTCCCTGGACATTTGAGATGTCTGCTACAAAATGCCCAAGTCACTGCAAGTTATTGTGGAGTCTGCTAGGGAGAGAAGAGCATTGAATGCATAACAGAGTCTCGCTCCCTTTGACCAAAACGCCACATACATTCACGTGGACCTCATGGGGGCTGAACAGCTGTAGCTGAGAAACACTTGACCCTCAGGCTGGAGAATGTGGGGAAGAGTGAAGTCCATCTCACACCACTCTGACTCCTGTATTGTAATGGGAGATCATGTTCAAGCAAAGATCTTGTTTTCTTTGGCAGCAACTGACCAACCACATCAGAGACACACTTCCGGGCCTCCGCAACAAGCTACAGAGTCAGCTGCTGTCTATTGAGAAGGAGGTGGAAGAATACAAGAACTTCCGGCCTGATGACCCATCCCGCAAAACCAAGGCCCTGCTGCAGTGAGGGACTGCCTTGTGTCCTTTGCACCTGTGACCTTAGCCTGACTCAGTTTTTCCACACTGGATACTGGAATTGCTGAATCTCTGTCACTGCCTCTCTCTCTCCCCCTCTCTGTGTCTGTCCTGCTCATCTGACCTTTTGTGCAGGATGGTACAGCAGTTTGCAGTGGACTTTGAGAAGCGTATCGAAGGCTCCGGTGACCAGATTGACACCTATGAGCTCTCAGGCGGTGCAAGGATCAATCGCATCTTTCATGAGCGCTTCCCCTTTGAGCTAGTCAAGGTGAACCCCCCCCCCCCCCCACACCACAAATAACATCCTACCCAATGTGTTCCCCATTGCTGCTCAAGCCACATTCATCATCCTTACAAGTGTTCAGCGCATCTGGCATGCAGTCGTGTCATTTCCATGCATTAATTACTCATTTAATGCTTTATCTTTGGATTTCTGTAAATATGAAGCTGTGTACCAATGTTTGGATGTAAAAAGTCAAATATTCAATTGCTCCAATAGAACCACATCTGGAGCCTTTAGACTGGCAGCAGTGTTTGTTTCTGGTCATTTGAGAGGATTCATTTGTTATGCTGCAGCACTCCAACATGGCAACCACAACTTCCTGTCAGCCAGAAGCTGTGGAACCCATAGCCATTGCACTAACACTGTAACTGTGGCTGGCAGAGACATGGTCTGAACACCTGAGAAATACATTCTATTTCTAAACAGAAAAAAAACATTCTTGTAAGGAGCTTTAGGCATGTGGAACTGTTTTATGTCTGATATTCCTTTTCACATGTGATCAATACTGGTGCAAAAGTGAAATTTGTAAGCTAAATGAAGTAGGGAAGTGTATGTTTAAATATGGACTCCAATGACTTTTTGTAAAGAACAGAAGAGCTCAGGACAAATGTGTGTGAGCGTTAGCAAGTTTGTGTGTGCATGTGTGTGTGTATGTGCTCAGGGTGCACATTAGAATTTGTGTATTGCACAGCCTTGGTCCATGGGCCTCTCGTGTGGGCTGTGTGCTTGGGAGCTGCTCCCCATATGCAGCCTGAATGTGTGTATGTTTATGTGTGTGTGGCTGTGTGCAAGCTGTAAGTGACTCATGGCTTAGGATTGAGCCTCTTTGAAGGCTGTTCGCAGAAACTTTATGACAAAAACATACTGCTTGCTTGCTCTCAATGAACCACACACTTGCAGGCATGCACCCACAATGTTTGTGCCCTTGCAAACTAACAAGATGACTGACAGACGTCTGAATTCTGTGCTGCTCCGTCATGTAGAGATTGGAGTGAGAGTAGCTGCTCATGAAGAGAAAAGTTACAGCTCGCTCTCCAGTGGCAGCATTGTTGTCCCAAAATGTGTCCAGACCCTGATTATCGCCATCATTGTCACAGTGTATTGTTAGTGCAAACACACACTGACAGTATTTATATGATGGAGAAATAAACTTGGGGTGATGGCAACAGTGCTGCAGTTGTTTAAGCCATTGTTTCTGTTTAGAAATTGATCAGAAGAACAGACCACAGTGGCAGGTCCAGATGGGGGCGGTGTCTTTAGATGCCTCATTGTGCTGCTTCCCCCTTTCTCCCCAGATGGAGTTTGACGAAAAGGAGCTGCGCAAGGAGATCAGCTATGCCATCAAGAACATCCATGGCATCAGGCAAGCTGCTCCCCCTCTTGGGCCCTTTGCTGCGGCCCCTTACCTTTCTCCTATACCTGTGTCCTTCACAGCTGAGCAAGGATCGTGACACAAAAGTATAGAGTTAGGTGTGTCGTGCTCTGCTGCTCTGTGGGTATCGACTTCTTTGCTCATGGATTTAACGTCATCTTTATGATGACTTTGTCATGGCCAGCTATTATGAATGTCTTTCTTTTGGGTCCAGTAGCAGCACCTCTACAGGAACTGTACTTTTAGCTCATGTATGATTTTCTCAGTTATTTTTTGCTGCCCTTTGCAACCTGTAACCTTGTTCTTTTGCATGATCCCTCCAAAAAGAACAAGCAGTTTTTTTCACTCTGAGTCTTGTGTCTCTGTTCATCCCATGTTATTCACTCCCTCTGGTGTCAACCTGAATTCCTAGAAACCTTCATATACTGTATATGCAAAAGCACTAGAAATGTATTTGAATGGGCAACATAAATTTCAAGCTATTAAAAAAATCAAGTTAAATGCATTATCTCCAGAAATGAATCATGATCAATCTCAGAGGAGAATTTTGTCAGATCCCATTGTAAGCGTATCGTTCTTCTCTGTAGTAGCTCACAGGACTCTTATGCCCGCATTAGAGAATAGCCAAAGTGTCTGGCTTTATCAAAAAGTTAAGTTAAATGATCTGCTTCAACAAAAACTAATTTTGATTCCAACAGATGCGTATAGGCTTTTGTCTGAAGAGCCATTTGCCAGTTTTCAAAGTAATTTTTCTTTTGAGTATTCTGTCTTTGTCTGTGGTGACGAATTGCAATTATTCATCAGTTATCTAATGTGAGTTAAGAAAACAAAAATAACAGAAAAAGTTTTATAAACCAAGCATAGTCTGTCATTCTTGAGCTGTGTTTGATTTTGTAATAACCCAAGCAGACACAGCTACCTGAGCTAACTATTCTCAGCTATCAAAACTAATGTTAAGCCATTTATTTTAATTACAAATGTTAAGTTTATCTGGCACTTTCATTTTCTGGTGGAATATAAACATTTACTTAATGTTCAGATAAAAACCTGTTTCTCATTACTTGCACGTTTGAAATGAGTCGGAGCTCCACTGTAGCTAGAGACCACGTCAGACTGAACAGGTGGTTATCATGGGTTTTACAGCAAAAGGCACGCAGAATTTCCAGTGTACGTTTGCAGTTGCAGGAGGTTTTGCTCTTTGGACATCTGGCAAATATTTGTATGTGATCTGTCCTGTGAGAATAGTGCTTATGAGAGAAACACAAAGGTATGACGGTGCTGAACACCAGGCATTCGGCTGTTCTGCTCAGTTATACTCTGGGTGGAGCCTTTAACACAACCCTGCATGGTACTTCTGCTGTGCAGTTTATATTTCAAGGAATGTATGTGGGCAAAAATGGTGTCTGCATCACCATTGTACTGTGGGTCACATTTATTTACTTCTTTGGAGAACAAAATCCTGCTACTGAAACTACGGCTGTTTTAAGCTACTGTTTATTTTTATGTCTTTTTTTTTTACATTGTGACAAGTATGTTGGTCACACAGAGTCACCTGTGCCATGAATGTGTCTGACTGAATATCTGGTACCCACCTGTGTGAAAGACTAAATGAGTCTAAACTATCGTTGTGCCCTATATACCAAGTCACCCGGAAGTGCTGGGTGAACTACTTCCTGTATAAAACCTATTTAAATGGTGATCTTGGTGCTTGCTAGGGTCACCTGATGTGTCCCGCTGGCTGCCTGTCTGTGCCTGGCTTGCATGCGCTTAGGGCTAAGTGTGATCCTCCCTCCGGTGTTGTTGTACATGAGAGCAGTGTTACCCTGTCGCACTCGAGGTGCAGCCATGTTGTCTTGAATTTGATGAATTTGTTACTATTTATGGCTCTGCTTTGATGTTGAGTTAAATAATGGTTGATGTGCAGCAGGCAAGGCTTTCTTTTGCACCCCACACCCTGTGCCCCCTAAAATAGTGCATCTCTAAAATGGAGAAAAAGTGAAATCCCTGCAGCAGTTTTTCCAAAGCACATCTGTAGTTGAGATATCTGGTGTGTCTACTGAAAGGTCACCATCTGCAAAAAATGACACATTCAGAATTTCTAGCTGAACTGCTCAGATTTTTCTTCTACTGCTTACTTTTACTAAGGTTGTGGCAGCAGGGAATCTGTTACAGAGGGCACCGGTTGTTTGGTGGTTTGGGGTGGACATTGAACCGATTAAACCAAGTACCAGGGACCATGAAGGAGTCCACCACTGAACACGGCTTCACTGCGTGTGCCCAGTAACACTGCCTGCTGGCACTCCTCAGTGACATGAACGCCCAGATATTTGAAGCTGCTCACCCTCTCCACTGCAGTCCCGTTGATTTTAAGGGGGGGTGTAGGACCGCTGTTGTTGCCTACCAAGGTCCACCACCATCTTTTTAGTTTTGCTGACATTCAGCTGGAGGCAGTTCTCCTGGCACCATGATGCCAGGTTATCCACCTCCTCCATATATGCTGTCTCATCGTTGTTGGAGATGAGGCCCAGCACCACCGTGTCGTCAGCAAATTTGACGATGGAGTTGGAGGCGTGCGTGGCCACACAGTCGTGAGTGTAGAGGGCATAGAACAGAGGGCTAAGTACACAACCTTGTGGAGCTCCTGTGTTGAGTATGATGATGTCGGAGGTGCAACTACCGACTCTCACCACCTGTGGTCTGCCTATGAGGAAACTGAGAACCCAGGCACACAGGTGGCGGTTCAATCCCAAGTCACTCAGTTTAGTGAACAGTCTGTGGGGGACAATGGTGTTGAAAGCTGAACTATAATCAATGAACAGCAGTCTCACATAGTTCCCCTGTTTCCTGTCCACATGACTGAGGGTGGTGTGCAGGACGTGGGATATGGCATCATCTGTGGATCTATTGAGGCGGTAGGCAAACTGAAGTAGGTCTACAAGGCTGGAGATGGATGCTGTGATGATGGCTTTGATGAGCCTCTCAAAGACCTTCATGACTACCGAGGTTAGTGCAACGGGCCGGTAGTCATTTGGGCATGAGGGCTTATTGTTCTTTGGTACCGGGACAATGGTGGATGTTTTAAAGCACCTAGGGACCGTGGACTGAGCCAGAGACTCATTAAAGATGGTTGTGAGAACTCCGGCCAGCTGGTCGGCGCAGCAGCGCAGCAGGTGCCTGGAGATGCCGTCTGGCCCCGGCGCTTTCCTGATGTTGACGCGCTTCAGCTCCCTCCGCACATCGGACTCAGCGACGGTGATCACGTCACCACATTCTGTCGACCGGCTGCGGGCCTCGCTGCTGTCGCGGGTGACTTTAGCGCAATCGGGCTCGAAACGGGCATAGAATGCGTTGAGTTCGTTAGTGAACCCAGAGTCGGCACTCATAGCCACGTTAGATTTCCTTCCGAAATCTGTGATGGTGCGCAGTCCTTGCCACAATTGGCGCGTGTCACCCTGGTGGAAAAGTGACTTGACCTGCTCCCGGTACCGGCACTTCGCGTCCTTCACTGCATGCCTAACGCCATATTTAGCCGCTTTGTAAGCGCTCATGTCGCCAGTGGCGAGACCTGCGTTGTACGCAGCAGTGCGTGCATTCACTGCTTTGTGGACCATACCGTCAACCCACGGTTTTTGGTTGGCAAAGCTCTTAATTGTAACCGTGGGGACAATGTTGTCTTCCAGCATGCTCACAAAGCTGACCGCTACATCCGCGAACTCGCTGACGTCATCCGAACTTGTCCTGAACATGTCCCAGTTGACGTCATCGAGCGCGTCCTGTAGCGCGGCTTCCGATTGGGCAGACCAGCGCTTTACCTCCCTCGTGGCCGGAGCCTCAAGACGAGACTTCTGTTTGTAAGCCGGCAGGAAGAACACAGCGTTGTGGTCCGACTTCCCAAATGCCGGCTGTGGAACAGCTTTGTAGCCCTGCTCGTACGGCGTGTAGCAGTGGTCCAGCGTGTTGTCCCCTCTAGTCATGCACGTCATATGTTGATATAATTCCGGCATGACTCGTTTGAGGTTCGCTTTATTAAAGTCCCCCACCACTATGGTTGCTGTGTCTGGGTGCTTTTGTTGAGTTGCGCTGAGTGCCTCGTCAAAGAGTCAAAGAGTCAAAAGAGTCAAAAGAGTTTATTTGTCAAGCACATGGTTGTGTACCATGTGTTGAAATGTGCACCGATCTGAACCAGGATGACTGTGCGAACAATCTATAATGGAAAATGAAGCAAACACATATCCAAACACTAAGAAGAATAGAAACAGAAACAAGCAGTAAATAGATAAATAAGTAAGTAAATAAGTAAATAAATAAATAAAGAAATAAATAAATAGGCAAAATGGTACGGAACAGTTAAGGTGCCCTGGAAGGGCAGGGACAGTGGGGGGGGTTGGAGCGGAGTGGTCAGAGATTACGTGAGGGTAGTCATGTCATGTCCGGGTTCAGAAGTCTTATGGCCTGTGGGTAGAAGCTCCTCCTTAGCCTCTCCGTTCTGGCCATAATGCTTCTGTAGCGTTTGCCTGATTTCATCAAGATGAATAGATGGTTGCTGGGATGAGACAGGTCACCGACGATCCTACTCGCTCTGGTCCTGCATCTCCTGGTATAGATGTCATGTAGGGACGGTAGATCAGATCTGGTGCAGCGTTTCGCTGCCCGGATCACTCTCTGCAGTGCCTTGATGTCCCGGGCACAGCTGTTCCCAAACCAGGAGATGATGTTCTGAGTCAGAACAGTTTGTACAGCACCAGAGTAAAAGGTCTTAAGGATAGCTGGAGAGACCTGTAGCTTCCTCAGCTGCCGGAGGTGGTAGAGCCGCTGCTTTGCTCTACTGGCTTGAGCTCGGATGTGTACAGTCCATGTCAAGTCCTCAGTGACATGAACGCCCAGGTATTTGTAACTGCTCACCCTCTCCACTGCAGTCCCGTTGATTTTAAGGGGGGTGTAGGACCGCTGCTGGCGCCTACCAAAGTCCACCACCATCTCTTTCGTTTTGCCGACATTCAGTTGGAGGCAGTTCTCCTGGCACCATGATGCCAAGTTTTCCACCTCCTCTAAGTATGCTGTCTCATCGTTGTTGGAGATGAGGCCCAGCACCACCGTGTCGTCAGCAAATTTGATGATGGAGTTGGAGGCGTGTGTGGCCACACAGTCGTGAGTGTAGAGGGCATAGAGCAGAGGGCTAAGTACACAACCTTGCGGAGCTCCTGTGTTGAGTGTGATGATGCCTGAGGTGCAACTACCCACTCTCACCACCTGTGGTCTGCCTGTGAGGAAACTGAGAACCCAGGCACACAGGTGGCGGTTCAATCCCAAGTCATTCAGTTTAGTGAACAGTCTACGGGGGACAATGGTGTTGAAAGCTGAACTGTAATCGATGAACAGCAGTCGCACATAGTTCCCCTGTTTCCTGTCCACATGACTGAGGGTGGTGTGCAGGACGTGGGATATGGCATCGTCCGTGGATCTGTTGGGGCGGTAGGCAAACTGAAGTGGGTCTACAAAGTTGGAGATGGATGCTGTGATGATGGCTTTGATGAGTCTCTCAAAGACCTTCATGACTACCGAGGTCAGTGCAACGGGCCGGTAGTCATTTGGGCATGAGGGCTTATTGTTCTTTGGTACCGGGACAATGGTGGATGTTTTAAAGCACTGAGGGACTGTGGACTGAGCCAGAGACAGGGCTGTGCCAACGTCCGCATGAGGCGGAATATAAACTGCCGTGGCGATAACCGAGCTGAACTCCCGAGGCAGGTAAAAAGGACGGAACTTGATGGTCAGATGCTCCAGATGAGGTGAGCAGGACCGAGAAAGAACATAAATGCTCTTCACCTCACACCACTTAGTGTTCACCATGAAACAGACTCCCCCACCTTTGGATTTGTTGGCTTCTGCCGTTCTGTCCATGCGAAACACAGAGAATGAGTCTGACAGAGTCACTGCCTGGTCCGGCACTAGGGGGGTCAGCCATGTCTAGGTGAAACACAGGATGTTACAGTCCCTCACGTCCCGTTGGAAAGTCACTCTTGCTCTCAAATCATCCATCTTATTTTCCAATGACTGAACGTTCGCGAGCAGAATGCTGGGCAGTGGAGGGCAATGAGCTCGTTTCGGCAGTCTGTTCCGAACTCCGGCGCGGGTCCCCCGATGTTTCTTTGTGCGTCGCCGCGGGGGGTCTTGGTCGCGTCCTTTATCGTTATCCGCTGTCCAGAGTATCTCAGCCGGCCACTACAAATCGGGTTTGAAGAGAAACCACGTAAGGAATCTGATTCCCAATTTCCTGAAGTGTCACGCTGTCATACAGTACCAGTCCCATTGATGTGTGAGGGAACGGTAATAATAGGTAGCAAATTAAAGAAAAAACGCACAGTCTTCCTGGAGCGATCAGGTAGGCATCTGGATGTGGCTGCGCCATTTTACAAAAAAAAAAATACGTTTCAGCTGTGATAAAGCATTAACCCAGGTTCACACTTCATGTTCAGAGACCCAACGCCCTAAGAACAAATTAGGAGCTACACAGAAATCCCAGCACTACATTTCCTGTGGTTAGTGCCTATGCAAAATGTGCTGCACAAAGAGTCATCAAGCCCAGGAAGCAGCTGGACACGCGGGACTCTGTTGACGCAGGATGGTGATTGGGTAGAAGCACAACTCTCTGGATGTAGTTTGTAGCCAGGGCTGCACAGGTGAACCACATTTCCTTGGGCCCATGGCTTCTGCATGATGGACTTTTTTCCTTCTCTTATTTTGCATTTGTAAAAGAACAGCTCACAAACCTGTTCCCTTTACTTATAATTATTGTTTTATTAACAATATGTTTGCTGACATTATGGTAATAAATTCTCCTCTTGGGTCCCAGTTGGCACCAGTTTTCTTATGTGGGTCCTTGGATTAAACAGTTTAAGAACCCCTGCACTATAGAAACTGGTTATTATGGCAGATTATTTGCAGTAATTCTAGTGGTACTTTTTCCATCTGCTGTCTCTCACTGCCTCCTGTCTGTGACCTTTCCTTATTCAGGACTGGGCTTTTCACTCCTGACATGGCTTTTGAGACCATTGTGAAAAGGCAGATCGCCAAGATTAAGGAGCCGTGCCAGAAGTGCGTGGACATGGTCATTTCAGAGCTTATCAACACCGTCAGGCAGTGCACCAAGAAGGTACAGCACATCTGACAGCTGTCCAGGCTAATGTATCAAAGTCACATATGACGCTATTATAATCCTCTGATGGTGGGCTACGTACGGATTTATTGTGGGACTGTGGGACTGTGGTACTTTGTGCCATTTGGAGGTTCACTCTGATACCTGTTCAACCCTGTACTGCGCTCTTTGCCCCGCAGCTGGCCCAGTACCCCATGTTAAGGGAGGAGATGGAGAGGATTGTCACACAACACATCCGCGACCGTGAGAGCCGCACCAAGGACCAGGTCAGCAACACTTGTGAGCCTGATGCTCCAACAGCCACAGTATTGGCATGTGGAAATGCACTTTCTGCTAAAATATACCACCCAGCTTTTGAGTACAAATGTAAAACAAACTTATGTGCGGAGAGACACTCTATTTACATGGAACATGTAAGACTACAGTTGGTCCCTGACTTACAAGCTCTCGAGTAATGAAGATTTTGAAGTAACAAACTCTTTTTGACAAATATTTGGTATTTATTTCCCCGTAAAACCCTGTTTTATGCATTACATTCATTCCTGAAAACTCTGCACAAATAACGAGGTCCTGTTTTCCATTATTTAAAAAGGGAGAAATAGTGCATCTCTAAAATGGAGAAAAAGTGAAATCCCTGCAGCAGTTTATCCAAAGCACAATAAAACATCTTATACCCTGTGCGGTGTCGCACCTTGTTGCACAGTGTACACAATGGGACACCAGCCTCTGTTCACAGTTAGGAGGCCAGCGCTGTCCAGAGCCATGAGCGGAAGAATGAAAGTTATTCTTGTGACACATTTCTTGTAGATGAATTTCTGGCACTGTGTTGTGGCCATGCCTAATAGGGAGCTGACACTGGAAGATTAACTGCATCACAGCAAAACTGAAAATGCTGAATTTGCCCTCACTTCATTAAGGAAAATATTTCTTCAGAATTTCATGACATGCAAAGGCCAGACGGGACCCCTTTGCATAAGCCACTAATTCAAATGGCGCACCAAAACTGCACAGACAGGTAGCGATTGGAAGCATTAAGCACTCCATAAGTTCTTCAGCACCCTCCTCAAGCTCTGGCCAGGGTTCTTCATTGTGCTTTCTTACTTAAAACAGTTCATAAATGTTTCTGCCAGGGAAAAGGCATAGACACTTGCTCAAGACGTTCCTGCTCGCCAGAGGAGGGTGTTATCTGCAAGTTTGGTTTCAATCAGCTGTTCAGTGGGAAAGAGAGAGAAAATGCTGCTATGTTCCAGTCTGAGAACTGGACAGACTTGCCACCACCTCAGTGTGGAGCTGCCATGTCACTGATGTATATTGTTGGTGATATTTACTTTTAGCGGATCATTTTCCCTGCATGGGCAACAGAAAGGAAAAAAGTGCATTTCATAAATGGTCAGAGATACAATAGTGGTAACTCTATACGGTAGTCACATTTCATTTACAGACTTTTTGAGTAACAAACCTTGGTCCCATTTTGTTTGTCAGTTGGGGTCCAGCTGTACAAAGGAAATTAGTGCTTGAACTATGCAACATGTGTTTAGCTGTAAGGTTTATTTTGTTGAGCAAAGAGTGAAAGTGGTTCATTTTGTGTTGTTGTGGTGACTGCTAGGTGATGCTGCTGATTGACATTGAGCTGGCCTACATGAACACCAATCATGAGGATTTCATTGGGTTTGCCAAGTAAGACAGTGCTTGTTTACTCACTTTGGCATGGAGGAGCTTCCTCAGCTGAAGACCAATCCTCCTTCCATGTGTGTTGTTTCCACAGCGCTCAGCAGAGGAGCAGCCAAATGAGCAAGAAGAAGGCCTCTGGCAATCAGGTATAGTCTGGGACACATTGCCCCCTACAGCATTGTTCCTCTTGTGCTTTCTCCTGTTCTTCTACCACATATTCTCGTGACTCTTTTATGTTGATCAGATGGAAAACACTTTAATTCTGCTCTACTCTCCCTTTTGTCCCTGTTGTTTTATTTCTGTTGATTTGCACTAATAACTTTGCCCCTTTTCTTTTGCTTTGTTGCTATTTGTATGGCAACTCCACTTAAGGATGAGATCATGGTGAGTATTCTGTGTTTATAAATGTGCGTATTTCCAAATCGCTGCATACATGCATTCATTTCTACACTTAAGTATTAACCAGTAATGCTTGGTGTCAAGTTCATAGCTAAAATTATCTTGGGGTTACTTATCCTCTTTAGCATTTATGCCCTAAATGATTTTTGGGTACAGTCATTTATATAAGGAGTATGCTAGGTTAAATAAAATCAACAGCAGACATCCGTGTTTTATGCTACCTAACCTGCAACGAAGGACTTGATCAAAGTGTACAGCATGTGCACCACATGTATGAGATACACAGATAAAGTTATTTCCTCACCACCAGAGCTGCAGCTTACCAGATTATAAACCTGGCATTCCATAGCATTCATGTGCTCTCAGATATTAGCAAAAGCCATTTCTTTCTTCTTTCCCATGTTTTGTGTGTGATAAACATAACATTCAGTGCAGGTGTCCAGTGCAGCTGCAAAGACAATGTATCAGTGACACTTTGCAGTGTACTCAAAGTACAAACGTGGATGGCTGTATCAAAAATTTATTATCAACTATTATCAAATAATGAGAATGTTGTAGCAGAGCTGAAGATATGAAGTGGAGGCCCTGGTGTTTCAGTCATCCTGTAACATCCCATCTCTCATCTTGCCATGGTTGTTCAATGAAACAGTGACCGGAGCTAAAACCCCAGGTCTTTGGCATGGGGAGCCTGAGCTCTAGTTTCTTCCCAGAATACACACCTCTACTGCACACGCGTGTGTTTTCCTTACCCTGCTCTGCAGACGTACCGCTGCAGCAGCAGGAGATTGTGAGTCAGGTCTTGTGACTATCTGGAGCCTCTTGTGAACTTCCTTTGCACCCACCAGGTGATCAGGAAGGGCTGGCTGACCATCAACAACATTGGCATCATGAAAGGGGGAGCCAAGGAGTACTGGTTCGTGCTGACAGCTGAGACACTGTCCTGGTACAAGGATGATGAGGTGAGTTTTTCTCAGCCTGGCTGGCACAGACATTAGTGTGCAGCATTTGCACGGTGTCTGAATCATGGCTAAGGAACAGGGTGTTGCGTGAGGCTCCACATGTGGTAAGCAAAGCATGAAATGTATCATACTGGCTAAAAAACATTCTTACATTCCTTAACAGAAGAGAGCAACCTGAAAGTCATCCAGAAGGCTGTGCAGGGGCTCTCTTTTCACTGTTAGGCCTTGCAAGAAAATCAGGGATTTTCAGTGATTCAGACAGTTCTGGTGAACCTGTCAATTTGTCTGTTTCACTGACAGGCAGAATATCTGGACCACAAAATTTGGCAGAATATCTGGACCACATTGGTCTACATCTCGCTTTTGCCTCTGAGTTCAGTTTGAGACCAAAATTTGGAGTTAATCAGGTAATGAAGAAAAATTGATTTCTAAAGTTGAATCAAAAATAATTTTGAAACTGGCAGTTTTGGTAGCTCTGTGAAATCATATTGGGCGCAAATGTGCCCTTATGTATTTCTGTGATTTGTTGGAAATTCCAGTGAAAGTGTTTTCAATACTCTTCCCCTTGAGATCTTGCTACTGTTTTTTTCATTGATGAATTTTTTTCAAACTCAAATACAGGGAAGTAGCATAAACCAGAGAAAATTTTCATTTGTTGTTTTATTGCTGAATCCTACAGAGCTCATGTTTATCATATTTCATTGCTAGCTTCCCACATGACACTAACAAATGTGATGCCAACCGTAGAACTGAGCAATATGTTCATCAGTACATTTGAAAGCTACATCACTGATTGTATGAATTAATCTTACATGATGTGTGTTTCTCCTGCCAAAAGGGCTGCCCAGCTAGCCTTTTGGCAGGTGAGTTGCATTGACCAGATGTCCTGTTTACCAGGTGTGATATTGACCAGGTTTGCCATTGAGCAGGTGTGTTATTGAGTAGGTATGCTGTTGACCAGGTTTGCAAGTCAAAGAATCATTCGAATCTAATTTTCTCGTCTGATTTTTGATGATGTCCCCCCCCCCCCACCAATTTTGTTTTGTGCTGAGATGCAATTCATAACAAAGTTGGCTACTGCTTTTGATTCTCTGTCAGCTTTTACATGAGGGGTGGGGAATTCTGCACCATCCTATAAAAGTGAGAAAGTGGCCTGATCTTGCTGTCTGTGTTCCTCTGGTCCGCTTAATGTGGCCAGGGGATTCTGTTCACATGATTTACTGTGCTCATCTGGGACTTACATACTGTATATATAAATGAGGACCTCTTAATAGTGAAAGTTTAAAATGGTGGGCTTGATGGGGGGTGTATGTGAAATATGGAACCCAATATGTGGGGACCAGAGCAAGACTCTGTCAGACCTCGGTTTTGAGTGTAACTGGAGAACATGTCTGCTTCTCATAAACAGGTCTGATTTCAAAAGTGGGGAGGGGAGTTTGGGTGGCGGCACAAGAGCTGCTTGGGGGCGATCTCTGGTAAACTGACTTGGACTTTATAATGAACTTCATGTGGGGAAGCAAGGTGTGTTGAGGGATCACTTTAACCTGCTGACAGAAGGTTGCATACCCCTCCATTCTCCAACCTCTGACCTTCCTGCACCCACCATTACTCTCATCAATGGCTAACACACAGAGCCCCACGCACTCCTCTCCTATTTATCTTAACATCAGCTGAAGATGGCAGCTTTTCCAAGTGCACGGACCCAAAATGAACATTGACCAACAGAAGAAAAATGGCCCATTGTTGTAGAGGAGAGGCCAGAACATCTTGGTTTTTATTCTGCATTTTAGAAGATGCACAATGCTGAAGACCAGCAGAGTTGAATTATTATTCTCATGCAGACCATTGGTGTTTGATGTCAGACAGTGTCCTTTCTTCTCTTTTGCCTGTTACAGGCACTAAAACTGTCTGACTGGTACTTTTTACTGAAGGAAAACAGCAACAGCAGTGACTCAAAAGTGCACAGACTCAGATACACCCCTGTGAGCAGGAATGTAGTGTGTGTTCCTTAGCCAGAGTCGCTGGTGACCTGGGATTTACATGGTTCCTTGCCAGGCTTTGTTCCCCGGGTGTATGAAAGTGCTGCATGATATACGATCAGGCTGCAGGGGCAAGATATGGGCATCAAATTGTGGGCAAACGCTACTAGGGCATCCCTGAGGTCTATGTTGGCATAAACATTCCTCTGCCCTTGACCCCTGAGACCTGGATGCTAACAAAGACCTTGAGCTAGCCCGACTTTGGCAAGGGGCTGCGTATGAGGGGGTCAGGCAGCATCTGGTTTCCATTACCAGGCATTGCAGGCCTTTGCATTCAACCACCCCGTGCTTGTCAGGTCTCAGTGGAGCTCTCTCCAGGAAAGCGACATTCAGGAATGAACATAGGGCCACATGCGCAGCCTGAATGAAGAGAGCCCCCAGACCCCGGACCATCAAACACACACCAGTACAAGCCTGTGAGTTCACATCACCGTGCGCTCACTGGCGTCTTGCAAATAAACCTCAGTCATGCACGTGTGCACATGCAAACCCTCGAGCAAGATACAGGGAGTCATGGGGCTACAGACACAGATTTGGAAATGTGTGCTATATTTTATGTACTTGCACCAGAGCTCCAGCATCAGTGAGATGCTGAACAGCCACAGATGCTCATTTCCCTTCTTCTGGACTCTGCAGTCTGGGTTTGTTGAGAATTAGAAACAGAAATTTGTACAGTACATGCTATAAAAAAGCAGTAACTTTATGACCACATCATCATGTTTTTCAAATATTATGTTTGGAGTGAGCTGAAGTCACCAGTGGTATTGCATCCAGGCCATACGCAGGCTAACCCAGTGCCCTGGCTTTCTGCAGTTGGCTCCAGACCATTGTGACCTTGACCCGGGCAAGCAGTTACTGATTGCGAGTCAGGGTCAGTAAATGAGTATACACACACACACACACACACAAACACACACACACACACACACAAACACACACACACACACACACACACACACACACACACACACACACACACACACACACACACACACACACACACACACACACACACAATTTATCTGCCGTTCTGGCTGTTCCACAGTAGCCATTTGGTGTTGCTCTGAAACCTCTGGAAATCCCTGTCCTCCAAGGAGGTCACTCAGGTCACAGCCATAAATATCTTGAGGTGTGTGTTTGTGTTCGTGTGTGCGCGTGTGCGTATGTGTCTTGGCCAGGACAATGGCATGCGGATGCTGAAGCAAGAAACGTGCACAGGAAGTCTGGATTGGTGGCAGTGTCGGTGGAAACATGTCGGCTGGTGGTTTGGATTTTCCTGGTGTTTTGCATGAATGAGGCTGACAGATGACTCGGCCCAGCCCCCACAGAGGTGTACAGCTTTATCGTGGGTTTACTGTGTGAGCCTGTTCTAAAAATTCTGCAAATTTTTGTGAATTTCAGTCCCTTTGCTTTAAACAAGCACCTGTGTGAAAAGGTGGGAACACATCAGATCAAGGCACTTTGAAACATTATAGGATCCAGCAATAGTTGTAATTTAGGAGTCAGATTGATTTTCAGAAACTTTATTCACATTTTCTTAACTTTCATTTTGGGTTAAAAACTTCCAGCCAAAAATATGTTTGTAACCCATAGCCACCCAAGCACGTGCAGCCAGGCAAAAAGAGGCTGTATGTGGGGAAAATGGTATAGTCTGATACTGAAGCATACACACCTGCTTGCACACACTAACACACTCACATGGAGACAGAAAGGGAGGAGGTGACAGTGCTCTTGGCTCGCGTTCCCCCACCCAGCCTAACCAATGTGCAGACTACTGTACAACCGCTACTTCCTGAACAGGTAGTCTGAACACTGGGCAGGCGGGGCTGGTCTCAGACTCCCATCCCAGCATCGCAGTCCAGAAGTTCAGAGTGTTCCACAGCAAACACACGCACACGGACCCACACTCTTGCTTTTGTCCTACAGTTGATAACAATCACAGGCTGCAGCACCCAGTTACGGTGAGGGCCTGCGTGAACTTGGTGCATCCATGAGATGGGTTCACCACTGTGCTTAGGAATGGAGGCCCTCAGAGTGTGAGAGATCATTGCTGCATCCCCTGTTAGACAGAGCACATCACACACACTGTAAACAGTCTGGAGATCATACACTCCACAGGGACACAAGCAAAGAGATAAATCCTGCACTTCACAAGTGGAGTTGATTTGAAGCTTCGCAAATGCTTTAGAATATACATATAAACTAATTCAGTTTCAGCAAGTGTCTTCAGATGAATTGTATGTCATCCTTCAAATATAACTTCCTTCATAGTTTGTCCTAGCTGGAGGACACTTTCTCTACTCTATGTGGTCAGAGCTTCACTGGGTTCATCTGGTTCATTCCAGAGTTCGGTCCCGGTGACGCGATGACTCTGGGCTGAAGTGACCAGCACTGCAGACCGGCCAGTGTGGTTAGAGATCTGTCTCAAAGCACAACTAGCCTTCCTGTTTTACACTTATTGTTATAAAAAGCAAAACAAATCCAGACCATCCATTAATTTACCACATTTTTTACCCCATCAAAGTACTGGTCAAAGACAGAGTTGATCATATACCTTCAGCATATTCGTTACTTTCATGGTCATATCGGCATTATTAGCAACTGTCACATAACTAAATCTATATCGTGTGGACAGTGAAGACACACATGGTCCTCAGAATTGTGTCAAAATCCTGCGGTCACAGAGATTAAAGCAATTATCGGCTGTTGCTCGTGATTTACCTCCAACCTGGGAGACAGTGAGGAAGAAAGCCAATTTCCCACAGTCACCCACCAAATTCCAGGAGTCATCTCCTGAGTTCTGGAGAGAAGAGAAGGTGAGAAACAGAAACAGGAGGGGTTACCTTGTGGTCGAGCCAGCAGCTCTGTCAAGGTGCGCCCCACTCTCCTCTTCCTCCCTGAACCCCCCCCCCCTCCCCGCCGGCCCCAATTTGTCCCTCCTCCACTTGAACTAGAACCTGGGGCCATCTGGCAGGAGGTGGCGACTGGCCTGCTGGGGTGGGAACGGGAGAGCTCACACAACATGCAGTGGTGGCACCAGGGACCACAGGGATGAACTGCCTCTCCAGTCACCTGTCCCCTTCATGTCTCCCCACCCTGACCTGCAATGTGCATCTGCAGTTCTTGCCCATAAAACCAAGCAAACAAGCATCCATGCATCCTTTGAAAATACGGTTCACCTCAGGACATCAACGCAAAGCAGTGAGAAGTTGGTGCCTTCAAAAAACCCGCGGGTGTGAGGATGGCAGGACGCGGTGCGCATGGTGTCCCTGTGCCGGATTGACGTGGCACAGCTCTGCTGACCAACTTTCCCTGCTGAGAGAGCGAGAAGAGAGGCTGAGCAAAGAGGCGGGGCTTCTACCTTCTTTTCTCTCATTCGTCTGAGTTTTGTGCAGCTTTTTTTTGCTCCTTCAGGGAGGCAGTGGGAAGTGGAAGGTCAGAGGTCAACAGGAAGTGATAAGTATTAAGTTGCCCCACATGTGTGATGGGCCTGGGGGTGGGGGGGTTAAAGCACAGCCATTGCCAACTGACAGATGAAAACAGAGCATAAAGTCTATTTGTGTGTACAGAGGACCGTGGGGTTTTGTGTGTGTGTTCATGCTGCCCCGTGTGTGAGTTTTCCTTCGATCAGAAGAGCTCCATGACTGTAGCTGGAGGAGAAATGTGGAATTTTCTTGGTGCGGAGGCAGCACTGTAATAAGTCCAGATGTGTGGCCCTGTGGTCTCCCGCCTCTCGCGCCCGTGTTTTTTCTGCTGAAACTGACTTCCTTTCGCTGTCTGGCGGCAAACCGAATAAAGAGTCCTTTATGTGGCACGAGGAGCCCCCCCCCAGCACAGAGCTGGCTGCTGGAAATGGACGACTGGGGGCCGTGCTTCAACCCCATTCTTCAAAATCAGGAGCAAAGTTCACTTCCTCTCCAGATATTTTTTCCAGCGAAGGTACTGGCAATTGAGGCTGAGCAGACAGGATGGGATGGGGGTGCTGTGGCAGTGGCAGGGGCTGGGGGCTTTCGTTTGATTCTCACCGAATGGGGTACAGTTCCTTAATTCAGTCGTCATCCCTTTCTTCATGTTCTGGCTCTTCCAAAGCCCTGCATCAGCTTTGTAGGCCAAGGCTGTGACTCTTGGTGCGGCCACCAGGTCGGGGGCGGGGGGTTGAGCCAGGAACGGTCGGGCAATTCAGCCAGTGTTTAGCTGTGCCGAATGGAGAGCTCAGGCTGTGTTTGCTTTAGCTATGGTTTCTGTGCTCTGCCGCAGTTGGAATTCGAAGCCGAGCTGCTGCGGTCCTGTGGGAGTCGACTCAGCGGTTCCGAAGGTATGCAGCCATGAGAGAGCAAGAGGGAATCAAACAGCAGACTTGGGCCAGGCTATGTTAGAGGGTGGTGGGTGACTCCGAGCTTTTTCCATTGTTCCACTCCAGCCGGAGCCACAGAGTCCTCTGCACCAGCAACCATACTGGAAACCAGCATCCAGACATCTTTTTTTCTAACCATAGGAAATGCATCTTTACTTATTGACAGTGTGTCTCCTCAGAGGAACCACACATGATAGACAACGGGTTTTGTATTATCATGCGATACCTCCAAGCATCAAATGCTGTTTAATGGCAGTCAGACATCTATAACAGCAGCCTCACGTTTGCTTTCCTGTTGCACATGGGAGTTTAGACCCTGCTAAAGATGAATGGCCCTACTGGGTGATAACAAGGACTTTATTATCAAAGCTGCCCAAAGACAATGAGGAGGCGAAGGTAGCCCTGCGGGGCTATTCTAAATGAAAAGTACACAAATGTGGTTCCTTAACTACTGAGCTGCAGTGTGAAATGAACAAGTTGGTTATGCATCCATACACACAATGGTACCGGAGAAAAGAGAACATAACCCTGACATTGCTAGAGTAAAAAGTTGGAAAAAGTGATGAAAAAGATTCATTTACTGGGGGCCAAATGGGTTAGTTAGATTAAAACAGATATGTAACATTTGGCCAAAAATTCTGAAGGTATTAAATTTGAATTTGAAGGTCATAAACTTGATATTAGTGCTTACTTGTTGGAATAAAAACATAAAAAGTACAATAGTTAAGCTAACTTGTGATGCTATGATAACGAAAGCTTTGGGAGGAGGATCTGCTTGGATGCTGCTTAGTGGTTGCTGACAGCAAGTTTCATGATGCCCTTGTGGGCTGGGATGGGGCTCAAACCCAGCAATCTCAATTCCTGTGGTGTGTGCAATTCTAGAAACAAAGACCAGAGGAAAAACAAACCACCGCAGCAACGTGAACGTTTATTGATATGTCTTGCTGTTTAACATATTGTGTAGAATCTGTTTTTTCCAAGAATCTGCAATTTCATACACTGTTAAATACAGCCTTTGGTGATTTACAGCTACTTTTCCGGCTGCACTTTGCATCGACGGTATAGTCGTAACTAAGAATGTGACTTCAGGATCCTTCTTGTTGCCGGGAGTTCTGCATGGGTGCTGCTCACCAAGGCCACCAAACTGGCGCTCATCGGGGGCCCGAAACCCTGTCGGCACCAAGAGGCTTCAGAGGAGCAGGATTATAGTACACAGCTGTGTGTTGTACTGACGTTTTTGGCGAGTGAGTCAGAGTCACTGTCACTGTTTCACCGTACACATGTGCTCTCCAACTCCAACACAGCTCCCTGGCCCAACCCAGTACTCTGTGTGGTAATGCTCCTCAGAGCTGGGTGGAAAAATGTCTCACAAGACACAGGCTACATTGTCTCACTGACAGGTTTTACCACGGTGCTGGCGTTTGACGGAGACTCAGACCCATCGTCAAAGCAGAGTGGAAGTAAGCAGCCAAAAGGAGATGTTTAAAAAGATCAATGATCAATAAAAAATATAACATGACACACGACATTCTCAGGATCACCGTGCTTGCTAATTGCCAAGATATTAAAGTTGGCAATAACAGAAAAAAGTCAAACAAGTTTCAGTTGAAAAAGGCAATTTTATTACAACTTGCAGCTGGTGTCTATTAAGCTTAGTAGAGGAAGGCTGCAGAAAAAAGGGTTTTTTTGAGCTGGTTTCACTACACACGGCAGTTATTAGTTCATCCAACAGTTCTTTGTGTGAGAATGTTTGCAGACATCCGTGTCTTTTTTTAAGGGTGTTGTGATGATTTACAGTCGATCTCACTTCACTCTCACACACACACACGCACACGGTGCCATCCATAACTTTGCGTATCCAGCCACACTGACATGCATGAAGCATGAGGCACATCAGCCTGTCAGCTCACAGTGGACAGGATAAACAGGAACAGTGGCCATCTCTGAACAAGTTGTTCCTATTTCAGTTATAGACAGGATTCTCGTAGATGATCTGAAGTCCAAGCTGTCCCTCGTCCTTGATGTGACAGTCAGAACAGGGAAGTAGCTAGAACACCCCCACCCCCCAACTCCTGCTGTAACAGACTCGAGCAAGGAACATACTAAGTCTGTTAGCTGATGCTCTTCTCCAAAGTGACACACAGTACTGGGTTGGTGTATTAAGCTGCTTGCAACTATTTACCTATTTACCCCTGAGTTGTTTCATAGTACAGCTGGACGTGGGGTTTCAGTGCAGGTCTTTTGCTTGCAAAACAGCAGCCCTACCCACTACCCTGCCTTCTCCAAATGGCTCCAGTAGAAATGACTGTTTCGGGAGTTGGTAAATCAGTTTACACGGGTCAGTATACAGCCCTAATATTGTGTGTCGCTTCTAGGAAGGAATCAGCTAAACAACGGCTTTTCAAAATATGTCTTAGGAGAGTTGTTAAGATTTTTAACAATTCTTTATGACTGTCTCTTTGAAAGGAACAAAATTCTGTGTGTAAAATACCAACTGCCTCAATTTGGCACACTTGCACTGTGAGAAGCAGTAGGCTTCCAAGTGCAGCGAAGTAACACAGGACGTGATCCAGCAATGAAGTGAGCGGGAACCCCCTGTATTCACTGCAACAGTGGATTAAGGAAGGAGTGCAGAAAATGATGTGCTGTGTGGAAGTTGAGTTCATGCAGGTGAGCCCCTTTGGGTTCAGATTTTTCTGCCCCTGACTGAGCTGCTTTCCCAGCAAAAGGCTGCCTCATATCTGCATTGCATTACCCAGGGTGCACCGAGTTACGCTGCAAGTCGGCTCTCGAGTTGCTTTCCTAAAGTTTGCTTCGAATTTATGTCCCCGTTGTTAAAGAAATATATTCAATGAACATGGCAATAGGAGGGAGTTGCAGCATTTATTTTTTACACTGAGTATCCAGGTAAAACCCTTTGTCTATAGTGTGAAAGCCACCTGACAACATATTTTATAATTTACTTTTATAATTTGTTCTGTTTCAAGCACTCATAATTGTTCTTTGAGCTGACATGGTTTGGATAAATGCAGCTGCTGTAAATGTATAGATGCAGTTACATGGTCTTAGAGGTGAATGTTAATGGTGCTGTCCTGTTGAGACACAACTGCATGCTCTGCTTGCTGTGGGGTTCAAGAAAAGAAAGTTTGAGGAATAAAGGTTTCTTTTTCAAGAAAGGGAACGAGAGAAATGCAAAAAAGAAGGAAGGAAAATGGAACAAATTTTGAAATGGACCACTGGCTGCTGCCCAAGGCCAAATCTTTCTGGTAATGAGGGGTTCGAGCTGCCTTATTGCTCCCATATGGAGGAGCCTTTGAAGCAGAGCCAAGTCACCAGCACTTTTCAGTTTGAGCGCAGAGGCGGACAGACACGGCGCTCGGGAAGCCACACCTCCTCCATCCGGCCCACTGTCTGTCTGACTCCACGCGTGCTTGCATGTGTGCGTACGTGTGTGTGCGTAGTAAGGGTGTCACAAGCACTGTAATCTGTTCATGAATCATATATTTTATTCTCTTTGGGTCTTACTGAACTAAATTACACTGGTTAACACAACAACTTGAATTGGAGCTTTTTCGTGTCATTTTTACCAGAGAAGAGATATTTTTGGGGATTTTACTATACCACTGATCTGCTTCTCTTGCCAGAATAACAGTGCTGTGGTGTTTTGTGGAGTACTGACTGACTTTTTAGCATTTTATCTATTGACATACAATTTAGCAGAATATCTGAGGAAAAACCATTGTCCACCCTTTCCCCCAACACACTGTACATGAACCCTGGGATAGTCAGTCGTACTGACAGCCTTGCATCCATGGCAGTCAGACGGGAGGTCTCCCTCCACTCTGTATGGTAAATGTAAACCATCTGCCAGTGCTTGAGTGTGGCTGTGTGCACTGAGTGTGTGAACATGGTTGGAGCTATGGTTCTAAGGGGTGTGAGTAGGACAGTCATGCCTGACACCCCTTAAACTTCTGTGTGTACATTAATAAAGGTGCATTATACTTGGAAACAAATGTATTTTTACTTTAGATATGGATACAGATGATGAATAATGGTAGAGAAAAATTAAATGTTTCTGTTATTTTTTAACAGTTATTTATGATAGTGTGTACCACTGAAATAGCAAAACAGTAGAAAATGTCAGTCTTCTGGTAAGTTACTCTGACCATCCTGCCTTCCCCCTCCATGCACCAGCAGGGCTAAAGACAGTGGTAAATAGTGCCACCCTCCATGCTTCATCAACTCCAGGCTTTGGCTTTGCCACGACGGGGGTCCTCTATACAGCCCCAGGGCCCCAGAGACACCCCCTCTTGTTTCCGCCACATCTGCAGTTCTCATTAGTGCCTTTAGATGACATACATGATGTTTTAAACAGTGCATGCTGGAACCAGTGCTGCAGAAGTGAGCTCTGCTGCTGGCCTCAGCTTCCTCCCCATGCTAGAAAGATGTTGTTTGCATTTTAACTTTGCTAAAACGTTCTGATGAGCACCAAATCATAACCACGGGAAATCTTCTGGGCCATATGAGAACTGGACTGGCCAAAGGCACTTGGGATCAAAATTGTTTGGGACCTGTGTGTGGATGGGGAGACAGCATTCCGCTCTGTGGCCTCCTTCAGACCGCTGTGAACTGATGGCACGGTTCGACTCGACATGCTTTTGCTCGCAATGGAGTCACGCAGCCCTAATGGCTTCCAGGCGCTGTGGTGGCCAACTTCAGTCAACTGCCCTACTGTTTTTTGCTCAGTGGTTTTCAGTCTGTTTCTAGTGATGCACCCTCAAGTATCCTGCTGTGTCGAGCCCTAGTCAGTTTTTTAATGGAGCCACTTACTGTGCCCAGGACCATTTCATCTTAGTCAGTGCTGTGCTGATGAGCAATAAAATAACTTCTTACTTCTCTCAGACAAGCCAACACATCAGCAGAAGAAACAATCACGTATCAGACAATGATCAACTGTAAACAAAGAAATTAATAATGTGAAGTAGGTGGTGATTGCTCTTTTCATTTACTTTCGTGTCATTATTGATAGTGCATGGGTACCAGAGTGCAAGAAATGACATCAAATTGATAAAATTATTACATTTTTGCCAAAGTAGTTAATAATTGTTTGAAAAGATGTATGGTCACAGTTGAGATGATCAAGCCAAGTGTGAGAGAAATTCTTGAAGTTGGACTTTTGGTGCATGTTTCTGTTATGTTGGGGGTGTTAATCGGTGGTGTAGTGAATGTTTTATGACCATGTTATTCAGTATATTGCGCTTACTGCTATAAAGCATTGGGACTTCTGCCTTGCAGGAATGTTAGGTACTTAAGAAGGTTCCCTGGAAAAACAAAAGAGGGTACTTAAAGAAGGGAAACGTAAACTACAGACAAGCCAAAGATGAAAGGGTCAAAGAAATGGTCAATTTAGACCCAGGCCGGACCCTGGTGGTGTGTAAAGGAGTAATAAAACCAAAACTCCCTGAACTGAGGCACCTAAATCAGGAGTTACTCCACCACACTTAGGATGGGAAAATGATTCCTTATAACAACAATGTTTAAAGTCACACTAACAAAGAAGCAGATGTGGGAAACAACTGAAAGAGGTGTATACCTTGCGAGCTGCTGTATAAATGATCCCTGTATCCTTTGTTCGGAGAGACTCTCTTTCCGAAGAAGCTCTCCCGCACCGGTGTGTATTTCTATAGAAAATAAAGTGTAACTCTCTCTACACCCAAACTGTTACTTTATTTTTTCTTCCACAGAAGACAAAATGACTGACAGCCTTGCAGCGTCCCTGGGCTTATGGTTGAACATTGCTGCTCTCACCTGTTGATACTGTTGCACCACCTGCTGTCTTTTGCAGGAGAAAGAAAAGAAATATATGCTGCCTGTGGACAACCTGAAGCTGAGAGATGTGGAGAAGGGCTTCATGTCCAGCAAGCACATCTTTGCTTTATTTAATACAGAGCAGAGGTCAGTATCTCTGTTTATGGGCACACACACACACACACACACACACACAATATCTGGCCTGACTCTCCAAAGTGTCCCCCATTCTATGATGCACAACCCTTTCATCTTTCACCTGCAGAAATGTGTACAAGGATTACAGGCAGCTGGAGCTCGCCTGCGAGACCCAGGAGGAGGTGGACAGCTGGAAGGCGTCATTCCTGCGGGCGGGAGTCTACCCTGAGCGCATCACGGTAGCGCCCCCCTGTGGCCTTCACCTGCACCACTTCAAAAACTCATTTGCTCTGAAATGGCAGAACTTGTCCATGTCTTAAATCACCCCATAAGCTGTGTAATATCCTCAGCAAGTTCCACTCCAGAAAATCATAGGTGTGTTACTGGCTAATAAATTGTGCACTTGTCATTGCTCTGTCTGTCACCTGTGCCAAGTCCCCTCCGGCAATAATGAACAGAATATGGACACAAAGTTGTAACAGCAACTGAATCACACGATAAAAAGAAAGTGTAAATGCTAATGTGGCAACGGTGCTGTTGCCGTTCTTTCACTGCTCTCACGGAAGCGATGTGTTTCTCTCTTTTTCCCCTGCATCCTCTGGCTTCATTGCTTCTCACACCCTGGCCGTCTATCAGGAGAAGGAGAAGGTAAGAGCTGAACCTCTAAGATTTCTCCACGCATCTTCTTGTCAGAGAGATCTTGTTAATTTTTTAGCCTATGTGTTTTGGATGAAGCAAGGACGTACGCACGCACGCACGCACACACGCACGCACGCAGAATAGAATATATACAAGCTAGCACTCATCCAAAATCAGTCTCTTCCCTGCCTGTGGCCAAGGCTTTGACTAAGACCACTTCTCTTTCTCAGAGATCAGGTCTGAATATATGTGTTTGTGCAATTTTTGGTGAGGTCCTTCGTTTGACATTTTGTGGTCCTGCTGACCTCATCCAGCTCATAAACAAGGATGATTAGTTTACTCATAATTGCATCATATGGCTCATCACTTAGATCCATATCTTATTATTCCTTTCTCTTTAGTATTGATGATTATACCTTTTCTTGGTGTGACATCTGGACAGAGGAAGGAGGACAAGGAAACCTGGTGGTGGAATGAAGAAGTACAGGAGAGTATACAGAGGAAGAGGCTAGCGAAGAAGAAGTGGGATAGACAGAGAGATGAAGAATGTAGACAGGAGTACAAGTAGATGAGGCGTAGGGCGACAAGAGAGGTGGCGAAGGCTAAATAAAAGGCGTTTGGTGAATTGTATGAGAGGTTGGACACTAAGGAGGGAGAAAAGGACCTGCACCGATTGGCTAGGCAGAGGGACCGAACTGGGAAAGATGTGCAGCAGGTTAGGGTGATAAAGGACAACGGTGGAAACATACTCACAAGCGAGGAGAGTGTGTTGAGCAGATGGAAAGAGTACTTTGAGGGGCTGATGAATGAAGAGAATGAGAGAGAGAGAAGGTTGGATGATGTAGGGATTATGAATAGGGGAGTGCAATGGATTAGCAAGGAGGAAGTTAGGACAGCTATGAAGAGGGTGAAGGATGGAAAGGCTGTTGGTCCAGATGATATACCTGTGGAAGCATGGAAGTGTTTAGGAGAGATGGCAGTAGAGTTTTTAACCAGATTGTTTAATGTAATCTTGGAAAGTGAGACGATGCCTGAGGAGTGGAGAAATGTACTGGTACCAATTTTTAAGAATAAGGGTGATGTGCAGAGCTGTAGTAACTAAAGAGGGATAAAACTGATCAGCCACAGCATGAAGTTATGGGAAAGAGTAGTGGAAGCTAGCTTAAGAAAGGAGGTGACGATTAGTGGGCAGCAGTATGGCTTCATGCCGAGAAGGAGTACTACAGATGCGATGTTTACTCTGAGGGTGTTGATGGAGAAGTACCGAGAAGGTAAGAAGGAGTTGCATTGTGTCTTCGTGGACTTAGAGAAAGCATATGACAGGATACCTAGAGAGGAGTTGTGGTATTGTATGAGGAAATCAGGTGTGCCAGAGAAGTATGTAAGAGTGGTACAGGATATGTACAAAGATAGTCTGACAGTGGTGAGGTCTGCGGTAGGAGTGACGGATGCTTTCAAGGTGGGGGTAGGATTACATCAAGGATCAGCTTTGAGTCCTTTCTTGTTTGCAATGGTAATGGACAGGTTGACAGATGAGATCAGACAGGAGTCACCGTGGACTGTGATGTTTGCTGATGACATTGTGATCTGTAGTGAGAGTAGGGAGCAGGTCGAGGAGACCCCGGAGAGGTGGAGATATGCTCTAGAGAGAAGAGGAATGAAGTTCAGTGGGACTAAAACAGAATACATGTGTATAAATGAGAGAGAGGACAGAGGAGTGGTGAGGATGCAGGGAGTAGAGTTGACGAAGGTGGATGAATTTAAATACTTGGGATCAACAGTCCAGAGTAACGGGGAGTGTGGAAGAAAGGTGAAGAAGAGAGTGCAGGCAGGGTGGAGTGGGTGAAGAAGAGTGTCAGGAGTGATTTGTGACAGAAGGGTACCAGCAAGAGTGAAAGGGAAGGTCTTCAAGATGGTAGTGAGACCAGGTATGGGTTGGAGACGGTGGCACTGAGCAAAACACAGGAGGAAGAGCTGGAGGTGGCAGAGTTAAAGATGTTAAGATTTGCATTGGGTGTGACGAGGATGGACAGGATTAGAAATTAGTATATTAGAGGGTCAGCACAGGTTAGACGGTTTGGAGACAGTCAGCGAGGCGAGATTCCGTTCGTTTGGACATGTGCAGAGGAGAGATTCTGGATATATTGGGAGAAGGATGGAGCTGCCAGGCAAGAGGAAGAGAGGAAGGCCTAAGAGGAGATTTATGGATGTGGTGAAGGAGGACATGCAAGTGGCTGGTGTTACAGAGAAAGATGCAGAGGACAGGAAGAAATGGAAACAGTTGATCCGCTGTGGCAACCCGTAACGGGAGCAGCCAAAAGATAAAGAAGAAGATTGATGGTTATACCTTTTGAGAATGTTTGCAGTAACACCATCTCCCTCCTCCTACCTTCTCTTTCATTGTCACTCATCTCTGTGTGACTTCCTACGTGACCTCACAGCAGAGTGATGCTGGGGAGGAGAATGGCTCGGATGGCTTCATGCATTCCATGGACCCCCAGCTGGAGCGGCAGGTGGAGACCATCCGCAATCTAGTGGACTCCTACATGGCCATTGTCAACAAGACAGTGCGAGACCTCATGCCCAAGACCATCATGCACCTGATGATCAACAATGTGAGTTCCTGTCATTGCCTTGGATACCTGTAGTTTCCCTGCAAATGCACACATTCTTCTCTGGCCAGCTGATTCATATATTCTGAGTGCTGTCTCTCATTCCCCTCCCATTATTCATTAACCTGTGGTGGCATTTATCTCCCCTCAAATTATTTAACATTTATTTTGATCATTCCATGTTTTAAAATCCCCTGTTCCTTCCCATAATTTGCTAACTTCTTGTGCTATTTGTTGTCCGCTTTTGTTACTCACCACACCATCCTTTCTTTGTTGACCTCTTGTGGTATTCATAATCCACCCTCTCTACTCACTATCTTCTCATTATTCTTTTTCTTCATGTGTATCCTCACATCGTCCCATGCACCATAATTTTCCCATGTCTCCCTACTGTTACCTGTTTATAGACTAAGGAGTTCATCCACTCAGAGCTGCTGGCGTGTCTTTACTCGTGCGGAGACCAGAATGCGCTGATGGAGGAGTCACCAGAGCAGGCACAGCATCGTGATGAGATGCTGCGTATGTACCATGCCCTGCGGGAAGCGCTCAACATCATTGGCGACATCAGTGCCTCTACTGTTTCCACTGCCCTGCCCCCACCTGTGGATGACTCCTGGCTGCAGGTCCAGGGGGGGCCATCTGGCCGCAGGTACAGATGGTGACGTCATTTCATACATTAAAACCCAGTGCAGAGGCAATGAGGAACAATATTATTCACAATGCAGGGTGGCTGATAAAGAATTTAAAACTTTTTTCTCAGTAACCAAGCTGCTGAGGTAGTAGTGCATACAACTTTTGAAGCACCAAAATCTGGAAAAAATTAATGGTAACTCTACAAACTGGTTTAAACTACATGTTAATAAGATGTCTAGTTACTGAGTAATGAATTCATAAAAGTGATTGATTCTTTTTGAATCACACCATACTATTTGCGTTAAGATCTATATTATTTGGTTTAAAATGAAAATTCATGGCCGATGGCATTGGGATTAGAATTGGTGAATGCGGCTGTGTGGTTTTTAGAGCAGTACAGTGGAACTGCTGTATAGCAGCTACGGTTTTGAGGCTGGAGTCTCCACAGGTCTTTACTGCACAGTGACTGCACAGCAGCAGCTGCCAGCAGCAGGACACAGGAAAAAAAAACACCTCTGCATGTGGTGCTGTCAAGTTGGTGGGCTTGTCTGCTGATTCAATGGTCATATGCTGTAAATGCTGTGGTGTCTTCAGGTCCCCAATGTCTAGCCCCACTCCTCAGCGAAGGGCCCCTCCAGGGCCACCAGCTCGGCCAGGATCCCGCAGTGCAGCACCCGGGCCCCCATCAGCCGGGGCCCCCCCTGTGCCGTCACGCCCCGCAGCTTCTCCTGACCCGTTTGGAGGACCGCCCCCACAGGTCCCTTCCCGACCCAACCGGGCTCCGCCTGGCGTGCCCAGGTGAGTTGCACAAGAAGAGGGGTCGGATGGACCGTGGCCTACCTACGCAGGAAGTGGCCTTCAGATATTGCAGTTCCTTACAAAAAAAAGGGTTTGGTTTACCAGTAAAATTAGGAATTAGAGCAAGATTTCTTAAAGCCTCAAAAGGAAATGCCAAGGACCTGCAGGTAGGAGCAGTGTAGACAAAGCAGAGGCAGTAGAAATGTCCAGCCTCATTAAACATGGTGTGCATAAGAAGTCCTACAATTGCACAGGCCCAGCCCCATTTCCCACATCTGCTCTTGCTGTTGTGTCCTGACTGTTCAGACATCCCCATTCATTGGGCAAAAATCATCATGTCTCACCACTCAGGCCGACCACAGGGTCGGTGCTCAGCAGACAGCAGCCCCGTCTCTGCCCACCTCTACTCCAGACATGCACACACACAAGCAAACATGTTGAGCATCTCTCATTTTCTTTCTACCCCTGTTTCCCTCCCTCCATCTCTTACTCCTTCACCCATATTTTTAGCCAATTGTTCCCTGGCTGTGATATAACTCTGTCCAAAGTCTCTCCTGCCTACTCTTGTCCTCAAACCTCAGAACTAACCAGAGAGAGAAAACAGAAGAGAATGAGAACAGAGGAGTGAGCGAACATGAGTGTGAGAGAAAGCAGGATAGAGACTGTGCCACCTCAGTAATGTCATCTAACTGGCTTTCGCTCACCTGCTCTAACAGCTGGCAGCACATTTAAACTTTTTCTTTTGCCACAGAATAAACATAGATGATTTTTTCTTAAGTGAAATCTGGAATGTTGAATCACCAGGTGTTAACAAATGACAAAAATGTTTAATACATCTTAAATATGATCTATCAATCACAAAGGTTTATAAATGTTGTTTTATTAATCTGAACATCCAGAAGAAAATGCAAAGCATGGAATACATTGCAAATATGCATTTACAATCAAGAAAATGCTTACTATGACTGTCTTTCAAGAAGCCTTTCCCATGTTACTGGATTCTAGAGGCTTCTTTACCGAGAAATAGTCTGTTCTTTATCAGCAATAGTCTGTTACTACTTTAAGAGAAAGATGATCTTCCTGCAGAGTTTGTCCACTGCAGAAATATCCTTATGGCCTTTCACAGCACCCCTGTTAGGTGCAAAAAATCTAAATTAGTAAAGTAAAAAGTAAAAAACAGGACATACTGTCCTGTCCTGCTCCAGATAGTTTCATATGTTTTGGTTTTTCTCAAACGGAGACCAACATCCATGAGTATCTCAACTTCAAAAATGACTCAGTCATTTTTGCAGTAAGTACCTCTGATCCCATAAGAGTCACTATTTTCATGATGCTGCAAAATTCTGTTTTAATGGTCTGAATGCTTGATAAAAACATCCCCCACCTGACAGAGCAGAAAGGCTCATGTTGCAGAGATGGACATGTGCTCTGTTTACAGGCTGAGGTGGCACAGGACTCTTGCACTCCGCTTGGCACCACCTCACCCATCACCTTCTTGATTATGGTTATTTTTTCAGAATTACAGTCAGTGACCAATGAGGATTAACGCTAATGGTACGTCCGGCACTGCCATCCCACGACTTTTCGTTTTCCCTGCATGACTGCCACTACAGTTGTGTTCCTTATGAACCTCAGCACTGGATTCATAAGGATTTTTACGTGCGCGCGCACACACACACACACACACACACACACACACACACACACACACCAAATTAGCGTTCCCTTTAAACCAAGTCCTTTCCAGCCATACCTGTCTTGACAACACTGTAACAGCATGGTGTCTGGCTGTCCCTCTGTGCTTGTGTGCTGCAGGTGGAATGTGGCAGCTCCAGACTTTGTGGTGTCTTGGTGCCAGAAAATTCCAGAATCCTTTTGGGAGTGTTTTTTAACAGTCCCTGCAAAGCATGCACTGACTGTGATGTACATGCTGGACAGTGGTGGACAGGATGACTCATTGACCAACTTTACATTTGGCTATTAACCGGGTTGTTTACAGGCAGATGTGGTGCATTACTGCAAGAAGAACGAAAAACTGAAGAAAAACTGTTCGATGTGTATGTTGCTAGTGTGAATGTTGAGGACCAACCTCATACTGTCTCTGGGCTCTTAGACTCATAGTGCAGAATTTTCTTTAAAAAGTCCAGTAGAAGATGCAAGATGCATTATCCTAATTCATATTTGCTACTTTTCACCATTTAATAGTCATTTATAGCCATTTATGCTGGTCAAACTCTGCCCATCTTGGGCCAGACAAAATATGTAGCTTTATTAATGCCTGCAGGAAAATTCATTGTACAGCAGCTTAAAGACAAGACACATAATAAAAGCATAACAGCAATATTGACTGTTTACTGATCAGGAACTCAGTTGCCTAAATTTGTCACCTGATATACAGTATGTAAATGAGTGTTAAAGTGAACAAAGCATTGGTACAGTTAAGGTCACGGAGATTGAATTAGATTAGAAGTGAGATTTTGTGGTCATTAATTCTGGAATTCAGGCTGCACAGGCACCTCCACAAACTACCTGTAAGGTGTAGGAACCCCTCTACACTCCGAACTAGAAGTCTCCAGACCTTTCAACAAATTGAAATAAACTTTTCAATGGTTATGTTTATAAATTGTCTTTTTTGCTGAATGAGTAATGGTGTTGCTTATTATGTTGTTTTTTCCATAAGAGTGCAACGAATATTGCTTGGTTGTGCAGAACTGCCAAATGTTCAAGGCAACTTGTACGGCAAACATAAATTTGGCGTGAGACTGACTAGTGGCCATTAGAGGGAGCTGTTTTATAGAATCATTGTCGTACATTTATTCTGTTGTGTAGCATGGGTGTTTGTACAGTGTCATGGAAAATTGCCGAGTCCTTTGTGAGCCTGTATGTGCATTGAGATTTGTGTGTTGTTCAGGCTGACCTTATTCACTGAACATCATGGTTGTGTCAGCATGTTGTTCTTGACTGTGTGCTTGTGTATCTGTCTGTGTCTGTCTGTCTGTCTGTCTGTGTGCGTCATGTCTGTCTCTCCCTGTGGTCTTCCTCATAGCAGGAGGGCGCCACCTTCCCCAACACGACCCAGCAGATCTACAGAGTCCTTTCCTTTAGACCACTAACCCCGGGGGGGCACGGCAGGCAGCGGACAAAACTCTGCTTCCCCATCCAGACTTCGTCCTCCAGCCGTCACACTGGTCATCTTATTCTCCTCACAAACACCCATGCCCCATTTTGCATACAGAAGTCATAAAGGGAAATTATATTGATAGAAAAATATACTGATAATTATATGAGATATTCTTCCCTACATTGTCTAGTGCTGTTGTACACATTTCTTATGCATTTATCCAAAGATTTTGTGTTACATCGAGGCTGGCTGAAAAAAATATAACATTACCACCAACTTTATGAAGGAAAAGTGTACTGTAATCATTCTGACTCCATATCCAGCCTATATCCTTATGTATTATTATGGATATACACTGCTACATAATAGACATCCTGTATTAAACATGGAGGAAGTCAGTTTGCCTGGATTGTCTTATGCACCACTGTTTACTGTGCTCTTTTAATTTTTTTTTACATATCTCTGTATGAGTCGAAGCCATAGGCTCTTTCCACATTCAGACAGAAGCACGAGCCACTGCACTCATAGTCGCTGTGACACCACAGTGGTTCCCTTTGTCTCCCATGTTGTGCCCCTACTGCCATTTTTCACTCGCAGTGACGCCAAGGATTCTAAGTCAGGGAAAGGTGTTGCTTCCGTTGAACAAGTTTGCTTGTCTGTGGTCTCCTTCTGCCTTCATCTTTGCCCTCACATCTGAACCCCGAGGTACACACACACTCAAACGCACATGCACATGCCTTCTTTTCCAGAATCAGGAGCCGAAGCAGTACTCCATCTTTCTCAGGTGACCAGTGATCCCCAGTGTGTAACTTCTTCCTTTACAATGGAAAGATGGGTGATGGTGAAATGTGCTTTAATCTTTCCTGTGTTGCTCAGGTTTTGTATCTTTCACATTATTGCAAGGTAGTTTTTAAAATTTATTCTCTGCTTTTTCATACCAATTTCTTTTGGTTCTTGGAGTAAAATGCTTCCTTCAGTGGAAGGAAGGTATTATGGAATGCCTGGATCAGTTGTTATTGTCTTTCCTATACCAGATGGACATAAGTCTGGATGCCATAAGCCTATACACAAGATCAGACCACATTGCATCTTACTGTATTCTCAGAGGAACTAAAATAAGAAGCTGCTGATGATTAAAATGGTGTGTAGATGCATAAGCATTTGTGTTACTGTGTCTTGGGTCTACCTCTGCCGAACACACCAAACCCCATAAAATGTGGTGTTCTAGATCTCTGGCTGACTTATACCACAGCAATAAAAGGAAAGACAATATTTTGTGTATCATTTCTGGAGATATCATAAACTCTATCACTGCATAAACAGAAAGCTTTCTGGAGGGAACACCACCTTTTCTTGTTTTCCCAGGCTTTCTGAGTTATGTTTAAATTAGAATCTTAATTTCTTCTTGATTTTTGTCTTTTCCTCCTTTTTTGTTCTCAGCCGGCCAAGCAAGGGCAGTCCTTCCCACCCCGAGAGCCATCCACCGCTTGACTCTTAAATCGACGCCCTCTTAAACCTTCCCTCAGCTCCCTTCTTGTGTTCTCCTGATTCCTCTCTGCCTTACCGTGTTTACTGCTATTCACTGACTCCATTTCTCCCCTCTTTGTCTAACTCTGCCCCTAAATAACCCTATCACCTCCTCTTTCCCCACCCCTGTCCACTCCTAGCCTCTAACATCTTTGTCCAACCCTCTTATATAGAACATGTTATATAGAACATGTATAGACTGCATAAAATGGAACAGAGAAGTGAAAAAAGGTCTAACAAGCTCTGCTGCTATGATTTTAATGAAAGTTAAAAGCCCTTCCGTGTCTTTGGATGTCCTAAATAAGTTGTAGATCAGGCTCACGGGGTGCTGGCAGTGAAGCGTGAGAAGCTGGTAGCTGAGGGTGTTTTGCACAGAGTCCAGGGCAGAAATATCCTGTGTTTGTACCACATCCATATGTGACACTTGCACTGGACTGTCAGCCTGCTGGACTTTAGTGTCACTGTGCCAGCCCCTACAGTGTGTTAATGTGTTGTGCTGATAAATACTGCATGTTGCTTTGTGTGCGTTTATATAAATCTGCTGAAGTGATTCGTGGTTAATGAAAAATGACCCCAGGCTGGGTCTCTGTCATGGGGTTACAATGTCCCTTATGCATTCATCCTCTTTTTAAACACCTGGTCTTCGGCCTTTCAAGGGGCAATTGTGTTCTCATTTTCTTTTGGCTGTCCAATCACTCCTACATTAGCAAACAGGACACGCTTTAGTGAGGCAGGTCTATGGTAAAAGTGCAATATCTACACACGTCTCAAGGCAGACACATCACAGATGTCCACACTGAAGAGAGGTGTACACTGCTCGGTTCCTCGTTCAGACCAGGCTGACATATTTAGTTGATTCATATTAAGTATCCCGTGAGTAACAAGAAAAAATTACTAAATACAATTTTGCATAGGTTTTTATTTCTTCTCTCAATAATTGTGTTGACTAGAAGTGTTGGGTTGAAATGTCAGGATTGGTCAATGTATAGAAAAGTATGATCTTTCACTTTTTGTAATTTGTTGTATTCATATTCATATGACATGGGGTTAAACACTCCCAACCAGTGATATCAGTCTCTGTGAATGTTGTAATATGACCTTGTTTGTTGGTAACTGAAAAAAGCGCCATTGTTTTCATATCACCCCCCTTGAATGTCTGAATCTCAAATTCTTTGTTGATTCTATTATAACTACATTTAAAGGTGAGACAGAGATTATGATGGACATACCTTAAATGCGTCACGTATCTTTGTATTGCATCTATGGAAATTGTGCTTCCACTGTTTAGTTTAGTTGACTTGTAAGAATAATGAATAATGAGTATTCAATGACTATTACAAATGTGGTTGTGCAAGAGTAAATATATTAAAATACAGAATAAAGATGTATATGACAAGGTACAAAATAGTCTCTGTCTGACTGTGAGGAGGGCAGGGAGGTTTGGTGTCTCCTCCTCTGAGGGACTCAGGTGATTCCTCCTGCTGGCATCGATCTCTATGCTAACAGCTGTTTCCGAACGCGATCCAAGTGAACCTTTACTTTGTAAGGAAATAAAATGTCTGTGTGGAAGACACTACCAACCGTGTCTGTTTTTTTTTACATGCATGCTAAAATGTTTTTAAATGCAGTGTCTCAGTCTTTTCCGATGAAGGCTCATTTAGATCTGCATCTACATCAATCTCAGTATTTAGCCATAAAAATATACTTCCCCATGCACTCCGAACACAACAAATCCAAGTAAATGCCTGTTTTTGCAAGGAACACATTGACATTTCAAATGTTAGTTTTCTAAATTTCTTTAACAACACAGAGTCATTTTTGTTTCCTTGTAATCAGCTTTTCCACCTAGAGAAAATAAACAAAATGCAAAGAGTATCTGTAGCATGTAAATGTTAAAAAAGTGCTACTCATGAAAGAGTGCTTTATTAATTTCTACATGAGATTGTGTGAATTTTCTGCTCTGATTAAGCCTGTCTGGGTGTCCTGGATGTTCTGCAGCAGCTGCATGATCTGCGTAGTGGTAGCGTAATTCTGCCCCATTGTATCTGCTCTTCCTCAGGTGCCAGGTCTCACATTGAACTTGGGACATGAGAACAAACCGACAGGCCACTGGTCATGGGATGTATAATTAGGGATGAAACAGCCTGGTTATACTTGTCCACACTCACCCTAGAACTTTCTGCTAAAAAAAAAAAAAAAAAAAAACATTTTATGAAAAACTTAATGGAAAGACCAAGAATCTAAACAAATAATGACAGCAGTACCACATCAGTTTCGACTGATGAACCTGCTCACAGAGAACATGTGTACCTGGGGGCCATGTGAAACTCGGCTGGACAGCCGGTGAGAGTCAGGGACTTCAAGGCCAGAAATAGACAAGAACCAGCCATGCTCAGCTATTTCACCCCTCTCTGTTTTTTTCATCCATTCTGTGATGTGATATTATTGCTTCTTTAAAGCAGTTCATGCAGGAGCAGGGATTCAAACCGGGGTCCTTCAACAGCAAGGTGACATCTGTAACCATTGTGATACCTTCAAAGTCAGTGATTCTTGAACCCTTTACCCTCACACCTCATCTGAAAGTGAACTTAATGTTCACCTCTTATCCTTCCCCAGACTAACCAATGAACCAATCTAGACACCCCTGTCATAAATTATCTGGGTGACACCTCACACCTCCTCTGTGGCCTCAGGTTTAGAAACCTTGTTCTAAGCTCTAAAATACCTCTATTATAGTCATGGAGGCTGTGATGGTTAAAGCTTACTGTGGAACTTTCCCTCAATATAGTCCTTCTCCAACTTGTAGATGACCTCACTGTGTCCCAACTATATTATGGCTTTTTGCATCTTGTACAGAATGGTGTATCCCCTGGGGATCATAGACACACAGATGCAGTCAGCAAGGCAGCTATAATAGAGCAGACAAGCATAGGGTAGGACAAAATACTTCACGAGGCTGCTGCTCACTGATGGTGTCTGGCTCCTTGGAGAGATGAATGCAGTGGTGCTCCAGTCACTCCTACAGGTTAGCCTTGTGCTGCATCCTGGTTCTAAAACACAGCTGAAGCTTCTCCATGGCTTCATTGAGGACTCCAAACTATTTCATCTTCATGGCTTCTGCAGCTAAGACGGGCGTGGTACAAATCTGAACATCCCTTAGCAGAAGGACTTCGTACCCTGACATGAGCCTCCATATTGGTGGTGTTGCACCTCAGTTCAACAAATGTCCTTAGAGTAAAATATCACTTTCTGTAAGATCATGTTTTACTTACCAGTCCAAGGCCAGGAATCCCTTGGTAACGCACTTGGCAAGCTCAAGTTCTCACCTGTATACGCTGTGATGTTGGTGCTATTGACACAGAATGTCTCCCCTGTTGCAGCTAGGTCTTGGTGGTCTGCAGAAACTCTTCCTGAATTTATAGAGGCACGTGTGTTGTATTTACTCTTTTTCACACATTCCTCTAAATTTTTCATTGCAAATGAAAGCCTCTCCATGCAGAAAATCTACTAATTAGGGTAGCAGAAGCAGTCAGCATTGAAAAGGCTTGACCTTACACAAAGCAATAATAGAGCACACAATAATATATTTATGACAATACATTGCAGCACCTGCTAAAAATAATGTTTTTGTCACTAGTGATCTGAGCTGTCATGTAGTGCATTCAGCAATGGTGTACTGTACGCATGCAGAAATAATTTTACATAGTTTTTGCACTCAGCCCAGTTGCAAGCTCCATGTCGTCATGTACAAGCTACTAACTAGACTGCTGCTACCTCAAGTGACGCTCAGAGCTTCACCTTTTTTACCTCTATGACTCCTTTGTTTAGGTACAGGTTCAGCACAGCAGCAACCGGATCAATATCTATCCCCCTTTTATCCATTATCATTGCATCAGTTTTCAAGAAAAATATTAATTTATTAATATGTATGGCTGCAAACAGAACATTACTTTAATTAACAAAACAAACCACAAAATGTTTTGCCCCCAGTGGCTTGTGACCTCATGTGGCCTGTGGTCCCACTTATTAATTCACCCCTTTCCTCTCTTTCCCTTCTTCACTTCATCCCACACCCACTCTTTCAGGCAAGGTTGTGATGGCCCAGACTCTATCCTGGCAGCTGGGGGCATAATTCCGAGCAGGGTCCAGAAGAGAGGCCAGTCACTGCAGCACAGTTAAAGACAAACAAAGGACTGCACACAGCCACCATTTCATCTGAAGCGCCTGTCTTTGAATAGCGGGAGGAAATGGGAACACCTGGACCAGAAACATGCGGACATGAGGTGACTGAGAAACCACTTCCAACCCTACAGCCCAGGAACTGTGAGCCTTCAGCATCCCATCATGAACATGCTGGAACTAATATACCTTTGAAGGGTTTTTAAAACTAATAGTCATTTTACACAAAGCTAGAGACAAAAATAATTTAAGTGGCACTTCATCATTGTGGAAGTGCTTGAACCATTGCTGAGGTAATACTTCTAGAAAAGTCCAGGTAGATACAATACTCTGAAATGCGTGCCACTTGGAGGTGAATAAACACAGAACGAAAAAGACAAATTATTATTCTTACAGTTCATAAAAACGAGCATTTGAACTTATTGATATTCAAAACTCCGTTGTATCATGTTCGTGTTATTTTTGTAAGGGACAAATATTTGAACACATTCACGCATATATAAATAAGGAATTAAATAAATAAACTAAACATTGATGACGGAACTTTAATTGTATGTAAAATAAAAACAAAACCTGGGCCTTGCGCTATTTTGGAGGTCTATAAATCTTAACCCATGTACGTTATTGAACAGCACACATGACAACGAAAACTGAGAGTACTGGTAATTTACAATCATATGTAAAAAGCAATATCGGTTTTATTTTGCATAAAGTGACAAAATAGTGACAGTTTCCGTAATTAAATCACAAACAATGACATGAGGAAGGCGCTGCTCCTGAAGAAGCGTCGCTGCTCCTGTCGCAGATACCGGCACGCACGTGATTGGATAGGGGGGCGCTGACAGTCGGCCAGTCACCGTCGTACAGACAGGCGGGTTTCATGACGTGTCCGCGCCTCTTACGTGTTCGAATCAGCAGCAGCCAGCGTGCTTCATCCAGCCAATGGGCACCGTCCAACGAACAGCTGTCTGACCAATGGCGTGCATCCACGATAGGGAAGAAGTGAAAGCTATAAAGGGGAGGCTTTCAGCAAGAAGCCAGAGCAATTTTAAGGATCTGAGAGAGCGGTCGTCAGGAATCATCGCACTCTTGCTTTCAGCAGGTGTTCAAGACCAACGTTGTTGACTTTAAAGGTATCTGTGTACATTTTTGTTATCTGCAGTGTGTCAGGCTTTCTGTGAATGTAAATCTTTGCCTAGGATTTATCTTACCTTTTGACTTAAGTAGTTACCAGAGGTTTAAGGCGGTTATTTTGGTGATTTGTGACTTGGATGTTTGTGTTCTTAGTTGGACGTAATGCGCAATTTTCATAAGTCTTAGTTAATGTAGTTTCCTTATTTGATGCAGTTAAACAGAGATAATGGAAGTGCTGGTTGGTCAAACAAGGTTTCCTCAACTACGGATGTGGATATCTTGTGTTGCCTGTATGCATTTCGTAAAAAAATGCTGGCGTTGCTTTACAGTCGAATGTCTTTTAATCTACAGTGTATGTATTTAGAGTTTTTTTTTTTTCTTCTGTGATATTGTGTATAGTTTAGAGAATGTGAATTAAGTAGTATGCGCCCAGGGGTTGGTTTATCCGTAACATTAACGTGACCTTCTCTGGTGTGGTAAACTAATTCACGAGTCACAACGTCTTTGCGTGTGTACATACATGCATAGATCTTTTGAACGCTGGTGATGTTTTTTTGCACATTTTGTTGCATCTTTTATGCAGCTCGATTTTATTTCTCACGCAATCGGTTCCTTGACGTAGCGCACACGCGCCTATGTCACAGCCTCGCTCCGAGAATTTCTGGAAGCTTCTCTGCATTAGCCAATAAGCCAGCGGCGCGTGCCCTGCTTCCGACGCCGCCCAAGTTGTCTCTTGTAAACGCGCACGCACTTTTGTCTGCGCGCGTGTGTGTACGTGTGTATATTATATATAATGTATATATTTTGCTGGTCTGAATGTAAGTTTGAAATATTTGAATTTTTGAATGTATCCATAAAGATGCATGACTTTACGCGGACAAATGAACACGTAATACCGAGGCGATTGTTTTATTGCTGTGTTTCGTTGCGGTTTCTTCTCTGACACGCGCTTGCCGCTCCTGTCAGATCACGTGACTGAGCCGAAGGTGACAATGAAGCTGTCATTCATCATACTCGCGCTCGTTGCTGTCCTCGTTTTCGCCGACGAAGAGGAAAAGAAGGAAAATGTGGGAACCGTCGTGGGAATCGACCTGGGTACAACGTACTCTTGGTAAGCGGCATAATGCCTTTGGGGTCCGCGTGGGGGCAGCACGTATTGTAACGGTTAGGAATGTCGCGCTGTGTACAGGGTCCGGTTTCAAATTGTACTCATTCAATGACAGCTTTTGTTGTATTTGCTTCAGAATTTAAATAAGGATGTTTCCTTTTCATCTAAAAGTTAATAACGGGGTTAGAAAATACTTGTAACAATTTACAATTCCATTAGTGAGGATTGAATAATGTAGTGTCCTTAATGTATGCTGCTAGTTGTGCATAAAACTGTAATAAAAGCTGCTTCCCTCTCCCCTTCAGTGTTGGTGTTTTCAAGAATGGCCGTGTGGAAATTATTGCCAATGACCAGGGTAACCGCATCACTCCATCCTATGTGGCATTTACCGCTGAAGGTGAGCGTCTCATCGGGGATGCTGCAAAGAATCAGTTAACCTCCAATCCTGAGAATACAGTGTTTGACGCTAAGAGATTGATTGGCCGCACTTGGAATGATCCCTCTGTGCAGCAGGATATCAAGTATCTGCCTTTTAAGGTGAGCCTCTTGCTATTACAGGTTTTTACTGTTCTGGGTTCACACCGGTCTGAGAAACAAGTCTGATTGCATGTTTCCTTGTTGTCTTGTCTCCAGGTCATTGAGAAGAAGAGCAAGCCCCACATTCAGGTTGCCATTAGCTCTGGCCAGACAAAGACATTTGCTCCAGAAGAGATCTCTGCCATGGTCCTCAGCAAGATGAAAGAAACTGCAGAAGCCTACCTGGGAAAGAAGGTATGTTTGGACAAACTTTTTTTTTTTTTTTTAAATTTTTTTTTTTAAAGTCTTGGTTAAGGCTGCAATATCATTTTGAAATGATTTCTACAACTGTCTTCATGTATAGGTCACCCATGCAGTGGTTACTGTTCCTGCCTACTTCAATGATGCTCAACGTCAGGCAACCAAGGATGCTGGTGTCATTGCTGGCCTGAATGTGATGAGGATAATCAATGAGCCGTAAGTTCTATTCTTCCCCATATATTACTGCATAGGTAAAGTTTTTAACTAGATCTCAATATTGTACTAAATTGTTTTGGAGTTGGCTAGTTTTTGTTTGGATGGAGCTTGGATACCAAGTTCTCCCATCTTTAAAAACCAGTTGCTTTTGTACAAAATACTATTTGTTGCCATACTTTATGGTAAGTGCCTTATTTTATATGTAATTTCCTTTCTTTTCAGAACTGCTGCTGCAATAGCCTATGGTCTTGACAAGAAGGATGGTGAAAAGAACATCCTGGTCTTTGATCTTGGTGGTGGCACCTTTGACGTGTCCCTGTTAACAATTGACAACGGTGTCTTTGAGGTCGTGGCCACCAATGGTGATACTCATCTGGGTGGTGAAGACTTTGACCAACGTGTCATGGAGCACTTCATTAAGCTGTACAAGAAGAAAACTGGCAAAGACGTGCGCAAAGACAACCGTGCTGTGCAGAAACTGCGCCGTGAGGTGGAGAAGGCTAAGCGTGCACTTTCCTCTCAGCATCAGGCTCGCATTGAGATTGAGTCCTTCTTTGAAGGTGAAGACTTTTCTGAAACGCTCACCCGTGCAAAATTTGAAGAACTTAACATGGTAAGTGAAGTCTGATATGCTAAGGTAGTAAAAATCTGCTGAAGATTTGCTGTATATTGGCCAATTTAATCTTCCCCACATTCAGGCATATCCTTCTGTTGTAATTTCCTGATTCCACCATCTCAAATTTTTTGCTTTCAGGATCTCTTCCGCTCCACCATGAAACCTGTGCAGAAGGTCCTGGAAGATGCTGACCTGAAGAAGTCTGACATCGATGAGATTGTCTTGGTGGGTGGCTCCACTCGTATTCCTAAGATTCAGCAGCTTGTGAAAGAGTTCTTCAATGGCAAAGAGCCATCCCGGGGCATCAACCCTGATGAAGCTGTGGCCTATGGAGCGGCCGTGCAGGCTGGAGTGCTATCTGGAGAAGAGGACACGGGTAAGTTGGTTCTTTATTTGGTTATATAAATAAACATTTTATGAAAGCCTGATTCAAGATGCAACTTTTTTCTTATCGGCACGTTATGTTTAAGTACATATATGGGAGACTTCACATTTAAATTTTTTTCCAGGTGACCTTGTTCTATTGGATGTGTGCCCTTTGACCCTTGGCATTGAAACTGTGGGAGGGGTTATGACCAAGCTGATCCCTAGGAACACTGTTGTTCCCACTAAGAAGTCTCAGATCTTTTCCACTGCCTCGGACAACCAGCCCACTGTTACAATTAAGGTTTACGAAGGTGAGTCTGTCTCCTGAACATTTCAGCACCAGTTTCAGTATAAGGCTTTCACATTGGGAGGTTTAAGTGCATCCTAATCAGATTTGTACCCATACACATCTGTATGCCTGTTTCTATAGGTGAGCGTCCCCTGACCAAAGACAATCACCTTCTGGGTACATTTGACCTCACTGGCATCCCACCTGCACCCCGTGGTGTTCCTCAGATTGAGGTCACTTTTGAGATTGATGTCAATGGTATTCTGCGCGTAACTGCGGAAGACAAGGGTACTGGCAACAAGAACAAGATCACCATTACCAATGATCAGAACAGGCTGACCCCTGAGGACATTGAGCGCATGGTTAATGATGCTGAACGGTTTGCTGATGAGGATCGTAAGCTGAAAGAACGTATTGATGCTCGCAATGAACTGGAGAGTTATGCCTACTCTCTGAAGAACCAAGTAGGTGACAAGGAGAAGCTGGGTGGCAAGCTGTCAGCAGAGGACAAGGAAGCAATTGAGAAAGCAGTGGAGGAGAAGATTGAGTGGCTTGAGTCCCACCAAGATTCTGATACTGAGGAGTTCCAGGCTAAGAAAAAGGAGCTGGAGGAAGTGGTCCAGCCAATTGTTAGCAAGCTGTATGGCAGTGCAGGTGGGCCACCTCCTGAAGGAGGAGAATATGATGATCAGTCAGAAAAGGATGAATTGTAGAAGCCAACAATTGTTCTCAATTTTCCTGAGGCCCTTGTTGCTGTTGTAAATGTAGGGCTCTGTGAACTAAGATGGAGGGGAAAAGTGATGATGGCTCCACATCTGGAAAGATAGAGGGAAGCTGGAATGTTATGTTCTTCACTGCAGAGTGGAGATTTTAAAAGCTGGCCTAGATTAAGGCTCACTTCTGCTGTTCTTTGGCAGTTCAAAGGGGATTATTATGATTTGGGTGGGTGGGACTGGGTGGTGGCAGGTAACAAAGTGGGTACATGACAATGTTCACAATAGTCTTTATTTATTTTGATTTGATTCTCCATGGACAATTGTAGAAAACATTTCTACTGGAAACACCTGAAAATAAATGTTTGCTATAAATGACATGTGTAAGTGCTATTTGTTGCGGTGCATATGAACATGACCAGTTCCCTGTCACACTCGATGGAAGACTGCAGATGGCTGCTCATTGTAACTTGTCAGCAGGTGGTGTAGTTGGAGTCGCCACCTCATTTAGTTGTGTGGGGTCATACCACAGTACCGTTGAGCAACGTATATACTGAGTTGTTCCTGGAAGTTGCACTTCAGCATTAAGTGTAGTAATGGCATTGTAAGTCTCAGCTAAGTAGAGTAAAATTAAAATTTGCTTTCAAATAAGTGACTTGCTTAAAGAATTGTTGACTGCCCTGAAGAGGGTGCTCTTCTTGGACGTGGGGTATGCTTCTGTACTTTGACCTGGAAGATCCTGGCACAGCAACCCTGTAAACAAAAGCACTGACCCTGAAGTACTTGAGAGGGGGGAAAAAATGAGCAAATAACAGCAGGAATGCTAACCCTGTATACCAGCTCAGAGAAAAGTGAGATGTGAGTGACTGAGCAGCAGTTAACGCAGTGTTCCTGCTGTCATTTACTTGAGTTTGATTGACTGAGGGACAGAATGTATATGCAGTGCATCAAAGTTTACAACTACAGTCTGGTCTTAATTTGTTCCTGAAAATAGACCAAATTTTCAAAAATGTGAAATTAACATATTTATGCAAAAAGATTTGTTAAGACTGAGAGGATACATCTCTGAGCACTTTAGCTCCACCTCCTTCATGTGCATCTTCATCAGTGTCAAATAGTGTCCAATGTCTGCATGAGCAGGAGACCAAGTTTTCCTCATCTAAAGGAGCCTGCAAAAATGCCAAGTGAAGTTGTCCCACTGACAGTGGGCCACGGTCAACACATCCTTTACCTCAGCCCTGCTCTAGTTCCCTCTGCTTCACAGCGCTGCTCGAGGAGGTCCAGCAGGACACCACCACGGATGCCACACTGGCAGCCCTGCATCAGCACAGGACAGCTTTCACTGTGGACAACTCCAGCAGACATGGTTGTCTCCCACACCATCTGTAGATTCTCTGTACGAGGGCCCTGACAGTTTTTGGCCAGGCGGTCACTTGGAGCAACAGGTAGTTCATCGTCGTAAGGCAGGGATTTGTGAACCCTTGCAGACAAGGTTGCTGCTGTGGAAGAGTTCCCCCTGCTTACAAATGTGAGTTGTGCAGGTTTCTGGGCATGACTGGTTGCTACAGAAGTTTCTGTACAATTTTTGCAACTGTTGTACATTCTCTCACTAAGTTAGTACCATTTGTATGGAACAACTTGTGAACATACTTTCAAGTGTGAAAGCTTTGCTAACCTCTGCACCTATTAAAAAGATTTCAAGCTAGAAATGGATACTGGTGCTGCTGGGGCTGTGCCTCTTCAAGAAGGTGAGGATGGTGTCAACCAACCTGTTTGCTTCTCTCGTAAGTTCCTGAGAAATCAAGCAATTATTCCACCACTGAGGAGACACTAGCCTTGCTACTTTACACTTAAGTGTATATTGGCTCTAGTACGCTACCTGACCATAACCCATTAGTTTTTCTTCAAGGATGTAATTCTGACTGAGGTGGTCCCTGATTGCACAAAATTAACATCTTTAGGCACAAGGTAGTGAAAATAAACTTTAAATATTTTTACTGAAGCATAGTTCTAAAATGAATGTTAGAAGGAAAAATGAAAAGCAAACATATCACAATATAATTGTAAGCAGGGAATAAATTCCTGAGCATCATGGCCAGTGTAAATGCCCTTGTATAAAACTATATAAAATTTGAATGTATATGAGAAGTAATTTAGTGAGAGGTGTGGATATGTTTTCACTAAATGAAATGATTTACATGTGCAAGAATACTTTAAAGGTTGTGGAAGAAAAAAATACCACTTTGGGTGTAAAGAGAGTTACACTTCATTTTCTATAGAAATACACACAGGTGTGGGAGAGCCCCTTTGAAAAGAGTCTCAAACAAAGGATACAGGGATCATTTATACAGCAGCTCGCAGGGTATACACCCCTCTCAACTGTTTTCCACTTCTGCTCTGTCAGTGTGACTTTAAACATTGTCATAAGGAATCAAAGAGTCAAAAGAGTTTTTTTGTCACTTACATGGGTACTGTGTATACCATATAGCAAAATGTGCTCCGAATTGACAGGAGACTGTGCGTGGTTACATTTAAAGGAAATTTAAGTCACACAGCAACTAGATAAGTAAATAAATGAAATGAAACAAAAATAAAATTGAATAAAATTAAATAATAAACAGACATTAACAGTTACAGGAAGGAGGGGGGCAGTTGGAGGATATTGTAGACCGTGGTTTTGAGGATTGTGATAGGTTCAAAAGCCTTATGGCCTGTGGATAGAAGCTTCTCCTAAGTCTCTCCGTTTTTGCCATAATGCTTCCAAATCATTTGCCTGATTTCAGGAGGATGAATCATTATCCCATCCTAAGTGTGGTGGAGTAACTCCTAATTTAGGTGCCTCAGTTAAAGGAATTTCAGTTTTGTTACTCCTTTACATACCACCTGGGTCTAAATTGACCATTCCCTTGACCCTTTTACCTTTGCCTCATCTGTAGTTTACATTTCTCTTCTTTAAGTACCCTCTTTTGTTTTTCACAGGGTACCTTCTTAAATACCTAATATTCTAGCAAGGCAGAAGTCCCAATGCTTTATAGCAGTAAGCACAATATACTGAATAACATGGTCATAAAACATTCACTACACTATTGGTTAATACCTTTAACATAGCACAAACATGCATTAAGAGCTTAACTTCAAGAATTTCTCTCACAAGGTCTGGTTATTTTAGCCATTTACTGAGTACACAAATGGGCCATATTTAAGTAGCTGCTGCTTTTAAGCATTTAGTTTTGGTTGCTGTAATGTCTGTTCCAATGCAAAACAGAATTAAACAATTCAATTCTAAAAGACTTGTAAGTCTCTCACTGCACTTCAGGGAAAATTTTACTAAAGGGGTTTTGTAAAAATGACCTTTACTTTGAAACTTGCTCCGGAAGTCCAAGAATCAAAACTTTCAGCTTGACTGTTTCCCGGGTTTTGAAGGGGTTGGTATTGTTGCAGGAAAATCAAACACCTTCTGATACGGCAGTCACATTATCTGCTCTGCTGCAAGGCACTGCAGTGCTGTGCTACTTGGAACAGCATCTGATAGAGGGTGCTAAATCACTCACTTCTGAATTTGCACTTGGAGGAACTGGGCTGCATTTATCCACAACAAACACAACTGGGTCGCAACCCTTTAAGAAACTGTGCTCGACAAAAAACAATCCCATCTGTTTACATTCCCTGATGTAATTTGTGTTTTTCTTTTGTTAATAAATTATGTGTGGACTGTTTGTGGGTTTGTCTGCTTAGGTTCACTACTCCGTTGCTGACTTCCATCCCTGTACTTTCACTTCCCAAGATCCTCAATTCCAGTCTAATTGGAATTCTGCCATTCTATAAAATAGCCTGCTAGAAGCAGACAAAGCCTTGTTGCTTTGTCAATTATGTTTTGGGTTTTTGCTCAGACTGTTGACCCCTTTGCCTGTATATAGACCTTGCAACTTGTCTTGCCCTTGAATGTGTGTGTTGGGGTACTTTTGACTGAGTGTAGGGAGTGGCTGCCATTTTGTTTTACTGTATGTTTTTATTAGGGAGGTGGTTCTGTATGTGGGCTTTTCCCCCTCTCTGTAGATAAGTTTAGTATGGGTTTTGCTTTCATTTAAGGCCACTGGGCCACCCCTGAGGTTTCACCAGTCTAAATACGCTTTAGAAATACAGATTTTCACTTAATACATATCATTATCTTCTATCCCATTCCTCCACTCAATTCCCCTCCTTTCCCCACATTTAGCATCCTGACCCTAGACTGGGTCGTAGCAGAATTTGGGGACTTCTGTTTTTCCTCGTTGTGTTTGCAGTTTATTTTTTTCCACTACTATGGCTGTTTGATTTGGAATTTGTTCTGGCTCCTTTTGAAGTCTTGGATGGTTATCAGAAGAAGGATCTGATATCTATCATGGGCTTTTACAATGTTTCTGTTCCTCACTGCGCACAAAAACAGGAAATCAGGAATGTGATGCATTCTGAGTGACAGATCTTGCCCATTGGGGTGAATTCCTTGGGCATTGCACTTCAGCCAGGCTGAGTCAGTGGGGGAGGAGGCCTCTGGTGCACCTGACCTTCAGCAATGCATTGATCCCATTGAGCCTCAAACTCTTGGTGATGACTCTGTTGGCCATCAGACTGAAGGAACTTGACATGGAGATGATATGGTAGGAATATCAAAACAAGCTTTTGCATTTGCGTACCTTGGAGGCTGACTCTGGCTGCAGTTCTTCGTGCTTACGAGTTGATCCCAGAAGCTTACAGAGAAAAATTTAAGAAGTTAGTTAAAACACCCAGCCAGACATTTGTTGAGTTTGCATGTGACAAATCACGATTGATTGATAAGTGGTGTTTGGCTAGTAATGTTTAAACTTTTGAGGGGCTAAAAGAGCTAAAAGAGCTTATTTTGATGGAAGAGTTCAAGAGCTGTTTGCTCAACCGTATGGTTGTGTATCTGAATGAGTAAAAGGTTGCATCACCGTCCTCTGCTGGGATGCTTGCTGATGAGTTTGCATTAGCACGTAAAACCGTTTTTACGCCCGATGCGCCTATTTGTGATACTAGTTCCAAGAGTATCCCTGTTTCTCTGGTTTCTGCTCGACCTGCTCCTTCTTCTACTAACCCTCGGGGTTGTTTTTATTGTCATGAGTCTGGCCATTTCATTTCTGCTTGTCCAGCCTTGCAGTGCAAGGGGTCACATTTGAAGGCTAGGGAAGCTCTGTCTGTTGTTGTCTCTAGCAATAGCTCATCAGACGTTCTGCCTACTGTGGAACTCTCTTTCCAGCCCTTTGTGTTTTCTGGTTCTGTATCTCTTTCTGAAAGATCAATCCTGCTTGCTGTTACCATATTAAGTGATACTGGTTCTGCTCAGTCATTCATTCTGGAAAGCGTGTTACCCTTTTCCAATGAGACATACTCTGGTAGTGATGTTCTTGTAGCAGGGATAGAGCTTGGTACTGTGCGTGTTCCTCTTCATACGATATATTTAGATTCTGAGCTTGTATCTGGGTACGTTAAGTTTGCTGTTTGTGCCCAGTTACCTGTTGATGGTAATTTGTTCATTTTGGGTAATGATTTGGGTGGAGCAAAAACATGTCCCCTTCCTGTTGTCATTCCAGAACCAGTGTCAGAAGGTGCTGATTCTGTTGCATGTGATTTTCCCTCTGTTTCCCTCTGTTTTCCCTGCATGTCTTTCAAAATGGCGCGGCCACGTCCAGACGCCTACCTGATCGCTCCAGGAAGACTGTGCGTTTTTTCCTTAATTTCTGTAGTTTTCTACCTATTATTCCCTCACACATCAACGGGACTGGTACTGTATGACAGCGCGACACTTCGGGAAATTGGGAATCAGATTCCTTACGTGGTTTCTGAACTCTTCAAACCCGATTTGTCGTGGCCGGCTGAGATACTCCGGACGCCGGATAGCGAGAAAGGAAGCGACCACGAAGACCCCCCGCGGAGACGCACAAAGAAACATCGGGGGACCCGCGCCGGTGTTCGGAACAAACTGCGGAAACGAGCTCATCGCCCTCCACTGCCCAGCATTCTGCTCGCGAACGTTCAGTCATTGGAAAACAAGCTGGACGATTTGAGAGCAAGGGTGACTTTCCAAAGAGACGTGAGGGACTGTAACATCCTGTGTTTCACCGAGACATGGCTGACCCCCCTTGTGCCGGACCAGGCAGTGACTCCGTCGGATTCATTCTCTGTGTTTCGCATGGACAGAACGGCGGAGGCCAACAAATCCAAAGGTGGGGGAGTCTGTTTCATGGTGAACACTAAGTGGTGCGAGGTGATGAGCGTTTCTGTTCTTTCTCGGTCCTGCTCACCTCATCTGGAGCATCTGACCATCAAGTGCCGTCCTTTCTACCTGCCTCGGGAGTTCAGCTCGGTTATCGCCACGGCGGTTTACATCCCGCCTCATGCGGACGTTGGCACAGCCCTGTCTGAACTACACGAGGCACTCAGCACTACCCAACACAACCATCCGGACGCAGCAACCATAGTGGTGGGGGACTTTAATAAAGCGAACCTCAGACAAGTCATGCCGGACTTATACCAACACGTGACGTGCATGACTAGGGGGGACAACACGCTAGACCACTGCTACACGCCGTACGAGCAGGGCTACAAAGCTGTTCCACAGCCGGCGTTTGGGAAGTCGGACCACAACGCTGTTTTCCTCGTGCCGGCTTACAAACAGAAGTCTCGTCTTGAGGCTCCGGCCACGAGGGAGGTAAAGCGCTGGTCTGCCCAATCGGAAGCCGCGCTGCAGGACGCGCTCGATGACGTCGACTGGGACATGTTCAGGACAAGTTCGGATGACGTCAACGAGTTCGCGGAGGTAGTGGTCAGCTTTGTGAGCGTGCTGGAAGACAACATTGTCCCCACGGTTACGATTAAGAGCTTTGCCAACCAAAAACCGTGGGTCGATGGTACGGTCCGGAAAGCTGTGAATGCGCGCACTGCTGCGTACAACGCAGGTCTCGGCACTGGCGACATGAGCGCTTACAGAGCGGCTAAATACGGCGTACGGCGTGCAGTGAAGGACGCGAAGCGCCGATACCGGGAGCGGGTCGAGTCGCTTTTCCTCCAGGGTGACGCGCGCAAATTGTGGCAAGGCCTTAGTACCATCACAGATTTCGGAAGGAAATCTAGCGTGGCTATGAGTGCCGATTCTGGCTTCGCTAACGAACTCAACGCATTCTATGCCCGCTTCGAGTCCGATTGCGCTAAAGTCACCCACGACCGCAGCGAGACCCGCAGCCTGGCGAAGGAATGTGGTGACTTCATCACCGTCGCTGAGTCCGATGTGCGGAGGGAGCTGAAGCGCGTCAACATCAGGAAAGCGCCGGGGCCGGACGGCATCTCCGGGCGCCTGTTGCGCTGCTGCGCCGACCAGCTGACCGGAGTTCTCACAGCCATCTTCAACGAGTCTCTGGCTCAGTCCACAGTCCCTCAGTGCTTTAAAACATCCACCATTGTCCCGGTACCAAAGAACAATAAGCCCTCATGCCCAAATGACTACCGGCCCGTTGCACTGACCTCGGTAGTCATGAAGGTCTTTGAGAGACTCATCAAAGCCATCATCACAGCATCCATCTCCAACTTTGTAGACCCACTTCAGTTTGCCTACCGCCCCAACAGATCCACGGACGATGCCATATCCCACGTCCTGCACACCACCCTCAGTCATGTGGACAGGAAACAGGGGAACTATGTGCGACTGCTGTTCATCGATTACAGTTCAGCTTTCAACACCATTGTCCCCCGTAGACTGTTCACTAAACTGAATGACTTGGGATTGAACCGCCACCTGTGTGCCTGGGTTCTCAGTTTCCTCACAGGCAGACCACAGGTGGTGAGAGTGGGTAGTTGCACCTCAGGCATCATCACACTCAACACAGGAGCTCCGCAAGGTTGTGTACTTAGCCCTCTGCTCTATGCCCTCTACACTCACGACTGTGTGGCCAC